>OX456984.1:20552311-22952311 GCA_949752695.1 Melanostoma scalare | reverse complement strand
TGATATTATTTAAAACTGATACATCTGTTAGAGTTCCTAATTTATTCGTCATAATAAGGTCAATTTCATTTTTTGTTTTTCCATCGGGTGATTTCCATGTCCATTTTCGATTGTCTTTCTTCTTAAAAAATGAGTTTCCAAATCTAAGATTGTTTTCTTCAAGCCATTTGATGACACCTTCCCCTCTTTTGTTTCTTTCTCCATATCCAAAGGGTCCGATTACTTCCTCGTCTTCATCAAGTTGTTTTCCCAATTTGGCATTGAAGTCTCCAATAATGAACATTAATTCTGTCTTTGTTTCGTTGTATGCTTTTTCAAGAAGATTATAAAATTCTGAAATTTCTTCGTCGTTGGCTCGCTCTGTTGGTGCATAAATTTGTATTATTGTTGTTTTCGTATTTGTTAGATTCAGAGTCAGGCTACAAATTCTTTCACTGAAAAATCGAATGTCAATAATCTTTTCCTTCAGCCATTTTTTGATAAGAAATCCGACGCCATGTAGTCCTTTAGTTTCACCAATATAGCAAAATATGTCTTCTGTGTTTTCTGTAATATTTTCTCCCAGTATTCTGATTTCAGATAGTCCTAATATGTCCCAATTTATATTTGATAATGCTAATCTTAGTTCGTTTTGTCTTGCTTCCGCAGATAGGGTTCTTACATTAAATGTGCATAAGTTCAGAGTATTTTTGGTATTATTTGTATTTGTTTTTGTTTGGCAGTTTGGAGGGTTTTGGCCGCTATTCCTCACGGTGGCTAGTCGTCTTGAGGTGGAGTCATTTAATTTACTAAATTTTGATTTGTTTGTTAAGTTCAGACTTTGTTTTTCTTGTTGCTATTGTTTGTCATAATCTTTCCTCGATAGGATTGCATCTCTTTGCATGTTTTGAAAAAATTTTTGTATAGTGTTATCGCTATTTCTTTTGTCATTTCTTTCTTTTTCTATGTAGTTTTTAGGTTTTTTTGATAGAGTTGTGCCATCAGGGCCGTCATTTATGTTAAATTCTTTTTCATTTTGCCTGCTTCGTTTTTTTAGTTGTATTGGAGTTTTTTCATTTGGAGTTTTACTCTTGCTTACAGAAGGACTTGGTTCTTCGGGTTCGATTACTCTCGTCAGTGTTGTTTTTTCTTGAATGGTTCTGTTCATATCTTCTTTGGTATAATCATCTCTTATGTAAATAATCTCATCTTTATAGAATTTGAGTTTTGATTTATTTTTCATAATTGAGTCTTTTTTAATTTGTGTTGTCAATCCAAGTAATAGAGGTCTATTTTTCTGTTCGTTATATTTTCCTATACGTCTTATAAAATCAATTTCAAAAATTGAAGTTTTTATGTCCAAAATATTGTTAAGAAGATATAAAACGAAGTTCTGTAGTTCTTCATTATTCTTCTCTGTTTCCTTAATGTTGTAAATTACTATATTCTTTCTTTTTATTGATTTTTCTAAGTATTTAATTTTATTTTCCAAAAGTCCTTGTTTTTCTTCTATCATTTTATTTTTATCTATAATGCAGTTAAGTTTTTGTTCGATATTATCTGTTTGTTGTTTCATTTCATGTCTTATCTCTTTGCCAAGATTTGTAATGGCAGACATAATTATGTCTTACTTTGTGTCGGTAGTACAGTTTTGCGAATCGGTCATTTTGTTTAAGGCTTAAGCTTTTAATTTCTTATTTGGATGTCAAGACTGATCTGTCAATATGTGAATGACAACTGTCAGCCAAAAAACAATACTAAAAGTCAAAATAGATACGCGTGTGCATAAACTTTTATTTTTATTGCGTTGAGCAATTAAATTATTTACTCATACGGCAATGAAAAGAAATTTATCATATGAAAAAAAATTGACATTTGAGGTTGGATTTTCACTAATCGAGAATCGAGTTTTCGGTGAAGCTGTGATAAATGTTTTCACTTCACAGCTTCACAGATCGGGAATTGACCCCCTGGTCTTAGACAAGTGGTCAGCGGAATTTACACATTATGATCCATGTCGAATGTGTCAGTGCGGCTGATAGCAGAATATTTATTCTATCATCATCTCTTTTTAATAGTCTACATAAGTGTTTCTAACATAGTATTGCCATTGGAGTCTGTGTCTTCTATCTTCTAGAGCTTATCTAGGCTCATCTTAGTAGGAAGATTCATTTGGTATTGTCATGTTCAAAGAAGAGATCCAGAAAAACCCGTCAAAAAGGCAATATCTTCACACGATCGCGAACAAATGAAAAGAGAAGCAGCCCAAAGCAATCCTGGTGCAGACAATTGCAACGACATCAGCATTTGGTTGACCTCAGACATGGGACAATCTAAAACAGGGAAGTTTGCCGACGCATTCTGATGTCAGCATGGTGTACCCCACAGGCGGATCACTAAGGTGAAACTGAAAAGTGGGAGAGCTGTGGTCCTTTCAAGATCCCGATACTAGTAACGCCGAAAGATTAAGAAGAACTAGGAAGATGTTGTGACCGTTTGATGGAATATTTGAACATTCCCTTTTCATAAAGCATTCCGCATTTGACCCGACCATCAGCTTTTTATGCTCTCTACTTTTATAGTTAAAATTAGCGATTTTGCGAGTTCAAATTCTCTAATAGTATTTTTTTTAGTGTGATCGGATAATGAATACCCGCAAGTTTCCTTTGTACCACGTATTTGTCCCAGTTTGTATTAATCACTTGGAAGGCGAGAATGCTTAGGTTTAAGCAATCGATCGCCATACTTACAATTTGAGTGATGATTCGTAGATGTCGAGACAGCGAATTTCTTATTCGTTTCGATAAGTGGTGACAAAGTCGATCAGCCTGAGAACCTGCTTCGCTACAAAACGTTTAGGCAAATCTCTTTTGTTTTTCCGAATCGTGCCAAGAATAGTGATCTTCTTATCCAGCAACCTCAATGCCAAATCCACGGACGTAAAGAAATGATCAATAGTGAGGTTGCGTCCAGAATTGAAATATGATGGCTTCAACGACATCAACCACATCATATCCACGACCAAGTCCTGTACTTTGGTCAGAGCTACCAGAGTAGATAGAAAACTTCAGTGGATAGCCCGTTGAGCTTTCATTCAGCCACCTAAACTTCAAGCTATAATTGACAGACTTGCTTGGCATGTATTGGCGGAATTCAATCCTTTTTGAGGTCATAAAGTTGTTTGATGACGAACAAACTGAAATAATGACTATTTTCGGTCGTAAAGGGTCGTAAAGGAGGGTTAAGCTAATGCAATTTTGTCCACCTGTGAGAGATTGTGTAGAAATCAAAATAATATTTTTGAACTTGTACTTGTTTTAAATTGTGACCAGGCTCATGTTTTGAATATCAAAGCGTAAGACTTTCTGATTAAGTCCTCGTTTATTGGATCTTTGGAGCAATTATTATTTGCCGTGTTAGAAAAATTATTCCGATGCAAAGTCCCTCAAACCTGGAGAATTCAGTCCTTCAATGGTTCCCGTCAAGGTGGGTAAAAGGAGATTAAACGATTGTTCAGAGACATAAGAACTTACGTTGGCTCTTTGAAAGTCCTTCCACCTTTGTAAGCCCATTCATTTTTAATTTACAGCTCAAGTCTCCAGTGACAACAAGAGAACATGTTGGCTACCACTCGTTCTTAAAATGAACGCTTACAATAGGCTTTCCTCGTTCCTAAAACCTAAATTCCCAGCTGTCTACCCATGGCTCATCTATCTTAAATTACTCAACGTATCAAAAGCATTATGTGTTTTTGTTAAAAATCATTTTAGTATGACCTTTTCAGGCAGATCGTCTTTTTATTGCAGGGTGTACAATGCTTTCCATGACTTCCCTCATTCCATTGTCCTATCCCTCTATAGTGTGCTTCCTAAGTCCTTAAACCCCATCTGTATAGAACGGATTTTTTCTGAAATACCTCAAGAGCGACGTATGGGACCATCTTCTTTAGAAGTGTTAGCTTATAAATGCTTAATAAACTAAACTAAACTAAACTAAACTTTGCTCAGTTTTTTTTACGGTCGAGAAGATAATGTAATCACTTTCTCTATCCTTTATACTGAGGAAGCATGAAAGAAAAAGTTTCACCAAATCTTTGGAAGCATTGATATAATATATCAATGCTTCCAAAGATTTGGTGAAACTTTTTCATATTATTACAGTCACAGCCTATTAAAAATATAGGTCCTTGTGACGACATTGTTTTAAAACTTTGGATTGTTTCATATTGACGAAGACATACAAGAATTTGTATGTGGTAGTTAGAGTTAATGAACCATCTTCTAGACAAATCTTTTTAAAGTTGTTATGTGAACAAGCAATGCCTTATCGTTAATTTCACATGACGATTGCAAATTTGGACTTTATTTTTCCGATTGTTGCATAGCAGGGTGTCCATAATAATAACAAACTCTATTACTTGCTGCCTTATCTTGGAACTTTTCATTACATATGATAAAATATTAATTTCGCACTATGTCTTTGTCTGACTATTGGGTGTCACACTATTTTATAACATCCTAGGTAACATACAGAACACATTTGGTTTGTCTTAAACAACTTAAGCAAAGAAATAATGTTTACAATAAGACAACACAAAAATCACTATAATCTGTCAAATAGATAAATTCCCTGTCGTTCCTCACAAAGTCTCAAAGATCACTTAATTCCATTTCAATCTTTCAAGCCACTGTCTTAAGGCTTATCTCTCACATCATTTTTAGTACTATAATTTACTTTAAATTAAGGGCAAGTGAGTTAAATTTAGTATAATTTGAAGTAAGCTTAAAAGTCACTAGATTCACCAAATTTAATCTTTTTTTGGTCCACATTTTTGAAAATTTCTTTTTGTAATTTAAAATTCATGAAAAAGAGTCTACGTAAATGTTTACCCTCTTCCTACTACATTTTTTGTGTATGTCATAACGTCATAAGACAAAAAGTTTTTATCAGCATTGCATGCACAGTAAGAAATTTTATATTGTTGGCAGTTAGGTGCGTGAAAAACGATATCCAAATCAGGATCATTTCTCTAACTTGTCTTTAAGCTAAAGTACATAACTTTTGTTTTGTCGCTGACACAAAGCTTATGAGTATCAAACCAAATACGCAATAAATGGATATCATGGTTCAAATCAGCTAGATGTAGCGTAAGCTAAACCTAAATCGTCTGTAAATTTAGCTGAAAAGGGTAGACTAAACAAAGAGTTAATATATATCAGAAACAAGATGGGACGCAGGTCAGACCCTTGAGGAACGCCAATGTTAGAGATTCTGGTATCAGTATAACAATTTGCAACTTTGACCTTTTGAGTCCTGTTTTTAAGGTAACACTTAAACCACTTATAGACTTGGCCCCTAAAGCCAATAGCGTGAAGTTTGTATAGGAGTATGGCATGGTCTACAGTATCAAAAGCTTTGCTTATGTCTACTTATAAACCAGCACAAAACTTTTTATTGTCCAAGCCCTTGTTAACAATGGTACAAAAATCAAGCAAAGCATTTTCTGTAGAAAGCCTACTTCTAAAACCGTACTGTGAAGAACTAAAAAAAATTGTATCAACTACAAACATGTTAGTTCATATCTCTTCTCAGCCGTATTCCGAGTGCTTGTTTTGAACTTGTGTTTTTCAAACTATTTTTAGGAAAGTGGGAACACATTTTCGTTTTCAGTTTGGCAAAATATGAATCAAACTAGACCTTAGTAAAATAGACGTAAGAATTAAGTGGGGCTACATCGCTTTGTGTCTTTGTGGTACTATAAAACCTAAAAAGCTGGACCTAAAGTAGAACACTAAGCGGATGACATTAAATTTCTTTTTCAAATAACAAGTGTTTTCAGACACAAAGTGATAAGATGTAACTGGTGCCATCAGATGACAAAACAAGGACAATTTGCCAGCTCTTACAAGACAACATTGGGTCTCGTTTGAAAAAAAGTCGTGTGGCTAAGAGACTCCGTATCACAACCTCAACACAATGAAGCTTAGGAGATCGGGTAGCAACACATTGTAAGGACCTACAATTTTTTGCTGATTCCGCTTTTAATTGCAATGTAATTAGTACTTGTCTAGCGAAAGATGACACGCATCGAAAAATAATTTTCTGTATTTTTGAAAAATAAAGCGGTCTCTGTTTCTATGATTCACAACTCGAACTTCCACGTAACAAACAGAAATGCTAGCCACTACGCCATGAACACGATCGGCGATTACCTACTTTTTTGATATTATGTCGTAGTAGTCCTTATTAATTTCGTCCATCCGAAATCGGAATAACTCGCAAGTTACTTTTAAATTGAAGGAATAAATAAACAACCAGCCCAAGAATCTCTTAAACACTTCATGCGACTTGTAACTAAATCTTCTATCTTAATATCTGATGAACTCAACAATGAAAATAATGGTCAATAAACTTATATTGCCTAACGAAGAAAATTGTATTGCTATGTATGAATCACTTACACATCTTGTTAAGGCCTCTTCCACTTCAACAGAAAGTTTGCAGGGAATTTCAATCTTCTCATATCAACCCCCTAGAGCCTAGAGTATTCTTTGACTTTTTCCAGTGAATTGAACATGTAATTGCTCATTTAATATTCCATTTGAACTCAACGATTATCATCGTCAAACATCCTTACCCTCACAACAACTGAACTGCCGCCATTCAAGCCCAAAATCGAAAATCAATAACTCCAAACAATCGTACTAAGTAAGATTTCCCACTACAACCTACCGATAGATAAAATAATTATTTATTCTTCCGATTAGAACCCACCTCTTCTCAACAAAGGAACCCCTCGACATAAATGCACACAACAGCTACGTGTAACTTTTATTACCCGTGTACAACAGCACGTATGTTGGGCAATGAATTTGTATTTCGGACACAATAGCCCAGGTGGACGTTTTGTTGTGAACGGTGTCAAAGGTGTAGCTACGCCAGTTCCAATATTGGACAAAAAAGGTAGGCCAACGAACTCTCCAGGTGCGTATTTTTATTTCACATATCGTTGTGTAGCTGATCTACCCCATCAAATTGGTATTTCAACTGTTTCGTAGGTAGATATGCCATATCCACCCACCAGCATTGTTTGGTGCGTGTTTGGTGAGCAAAAATATACAAAACCTACTTCCCCATCAGCGTTGCCGCAGTAAAATTTTTTAAGGTGCCATTTTCGATAACCAAAGGTGCCAACTGGGTGCCACCAGCCCTTCAAAGGTAGAGAGATATTTAAAAACGCAAAAAACAAATACTTTCCCATAAAGTATCATTACGATTATTTGGGCATGAATTAGTACACACACACACACGATATGTATGTTTCACTACTTGAAGAAAAAACATTCCTTTCAGTCTTTTTTGAATGACTTTATTGAGTTTTCTTCATTAAAATGTATCAAGCTCTTAAGGTGCCAAATAAGAGCTAAAGGTGCCAAGGTGCCAATCGAGACTGAAGGGTGCCAAAATGGCACAATTGTGCCACTTCGGCAACGCTGTTCCCCATGCTTCCGCTGGCGGCTGGTTTCTGTTGTTACTCATGTATGACGCTAAGCACGCTCAATTAGCCGTTATTTAGTGACGGAAGTCTCACGTTAGATTAATGGAGTTCTCTTCAGGCTAACAGATTGATGCAGCGCAGCAGCACCCCAAATATGAACCTACTTCACTGCTGGTTAGCTATCTGGCTGTCTGAATGGATGGCTGGCTGGCTGGCTGCTTAGGCAGAAACTAAAAGCGCAATCCAGTTTGTTGATTTTGCATAAGCTTTAGATAAAAATCGCACATATGAGTGCATATGTGTTCGTATAGATGCGATGCATTATGTGCGCCAGTAACCTTTGCTATCTGTTGCAACACAGGGATCAAGACAGTATTTCAGAAAAGTGACTATCTATCCAAATGTGTCTGGCCAGCCAGCCAGCGCCAGCGGTATGAAACACCTCCACGCATAATGTGGCGCAACAATAATGCACAATAGATTGCCTCTCTGATTCCGTGTCAGATGAGGAGATTTTCCGTTTTAATCATTGCCTCACATAGTCAGCTTAGCCTTTTTTTGGTTATGAAACTTTTATAAGGGGATGGGTGCATGTGATTTTTTTCAAAAGAACAACCCTACCACCAAACAAAAAGGCATCTTTCGTGCTGCTACAGGACTCCGCATTGCCTTTTCTGGTGGAGACATTATGCATGGGAACAGTGTCACGCTGTATTTCCTTGTCGTTTCTTTTTATTTATGCACCCATACGCCATTGTTTGTCGTGTCAAACCTCCTTTACAGCTTAATTCCCAAGAAAATCCCTCATATTCCATCCCATATGATTCAAGGAACGGTACAACGCTACCTTAAAGGGAAAACCCAAACTCTTTGTCTGCATTTTTTATACCACTGCACCATCAGCCAAGTAAATTCAATTTATTCATCGCGATGATCCCAAACAACAACGAATTATTCTCTCCACCAAGAAAAGGGTAGTGTGTGACGGTGGTAGCGATGGAGTATTCTCTTTGTGTGTCATTGGGCGACTCATAAAGGTAACTATATCTTCCTAGACTCACATAATCCCGTTTTGAATAATTTTTCATTGAAAACAAGATGCCATATAGTCGTTCTTGTTAGGACACTTGTTATTTTCAAACGGTTTTTGTTTTTCTTTCACTGTATTGTACCACATAACTCCAATGCCGCCGCTGCCGCCTTTGCCGTCAAACTACGGAAGTACCCACACTTTGGGTTCAATATTGCACCCAAGCTAAGAAAAAAAAAACAAAGACTCTTCTCGAAGCCATTGTGAAAGAAAATAATGTACATTTTTAAGTAAAAAGAAAAATACTGGAATCGAACAAACGAATGAAAGAACGAAGAACTTTTAACAGAAAAACAGTACCCAAACCAAAATAGGAACAACCACAAACAGAAATGTTATAATGCCATAAATGTGACGGAC
The DNA here is from genome assembly GCA_949752695.1 of Melanostoma scalare. NCBI lineage: Eukaryota > Metazoa > Arthropoda > Insecta > Diptera > Syrphidae > Melanostoma > Melanostoma scalare. The sequence goes on along the minus strand of OX456984.1, from coordinate 22,943,384 downwards.
GAGTCATCCCTGGTGTCCATTTTTGTAGAACAACGACCAACGATGGCTATAAGAACGTAGTACGTTACTTGCATGCGGGCCTCCAAGAGAAGACACACTCCAATCCTGCATTTATAGAAGATACGTCAAGTCCATGGGGAGACAAGTAATTTTTCATAAAAATGGTTGTAAATTCTAATCTGACCAAACATAGGATAAACAATTCCCTTTGAGTTATGGATACCCCTTCTGAAATGGTATTCAATGTTCAAGGTGGAGTCGGAAGCGTATATAGGGAGTATGTTTTGCAGTAGTGTGGCCATTTTGGTTTTAACCTCTTTTTGAAAATGTTCTTTTTCTTAGTGAAAATTGAAAAAACTCCTTTGCGAGGAGAATAGATATAAAGATAGACTTTTTTTTTAAGACTTTAATTTATATTTATGAAAAAGTTTTAACAAAATTATAAGTTCCCGCGAAGCCTTTTGGCTTGTCTGCAGGAGATTGTGTTTCAAAGAAAAATTAAATTTAAAGCAAGTTTTTTACGTGATATTAAATAATTACACAAGGTTTTTTAAAAAATAATTATGATTTTACTCATTTGAGTTTAAAAAGAAGTTTTTAATTTGTTTTTTTCTATTTTTGAAATTTTCAATATTTATTAAATATCGAGGTAATTCGTTGATGGTAGAAGGGACGCTGTATAGGAGTTGACGTCTTCCGTATAGATTGTAGTTGGTGAGCAATTTGAGCATTCCTTGAGCGCGTCTTCTGGTGTTGATCATATGGTCGATTGGTCGGATGAATCGGTTGTCATCATCTTGAAAATTTTGCTCTACGTTGAGAGTTTTAAATGTGCAATCATTGTTTCGCAAATATCCATTATTTATCAGTTTTAGTGCTGAGTTTTGTATTTTTTGAATGTGAGTTTTTGCTGCATTTCCCCAGGCAAGTATGCCATACCGAAGCTTAGACTCCACTAAAGCATAATATACTTGTTTCAAAACAGGAACCGTGGTATAGTACCGCAAATGGGACAGTGCATATAAAGTCTTTTTGAGATCCATGCGCAGCTTGTCGATGTGTTGGCTCCATAGAAAATTACAGTCGATGACCACTCCAAGATATTTGCAAGTTTCCACAATTTCGATTGTTTCAATTGGGGTGTTGGGACAGGCATCATTTTTTACTACTATTCTGCTTTGTGTGGATTTGAATTGTGGGCTGCGGATATGCATCATCTTAGTTTTAGAGGCGTTGATGACCAAGCCATTGTCGTGACACCAATTAACTGCAGCATTGAACTCCTCCTGCATTATCATCGTCGCCATGTCCAAAGATCGGTGACGGACCACAATCGCTGTGTCATCAGCAAAAGCGAATGGAATGCTCTTTCTAAAAACGCGAAGTAATTCGTTAGTGTAAAGAATAAATAGGATCGGACGAAGCTTAGATCCCTGAGGAACACCATATTGCACATTCTCTTTTTCACTCGTAACGTCTCTAATCTTGACCACAAACGACCTGTTGTGCAAATAGTCCATGATCCAATCAGCCATTACTCCTCTTATTCCAATCCTGTTTAGGGCTTGTATCAGTTTCGTATGGTTTGATGTGTCGAAGGCTTTACTAAAGTCCATGAAAATGACCAAGACATGGTGGCTTTTATTTAAACTTTCATTGACACAGTTTACAAATTCGCCTAGTAATTTTCCAGTGATTTTATTTTTTTGAAATCCTTATTCACTTTTACTTATAAGGGAGTGTTTGTCAATAAAACTCTGTAGTCTTGCCGATATAACTATCCTTCTAGACACTTTTCAATTACAGGAAGTATCGAGATCGGTCTGTAATTACTGAGCTGACTGCTAGCTCCACCTTTATATATTGGCCTTGCAACAGCTGTTTTCATTGTTGACGGTATTTTAGACTGTGTGAGGCTTAAATTAATGAACTTACATAGCATTGGAGCAAAAATTTCTATGTGTTTTCTTATATCAGCTATTCTTACTCCATCAATTCCTGGCGATTTATTTTCACCAAGAGACATTACCATGCTGCGAATCTCGTGTATATTTGTAGGATTAGCAAATATTGTGTTTTCTATTGCATCACTCGTATGGTTGGATGTGACAGATCTGCAGTGGTGAATAATTTGCGATGTTTGCGAAGCAAAAAGTTGTGCACAATCGTTTGACAAGGTTTGCACTGGAGTGGTTGGAAAATGTTTTGCCATTATTTCGTCGACATTTGACTTTTTTCTTCCTCGTAGAAATAGAGATAGAGATAGACAACGGGATAGAGATACATTATATGACAAACTTCATACAAAATATAACACAAGCTCATCAACAACTGATTTGCGACTGGTTTGTGATGGGTTTTCGACTGGTTTCCACATTTTGGTGACTAGCGATGTGGAAATAGTTCAAAGCGTGCCTCCGGGACATTTAAAAGGCGATACAGTTTCAAAAAAAAAAAATATACAGGAAGTTAGAACCAAACAACCAACAGACGTTTCTTAGAATACAAAAGCTTCCTCTTCTGCCAGTTAGAGTGTTACAGCACATCTCACTATAGACCTTTACAAAGCGGATCATAACCACACAACTCTTCGGGCTTCAAGTAGAAGTGATACCTTATGAAATCTTTAGAACTTTCAAATACAGCATTTGACTATGAGCCCGCTGGTCAGGAAAGGCACTGACATCACTTTCATATCCAGTGGACGTATAAGAGCTAGGAAGCCATCCAATCACGAGGCTATAACTAGACTTTTCGCGTAGCGTGCAATCGGTTGTGCCTACAATGAATGGCGTGCTAAGAGCGCTACTAAAATTGATAAAGTTGAAATGAAATTCTCCGAAAAAAAATTAAATTAGGTGTCAAGACAGTTAAAAATTAAGAATCTACATAATTCTTCAACACACTTTACAGTTCATCTAGAATTGAATAGAACCAGCCTCCTTCACTTATTCGTATCACAAAGACAGAAAAAACCATTGGTCACACTAACTCATTGATACCACTTGAGCAACATGTAACATTGCTGTGCCCATAAAGAGTACTAAGTCAGCAAACGGTTTTTTTCATCAACTCGCCTTTTGCTACCAAACATACAAGCGTCGTCATTTTGTTGTGTCAAAATACACATATAGTTTCATTCGTGACAGAGAAATGGAATTGCACATTTCCGCTGAATAAATAATCCGTCACCCAGAATGGATGTGGATATCCATGATCTAGGTACTTCATATATGTACTTACTCCAAGGGTGTATTAAAGTACCTATAACCTACGTGGGATATCTACAATTTGAGTCTTTTCATCTATTTACCATAGGAAAATGGAGCACAAGGGTAAATGCTGATGATGATGATGATGATGGTGGTGCTGGTTGACTTATCATGTTGTGGTATATCAAGAGTGGTGACGATGTGTACTCTTAAAAAGTTCCTTTACATCGTCCGTCGTCGTCATCGGTCGTTCGGTTGGTGTCGTTTCTCGTATATCTTTTTATCCAATGTAAGGGGAGACAATGGATTCTTTTTGTTCATTGACATTTGTGTCATTGGGTGAGAGGCTGAATTTTGCTGCAAGAAGCACGAAATCACGAACTCACTTCACATATTCACATCTCCATTCATCTACATACGATGACCTTAATAAGAAAAATTCAGACTTATTGCCTCGTAATTAGGATGCAATTGAAGGCTGGTTAGCTTCTAAGTGATGCTTATCCTTGTAAGGGATTTCTATTTTAGAACACAGTCGTGGGAAGAGAATGTCAGGTTTTTTTTTCTAGTAGCACTTCATTTGTGGTATTTGTAGTGAGTTTTTTTCTTATTTTATTGAATTTTATTCTAAGGGTAAAGCCTTTCAACGAGGTAATGATGACCTCGATTGATACAAGGGCGTTTCTGGAAGGTTAAACGAGGACGTAGAAATTAAATCATCAGTAGGCAGTGTGGGATGTGAAGAACAAAAATAAGTGTTTTACATTTCTTTTCTTCAAGAATTCACTTGAGTTTCACATCTAAAAATAGTTACCGTCTTTTTTTGAGAAAAATTCCAACCACTTCAAGTTACTGTCCTCCTCGAAGGCCAAATCTATTCTCCACAACCAAAATAAAAAGGGAAAATAAAAACAAGAACTTACTGCCATGTCACCGCAATTACCTCAAAGTCCATTAAGACCCCCACACGGTTACATTCTGACCCATAGACATAAATTGAGGCAACGAGTCATAAATCGTTGTAAACTATGTCACAAGCTCAGGTACATTCCTCTCAAACCTACGGAGCATGCAATCTTCCAGAAAAAAGTAAAACCATTCTATACGCCTCCTCGCGTAGAATTCTCTTTACAAGGAACACCATTCCATACCGAAACAAATAAAAAAAAGACCGTCACAACCGAAAAGTGTTACAAGTGGTTATTTTCTTGTTGGACTCAAAGCCAGAGCCTACCTTCCTACTCACACGCATCCCACACAAATAAAAATCCAGAAAACAAAAAAAGTAAGAAAAACTTTCAGTTAATTTAAGACTTCTTTGGACAGCACAAGTCGTCTAAGCGATCCACGAAAGTCAGTCAACCTTTCAATTTCGCCAGCAATTACATGTCATGAGTGCGACGTTCTTTTCAATTGTTCCACATTTGACAAATTAGTTGCGAGCTGACAGCTCACATACAACACACATCCATCTTAACGTGTTCCCTCTGTCTCTCCTTGCTTTTGGGTCGAGACCACAAGTGGTTACCTCTTTATTTACTTCCATTTTTTTTTTCGCGAAAATGTCTGTAATTTTATTTGATGTCTTCATCTGTCCAAAATGTCCAAAGGTAATTTACTGAGATTTGAGTATTTTCTATGGCAAAGGAGAACATCTGCTCACCTCCTCTGAGGGTTAACCTAAATTCCAGAAATGTGTGTTACTTTTTGGCTGTTTTCGAATTTGCGAGGGTTTTCTGTGAATCTGCGATTGGCTCGATCAAAGAAACAATTGTATAAAATAATTTGTTTCAGTTTTTGAGTCGAATAATGGCCAGGTAATTAGTTGTAAAGCAGCATTGATCAATGCAGAACTTTCGAGTTGCATAAGAGGCACAGGAGAGTGGCAAGCATTGGATATTGCTATGGAAAGGTTATTGTTGTTCGTGGCAATCACTTCCCTGTCATAATGACTTTCACTATTAGTGACTGCAATGAATATGTCATAGAGTAAGTGAGCATACGTTTTACATTTTTACAAACCACAAGAAAACTACGAACTTAATATTTTGTGGTTTGTCAATATAAAGTGGAAACATAATCTCTGTTAAACGAATAACGTGAGGACACATGACACGACGCAAAGTAATAATAAGACAACAAAACAAAGAAATACTTTCAAACCCTTTTGCGTTCCTTTTGCAGAATACTGGAGTAAGAAAAGGAAGTACTGTCCTTATAGAGCTTTAAGATACACTGCTTCGCTAGGTGGTTTTAGGTTTATGTCTCTGTATCTGATTTAATGAACACAGGCATATTACAGAGTACCGCATTTGATCATTCGCATGGCTTTGTATTAAGTCGTCTGATATACCACTACAAGAGTATAAACTCATTACATAAAAAAAGGTCATGAATTTTGACTACCAATTGCAGTTGATTTCAAGTGATGTCTATGGACGTAATTCCATACCAAAATACCAAAATTTGATCTGTTAGGTAAAAAACAAAAAACGTAAATCAAACAAAATCTTTAGCAACAGTGAACATATTCCGAGAATTTTATTTAAGAGCAATCAATAGAAAAAATTGCAACAATTGCCAAATTAGACTGTGGCAATTGTTGCAATTGATTTGTTTGGTTCGAAACAGAAAGTGTTTAAGCAAAAGTAGGCATATTGTGAGACCATGAAATTGTTCACGAACAATTGCTTTGCATGATTTCAGTTGCAACATATGATTTGATAGGAACGTCACAGAAAATACTATATTTGGTCAAATTTTGCTGTTAGAGGAGAAGATCTCATTGTTTTGAACAAGCACTTTTATAAAAACACATTTTAAAAGTACTATTCTAATGCTAATAATTTCGTACGATTTCTTAGAAAAGGTGTCAAAATTTGATTAAACTTCTATACAAAAACACAAAAATTTGATCAATTTTCATCAATGTTAGAAAGGTACTACTCAGTTTGAGCGATTCACCTACTTTAGATAACAAAATTAGTTGGATCACTCAATCAGAACTAGTTTCGTAAGATTTCAAGGAAGGGAAGTCAAAATTTGATCCAACTTCTATACAAAAATACCAAAATTTGATCAGTTTTCGTTGTTGGTAGAAAAGTTCTACTCAGTTTGAGCGATTCACCTACTTTAGTAAACAAAATTAGTCGGATTACTAAATCAGAAGTAATTTCGTATGATTTCGAAGAAAGCAAGTTAAAATTTCATCCAACTTACATACAAAGGTACCAAAATGTGATCAATTATCATTGTTCTTTGCACTTTGAAGTTATATTCCTACTTCGGAAGACAAAATTAGTGGGACTACTCAATCAGAACTGATTTCGTATGATTTCTAAGAGAAGAAGTCAAAATTTGAACCAACTTCCAAGCAAAAAATACCAAAATGTGGTCAACTTCCATTTTTGTTGCAAAAAAACTTTGTGGTATACCTCCTTAGGATTATATAATTGGTCAAATTACTCAATTATAATTAACTTCGTATGATTTATAAAAATTTGATTCAACTTCCATACAAAAATACCAAAATTTGGTCAGTTTTCACTATAGGTAGAAAAGCTCTTTAAAGTTTGAAGTGATGTACCTACTTAAGATAACAAAACTAATCGGACTATTCAATCAGAATTGATTTCGTATGATTTTTTCGATAGCAAGTCAAAATTTCAACCATCTTCTATACAAAAATACCAAAATTTGGTCAATTTTCATTATTGATAGACAATTTCCCTGTTGTTTGAAGCTATGCATGCCTCTACTTTAGATATCAAAATAAGTATGATTACTCAATAATAACTTATTTCATATGAATTATAAGGAGAGAAATCAAAATTTGACAACTGCCCTACGAAAACACTGAATTTGTTCATAAGAAATATCAGACATCCTCTATATAAGTCGGATGTGTTAATGCCCATTCTCATCATGTGGGTACCCAACGAGTTGCGGCCCGTGAGAATGCCAATCAACAGAGAAAGCCGAGGTCTGCTAAGCTGGAGTAGAAATTCTGTTTTTTTTTTTGGAAATATCTGGCCAAAGGTTTCTCGGCATTTTTCTAAAGATGACCACCAGTCATTGGCGGTTTTTAGAAAATTGTGTTTGATTCTGTTTTTTTCTTGTTCTAGTGGTGTTAGAACTGAGGTGTACGCTTCGCTGGATTTGAGTTCTGACCCGATTTTAGCCAGCTTATCCGCCATTTCATTACCGACTATTTCACGGTGTCTTGGAACCCAGGTTAAAGTTACGGTGTTTGTTTCACTGAGCAGCCTAAGATTACTGCTTTAATGGCCGCCTGACTATCTATGAAATGAAGAAGTCAATATTTTTGTTGATCAGGTCTTGTGTAGCTAGGTGTTTTGCAGCTACGCACACTGCAAGTACTTCTGCTTGAAAGACACTGCAATAGTCGGGAAGCTTTATTGATCTATTCATGGAAGGGTAATCTTAGATGATACCTGACCCTACCCCTTCGTCCGTTTTGAAACCATCTGTGAAGACAGAAATGTGATTTTCTTTTATAACCCTGTTTTCCTCCCAGCTTTCTCTTGTCGAAAAGACTGTTAGGGCCACTGGATTGAAATCAATATGGGGGGGGGGGGGGGGGGTATAGTCTGTTTAAATGTCTATATCTGTATGGTTCATGATGGTTCTATGGCCTGATATGCCTGTTTTCCAATTGTTGCATTGTGTGAGTCGCAGTGCGCTTTTGGCCGCGATCTCCTTAGTAAAAAGATCTAGGGGGCTAGCGACAGGTAGGTTTCCAGAGCTGCAGTTGGTGTCGTTCTCATGGCACTGGTTGAGCCAATGCATGCAATCGTTTGGATTTTGGTCATGGTCTTAAGGTTTGAAGCCTTCTCTAATGATGTCCACCAGTCTAGACAGGCATATGTGAGGATTGGTCTTATTATGGTTGTATACATCCAGTGAATAGTTCTGGGACCAGGTCCCCATTTTTTCCCAAAAATTCCACTACAAGTGTAGAAGGCGAATTAAGCTTTTCTTTCTCTTTCTTTTAAATTTTCTTTCCAGTTAAGCTTGCGATCATGGACAGTTCCGAGATATTTTGCCGTACCAGATAAGTTTATTGGTAATACCGTTTAAGGTGGGTGGAAGTATATCTTGAATGTTACGTTTTCTCGTAGGGTTTTTTGTTTGTATTTAGTCTAGTTTGTCACTGGAAAGTTAAAATACGATCCAACTGCTAAAGAAATACAAAAATTTGGGCAGAACTTATTTTATAGAAAAAAGGACTCACTGGTCTTATGTTATATCATAAGAAATGTAAATTTATTACGACCTTCTTTGCTTCGACACTTTTCTGATTTTAATAGCATTTCGTCTTTGTGGTTAGAAATTATGCCAAATAATAACCAAGCGAACTCAGTAAACACATGTTTTTCTTCTTGTAACCAAACTGTCAGGGCTTCACGTCGGTCGTGTATGGAAAATTCTCGTAAATTTTGCACCTGAATGAGGCCACGGCTCTTGAATGATAACTCTCCATTTAGGTCCCCACAAGGATTCACAAGCAGGCTCACGAGTAAATGATAGTTTCAAATTTGTATGGGTCCACGACATGGTTGACACAAGTCTGCACTAGGCTTTAGTTGCTGCCTTCTGGGAAACATTCTTGGAAAAATTTAATATCAATGCTTAAACGTACTGGACTGAAATAAGCACTCAATAAGTAAAGAATTAACAAATTATTTGTAAGTTAACTTCTTCCGCTCGTAAAAGCAAAGAACTTTTGAAGCTGCCCTCCGTTTCCTACCAATCAATCGCAAAATGTCTGGTCTTTCCCATAGTGACTTCAATTTATTTATATTTATTTATTTTTTCTATCAAAAACTGAGTTCCTTAACACAAAACTATTAAAATGCTTGTGCTCATCCACATTTTCAATAAATCGTGTACACTTTTTTCTCCAAAAAGAACAGTTACAGATGAGTGTTACTCTGCTGATCTTTTGCATTTGTTTGTTCATTATTACTGTTTATTTTTTTTTTAGATCTGTTTGGAGAGCACGAATTTTGCTGGTCACGTTTTGAAGGGATTGCAGTTGCTGGGTCTTCGTTTTCAGTGACAATAAATTTAGGTTTCATCAGTTACAAGGGAAATCATGGGGTTTTAGTGATTTATCGATTTGCAAAACCCAAATAATGTTAAGAAACAGATTTCTCAGAACTCAAAGCGTTATAAGAACAAATGTACTGTTAGAGAAGAAAGAAGCTATTTGCCATTTAAATATATGTTACAAATGAAGTTACTACAAGTTTACCTAAAGGAAGAAGCACTCTGGCTAGAAAAAAAGAACAGGGTTCATCTCTTAATCTTGGAATTTAAGCAGGTCAATTAACACTCATCTCAAAGACCTTCGCTCAAAGACCTAGTTGCATCAATCAGTTGCAGATTGGTTATATTTGAAGTAACACAGAATCAACACCAAATCCATTTTTACACTCAGAGCAACGCATTCTTAGACAAAAATGTGCGTCGATGGTGTGTGGTGATAATTATAAGACTGCATCTGAAGTGCGTGATCGCTGATGCAATCATTTAATTCTTTGTAAACCGGATTGTATTTAAAGTTGTTTCTTTTGAAGCAAATTTTAAATAAGTAACACTCTTGACTATCATTTACCACTGACACCATAAGTAGGTACACATGTTACTTTTCATTACGATCTGTGTACGAACTGACCCAATTTACCATTCAAGGTGTTGGGAATGTAAATTTTTCCCTTCGAGAACCATTTCGGTTTAATTCACAGACACTTAACACATTTTTCCATTTGTTGTTTTCAATCGAATTGATTTTTTTTTCTCTCATTTACTTCATTGTTTGCGAATTTAAATTTCCATCATCTTCTGAATGAAAGAACACATCGACAGCTGACAGATGAATTGTCAGTAATCGATGACGGCCATCAACGCTTAACATGTAAGAGATGAATTTGCAAATTACTGAATAATTCGGCCAACTGCTTCCAAAAGGAGGTTATCCAATCTGTTTGATGTGATGGATCAAAAGTGCCAGCGAATTAATCAACAAAATAAAATATTCATGAGTGAGGAAGAACTGCTGCGTATATCAGAAATTGGAGCGCACGTAATCGTATTTGGAGTGTGATTGCCTCTCGTGAGCAATCATTTAAAGGCATGACAACTCTACTTGCCAAATTTTACTTTATACGGATTTCATTTAATTGTAAAGAGCTTCGTAAATATTTTCATTGTTGTTCTGTTGTTCGCTCTTTGTTGATCTCATTAGCTGGGCTTTGTTTGAAGTTTCCCACATAGCATAGACTAGTTTGATCAATGCATCACAAAGCAATCGTGTTTTATGGTTAATGCTAATGACCTTACTGAATAAAATCAGCTTCACCGATGAACGGTAATTAACAGAAAATATGCCGCAATTGGTGATTTAATGGGTTTTAGTAAATGCTGGCAATTATTCATTGTTTGTTAAATTAGTGACAGAGGTTATTGGATTTGAGGTGAGCTAAAAAGATGATTGCATAGCACACAATACATGTTTCATAACAACATGGACTTCTTTAAACAACACCAACAAAAGAGGCACAAAATAGAAAACAATGAACAGATGTGACCCTAAGATGGAATCCTGTGGCACACTTGAACTTGAACTAGAGAGCGATGTCGTTTTCACATTTAAAGTAAGCTTTACATTTAAGACTTAATTATTGTCGATTGACGAATGAACATAAAAGGTGCTAAAGGTCACTCCCAGGTCAAAAAACTGACTTTAATATTTCTTTAATTTTTTAATTTATTAAAAAGACTCAAGACAAAAAAAATGATATATTAGTTGCTTCGAAAGGGACGTGTTTATGTGTTCAAGAGAGAAACGAGGACAATCTTTAAAGATCAAGTAGCTTTAAGGTTTAATATGTTTTGATTTGATTTAACTTCAATGAAGTTCAAAGCTTACCTCCTTGAAAAAGTACGTGGTGCATTTAAATTTGTCACAAAGGTTAATTTTCTTTCAGATTTCACAAATTTGTAGTTCATTTAAAGAAGTATGCACTGAGATATGGTGAGACCTTCAGCATAGATAGTAGAGTGTCAATTGCGACAAGGGAACAAGTAACCTAAATACGACCTGGCACACACGATCAGTATAGTCCTCGACCAGGAACTTTAAACCGGACACTCTCGATCGGAAACTTTCGACAAGGAATCCTCTACCGGGAACCCTCTGTCACTATTTTATAGTCAGTTGGTTTAAAAACGATCTTAAAAACAAAGGTTTGTTCTTGTATATTTTTAAAATCTGTCACGACGACGAATTTAGAAACCTTCATTCGAAGCTGTCATTTAAAACACATGCTCTAAAGATGAATAAATATTGAAACACAATTTTAGCCGGATATGGACGTCAATTCAAACATGGTGCTTTGACTTAACTTCGAAAAAATTGAGGGTGTTTCAGGCGATGAAAGAAATAGTTGAATTAATGGTGTCCACCAAGCCAGCCACTTAGGCCCTCTTATCTTAATTTTTAAAATTAATTTATAGATTAAATTATAATTTGCATTGAATATGGCTCTACAATAAGACTACAATTGCATCTTATTACGATGTCTTAAAAATGTTTTTAGCGCATTCGTTTTTAATTTACAGCGGGCTCTACCGTCTCTTTATGCAAAAATGATCTTTTTTTTTTTTTAATTAAATAGGGTGAAGGTGAAAATTACCTTTACAAGCACGTCGACCTGAAAGATCTTTTGTGCTGTTCCCTTAGGTTTGAAAACAAGTATTGTATAGGTTTGTTCATTCGAAGCTGAGGTCATGTAAGAACCTAAGAATCTTCGAGGAAGAGGTGTTTCTGATATCAAGGGGACAGGGGAACCCTTTATTGAATATTTTAAGCCTGGATCTAGCTAAGGCAGGGCATTCGCATAAGATGTGTTCAGCAAAAATGATCTACTCAATCATTATTTCTGGATCCGTTTCGATTATATAGCTCTGAAGCTTAATTCCCTAGCCCATATCGATGACATAGTTTTGAAAGAACTTAGTGCTTATTCTTGTAAGACGATAGCCCAGGGAGATCTTTCTGACACCTATTTGTCAATATCTATCTTTTCGAACCTGGGGTCCAACTATGCAACTCTATTATGCTTTGAAGTTACTCAAAAATTGTTTCTGACTATTAGTTCGAATACCAATCAAAATGAAAAAAGAATCAAAATTTAATTCTTCCAAATCCGAGCCCTAGAATTGGAAGCCTCTAACCTCAGACAAGCAACCGTAATACGAGCCCAAGAGCTGGAAGCACATAACCTCAGATATGAAACCATAATCCAAGTGTCCCAAGACCAATCCAGGACAAGGAAATCTTCATCCGACTGGCACGAGGACCAATCCAAGAATCTGGTCGTGAATCCCGGACTAGACCACATCCCAGCCGAACCCCAAGTGAAACTTCACCCGAAGAGGAGTGAAATCTTCCCTCATCAATAAAGACTTCGAAATAGAAACTTGAATTAGAATTATAAAACATTGTATGAAATGTATAAACCAACATTATTTATTATATCGGAAATAAACTAGCTTCAATAATCTAAAGTTTTGCTGCTTCTTTAGAAGATTCTGGATCCGCTGAGCTTAAATCAGCCTTTGACAAAAAGCATCTTCACAAATGGCGCCCGAGCAGGGACAGCACATAGTTTTTGCGCGAATTCAAATTTGTGTTCCTTTCCCGTCTGCCCGGTCCGGCATATTTTATTTTAATTTCAATTTAAGTTTATCAAACTCACCATCTCCTTAAAATGTCTTCAATTAGTCGAAATGAAATAAAATACAAGAACCTCTCGGACCATTTCCTTATAAAAACTCAAAACTATTAAATGCAGTTGTCACATTTGTATGCCTATCGACTTAGTGAACTGACAAAGCTGTCAACTCCAAAGGTTCTGAAGAAATGGGTCACAAAATATCCAATTAAAAAGCTTTGTGAGCTGCGCGAAGATGTTTATGAGCATTTCTCATTTTTATAGGCACTTTTTTTAAACATCAATATATCCGAAGAAAATCAACTAGCACCACAGCCTCAAAAGCAACACTATGCAGACGCCGAGGATAAATTAGTTCTGGAAGACGAACTGCAGCGAGTTTGTCTTTTTGGTCAAATGGATGTTCGTTTTATGGCAACGGGAACAGGGAACAGTTTGTGCAGTACTTGGCACAATTGAAGAGGATGGCAAATTTGTCGTTGAAGATACGATTTTCTATGAGAGCGGGCCGCAGAGACCACTAACAGCACTTCCAGAACCGGCAAAGATTGTTCTCGTTTCGGGATTGACTTAGACTCAATGCCACGAGTTTAGTGACTCCCTCAATTTATTTCAACATTGGCTGGGTGGCAACATTGATCCTAGTTTGAAAAACATTGTTCGTCTGATTGTAGCTGGGAATTCGGTACGTTCGAGTGCAGAAAAGAAGCAGTTTGGTCTGCAGATGAAGTCTAGTGAATCCAATGACACGGTCTTAGCAGTGAAAAGCTTGGACAAGTAATTTGCCAGCTGGTCACAGTCAATTGAAATTGGCATCAAACCAGGAGAGTTCGATCCAGCCGCATTCATGTTACCTCAGCAACCGTTTCACCGATGCATGTTTGCCAGTGCCTCGCGGAACTCGTCGTTTCGTAGTGTAACCAACCCATATGCTTGTGAAATTGGGGGTCGTTTAGTGATTGGCACTTCAGGCCAAAACGTCAGAGACCTTCTCCGTAGTACTAATATTGATAATTCATTGGAGGCCTTGCGCTCAACTCTTCAATGGGGACATATTTCACCTACTTCGCCCGACACTTTGGCTTGCTATCCTAACGTGGAACAAGATCCTTTCATACTGAAGGAATGTCCGTCTATATATTTTGTCGGAAACTGCGATGAGTTGAAGACAGATTTACACACTGGTAGTGATGGACAGAAGACTCGACTTTTGTGCATTCCGTCGTTCGCTAAAACTCAAAGTGTTGCTGTTATTGATATGAATTCGCTTGATTGTCAAAGTATTTCTTTTAAAGTTGAATGAAAACATGCTTTAGTAGATAAAAATTTGCTTTCGACAATAATTTCCAAGTTTCGTTCGAGTCTTGCATCCTCAGAACTACCAAGAAAGAGTTTAAGGCATTCAAACGCTTTTTTCTTAGAGACTTTAGCCGTGCTAAACTTAGACCAAGTTCATATGTAAGCAATTTTGTTAAAGAATCGGGAGCATTTGGCTACGTTTCCTGCAATTTGACTTCCGAAATCTTCTGGGCACGAGTCTTTGATCATGTTTGCCTATGATGACCAACTACAAATATTGAGTTTGAAGTCTCTGGAAGTGAAGAACAGTTTCATTCATAGACTCTTTTCATTTTCTCTTGACTGCCGAACTCTATACAATCCCATCTCTTTTTGCACTCACACCCGTGATTTTTGAAATCGTTTGTCTACTCTTGTTTGGCTTCAACGAACCCATCAATTACATCATACTGCAAGGTTTATTTTGAACGTTAATAATTTCGACTCTAACCTCCCTGACACGAAGTTCCTCTTCAGTGTTTGCCTTCCCATTAGTTGCTAAGTTTTGCTTGTAATTTGGAAAAATTGGGGCTTTTGGGTTTCTGAATTCAAAGGAAGGGTGACAACATATCCTCAACTTGAAAATAAAGAACAAAGATGCGATGTCATAAATACTTTTGGGAAAACTGAAACAAAAGGGACAGGAATGGGTTTAATGGCAAAACGAAATACATATATGCTTTCGGAATAGGGATAAAGAACATTGACGAATGGGACAAAACGTCACATTAGACTGACATAAGTTAGGGGTTGTTTACTGACGCGTCACTATAAGCCCGGAAAATAGAATCATTGCATGTGCTATGCTGCATAGAAGTTTGGTGGTCTCCACATCTAAGTTCCCCAATTGAGCGTGAGAACGATGAAGGGTGACGAAGATTCACGAATTCTTAGGCATTTCTATAGAACAAGATCCAATAACAAAATATTTCTGCTAAAAGTCTCATAAATCAGGGGCCATCGATCAATTGATCGGCATTAGGTCAAAAGACGATAAGCCAAAGTGGTCTTTTGTTAATCCTTCCTTTCATCTTGTCCATCCTCCCTGTTCAATTCGAAAAGACATTTTAAACATCATCCAAAACAATGCTGACCTTTATTTCTGTCAAAGGCTTCACCCAAAAACTGATCGGAAACACTTCATCAATCTCCCCGACGAAACATAGTGACCTCATTTTTCGACCTTTGAAACTTCTTAGCACAATGCTATCTATGTATACAGGGCGTTTTGCATTCAAACTCTTACTAGTATAGTCTTTGTTTTCAATTTGTCACTCCCACATGTTAATCTGATCAGCCTCAGGCTTACATATTGATTTTAAAATCAAAATTATTCAGTCCAACAGGTCGAAATCAGATATTCCCTCAAAAATATGTTAATTAGTAATAAATCATAAAAACTTTTAAGACACAACTGACGTATGGCTTCAGAAGCACACAATATGAATAAATTAAACAGGAGGCTGGTGCACATCATCGTTTATTCATGACTTAAGTTAAAGTTACTAAAACAGATCGTCTCAGAGTTCATTAAACCCACTCAAAATAAAAATAAAACATTAAAACAAAGAAAAAAATCTCCCACAGTGTTGCGGTTTTTGGTGACGAAAGCGCTTCGTAGCCGTGCCGTGCCGTGCCGCCTCAAAACCGAAACCAATGAACCATCGATTTCTTGTTGTTCTTTTGTGGGAAATCAGTCATGTCATAGAAATATAGAAGTGATCTGGGACCGAGGCGTCGATGATGGTCATGTAGGTATTACCCAATTTTGGCAAGATCGATTAAGAGGCCTAGTTTAAAGTAAAATAAATGACCCTGAATAAAATTAGTTGGTCTTACTTGCTGAAGAAAAAGACGAACATAGTATTGATTTTCTTCTCCATAGCACCATCACTAGTAGCTCAGCTATAAATTTCGTTAATAAAACTCTTAAGTGTCATGTTCCGTGTCAGTCACACCCAACTGAACGGCTGGCGGTTGATTGGATTCCACTGGCCACACAATCATCTCGTGCGCTTGAATTATCGCCTTTTACGAACTACTTTGTACAGAGTATTTCGTTTTTTTTATTGCTTTGATGGTGTTCAACGGCAGCAACTGCTCTAGATTTTTCTAATGCACAGCGCGCCACGAAAATCACCTGAAATATTATGAATTGCTCTAAAGCTGCATGATCAATCTGTCTGGCTGTCTACCGGTCTATGATTGCATTCGCATTGTGCCCACTATTCTTACTTGTCGAGTTTATTGGGTGAGTTGGTTTTCAGTATTTTTTTGTATCGCTCTTCGAAATTAATGAATTAATTTTGAAAATAAAAAACCATAACAACAATAATCTCACTTTGTTATTTGGTTTTCCTCTATTTTGGAGTCGAGCGCAGCTGGTTCTATGCTGGAACGTGCTACAAAATCTGCAGTGATTGTAAATTATTTAACGATATACATGCTTTACCGTTGTGTTGCTAGTTGAAAATAAAAAAAGTTAAAATCAAGAAAGGGGAAGGCGAGGAAGAAATAACCAATAACCTGCTGCTACTGCTGCAAATAGTTCCCAATCTTGTTTTTGTGATTTTCTTGATGATTTTTTGGCTAGTTAGATGATATGTTTGGAACGTTGTTTTATCGAACTATTAACAGTCTCGTGGTATTTTCATTGTTTTTTGTTTCAAAAGGGACGAGATAAACGAAAGAGCTGAAAAGCGAACTTGTTTTAGAGTTGATCAGTTATTTGACTTTGAAAGCTTTTAATGACGCCACAGTTGGTGAAGTTATGTTCATAATTTGAGTTTCTCACAAGTGTAGTCGATCACAGTTAAAGAAATAGATATTTGGTTGCTGTTTTTAGTCGGTATGAGTCTAGTGGTTGATTTAATGACTGTTTCTAATTCAAGTTCGTGGACACCTTTAGAGTTTACTTGTAATGAACAATTTTGGGCTGTTATGGTCCTTCAATAGATTTAGTTTTCATTCAATGCTGCGGAGTATGTAGAAAGAAGCATCGCTAGTCACTACATTCAGTCTACTTCATCTCATTGCTATTTATTTAAATAAATCCTGAAAGGTTCGCACTTTTTCGTTCTCTTCTAATTACTAAAGCAGCTTCTGTTAAAGTAGCTTCTCAATGTCATGTTTTATCTTCATTAAGATGATCCTGAATTTTATTTGAGTTGAAAATCACTAAAATTCAATCGATAAACACTTTACCCACTTTACAGAGATAAAAAATGCTTCGGTTGCCTTATTTTTTGTGTCTGCCTGTCAGTTTTGTTTTTACTTTTTTTTTCATCTAATTTGGCTGTTACTTTCAAATTATATTTCTCTCGATACAGCCTTGAAAGCTAATCTCAATCCATACCAATTGGCTTCAAGAGTTTTGTTTATTGCTACTTGTTGTTTTGGTGTGTGCCGTTTGGCAATGCAAATAAAAACAAGCAAAAAACTAAACCATGAATCAAGGCAAAGCAAATTTTAATTGCAAAAAAAAAAAAAAAAAAATTGGCAATAAGTTGGCATTTTAATTGATCGAAATTAATAAATATTGCGGGAAAGTCGTATGAAGTACGAGTAGCACTCATTTGTGGAGTGTGCCAAAAAAGATTTCAACTCAGCTTTGTATTCGATTGTTCACTTTTTGTAGCACAATCACTTAGCATAGTTCGAACGACTTCTAGAAGAAAAATATTATTTTGAGACTTTTTTTTTTCCTAATTTTTAACAAGCAATGAGTTTAAGTGAGTTTTTCAAATAAAGTAAAACAATTTACGTTTGCAGTTCAGCCTTTGATTGGAACTTGAAGGGATGATTGCTTGATTTTGTTTCTGATTAGCACGGAAAATTTTTAAGGAAATTAAAACAATGAAACCTTAAGTTTCAATGCTATAAGTGAGTTTCGAAAAAAACATTAGATGTATTTTTCAGGAGGGCTGTGAACGAGAAAAATCATGAGCTGTGCTTTGATAGTTTTGTATTATGTTGGCAAAGCGGAAGTAGTCTTTTAGGGATGTATATAAATAAAAGGAGTAGCATAGTACAACTCGGTTAAGAGGAGTTTTGGGGTTCCAGCGCGTTTTTCTCAACCAAATCTTGTGATGATTGAAGAGGACCCATCAATTTTTCATCCATTCAAAGAAAAAAGGGGGAAAAACTACAAAATATAAGCAGAAGACGTTTAGATAGTGAGGACTTAGTACAACGAAACAAGAAATTGAAACTGAAAAGGACAGTTACCAAGGAGTAGAAGAATAATTAAGCAAAGATAACTACAAAAAGACATGAAACGGCAGAGATACTACTATCGGATAAGATTTGCCGAAATGGCATGTAGGACAGTGAAGAAGAAGAGTTTGCTTTTCAGAGCTGAAATGATTCGGTTTTTGTTTTGATGGTTTTGCGAAATTAGGGCTTCTGCATCTGAAGTTAGGATTCGAAAATTCATGTCCTGTATACCTAACAAGATTCAAAAAGTGAAATAATGAAATTTGTGCGAACCCAAGAATAAGCTCGTCGAGTTTTGATTACTAACCTCCAGAATTCTCTAAAAGCAACACATCTGAATGATGAATGAAGGATGAAGTATTGATGGAAAAGCATTGAAAAAATAGTTACTCCAAAGCAACCACGTTTTAACCTACCAAAAGCACAAGAGCCAATTAAGGATATAGTGTTGAGCAAAGCAAACTTCATTGGAGTTTTCAGTTACCTTAAATTTTCTTAAAGGTTTTTTTTTTTTGGAGGTTTTTAAAATACCAGCTGGAGCACTCAGACCTAAATACCGATCCATTGTACTACCAGATAGCAACCTTCTATTTGTTATAGTTTTCCAGATGTTCGGAGAAAAGCCAAAAGACGCTGCCATGATAAGGAGCCTAAGTTATCAGCTCTCACCATGTACCACCAGAACCAGATACTCGTAACCTCATGCGAGAAAAAGCAGGACATTCACAGAGTAAGTGCTCTGCGGTGTCCTCATCTTCTCCACAAGATTCACAGAGTGTGGTATCACTTAAGCCTAACACGTTTAAATGCTTGGCAAAAGAGAAGTGCCCGCTGGCTACGCTAATAAGCTTTCTACAGTCTTTTCTGCTACGAGCTAGCAAAAATGTTGCAATCTTCTTACTAACGTAAAGGGTACTTAAGAGAAGAAGCAGACATTTCGAAGCAAAAAGAAGTTGTTGCGTTGTTTTCGGGTACTCATAAGAAGACTTTTTTCTTAAGTAAAGGGCAAAACTGAAGAGGACGAAAGAGAACGAAAGAAACCATAGATAGTTAAAAAAAAAATTATACAGTGGATTGAGCTTGCGCAGCTCTGTGCACTACGGAGTCTGAATGAAGCCTATTATACCAATTCATGTAAAGTTTCGGAGATGTTCTCCAGCTTCTGAATTGAACCAGAAGTTAACAATCGTCTGTGGGTGAATGAGTTTGAGTTTCTATAGGGGTCAGAAAAGTGCTGGTCATTCTTTAATAAAGTGCAGTTCTTAATTTTCGAGGCATAATCTGAAGATTTGGTCTGCTACCAACCTCATTTAGTGAAGGTGTTTCTTTAGAGATTAGTGGTCGGTTAATAGTCCCGTGCAAGTTTTTAAGGTTATCCCATTGAGAATCAGTATGAATTTCGATTTTTTTTTTTGTATATTTTGGTATAAAAAGTTTTGAAAAAGTTTGACGCTAAGCTTCATTGGATTCTTCCAGTGGCATACTCTGGGCTGTGCTTTTGAAGATGATTTTACTTACACCGCAGATCTGTTCAGGTCCGACGAATAGTTTAGATGCGTCTTCGTCACTGCCTTTTTATTACGTT
Source organism: Melanostoma scalare (assembly GCA_949752695.1). NCBI lineage: Eukaryota > Metazoa > Arthropoda > Insecta > Diptera > Syrphidae > Melanostoma > Melanostoma scalare. The sequence continues at coordinate 22,923,273 of OX456984.1, read as the reverse complement.
AGAAAGAAACCGTACATTTGTCTTTCTCCTAATGAATCATCATTAAACGCCGCACCGGTTCGAAAATTTAAGCAACAAATCACCGAAATCCCATTGAAAACATCTGCTTATTAAAGTTGCCAGTTTATGGCACTACTTTCAAAAAACTTTTGAGCTGCTATAGTTCTTTGCTAAGCAAAAAATGTTGAACAAAATTCTTTTCGGAAATTATGTATATTTTATTCAATTAGACAGTTTATCCCTTTAAATATAAATCTACAGCAAAAGCATTCAATTTTATGAATTTTTTTGACGATTTACGGCAGTTGAATTGTATGGAGTGGAGACGTTGCCGGTGCTGTAAAAAGGTATTTCAAAGAGTAAATCGAAAAACTTTTACTTTACATTGAAAATTTTTGTCATGACACGGTCGTAGACAAGGTATTGAAAGAGTTCATACGAAAAACATTTGCAAGGGTAGGTTAAAATGGACAGGGGTTGAAGCCACGGTCAGCGGCACCTCACACGGATCGCAGAGGTTCCACTTTAGTCCCAAGGATACAGGAGGATAAGAGGAAAGAGAGTAAAAAAGCTTTTAAGTTTTTGGTAGAGACTGGATGATCAAGATTGACTGATGAGCCATTTGAATTTTAGTGAATTTTCGCATTTTGTTGAGTGTCCTGTTTGAGACAGCGCCAGCGCCCAGTTCAAGGAAAAATATTCTTCGATGGCTCTTTTCAAGGTGTAGGCCAAGCTTGAACCCTCATCGAGGAAGCAGCTATCTTTGTGCTCCCTCGTTGTAGAATTCTTTACAAAACAGCTTTGGTAAGGCCCTTATTATCATGTGGCTTCCAAATGAGTTGTGACCCGCAACAATGTCAATCAAAGAAAAGGACCTGAGACCGGGAGTAAAAGCTGGACAAAGGGTAACAGAATGGGGAGCTCCGAGGACTATCGCATTTCTCACAACCTTGCCTAGTGAGAGAATGGGAATACAATTTTCTGCCGATTCTGAACGGTTTATCTAGAAAGCGCTTTCAATGAGTTTACTTTGAATTTGAACCAGGAACCTCTGGTGTAACAGACAAACATGCTAACCATTAAGTAAGTTGGAGTAAAAATCTTGTCTTTTCAGTGGACATAGGTTCATAAAAACCCAACAAAATTCCAAAAATCACATTCGTCGTTGGCAATTTTTATAGAATTTCGGTGAATTCTTTTCTTTTTTTGGTCTTGTTACTTAGATACAGAAATATTGGTCTTGCTGGATTTGACTGATGACCAAATTTTAATCAACCTATCCGCCACTTCGGCTTAGGTATCTGCCACAACTTTCTACCAATTTGGATTTTGTGACCGGTCTCAGAAGTCTCAGAAGACTCCTCACCCAGTACGTAAATTGGAATGGATTCATTCACCCCTCAGATGTATCTGTCCAGAACATCATAAACTAATATGGCGATAAGACAGAGAGGCGACTGAAAAATAAATTTTCTCACAACCATTGCCTTTGTGAGGGAATGGAGATAGGTGACTGATATACAAATGATTGAACCAATTCAACATCGTTATAACGCCTTTTTCTTGCCTCTTTTTATTGGTTTTTCCGTATTTAATGCTCAGAAGCAGTAGCCAGCTTTATTTACCCTTTCGGCATTTGTCCTGTGATACTTGTACTTCATCGAATGTCCATACATTTGCCCTCAAGCCTTCTCTCAGACGTACCGCAAATGAAAAGAATCATCTGCTGGTGCATCAAACATGCGGAATGCACTTCTTTACTCTGTTTTCACAATTCAACAGTATCCAATAATTTCTTGGTAACGAGCTTTTAAAAAAAATCTAGCAAAGGTTTGCGGTTCAGCTCTTTCGTTTGAATGGTTAATTTTTTGTGTTTTGCTGGAACTCTTTTTCAGAATCGTTCCACAGTATTTCAACTGCAAGACTCAGTTAACAAAGTCAACCAAACTTCTTCGTTTTCTCAGATAGAAAGCCCATCTTAGCAATTTCTTGTGGGCTGTCACTCCATTACTTTAATTTTTTGCCGGAAAATATTAGATTTGATTTTCGAGTTGAACTGCGGAATAAAATGCGGTGACCTCTTAGTTGTGACGACAATACGTCACCTTTATTAACTCCCCTGATAACTTTGCATAATTTAGACGAAAATAAAAGTTTATCTGCACGCATTAACCTCAACAACAATAAGAACAACCAAATAACATTTAATTTCACTGAGTACAACAGTTGGAAGAATTATTTGTATCCTCTTATGTCTTAGTCTATTATGCAATTAACATTGCTCTTTCTCTGTCTATGTTTTGCACGATTCGAAGTGAATTTGTTCAATTTGTAGACGAGACCGAGCAGAAAGTACAAAAGGAACAGACAAAAAAAAACATTCTAACTGTCGCTCTAAGAAAACCTAACAAGCCGTGCCTAGAGTTGATGAGGAACAATGTTGATGCAGCGCGCGGGCAGTCGGTTTTTTTCTTATACTTTACTGAATGTCTTGCTGATGCGCTCTTTCTATTCGATACTTTAAAGCCTCACAATAGAACTAACGATAACGACTATGCGACGGACGCAAAGAATTATGTTCAAGATATACAGTACTTTTGCTCTCATGGATTGCTTGGATGTGCAATGTTTTATTTTTTTGTTCTCTATTCTAGTTTGCTAAATTTGTTGTTGTTGCTTTTTTTTTTGAACCAGGTATGTCGCACTCGAATGAAAGAAAGATTTTCCTTGCCAGCCAACCGTGATGATGGCTCCAGTAGTGGTGGGTTGCTACCTTTATTCAGATACTTTACTTCAATTACAGAGTTTTCCTCTAAGTGATGTCTGGGAATTTTACAAATTATATATCAACTTTCTGATGCCGTTTGGTATTATGGGTGCTTTGGGTACTTGCTGCTTTGGCGCTTCGGTGCTGTGTGTGCTGCGAAACGATGATGTTCTTCTTCCCCATTCGAGGGCAATTTGCATAAACGCTTGGTGGATGGGAAATTGCTGAAAGTCAATTCATTAGACGCCTTCTTGGCCATAAGGAGCAACATCGCTGGAAAAGAATCGTGAGTATATTCTAGTGGCAGTGCCAATGCCAATGCCAGTGCCAGTGCCAGTGCCAGAATACCATGCCATACCATAGAAGTTGATGCTTAATTTCAATTACAGACTTGAGGCGGTTTGCCCCGTTAGATAGTGGTGCGGGTCTGTTTGGGATTCAAGGAAATGTGTGTGTTCAGTTCAGCGGCGTTGTCGGATGGAGTGACAATTCGTTGAAGAGCCACATCGGTCATCGTGTGTATTCCAAATGAAGAGGTTATATCCGTCTGTTTAGTAACGGACGCGGACGTCGCTTGCATCGTCATCGTCATCGTCGTCAGTTGTTATGTTTTCGTCGTCGTTACAGCCAAAGTGCAAGATTGTTGTCGTCCATGGGAACAGAGCACACAGATCGAGTAAATAGAGACACTTGCAATTGTTTTACCAATTGGTTGAGCGAAAACTTGTAATTTACCCCCGAGGAACATGGATACGAGTTTTTAGTTTTTTGCACGGTTTGGTTATGGGAAGAAAATGCTTGATTGGAGAGCACCCTATGGAGTGGTTCTAATAGAAAAAAAAAAACAGGAAACACTCATGGAGCAATCAATGTGAAAAGATAATTAGACAGCAGATGCGAAGAGATTGTGTACGAGTTACCTGTATTGACGGATCACTTAGGCCACTTCGAACATCTCATTACAAATACAAAACACCTGTTTGAGTCTTTGTCAAGACCCAGAGGGACTGAATTTCCATACCTACCCAAGGCGTTTGCCCCACAGTTATCAAGTCTGGCTATGCAACACTTATCTATGGTTTCTCATTGTAAAAAACTACATTGTCACCCTGTCTTACACAGGAATCCATCTTCACAGATTGTTCTTCACACAAAAAACACAAATAACCCGGTGTTATTTACTAGCTCACAGATCGTCGCCCCTCTATTCAAACAATTTAAGCTCTTCTGGTGCTTAACGAAAGATGAACTTTGAAAAAAAGGGGAACATTTGTCATTATAATTATGTCTCTTTATGATACAGTCCCGGCTAATGACGATGACTTCTAATTAAGTTAAGAGTTCTGTGGGTATGATGAGTTGTGGTGCGCATTATTTTTTGTTGTTGGTCGGTTCTTCAAGTAAATTAAATGGCATTCTAAGATTGAATCACAACGGGATTATACCTTGGGTGGTCTTATCATAAACAACATCAAAGAATCGGAATAGGTGACCAGTGGATTCTCCATTCTAAGTTTTTGGTGACACGCTAGTGAATGATGGTGACAGTTGATAATTTTTTTAATCGTTCCGCGCATTAGAACGTGGAAGTTGTAATGGGAATACTTTTGAGGGAGTCAATTTGAATGAGTTTAAACTGCGTGCGCTGTGACTGTATCGTTGAGGAAATCTTAATGGCCGTAATAAATTTCAAATAAAAATTTGTAATGTTTCTCTTAAAAGACAGTAAAATTTTTGACGGGCAGTTAACAAAGTCTCAGAGGCAAAAGAAGATTTGGTAAAACTTATCCCTCGTGAAGATTCTAAAAACATGGTGGTGGTTAAATAAATAAATGAGATTGGCTTTGAAATGAGCGTCGTCGATTAATATGCGACAGAGAAATATCATCTCCTTTAACTTTTTAGCTTGGATACCAAGAAACGATAGAAAGTTGAAGAAGGTTTCAGACATTCGAAGCAACAATTTTTACGAAAGTTTCTGATTTTCTATTCGGTGTCTTTTTGAAAAAAAAAAAAAAAAAAAACGCCTGGGGTTCTAACTTCTTGCATTCACTTCTCCTAATCACTGCTTTTTAAATCTGTAACTTCACTTGCTTTAAGCTCATAGCAGAAAGCAAGAATATGACAGACACAATAAAGCAGAGCAATTGCGAAATGCTATTTGGTGGGCGTTTTAAGGAATTATTTTTACACTTTCATACCAAACAAAATTTCAAAACAGCAAAATGGTGGAAAAATTATATATGCAGACGACATTTCATTCTGGTTTAGTAGCTGCGAAAGATGCTTTGCTAGAAAAGTACGCTATATACCGCAGACTATTAAAACAAAGCTTTTTTAATGGTCTTTACTTGTGATATTTAGGGGCTGCTTTAATAGATGCAATAGATTGAAAGCATGTGGTGACCAGGCGTAACGAATACTGAACTGCAGATAATAGTCTGCTTTCCGATCCGATTTAGAGTCCCTATTTAGATTGAATTCGATATTCACTCCATTTTTTAAATGCATCTCCCTCATTCAGCATTGATGAGCGTCTCCATTAAACGGCACTTTCACATGAGCACATAGTGGACCTAAATGAAATTTTTGTTTTTTCAACTAAGCTGACTTAGTTGCCTGAATACTTCGAGTCTTATTGATAAGAAACTATTAATTAATGGCCAAGTTCGTTTAAAGAGGGGTTTTACTATCCGTTTTGCTTGAGTTTTCCAATTTTTTAGATGGAAACGATTTCAATAAAACCAGTTCTCTACTTGAAAGGGGTAGGGGTATGGAAGGCCTGACACAAATAAGCAGGATGGAGCAACAAAACTTAGCAGAACTCACGACCAGACGTATTTCAAGCCCCTAGAATTTTGTGGTGGTTTATCGTTAAAAATGTTAGTTCCAAGCAATTTTACTTATTTTATTGAGCCTTCATGTACTAGATATTGGAGTGTCCGCTTGAAGCTTATCCTCTTGGGAGTTAGTTGGAGTATTTATGTCCACGCCATAGTTTGGTTCACAATATTATATATATAACACCTACACTTCACCAATGCAAAATATATGGTGTTCATCTTCTTCTGGAAACGGCAAATGTCGATGTTGCACTTCACAATGAGCTAGTTAAGAAAGCGTTCTACAGCTCAGCCACATAACCGGCAAGGCGATGCACTGTCATGCGGCTTTTTCAACATCGTTCTTGAAAGAATAGTGCAAATCTCCCACATCAACACAAGAGGCACAATATTTCAAAGATCCGTCCAATTGCTCGGATATGCCGACGATAAGCGTGATGTCAATGGCGCGTTTATGAGCATTGAGACGGAAGCGAAGAAGATGGGTTTAGTGGTCAATGAGGGCAAGACCAAGTATATGCTGTCATCAAGAAAGGACTCCCAACACCGACGTCTTGGACAGAACGTCTTAGACAGAATGTCACGATAGACAGCTATAACTTTGAGGTAGTTAAGGACTTTGTCTACCTAGGCGCCGCCGCCGCCGCCGCAACGACACCAGTGATGAAATCAAACGAAGAATAACTCTTGCCAATCGCTGTTTCTTCGGACTAAGAAGGCAATTGAGTCCTCTCTCGAGAAACTAAAGTGTCCCTGTATAAGACACTTATCAACCCAGTTCTTATATATGGCGAAGAGGCATGGACCTTATCAAAGGTAGATGAGAACGCTTCAGAATGCTTCGAGAGAAAAATTCTTCGGGTGATTTTTGGTCCCGTCTGCATAGATGGAGAGTGGAGAAGAAGATTTAACGACGAACTGTACGGGCTGTACAGCGACACTGACCTTGTCGAACGAGTCAAGGTCCAGCGACTTAGATGGCTGGGTCATGTAGACCGAATGGACACCAACGCTTCGGCCCGGAAAGTCTTCGAATCCAATCTCGAGGGACGGCTCAGTAGAGGAAAACCGCGACTCAGGTGGAACACGCAAGTAGGAGAGGACCTCAACCAACTTGGCGGGCAAAACTGGAGGCAGCTAGCTAGGGACCGAGCTGGCATGTTGGTTGAGGCCCAAGTCCGACCCGGACTGTTGCGCCACATTAAGTAAAGTAAGTAAGAATGATATTGCGGCACATGTTGTGACACCAGATCGATCAAACGTCATCGAAGTTGATCATGTTGCGTTTGACGCAAGACACTAGCTTCCAATTTCATGAATGTCTCAACTTTGTGTGGACTTGGACAACAACCTAGTTGAGTTAAGATACGAATGAGGATATTTTGTTTATGAACCTCCCGATCAAGTGCTGTGAATAATTATGAAATCAGAAAGCTATACAATCGAATTCAGTGCTTCTAATACTCAATGCTGTCCCTTATCGTTAAAGCTAAACATTCGCACATTGCCATTATCTATAAATGCATCCAAGAAACCAAGAAACTGTCAGTACTTCTTGGTACTTGTGTAATGTAAACGATGGTCTTCGTTAAAATGACCACATATTTGAAGTAGCCAAAAATGATCCATGGGTTTCTTAAGACGATGTGGAAATTTTCACTCCTTCTGATCTGGCTACAATTTATAAAGCTTACTTCCTCTCAAAACCCGAATGTGTTGATGCTTTGCCAGACTCTGTTTTTCCTTTGTATTATGGTTGAGAAAAGAAATCAACTTTCAACGGTATCTCTTATTAAAACTTCTCCTACTTTCCCAAGTGCTTGCATTGTGTTTTAGAACATGATTAGGGTATTCATAATCCCTTGGTGTGAGCGTTACCATCTCGATTTGAAAATGTCCGTTTATAAGTCCCTGAATCGTTTGCCACCATCATCAAGCAAAATAATGCCAAAAATACCTCAATACCCCAGCTTTTGCGGTTATCAATCAGATCACAAAACCAGTCCATGGTTTGATGAGGAGTGTCAACAGAATACAGCTAAATAAAGATCACTCCAAATGTTGAATCAAAAGAGAACCATGGCTAGCCGTGAGCTCTGCACGGACTCCTAAATGGCGAGAAAGAGAAGAAAACATTGTATCCTCAAAAGGAGAAAAAAAGCAGCCTGAAAAACGTTTGTTTGAAAAATTAAGGAGTTCCATGATAAAAATGAGATTAAAAAGTTTTACCAAAAGGTAAAATATCTGATCCAGATTTGCAAGTCTCGAACTCGAACTGGGTTAAGAACAGTGATACAATCGCAGTCGATACTGAAAGACAACTTATGTTGTCCGGAACGGAGTGCGATAGTGACACAAGTCCCGCTGACAGAGTTTGAGTAATACGTTAAAAGAAAAGTATGCCCAATTAATGGAACCTCAGCATTGTTTGATTGATCCCAGAAAACGTGACCCTTACATATGCACCAATAAAAAGAGTAAGCGTCAAATATTGTCGTCGATATAAGATCTTGTCTACGAACGTCTCAAACCGGACTTAAAAAGTGTGATAGATCTTTACCAATGCGGCTTTAGACAAGAAACGTTCACAATCGACCAAACTTCACATTATAGAAAAAAGAAGGAGGGCGATGCACACTATTTTTTTATAAATTTAACAGCCTATTATGAATATACGGACACGACCTGTACAGAGACATATGACTGCTACGCTCGAACGTCTCTGTGGGATGACTTGCGAGAATTTACGCTGCTTCGTCAAGATCGCTAAAGAACTCACGAGACCTTTTTCTAACTTAAAATCGTAAGACTTTTGGGTTCGCCTAATTATACTGCCTCATAATTTGTATACGATTTCTGGCAAATCAATATCTGGTCATCTATGGTAGAACTTTGATGTCGAAAGCGGCTTTCGATACCAATTCCAATGCCAGGAGCTGTAGAATTATTAGCCTATGCAAACGATATAAGCGTAATGGGCAGAAGCAAGGGCGACATCACAGGTGCGAGCATAGAAACAGAACTAGGGAAAATAAGTTCAATGGTAAGGGAAGACGACAAATAACAAGTTTCTAAAAAACGAAAGGGCTGAACTAAACATTTTTTCGGCTGAGTGAAGTCCTGAAAATTCGAATAGCAATTATAGCACTGAACTCACCTTTTGACTCTCAAACAATATTTGTGAATATGTTTCGTCACAATCTGAAATGAAAAGAAAAAAGAATTTTTAGCTAATCAAATGTTTTTCAATTCAACAAGCACAAGAACGCCTTCTCGCATCTTCATGCTTAAATGCAAAAGCAAAGCATTCTTGTCATAATTTGTTTCTCTGAAAAAAGTTGTATTTGAAGGCCAGTAGCTTCAGCCTCAATTGAATAAACTACACCAAGTACCATCCCAAAAAACTCACTTTAAGTGAATAAAACACGTACATATGAGTGGAAAAATACTCATACTTACTTTTTTCAAGTGTCGAATGCAACTGCCTTGCAGGATGACGACTGCCGGAAAAAATCCCACTAAGCTGCTGTGGAATTTAACACCTGAGAGCCAGAAGATAAGAAAAAATTAAAAAAAATAAAACACAACCTAGCAAATATTTGCACAAACCATAAAATGCAAATGTGAGATACGCCACACTGGCAGCTCTAGAATTTCTTTTGTGGTTATTTGGCAAACAAACGACAAAGTCATTGCTCCTGAGCTGTGGTGTCGCTGCTGCCTCCTCCTCCTCCTCTCCCTCCAACTGGTGCTAGCTTCAACATAGCAGATCGATAACCCCTTCGAGGCTCTCAAAAGCGCAGTAAGAATCTATGCATATACCAACCGATATATAAAAACTTGGTTAGCAAAACCATATCTCTATGTACTGACACTAGGGCTAGCACCTAGAGCGCACTCGCGTCGTACACCTTAACAAAGTGTCTTAGCCATGACCAAAGAGTGAAAATCAGTAGCCAACGAGTGCCAGTGCATATATTTATTGATGGCCCTCCTTCATGCAACGAAGACAAACGAAGAACCGATCGACACTAAGACGACTGCCAACACCGCGATGCACAAACAATGCACAAATACACAACAGACTACCCGAAGGGACGGAAATGTCCTTTATAGACGATTTAGCATGCATGCCAATGAGCTAGCTGATATTTTGCTTCGGGTACAGTATACTCGTCGTGTAGCTCTCATAGAGATGAGTGTGAGCTGCAAACCAAATAGGTGGCCATTAACATACGAATATGGTGTAAATGAAAGGAATTTGTGGACACACGAGGCAAGCAACAGATACAAAATAAAAAACAAAGCCAAAAAAATAAAAAATCAAGTCAAGTCAAGAAAAATAAAGTAACACAGCACATACTATGAGGACTCTGGAAACAAACCAACTTGGTCATAAGTTGGCATGGTCTAAAGAAATGGAATAAAGCAATTATTACCGCACCATGTCTGTGTGGATGTCTGTGCACCATGAAACCGAAGGGAAATTCAAGAAGTTTTCAAGAAGTTCATGTTGCAACATAAATAAGTTGCATTAAGTTGATCAAATATTGACACTCCTTTTGCTAGTGAATTTCATTTACTGAATGCGTCAGTCGTCGTCGTTGGCTTTGGTGCATGACAGGTGTTTTAATGCCTTTTAAGTGCTTGTTGATTATGGAGGAATTAATGTCATTTCAGACTCTGGAATTCACTGGCAAACAGAAATGGAATGACGAGAACAAAAGTTCTTGTTTGCTATCAAACAAATCGAAAGACTTATTGACGTGGACAAGATAAGTTGCGGTTTGTGATGGGATGAAATAGAGAAGCGATTTGAGTTCGGAGAAGAGCATTTGAAGCCAAATTTTAATTTTATTTTGATGGTGGAGTGCCAGTCTTAATGATATGAGATTGATGGCAAATAAATACTACGATACAAAAGAGTTTACATGCGAACTTGGTTAACTTAAACTTTTATAAACTGTGTAGGCTTCGAGAACTTAACTACGGTATTATGTATACCTATACTCTTTTATTCACTCGCTTAGCAATGGACATAAAAAAACCATTCTGCTCCGAACTTATTGCAGACTTGGAATTGAATTTCCACACTTCCTTTGATATTTCTTCTTTTCTGGCCAGTAACACATTTTTACCTTTGAAGGTTTAAGCAAACAACAAGTCTGATAAGGTAAGTCCAAGGCATTTCTAAAATGATTTCAAATAAATTTCATCTGCTGATTATACTCACAAAGGGCTGTGATTTTGGTTCGGGCTTTTTTACTTTTTTTCTTTTAGCGACCAATTAGGTTGTTTTTTTAGGGCTTGTCGTTAATAAACAGGATGTGCAATTGATGCATAACATTTGTTTGATTGATCGCGAAAGCTTAAGAGTAATAAAGAGTAGAGGGCTCAAGACGATTCCTTTGTGAAAACCAACATTCACTTGGAGTTTATGGTTGACTCCAGGAGAATATCCACCCTTTGCCACTGCCCCTGCGTGCATATCCCCAATCTAAAGCACGTAGACCTCCGGAAGCCTTAGAGTTGTATTGCTTTCCATCGAATATGTTTTCAAAGTCAATTTAGAACACATGAAAATCCAAGGAATGACAAAGCTTTTCCGTATGGCTGATTATTTATTTTATCTTTCATTTTGCTTCTCATTTATTTATTTAGCTTACTACAAGCGATTAGAAACATAAATTTAAACGTAAAAAATATTTAAACTTAAAAATATAAACAATTAAATATATGTACAAATATACAGTGCTTAATTCTAAGTTGAAGTGAAAGGGTTAGAGGTTGAAAGGGGTAGATTAGTATAGATTTTTTCTGAGAGAAGAGGAACTTAGGGAAAAGTCAAAGGTACTTCCTGATGCATTCGCTGAACGTATAGCATTCTGCATATGGGGTTGAGATAAGCGTAATTTGTGCGGAGAGTAGGGAGGTGGAAGAAGGGAACAGAACGTAGGTTACGTGGATTAGTGTTCATGTAAATCAGCTCAAGTAATTCCGGGGTAGGGAGACCAAACCTGACTAGCATATTCAAGGATTGGTCTAACATAAGCGTTAAATAATGATTTAGTGACGTAGGGGTCGGAAAAATTTCTAGACCACCGTTTGATAAACCCAAGAGAGGAGTTTGCTTTCGCAATAATATAGTTTATGTGATAGTGGAAATTCAGCTCTTTATCACAAATAACCCCAAGATCACGAATAGACGAAACTCTGGGGATAGGCACGTTACTGAAGTAGCAAGTTACTGAAGTAGTACGTTCGAAGACTAGAAGGAAAGCGTAAACGGAGAAAGTCATAGGTTGACATTTATTAACGTTAAGCTCAAGAAAGTTCTTATTACACCAAGTAAGAAAAGCATTTAGGTCTTTTTGAAGAAGAGAGGAATCATGAGAAGAGGATATGACTTTTATAATTTTAATGTAATCTGCATAAATAGACAGATCAGAAAAAGAAATAACGCTAGCGACGTCATCTATTGTAAGCACAAACAGGAGTGGACCAAGATGGCTACCTTGGGGAACGCCAGAAGAGGCAAATATTGGGTTAGAAACTGCTTTTCTAAAAACTACTCTATACACTCGGTTCTCTAGGTATGATTTGACCCATTCGATAATTGAGGGTGGGAAGCCAAAGGCTTTGAGTTTGAGATAGATAAATTTGATGGTTAATTTTGTCGAATGCCTTACTTAAGTCAGTAGTAATAACATCGATTTCGTTGCCCCCTTCCATGGCCAAAAGAGTCTTTGATACGAATTGGGTAAGGTTAGTCGTAGAAAACCTTTCTATAAGGAAACCATGTTGAAGTGAAGAAACAATTGGTTTACAATGAAAATACAGAGAATCGTACACAATACTTTCGAAAAGTTTAGTTATGGCGGAAAGCTTAGCTATCGGTCGAGGTTTGGTTTTTACAGCCCTTTTTGAAAATTGGGAAGATAAAAGATTCTTTCCAGAGAGAGGGGAAAACTGCCTGAGAAAGAGAAAGTTGAAAAATATTAGCAAGGGGTTGATAGAGCACTGATGCGCACTTTTTAAGGAAAATTGCTGGAACACCGTCTGGACCAGGTGAAAAATCGTCATCCAGTAACCTTAATTTATCAAAAACAGTCTGGGGACTAACATTAAGAAAGACAAGAGATGTTCGCGGGCTATTAATCAGAAACCAGTGATAGTCAAGGTCAGGATCATTCTGATCATTGACGTATGATTGTCTAAAAAAGGTAGCAAAGAGATCAACGATTACTTTGGGGTCATCGGAAGATTTGTCAAGGAAATTAAGCGTTGAAAGAAGACCGTCAGATTTTCTCTTGACGTTAATAAATTGATATAAACGCTTTGGATCAGTGATTAGAGAGAATTGCATTTTATCAAGATAGGCTGATTATAAAGAGTCTTCCAAAAGAGATCTCCGAACCAAACAATTGATAACGGCCATCTTTTTGAAGCCCAATCTGTCAAATTAGTTGTCATTTATTCAATCTCTTTTGTGAAATCGTCATGGACGGATATACCATTCAACAGCACGTTCAAATGATAAGATTGTTTTATCAAATTTGGTGTTCTTTTGAGGCAACATACGCTTCGCCCAATTTACGGTCGCAATAATCGTCCTTCAAAGAGGACTATTCGCAATGTGCTGGTTAAATTTAAGTTCATTGGTTTAGTAAATTAGCGACTAAGATACATACATAGGCGGAACGCAAGATCTGCCGAAAACATTGCTGCTGTCGTCAGTGAGAGTGACGAGGAATCGGAGGCAGTCGATTTCGCGTCGCTAACAAAAACTTGACATTTCACAGACTACAACTTGGCAAACTTGTCGCGCTGTGACCTGGGCCTGCATACGTACAAAGTTCTACTGACCCAGGAACTGTAGATGAACGACCACAGACAACGACAAAGGGGTATGCGAATAATCCACAAACAACAGAAGTGCTCAAAGCCAAATTTTTTTTTTTCTGTTGGAGGTTTTTAAAATACCAGTCAACACATTCCATGACAATTTTAATACGGCCTGATTTGTGTTCAGAGTCATTGAAAATTACTGAAAAAAAAATGGACATCTACGATGCGCTCTACCCTGAGGAGCCGTGAAGGAAACTTAAGTGATGTAATATTCCACACATAATGATATCAATAGGTCTTTCAAAATCATACAAGAAATTCGATGACATCCCACTCACACTATATTTTACTTAAATTTAAAAACAGGAAGCTCTTGATAAAAGATATATATTTTAGTTTTTATCTGTGGTTGGGTCGTTCTCATGAAATCGGCATTGTTTATTAGACAGAATAATTATTTTTCCGCTACCCAATAGCATCTCAACGATATCCAAAGTGTCTGACCTATAAACTTGAATATAGGAATCGTCAGTAATCATAGCCCGATGTCTCCTAACTTTTTTTATATTTTCAAAGAAACTACGTTACCAGTAGTAGCAACAGCTATAGGTACACTTCAAAATTCTGAAGTACATGCATGCAGGGTGACGCGAGAGAGTGGGGAAGCCCCGTTTAGCGCACTTCTCACGACCATAGGAATGGAGGAGACATACAATACTCTGCAGATTCCGAATGACTCATCAAGAAAGCTCTTTTCATGGTAATGAATTTACTATTCGAGAACTTGCCAATTCCTCGCCCAAGAAAATGTTGAAGTGGTTTTTTCTATACTTAGTGAACAAAAACATCGATAATCACTTTTTACGCTTGCAAATATTTCTAGTTCCATGATTGGTCGAATCCTTAATTTAAATGAATAACTCGTGCTAGCGAAAAACCACGAACTATCAAAAAATTTGTGTCACAGTCAACAAACTAAGGCACTAGAAAACATAAAATCATAATATTTCTTCACATTTTTTAGATGTGCTCGAACAAGGTTTGAATTGTGTTGAAAAAAAGTCATATATTAAAGTTCTCACAAAACAAAACAAAAAAGCCGAGAAGCGGAATGTTGATTTTTACGGCAAATCTTAATTAGAAACCTCCAAAAACTTTAATATTGAACTATAGGTATTTTCCCAAAGAATAAACTGAAGTCTCTTTAAGGCAGACATAAAATTCAAACGATCATTTTCTGAAATCAAATGTTACTTAGAAGTTAGAACAAAGCTCAACACCAGTGTGCTCTAATAACCTTACTCAACTCGCAGTATCCTTTTCATTTTCATTTCTTTTTTTTTTCTTCTGTTTAGACAACTTAGCTTTACTTGCATTCCATTTCAAACCCCATATTATTTCTTTACCTCATTCGCGTTTATGCAAAGAACGACCTACAAACGCGACTTCGATTTTGGGCTTTGTTGTTCGATTATCTGTCAAAAGAATGTCGATTTTTTTTTTACCAAAAAACCTACATAAACCAAACCGGAAAACCAAAAAAGGAAAACAAACAAATGGACAGTAATCTCTCGAATTCCGTTCAATTTATTACTGTCTTCCATTCTACATCCATGTCTTTACTTTTATTTTGTCATTTCTTAACTCACTCACATTTGGTATTCATTTTGTCGATCGCATTTTGATGCATGGTAGACAGTTATTCCCTCTGTTCGCCAAAAATCAGAAGAAAAAAGATACCCGAAAGAATATGTAAATTTGCAACAGCGCGGAGATACATTCATCACTCAAAAATATATTACCCTTCAAAGTGTCATTTTACAGGTACACCAAGTCCTTTGTTATGCCTTAACAATGCACTCAAGACAAAGACTCTTTACACACCGAGCACGCAAAATGAGCCATAGTAAGAAGGAAAAAAAAATTGAATCATTTTTCCGATCATATGTATACTGACTTAATTTTGCTCACATTCCTCAGCTGCTGCAAGTAACACGTGTAAGGTCTTCGGCACACACGCCACCCACCCACTGTTCGGCTAAAAAGACATCATAAGTCACCAGATCAATCTGCGCTACTCGGCATTGGGCTCAGCTTTACTTTGCAGCAAGCAAAGGTCCGAAAGAAAAAAAAAAAGAGAGAACGAGAGAGACTGACGATTGATAAAATATTACTATTACACCTCCGCCTACCTCAATCTTTGGTCAGCTCGCGAAGCAACTACCCAATACATGATTTGGTGCTTGTGCCACACATTTTTTTTGTTTTGAACCGCGACACACTTTGTCCATTTTTTGGTTCGAATGAACTGTATTTTTATGTAAAATATGTTTTGGATTTTTTTTATTGCGATTTTTTTTTTTTTGCTTAGAAAAAATACCGGTAAATCGCGTGCCCAAAGAATAGCACTGTTTTACACACCTTAAAAAAAGTAATATGTATTCAGACGTTTATTGAATAATTAGTCACAAAGTACACTGAAAATAAAGGTGTGGAAATTTAGTGTCACGTTAGAGTGTGAATAAAAGTTGGGATGTATTTACTCCTGACATTCCAAAGGTTTATTAGTTCTTGGACATTTTTAAGCCTCAAATAGAGTGTTTGAAGATTATTAAAATAAAAGCACTACAGCCTTTGTCGATGACACACGAGCGCTTAAACGGTCATGCGTATACAGATAAAATGCGTTCTGTAGAAACGGAGTGGATGTTTCTAGATTGAGGAAAATCTAGAAACATCCACTCCGTTTCTACAGAACGCATTTTATCTGTATACCGAGCCTGCGCGTTCTCTATTTCAACATATCCATTCAAACAAGCATTATCGAAATGATTCCATGATGGCACTACTCTTTCAGGAAATAAGGGCAGTCCGGTAAGTACTTAGCCTACAAAAGGAAAACGAAAATTTTGGAAAAGGGTTGATTTATTTTTCAACATAATCAAAGGTTGACCCAGCGATGCTCCAACTTCTTTAACCCATCTGAAAAATACGTTTTCTCGAGTTCCGCAAAGTAGGCCTCGGTGGCGGTGATGAGCTACTTATTCGACACAAATTTCTGCACGACAAGTGATTTTTTTAAGTTTGGAAATAAAAAGAAGTCGCATGGGGCCAAATCTGGAGAGTACGGTGGATGAGGCAATAGTTCATAGCCCAACTCGACCAATTTAGCCGCGGCGATGGTGGCCGTTTTTTCTGCAATTCGGAGTCCAATTGGCCCAATAATTCGTCATAGTACTGTCTTGTGATCGTTTTACCCTTCTCCAGGTAGTCGACGTAGATCACACATTGTGAATCCCAGAAAACGGTGGCCATCACCATTCCGGCCGATGGGACAGTTTTTGCCTTCTTCGGAGCAAGTTCGCAGGGTAAAGTCCACTGTTTCGACTGTTCCTTGGTCTCTGGTGTATACCAGTGGATCCATGTTTCGCCGACGGTCGCGAAACGACGCAGAAACTCCTTCGGATTGCGTTTAAACAGCGTCAAACACAGCTCTGAAATGGTCAAACGGTTGCGTTCGTTGTCCGGAGTGAGCAAACGCGGCACCCATCGCGCCCACGGCTTTCTCATGCCCAAAATTTCATGCAGGATATGACCCACGGGGTCCTTCGAGATGCCTACTATCTCAGCTATCTCGCACACCTTCAAACGGCGGTCTGCCAATACGAGATTGTCGATTTTTGTCACATTGTCCTCCGTGGTAGCCGTTTTCGGGGCACCTGGACGTGGCTCATCAAAAACCGACGTGCTACCACGTTGAAACTCGATGAACTAATTTTTGACGGTCGCCATCGAAGGAGAAGAGTCACCGTACACAGCATCCAACCGCTCTTTGATTTCGCTGCGTGATTTCCTTTCCAAAAACAAGAATCGAATCACTGACCGATATTGCTCTTTTCCCATTTTTCTAAAATCCGCTGACACGTTTGCTTCCACGTAAAATCTCGACAGTAGCCTTCCACAAAAATGTACTACACTATATGTATTAAGTTTCTCTTGCGATTGGGTTGAGGGGCTATTGGGTGGAGGGGCTAAGTACTTATCGGATTGCCCGTACCAATGATAAGCACGCTACTCACACCTGGACCGAGATAAAATAGGCCGGTCGGAGGTACACGGCAAAGTAATGCGACAGATTGGGATTTGGGACACTCCAAAAAAGGTGGTAGCGAAAGAGTCCCCTCGAAGAAGGGTCAAAAGGCTGAAAGAACAACTCAAAAAAGAAATGCGCTCAACCCCACGAGAGAGCTCGGAAGGTAGACATCGTCAGTTGGTAAAATTTTTTTCTTCAGCTATTCCAAGCTATTCAAGAGATACGACAAAACAACCATCAACTAAACAAATTTCCACTTAACTTCGTTGGCAATGTTGCTCAGTGTGGATACGGACTGACTTCGTAGTATAGCCTAAGGAAATGTGCTTCCAACTACGAAAAGTTCAGAAATCTAGCATCTATGATCAATAATTTAATTAAATTTGATGCTGACATGTTGTTTTTGTCATGATGAATTGAAAGATTCGGAGAATCCCGTTGAAAAGGTAGCATCACAGGAAGCTGCAAAGGAACTGAGGTGGATGACTTGTGTGAAGTAGATAACTCTTTGAGATCACAATGCTCATAGCATCAACGTTAAGGATAAGAAAATCGCAGCCGATGGGGAAACCCTTTAGATTTGGAAAGAAAATTATCCGGGTAATCTTAGGTCCCCCTCTTATATGGCCGATGCGTGGAAATGAAAATTCGGCAAACAACTTGCACAACGCCAAGAGTACAAGAGGAGAACAAATGGAAGGGAAATTTGGATCAATCAAGTCGAAGCTTTGAGGTATGTTTGGCTATCGTTGTACTTGACATGGTCAGTCTGGTTTGCCTTGAAATTCGATTTTTGGACAAGTTTCCAAAACAGAACAAAATTGAATCCCGAGTGACGTCATTTAACTTTTTATTTTGTTCTAACTTTGCCTCTGTAAATGTTAAGTGGCTCGGACATGCAGAGCGCTAAGGACACCATCGCTTCAACGCAACGGGTTTTCGGTAACAAATTGCAGGGAAATCGCCGAAAGTGAAGGCCTCGTGTTAGGTGGTGCAATCAAGTGCAAGAAGAACTCCACCAACTTAAAGTGCAAAAATGGAGAGAGCTCGCCCGAAATCGAATTTGTCATCGGGAGATGTTGGTTGAGGGCCAGGAAACCTAACTTACTTACTTACTTAGGTGGGCATTACAGTTCGGGGTGAACCTGGGCCTCAACCAACATCCTTCTGTAACGACTTCGATTTCGGGCGAGCTCTCTCCAGTTTTACACTTTGAGTCGTTTGAGGTCTTCATCCACTTGATTGCGCCACCTAAGACGAGGTCTTCCCCATCCGCGATTTCCCTGCAATGTGCTTTCGAAAACCCGACGAGCAGGAGCGTTTGGGTCCATCCGCTCTACATGGCCCAACCATCGTAGTCTCGCGATGCGTACTCTTCTGGCTATGCCCATGTCGTGGTACAGCTCGTTGTTGTATCTTCTTCTCCACACATTGTCTTCGCATACGGGACCAAAGATCATTCGCAGAATTTTTCTTTCGAAACGACCAAGGGTTTCCTCATCCGCTTTCGATAAGGACCATGCTTCCGCGCCGTAAAGCAGGACTGGGATGATCAAGGTCTTATACTAGGTTACCTTGGTTTTTTTGGAGAGGGTATTGTTTCTCAATTGCCTTCTTAACCCAAAGAAGCAAGAGGGCCAGGAAACCCCCGAACTGTAATGTCCATTTAAGTAGGTAACTTAGTATCTTACGTGGCCGAAACCTCTCGCTGTTATAGGCAAGAGTTCCTTAGTATTCTGCCTTTTTTTCCTTATGGGGAAAATAGCCCAGTTTCGACCAAGTGGAATAGCATTTTTATCTTTATAGAAAAATTTTTAGGACAATGCTGGGCAGTGAAGGCTAAAATGAATTAGAAACCTGTTTGGTAAACTTTTCGACATCAGTATTGTGTGGTTCAAAATAAACTTTATATCCACTCTACGTACGAAGTTGGTCGAATTTGATTCTCGTAGCTCGTCGACATTAAATGGGGAAAACAACATCATAAGACGCCATTAAGCCCTAAAACTTAACCTCTCTGCCAACGTCTAAGTTGACTGCCCGCCTTTGCTTCAGAGCAAACCTTCTAAATACTTTATATCATAACAATGCGCCCGCAACATCTTTTTACCGTGTACCACACACAATCTGCATTTGGCTTTAGTTTTATTAGCGTATCTTTGCATGTTTGTTATAAGTTTAGCTTTTTTTTCCTCCTTCTTCTTCTTGGCCAGCTACCGATGCGAATCGGTGGCACCAGCGTTTCATCTATAGCAGTCTTTATAATAAATTCATCTCGCTTCTGGCTATATCCACTAGTGGCTACAGTTTAGTTACTTTTCTGTACTAAACTCAGATATGGCTCCTCAAAGCTGGTTCCTCGTATTTTTAAAGTACTTTTTGTGGTATCATACTTCGGAGTTCTACCTACGAATTGGTATTTTGATATTCAATTTGAGGCTCGTGCTCTGCTAGATATTTATCTCTTGCAGACTCGATGGTGGTTTTCCGGTGGTGGATAAGCGCGATTTAATTGTACCACGATCGAATGCTGTGTGTACATGTTCCTTTGTCTGGAACTCTTTTATAGTATACGAACGAGTCTATGTGGAGTGTGGACTATTGTTGTCAATTGGAGCAGTTGGTAGGCAATAATAAATACAAAGGGGGCAATGGATGTGGAGAATTCGAAATTCAATCGACTTGAATTGAGAGTGAAGAGAATTGTATATCTATGCGTCATTGAACTGTGAATAATTTATATGTACTCGTACAATCTGGAGTTTTAGAGCGAAGAATTTTGAAAACCACTGTGGGTGTAGGTGTTGCCGACATGGGCCGGACTTACATACAACATTTTATTCCCATGTTCGGTGTTGTATGGTAAAATGTTTATGTCGTTTCAAGACTTATTGATTCATCGGAGTGAGCGTTTGTTTTGAACTCTTTTCTATCAAAACATCGATTGCTGCATACTTGAGGTCCTACTAATGGCTTCATGTCTTTCAATCCGAAAAGAAGAAAAAGGTGCTTGGTAAAGTGGCTCAAAAATACTCAGCTGCTTGAGCTCTATGAAAAGGAATCCGAAATTGTCACTCTTAGATTAGAATTTTCAGTTTATTCACATCACCGACATAAAATAACAAATATAACTCGCACTGTTGCTGACTTCCTGATTTTTATTTATCGTTGAGAGACAATGCAACTGAAACATGTGTAATTAACATGTACGTGGGCACACAATGTACGTAAGGATAAACACTCTCGTCGAACACTGTTGTCGAATGAGTAATAAACTTGATTTTAATGATCCCAAGGTAAACGTGAATCAATCCAAATAACCAAATGTAAGTGACACAATCAATTTATTCACTCCACTCACACACTATACAAACTGTTAACCGCTTATTTAACCGATCAAGTGCGGAATGCAGTTTGGTTTGGAAGAAGTTTTTTTTTCCATTTTTTGTCACAGCACCCGAATTGGAATGTTTTTCAATTTGTCTTACGTGCTTTTTTTCTTGTTTGAGTTTGAGATAGGCGCCTGTTGTGAGGCTCTTAAAAAGCAGTTTCGACTACTTCCCAATAAGTCAACTTATATCGAATGACTATGACAGTGAAATTTATTGTAGCCACATGACGTATTTTTAATGGCTGCGACTTGATTTGCTAGCCAATGATATTTATATTTTTTTTCCTTTTCTGTTCTGATTTTGAATCCAAAGATTTTATGAACAGACACGCTTTGAATGAAATAGAAACTCGTTAAAAGATAAACCGTTATAGATTTAAGTTATTTTAGGATGAACAAGAACAGCAATTTAGTTTAATAGGAACAAACGCAATAATAAGGTAATTAAACAATAAAAAGCAATGTCAGCCAAGAATATTATGTGGACGGTTTGGCATCAATTTAAAAAATATAAAAAGAAGGAGTTCAATTAAAAATATCATAAATTTTCTCCTTTTTGGGAATATATTTTTGTCATTGAGTTTTTCTTTGGATCATCTGTGAGAAGTATAGTTTCAATGTTTAACTTTACAAAAATTTCATTCATTCAGTTTGAATAATGGTGCCGGTGGAACAATGGCAAGCTTGCCTGCCTGTTACGTGGAACGTTCCAGGATCGAGTACCAACAGAATGCAAAAATGTTTTTCCACGAGTGTCACCCTTCGGCAGAAATAAGCACTTTCTTCGATGGTAGTTTCATTGCCATGAAAAGCGCTTTCTCAATTAGCCGTTCAGTATCTTCAACAAATTGTAGGTCTCTTTCATTTCTCAAAAGGTATGGTAGTGGAAATGAGATAGGCCCCGGGACTCCTCGCTCTGCTAGGCCAACCTACTTAATTTATTTATTTAGTTCGAATTAAATTTTAAACAAAAAATTTTTGAGATTGTCTTCAGGGCAATTGGTAAGAGATTCGAGTTTGACCCGGTTAACGAAGATAAGATTCTTAAAAAAATATTTTGTTTCTTCTCTTAAATTAACATTTTTCCCTTTTCTTATCTTTAATTAAGATCATCATACGTAACCGTTCTGGTTTAACTTTCGGAGAGCAAGAACGTGAAGTTCGAAACAAATATGAGATTTCGAGGGCTTTGACGTAGAATCAACAGATAAGGTGTTGAATCTTCTGGTTGTAGAAAAGAAATCAAAAATAAAAATAAGGGAAAGAGCCAAAGACAGAACGGAGACCTAGGACACACCAAGGCCTATAAAAATAGTATAAAACTCAAAACCATCCAAAACTACTCGTGTTGAGAAATTAGGAAAGCGTTTTCAAATTCCACGAATAAAGAACTAATTGATACCAAAAAGACGCATTTTCGAAAAGCAAATATGATGTTTCCACTAAACCACAAGTGGACTTTTCGCTATGACAGAAAGTATTGTTGCTCATCTTTAAGATATTTCATACATTTTCAACTCTTGAGTATTTTCATTTTGGAAATAGGAGGCTTTGAGTACAAATAAACGGTAGTTTAAAAGGAGAAAGATTTACGAATAAGTTGAACAGAGTTTGATGAACTCTAATCACCTAACGCGATTCCATCCATTTTTCATTTACTTGGAAAGAATTCAACAAAATAGAAAGAATGAATTAGGTGACGTAGGATATCTGTGTTTGCAACGAAGATCTCCTCTATCACATTTGGAAAAGGGGTTCTGCATTCCTATCTGTCTTTCTGAGTTCACAATTTTTAATTGAACATGAATCGCAATTTTTCAATAGAAAAAAATTGTTTAAGCTAAAAAAAACAAGGAACTCACTTTATTAAAAAAAAACTTAATTCCCAAATAACACTAATGTATGTATGTATTTACAAATCACTTTTAAAGTGTTCTAGTTAATACGAACAATTATATCAGAAATTAGTAAAATTGAACATTTTTTTTATTTATATATTTTTTATTATTTTTTTCATCAACAAGCTTAGCTTACAGATTACATTAAAAATAAAATTTTCTTACAACTAAAGATATTTGTTAAAAATTCTTTAAAAGACTTAATTGATCTTGCAATCGGTTCATTACAGCCATATGTAGTTTGTTCTACGCCCTGTTTGGAATAGAAAAGGTCTCTCTCTTAATACTCTCATTTGAGCATAGATTGGAATCATGGATAAAAAGAAGGGGCTAATAATTCAGTAGCTCAATACGTCTTTAATAAACAGAATTTCATGAATGCGCCTCCTTGAATTGAGTGAGTTTTAAGTCCGAAAAGTTTACATCTAGCAATATATGATGGCTCGAAATTCCAACGCAATTTAAAATAATATTTTAAAAAAATATTTATTTTGTAAAACGTCTCTGCACTCTTTCAGTACGATCAGAATGAAGCATAGACGACGGACTCCACACGACATCAGCATATTCAAGAACTGATCTAACTAAAGCGGTATAAAGGAAAACAAAAGTGTGAGGGTCGCGGAACTCACTAGAGTTTCTCTTGACAAATCCGGAAAGAAAATTTGCTTTCGCAGAAATGTAATCTACGTAATGAAAAAAAAAAAAGGAAGTTTATCATCGATAAATACACCAAGATCTTTTATTTTGTAGCCCTCAATAAAGGGACTTGGTCAATGCAGTAGTTGTGGATAAGAGTATTTTGGGATCATGTACATGATAACACAAAACACTTACGTACGTTTAACATCAAACAATTATTGACACACCATGTGTATTAGCTGTTTAGATCAATTTGCACCTTTAAGCAATCTTCATAACAGTTAATTTTTCGAAAAAGCTTGAGATCATCAGCATACATCAAAAAGTTACAGTGATTAAACTGATGAACAATATCATTAATAAAAATTATGAAAAGGGTAGGGTCAAGATGACTTCCTTGTGGAACTCCAGAGGTGCAGTATATCAACCGAGAGGAAGTATTGTCAAGGCAAACTTTTAGAGATCTACCAAGTAGAAAAGATGAAATCCACTTCAATAAAGAAGAATGAAAACCAAAATGTTCTAACTTCTTTATAAGATGCCAATGGTTTGCAGAGTCGAAGGCTTTACTGAAGTCCGTGTAAATCGTGTCAACCTGTAACACTTGCTCAATAGAATTAATTTCATTAGATGTGAAATGCATCTGATTTGATGTAGTTGAACGACCAGTGACAAAACCATGCTGAAATTCTGTTATGTGTTCCTTGATATGAAACTCAATCTTAGATTTTACAAAACTTTCAAAGAGTTTAGGAATAGATGAAAGTTACAAATACCTCTATAGTTTTCAACATTGTTCTTAACACCAGACGTAAATATAGGGACTAGAAATGACATCTTCCAATCGTCCAAAAATACACCTTCTAGTAGTGAAAGATTAAAAACTTTTAGCAAAGGTTTGCTCATTGAGCTACAGCAATTTCTCAATAAAATTCTGGAGGATATTGAAGGGAAGTGGGAGATTTGGTCTACAAAAATAAACATGGCAAGTAAACAAGGATATGTATATTAGGGTGGGTCAAAAACATTTTTTTACAAGTATTTGTATTTGTATTTGTATTTGTATTTGTATTTGTATTTGTATCATATTAAATATTACAGTGATACAGCAAGATTCAATCTTTTATAGCATCTAAATTTAAAACCAAGTATTTACATATAACAATACGATTGACACGGAAAAATGGGTTGCCAGACACCTTAAAAAAATTGTTCCAAATATGAGCTCTTAATTTTTATAGGAAGATCCTCCTCATCGCAGCTTTTTAATTTTTTATTTTTTCCTCAGTCCAATAGAAAAAAATTCATACCTCATCATGTCATCATTAATTGATTGTACAGAAAAATGTTCATCAAGAATTTTGTAGGAAATTTAATACTCTACAAAAAAGGTATCTTATATTTTTTCCGTAAACGTTGAATGACATTGAAGATTTCAGTTTGATTATTTTAAGACAAATTTCACTTTTGTTTATGAGTTCTATTTATAACTCGACAATAAATAACTATTATAAAATGCGCAATGCAAATTTTTGGGGGAAATTAACTGCTTTATTAAAATGGTGTCTTATGTTTTGGTGATTAAAATTAGCGAGAGCTGTAATTCGAGACCAAATTTCAAAAGGGCAAGAGAATGAATAATCTAGCTTCAAATCGGAGCTAGTTCCGCACATCAAGCAAAAAGGGTTTGGTGCTAATAACGCAGTCACATCTTAAAAAATATATCACTGTTAAAAATACGCAATCCTCAGGTGGTGCAGTTTTGTATACTTTTACTGACATCAACACATTTTAACTAGTTAAATGCATTAAAACTTAGTTTTGAGCATTTAACAAATTTTTGGAAGTCCAATAAGTTTGAATAAAAAATGCACAATACGTCGTCTGTCGTCTCTTGTCTGTCGTCTATCGTCTGTTGTCTACCGTCTGTCGCCTGTCGTCTGTAGGCTTTCCTAAAACTTAGCCTTAAGTATTATGAGAATGACAGATATTTCCTCATCGCTTGAATATATTTCGTTTTCCTTCAATACTGTTATTTTTGATTTCTCGAAATCGTGTTTCCTCTTTCCATATCAACAGCTTCAGTCGAATTGAACCAGGAGTTTTGTTTGGAGAGTATGCTGCTTTAAGAGGAATAAATCTGCTGCGCCAACCTTTTTGTAATGAAAGCATAACGGATCAGTTGAAATTTCGAAAGAAATTTAGTAACAGAATCATCAAAACAGGCATTCTCATATTGCCATAAAGTTCAATTATACTTTTTAATTGTTAAGGAAAACATCAAATCAAAAAATGCTACACAATAGCCCGGTTTGCTAGAGAAGATGATATCTGGATTCTGTGATTATCAACATGAGATGTGAGAAATAGAACAAAAGATTGAACCGCATGGCTTTAATATCTGCAGCCCTGACGGGCTCATCAACAAGCTCAGGCAAATGAACCAACTCAACGAAGTTTTCAAAACACCTTCCTCCTGCTTAACAATAAAAATTTATCAAAGTAGGAAACAATACGAAAAAAAGACGCTTATTGTACAAAGTTACATGCCCCGAGCTCAAATCTATAGCTCATAATAGCCCGGCGCAGCGCTCTTAAAATAGCTCAATGAGCAGCCACTTACTTCCTCTGAACTACGAGTTTTAAGTAAAGACGTTTTAAAAAGAGCATTGCTTGTTGAAAATGTTAAAAGGAGTCGTAGATCGTCATCATTTCTTCCACAAAAGTGTGTCATTTACCATTTCATTGCACCAATTCTATATGGAGAATCTCTCCGGACTATGAAAGACATGGGGAACCATGAATCAATCCCTTTAAACTCCCCAATATTTCTTCCATCCACCTTAGCCATAAAGAGCAACATTTTCACTGACACTCATCACCCACTAAACCCAACTTTCATTCATCTTCCTTTTCTGTAAACTAGCAACACTCTTTCACATTTCAACCGCAACATGCCCCATAACAAATTAATAATAACACAGTAAATTAAACCCGGTAATCCCCATACGTGAAACCCTAACTAGCTATCAATTACAGCACCCAAAAACCTACTGATTTACATAGTTTTCCCATTGATGTTGCGATCTCATACACTCCTCCCATAGACGTTTCTTTCTACACATCAACTCTCACTTTACCACTTTTGAGCGACAAAGAAAGCCACTCATCTCGGTTTTGTATCTCGATATTCAATCTTTATCGACGTTATCAATAAAATCATTGTTTTTTTTTCTCTCTTCTAAACAAAATATGTGGATTTGAGATGTGTGAGTGTGTGTGTGATGCCCGCAACAACAAACGCCCTCCAAAAGGCATCATGGCAAACTCATCACATTACCATATCGTCATTGGGGCCCCCAGTCAAAGCAGAGCGAAGCAAGCTGCTAGGCCATTATTATTTCTTGACTAGAGGTATAATCTCTGAAAGATTTAGTTACACCTCAGCTTGCGTCTCGTGTTTGCGACCCAATTTTTGTCGACACGGCACCCAGGCATCAAAGCCATCCAAGCCATTCAAACCATCTCACAGCTGTTTTATGTTTTCCACATGCTTAGACTAAACTATCTTCCGAACGAACGATTAAATGCAACTTTGTTTAGACAAAACCAGGAGCGAAATCACGCTCAACTATACCTGGGGACGTGTACCGCTCTGGGGCAATAGAATGATGAATCTTTTGAAGCTAATGGGTCGCATAGTGCCACAGCAAGTCGCTTCATTACTTTGAATATGATTTTGATGTAGGTTTGCAGAGAATACGGCTCCCATTTGCCCCTGAATTACGTTTGTCTATTGAACGGACCTGTGTGCCGCTGCTGCGCACTAATCGGGCTTACAATCCGAGATTTGTTGTGGTCGCCGAACTGATCCTATGCTTTTTCATAGATATTCTCGCGTATACATAGCGAAGATGGATTTCCTGGGTTATAGGACGAGACTATACCTCCATGTGGTCCACATTTGAAAAGAACCCGTGTTCGCTCCTCTGGAAACCGACCGACTTATGATGTATCTAACGTGGGCCACGGTAAATAAGTCACTAAATTGGACTCACGTCCGAGAGATTTGTGAAGCTTCGTGTTGCATGCAACAGCAAAACAGTGGCAGCAGTAGCAGCAGAATTGCTGGAATCTCCATCTTCTTCCGGTGCGGTGGGCTTGAGAATGCCGCTCTTAAGTTAGGTGGAGGAAAAAATTAAATACACTGACAGGCAAATGCAATGCATCTGTAACTGTATCTAATGCAGTATTGGCGCGTATCCATTGGACTCGAGACTCGACTCGACTTTGGTAGACGAGAATCTAAGTGGCATGTTGCCAGTCATTGGGAAGCTGGCTACTGTCGTTGTTGTCGTCGTTCGTACTTCGAAGCACGTCTGATCGTCCGTCGTCGCGGTGCGACGCGACGTTTGGCCAACTTCGTCTCTGACTGCTGTTGTTGCAGCAGCAGCTGAACTCGTGTAATTACAAGTTAAACTAACGGTTAAGTAATTAGATTCCATTTGTAATGCAGCAGTGGATGCTGTGGCTGCTGCTCTTTTTATTTCTTTTCTTTTTTTTTGCTTCCTTCATTCTGTTTGCTGTTGTGATTGTTGTGTTGGCTTGGATTGTTGGATTTATTGGTTGCAATTCGTTTGGGTGGCGTTTTATTTGAAGGAGACCGAGTAGGGAAGCAGAGGGTAATTTGAATATTTACTCACTATGGCACTGTTGAGAAGATGTTGTGTTTTTTTTTCTGAGGTTGTTTTTGTTTTTGTTTTTAGAGAGAAAAGCTATGCCACGAGCGATGATCTTTGACTGCGCGTGGTTTGACATATTGTCAGTGGGTCATGGGGGCTATTTGGTTTGAGATTTTGCAGTGAAATTTATTTAAATGCTCTTTGGTTAGAGATCTTAAAAGTTAGTTTTTTGCGATAAAGATGCTGGCTGTGGCTTGACTGCGGTTTGGTATTTGTATTGAAGAGTAGCAGTTAATGCATCATTTGCTGGCAGTTTGATGGTTAATAGGAGAAGTTTTTTTTTTTGTTAATTTGTGTACTCATTTGGCTTGCAGAGGAATCTCGATAGAGATTGTAATTTGTCAGAGGCTGCACGAATATAGAGGATTTTTTCGCGTTTCATCGCTTTTTAGATGTTTTGTTTCGGGAATTCAATTCTTTTTTGCATTGAATTCTTAAGTTTATGAAATTTTATTTGGCGCCCAACTCGAAACTAAAATTAAAATCAAGACATTGCTTTAGAAAGGAGGTCGGTTTTTGGAGAAGAACGTCTGTAAATCTGAAATACACAACTGAATTTATAATAGTCTACGGAGCTTTTAGGGCCTCGTTTTTAATTACTGCACAGCAGAAGTTTGTAATTGAAAATTGGGTTGCATAGTACTTTTTCGTTTCAAGTATAGGTCTAACTGTGCTCAAAACCTTGTTAGCAGTAACAACAGGTAACAGCAGCAGCCAATTCGGTCACATTATTATCTCTCACTCGCCAGCTTCTACCAAAATAGAGGACAGAAGACCACACAAACTTCGGTTTTAAGACTTTTTCTGTAAATTTAAGCTTAAAAACAAAATTTGAAGTAAAATC
This sequence comes from Melanostoma scalare, assembly GCA_949752695.1. Taxonomy (NCBI): domain Eukaryota; kingdom Metazoa; phylum Arthropoda; class Insecta; order Diptera; family Syrphidae; genus Melanostoma; species Melanostoma scalare. The sequence goes on along the minus strand of OX456984.1, from coordinate 22,894,205 downwards.
TACAAAAAAAGTTTTAAGAGTTACTTTTTTGAATAAGTAGACTCTTCTTGTTGTCATTTGAACATGTTTAGTCACTGCCGCTGCTAAACATGCGCAGGCCTTCGGGAAGTGTGTGAAGTGTATTAAATTCAGGACAAGTTTATTAGCTGCTGGCGGTAACACATAATCGAGTCTCGTCTTCTGGCAGTTAATCAACAAATTGTTTAGGGATATATGAATATAACTCTTTAATTAAGTACAATTTTCGAAATGGCGCCCAATGCGAGACTGGAACTAGGAAACAGATTTTTATCGGTAAAGAATGTGTAATTACCTTGGCTTTTCAGAACAATGTCGCCAGCACACACACAACCTTTGGGAAGATTGATGAATTTTGAGTTCACAAGAAGCTAATGGGTGGATGGGCGTTGTGCAATTCGGGAAGGCTCTGACTGGTGTCAACTTGGCGGCGCCCAGATGTTGCAACTTATAGTACACATCAATTGCGCTTACTTCACCTCCACGCGGTATCCACTGGGCCCTGGGATGCTCCATCCGGAGCTGACCTGCTAAACTAGTAAGTGCGAGTGTTGACAAAGGAATGCGGAACAAAAGAATTGTGATCAACACTATAATGCTCTGCGAACAATGACTGACTGCACGAATCTCAAAGGTCTACGAGAGCTTTCGCGTATATGTCCCAGCGGATGAATTCGAAGGACAGAATCAACGGTGGACTTCAGCAGCCATAAAAGCAGAAACCCCTGAAGGAGCTACTCCAACATATTTGGTTTAAAGGTCTTTCGGGGTCCTTCAATACTAGGACAGGGTATTGAAGTAGAGATGGTGGCGGATGAGCTCCTGGTGAGCCAACGGCAGCACTCACACCCCTGCAGCAGGGTACTGACACTGGATATTCCAGCCCTTTGTGTCCGAAGGGATCCAAAAGGACCTGGCCCTCCAGGTTGGGGGTTGTGCGTAGGGTTAACTACCCAACCACGTTAAAAAAAGTTTGTTCCGAAACAACTAACAGCCTCGGATAACGATAATGATTTCAAAGTTGACGACCCAAGCAAACGAAAAAAGGACAATGACCTCCGGATCTGCACGTGGAACGTAAGGTCTCTTAACGGACTAGGTGCAGCTGGAGAATTAGCGGACGCCCTGGACTGCTGCAAAGCAGACATAACCGCCATCCAAGAAGTGCGATGGAGTGGGCCGGGCATAAAGAAGATGAAAAACTGTGACATCTACTATGGCGACTGCTACAGACAAAAGAAACAACGCTTATTTGGGTGCGGATTTGTCGTTAGAGGAAGACTCAGGGATAAGGTGATTAGCCAAAATCCAGTCAATGAGCGTATAATGACCATCCGCATCAGGGCTAAATTCGCTAACATTAGCCTCATATGCGCCCACGCCCCCACAGAAGAGAAAGACGACGATTCCAAAGACTGTTTCTACGAGCTCCTCGAAGAAACGTATGAGCAGTGCCCTAGACACGACGTGAAAATCGTTCTTGGGGATTTTAACGCAAAGCTAGGGAAGGAGGACATCTTTGGAAACACAATCGGTAAGCATAGCCTCCATGACAAAACCTCCGAAAACGGACTGAGGCTAATCGATTTTGCTGCGGGGCTGAATCTTGTTGTAAGTAGTACGCGCTTCCCGCATCTCAAAATTCATAAAGGTACATGGCGATCCCCAGATCAATTAACCGTCAACCAAATTGACCATGTTGCGATCGACGCAAGGCACTCTTCCAGTGTGTTAGATGTCCGAACTTTCCGAGGGGCCAACTTTGATTCGGACCACTACCTTGTTGTAGCCAAGGTACGAATGAGGATATCTTGTTCACGACCTGCACGCACTAACGCTGTGATGAGATATGCCGTCGGAAAGCTACAATCGCAAGAGATTGCCAATGCTTTTTCCAATCGAGTGTCCCATCAATTATCCTTGAATCCCATGCTGCCAGCTTTAAGTATTGAACACCAGTGGCAGCAATGCCAAGAATCCATCAGAACCGCTGCCTCTGAGGTTCTGGGTTTCACTCGGCCACCAAAACGAAACCCATAGTTCGATGAAGAATGCAGGCAGGCAAATGCAGCCAAACAAAAAGCACGACAAATGCTGATGCAAAAACGAACGAGGGCTGCTTACGATCAGTATAACGAGATCGAAAAAAAGAAGGGAAGAATACCGTATTCTCAAAAAGAAAAAGAATCAGCATGAGAAGCGCTCGTTTCAGGAAACTGTGAGGTGACATGACAGGAACGAGATTCGGAAGTTTTACCAAAAGGTTAAAAGATCCTACCAGGGTGGCAAGCCCCGAACTCAAACCTGTAAAGTCCAGCAGGGAAACATAATTGTAGTCACAGTCGCTACTGAGGATCTGGAAAGATCACTTCTGCAGACAGCTGAATAAAAACTTCCATCAGCTTTAGGCATCAGCTTAGAATGTGTAAGGACATTGATTTTTGAATATAAAGTTTACACCAACCCAATTAACTGCCGATGGTAGCACCTACTTCAGACTCGACTCGTGGTAGGTAATCAGTAGAGTGCTAAGGGACACTAATTTCCAGTTCTCAAGAGGCTGATCCAATCGTCTGTACTACTTTTGGAAACAGAAACATCAAATATAAGTACCTAATTGGAAATGGCGCCCAATGCGAGGCTGGAACTAAGAAACATATTTCCATCAAGTAAGAATGTGCGTCTTTTTCAGAATAGTGCCGTCAACATATACAAAACCTTTTGAACTAATTTGGGAATAAGAGTCGTATTGGACCTCAAGAAAAAAACCGTTTATTAAATTTCTATTTGAAAATGCGCATAGATTTAATCTCAGAATAAAGGAAACGGAATTCCTGCAATATTTTAGCGAGTAATACGAAGATTAGTCATAAGAGAAGCATCACCAAGCATTCATGGTCTTATCCCCAAACTTTTGTTCAACTGCGTTTCATCTCCTGCCACAAGTTTCAACACATCACTTTAACAACATTATTCCCTACTACCCCAAATTTAACTGATGAAACCATTCTTTTATTCTCTTCCCGTCATTACTCACTTAAAAGTTACTTACACCCAAAAATTTACGAGATCACTCCTATTACCTATTAATGCCATTAGTGTGTGACATTCATGTCACCCATTCAAAGCCCAAAGCAATACACTCTATGTTGTAACATCAGTGCTTTTCAACCACAACTTGTACTATCAAAGCTATGTAATTACTTTCGATGCAATAAACTTTTAACTGACGGAAATAAAAGGTTTACGATGTTAAATAACCGCAAAGTTATAAAAAAGTTTTCATTACCTTGATGCATTTCAGTGGTGGTGCTCCCATCAAAAAAGTTACTTTCCATTTCTATCGTCGTCAAAATAATGGTGAAACTAAAATTACAATAATAATTCCAGGTGCTGCTACTACAATCAAATAATAACAAAACACACCAAAGCATGAAAAATGTCATTGGGAGTGAATAAGCTCAAGATAATTATTCACACCTGATAAAATGCGTTTTTGCACCCATAAACAGCAGATTTATGAACGTGATGGAATTAGAAGAGAAATTAATAGTTCCTTATGTGGAACTTTCAATTTTCAATTCTGCCACTGTTTTTGTATGGCTCCACTGTAATATAATTGATTGAAATTAGTTTACATAGCGGTACTCGGTACTCCGTCCGTCAACACACAGGGATGTGAGATTCATTAAAATGGATAAACACTAATGAAGTTTATTGTGCTTTTGTGTCGCTTTGTTTGCATTGGAAAACACAATTCGCTGAATCGGATGGTAAATAGTGCATATTAAGACAGATCAACAATGAAAAGGCAATCCGTGGGTGGAATAATAAATGTTTGGCTATTACCTGATTGTTTGGAGCAGGCATACTGATGCGTATATGAAGCTGGCTTTCTCTTCAAATACGTAGCTTCACATATGTGATCATGATCGATCTATCACTTTTGTTATCTTGATATAATAGAAAAAACCCAACCTACGCGTAAAGTGAATTATAAATTAGACGGGGTGGATAATCGACGTTCCTTTTATGGTGGATAGACGATGCACTCCATTAATGAAGAGAAAGTCTGGTGTCCTTAGAGAAAGATGAAAAAGGAGTATAATATTATTTGTGAAAATGGAAAGTAGATTACAGTTTTGAAAATAGCTTTCGAAAATCGAAAGAACCAAATAAATGATTGACATCAAACCGTTCGAAAAGCAGAAAAGTCGTCATTACTCCGAAGTAATTGGTTTTGAGAGAATTCAGTGTCTTTCAATAATTTCAAATCTAGGATATTGAACTGAAGATGTTGATAGTGCCGGATGAGTTCATGGTGATGCTGCGGCAGATCTCAAGTTTCTACAGAAGATATAGTAGATGGAGTATCAATCACAGAGGTAGAATTGAAAAAGGCCAGGTAGCGCAAATCGGGGTTTGTGTTTTTGTAACTGCTGACAGCACAACTATGAACAGATGTTTTCTGCAGCAGAGATGTAAGCCAAGTACCTACTGGTCTATGGAATTCAGTCGTGTTCCTTAAAGCCACCTTGACGTGCATATGCGAGTTTGTCGTCCGGGACAGGCTTAAAGACTAGGTCCTCATGTGGTCGAGCGGATCATTACACTACAATGGTTAAGATTACAGCCTATTTCGTGGAAATTCAAGGTTCGAGTTCCAGAAACATAGAATAGTTTTTCACATCCATCGTCTTCCGCTAGAAATTAGCAAATTCACCGAGAGTTATTAATTACATTACTATAAAAAGCTTTCTTACATGCTATTAGGAATCCGGAAAAACTTATAGTTTCCTAGGCCTAGAGGTTCCCGAGCTCTGGTTTTAAACCCAATTTATTTATTCAAGCTCGAGATGAGTTCATACCCTCACTGAAACACGCTGTTATTGAGAGCTGCTCGAAAAACAACTTGTGATGTATTGTCGTGACGTGAAAATAATCTTTGGCGATACCAAAACAAAACTGGAAAAGAAGGACATCTTCAAAAGCACTCTTAGGGAGGCATATCCTGCATGAAAAAGCCTCCAATAACGTTGTTATGGGCTAAGGTATTTCGATGCAGGGTTAATTTGTAGATAGCAAACTGTTCCTCGCAAATGAAGACTGATTAGATAATTAAATCAATGGTTGACTATATTGAAGCAAGACCAGTCTCCAGTAGATGAACTACAAGTCAGCACTGATTCCAATCACATCCCGTTATAGCCAAGGAGTAAATAGCATATAATATTCACATTTAAGCCGAGTGAGGACTATGAATGTGTTATGACGTCGTTAAGTTCCAAGAACAAGAGATAGCCAGTGCTTTTTTCCTACAGAGTGTCGCTCATACTGTTCCGTTGCCACTTGCCTTACGTATTGAAATTCAAAACGCAGTCTGGCTGATTTTGAGTCTCCCTTGGCCAACAAAGGGAGAAAACGGATCCCAAAAGAAAACTAGAGTTGTTAGTATCCAGTGAGTACTACGAGCAGAAGAGAAGAGAAAAGCATTGTTTATTCTCATTGGGAAAAGAGAAGTAGCATTAAAAGAGTTGAGAAACACCATTGAAAGAATGAGATTCCAAATTTCATGGGAAGGTGACCAACCTTTAGCTAAGGCCAAGAGGGGAGACAGCAACAAAAGGGATAAGAAGGTTAATAAACTTTCTTCAAACAGAGACAGCGAATATCGATGACTTATGGGCAAAATAAAAAGTCTATTACTTTTAAGACTTTGGATGCCTTGATCCTTGGATTTTGGATGCCTTGATCCTTGATGGTTCCGCGGTGAACACGAAAATAACATCGGAATGAAAACCCCAAAAAAGAAGAAAAAAAAACATAGGGTGGCTCAACAGAGCGGAAAGCCCGGTCCTTACGCATTTCTCACAACCATGCCTTGTGACAGAATGGAGGGACCAATAATTTTTGCCGACTCTGATCAGCTAATCGAGAAAGCGCTTTTCATAGCAATGAATTTTACTATCGTTGGACTTGCCAATTCCTCGCGAAAGGCGATACTAGTGGAAAAACATGGTTTTCTGTTGGTGTTCGAAGCACGAACGTCCGGCGTAACAGCCAGACATGCTTACCATTACAATACAAGCACCACTGAAAATATGAAAACTCTGCGTAGAGTGAATAATGTCAACTTCTGTTACTCTATGTTGAGACGGTACTAAAAAAAAAACCAGGGAAACTATGAATACAAAAGTCATTTTTTATGGGCGAAGCAGACTCTGTCTATACTAAACTTCTAGAAGTTCATTTAAGCAGTAATCAGAACTTCGAGTAGTTCTACTTAAAGTTCAATAAAGCTAAAAATTTTATTTCAATAGCCTTAGCATTTTAAGTCTACCAAAAGTCAACCTTAAACGAATTTTATTCAACAAAAAAATTTCTTCGTTGTGCGCCATTTTAGAAAAAGGTGCCTTTGTCTTAGGTGGCGTTATAAAGTCTGAAAAGGGACCTCCGTCATCCTGAAGGGCTATGCTGCAAGTAGTGTCTCAAGAACCAACATCGCTGACATCGTATTTGTTAAACTAGAACCACGGTCGATCAGAGCTGATGTCAGCTTTTGGCCACGAGCATTCTGATCACGAAGAAATCAAATCTTTCTCACTTATCTGCTTCACACTATTGGTCCAGTTGCCGGGTGTGTCGCATCGTTCAGAAATATAGCTTTCCTTAAACTGAAAAGATTGTATTTGAAATACACTTTTTTGTTTGAGAGATAACCAATTCAACAGCCGCTGCTGAAAGTGAGAATTAACTAGATTGTATCTTAAATGGCGCCCAACAGTGGAATAGCAAACTGGAATTTACTATACACCACCCTACGAATTGGCAACCTACTTGCTTTCAAAACGTGATTGAATAAATAAATAAATAAATTTTCAGTTCAAAGATTAAGGTTACCAGTCTTTGGAGATTATTTTGTTGGGATTTGATCTAAAGAAATTCTCATTGAACTTTTAGGTCTGTTCGTAGAAGGAGTTGCTGTGTGTTCGCCGTAAAGCATTTTTTTTAAATATTAACTCGCCTTTACCCTTAGAAGCATGGTGGTAACCCACGTCACCACTTTGATTTAATTGAATGTTTCTGATTTATTTACGTTTGAACTTATTCAGATACGATTTTTTGCACTTTTCAGTTACTTGAGGGATGAAAGAACGTAACAATACACTCTAATTGGCATAATTGTTTATAATATAAGATTTATAAACAAACAAACTGAAAAAATGACGTTTTTTGAAAGAATTCATTTTTGAAGAATCTATCCAACAAAATAATTGGAAATTTGGTGAGTAGGGGTTTTTGGGGTCGCTGATTACGAATCCGAAGTCAAATTTTCAAAATTCAAAATTCAAAACGTAACTCTACGAGAATATTGATAAAAATTTGTACTCAGGGGTTTTTGGGGTCGCTGATTACGAATCCGATGTTAGATTCGCGTAATTTGAAATGGTCGATACAAAATAGCCAACGTGAACACATAAGTTCAAAAAATTCATTGGTTTTTAAAATTTTGGCGTTCCCCATATAGGATCCGCCATCTTGCATTTTGAAAATATGACTTCGGCTTCAGAGACCCAAAAAATCCCTGAGTACAAATTTTTATCAATATTCTCGTAGAATTACGTTTCGGTGTCGGCCATATTCCATATTCGTTCCAAAAATTTATGCTTCTAAGGGTTAAATGTCAAACGGAGTAGTTTTTGAGCCTTGGGTTCGCCCTCAATCGCCCGAAGTAGGACTAGGTTTTTGCTGGGACGAGTTCAGTTAATGCACAGGGTTATCAAATGACATGAATTTTTCTCTTAATGATAGGGGTGTGTTTTAGATCGTATGAATTAGCTTTTTTTTGAGAGCTTAAAACCCATGTTTTTGACAACTCACAGATTTATTAAGAAAACCTAGGTCAACCCTTAGTAAAGTTCAAGGAACAAAACTAGTGATACTAATTTCGTTTTGAACTTTACTGATATCAAGGTTAATAAATCGAGATAATGATACCGTTTTCAAGTTCGATAAAACGACGATGATATTTCGAAAACGATAGGCAAGCCTTTGTATCATCAACTCCATTCTTCAATTTAACTAAAAGACGTAGTTTATTTAGTTTGCTAAAAATCAAAAATGATGATGATAGTCATAAGCCATGACACACTTGAAGTCATTTTGTGTGAGTGTCTGATCATTAAGACCACCATCTACTTACAAACTTTTTCCAAGAACTCCCCTGTACTCAAACATGGCAAGACCGTTGTCCAAATTATCCAACTCACCTGCAAAGAAATAAAAAAACAAAATTGAATTACACAAAATTGAAGACAATTTTGAACAAAAAAAAAAAGTGTAATAAAGTCCAACATTTTAATTGCCAGCATAAAACTCAGTCGAGCACGACCTTCTAATAAAGCCTTAGAGATCTTTGACTTTTAACACCACACATCGCGTCACTCTGAGGCACAACAGAAAAACCAGAACAAACGCAGCTAAAACCAAACGAAAAAGAAACAATCAAAAGAACAAAATAACACTAAAACAATATTGTCTTGTGTATTGAAATTGCCGAAGCTCATACCACCATACAAAACACATAAGATGGAGTTATTATGTTTTAAAGATGTCCCGCGCATGGCCTGGCCGGTTATGTTTGTAATCAAGTTGGTATTTGGAAAAGGTTAAGTCAATGCACTCGGAAAATCATTGACATTTCAGTCGCGAAATTAGCTTACGAACCGATGATGAAGCACGCATACGGGTAGAGAGTATTCATGTATGGATTTTTTCCGTTTAACACGAGCTAAGACTTCTCGAAGAATTTTGTATGCTGAATAGCCAAAAGTTACAACAATTTACGTGGGCTTAACAAAACAGAACTCTTAACTGACCCACATTCGAATGGATTCAGTGGCAATGAGGTGAGACATCCAGAACGGTAGCTTCGCTATACTTGGCAGATAAACACGTGCGCATGTGTGGGATAATGGCTCTGTGCTTTGTCCAAATTGAAGGACGACAGGCCGGTGGAGAAGAGAAATTGTCAGAACCGATTTGTGCTTTCTTATAAAATCTAACCTAATAGATACAAAGATACTCCATCTTATTGTTTGCCATTTGGAGTTTAAGTACCCACTTTGTGGCGCAATTGCGCTCTTGTCATCTTTTCTGCGGATCAGTCGTTAATGTTTTATTTTTTTCAGTTTTGATGAAAGATTCTGGAGAGACAGTTGCTCAAGAACTGCCAAATGAAAAAATAAGTATCTTTGTGTCTTTTGTGAGAAGACAAGACATTGGTTTTGATTTTTTGACCCAAATGACTTAAGTATAAAGCACACAAACATCTTCGATAAAACCGCGCACTCACATATCATATATACGGGAGTATTTATGCGAGTGAGCCTCTAACAAGCTCAAGCCCCTAAACGGGGAAGGCAGGTAATTAATTAACATTATTCACCTCGTTATTCGCGACGAACGACAGACGTCTTGGTTTTGTTTCATTGGCTTTTCTCTTTGCGTTTGTTGTATCGGATGAAGCCGAATGCAATCGCAATCTGAGCAGTTACATAGTAAACGACAGACGAGACGCAACGGGTAGGATTCGCTGTATTCAAGTATCTAAAAATTGATTCCTCTACTCTCAGCGCAGCTGAATGGTCTTGAAGATATGTTCTACTTCACAGATTGATGGAGATTATGATGATGATAGAAAGCATCCCATATGTGGATAACCCATTCGGTTAACCTCATCGATAGTGATGCGCTCTGACATATTGAAAACTTGAATTATGAGATAATCGAAACGTTTTTCTTTAAGGAGAGCAGATCTTGTGAGTGGAAGATGTTTTTCTTTTTGTTTTCTTTTTTTTATCATATTTTGTGTTTTATTCCCAGAAGCCTGTATGATCCGAAGAGTTAGTCTATTGATTTGTACGATGCATAACCTGATTCCCATGGGAAAACAGCCATCGATATCGTCTTCGAGTTTGGTTCAGTCTAGGTATAGAGTTGGTAGTTTGGGTTTGGGTAATGGTGAATGGCAGAGAGTTTGTTTTCGAACAAAAGTAGAGCAGTTCTTCCTGTGCGTTTTAAATTGGATGATGTTTCCAGCGAGTTTCTCTTGTCTTACTTATAGAAGTTCTCTCTCCCTGGCAATAATTGTTGAGAGATAAAAGTGCAGAAGGATCGATGTAATCATCAGCGCAGCAGCAACCACAAGTTGAATTGTGCTGTGTGTGCGAATTGGCACAAAGGTAAGTAAGGGGATATTGTTAAGGCAATCGACAATTGGGTCAATTTAATCATGTGGATGAAGAAAACGAAGTTAATTGCTGTTTGGTGTTTCAAGATGGATCTTCTTTTTGAGTGAACCTCTTGAACCTAGGAACATGCGATTGATGCAAGTAAGCCAGGTTTTCAAGAACCACATGTGTTGCTATTGGATGTTTTCTTGAACGTAATACCAATGTTTTCATGGACGATAATTTTGAGTCTCGTCGCGTCGCGGTCGATGGAAGGGGAAGATGATGATACTTTACGGAACCACTACTATTGGCCAGATTTGCACTGAGAGCACAAACTTTACGTTAGGATTATAAATGTGTTTAACTATCAATTCGGTATCACAATGTCCATCGAAACTTGGAAGTTAGTAAAATTTGATCGACTTAACTACGCCGGGCGTTTAAGCTTCAGGCCAAGGCTTAGCGTTTCTGTTTTTGATGGCTTTCGTTTTCATAGCATAGATTCGGATGAAAACAGGGAATGCAACATGTATGAAATGATAAGTCACACAAAATGCATTCAAAACAAGTTCAAGCAGTGATGCCAACTCTCATTAATAAAATTTGATTTAACTTCATTTGATTGAAGTCAGGATTAGTTTACATAGTGAAATAGAACGAAAGGAGATATAACAGTTTCACGTGTTTCTTTGTCTAGTAAAAGTCTTTTAATCTCAAGGATTTGACAAATCTTATATTTATTAGAACGACATAAGATTCAAAATTGAACTACAGTTCGAACTTCAGATGCAGTTGAGCTCCAGTTCAAACTCAGACTGTGAATGGAAGAAAGAAAAGAGAGAAAACAAATCAAAAAAAGAATAATTCCTTGCTTTGATATGGAGTATTGAGTAGCGGAGATCACTCGATGCAATAAGTTGGACAGACTTTGATTTGAACGACCGATGTTGGATAATGTGAACCCTCAGACGACCGCTTGTCCAACTTGTTGGATTGTTTTCAAATATTTTTGAAAATTTTGAAGTTAAACTGAGTGGAGGAATATAGGTACGTCAAAATGTTGGACGACAAGTTTTATAAGTCTGAACGCAAACTACATCCGGCCATCCAACATCCATCAAACGAAGTCTGTCCAACTTATTGTACAGTGCGAACTCCGGTAATCGTAGATTAGGAAGATCAAGTGATTTTAAGTGTCGATGCAATCCGACCAAAGTTAGCGTCTTATAAAGGGGTACGAAAGGATCCAACTGATGGGTCCAGTTTTTTGGAGTTGAGGCACATTTCACCTCTCAATATTAATTATTTTTAATTTAAATCAACTGTGAAACTTAGAACTACTTCTGAAGTATGATTCAGACATTGAGTGGTGCCAAATTATTGTAGATCGACTGAACTTACAAACCTTAAGAGGGTGGGCTAGGACCTTGGACAGTCTCACACTGCTTACAGCTTGTAAGGATTTAAGATGTCTTCATGATCCAGGAGTAGTAAGTTGAATAGTATCCAGTCCTATCTCACTGTCGAATTCAGTGTCCAGTGCTACCTCGGCACTGTCGAATTCAGTGTCCAGGGCTACTTCCATGTCGAATTCAGGGCCCAGCGCTACCTCGCTGTTGAATTTAGTGGCTGCTGCTACCTCAAAGCAACCACTAACCCATTCACTTAGTATCATTTCAGGAATCAGTGTTAAGAGACCTACACCTAAACGAACGAACCGAGAAGACAGAGTTCGAGTCACAAGAACCCAGACTTGATCCTCCAAAATACTAGAACTGAGCAGAGAAGCCAAAGACTCACCATCAACGCTGTTCTGAGTCCTAATATAAAAAACCCAAACTTGCTATTATCCCAGCTAAGCTCCAGAAACCAAGAACTGTCACTATCCCACCAGACCTGACCGGAATCATAGCCTGAATTAAATATTGAACTATTAAATATGAAATTGTAAAAACCTCGGAATAAAATAAAACTTTAATAAACAAAAGTTTTTGCTAATCCTTTAGTTAATCTTAGATACAACGAGCTTACTTCAGCCTTCGATAAAAAGCATCTTCAATGAAGAAGCCATTTGATAAGACACCAAGTTATGCAGCATATCTGCTTATGAGGCAGTGTTCGGTTGTCACACCGATTACGCAGCTAAAGTGTAATCTAATTTTGTTCGTTTTTAAGTCAGATTCGGGAAAATCTCTTTCGTAGCCGGACAGGTGGTGGTGTTCGTTCGCCCAATGTTTGATATCTCAATGCCATGACTTTAGCATGCTTTTACACGTAGGTATAGGTTTACTAATGCTCATCTTTGACTGAATGAGATCGGAATGGTGGTTCCAATTTAGGCAAGCTCATCACCATGGATGAGTACCAGTTACTGTGCGATAGGCCAACTTCTATCAAAACCTTTTTACTCCATTGAATCAGGATTTCAAAAAAAAAAAAAAAAATCAGCCTTCTGTTCGTCTGTTCAGAGGAGCTTTTTTCACCGATTACCCAAGAATTTTCCGAGCATTTTGTCTCGAAGAATGTTGAAGGAACATCAAACTGTTTGGAAAACATTCTGGATCATTCGAATGGATGAAAGTGACACATCTAACAGAAAACAAAAGGTCAAATTGAATAGTTTCCTTCCTTGGCAAAAGGCATTGTTTCTCAAGGAAGTCATACAGGACCTTCGTTTCCCAATATTTTCGCGAATAAAACTCCTAATCTTTCTAATGATGCCAAATGCCTATCTGCACAAAGGCGAGTCAAATACAATTTTGTATTAAAAATGAATTAAAGTCAACAATGAATCTTTTCCGGATTGTTGGTATAACGTCAGATCGCAGCTCGTCAATATGGAAGAAAACTAGATTTGGGACTTTGGCATTATTCTTTACTCCGTTGAAAGTTTCTAGCGAAAATTCAAGGGTTCTTTAATTATAAGTGGCATGGAGATCACTTTTTAAAGGGATGATTTAACAACAACCACCCTGGACGCATGTAGCCTGCAGAATCAGCTGCAGCGGCACGGCAGCTGCTAACATTACACAGGTGTTATTTGATAAAATGTTAATAAATTTTGTTTTGGATATCCTTAGAAAGGATCAACAGAGCATTGTTCAAACGAATAGGTACTGCCCTCTATCAGTGGAATATGCAACTACATCCTCAGGAATGGTTGCAATTTTCATTTTGCTGAAATTTTTCCGATTCCAAACAAGACAGTTCGTCAAGGCGCTTTTTAAAACCAAAAAAACGATACTACCTTCTTTTTTATGAGAATACCACACCTACCAGAGACAAGAACCTAGTTTGGTTTTTTCGCAATGCATTGGAACATAAATCCTTAAAGTTCATCATTTCCAGAGGGTAAGGGGGCATACAATTTGTGAAATACATATAAAGCAAAACCCGGCTCTTTTTGGCAAAGGAAGCCAACTGCATATTTAAGAACATGAAGTCCCAGGCCATTTGGAGACCAAAAGAAAATCATTTGAATATGTAAACTGTCGTCAAACAATCGCAGACCAAAAACATGCATGGGAAAAAGGAAAGCAAAAACTATGACAAGAGGGACGCAAGTAGTTCGGATTAGCAAACGCAAACCCATCTATGAATGCTTAGCTCGGCGCCATGCAAACTCTGTGAGTTTCACTCTAAATAACGAAAGAAAAACGTTCAAGCGAGAAAACCAGGATACACTCCCAAATGCTAAAAACCTTTGAAAACAAACATCTATGCTCTTATGCCGAAAAGGAAATTCAGCTTATAACATTCTCAGGCAGCTTCAACCATAAACTATTTGCATAGTCGATGAAAGGACCAAGGATTTCCTTATAGCATCCCTTTTTGCAAGTCCTCTTCTCAAATTTTTTTTTTTTTTACAAAAACTCACAAAAACTCACTGAATTCCCATTTATATTTCAATTTTCAAGTATCCAACATCAGAATTCACAGAAACTCCAAAAACACTTCAAAAGAAACAAGTCTCCACGGAACTCTGGATTACATCCTCCCAAAGGAAGTAAAACAAAACTAAAATAGATTTATGGTTACGAGTACGAGAACGAGTACGAGTAACTTTTTCATTTTATTTCGAGATCGTCAATAACGTCTCCCTTTCCAACAAAATGAGGAAAAAAAAAACACACACAAAAGACACAGCAGCCATTAAAGACCCTTTAGGGGGTAGTTGTACCCAGATATTTAAGAAAGACTTTTTGTGGCATTCTTCCATGTTGATGCAATTGCATTTGCTTGTGTGTCGTTGTTTGTATTGTGTTGTCGTTGTGATGGAATTTGTTTGCCTGCAGCGACACATGGCCTTTGTGAATGGTTTTGTGGCTTCTCAGCAAATTGAAAAATATCCTTTAAAAGCCAGAGGAAGCTCCCCACGCCTTCGATTATAATTATTATTTCAGTTTTGTGGAAACAAGAGCAAACACAAAAAAAAAATGGAAAACAAAGACACAAAGAACAACCAACAAGGCATTGCACAAATGAATGGGTGGTGCCCTAAATCAGTGGAATTTGTAATTACATCCTCAGGGATGGCTGTGATTTCCTTTCTGCTGGAATCTCATTCCCATTCCAAACAAGACAAACCGCCCCCCAAAATGAATTGAAATAAATTGGAATCGTTCAAATGTGGTTTTTGTCTGATGCGCATACTTATTTTCGAATAGTTTTCCAGTTTTAAGTCAACACAACCACAACTCCACAACCAACAACGGCAAAGCGAAAAACAAAAAAATCTCATTAAAGAGCTTCAGCTTTAAGTCGTGAAGACTTGAACTCGATCAAGAGACGTCTCCGGTTTAATCCTTTTCTTTCTTTTTATGTGTAGTTGTTTGGTTTGTTCCTTTGGCTTTGGATTGAGCAAATTTCTATTAATAAATGGCGCTGATGATACCTCAAGGTATCTTTACCTTAAGGCTTTTCTTAGCTAAAAATAGAACAGAGACATACATTTTTACAGCCTGACGTTTAATGCTGTCTTTGACCGCTTTAGCTGAGCACTGATCTTGGTGCTGATGATGACGACTCAAACGGATACAGCTGCAACAGAGCATCACAATTGCTGGAGCAGTGATGATGATGATGACGATGCGATGGGAAGATGAGAAATAGCTTACGATTTGAGTTGGTGGTGTTTGTTTGTTTGTTCAATTGCTGGCCTTAATGGTGAATTCTGTCAAATTATGCGTTGGCTAGACATGTCTAGTGGGTTTTCTAGTACCTGATAACTGCCTCACGAAGTGCTGGTAAATTAAATTTACTTCTTCTTCGTCCTTTTGAGTAATGTTTGCATTTGCGTTTTTTTTTTTTGTTCATCTGTTGAAGGAAATTATCTCCCTGCAGGCAAACGTCACTTGGGAAAGATCGTTATTCTATTACAATTTTCAATTCATTGTTGTTGATGCGGACGGGAATGATTTCAGACCCATCCTTAATGTCGAAAACATAAAACAAACACGAAGGACTGCTGGGATAATTTTCTCATATTCATATGAGACATTTTTGAGTTCAAATTAAAAGTGAATTGTAAGGAGGCATAACGAATTTCTACGGATATCATGTTACCCCTACCTCATTCTAGAAATTGCAGGCTTGTGAATCTGAAGCGAATGAAAATTCAAATTGAAGCTCATGTATTGACATTAAACGTGCTCCGTTGGGCCTTGCAAGGTTCTTTTAAGTACTTCCCACTAGATGAGAAAGGAAACAATGAATTAATTCAATATAAAAGTGAAAGTAGCTGATCACAACCCGAATCACTTGACGGTAGGCCTTGCAAAGCCCAATAACGAGCTTTATTTTGGTTGGTCAATTTGATGGCGAAACAAATGTTTTTTTGGTGTGTGTGGAAACAGCTGTAGTTTTGCTAATTTTAAAACTATAACTTAGCCATTTGCGTCGATGAAATACCTACAGGACGAAATCTAGAAATATGTGCTCTCAAAGATTTGACAACAAAAAAGATAGATAAGTAGACTTAGAATAAGAAGTAAGTAAGTCATGCAAACGGATAGTACTTTGCAGTTCCTATTATTTTGTTTGTGTTTTGATGAACGGAAAACGTAAAGTTGCCGTGCACTCACTTTCCCTTCTTGCCAATTCTTGTCCCACAGAGCCCTACTCACACTTATGCGATCACGTTTTTTGAACGATCTTTAATACTTTTGAAAAGTATTGAATTTGATTAGGCTTTGGTTCAATGCAAATGGTTGGTGAGTGTGAAATTATAGAGGGTACAAATAAACACTCACCAATTTATTTTTTCCACCATCGCAAAAAAGAAATTATATTATTTAGAATGATAAATAAGGATTCAACAACAAATTTAAACCCAGACACTTTTTTCTGAAAAACTTTCACTGAAAAAGGAACGCAATTGAAAATATTACAAAAGAGAATGAATACAGGAAGTGGCATGAAAAAGCTCAAAAAAGGCAAAAATTGAAGTATTGCAATAAATGTGCAAAGAGTGCAAGATAATTCAATGATTGCAAGAAATGCAAAGTCCATATGTCTGCTATATGCTTCAAAGAAATTGAGAGCTATAAAAGAACGCGAGTAGTGCAGACCGCCAAGGAATTAAAACGTTGCAAAAATGCAAAATTTGCAATAAATGTAAAATGGCTGTAAAAAAAAGCAATAAGTGCAAATTATTACGAAAAGAGTTCGTAGACTATAATTCTATAAGTGCTATGAGAGCCAAAGAAACCAATCGCTTCAGGAGAGTGCAAGGAATGCGAAGAAAAACAAAAAATGCAATAAATGCAATGGAATGCTAATACAGCAAAGGGAAAAAGATTACAATGAACACCAAAAACCACAGTAAATGTAACTGCAAAAGAATGCAAAACAAAACGAAGGAAGAGCAAAAGAGAGACTTCAAATAAAAAAGCACCATTAGTTTAATGAAAGATAAGCAATGCAATGAGTGGAAAAGAATGCAAGGAAGACTCTGGAAGAACGCAAAGGCTTTGGATGAGTGCAAAAACTCCAGCAAAAAGTAAAGGCACTGGGAGAATATAAAGTATAAAATAATTCATTTAAAAGTACAACCCTCGTCATCTCAAAATTTTTGTACTAATTTGCTCGTGAAACGCCAACTGAACGCTTCCAGAAAGTGTTATGGCTCCTCCAGTACTTGAGCGCGTGAATGATTCCATGGGACCAATCTACTTCCGCACTCGTACAGTGGCAAGAGTCTTGAAAGATCTCGACATTCATAAATCCGCTGGCTCGGATAGTATCCCCTGCTATAGTTCTGAAGAGGTGTTCTTCCACGTTGTCAAAACCAATGCGTAAGCATTTCCATCTGTCCTACTCTACAGGTCTCTTCCCGAGTGGATGGAAAACAGCATTTGTCCAGCCAGTCCCCAAAAAAGGCGAATCTTCTTCACCCTCGAACTACCGTTCAATTGCACTTACTTCCCTTCTTTTTAAGGTCATGGAAACGCTGATCAATTATAAGCTTAAGAAATATCTCAAAGAACGAAAGCTTCTTATTGACCGACAGTATGGCTTTCGTTGCAAAAGGTCCACTGGTGATCTAAAGGTATATCTCACCGAACAGTAGCACAAGACTTTACATCGATTTGGAGAAAGTAAGATTATTGCGCTTGATGTTTCAAAAGCATTCGATAGAGTTTGGCATCAAGCTCTTTTATCTAAAATGCGTGCATTCGGTTTCGATGAGTTTCTTCTTCGCTGGATTAGTAGCTACTTTTCTAACCGTTCATTACAAATCGTTTTGGACGTCTATAAATCTGAAACCCACAAAATAAATGCTGGTGTGCCCCAGGGCTCCGTTGTGTCTCCGACACTCTCAGCTTCGGACGTGGAACTAGGGCGGCGACGTATGTTAAGTTCAATAAATTCTGATCTAGGCAGCTGGACAATGCTGTGGGCAATAAAAAACCGCGTAGAATTTAATACTTCAAAAACTCAATGCTGTCTTTTGTCGTTGAAGCGAAACTTACCACCCTTGCCACTATCCATGAGTGGCTCTCATGGATAGTGAAACATAGCATTGTTGAAACAGAACAGATTTCAATCCTCGGTATGTGCATCACCAACCACCTCTTGTGGAATAACCATATACTTGACATCGCCAAAAACGCTGCAAAGTGCTTAGGCTTTCTTCGACGATGCAAGAAATTTTTTTCACCCAATGACCTGGCAGTCGTCTACAAAACGTACATTCGTCCTAAAATGGAGTATAACTCCCATATTTAGGCAGGTGCTCCTTCAACTGGACAGTGTTCAGAGAAGAGGCTTTAAAATGATTGGAGATACAAACACCATTCAAACTTTCACGACACTCGAACATCGTCGTAATGTTTCTTGTCTCTCCTTATTTTACCGTTTTCTTACAGACAGTGCTCTTATGAAATTGCCAGCTGCATTCCTCCCCTTAAACAATTCAACCGTAATACTCGCGCTTCTAGGAATGTCCATCAGTTTTTCGGACGTACTGTTAAATACAGAAATTTGTTCTTCAGCCGTACCAAGCGAATGTGGAATGTATTGCCCAGCTCTATTTTTCCCTCTCATTACAATCTTCAGAAATTTAAAACTAATGTGCATCGGTATCTCCTTTCAAACTCCCTCCCTTTTTCCTTACGCACGTACTGTGTTACTTAACATGTTAAGGGTAATCACAACCCCTTGAGTACGCGCAAAAAAAAAGAACCCCCTCCCTTGCATTAGAACGTATTTGATGAATGCCCACATATAAAAACAAAAAACCCGCCTACTGATCAATGGAAAGCTGCTACACCGCTCTTGAGTTTTCGATATGCTTACAAATCTTTTCAGTAAAAACACGAACAAGGGGTTGGTGTGATACAAATTTTATGTCGAGAACAGAAGAGTCTTTTTAATATGAATAGGCTGAAGCAAGTTGTCCTTGACATTTTAGAACTTAGCACAGGCTTTTCTGCTCATATCAGCAACTGTTAATACGGAAAGTAGCAAAATTCGAAGCGATTTTGAGTTCAAAAACAGTCAGTTTTGAAAAGAAGAAATCCACTAATTCTTTTCGACCAAGCTTGAAAATTTCAAATACATTCAGCTTAAGGAAGTCAGTTTCATGGGTTTCCTCAAGCCCTTATAATCTAAAACTAAACACAACTTAAAGTGTGTCCTTTTCATCAATCATTTGTAGGAACTGAATCTATTTACTCAATCAATCTTACCTAACCTTTAAGCTTCTCTCTTTTTTTAAATCATCGTCCTTGTTCACTAAAGTTTCATATATGATGGATTGGATTCCATCAGCAAAAATCTACCACAAACAGTTAAATATAAGCATTCCACCTACAGGAGTGTCTATTACACCCGCACCACTAAGAACTCTTTAATGGACTCTAAGCGCCTTCAGCAACCCCTTGCAAGTGTTTATTTAATCGATGTTGTAGCAGTTGAGTTCCACTCCTAGAATCATTTAGGTCATACCCAACCTAAAATAGACTAATTATTGAACAATCATCGTCAGTGGCACTTCATTCTCACATAATGTTCAACCTAAGTTGTGTGTGTGTGTGTGTGTGTAACCTTAACCATTTCGTTTTCATGTCGAAGTACAGAACACTTACCACACTGGATAAGAACAATTTTGCGTGAAATTCCTCACTGATTAATCGAGTACGATTAAAAAGAAAATACTTTAATGCTAGAGAAGGAAAAAACATGAAAAATTCATGTTAATATTCGGTTATGCACTAATAAGCAACGCACCATTTGTTATATTTTCGTAATTATCGGATGAGCGTGAGAAATTAGTGCGCTACCGGAACTCGAAGAGAGGAAAATTAGTTTCGGTTATTCAAATGACTATGCTATCATTAGCCAGATTAATAACTTCGTCAAGAATATTTTAGAGCGTAGCTAAAAGTTGGAGAAGGTTTATAATTTTGAATATGCAAAAAAGAAAAAAGGCTCCTTCGATCATTTAACGAGTCCAATTGAATTATGGACAGAATTGTGTTTAACTTTCACTGTGATGGCGTTGGGTAGTAATCAAGTCAAAGCTAAAAAAGAAAAGAGATTTTATGTCTTGATTTTGGCGACCAATGCGGTAAAGAGCCTTTCTTAAGAGTTTTTTGAAGATCAAATTGATGAAAAAATTAAACTCGTTTCTGTTTCACTTTGTGGAACCTCTCAAACAACGACTACCAAAGTCCAAGCTTTCCTAAACACAACTTAGATTAACATCTAAGGCAAAGGCCCGAAAATGATTTTCTCTTGTTTAACAAATTTTGTTTAAGCATGATGAATGCGATCGCTTAAGCGATAAATTAAACGTCCAATTTTTATTTCCCATTTGAAGTCCCGCCACACCAGCTGCTGCTGCAGCCTTCCCAAAGCCCATAAAACACATCACACACTCAACTTTCTATTTTAAATTAAATTAGCTAAGTTAGTGCCTTACATGCATTCAAAGACATACAGAAGCAACATAAGTCGCAAATTACATACCAGCTACCCATCCACAAAACAAAAGTAGCCGAAAAAAGTGAAATTGCCTTCGGTGTCTGTTTGTTGTCTTACAAAAAAAAGAAGATGGCGCATTCATAATAAGATAAACCCAATCTAGGTTTGATAAACTAGATCAAGAGACACTGTTGCTTTCGCTTCTCATATTCATAAGGCACTTATAAGACTGCTGAATGGTACACTCTATACTTTACTCATATAATGCAGAAGAGAGCCACTTTAAAAGCGACCTTGTTGCTAATGACCTCATTTTCACACTCGCTGCAGTCACAAAAGCAAAGAAAAGCTCATAATGCTCGACGGATTCTCTTGAATTTTTTGTGTTATCTTGTTACTTGTTTTTTTTTCTTCTTATTTGTTTATATTTTGTTTCTGTTTTTTTTTTTTTCTAAAGAATTAGGAGTGTCCATGCACCAGTGCAGATACAAATTAACGACAACAGCAAGCAGAACATTGAACACGAGAAAATATTCGAAGCGAAATTTCTTTGGAAGAAGATAGAAGCAACCTTTATTGCTTCGTGAGCGGGTAATGCGGAAAATTTTAGAAACAAGGCGGGAACATTAAAGAAGAAATATACGTTCATACATATATTGGCAGTTCCGCTTGGAAAATTGGGCACTTTGCTGCTCAACCATTTTCCTTTTTTCACATGTGTGTGTTTTTTTTTATTTTCATTTTGCCGAGTCACGAGAAAGTGAATTTTTGAGCCAACTGGAATCTAGATCTTACGTAGAAACGAGAGTAAAACAATTTTGATTTGAAGAAGAAAATTTGTGATTGACACAGGGCAGGAAATGGCTCCTTGAGAACTTTTCGTTAAAATACTTCATCAGAGAAAATTAAAGGAAATCTGCTGGTAGTAAAAAGATGCACTTTCCATATTAAGGCACCAAAAGATTATGACACGTTCTTAAGTGTTTTGTCAAGAGAAGTTATATGAAGTGTAATCAATTAGGAGGCAGGAAATTTGAGTGACTGCGAAACAACACAAGATCCTGGATTAGAACCTTTGAAGAGTGGAATCCTGTTTCTGATTCTTTAGGCATTCACGTGATATTTTAAGACGATGTCTGCGAAAGTAGGTTAGGTTAGGTTAAAATGGCTGTCAGGAATACAACTGACACACTTAGATCATTATTAGGTATATTGTAATACCATAAAAATTGTGCGAGGGATTACCTCACTTAGCAAAACCATTTGAAGCTTTTAATAAAGCGAAGCAGATGCAGGGGATCTGTGTTCACCAGATCGCTTGGATCATCAAGAAAATATTTTCCTAGATGCCGTTTTCTTTTAAAGGAGAGTGCAGGACATGAGCAGAGGAGGTGTGGGATTGTCTCCTCTTCCTCCTCATTTAAGCAAATTCTGCAGAAGTCAATAGAGAAACGCCAAGTCTTATGGCGTGTCTTCCTATCAGACAATGTCCGGTGATGACATTGATTACGGAGCTAACGTGCAATCTGGTAATGGATAAGAAATGTCTTGTGCGTTTTGGATCTAGTCCTGGCCATATCCGTTTTGTTCCCACGCACGTGTTGATATTGTTTCACCTATAATTTGTTTTATCCATTGCTTCTTGCTTTAGCATAAGTTTACATGTAGCGATTGGTATATTAATATTCAACCTGCTGGTTGAGATCGGTAGAACAGTTCCTTCTCTGGCGAGTTCATCGGCTTTGCAGTTATCCACGATATCTCTGTGCCCTGGCACCCAAAAAAGGTGAATATTGAATTGTTCAGCCATCTCCCTAAGAGATAGACGACAGCTAAGGGCGGTTACTGAGTTCGTAGAAACAGCGCCAAGTGATTTGAGGGCTGCTTGACTGTTTGAGAAAATCCGGATATTCGCTGAGGATATCACGTTTTCTCTAAGCCATGATAGGACCTCTTTGATCGCCAGAATTTCCGCTTGGAACACGCTACAATGGTTTGGAAGGCGGAAAGAGAGACTTACGTTAAGTCTGTTTGAGTACACCTCACAGCCTACCAATTCTTCGGTTTTTGAACCATCTTGATAGAAATGAATTGAATCATCAACTATCTACGAAAGTAACTATCAGAGGTTTCCAGTGACTTTTGCATTTCAGAAAAGTATAGATAATGAATCTTCGAAGACCGAATATATCCATTCAAATGCAATTACGTATTACCTGGATGAATCCTCAGTTGTAAGTCAAGCCATTTCATGTTGGTACAATTTTTGAAGGTTCGATTTGATTCCAAGGACTCAGAACAACTGCAATACCTGTCCATAACTCAGTTGTCAATACAGAATAAATAAATAGGGTTATGTAACAGAGCAGGCAACCCGAGGCCTAGCGCATTTTTCTCATCCACATCTTAGGAGGGAATAAAAGGAGATTAAAATTTTTTGCCGATGAAGACTACCATGAAGAGCGGTTTCTAGAAGCGGAACCTCTCGGAGAAGTTGTGAGTTCCTCGCGATGAAATCAATAAGAAGGAATTAGTATGGCGCAACAGGGCAAGGAGCCCCAGGGCCTAGCGTATTTTTTAGAATGATTACCTGATTACATTGTGAGGGAAACTTATATTTTTCAACTTTCTCTTTCCCAGGCAGTTTTCCCCTCTCTCTGGAAAGAATCTTTTATCTTCCCAATTTTCGACAAAATTAACCATCAAATTATCTATCTCAAACTCAAAGCCTTTGGCTTTCCACCCTAAATTATCGAATGGGTCAAATCATACCTAGAGAACCGAATGTATATAGAGTAGTTTTTAGAAAAGCAGTTTCTAACCCAATATTTGCCTCTTCTGACGTTCCCCAAGGTAGCCGTCAAGGTCAACTCCTGTTTGTGCTTGCAATAAATGACGTCGCTAGTATTATTTCTTTCTCTGATCTGTCTATTTATGCAGATTACATTAAAATTATAAAAGTCATATCCTCTTCTCATGATTCCTCTCTTCTTCAAAAACACCTAAATGCTTTTCTTACTTGGTGTAATAAGAACTTTCTTGAGCTTAACGTTAATAAATGTCAATCTATGACTTTCTCGGGTAAACGCTTACCTTCTAGTCTTCGAACGTACTACTTCAGTAACGTGCCTATCCCCAGAGTTTCGTCTATTCGTGATCTTGGGGTTATTTGTGATAAAGAGCTGAATTTCCACTCTCACATAAACTATATTATTGCGAAAGCAAACTCCTCTCTTGGGTTTATCAAACGCTGGTCTAGAGAATTTTCCGACCTCTACGTCACTAAATCATTATTTAACGCTTATGTTAGACCAATCCTTGAATATGCTAGTCAGGCTTGGTCTCCCTACCAAATAACTCAATCTCGTAGAATTGAAGCTGTGCAACGAAGATTTCTAAGATTCGCTTTACGTAGATTGCCTTGGTCTGATCCGTTCGTCTTACCACCATATGAAAGCCGTTTGCGACTAATTGACATGGTCACCCTTTCTAAACGCCGTCATATCGCCGACATAATTTTCGTCCATCAGATCATGACCAGTACCATAGACTCCCCGGAATTACTTGAGCTGAATTACATGAACACTAATCCACGTAACCTACGTTCTGTCCCCTTCTTCCGCCTTCCTACTCTACGCACAAATTATGCTTATTTTAACCCCATATGCAGAATGCTATACGTTCAGCGAATGCAGCAGGAAATACCTTTGACTTTTCCCTAAGTTCCTCTTGTCTCAGGAAAAATCTATACTCCTCTTCCCCTTTCAACTTCAAACCCTTTCACTTCAACTTAGAATTAAGCACTGTATATTTGAACATATATTTATTTGTTTATATTTTTAAGTTTAAGTATTTTTAAGTTTAAATTTATGTTCTAATCGCTTGCAGTAAGCTAAATAAATTTTACAATTTTCTACCGATTTCAAACGGTTAATCGAGAAAGCGATTTTCATGGAAATAAATATACTATCGGAGGAGAGGTGATAGCCGTTAAATATATTTGTGCTTCAGTTGAGATTCGAGCAACGAACCTCCCGTTTAATAGTGAGACATGCTAACCATTACGCCTCGGGTACCACGAAAGGCGATACCCTTCGAAAAAGGCTTGTTCTTGATGTTTCTAGGATTTTTAGCTCGAACCTTCCACGTAACAGGCAGACACGCTACCATTATACAACACGAGCACCACAAAGCTGTCATTTGAAGAGTCGTAGTGTCAGTTGAATTTTTCCATTTACGAAAATCGATTGCTTAATAATTGAACAACTTGTTAAAATTATTTAAAGTGTGTCTTGGTACAAGATATCGGTAGCTGCAGTAAAATTGTGAAGACATTTTAAGAGTAGAGAGTTAGGGACGTCGTAAGGCCTGCAAATTACCCTAATGAACACTGTCAAAAAAATTGTCAGTGTGGTTGGTGATCCGAATGTATCGATTTCCGGGCTTTCGTAGCAATTGAATGTCGCACATCTCACTTTGGGGTATTTTTGGATCTGACGCTGCTGTCTTAGTGGAAAGCGATGACATACATCCGACGGCTTACTAGGCAGATATGCATATACGTCTTCCCAACTCCTAACAGAGGCGTATGCATATCCAAATGGCTACAAGCTACGTTACGAGTAATGGCTGGCTGGGGAGAAGTATTTGTGTTTGCAGCTTGATGTTCGACTCAACCCTCTTACTACTTCGAAATAGATCCAGGAATGCAAGACTTCTCTGAATGCGGTCGGAAGACTAAATTCTTTTCATTTCGTTTGGATTCGAGGCCAACACGGCATAACTGGAAACTACATCGCCGTTGAACTTGCAGGGCGAGGATATCAGACAGCTTTCTCATAAATGAACCAGCACTTGGTCTACTGGAGTCCTCAGTGAGGGCTTCAGTCCACGATTGGATCTGTGCACAACCATAGATGGCATTCCTCTATTGCATGCAGACAGATCAATCGCATTTTCCCCAACGTTAATAAGAAAACAGCAACATCTCGGAGGGGGAAAAAAAACTTGAGAAAGCTTTATGGCGTTGCCATCACGGAGCAGGCTGTTTTGCCAAGGCCTTTGTAAAATCACACTCTGTGAATCCTGGAGAGGGAACGAGGGCTGGTTCCTTTGTGAATATCCTCCATTTCCTCGTCTCAGGTTTAAGATACTCGGAGCAGACATGGTGAGAACTTGTAACCTAAGCTCCTTATTATGGCAGCGCAGCGTCTTTTCACTATTCTACGAACATCTGGAATGCTGCAACAAAGGAAGGTTGCTATCTGGTAGTAAAATGGATTGGTATTTAGGTGCTCCGACGAAAAAAAAAGAAAAAAAATTGTGAGTTGTGCATTTGATTTGGTACCATTATCCTTATAAAGCTCAAATTGTGCATCATTCGCAACTTCTTATTTGAGTTGGAACAACAGAAAATAAGCAACAATTTTTCGAACGACATTATTTTCGGCGATAAGGCACATTTCCCACTTTAAGTATGAAAGCACACATAATTACAACATATCAGGGTCAGAAAACCCTAAAAAGATAGCAGAGATGCCGTGGTATCCGGACAAAATGACTGTTTGCTTTCTCAATGGTCTGAAGGTGTTATTGGTCTCTATTTTCTCAAAAACGCTTTAATTTCTCTATTCGCAACCTGACTCGAAGGATCAAAGTCTTTAAATTTCGTTAAATCACGAGCGAGCTGAAATCTCAGCCACGAAGAAAACAACTAGTCTCAAAAATGCGAAGTGCTAAGATAGAGGTGTCAAACAATAGTCTCAAATCGATCCGGCTCGAAGGACCAAAGCCTTTGAATTTCGTTAAACCACGAGCGAGCTGAAATCTCAACCACCAACAGAACAACTGGTCTTCTAAAATGCGAAGTGTTAAGATAGAGGTGTCAAACAAGTCTCAAATCGATCCGGCTCGAAGGACCAAAGTCTTTGAATTTCGTTAAATCACGAGCGAGCTGAAATCGAGAGGTTACATTGTAAGGTAAGATTTCTTAAGTTTCCTCAACCATTATTTATAATTTCCAGTAAGCGAACTTTGTAAAATACACTCTCCACATTTCTTTCTTTTAGTATCCACTTCATATTATGAACTATAATTTTGTTTGTGTTTTCTAAGTTCAAATAGAGAATCTCTCCCATCAACAAGCACACAACTCCACACAGATCTCAATCCAAGTATTATACTGACTCATAATTTACTGTCAGAACTCCTATCCAAAGCCATAAAAAGTGTAGTTGCCACCAGCTTCCATTCTACACAGAGCCTTTTTTGCGAGCTAAAAAAAAAGAAAATACCTACAAAAACGCCTGTTGCATTAAATCAAAGAAGTCGTTGAATGTCATAAACCTTTTGGTTTGGCCTTGTACCCTCTTTAAGAAGCCATTGTTATTTCCCATCCCATCCATAGCCATTTATAACGCGCGCAAAGACCAAAACCAAAAGAATATGGGTACTCTCGTGAAACACCAAGCTAAATTTTTCATCTTCCCATGGTGGTGTGGATGTTACCCGGGACAAGTCATAAAAAAAAAAAACAGAAAATACTCCACAACCACCGCAAAAGCCAGACTTTTGCACCAGCAGCAGTATCTACTTTGCATTATCCAAAATCATTTCACATAAAATTATGAATGCCACTAGATAGGCTATACACATGGTGCATCTAGGTATGCACTACACACACACAACACATATGTTGTGGCTGATGGTGGGGTACATTATTCGTGAAGTGCAAAACCACAGACAATGCACTTTTCAAAAACATGGAAACATGAACAATTTTTCCCAACTTCATGCATATTTATGCGCTCGCTCTCCATCGGCGAAGAAGAAGCCCAAGCATTCATGTTTTGCGCGACATAATTTGCGATATTAAAACGGAGAATGTAAGCACAATGTATCCCGATTTTTTTCTGTCGCAAACTTTACACAGAAAACAAAAACTTGTATTCCTAGACACGAACGTTGTGTTGGATGGAGGTACTCTTTCCGTCACTACTCCAATGCAACTTTTTTTTCTTAGCAGTAAATTTGAGTTGCACGGGGGCTTTGAAGAAGTACTCGTGTTAATGACACATTAAATTTAAGCCCCAACCATCACCTGAGTATGCTCTTTCCAAGACAATAGATATGAAAAGTGTACACTGTTTGAGGATGATCATTTAATTTCAGTGACACCGACCAACAGCTGGTTAGTAGTAGCACATACATAAGTGGAACTCGAAGCAGCCCCGGAGGGTGGAATAACTCCTGGGCTGCTTGTGATGTAAGGTAAATCGAAAGGTTTAATGTTTTTCTCAAATGGCAAGGCTACTCGCATTGACAAAATATGTTTTTCAACGAAGCTTCTCTAAAAGGAAACAAATGCCTCATTTGGGAATGATAAAATAAAAAACAGAGTTCCTTGCTGATGGTACTCCTTCACTAATGGAGGCTGAAATACCGACAATGGTGTGCCGGTGTGCGGTGCAATTTAGTAAGCCGCCTTCAAGTGCAAACTTAGAATGACGGACGGAGCATGCTTTCCCTTTTTAGACGAACCGAAAAAGGCCTTGTTTGGACTGTTTTAGTGCGGAATAAATTGTTCCACTTCACGCAATAAATTGCTAAAAGACGCTTTCACACTGAGCCGCAGTCACGCATTTAAGTTTTCTTTCAAACATGACATCCTAAGAGTCTCAGTCTGAGGAGTCTTGAATGTCTCTCTCCATCTCCATCAGCAGGACCAAAGCAAAAGTGTTGGCGCAGCATGCCACAAAGGGCCCTATACCATTCGACATGATCATCACATTCTGTCTCTGCCCTTTTATCCTTATGGATTGCCCATATGTTGTGTGCTTAGCGCATGCGTGCACACAGACACGGGATCTCATTGTCGGATGGATACGTCGCGTCACCGTCCGCGTCGCCGTCGTCTTCCCTCATGCTAATACTTATTTTTTCTGTTTTGTTATTTATTATCATTTTTATTTTGCCTGTGGTTTTTCTGCAGAGTCCATACACTTCTGCCAGACATAATTATGCAGAATAGCGAGGATTATTACGAGCAAAGTACTTGTAATGGAAAAAAGAGTTGCAAAAAGTAAAAAAAGCTACAGAGCCAAGAAAAAGATGACTTTAAGCCACGCTAGCACACACATGGTTTGTTTTGCTGGTTGGTTACCACGATAATAATGGTTTTGATAGGCAGGGAGGGATGTGACTGTCGCGATCTTTTTCCACGAAGATTCTGTATAGATACTACCTGCGTTTTTCATGAGCAGCATAATTATTATGAGCATTGACAGCTGATGTCGTCTTGTCCAAGGTTATGGCAGGCTCATGCTGAAAGTTGTATGAGTCTGTCTATATTTCTTTTTTGCTTAAAGCAGCCTATTCTTAGCGCAGTTGTAGATATATCATTTTTTTACTTTATTTTTGTATTTCCCAAGAGCCTTTGTCATATGGAGTAGTACCTCTCTCTTGCAGTTTGCAGATTTGTGTAGAGAATGCGTATGCAATAACGTGCTGTAATATTAAATTACCACAGAACTCGAACAACTAGGCTGAACAGAAGAAGGGGGAAAAAAGAACAAAAAGCATAACTTAATAGACTGACCTGGCACTGAGTGCGTCTGGGACAGTTGGGTGTTTAAGTAAGTCTTCTCGAGTATATTGAGTTTCCATTATCATCGAGTATGGTGTTAAATTAACACAAAAACACTGTTTTGTGCAAGTTTAAATGTAGGTTGTGGGGTACCAATGTGGTGCCCAGAACAGTTTGTGTTCTATTCATTGCAATTAAAACCATTTCCGAAAAGCGAATCAAAGTTTATTACTTGTTTTTGAATCAGGTTAGCGTGAATTGTAAGACGGGCCACGTATGTATATATTCCACTCATTGCTTGCGATTTAATTATGAAGATCCACCGTAAAAAATTTTTCTTAGCATCTTTGAACTTAAGAAGATTCTAGGAAACCAATTCTCTGAAATTCTTTTAGTTCAACAGTAAGTCAGAGATTTAAAAACAAAAGAGCTGATGTCCGAACTTTGTGTTATTTTAAAATGTTATTTTTTGTGTCTATATAAAGGATTGGGAAATATTGTGAATATTGTATAGAAAAAAAACAAAATATTTCGGTACCAATGAATAATTTTATTCTATGGATTCCTTTAAAATTGTATTGTAATACTATTGTAATTAATGAATAATTTTATTTTATGGATTCCTTTGACTCAAAGTTTTTACGTTCACCCTTACCGGAGGTAAGGGATGAAGAGTCAGACAAAAAAAAATTTATGGAAAGAACCGGCGCGTAGTGTCACTTAGTCAATAACTTTTCGAACAAAAGTCTGAGATTTTTCGATTCAACACTTTCAAATGCTTTTTTGTAAGCAAAATTCGCTAAACTTTTGCAGTTTAAAGCGGACGTAAAGTGTGGCAGCACGGTTTCACTGTCAGCCATTTATTCATCTGAAATGTGGCTTTTCTTTAGCTTGACCAAAAGCTTTCTGGTGCAAAAATTAACGCCGTTTGGCCACTAAACACAGCGTATATTCGGTGAATGGGATCAAAATGAGATATTATTTTGTGGACCTTGCAGCATTGTCAACTTCATTAAAAGTGATGACGATGAAGGAAGCCAACAAAATGTTTTAAAAATTTAATTATCACCATCAAAAAAGTGAGGTTACCTAATTGTGATTCATTAGACGTTTTGTGACAGAATTTGAAGATTGAAACACCAACACCAAACAGGGTGAGGCAAATGCTGACGTGTTGATAGTCACTACGAAATCCATGGCTTCGTTCTATCCTAATTCCCACATTTGAGATATTTCGAAATCGAAAACTTTATCATGTGCTTGAAGTACAATCAAAACATATATGAATCAAACTCGTCTTCGTTCGTATGACCACCGCGGCCACGTTTGAAGCGGTAGATTAATTGTACCCAATAGGACACCGCAGCCGGCGTGGAATTCACTGATTTGGATCGTTTGTTACGGACGCTTGAAAGGCAGCGATATTTTCGACACTTCAACAAGCCCATTGTCCCACTGACTCGGCAACATCACACAACGAATATGAAGATACTCAAATTTTTCCACTAAACTTGCTATTGCCTGTCTACTAAGGCGAGAATCACGACCAAAAATTGGAGATAACGCTTTTAAAGTTGCAGTTATCGACTCCAAATTTCGGCAGAAAATGCTTATAATCTTCAGATGTTGCTCGTTCGTGATGAAAATGTTGAGTTTACTGAATAATTGACAATGGCAGTTTGATGATTAGTGAAACGGGGTCCACAAATTAAATTCAAAGTTTATTTTTGAGGGTAACAACGACTATCTTGTTCTACCACCGAAGATCTACGGGGTGATTAATTTTTCTGACTGCTCGCATCCATATAAATTCATTTCAGCAAAGGCAATATTCTTTTGCCTTCAAAATAAACGGATGTGCAAACAACACAAATATCTTCGATTTCGAAAACAAAAAGTCTGTACTTTTTCATCAAGCTTCTTTGAAGAGGTTCTCGTGGTGTAATAGCTGGCATGTCTGTTTGAGTGAACGAAGATCGATTTGAAATCCCAAAAACCAAAAATTACTTTTGCACATGTACCAAGTTTCGAGAGGATATTAAAAGTTCTCCGAGAGCGATTCCTTCACTGTCATGAAAGAGACATTCGCATTTAGCCGTTTGAGATCGGCAAAAAGCTGAAGGTCCCTGAAATGCGTTAGGCCCGATGCTTTCCTAGTTAAATTGCTTTAATACCTTTCTACTTTTTATATTTCCTCTAAAGCTACTGGCGAGGACAAAATCCAATGCCTCAGCTCACTTCGTTCTTCGAATCTCATAAGCAACCCAACTTAGCTGAATTTCTTTCAAAGTGTTGTACAGAAACTAAATCATTCGGAATGATAAGAATTTTCAAATGCCACTTGTCTTACAAGTAAGCAAACTACATTTTGCAGTTCATTTGCCATTGAGCAGTGACCTAAGGAAGTCTTCAAAGTTCATGATTTCCATTCTGTGTACCTACACAATGCAAAGCAATACCCGTACAGTAAGTGCTGCATATTTCAATTATGTCCGGACTATTCACCTGGCGCATGAAGATAGGTGTTAAGGAAATGCCCTGTATGGTGGCTTGATGAGCTGTTGTCCAATTTAAAACTTTTTAAAATTATGCTCTAGGATGATGCTTATAGCAAAGCACTGTGTGAAGCTCTGGGCTACAGAACGCTCCACGCAAAAGTACAAATTTATACAAATTTTGGTGTGGACCTGTTAAATGAAAATCAGTCAGATTTACAAGAATACATGCCGCGCCGAGAGCTACAAAAGCGAATGTTGTTCCATTACAAGAAAGTGCCTTAAAATATTGGTGGAATACTCTTATGGAATATCCGATCGAAAATGATTAAGATTGCCAAAAAGACCTTTTAAAATTAAAAGCAAATGGTATAGCTATAGTACACATATCGATCGATAGTCAATTTCGTACAAACAAGCTAATTGAGATCATGATGTAAGGAGTATACTTATTCATTGCTCTGTAACCTTGTAAACTCTAAATACTGAACTAACTCCTTGGCTTGATCATAAACTAAAAATGGTTCTTTTTACTTCAATCGAATGGGAAAATAAACCAAGTAATGCTTTCGCAATTCTGAGTCTATAACAAAGAGTATCTATGAGTACAAAAGAATATCGCACGGCAGTATTCCTCACTCCATCCATTCACTTTGGAGGCCTTCAAAATTTTAATTACTCATAAAGTGCCAATATACCATCATCATGATTCTGCCTGATGTCATCATCAACATCACACCATCAATAATTATTACAGATTCAATAAAATCAGTCAAATGAATGGTTGTTGGTGGTGTTGTCTTCATGCCCAGCGCCCAGGTGTCTTATAAGTCCGTTCACTTGACTCATTCCACGATATCATCTCCGGACACATCAAAATCTCCATTGTTGTTCCATCTCAAAACTAAGGAACAAACACAAATTCTTTCCGTCATCATCAGCAATGGTCAATCTGTAAACAAAACAATAGAACCCCTTTGGCATATCATCGCTGCTGAGATGTGGTCGACTTGAACCAGCCCAGCCAGTTGTAGTATGCACATCAGACGTCAGTGTCAATTAAGTTTTTATTTAATTTTGTTTTTTTTCTTTCTTATTCAATTGTAATTGCATAGTAAATTGAAAAGATTAACGGCTTGGCTGGGGCAACTGCCACATAATTACCCAACTACTCCAGCCAATTTAACAGACAGACGGACAAATGTGCAGCAATCAAAATTGGTCATGAAAATTTGCAATTTATCGGAACTATAAATAAATAATTTTCTAATCGATTCCTTGGCCGCAAATATATTTTTATACACAACTTCTACGAGATTACCTTACCTACCTACCGATGGAATCAATTAAAAATGTCAGCAGTTAAGAGGGCCTTCTGCTGCACGCATCCTACTTAGCTACTTAGTGATGCAGCAAACCTTGATAGTCCAAAGGAACCGCCTATCTGTGCGACGATGCATCATGCAATTTGAATTTAAAAGATGAAAAAAAAATCAATTAAAAGACGAGACTGTGAATTAAAGCTTTTTATGCGTCGCGTCGCCCATCGTCCGTCTCAAGGGAACCTCTAATGAGACGTAGTCCGTCCCATCGTCGAGTTGTGTCGTCTTTGTCGTCACGGCTACTGAGTAGGTTTTTTTTGTTTTACAATCAAAAAGTTGCCTTTTCTCTGGGAAAACACACAAATTGTTATAAAGCAGTTGTAATTGGATATATTTGCATTCCAATCGAGAAATTAGAGGGAGTTGAGGGCCGAGTGAAAAGGGTTGTTTAATGGGCGTTTAAATAGCAAGCTATTTTGCATACGAAGGATGGTTATCGAAGGAATATTTAAGGCTGCCTATCAATCCGACATCATACTTCAATGTTGCAGGACAAAGTAGTCGAAAGATCTAGATTTAATGGTTGTGAACGTCTTTAATTGGCCATTAAATGTCAATGGAGGATAACTTTTTCAATTAACTGGGAGATAGTTTGTTTTCTTTTAAGACCCTTTTAAGAGTAAGTGCTGAAGAGAGTCTCTCTGCCTTTTGAGCGACTGAAAATGTACGGAAATACTTACACGTCCTTTAAGATTAACAAGAAGGAGATAATGGAGATAATCGAATCAAATGCAGTAAAAAGTTCAGGCAAACTGAAATTGAACTTTTGAGTCAATCGTAAAGTTAGAAAAATATTCAAATACCGAGTGCATTGAAAACGATTTGTTATATTTGACGTACGTTAAGAAACTACGTCACAAATACAGGGGAGAAATAGTCCTTCAGACTTTTGACAGATTGTTACATTTGAGTGCGGGGTCAAATCGAAATTGTTGGTTTATTTTTTGAGATATAAAGGAAAGAAATTTTTAAGTTTGGAAATCGGATTAACGAAGCGAAAACAGCCTTAATAATACATTCAAGCGCAAAACCACCAAGTTATTATGGAAAATATTATAAAGACTGTCACGTGTGTCAACCAAAACGAAGCACAATAAGGAAGGCATGGTCTGAGGAAAATTAACCTGGATAAAAACCTTGGAATTCTTGAGACGTTGTATGTGGATGGTTCCTCAATTGGAATGAGGAATTAAGACACGCTTACTTTTAAGAAAAAAAAGTTAGTTTGTGCTTAGCTTGTACTCTGTTGGGGTCGTTTTCTATTTTCAATACCTTCAAAATGAAATTAACAGATTTAACTATTTTTTTAAACAAAAGAGTTTAAGGCAATTTTTTGTTTTTAAAAATTTAGAACCTAGCTTTAAAGATATCTTTTTTAAAAGATTATTTAGGAATTAAAAACGTTAAACGGTCTTTCTAAAACGAGACAGTCGCAGTTCTTTTTGTCGTTGATATCTTCTCTTTAGGATGTAGTTCTGAAAGCAATTCTTTTAAAATGACCTCTGAACAGAAAATTAACAAAATATTAAACAATATTCAATTGAAAATTAATAAAACATTCACAGGTATCTGAACAAGCCCAATAGATTCCAATTTGGGGAATAGGTACCATCCTTATTTAAGTCGAATTGATAAGTCAAAGCTGCAGGCTGTCTTAGAACTAGTATCGATATTATCATAAAGATGCAATAATGACTTTCTCTTGATTTTTGGGAGCAGTCCGATTGGTACATTACGTGCTCAGGGAGCGAAGTTCTGGACGTCAAGTGGAAGAATTTGGTATTGCAATCATTTCGCGGCCGGTTAAGTGATGCTCTTTTTTTATAATTTACGCCTACTTCAAGGGGTTGTGGCTACCCTTATACTGTTATAGAACAATGTGCGGGTGTTAAGAAATAAGGAAAGGATAAGAAAGGTGATGCCCTACTGCGTGGGAAAAATTGAGTTGGGTAAAGCATTCCACGTCTGGGTAGAGCGGCTAAAATATGAATCTCTATTGTTAACTGTACGGCCGAAGTTGGGCTGGAGGGAGAACTGATGCGCATTCCTTGCGAGGCTTACGATGGTATTGCGGCTAAATTGTTTCAGGGGAGGAATGCAACAGAAGCGATAAAAAAGAGTAACATTTCGACGATGTTCAAGAGAATCAATCGATTCTACAATAGAACTATCACCTATCAATCTCAACGCTCTATTGAGGTAATTGTCATTAGGTTGGTTATCCTTAAACTTTTATAGTCCAGATCAACAGTCGAACTGTTTAGACAGGTGGGCTTAAACTACCATAAACGCTTAACATGACGAACACGTCTTCAGATGGTCTACTTCGTCATTCCAAAGCTTTGGGAATCGACATAGATTAAGTAACAGCAGTAATTGATACGAAAATCTCCTTAAAGGTTGCATGGTTGTTCGGAAACTAATGTTGATTTCTGTTTTTACCACAAAATTAACGTTGAATGCCAGCATGTCTTTGGTTAGTTTATCTTGACATATTTCTGAACGTAGTCCTGATGGTGTAATGACTTTCATAACTATTTTGTGGCAGATTGTCAGTTCGATTCTCGGTTGTATCCACTAAACTTTTTTGGCGTGTATCACCTTTAGCGAAGAATTGTACTCCGAAAGTTATACTGTCAAGAAAATTATGCATATATAGCAATGGTTGATAGAAAGGCTGTTGGCTCTAGCCCTACTGCGCTCTAACCCATTTCAAATGTCATAAGCCCGAGCCCATTTATTTATTTTATATTTCTCATGCAACGCTTACCTCCCATCTGCACTAAGACTTGTCGTCTCAACGACGCAGCTTAGACAAAGATTCAATCTTCTCAGAGAATTTTACCCAAAGCTTTTCTAGAAATTTTATCAAGAATTGTTTTACGTAGACAATAACCAAGTTCACACTGGTCGATTTGTGGAAACTTCGTGCGAATAAAGCGGCTTGTTTTTATTCTCTTTCTCTGTTACACCAATTTGTAGCGTCGAATTGATAAATTGTTGTTACAGAGAAGGAAAACAAGAAAACAGTCGCTTTGTTCGAACGATGTTTCAACAAATCGGCCAATGTGAAATTTGTCATTCAATCACTAGACATACCAGTGAGAAATGCATTTCCGGTTAAAGCCACTGAAGGTTAAGAAATAGCTCAAAAACGCTTGACGAGAGCTGAACTTTTGTTTTGATATGTGAGCTATTGAAGGTGCCCCACTGAATAGAAGATCGCCAAAAACAGTGCTCCTAAAGCTAATTTGACGAATTTGTCACATGATAGCTGAAAAAGCTACGGCTGCTTTACGATCTTGATTTGGTTTTATCAAAAAACTGAAAATTCCAATGTGGTAGGATGATAGTGGTTATTATCCTGAGCATTTCCAGCAATGCTTAGCTTAGACATCAATAATTACCTTTCAGGCTTACGAAGGCTTCCATGCATCTCAAAGCTTCGGTAGCTTAACCGCTGTCATATGAAGCGTCCTTATTTCAGCTGTCGTCAAATTACTAACATACTTCTGGTCCATCGCATACCATTTTGAACCGTCCAACCGCAGTGTAAAGTTTTTCCTTCAGCTTAAGGTGCATTTTTTTAACCACTGAAGAAAGCCTGGGTCTTATAGCTACTTCGTCAAACCCACTCTTATCCGATAATTGATGTCGATATCGAAAAATGCTCAACTATTAGTCATATATTCCAGATGTTTCAACTTTTCACTGGGAAACCAATTTAAATACAAATAGTTGTCACATATCTGGATGAAAAAACGCGTTATACAAGTGCTCTGTCATTTGGACTAATATGTTAATCACTGCCCACTCATACTATCATGGCTCGATGCTAGGACAAAACATATCAAAGATGATTCCCGAATATAAACTTACTATGGCTAGGAATTCTTCAAAGACTCCAGATGGTTGCGCCTTTAGTCAAGTTGTTTTGTCAAATTTCTTGGCCAGCTTGGTTTGCAAGGGCAGCTAGCGCAAGTATTGGCCTCTATCACAAGATTTGTCGTAAAAATTAAGTACAACGAATGCCAACAAGGGATCATCATAGACGACCTCGTGAATGACAGCTTGGCCACGAAATTTGCCATCTTCTTCTTATATATAAAAATGAATCGCAAAATGTGTTGGTAAGCGCATAACTCAACAACGTCTGGACCAATTTGGCAAATTCTTTTTTTGTTGTGTTTGTTATTGTCAGGAAAAGGTTCTTATGACATAAAAAATTTAAAAATTGATATTCCCACAGGAACTGGTTTGGGAACGGAAACTTAGAAACTACTAGACAGGTTTCAAAAATTAATCCTGCATTAGGGGTGCTACATTATCCCCCTCCATTAGTAACTTTTATTATTATTAATTATATTGATGATTATATTTCATCCCTATAAGCCCACGGGAATAGAATCGGGAACGAGAACGGGAACCTTAAAGTTACTTGACCGATTTCAAAAATTCTTTTAATTCTAGGATGTTTCATTATCCCTCAGTTTCATAGACTTTTATTTCACATATTTCTACGGTAACGGAAGATTCCCACAGGGACGGAGCTGGGAACGGAAACCTAGAAACTACTGGACAGATTTCAAAAATTCTTTCGTCAAACGTCAAAAACGATTATTTTTCATCCCCTAGTTGTTGATAAAATTATTCAAAAGTTCTCATATCTGTTGCAAAACATTCATTACGAAGATGTGTTTAGTTCTTTCTATTTAACACTCGTAGTCCTAAATTGTATCGACGGGCCTAGGCGATTACTTTCAGCTTCCGGAAGATGCTTTCCTGTTCTTTGTTTGGAAAATCGGACCTACTTTTTCTATGCTTCTTTTTGCGGCTTCTAAATACTACTTGGAGGCGAATTTACAATAATTGAGTAAAGTATACGATAAAATGTTGCAAAAAAGCTATTGAAACCTCGGGAATTACGCATTCGAAAGATTTACATTTGTTATGATGCCGATTCCAAACGCAAGTTTGGTTGGTTTGCTAAGCGCTTTTCATGGCAATATGTAATTAAATAACTGTAATTACTCTCAGAGAATTTGTCAATCCTCCGTCAAAGGCAATGCCCGGGAAAAACATTTTTTGATGTTTCTGTAATTCAAACTACGATCCTCCCACGTAACAG
This sequence comes from Melanostoma scalare, assembly GCA_949752695.1. NCBI lineage: Eukaryota > Metazoa > Arthropoda > Insecta > Diptera > Syrphidae > Melanostoma > Melanostoma scalare. The sequence continues at coordinate 22,855,935 of OX456984.1, read as the reverse complement.
GCAATTATGCTAAAAACCACGCCAGACGCACTACAGCTGGGTAAAGTATACTCCCATAAAATTACTGAAGAGAATATTTGTAAGAAATTTATCAGTAGCATTCAAATCGATAGTTTCTGAATAGTTCACTTTATCAATTGTTGACAGTGTGTTGTAAGAAATGCATCTCCCAACCGATAGATTCACATAATGAACCACTTATTTTCAATTCTAAAACCTAACAACAAATTTGAAAAACAAACACTTTATTACATTTCACATTTGAAATCACAAAATAATCTTTCTTTCAATAAATTTCCTTACTGACTGACTCCCTGATAAGAATATCTTCCCATTAACAACTTGTCAATGACAATAAAAAACCAAATTTGTTCAGATAGTTTTAAAATTTACATAAATTAAATGAAGAATGCTAATTCTAGAAATTTTACAAAAAAAAAAAAACAAACCTCATAACAAAGACTTTCTCCTACTCATTTCAATTAAAGCAAAATAAACACAAAGTCATTATCAAGACGTCATACCTACTTCAAAAGTTCGTCCGCATATTCCATATATGAAATCACATAAATAATAATAACAAAGAAGCAATAAAACTAAACAATTCCTAAATCATTAATTAGTAACATAACCAAAATTCTATGCATCAACCACCTAATGAAAAAAACAACCTTACTTGGAAGACAGCTAAATAACTATGTCGTACAAAAACCCATTCCTATTTTGGTAAGTAAATTCTCAACACAAATCGTGCTTCAAGATCTTTGTGAATTTGCATTTAGACAATTTTCGAACGATAATAGATTAGAGAAAAAGGTTCTAAAAATAATAAATGTAGTTCTCGCATTCGAGTAACCAATACGTGAACAAAAGAAGTTTTTTTTTTTTTTTTTGCACGAAAGAAGAAGATACAACGACACCCCATTTGATGATGACAATAATGGCTTGACTAGAATTAGATTAGGAGTTCTTAAACAAATTTACGACTTCACGAACCACAACTCTTTTTTTCTCTTGTGTGTGTTTTCTGTGTGGTAATAAAATGCTTGAGTTGATATGCTAATTTATGATTTTACATATCTACTTATACGTATACTTTTATGGGATTTTGATTTTGCTTCTATGATAACATTGGTATGTCATTTGCTCCAAATGAGGTAATCCTTTACGGATTTACTGTATGAACTTTGAACTTGGGACTATTTTGATGTTAGTAATGTTTTTTTTGTGTTCTCTACCAACAAAACGATTTCAAGGACATTAAATACCTTAATAAGCTGTAGGTTGAAGGATTCACCAGAGAGTTTGCTTCTCCATTTAACAATGAACGTACCTGAAATGGGATAAATTTAGAAAAACATTAGTGAGAAAGTTTCAAGCTTTTAAAAAGAATAGAAAAAATGAGAAAACAAAGTTCTAATGCTTTTTGACAACCAATATTGGGTGCGTTTTTGTCCCAACTCAGGAATCGTATAATCAGCTCAGCAATATGTTTTACCACTGTACCAAAAAACAAATCAATACTGAGTACTTTTAGCTCAGTATGATTTTCCATTGCTGAACTGATTACTACTGCTGAGCTACGACAAAGTCGCAACTTTTATTAAGTGGTGGACAGCTGTCACCTAGGATGTCTTATCAGTTCTCAGTAGCAAACGCTTAAATTCTCCTCTGTTTGAAGATATTCTTTGTCTAAACAACAAACTTTTACAACACAGGAGAAACTTAAATGTATTGATGTCACCTAAGCTAAAAATAAAATAGAGTGGCGCAACAAAACTCGGGGAACCTAGGGCCTAACGCCATTCAAGGACCTACACTCCAATGCCGCTTCAAAACGGATAAGTATGCGAGCGCTTTTCGTGGCAGTGTAATTACTCTCGGAGAGCTTGCTAATTTATAACGAAGAAAATCCCCATTGGAAAAAAAAACTTTATGTTTCTGGGATTCGAACTTCGAACTCTTACGTAACATGCATACATGCCTAGTATTTCGACATGGGCATATGAGTGATTTGCATCCACGAAACGAAGTTTGAAATTGATAAAAGACCAACCGTGGAACTCACATTCAAAGAGTTGAAATGCCGCTTTTTTTAAAAAAGTCGGGACTCTGAAACTGATCTTCGTTGTCCCAACACAAGAGCCTCACGAAGAAAGTTTTTGTTTTTGGGACCTTCTATCTTCTACCCATGTACGGTTTGTAATTTTCAATACATTCATTATTGTTGGTTCCTTGCAAGACGCTCTGCACTTCTATTTGGGAATATTTTGTAGGAAAACGAAATGGGGTCCCTCAAGGTTGCCTGTTTACACATATACTGCATGAGAAGAGTCGTTATACTAGGCCTTGAAGAATAAATCACATTGAGGAAGTGTATTCCTTTGTTTGTAGGAATGGTTGCAAGTTTTAATTAATCAACGAGAGCAATTACCAACCGCGTTCAAAAATCAAAAATCATTTAGCGATGTTGTAAAAATTAAAAGTTCACTAGAGCCACAACTGACAACGGACTAGTAGCTCGGCAATGTAGTTCGTAAACTTTATTCTATTTATATTTATCGCACACTCAAAAACAGTGAGTCATCAATGATGATCGATAAAGGAACTATTTTACCATCATAAGCCTATTCAGAGTGTTCAAGGAGCAATCATACTGAAACTTTTGACGTATAGGAGATAAGCTTGAGTGGAGAATGCCACAAGGAGTTCCAAGCATTTTGGATGTTCTCAGTTCTTAATTTTATTAAATATTCCGCATATCGTGCTAACTGTTCCCTTGAAGAACTTTACTTTTTTACTTTTTTTTGCGCAGGAAATAATCGAGTATTGCTATGCGCAACAGCAATGTGCAATGAAAACCGAGACAGGAACATATGTCTATGAACAGGATGGGATTAAATCCATGCTGCGGCATTTCTCTGGCAAACAGATTCCTTGCCAAAGCAGGATCACATGGGTGGGAAAAGCGGAACTTATCAAAAGGATATCAACCACAGGCGCACCAATGACCACTGATCAGTAGATGGATTGTTTTTGTCAGTTTATGAAAAAAGCGTCAGCTTCAACGGTGACTTGGAGATCTCATTTTATCGAAGCTTCGTCTAAGTAAAATGATGAAAACTGGACACAAATGTTTATGTTTCATAGATCTCAAAATTCTTCATGTCAAACACAAGTACTCTGAGTCCTTTCATTTTTTGTTGGGGACTTTGTACTATTGGCTGACATACAACTCATTCCTCAACTTCTCATAAGCCTCAATCCCCTAATCAACTTTCTTACCTACTTCTTCCCCTTCAAACACATGACCAAGTCGTCAAGACTTTTGATAGGAGTGCTATTTTCTCAAGAACTCTCACCAAGTTTGTAAATGAGTACTGTAAAGTTTTATCTGGCCTAGGCATAAATTACGACCACCCGACTTTTCATTTGGTTTTGTATACGAGCTATCAGTCCAGTTCCACCAAACTATCAACTTTTAGAAAATCTGTATCCAAAATGGCTTCATATGTCTTAAGAAAATATAGTATTCCCTTTTAAAGTATGCGAACTCAAAAAATACCAAGTTGTCAAATGGGGCCTGATATAAATAAATACAGCGTTACCCTGTCAATGAGTCAGTGAGCGGTGCAGGTTTGTATATTATTTTACATTGAAGCATTCTGGGGTAGTAACGGGTGTTTTTTTTTTGAGAGGTATAGAACTATAAGTTGGCAACACTTTTTAACTGGCGGCCATTTTGTCAGCTGTCAAGTTTGGCATTTCAACATGAATAGACTGACGTCTGAACGCTTTCCAAAAGCGAATTTTGTTTAACGATAAAGCTCACTTTTGGCTGAATGGATATGTGAAGAAACAAAACTGCCGAATTTGGAGTAGTGATAATCCTCAAGTGTATGTTGAGACACCGCTACATCCAGAAAAACTGACTGCGTGGTGTGCTTTATGGGCTGGTGGAATAATTGGTCCGTATTTCTTTAAAAACGATGCCGGCCAGAACGTTACAGTCAATGGTGACCGCTATAGAGCGATGATTACTGACTTTTTCGTTCATTAATTGAATATCCATGATGTGCAGGAGTTGTGGTTTCAACAAGACGGCGCAACATGTCATGCAGCTCGTGCCAAAATTGATTTATTGAAGGAAACGTTTGGTGACCGCATAGTTTCAAGTTTCGGACCCGTGAATTGGCCTCCAAGATCGTGCGATTTAACGCCACTTGACTATTTTCTGTGAGGATATGTGAAGTCGCTGGTCTACACCGATAAGTCCGAAGACACTTGGAGGCCCGATTGACCACTTGGAGGACAATATTCGGCGCGTTATTGCCGATATACGGTCACAAATGTTGGAAAAAGTCATCGAAAAATAGACCTCCAGATTAGACTACGTCCGAGCCAGCCGTGGCGATCATATGCCAGAAATCATATTTAAATTATAATGCCAGAAGATTGTCTTCCGAATGAAGTAAATTTCATATCAATAAAAAAATCGTCATTTCAAAGTTCTATACCTCTAAAAAAAACATCCTTTATTACCATTGAGTATATAAAATATAGTAGGATTGTGTAGACTTTTGGACTGGTGGCGATTCTATTGTCTCCGGTCCAACCTAGCAGTCTCCGTTCCAAAGCTATTATTTTCACCATTGTATATGTATAAAAACGATTGCTGAGCCACCAATGTCCTCCGGTCCACAAGATTGTTAGATCACCTTTTAGACTTAAAATAGTTTATATATACAATAATATTACTATCCCTTTGCTCAAAAGTAAGGCCTGCAGGATGTCAATAACAAATGACACTGCGTTACACAATCAGTGAGCCAGAAATTCATAGAATAGGTTTTTCAACTTTTTTGAATTGACAAGAAAAATGCTTGCAACTCCTTCTCTCTACCACCTGCAAGATCCTCGATTTTCATTTTGGTACCAAGACTTGGACCAAATCGTTGCAGCCCTTGAGCTACAAACACTTTAAACCATCACTCACGACCACATAACTCTCATAACAAAAAAGCGTTGAACCATTGATTTGTTCTCCATAATAACCAAAACCTTTTCGCATGTATCACTTCCTCCAAAACATTTTTAGCCCTCTGGCATTTAAAGGGGTCATCATGACGAATGCTTTTCACACCCAACTATAATCTCGCTTTAGCACTTGTTTCATTATTATTCAGACCAGATTCTCAAGAATTCATTTCCACCTAGTAAATTTATTCAAGCTACGCCAAAACCTCTTAGCAGTGCATTTGCCCTGATCCTTAACATCCGTCAAGCTATCTCACCCTCATCAGTATACCAAATCTACCTACCTCATCATTATCATTAAACCAACTGTACGATTCATCATTTTTTGTCTTACTGCCATGAGTTCCTCCATTGTCAACCGGTGATTATTATCTCTGTTCAGCGACCTTGAAAAGGTAGCACAAGTATATCTGGGCAAAAACAAAAGACCATCCTCTTCATACGTAGAGAGTTTGTGCTCTGTGGAATAAAGTGTTTTTCTTTTTTCTTTTTTTTTACATGATGACCTTAAACTTGGGCTTGGTAGAAAGATCCAACTTTGATGCTCTGTGTGTATGTGTAAGTGTATATAGTGATTGTGGTATGGTGGCATCACCATCATTAACGCAATTAAATTCATTAATTTAATTTTGCATTTTTAATTCGCATGGTTTGGCCTACCTCTAAACATCAGCACAGGCCTGATGACGTTTTGATGAATACGGTTCAACATGACTGAATTTCGGTTTAATGAAAATGGTTACATTCATGTGAGGATCTCTCTTGTGGGGATGTCATGTTGATGAATGGAGTGGGTTTTTCTTCTTTTAATATAGGGCAAGCAACCCATTAAGGGCTTCTTTGGTCACAACCTTTTCTTAATGATTATTTTCTTTAAATTGATGTTTTTTAGGGAAACAGTTTAATCTTTTAGCCTTCGAAAAGCTTTGGAAAATGTAAAAGGGTGGACATACATGAAATGACTAAGTAGGCGTTTTTTGTCATTGTTTTTATTCTTTTGATTCTTAGAAAACCTTTGATTTAAGGGACCCTTAAAGATAAAGAATTATCATCATTGCTTCTACTTGGACTATGTGAAGAACCTTCGACTGTCAAGGGTGACCCTTTTGGATTCTTTCGAGACAAAGAGGATATCTCATATCACTGTAGTATTGGCTGACTGAAAACATAAATTTGGACTTTTCGAAAAATCAAATGACGACTTCTGAGAACTTGGATCTTTCAAAGAGGTTTCACACACCCAAAAACTAGATAACTGAAGACACACCAATGTGAGACGGGGAGAACCATGGCCGGCTAAACGAAGGGGAAAGATACTCATTTCAACCTCTACTCCAAATCTATCTGCTTTCAAGTACGTTTCCCATGACTCGTCATTAAATATTTAGGTACTACAATTTTTCGAAGCTTCCCTGAAGACATATCAACCACATGGCATCATTACAAGCTGTCAAACGTCAATTCCTTACACTGTGTTTTTCACTTTTATTGAACGATGAGAAGGCACTCCCTTCGCTACATGCACTCTGTCTGTCTTTTAATAGATGGTTTTCATTTCACGCTGATGCAGGCACTCATAGTCCATAGTTCAGTCACCTTTCCATTGCGTAATTGTAAGACTTAAAAACAAAACGAAATAAAAAACATTTGAAAGTCGTGCACGACTTTTCTTCATCTTCTACTCTACACCAAGCGTAGACACTTTTGTGTCGTTATCAAACTGACGTCTGTCTGAATTTCGTCTAACACACAACACATTTTCGATTTTAATTTCATAACCGAATTCGAAAAACGTGAGCAGGAGCTTAAAAGAAAAAAAAAGACTCTTGTTGATAAGCCAAGTCGATGGATGGTTCACTTGCGTTTATTGTTTGTTTTACAGTGACGAGTACCTTACCAATATTCTTCCTCTAGCCCCTTGCTGCACTCAAACGTCATTACCTTTGAAGAAACATTTTCATAATAACACACAATATTGTGTTGAATAAAAATTCTAGGTTTCGAATGTGCATCACGTGCTGCGACTCCCACGGGACGTGCATTTACATTGTTGTAGCTTTTTGATCATCAAACCGTCTTTCCCTCACCAAGAAAAGGTTCATCTAGGGTAAGGGGGAGTACCTACCATCGTCCATCGTTATAATGCATCTTACACTCGTAGCATAGTCGATCGGTTTACGAGAACAAATGGCAACAATGTATGCAGAATAATTTAAGTGCCCCATCAACAGATTGTGGGACGAATGAAATGGCGGTGTGGCCTATAATTTTAGTAATAAAAACAACGTTTTGTCATTTTTCCCATTGGCGCACCGGGCGCACCGGGGGTCGTGTCGTTTTATTCTTACTTTTTTAGTGTCTCTACTCTCTACCCCATCATCGATATTCAAATGCGCTTATCGACTGGGAACTATTTTAGAGTTTGACTTACAGTGACTGCCTTTGAGGAAGCAGTGCTGAATGTCAATTGGGAACACATGAGGTGTGGTGCAGAGTTGGAGCCGTTTGTAGAGCTTCTAAAAAAGGACTATTTCTTATGTGTTTCAAACGAAAGATGGTTTAATTCAGATTCAGCCTAGTTCATAAGCCTTTTTGATGACCAAAAGCCCGCTTTTGTCATTTCAAAAGCCAATGAAATCAGAATCTTGTTCCAAAACCTGACTTTTCCATTGCAACACTTTATCAACTTTACAAAAACCCACTGAAGAAAAAGTACTCTCCCTTGCTAGTTGCGGCAACAATGCTTATTGCTTACCTACAACTTTTTTAAACAAATCTCTCCGTATCCGTAATACGCAATCGAAATTCCCTATATCTCTACAACCATGTCAAAGGCTATTGAAATCCAATTAAGCCATGAATAATAACCGCGCACACGATGCAGTCCTAAGGTACGTACCTACTACGTACCTCAACGTAGGAACAAACTTGTACCTACAAAAACACCCGAGGCACTCACTCAGAGTCTCTGTTAATGCTTAAACCATTTTTACGTAATCCTTCAGATATGTAATCGTAAGAGTGAAATTTGAAAGATGATTAGGCATGGATACGCTGGGAGTCAGTTGACAAAGCAATCATTGAATAGTAGTTAATGTTTGTGCGCGGTTTCGAAACATTTCCAAAGGGTAATTGTTGAGAATCGTAAAGTAATTTTAATCCCCAACATCTTTGTACTGTGCGCGCGTTTATGTAAACAACAATAACAAATAATTATTATGACTTGACTCACTGACTTTTATCTGAAAAGTGAAAACTTCCCAATAGAAGTAACGTTATATGAATAAGTCGATTATTGCAGATGAAATGGAAAAGGTTGATTAATTTTTGTTAGATTAAGGATTTACTGAGGGTGTTTTTTTAATGATTTCTGAGACCTGTGCTCGATGATTGTTTGGTTAAAAGAAAGAAAGGGATTCGCTTGTTTACATCTGAGCAATTGAATAAGATTCATTAACAGGGGAGAGTATGAAAAATTGGAAATAAGCCCAAAAGGAGAAAAAATCATATGAGAGGGACAAGCGTCGACATGTGTATGATGTGGGACTCGTTTTTAAGAAGCTACAACTTCAAAAGTTTTATTTTAAGGATAAAACTTGAGAACCTACTAAGAATACAAAGCAGAAGCTAACTTCTAGAAAAGCAAGCCTTTAATTAGATTTTTTAATTATTTTTTTTAAATAATGTAGGAGAAAGCCCAGATTGAATTTTCAGAAGTTTTCAAAAACGAAGCAAAACGAGCTACTGTGTTTTGGATTTAAGGTCTAGACTTCTAAACATTTTATTCTGTGGTTTGTCCTGCGACTCAGATAAAAGTTTTCTTTATTCACCAAGTATATAGAAGTTATTCAATTTTCAAATACCTTTAAAATTGAAACCAAAATTGATAGTTTAACAATTTATTATACTTTGACTGTCATAAAAACACAACCAACATTGAAGCCATTGAATAACAACCAATAATATAACAAACGCAACTAAGGAGTTTGAGAAAAATTCGAATGAGAAAAATTCGAGCAACTTTAAAAAATCAAATAAATCGGTTCAGTAGTTTTTGAGTTCCCGATTTTGGAAGCGGATGGTTTTTCAAAAGAAAGGAATATGATATGTAACAAGTTTCGACATTTTGCTCCTTTTTAAGGTATGAGTTTTGAGAAAAAAATCACAGTTTCTCCTCATTATGTAAAAGAGAAGATACAATTTTGATAAAGTAGAAGAGGAATGCACAGAGAAAATTAAACAAAGCTTATTTTTTGTTCGAGTCCATGAAAGTGATTACTTTCTCTACGGTCCATGTTATCTAATATCAAAAATTCACATTCTCTGCTGTCAGATTCTAACTTCACCCGAGCAAGTTTATACTATTTGCTATACAAAATTGGTAGTTTTAGAATTGAATAAGAGAAGAAGAGCTTTTAAAAGTTATTTACTCAACACGATTCAATTATCCTTAAACACCATTTTGTATTGAGTAATAAAATGACTCTTCCAACACACATGAGAATAAAAGTACAATCAGTGCGAAATTGATGAATATCGACGATAAAGTTCTATTATCGAAAAGCCACATTTCGGTCAGTTTTCAAAGTAGATTATTGTCTGGCACGGTGTTTTATAAAAAAAACTTTGGATACAAAAAACTTAGTTCTAAACGCAACATAACCTTTGAATTTGAGTTGGTACATGAAATTAAACTTTTAAAAATATCAATTGAAGCAAATCATTTATATATACTACCAATTTATATCAACTGTAGCTACTGGGAAAGAGATTTCAGTGCGCTAGTTGAAGCAATTGAACACTGTAAGTACGACGACATGATGATCATTGGTGATTTAAATGCCAGAATAGGAAAAGATGAGGGAAGAGAAAATAGATTCGCAGGCAAAGCGAGAAAATCAGAAGATGAAACCACAAATGCAAAAGGAGCTAAATTGCTAGAATTATGTGATTCGCATGGATTTCATATACTTAATGGCACAAGTAGTTCAGATTCCAGTGGAAAGTATACGTTCATCGGACAACAAGGATGTTCAGTCATCGATTACTGCTTGGTACGAGGTTTATGGACATCATTAGTAAGAGATTTTGAAGTTTTGACGCAGCAGTTCTCAGACCATATGCCTATTGTTGCTGAGTTAAGTACCTCACCGACAGAGAGGGAAAATACAAGAACGATGAAACTACCCCATAAGCTGATGTGGAAAGAATCAAATGCATCTGATTATCAACGGAAACTTGACGTCAACTTGCAGACAATTGTTCAATGTGAGATATTGGATATCGATAATTTAATAAAAATGTCTTACACTGCAAAAATACCAACTTACCAAAACAGATATGTTTTCAGAGAAAAATGGTTTGACACTGAGTGTGAAGCAGCGAGAAAAATATCTTTTGGGTGGCTAAAAGTCTTTCGAAAGTTTGGAGATCAGTTCTTCAAAAGAATGTACTGCCAAACGAACACGGCCTTTAAGCAAATGTGTATGAAGAAGAAAAAAAATTTTTTTGAAAACGAAGCTCAAAAATTGATGAACTGCAAAAATACAAAGGAGTTCTGGTGTTCGATTAAAAAATTCAACTGTAGGGCACCACAAATTAGCACCCAGCTCGACACAAGGACACTTCGGAACCACTTTCAAACAATATTAAACCCACAAAGTAGTATACTGCCGTTTCACTACGCAAAGCCATTAATTCAAAATGAAATATTAGATGCATCTATTACGGAGAAAGAAATTTGTAATGTTTTGAAAAAACTTCAAGATGGGAAGGCACCTGGAGCCGATCGCATACCAATTGAATTTTTTAAGTATGCGACAAGCAATTTTATTGTTAAAATAGCGGAGCTTTTCAATGGAATGCTGGAAACAGCCAACATACCGCCACAGTTAAAACAAGCCCTAATATATCCGATCCACAAAAAAGGTTATATAAATGATCCCGCAAACTATCGTGGAATATCTTTCCTTAACTCATCATACAAGATTTTCACAAAACTTTTAATGGAGCGTATGTCAATTTGGATCAAGAACAACAATCTGATCAAAGAATTCCAAGCAGGTTTTCGGAGTGGTTATTCAACCGTAGACAACATTTTCGAACTGCAAAACATTGCTGGAACATTCCTCGAACAGAAAAAGAAATTATTCGCCTTTTTCGTTGATTTCAAGGCAGCCTTTGATAATGTCGATCGAAAAGCTTTGATATTCAAACTTTATAACCCTGGAATGAGCCAAAAGTTTGGGAGAGTTATCGAAAACCTATACGAGGATAACCAATCGAGTGTGTGGAGCGAAGCATCGGAATGGTTTGAAACAAATTTGGGAGTAAGACAGGGGTGTACACTAAGCCCATATCTCTTTGCTTTGAACATCGATGACCTCATCGACTTTTTACCTGGAGGAATAGAGATTGCAGGACATTTAATAAAAGCACTTTTATTTGCAGACGATGTAGTTCTGTTTGCCTATTCACCAGAGTCCTTACAATTAATGATTAACCGTCTCGATTTGTACTGCCGATTATGGAATCTTACGGTTAACCTTACAAAATCAAAAATTATGATTTTTAAGAAGGGAGCTGGTAGAGAGTGCAGAAATGAAAAATGGCACCTCAACGGAAAGTCCATTGAAGTTGTGAAAACATATAAATACCTCGGGGTAACAATAGCTAGTAATCTCAGCATGGAACCTCATCTAAAGGAAAGACTGATACAAGCGAAAAGTGCCATAGCGGCTACATGGAAAAAATGTTTTTCAAATCAATTGATTAACCACAGCGTAAAATACAAGGTGTTCCAAGCTGTAGCAGAATCTGTTATGATGTACGCAGCGCAATCGTGGGGATATTGCAAGTATGAAACAGTAGAGAAACTCCTTACATACTACATAAAACGTTGCTTTAGCTTACCAAGCACAACACCTAACTATATGATTTATATTGAAACAGGACTGTCACCACTTCATATTAAATCATTAAAGTTGCATGTAGATTATGTAGTGAAAGTTTTACATATGCCGGACGATAGACTTCCGAAAATAATTGCGAAGATGGTAATTGAAAGGAATACGCTCTGGTATAAGAAACTTGAAGAGCTAGCAACGAACTGCGGACTAGAAGGCAATATGGTTTTTGGAAACGAAAGATACCGCAAGGATGTGCTTGTCAATCTTATTGCCAAACTCGATGATCAATACAGAGCGGATTACTTAAATATGGCTTCGAGCTACATACAGCATTTTAAATCATAATCTGTGCGAAAAAAATTATTTCCGCAATGACAACAGCAAGGAACTAATTTTGGCCGTTTTTTAAAATAAGAGGCGAGCTAATACGCTTTAATTATATCCCACATCGTCCCGATCTACCAATTTATTGTAGTCTTTGCAATTTAGCTGAGAGAGAAATTGTTATACATTTCATTGGAAGATGCCCCATCCTTAAAGAAATAAGAAGATATTTTCTAGGAACCGACACAAAATCTAAGGAAGAAGTTATAGCCTATTTAAACTGCGAAAGCGAAAGCGAAACTAAACAACTTTTTTACTTCTATAAAACAGCTATCAACTATCGTAGTAAAATTATTACTGAAAGCTTTTAACGTTGTAAATATTTTTAAATTCAAAAATTGAATATTATGTATGTACATTAAAACAAACTTGTTATTAAATTATTAATTTTATGTCAATCAGGCAGACGGCAAAGCCATGCTTAATGATTTTTGTAACTTAAATCTGTATTTAAAACAAGAAAGCAAACAATAAATCTAAATCTAATCTAAATCTAAATAAAAAAAAATTTATTTATTTTTTTTATGAAGTGCTTCCCATACCTACATGGAATCAAAAAGAAATGCTACAGAAAAAAGCAAAAAATCAAGACATTTTTAGATAGGGGATTTAAACGTTTTGGGATGCATATAAGTTGTTACTGTTATTTTTTGAATAACCCATATTCATGGCAAATTCAGTTTTCTACAAAAAATGTCTTTTCAAATTTATCGAAATTTTTATTCGTTTACGAAATACATATAAGGATGGCTTTTCACTCCTTTCTCTGATTTGCACCCTGTAATTGAATAGCACTGTGTATAGTGTTTTGCTTATAACCAACTCACTAACCGATTCCTGCAAAAAAATTAATCTCTTTGAGAGTTTCTTAAGAAATGATCTAATCAATGGCCTTTAGGCCTTACGCTTTAAGTGAGGGCAGTAGAAATATTAATTGATTTGTAGGTCAAAAATTCTCTGGGACAGATACGACATAATATTCGGAACAGTGAATCTATGACTCATTACCTACTCAGCTAAATAACCAGTTAAGGGGGTACCAACTTCGTGTAACGCAGTGCTATTGATATCAAAGCTACTGTATACAACGTTAGAACCTGTGTGCGTACAGTAAGCGCTTAAGATAGATAGATAGATATTTATTTCTTCCATATAAAAATTACATTTTTGACAGGTTGTCGTTGCACAGTGTACAGAGATATGATAAGTTTAATTTATCTTTCTACTGAAACATACAATTTTTTCATTGAACTGCATTTTAGCTAGAAAGTTATTTTGAAGGAAAAATATGGGAAAAAAAACCTTCATTTAAATGTTTGTTTACTTAATATTATATCACAGTTTGTATTTCATGTTTTCTATGCATAGTATTGAACATTGAAAATAAATAAATAAATAAATAAATAAATAAATAATCAAATAAATAAATAAATAAATAAATAAATAAATAAATAAATAAGTAAATGAGCAAATTGATGAATAAATGAATAAATACAAAATGAACAAATAATTAACAAAAAGAATAAATAAATAATTATACATAAGAAAATTTAATAAATAAATGATGATGTTTAAATAGGTAAATAGATTAATATATGTATATATAAATAAATTGGTAAATTGTTAAATTAATTAATTAATAAATAAATAAATAGATAAATAAATGAAAAAATAAGTGGCATTTCCAAATTTGTAAGTTAATTACTTTCAAGTTTATCATTAAATAATAATATTTACATTTGCTAGAGACACCCTTATTAAGTAAGTCCGATAATTAGTTCATTTTCACTGCTTTGGCAGTTTCTTATAAATTTTTGTTTGATTTCTTCAATTTTATCTTCGATTTTTAAAACTCGAGTTTGTTGGTGCAATGTTGATGTTGAGTAGAACCATGGAACACGGATTATACTTTTAAAAATCATATTTTGAGAGATTTGTAATTTTTTGACATGAATTTTAGCGCAGTTTCCCCAGGCGGGAGATCCATACAAAATAATGGCTTGAAAAACAACTTTGTAAATGGATAGTTTGTTTTGGTTGCTAAGCAGAGACTTCCTGTTTATCAAGGGATATAGTAATCGCGTTGCTAAATTAATCTTATGTAGAGTGTTTTTTGTATGTTCCTTAAATGTCAGTCTCTTGTCTAAGTAAACTCCCAAATACTTGACAGAGCTAACCCAAGGAATATCACAGTTATTTAATTTTAAATTTGTACTGGGTAAGAAACAGTCCTTTCTTTTTCTTGTGAAAAAGATAGCCTGACTCTTCCCAGCATTTATTTTGATTTTCCAATGTTTATAATATTCAAACATAAGATTAAGAGCAATTTGGATGTCATTTAAAATCGAGAAAGCATATTCACCCGATGAATATATAGCAATATCATCTGCATACATTCCAAAATCGCAATTTTGAAGCCTCGGAAAATCAGAGGTGTAGATGTTGAAGAGCGTTGGAGAAAGAACAGATCCTTGAGGGACGCCGGAAGGAACATCTTGTAAGGTAGAGCCAAAACTATTTAACCAAACTTTAAACTGTCTGTTGCTCAAGAAACTTTGGATCATTTTAATTAAGTATGCAGGAAATTCACTGCAAATTAATTTATAAATTAAAGCATTATGCCACACAGAATCGAATGCTTTTTCAACATCAAGTAACACAAGACCTGTTGATTTTTTTTCATTAAAGTTTGACTTTACACACTGACGAAAACCAAACTGTTGCGCGGGAATAATATTTTTCTCGTCGAGAAACTTTGAGACTTTAAAAAGTATAACTTTCTCTAAGATTTTACTTAAATTGCTGAGAAGACTTATAGGCCCATAGCTGTTAGCTACATTACGAGGCTTACCAGGTTTAAGTATTGGGATGACTTTCGCTAATTTCCATTTAGAAGGAAAATATTGCAATTTTAAGCATGAGTTTACTATGAACGCAATGAAAGAGAGACCGCTCATTGGAAGCTGTTTAATTACTTCATTTTTAATTTTATCAGTCCCAGCCGATTTTTTATTTTGAAGATTGTATACAATGAATTCGATATCCTCAGTTAAGATCATTTCACTAGTAGGAGAATTGATTGATTTTTGATTGAATTCATTTATGCTGGAATTTATCATATTTTCAAACTCCAAGTTGAAATGAGGTGAAATGAAATGGCTTGCAGCAAACGTGCTTGCAAGTAGTTCAGCTTTAGCTGCGTAGCTAGTAATAAGGGCACCAGAGGACTCAAGATAAGGTATAGGAGTATTTTTTTTTCGTATTATTTTGTAAATATTCCAAAATGGCTTCGTGCTAGGTAAGCGCTTCAATTTCATTCTTTTTACTTGTGATCAATCAGAAACTTAACTTTCATTTTGAAAAAATCAAAAATCAAAATCATTCATCATTCCCCGTAATGATGAAGAAGATTTTGACGAAAATTAATAGTTGAAAAGTTTTTATTAAAGTTTGAAAATAATTTAGTTAAAAATATTCTATTTTCTCAAATAATATTTTCAAATCATTGATGCATTCATAAACTTTTTGTGTGTATGGGTTCTGTTAGTTTCTTAAATGTGGAATACTCATTTTTCAGAAAAAGTAATCAAAGCTGAACAAAACTATGGAAGCACAACAGAGTTGTTACCGGTAGGCGAAGCCACATACAAACTGTTTAAGTGGCCAAAAAAAGCATCAAAGTTAGAGAAACACCAAAACAAAACGAAAGACTTGCCCATATGCAATGGCTATGGAGGCAAATACTTCAGGACTCATGGACAGAATGCAATGCTTGCAGTAAAAAAGGTCATATGAAAAGAATGCAGACTAAAATCAGCACAAGGACAACGGCCTTGTCAACCGAAAAGAGTCGGTTCCCATTAAAACACCGTAATTAAGTCGGAATGAGCGCTGTTAGTGACAAGATAGGGGACCGTCCGTAACTACTGCGTGCTGTTGTCATGTGTTATTTGTTCTATGTAGTATTTGTGTAGTTAGCCTTGTGGTGTATCAGCCAAATGGTCTTTGTCGCCCGGCTGCAACCCCCCCTACTCCGCAGATTTATGTGGTAGATGTAAATGTAAATGTAAAATCAGCACAAATCCGTCATGTTAACGAGAAGCAGTCAAACCCGAGTAGAATATCTGCAAAGAGTCAATTCCATTAAGTACAACCGCAGATACGCTTCGAATTAAAGTCTAAATCATCGGCCACGACCTTGAAATGGGGGCCTCCGAACCTAGATCAATTCTCTCATAGCTTGATGAAAAATGGAGGAGAGATAAAAATTTTCGCCGAAACGGCTATAAGAGAAATTTATGGCAGCTTTCAACTTTCAGTGTACCTATTGATTCCTTGCAATAGGTGATACAATAAACAAGTAGGATGGCTCAACAAAGTTATGGTAACCTCGGGGCCTAACACTTTTCCAGTACATACAATTTTTATGCTAATTTCGAACGGTTAAGTTAGAAAGCGTTTTCAATGGTAGAGCATTAACTCTCGAAGGACTTGCCCATTCATCTCTTAAGGCAACACATGAAAATCAATTATTTTATCTTTGATGTTTCTGGGATTCCAACTTCGATCTTCGCTGGCAGACATGCTTACCATTACGCCATAAGTTTAACTACATACTTGCTTCTGGAAAGAACTGTTTTTTTTAAATCTCTTGCATTTGTTAATGCGACAAACTGACTTGTTAAAATCTCTCCATTGAAATTAATTAAGAACTTAATTTAAAAAATTTTGAAAAGGGACGTGGATTTTTTTCTCACTTTCATAATTCTGAAGTATATTGAAGCTACCAACAAAAATGTCCGATAGTCTTCAATATTGCAACCTACACTTAAGATCAATTTTTTGAGGCCACTAGTCTATATTTTTTGTTACTCTATATCAAGTCAAATTGCAAGTAATATTTAAATAAGTATCGGAAGACGTGGTATAATTTGCCCATGGCAGCAAGTGTCTATAAGAGGCCACAGGCTTGGCTATAAGAAAATTACCAAAGATTTTAAAATAATTTATTATCTTTTCATTTTTATATGTCAATTTGTAAAATAAATTAAACTCTACGACGAAACCAACTTAAGGACATTCTCAATAGTCAATGTCCAACTAAATTTTACTTTTCGAATGATGTTGTTTCGATTTGACTACAAATCTGAACAAGATGTTAATATGAAAAAATCTTAAACCATAATTTTTCAATGGATTTTCAGGCCATGAGGAGGGCGCAACAAAGCGGCAAGCCGATCTAACTTACCTTGTTAAGAATGTAGAGGGTACCTACAGTTATTTGCGGATTTGGCACGGCTAATCGAAAAAGCGTCGACGGACCTACAGACAACAGTCAGACATGCTAACCATTACCCCACGGATAGCAAAATTAACAAGCCCTTCAAAATGCTTACAAGTATTTTCCAGGACACAAAAGGAGAGTAATGTACTTGTCCAGAATAGTTTTAAGTTTTTGTGCCAAGCAGACTACAGACTTAAATAGTAATAAACTTTGCACAAGGAAAGACAATTCTGTGTAAGATTCTGAAATGAGAGTTGTGAATTCATAAAAGCAGTGGTACGTGGTGGATTACAATACAAAGAATTTTATTAACTGTTTCCAAGCAAAAATCTGCTTATAGTGTTTGAACTGAGTTCAATCTTTCACCCGCTACAGAATTTTATAAATATTTAAGAAAACTGTAAGCTTACTTACGAGAGTTTAACATTCCAAACAGACAGACAGACAGACCGTGCAGCCTCCACTCCTAATTGATTGATAACCCGTCACTGAAATAAGCCAGCTCATTTTCAAAAGCTTAAACTTATTCCATACCCGTAAATTGGAAAATAATGTGCAAAAACTTGCGGAATGTCAAACCTTTAATTAACAACATTTATACACAACGACCTCTTGTTCTCAGGTATTAAAACATAATTATATTTTATGATTGCTCACCTTTTGCAGCACCTGATCATTGTCGTTGATACTCCAGCAAAAAAACAAACTAATAATAAATTCAATGAAAATACCAGCACCATAAACAGAAACAGTGGAAAAAAGTTAATGTCAAATGATTAATCGATTCCCTAAGTAATGATTTAATATCTGTTTATCTATACTTATTTTTTAACTCAATCAATAACTTTTGATACAAGTATAAGACGAGTGTAGCAAGTTTATATAAAACATCATTCAAGTGAGGGCGTTGAGTTTTTGATCTTTTTGAATATCCGTCGATTGCTGGAGAGTTGCTAATTTGAATCGATTGCTTGAAACTTCATATCCATGAAGGCCAAATGCAATAGCAACCCTTTTAAACATTTTTTCAATTTTTTTTTTTTTCTGCTGTCTAATTTTTAAATTGAGCCTGTTTCTTATTTACTACTGCCTAACCCATAGGCTATCTGATTGTGTTTTGATTAAAACTAGCTACGCTATTAATAGGCGCGAGGGTTAAGATGTAATTTGTTTTCACAGATATCAGGTAATTTATGTACGTCATCGCGGATTGAGTTTTGAAGGTCTTATTGGTCTTTTTTTTCTCGGTTTTCTTTGTGATTATTTTAGAATGATTTCATCGTGGAACCAAAGTTATTGTGTTGAGTTGATAGGATGTTGTTGCGGAGAACTGCTTTAGAGCTTAACTGATAGGGATCTGTCAAGACTAGACTATATGCAGATAGATATCCATGAGAACTATGAACAGAAGGAATTGTACGAAACTATTCAAAGGTATTCAACCAGTTTCAGGCTTAAAGGGACCATTGTTTAAGGTTTCAAAGAATTGCTGAGATAGAAGCATTTTGATACCCAAGAATTTTGTTAGCAATTAGGCTTCATTCTGTAGAAGCACATTTCAATATAAATCTCGTTTTCATGGTCCGAATCAACATCCTATGGAATTGAAAATGGCGGTTTGCTTCTCAGCTTCTCGTGAGGTTGAAACGACCAAATCGTTTCAAATAATACTTGGAACTTTAAGAGAAATCATTTTAAATCAATTTCAACAGTCAACAGACTTCCACCCTCACTATCAACTGCACCTATGCATCATCATTTCGCTTCGTTAAGCTTATTTATGGCTTAATCAATTCGAAAATGGCAAATAGTATTAGCTTACCGTTTATTTGATTTATTGGCTCTCATTAAGTGCGGCATCTAACCATCTAATCAATTAAACAAACAAGACATTAGCCGCGCCAACAATAGTCAATTTAATCTCATCTTCAAATCTCTCAATCAAAGGCGACGGTTTTTTGTTGTTTAGTAAGTTTTATTTATTCTCAACTCCCTCATCATTCCTACCGCTTATTATTGCCACACATAAATTATATTTGAAAATATCAAAACGGCAATAGGCCTCTTATATGACAATGATCCCACGACCCACACAACTCGTGATTGCCTGGGGGGTTGGTTCTTTCTTATGATTAGCTATAGGGACTCGATTCGTGGTGGGAATTCAATTATTTGACTGTGAAAAATGATAGTAAAAGAACTAACCAAACAATCAAATCTAGGACTGAATTGTATATTAAAAGACTTGACTGTGAGAGGTTTCATTCTAAATTGACTTACACAAATCATTCTCCAAAAATCAGAGGCTTTGCAAAGTCGAAAGCCGTGCATTTGCCGTCGCTCATGGGCAATATGCTCCCGGTGGCAGTAGAGCTTAGAGAAAAACTCAAAACTATTTGAATTCTCTAATTTATGACGAGTGTGCACTTTGACAGTAAGCCTCATCAACCGGCCTTCATGTGTGAGCTCAAGTCAGGAGAAGTCTTCTTCATGATTGATCGTGGATGGATTATTACGTTTGGCTTGTTATAAAGACAGCAGAGGTTCAAAGAGTTTTTTTAGCCATAGGGAAGCATAGAAGGGTTTAAGGATCATTAAAAGAAGGTACTGGGATCCGGCCCGTCACTTGGCTTGAACCCACACACTAGGTGTAGCAATCAAGCACCCATCTCCTCCACTACTAACGCTTTCTCACCCCTTTTGATACACACAATAGCATGTGTAGGTCCTTAACGCATACTCCACTTTGAATGTATTTCTACTCGTCAGCAACGAAATCGTTTTCAAATGCACTTGATTCGAACGGAATATTCCAAAAACCGACTACACTCTCGCAATATCCCTTTCACTGAATCAAAACAGAAAACGCAAAACTCCAAAGAGTGTGAAAATCGTGGAACAATTATGCATTTAAATCTAATAAAAGAATGTGCACAATTAGTGTTTGGCCTGAGCCACGGACCAACCAACGTTTCACGCCACTCTAGCAACATTAATTCGCTCATATTTCACACCTGAGTTGTCTTGTTTTTTAAGTGCTTCCAGCTACTAGCCAGTAATTGTACACTCTATACTCCGTATAGTCATTAGAAAGAAGAGAAAAACAACAACAAAAAAAAGTTATGGATGGAGTAGTGTGCACTTATATGTCTCTATATGCATATAGTTTCCATTTTTTGTTTTTATCAGCAAGGCAGCCAGCGAGGAAGTGAATTGTAGCGTAGACACAAAGCCTACAGCCTGAAGCGTTTATCTATGTGTCTATGATTGCTGTTTGTATTGTATATAAACAGGACTTAATATAAAGCCTAAAGGTATATAGTATTAGCTAAGTGTTTTTGAGCTGGGTTAGGTGCGATGTAAATAAAGTCGAGCGTCTAATACAAGATAGATACAACCGGGTAATCATATGGAACCGTTTAATAAACTGGTAGATAAAATATATGTTCCAAATATGAACATCAATTGGGTCTGTATATCTGGTATATCTGATACTACATATCTTGAATTGTGATTTCTAAGAAGATAAATAAGTGAGGAACCGTGCTACTCACGGTAAGAATTCTGTTACAGGCTGTTTGATAATCAGGTGCATGTTTAAGGAGAACATAAGAATTGCAAAGGGATTTGGTAAAAAACGAATTTCGAAACTTTTGACAAAATTAAAGTTGGAGCAAGCTGTCAATATGACCATGCCAATTTAATTCACTCACAGAGGAGAAATAAATTACGGACACGCGCTGCGCACGTACTAAGCTCGTTTCAACTCGCATTTCGAAATACTTAGTTCAAGAAAACTCTTTCTTCGCCAATCGACGAGTTCATTTCAGAAAGCATTTTGAAGCAGGAAAAAATTACGACTAGAGAAAGTCTCTTCAAAGGCTTCTCCATCACCAGCATAAAGGAAGATTGAATATGAATGAGTTATCACTATGCCCAAGATACAATTACGATTTGGCTTTGGATTCGGTCTCATTACGTACCTACATTCGTTTTGAGTAAAATTTTTGTTTATTTTCTCCTTTTTTTCATTTTTGGGAGCTGTTAAACCGAACAAGAGTTCGATCTAAATAAATAGGGTGGCGCAACAGAGCGAGAATCCCTTGGGCCTAGCGCATTTCTCACAACCATGCCTTGTGAGGGAATGGGGGGGACCTACAATTTTATGCCGGTTCCGAACGACTAATTGAGAAAGCGCTTTTCATGGCAATGGGTTTATTAACGGAGGACTTGCCAATTCCTCGCGAAAGGCGATACCCGTGGAAAAAAAATTTGACGCTGCTGGGATTCGAACCTCGAACCTCTGGGTTAGCAGGTGGACATGCTAACCATTACGCCACGGGTACCACAAGAGTTCGATCAGTCTTCACAATTTGCTGTTAGTTGGAGTCATGTTATGTTATCTAGTACACGAACCAACGAAATGTCAAACCAAAAGTGGAATTGTAATAGGTTGTATTCCTTTAATTGAACACAAAAACATCAGGTAAAAACAAAACTAAGACGTGATTGTTTTTCAGACATTAATGACAAGTATAAACAGAAGGGGTTCAAATTGGTACCCTTGGGGTACTCCAGGAGTATCCAAAGAAACAAACTGAAGAGTACAATGAAAATGGACTCAATGTTGGCGGTTGTGAACATAAAAACGATAAATTCCGTTTGAGAAGTAAAGAACTAAGTTGAAAAAGGAGTGCGTAAGAAGTCTAAGGCATCTTCCAAACCAAAGCGATTTTGTAGTTGCAACAGCAACATAAATTTTGAAATGGGTACATGCCAAACACAAAATTAGATTTGCTTTCAGTGCGCATCAGAGAATAAGGAAAAAGATGGGTCTGGCCAAATGTAGAGCTATCTCTTATCTGAGCCAGTGCAGCTTAGACGCGCAACAGATCTACATAAAGGAAGATTTACTTCTACAAAATCTTGCCAACAAACTCTTACATTCTTGATGAAGTATAAAAAGGTCGATGCGTTCTACACCGATTTAAATAAAGCCATGGAGATAGGGAACTTTCTCATGACATTACCGTATTCAAATTTTGGAAAAAAGGCCTACAGTATAAATAAAAATTTATTACATTGGAATAAATCGTATCTTCCTGAGAGAGAAGGATTTGTGTAAGATCTTGTGATGTCATATAAAATATTTGAAAAGACTGGTGTTCTCCAAGGTAGTCATCTAGGCCCCATTCTATTTACACAATTTATCAATTTGCCCATCATACTGATGGGGTGTTTATATTTTTCTTATGCTCAAGGGTCGCGGGTTAAAGCTGTTCTGTAAAACGCAAACAGTAGACTTTAATTGCAGCAATGCTTCACTAGTTATTTGTCGAAGTTAAAAAACAACAAAATGAAACTCCTATTTTCTTTTTTAGAGAGAGAAAGTTCTAGGACAACAGACAACAATAGAACTGATATAAAAAAAGCTAACGCAATATGATTGGCAACAAGTTGGGTTTAGTCACCGTATTGATAAAGTACACTCTTAGAGAAAGTGCATACTTGGTTTTGCCAAAAGATAAATCGAAAGAATTCTAAAAATCCGCGCATCAGAAAATCGAATTATTGTCTCCCATTGCGATGACGTTTTTTTTTTGCCAATCCTACTCTTCTATTTCGTCATGGTCATAGTGCAAACTACAACATTTTTGCATAGGGCCAAATTTATAAGGAAACTCAGTGTAAGTTCTTTTCCAACTTAATTTACGAAATTAGTGGTCCCTTTGGTTGATATTTCTTCAACAACTAACTATTTCAAATTGAGAAAGAATATACATAGCGAAAACGCGACTAGAAATAGAAATGAAATGTAATGGTTCACCTTCTCCATTCAAAACGTACTCATATTGTCTGCTCAATCTCAAGTCTTCCCCTAAACCTTTAGCTTTGATCATTTAGCAAAAATCGTTTATTGATATTCAGATATTCGATAAGAACAAAAGGATTTATTGATTTCAGACCAATTATGGTTAGTCTAAAGATTCGTGGTCCAAGAAAACCGCTATGTGGTATAGGGCTTAATGTAGAACATCTAATCATTTCATAAAACTTGTGATTTATTGTTAAGGTTATACTCTGAATAAATACAGAAGATACGAAAGAAAGAACTAATAAACAGGGTAAGAGAGTTATAAAAAAGCTTTCCGGATTTTATAAGACTCACCCAAGCGTAGGACACAAAAGCAGTGGAACCCTATAGTTGATTTTATGGTGTTTAACTGAAACTGCATTTTCATCTACAAATAAGAGACACCCGTGGCAAGAGGTTCGTGGTTCGAATCCCAAGAGAAGCAAAAATATTTTTCCACGGGTAGGTATCGCCTTTCGAGAGGAATCGGCAAGTCCTCCGTTAGTAAATTCATTGCCATGAAAAGCGCTTTCTGGGTTAACCGTTCAGAATAGGCAGACAATTGTAGGTCCCATCCATTCCTTCATAAGTTGTAAGAAATGCGCTAGGACCGGGGCCTCTCCCTCGCTCTGTTGCGCCACCCCAGTTCATACAAAAATCTCTTAAATAATTTTCTTTTGAGTCCTAGAGAGTCATTTTGGGGCATAAAGAATTGGAGATTATGATGGATGAAGGGTAATGCTTCCAAAAGAGAAAAACAGAAAAGGACCTTACCGTTCCTCATTCACTTTCCAAAGGATCATTGTAAATGGAAAAAAATCAGGAAAATGCCTAACTTGCAAAAAATTTGAAATGATGTGAGTTCTAAGACTTCAACCGAGAGTGAAGAGTTTCGTGAAGTTTTGTGTCGCCATCACATGTTCTTCAAATTCTCCTTGAGCATAAATTTCTGTAAATGTAGACAGCTACGAAAAACTTTTCCTCATTTGCGTTCAAAGTTTTCGAAAAAATAGAGCAAGCATTACATACGTAGTCTTCAAAAAAATAGAAGCTTTCGAACCCGCAGTAAAATTTAAATTTTTGACTCCTAATCTCTTCATCTGATGGGTTGCCTTCATTTGTAAAATAAATTTCAGTAAATTAAACTAATGTCGTTTTCCAAAAACAAATTCACTCTTTCACTCTTTTTTCGTTTTATTTTGGAAATCGTTTTAACCGAAGTGACAGATTTGGAGTGATTGCATTGGTAGTGGTTAGCTTACTAAATTTTATCTTTCATGTTAAAGCAGAAAACAAGACTAAAAATCGTTCACTTTAATTTTAAAAATTATTTAATGGTCTTCTGAAGATAATTTTATAAACTATCGCGTGCTTTGTGAGCTGACAAAAAATAAATAGAAACTGCGGCTTGCTTTGACAAGCAGTCAGATGACAGTTTCTTTATGTGTTGGTGTTCACTCCCTTGCACCCAAACTGAAACGGGAGTGAAAAATTCACTCCAAAAAGTGTCTCCAAACCGCATTTTGGAACATGTTTGGGAATGATTTGGAGAATTTATCTGTCAGATCTGACAGATAAAGTCTCCAAATCACTTGAGAAACCTAAAATCGCCCTGAATGTCAGTCAAACTTAGTATTTTTTGAGCCCTAGGGTTGACCAAGGTTTTCCCTCAACTCGCCCTAGGTTTTTGCTGTGGGGAGTTGAGGGCTGTCAAATGGCATGTACTTGTTTAATGACAGGGATGTGTGGTGATTTGTGACTTAGCGTTATTTGAGGACTGGAAACCCAGGCTTTTTTTGACAACTCATAGCGCTGTCAAGAAAGCCTGGGTCAACCCTGGGGAAAGTTCAACGAACAAACTTATAATAATAACATAATAATAATTCATTTCTAAAATTAATTTCAGTAAATTCAACGAACTCGATTTGTTTGTCAGCAAAACAAAATTTCAAATAATAGAGAGGGGTAGTTCACACTCTACAATTCGTTGGACAGACTTTGGTCTGAACAGCCAGTTTTGGAAAACATGATTTCGACTGGCTTCACAGAGTGACCCACCCCAGAAGCAAATGAAATTTAGCATCAAATTTGATGCCTCAATTTAAAAACTGTGCTATGTTTGAATCTTAAACAATCAGAAACTGCCTTTCTGACAATTCTGTTTGTTATTTCTTTTTTTTAAGCTAAAAAGCTTAGATACTTAGGAGTGCACATCTCTGAGTAATTTTCATCACTAAGTTTATCGATTATCCTAAAAGCCGCTACGTACTGCACTTTAAATGGTAAATGCAAATTATCCATATTAAAACAAAAACCTATTCTCCAACCCCAACATGACTTGCACACAGCTTTGTACAACACCATTCAAAAATGCGTCATATACGCCCGCATTCTGTTCGAATGCTAACGAACTTGCTAGATTCAAAGTGTCGCGTCGTCGGTCGCCAGCAGTCCCCCTGAATCTGAATATGAACCACCTACACTGCTCTCAATTTGTTAAGCTCAAACGTATAAATATTAATTAATAGATACGCGTGCTTCCGCCACGCCTAACTTCACTTTCATTACCAAAGCCAAAGCCCTAAGGTAAATATTTTGCTCAGCCAAACAGCAAATGGTATTTGCACGAGCATCGTTCAATCGGTCAATAATATTCAAATAAAAACAACAACATCAAACTTCACCGCAACCTACCTTCAAAGATTCAAAGAGGCTGGTCCGTCCGGCTAATTCATCTACTGCTCCAGTGAACGCACTTTGCAACAATTTATGTCTTTAAACGGCAACGTTTACCATATGGGGGCACGGACAACCAAAATTTAGGTGACCGATTTTGACAATCTCTCTCCTTCTCTCTCTCTTTTCTTTAGTCCCGACTTTCCCGTGTGGCTGAATTCGGATTATTTATTTTATTTTTATTTTGTTTCTTTCACTGACAGAATTTTTATTTCGGCGGCTCACTTGAGTGCTAATTTATCTCCCACTTCATATCATACGTTATTCGAAGACTACGCGAATCAACGGTGAAACGATGAAACAGAGACACATTTGCCGATTAAACTTTATTTTTGTTTATTTTTTACTCAAACTCGAACGAAAATTCAAACTTTTTGATGAAAAAAAAAATTATTCTCCCGTCACAGTACTAGAGACAGACAGACAGACGGACGGACGGACGAATGAATAGATGGATGGAGAGGAGAAAAGGCAATTTCTTTCTCCTTGAACGAGAGCAAGCACGACTCACTGGACTCAAACTCGACTTGATCAATTAATTTTATTTTATTTGTAATTTTTGTTGAGTATTTATTTTTATTTATTTTTTCTTATTTATTTTCAACCGGTTTACTGATGTTTTCCGCACACACAGTAAAAAAAAAATTTTAACAGCAGCAGCGGCAAAAGAAATTTAAAAAGAATACAAAAAGTAAACCTTCAAGCACTCGTCGTATTTTATTTATATTTTTTCCTTCAAAGTAAAGAAAAGTAAGGAGAGATACAAGATACAATATCTAATCACTTGCATATATGGTAATGGGATACCGTTGAGAATTCTTATTCATATTATTATGGCTCCCGCTATTTGCAGAGATACAAAAGTATCTTTTACAGAGATTCTTAGCAAAACTATAAATTCTAACATTCAAGAACTTCTTCAAATCTATGGTGAGGTGTTTGACAACGAACGTGTACTAGAGCGGTTCTCTCTACTGTGTGGTATCCACTAACGTAACGCGTACACATCCGACGAATGGAAAAGCTCGACTGAGTAAGCCCCCTATCGACTGGCACAACTAGTAGTAGGATAGTGTGTTGGGTTTGGGTAGTGCAGCTGAAGTGTCTTCGGCAGAGGCATACACACAGCACAGTGCCAGTGGTCGCGCAGTGTTGAGTTTACCAGTTGCAGAGTGGTGCTGTAGATAGGTAGGTACGTACTATTGTATCTATCGTCATCGTCATCGTACTCGTACTAGTCCTACGAAGCATTATGACTACTTGCGAGTAACGTATAACTAACGGCAGTGTGTTAAATGGATAGTTTCTTGCTGGTGGAGACTTATTTTTTGCTCTTCTCACACACACACACACACCCACAGCTGTATTCAAAGGGGATACGAGACATACGTACGAGTAAAGTGGAATAGAAGAGCGCGAATGAACGACAAAACAAAGAACTCACTACGAAAGGAGAGCTGAAAAACTATAAAAAAAAAATATTGTGGTGGCCCTGTAATCGCCCATCATCATCTATATCATCATCATCATCAGCATCACCATCATCATTAAGTGTGGATCACAGATGTTGACTTCATTGGTTTTGGTGACCAACAACACCGGTTTTCAATAACGATGGTTATGGGACATACAGGTCCGTCGTGGAACAAGAACCAGCTACTCTAAGAGTGATGGAGCTCTCCAGCCTCCAAGAACGGAAGAGGTTTGAAGTGTTTTATAGTTTTTGCTCGCACACAGGTGAGCGGAATGTAGGAACAAGGTACATAGATACCTTCTTCTTGTTAAGGATGGAAAAATATAAAACTGCGATTGCATTTCACACAAACAAGCGGCAATAGAAAAATAAAAATAGAATCTACAGCATTGGCTTGGGAACGGAGAGAACGATTTTCATAAAACTTTTGGGTTAAATCCGAAAACAAGGAGTACTTTTTGTGTCCTTCTTCTTCTGGTCAAACAATTTGATGTCAGATCCCTTTGTATATTGAAACTTCACGGCTCACGCAGTCCTTGCTCGATCACTATACCTACGACCCCATTTTTGATTGAACAATACGCTGTGATTTTCTCATACATTTTATGTTTTCCGTAAAAGCCATTTTCCTTAATGATATCAAACCTCAATAGACGTTTTCCTGAATTTGTTCAAAATCTAATAGAGGATTAGATAGATATTTAATTTTCAACCACATCTAACTGAACGGTTTTCTGGAATCACAACTACA
This sequence comes from Melanostoma scalare, assembly GCA_949752695.1. Taxonomy (NCBI): domain Eukaryota; kingdom Metazoa; phylum Arthropoda; class Insecta; order Diptera; family Syrphidae; genus Melanostoma; species Melanostoma scalare. The sequence goes on along the minus strand of OX456984.1, from coordinate 22,827,507 downwards.
ACTATATCGTGACATATGTCAAAAGAAGGCTATCAAAATACACAAAATTAGTTCAGTATCTGAATGTATGACACAAGGTTCTTTTAAAAAATAGCTTCACCTAAGAAGCACACAAAATTCAAAGACTATCGTAATACTGTTTGTCCAAAGCGGAAGACTTTTAAAGAAAGTTATTGGGAACAACTTGTGAGACAGTTCTCTTTTTAAGTATAAAAGTTGTAAGGTGCTTTCTGTTGCAACTCAGCAATTCTATATAATCAGCTCAACAATCCACTTAAGACGTGAACACAAAAACAAATCAAAACAGCACTTTAAGATCAGAACTGATTAGTTTTTGTTTTCAGTTGTAAAACGCATTGCTGAGCTGATTATCTCGATTACTAAGCTGCCAAAAAAACGAACCTTTCAATAATACAAAAACGCAGCTTAACATTATTTTTTACACACTAAAACTTAAAAAAAAAGTTTATAAAAATTCAAAATAAAATTAAGGTTGTTTCTTTATATCAAGGCAAGCTGTATGGAACGAAGTCCTTTAAAGCACTTTTTTGTTTTTACTAAATTTCGAAAGAGATAAATAGTAGTGAAATAAAGTATTGACATACTCGTAGTTTTCTGACAATATAACTGCTGCGTGCCTCTCAAGCTCGCTTAAGCAAATAAGGAGCTCGGCTAGTTTCTCATTTTCAAAAAATCGATTTTTTTTTTAATTTTTCAAAAATGATGTTGTAACAGCCATCCTTAGTACACATATATTAAACATCATACAACTCTAAATTATCTAAAAAATCATTGAAATGTAAATAATAATAATAAGCACATTTTTTTTGAATTTAAAAGTGCTCAAAGCAGCACATTTTTGTTAATATTAAAATAAGTTACAATGTGCTACTTTTCCCTATAAAAGGACGAACAAAATGTTAACTAGTCGCAGTCTGTTGAATAAAGCCATATTGTTATCATACAACATTACGTTGGAGAAGCAAACTTTTTTTATTTAAACCTACTGCTTGAGAAACATCACCATTGGTCGTAGACAGGCTGAACATTATATTGGTCGCCTGGCTCTTCTTCTTCCATCATAAGAGATTACTTATATATTCGCATAAACAAGCTGGACGTAATATACGGTCGCTTGGTTTTTTTTTTTTTGGTTTTGATCTCACCATTACCCACATTGGCATCGCATCGGAAGATCATTTTATTTTAATCCACTACACAACTGATTACGACCCCCCCGCACAGTGCTAGCCACACTTCAATTGACGCCCAACTTGTGGTTATCTGTGTACTGTTAAATTTATTTAACACCACAATAGAAGCCGTTTATACGGAATACAGTAGAACCTGCTTATACAAATAAATATAAGAAGTCAGTTGTGAAGATCGAATTTTTCGCTGGTGCAGCAGATCAGAATTTTGAAACACAACAACAACAACAATACTAAAATTTGTCACAGTACAACCTGTATAAGTGCTCACAGAAAATTTTTTTTTTTTTTCGATTGGTTTGGGACAGAGAAAAAGCAGTATCTTTCACGTTTAAAAATTGATTACTTGCAAACAAAGCACAACGAGAGTAATTGCGTGACAGTAGAACACACTTAAGTGCAACACAAAAAAAAAAAAATTTTTCTCGCTTAGCTCAAATGAGAAAGAGCAAACGTATAATTGAAAAAGCCAAAGCTCATTTACAAGGAAACACTTCGTCTGAATCAGAAAACGATTTTACATCTGATTTCGACTCTGCTGAAGGTGAACACGAAACCACTGTCATCGAAGACATTTCAAAAATTCCAACTATTCAATCTAAGCCTACGAAAATGGCTGAACCTCCCATCACCTTAACTGAAGATCAGCTTACTCGTTTGGTAGCTGCTGTGAGTACAAAAGAGAACAATGGTACGTTTAGCCGATGCAGCGCTCGTTTTAATGGTGAAAGAAATACTTCTAAGCTAGAAGACTTCATAGCAACAATAACTGTGTACAAAAATGCAGAAAATGTTTCTGACAACAATGCCATTATAGGATTACCATTGTTATTGGAAGGTTTTGCTTCAAACTGGTGGCAAGGTGTAAGAAATGAGGCAAGAACCTTTAATGACGCTATAAAACTATTACGTTCTTCGTTTGCGCCACCAAAGCCTTCATGGAGAATTTATGTTGAGCTTTTCGAAGAGAAGCAGAAACGCAACGAGTCAACGGATGAATTTATATGTAGGAAGCGCACACTTTTTTCTCAGTTGACCGATGGTTTATCTGAAGAGATTATGATCAACATGATCTATGGACAGATTCTTCTCAATATAAGGGAAAAAGTCCCTCGAAACTCTGTGAAGAACTTCCAAGAGCTATTAAAGGAAGCGCGTGAAGCGGAAATTATAAATAAAGAAGCAAGGCCTCTAGAGAATCATACCGAGGAGGTGAAAAAGAAGCGTTGCACTTTTTGCAGGAAGCAAGGACATTCTATTGAACAATGTTTTAAAAAAGCAAATAACAGTCAAAACGAACCAAAAAGACCATCTCTTAATTGTTATGGATGTGGAGCGGCTGGTTATTGTAGATCAAATTGTCCAACCTGTAGCAACAAAAATGTTAATAGCCCCGCTATGTTAGATTTTAACCTTGTTGATTCGACGGTTATAGGTAGAAGCGTTCCAACGGTTGACATAAATATAAACGGACTCAACGGTGAAGCATATATTGATACCGCAGCTAGAACAAGCGTGGCAGGAGCCCAATTATATGAGAAACTTGTTCAGAAAGGGTGTTCGTTCCAAAAAGTCAATGCAGAAGTCACTCTAGCTGATGGAATAACAAGAAAAGAAGTCGTTTATTCCACAGTTGTCGATATCATCATTGGAAAAAGGCTACGGAAAATCCGTCTCATCGCTTTGCCAAAGGCAAGGGGAAATCGCACTCTCCTGGGAATCGACTTTTTAGAACAATGCGGTCTAGTTTTGAACATCGCTCAGAGAGCATTTCACTTCATCGATGACCCAGCAACTATATTTGATTTTAAACTTGTAAAATGTAGCGCAGAAAAACGAATGTCGCCAAAAAATGAGAAACAGTTTAAGCTCCCTCAATTCAATCAAAAACAAAAATACCTTCAAACTTTGGAAAAGGATGTAAAGTTAAAGGAAGTTGCAGCTTATCTCACTTGGATTGAAAGCCACGACACCATTAGTCCTATTGCGAATACGCCAAAAAGAAGAAGGGAAGACAACTATTCTCCCCACGCTATTCAGGCAATTTTTTCGGATGCTGTTCCCCCAGAGATGAGAACCCCAGGAAAATTCAGTGACTTATTTAGTGCCCCAAAAAGGTTAGAAACAAATGTTGATGATTGGTTTATACTTAACTCCATAGATATTAAACTACGTCCGGAGGAAGGGTGTAACATAAATTCACCAGAAAAGCTGAATCTCGAAAAATTACTGGCAAAACATATTGATTTGTTTGGAGAAATTACAATCCCCATACCATGCATTGAACATAAAATCAACACTGGCACACACAAACCAATTTCAAATGCTCCATACAGAATTTCACCTGCCAGAAGAATTCAACTGAAAACCGAAATAAACGATATGCTATTAAAAAATATTATTAAGGAAAGTGAGTCCCCTTGGGCTTTTCCCGTCGTTATGGTCCCGAAGAAGGATGGTAGTATACGAGTTTGTGTTGACTACCGTAAACTTAACGCTATAACAATCCCGGATCGGTATCCACTACCACGAATGGATGACCTTCTTCACGCAGCCAAAAGCACGCCTTATATGTCTACATTAGATTTACGATCTGGATACTGGCAGATAAAAATTGCAGAGGAAGACAAACAGAAAACTGCTTTTGTCACGCCATTTGGATCATACGTCTTCAATCGAATGCCGTTTGGACTACGAAATGCGCCAGCAACTTTTCAACGGTTGATTGACAAGTTTAGGAATGGTCTGCCACAAATTCTGATTCTGGCTTATCTAGATGACATAATTATTTGTTCCGAAGATCTAGAAACTCATTTAAAAGACTTAGAAAAAGTTTTTGAACGCCTAAAGAAATTTGGATTCCGTCTCAATCGGAATAAATGTAAATTCTGTTGCTCAGAAATTAAGTACTTGGGTCATATCTTAACACCAAATGGATTTAAAGCTGATCCAGAAAAGACAGCCGCCATACTGTTGCGACCTCCGCCGAAAAATCAAAAACAAGTACTTTCGTTCCTCCAGACCTGTTCATGGTACAGAAGATTCATACCTAATTTCGCTGACATATCTAAACCATTGTCAAATCTGACAAAAAAGAAGGCAGTTTGGAAATGGGAAAATGAGGAACAATGTTCTTTTGATAGACTCAAAAAACTCTTGACTTCCGCACCCATTTTACAACAAGTCAAAGAAGGAATACCGTTTATCCTCAAAACTGATGCTAGTAGTTATGCCATCGGAGCTGTTTTACTTCAGGGGGAGAACGAGATGGAACACCCTGTTGAATTTGCAAGTCGTTTACTCTTGCCAGCGGAACGCAACTATTCTACAACTGAAAGAGAAGCACTTGCTGTAGTATGGGCAGTTGAAAAGTTTCGTGGATATATTGAAGGGTCTGAAATAAAGATTCTCACCGATCACCAGCCTTTAAAATGGTTGATGACTCTTAAATCCCCAACCGGAAGACTTGCCAGATGGGCACTCCAACTTCAACCATACAACATCGAGATTGGTTATAATCCTGGTAAAAATAACACAGTAGCCGATACTCTTTCCCGACCACCGTGCCCTGACAAAAACCATAGCAAAGAAAGCTGTGTAATTTGCTCAGTAGATGTGGACATGCCACGAAGAGGCGCAAAAGAAATTCGAGAAGAGCAGTTAGCCGATTACGACCTGAAATTGATCATTGATTCTTTTGAAAACAATGATGATAATCTTTTTCGTTGGACCAATCGCGGATACATGTTAGTAGACGGTGTTTTATATCGCTACTGTTCTGAACAAGATTCCGAAAACGGCCAACTAGTTGTTCCCAAAACAATGAAAGCAATGATGTTGAAAAAGTACCATGATGACTCCACAGCTGGACATTATGGAATGGAAAAAACGTTAGCTCGTATTGCTAGTCGCTACTATTGGCCTGGAATGAGAACTGATGTAGCTAATCACATTAAAGTTTGTCTCGAATGCCAAAGGTACAAAGCTTCGAATTTGAAACCAGCTGGATTGCTACAAACAACCCCAAGTAGTCAAAGATTTGAAACCATTGCAGTAGATCTTTTTGGTCCACTACCTACAAGCTCCAGCGGTCATCAGTGGATTTTAATTGTTGAAGATTTGTGCAGTCGTTGGGTGGAGCTTTTCCCACTGAAAGAAGGCACTGCCGAAAACTGCGCACTCACCTTACTAAACGAAGTTTTTCTACGTTATGGTGTCCCACGGCGCCTTCATAGCGATAATGGTACACAGTTCATTTCAGCTCTTATGCAAAAACTTACGTTCTGTTTGGGTATTAAACAATCTTTTACCCCCGTTTATCACCCAGAAGCAAATCCCGTCGAGAGGAAGAATAGGGACCTCAAAACTCAATTATCAATTTTAGTTGGGAACGAACACACATCATGGAATCTCAAACTTCCAGCAATTAGATTCGCAATGAACTCAGCAAAATGTGAAAGCACAAAATTTTCACCAGCATTTTTGACTTTTGGACGAGAATTACGAACCCCGGATGACGTAAATCATGACCTTAAAGCCATTATCTTGTCCGAAAATTTCATACCCCAGATCACTCCACATTTGCTTAAATTGTCGGACACATTGAAAGAAGCAAAAGAAGCGTCCGAAAAATCGCAAGATAGAAACAAAATATACGCTGACAAGAAGAGAAGACCCCACCACAAATTCGAATTAGGCGATAAAGTTCTTGTCAAAACTCATCCTATTAGCAATGCTTCAAAGGGCTTCACATCAAAATTAGCTCCAAAAAGGGATGGCCCATATATAATTATCGCAAAGAAAGGATCTAGCAGCTTCACAATTGCCAAAGAGTCCAATCCATCGGTACCATTAGGTACATACCATGCGTCGATGATCACTTCATACTCTTGTAGTTCAGAAGAGCTACCTACTCCTAACCCACTTATATCTTTCAGAAAAAGAGGAAGACCTGTGAAAGAAACCAGCCCGATTACTGACAGTAAGAGAAGGATGACTTCACCTATTTCTGCCAATTCATCCAGTCCTGCCACATTTCCGAGACGTTCCATGAGGCAGAGGGGGAGATTGTAACAGCCATCCTTAGTACACATATATTAAACATCATACAACTCTAAATTATCTAAAAAATCATTGAAATGTAAATAATAATAATAAGCACATTTTTTTTGAATTTAAAAGTGCTCAAAGCAGCACATTTTTGTTAATATTAAAATAAGTTACAATGTGCTACTTTTCCCTATAAAAGGACGAACAAAATGTTAACTAGTCGCAGTCTGTTGAATAAAGCCATATTGTTATCATACAACATTACGTTGGAGAAGCAAACTTTTTTTATTTAAACCTACTGCTTGAGAAACATCACCATTGGTCGTAGACAGGCTGAACATTATATTGGTCGCCTGGCTCTTCTTCTTCCATCATAAGAGATTACTTATATATTCGCATAAACAAGCTGGACGTAATATACGGTCGCTTGGTTTTTTTTTTTTTGGTTTTGATCTCACCATTACCCACATTGGCATCGCATCGGAAGATCATTTTATTTTAATCCACTACACAACTGATTACGACCCCCCCGCACAGTGCTAGCCACACTTCAATGTCTTAAAATATTGGAATGATATCTTGGATTTTTTTAAATGGCAGGGTATAGAAGAGAGGCATCTCGGGCGCTCGAACTCCTGCTTTGAAAATTTTAAATGCGTTTTCCTCAAAACTGCATTTTTCAAATTTGCCGCTGCTGTAACTCACGCAAATATTAACGAATCGTCTTGAAATGTTAACTGCATACTCTCCATATGTTTTTACATACAGCCATCTACAACTTTTACGATCGGATGAAAATTGTAATTTTGGCAGCCATCGAAAGACGATTTTCTTGGCGAAATTTGTACTTTTTTTTAAATTGCTGCCATTTTGTCAATCTTCAAATTTTCACTATAATTATAGATGGCTGTTTGGAAAAAAGACGCCATCTTTTTATTTTCCTGTTACAGGTACCAGAAAAATTAAAAAAAGCGGCGAATTGACGTCTTCTAATTTCTAGGAGTTCAAGAAATGGTCCATATCATATCTCTTGGATTTCAATATTTCAACTCGAAATTTCGTGACAATTTACATGAATATATGTATAATAAGCTCCTTATACTACAGAACATTTGAAGCTATAATTTTTTTTTACACGCCTTCAAAAAATCACCTCCATTTGAGCTCGAGAAACTAGCCGAGCCCCTTAATTCAACTTTTTGGATCAAGATCAAGATCTACTTGCTTTGGAAGATTATTTTTTTGTATTCTTTTTTCTTTTTTTGATTCCGCATAAAATGTATTGATGGATATTGGAATAGGCACTGGTGAATATTGGACTGCAGAAATGGTTGTTTTGCGTTCTATAATCCATCAAAATGACTCCCAGTGAGAAACTCCCCTTTGTCTCACTGTTTGAGTCAGCTTCGATGCTGTGAAACTCTTGTGCAGCTAAACCAGCAGAAATATGTAGAAAAAATTCATTCAGGTAATTAAGTTCTTAAATAAATTTGAAATAACGCGGTGTCTGTAATGTAGTGATCAGAGTGTGGAACTACTATGTAGGAGCTAGGAGGTTAGGGTTCGATCCCCAGTACGATTCACAATGGTTTTCCGGTCAAGGCCTTCTTGTTGGAATAACAAGTACTCATTGAGAAATGCTGCAACGAAAGTATTTTCTCTCCTCGCTGGCTGCCACGAGCGAGTAGAATCGGTTGGGCCTTTAAATCCATCCTTCAGAACATGTTCTGAATCACGTTATCATCGCTTTCTTAAATTAGACCGAATGAAAGATGTTTGTGAGACAGTGTACTGTAGAAAAACTTCGAAATACTTTAGTATTATTAGCCTTTTCTACTGCACAGATAAAAGGCCCAGAATCCATAAATTCTTCTTCGTTGAGAACTCTAAAGTTAGATCAAAAGTTGTCGCATTGTGAATGGCGCTGTGCCATAATTTTACAAATGGTTTCAAATGTCGTTGTCAATAATTAGTTGACAGGAAGCAATCGGGCAACCTATACACTTGAATAACGTGAAATTGTTGTTAAGATATTTTCAATAATTTTCGGTATGATATGAGGGGCTAGAGTACAAACTGCAAAGGGACCTACCCAAGCAGTACTACGAACTACTAAAATCTTATATCTCAAACCGGCTCTTCAGAGTACGGTATGATCAAGAATATTCAAAGCTAAGTAAAATACAAGCCGGTGTTCCACAAGGAAGCGTTCTAGGATCAACCCTGTATTTCTATATACAAGGGATATTCCAGTGGATAACAACACCGTTATGGCTACTTTTGCAGATGATACTGCAATTTTGGCATCCGGTGCGTCGTCAAGGCTGCTGAGAAATTGCAAAATGCCGTCGACACCGTTAGTGATTGGACCAAAAAATGGCGTATGAAGCTAAATCTGCACATATAAACTTTACAAATAAAAAGTTAAGCTACGTACAAATATTCATCAACAATCAAGCTGTACCTTACAGCAATACGGCCAAATACCTTGGGATGAATTTGGATGCAAAGCTAAAATGGAAAGAGCATATCAAAAAGAAAAGGGAAGAGCTCAACTTGAAGTATAGAAAAATGTTCTGGTTACTCGGTAGAAATTCTGACTTATCTGTCGAAAATAAAATAATGCTTTATAAACAAGTACTTAGACCTGTTTAGACCTATGGAATCCAATTATGTGGCTGTACAAATAAAACAAATACTGAAATCATCCAAAAGTTCCAAAACAAAGTCCTTCGTGGAATAGTAAATGCACCATGGTATATAAGAAATAGCGATTTACAATCGTGCCCTACAAATAGAAATGGTTACAGAAGTTGTAAGAAAACATGCTGTATCACACAATCAGCGACTGCATAGTCATATCAACTCTGAAATGGAGTCCGTATTAAATACGAGAGGCAATGTTCGGAGATTAAGAAGAACCAAGCCACACGAGCTAATGGTCTAAATGTCATAAGAAGCATTAAAAGTTTAAGCTTCCCCTAAAGCGATTATATTATTGAGAAAGAAAAATCTGTTGTCGATTGTTCATAGATTGGTTCTGATTACGAGGAGTTTTTAGTGAGGTAAGAATCCCACACTACTTGGTGTCGAATACTGCCAAGTGTCTTTTGAAGATTTCCTCCTGACAAAAAAAAAAAAATAATAATTCTCGGTTTGTCGACTTAACCAAGCATGAACAATGTCACCATTTTCCTCGTCGTCCTGGGACCCGCTAAGTTCTGTGAAACTTGGAGGAACAAAAAGATAAATTCTTATCCAAAGCTAACATGTGCAACGAAGGCAAATTAAACTAAAATATGTGAAGAATTGCGTTTATGAGGCACGAAGAATTCGCATTTGACCTTTTTATCAACTCAAAATGACTTTTTTCGCGATAGAAATTTGGTATAGCGATAGAAATTTTGAAACCATGAAGTACTGTATCCTTCAATTATAAATAAAATAAATAGGGTGAGGCAACAGAGCTAGGAGCCCCTTGGCCTAGCGCATTTCTCACAACCATGCCTTGTGAGGGAATGGAGGGGACCTACAATTTTCTCCCAGTTCGGAACGGCTAATTGAGAAAGCGCTTTTCATGACAATGAATTTACTAAGGGAGGACTTGCCAATTCCTCGCGAAAGGCGATACCCGTGGGAAAACATTTTTGCCTCTGCTGGGATTCGAACCTCGAACCTCTGGATTATCAGGTGGACATGCTAACCATCACCCCATCACGCCACGGTATACTTCAATTACTTGATAAAAAGAAGATTTTGACAAGTGTAAAAAATGTGTGTAAAAGGCGTAATCCCACAAATCGCTCTTGACTTGTTGCTTTGTGCTACAGGTCCCTCGTAACGTCTGGTTCTACCTCACGTTATGGCAGTCCGATTGTTTGGTCAGATCGACAAATGTAACGGAGTCAAACTTCTTCCACTCTAGCTTTCTGAAGTTTTGCTTATACAGCAAACATCAGAAACCGCTAGTATACATATATTATAAAAGCCAATTTTGAAGAAGAAAACATATCCGCGGAACTGCAAGCATTATCACGCTTTTGGTTCTTTTTTTGGCATTCGTAGTCCAATATTGTTACGACGGGAAGGGCCTAGTCTTTTTTCCTGAAGCAAAGACAATCTAAATCCAATATTCCCTAAAAAACGAATTAGATGTGTCAATTATTTTCTTCTCTATTCTTTTACAATTTCGGCACTTCGAGTGTTGTCTTCTCCTTATAATTTTTCATTTGTAAATCTCCCCCAAGCCATAAGCAGCCTTAAAAATTATTCGCCAAAGGTGAATTGTGTATGCCATTGAGCTTTATGTGCCTACTTTGATTTAGTAAAAATGTATGGTCTTCTTTAGCCAGTAAAGGCTATTTGCCTATATTGGCTTCTTTGACCCGTATAGACTTTGTTTACCAGTGTAGGCTTTCTTCACCCGCATAGGCTTCTTGCTCTATCTGACAGTTTAATCTACTCTACTCTCTCAAGCTTGAGTGGAAAACCGTGCCGTCGATACGATAGTTACAAGGGGTACAGAACTGCAAATCCTATTTTTTTTAGTCGAAATCACTTAATTTGCCCCAAACATACAATTTAAAAAAGTACTATTTTATTTCCTCGTCCAATGGCAACTCCATTCAAAGCAAAAGTCTCCACTAATCCCCATTAGGAGGTGGGCGAATGTTTGTGTTTCGATTTCAATCAGCAGGGGCACTTCACTATACCCCCATCAGACAGCATCAACTCTTTCTTCTCCACAAGTTGTATCTTCGTGTGTGTGTGTGTGTGTTCTTTTTTGTTCTCTCTATAGCTCTCTTGTCTCTTTTTGTCATTCCTCTTTTATCACACTGCCTCTGTGGTTATAGTATTCTTAGCAAAATCGCACATGTGTGAGTGTTAAATCCAGTTGAATTGGATACCATCGAAGGCATTGGGGGTGTTTGAGTATTTAAAAAGCCGGTTTTGCTACAACAACGCCAGTTGCATGCACCCGGGAACAATTTCAAAGAATAACACCAACAAGTATACAAAAGAAAACCAAAATAGGCAGAAAATAAAATAATAATAATTTCAGTTGGTTCTCTACTCTATACACAGAGGAATAAAAAGGGAAACGGAAAATAAGGAAAACAAACACTTGAAATAAAAATAACAAAATTAAAATAAAAAAAATAAAAAAAAATTGAAAAGACTGCAAGCGCAAGACATTGCATTGTGCAGTGTGTGGGACGATGGTCATAGTGCCGATGTCGAGTACGTATACAACACGGTGTTGCAGTACATGGTGACTGGCTGGAATCTGGAATATGGAAGCGATTGAAAACAGAGCGAATATTCCGCTGAGGCTGTTATATTATTACATCTCCCCATGGTGCGATGGTTAAAAACAGAAACAATATGTGTGCGGGTTTGATGAACTGTGTGGTTTTGGCTCAACAATTTACTGGCAACACTTTTGATATTAGTTTTTGTTTTGTTGGCTGCTTTGGTAAGGTTATGGTTAGTTAAAAACAAAAACCACTCAATATAACAGTTCCTATAGTGAACGTAGTAGTTTTTTTTTTCTCCGTTCCAACATGTTTGAGTGGGAAACATTTTAATTTGTTATAATTAATAGAAATGGTCAAGAGGACGATTTTGAGTTGAATTTTTTATCTTTTAGGCACAATGCAATTGAGTATGTTAGTAAAATACCAATGAAAGTATCTGAATTTTCTTAATAAAATTTATTTCAGAATGGTTCGATCAGGTTAAGTAGTTAGATATTGATGTCTTTGAATTGAAATTCAGCCATCAAATAATTATACTAGGGATGATACTAAGTTCCGGTATAACACAAAATACCTATTCTTTCTGGTCGTAATCATCACCTTGTCTGTCCCAATTCTCTTTTAGTTTTAGTTAAATTAGAAGAATTTCTTTCGAAATAGATTGACTTTTATGCAAAAGAAAGGCCGACCAAAAAACGAATTGGTTTTGGTTGGCCTCATATATTGAACAGTACAAAACCGGTATGACTGCCGACGAATTCTAAAGTCATATGGCAGAGCTGTGATCCTTTTGTGATCACGAAGCTTGTAACGCCGGAAAAGAAAGAAGAAGACAATGATTATGTTTTGATACCTTTGGGAAAATGATTAGAGTGTCTGGACCTCAGGGATTCATTCCCATTTAGATGTAAAACAAATTTTTACGGTGAAAATTTCTTAACTGTTTTGAAAATTGCTTTCTACCCAAGCAATTCAAAGACTCCTCTCACAGGAATGGTTGAGCTAACTAGTAACTCCAATTTTTTTTAATAAGCAAATTAAATAACCAATAAGTCTCCACTTTTCATTATTATTATGGTGACATGGTTTAAGGCTCAAAGATTTAAGCTCCATTGAACTGTTTCAAGGTAGGTCGAATTTTGTAACTTACTCAATTTGAAGGGTGGACCCTGAGATCCAGACAGCTCGGGAGGAACTTCGGAATCAACCAACATCAATTTCGATTTCGGGTGAGCCCTCTTCAGTTATGCATTCCAAATCAGTTGCGGTCTTCTTTTAAGGGTGCGCCCTCTTCAGTTATGCATTCCAAATCAGTTGCGGTCTTCTTTTAATTGATAGTACCACCGAAGACGAAGTCTTCCCCCTCCGCGATTTCCCTGCAATATGCTTTCGAGCCGAAGTGTTGATGCCCATCTGCTCTACATTTCTCAGCCATTGTAGTCTTGCGATGCGTAGTTCTTTCGAAAAGACCAAGGGTTTCCTCATCCTCTTTAGATAAGGTCCATGCTTCCGCGCCGTAAAGCAGGACTGGGATGATAAAGGTCTTATACAAGGTTACCTTGGTTTTTCTGGAGAGGGTTTTCTTTTTCAATTGCCTTCTTAACCCAAAGAAGCAAAGGATGTTTTCCGTGTCTATAGCGGATTCTAGGTAGACGAAGTCCTGTACTACCTCGAAGGTATGTCTGTCTATTGTGACGTTTTGTCCAATTCGTCGATGTTCGGTGTCCTTGTATGATGACATCATATACTTCGTTTTGCCCTCATTAACCATCCAACCCATTTTTTCCGCTTCTGTTTCAATGATCGCAAAAGCACCTATGACATCACGCTTTTTTCTTCCCATTACTTCAATATCGTCTGCATAGGCGAGTAATTGTACAGACTTTTGAAAGATCGTTCCTCTGGTATTGACGTTTGAGTTTTGCACATTCTTTTCAGGTATGATATTGAAGAAATCAAATTCAGGTATGATATTGAAGAAAGCATGACAGTTTGTCGCCTTGCCTAAAGCCTTTTTCGACATCAAAGGTCTCGGTGAGTTCTTTACCAACCTTGACGGAGCAGCGTGAATTCTCCAAAGTCATCCTGCATAGTTGTACGAGTTTTGCAGGGATGCCGAAACTAGACATGGCTTTGTTCAGCTCGTCTCTGAAAATACTGTCATACGCGGTTTTGAAATTCATAAAGAGATGGTGTATATCGATATTATATTCTCGGGTTTTTTCGAAGATCTGTCGTAATGGGAAAATTTGGTCGATTTTCAACTTTTCTGGTCTCAAACCAGATAAGGGCCTACCAAATTGTTGACGTGTGGTTCCAGACGATCACATATCTCAGCAGATAAGATCTTATAAGCGACGTTAAGAATGTTTATTTCTTTATAATTAGAGAAATTGTGAGGATCTCCTTCTTTAATGATCTGGCATATGTACGATCTGAGGTTCCATTCCTGGGGGGCATACCTTCTTGCGACCAGATCATGCAGATCAGTTGGTGCATGCTCCTTTCCAACTGATCTTCTGCTGCCTTGAAAAGTTCGGCATCAAGGCCATCTGCACCTGCAGTCTTATTTGATTTAAGATTGCATATGGCAAGCTTAGCTTCTTCTAAGTCGGGAGGAAGGCGTTCTTGATCATCGTCCAAGCTGAATGGGGCAATCTGCCTGACAGCGGAATTTGTGTCCTTATCGCCGTTAAGCAGTCTGCAGAAGTGATATTTCCAAATCCTCAGTAGCGACTGCGACTCTACAACTATGTTTAACAGCTGGTCTTTACAGACTTGAGACAGGGGCTTGCCACCTTAGTATGATCTTTTTACTTTTCGGTAAAACTTGCAAGCCTGTTTTGTTTTGGAGGCCGACTAAAACTCAGAACCTCAGAGGCGACGACGGCTCGAATGACTTGTTTGCATAGCTGCCACTGGTCTTCAAAACTTCAATTGAATTCAAAGTAGCACTTGTGTAAGCCTAATATGTTTTTTTTTTTTATACAATTAACGCGCACGTCAAGGGTTTATGAGTACCCTTATAGTGTTATAGAACACAGTGCGAGCATTTAGGAAAGTAGGAGAGGATTTGAAAGGAGACACCGATGCACGTTGCTTTTGAATCTCTGTAAATCGTAATGTAGGGGAAAAACAGGGTTAGGTAGAGCATTCCACATTCGGGTGGTGCGACTAAAATAAGAATCTCTATACTTGACTGTACGCCCGAAGTTGGGCTCAAGGTAAAACTGATGAGCATTCCTAGCGAGGCGGGTGTTGCGGCTAAATTGTTTCAGGGGAGGAATGCAGCTGGCTATTTCACTAGAGCACTGTTTATAGAAAAAGCGATAAAAGAGAGTGAGACAGGTAACATTTCGACGATGTTCAAGAGAATCAATCGATTCTACAATTGAACCATCACCTATCAATTTTAACGCTCTATTTTGTACCCTATCAAGCAGGTGCAAAGATGTTTGAGAAGCACCTGACCAGATATGAGAGTTGTACTCCAGTTTTGGGCGGATGAAGGCCTTATAAATTGTAGCCAGATCAGAAGGGGTGAAGAACTTCCTGCATCGTCTTAAGAAACCGAAGCATTTAGCAGCGTTTTTGGCGACTTCAAATATGTGGTCATTCCAACGAAGATCATCGTTTACACACATACAAAGTACTGACAGCTTTTCGGTTTCTTGGATGCAGGTACCATTCATTGATAATAGCAAATGGGGGAATGTTAAGCTTCAACGACAAGAGACAGCATTGAGTTTTCGAAGCATTGAATTCTACTCGGTTCATAAGACCCCATGAAACAATGCTGTCAAGGTCAGAATTCAATGACCTTATCATACGCAACCGTTCCAGTTCCACATCCGAAGAGCAGGGACGTGAATTTGGAAACGAATATGAAAAGCTGAGGGTCGAGTCGTCAGCAAAACAGTTAAGCGGATTAGAAGTTTCAGACTAGAGATCATTAATGAAAATGAGGAAGAGAGTCGGAGACAAAACGGAGCCCTGGGGCACACCAGCATTTATAAAGTGGGTATCAGACTTGAAGCCATCCAACACAACTTGTATTCGGATCGTCGGAAAGGTATGTAATAGAACACCGAATTCTAAAAGGAAATTAATTGTATAATTTCTTGAAACATACAAATTTGTATTTACTTGAGGAAATCCGTTCAAAGCAAATAAATTGACTTAAATAAAGGTCTGATGTCATTACTCCGTTTTATGTATTTTTACTGCTGTATCAAGTATCACTTCCTTGTTAGTCAGTTAAATCATGAAGGGAAATATCAATAAAAATCTATTAAGAAAGACAAAAATACTGAATAAAAACCACACTCGTTATGCCTCATCAATCTTTCATAAAAAAATTCTAAGCCAAGATCCTTCCTCCAAATTTTTGCAAGACATTATCATCAACTCTAATTGAAATGTACCTATAACGTTTTCCAGCTAACCCTTCATATCTCGGCTACGGTACTAGCATTTTCCTGGAGCATACATAGCTCAGAAAAAAAAGTCACAATCTCCATCAAAATGTACGTTTCATCTTCACAAACATTTAGTTGTTCTTCGCAACACTTAAATTTCATCTTCAAAAAAAAAACCTCATACACCATTCACTCCTCTTACCAATATTGGATGAAAAAAAAATTTCCTCTGACCATGACATTACGCCATAACCTTATCAAATTGCCATTCTCCAGTTAGTGCGCTGCGTACCCTACCCACTTTAAAAGCTGAACAGTAACTACTGCACTTATGCAATCGGCACAACTCACCACTATTTGCAATGTCGACGCGATGATTTAACTTAGCCAATTACTCCTTCGGGCCATGTGACAGTGAACGGACAACAACGACGAGTACAACGATCGTACGACCGACGATGAGAAGAGATGTGTTTCCGTACTTCATGTTTCCTTCAACACACATATCGACCGGGGCAATCTACACTTGTTTCCATTGCTCTGCGCACCGCACTATTCGTATCTATATGCCATCGTCGTCATCGCGAAAACGCGACTTCCAGAGCCCCACCTCAGTATGCAATCCATCTTGGGCCAAACAAACGCGCAACAAAACCCATCACCACTACCACACCAGCAGCGAAGCACCACCAACGAAAATAACAACAATGAGGCGCGTGACTGCTCTTCTACACTTAACATGCACGAAACGACTTTTCCGCAAGCGTCCGCTGCCGCTCACTCCTCCAGCTCGCAATTGCATCCGCCATGGGTTAGATCCGTAAAGTGGTCTCGATGGGTTCAGTGAACTTTTTTGGCCAACACCAACAATGGCTCAGGCATAATGATGCTTGCTTGTCTGCCTGTTGTGTCGGTCGATCGGTCTGTCGCTCGTCGTCGCAGCTCGTCCATCTGATCTACGCACCACAAGCGTCCACATTTGGAGTGCACTTTTCAACCATCAGTAAAACGGTATCTGGTCGAAACGAAACCCACCCATGCCGTTCGCAATGGTGTCGACTCCACCAGACAAATCACCTGTCGCCGACAATTTTGTGTGCGCGATCAATATTGCACGGGCCTGGCTTTGGGACTAGGCTAGGCCTCATCAGTTATATTGTGTGATGTTTTTTTTATTGTTATTATTTTTTATTTCTGTAAGAGGTGCTGAGTGTTAGATAGCTAATTTGTATGATGGTCGCGCGTCGTCGGTTATTAATTACGCACGCTTTTTATGAATATCGCACATCCGCCCACGGAGTTGTCTTTGGGAACCAAGTAAAGCCGCGCGTCAGCGTTATGCAACATACAACAGTTTTTATGCTTTCACATGCAGGCGACACACAGTGGGCCGGCCCGGGCATGTTCTAATGGAACGTTGACATCAATTTGTCAAAATTCTTTGAAGTGCTCTACGTCGACGTTTGGTGTATGGAGTATGGTGTTGCGTTCGGTTATTTGTTTTGTCGATCACGCACTCATATCTATGATGGGAAAGAATTTGGTGTTGTTTTGAAAAACAGCTTTTGGACAGCGCAAGTTAATTTATAGAGGAAGATCGTAATTATCGTGACTCTGTGGCAGGTGACCATAATGCCGCGCTACATTGGGTGGTATGCGTATAAGTTTTAACGAGGACAATGAGTGAAACGTGTTTGTAGGTCGATAATGGCATTTAAGAGGCACCTGTGGTGACCAATTTGTTTGAATACTTTGGGACGACTTGGTTTTATTCTTTAGAGAGAGAGTTTAGTTACCAACAATCTTTGCAAGTTGAAAAAAAAAATTGACAGGATAGAAGAAAAAATACAAAACTGATCGGATGTTAACGTGCTTTGAAGAAAATGGAGCGTTCAGTCTAGTTACTGTTGCGAGAAAAATTTTCAAAAAGTGCCAAACTGCTTTTGAAAGTCCTTTAGTTGTGCAGATTTAAATTCTTAAAAGCACAGTTCTGATCTTTTTGAGAATCCTTTATAGAAAATACGAGGCAGGGTCACACTTTCATTTGCTCTGCAGAAAAAAGAGCACAAAAGTCGAGTAATTTTCTAGGTTATGAAAAAATTTGCGAAAAGAGTAAAAATGATTTTAAAATCCTTTCCGATATGCAAACCTACGTCCAACTCTGATATTTTAAGGATCCCAATTGAAAAATGTTACTACAATCGTTGCAGACAAACTTGATGTGACCAAAAACCAAAAAGTAGCCCGTTTGTGTCTCAGGATTGAGTCACTTGAAACTTTGGTAAGAAACGTCGATCACAGTCGAATTTTAACTTTACGGTGATGCATTCGTAGAGACTACCAAAAAATCACTTCACACCAAAACTTTAAAAGAATTTCGTAGAAATTTCATCAAAACAGGCCTTAACATAGAATCACCAGGCTGTGTAATTCCTCGAATTGTTTAGTAAATAACGTAAGGACCGCCACCGAATAAATAAATGAAAAATAAACATTGTGGTGCAACCGAGCGAAGAGCCAGAGGGCCTAGCACATTTCTCACAACCATGCCTTTGAAAATCGCTTCCCTCAAAAGCGCTTTTTAAGGCAATGAATTTGCTTACGGAGGACTTGCCAATTCCTCGCAAAAGACAATATCCGTGAAAACTCATGTTTGCCTCTGTTGGGATTCGAACCATGAACCTCCGGGTTAACAGGCAGACATGCTAATAGTTTTATAAATTCATTTTTTATTTTCTTTAACTTATCGCTACTTACATGTCAACAAAAATGATTAAACTAGCTTACAAAATAACTTAATTAACTTACTGACCCTAGGCGGATACTCTAAATTACTCAATAACTTAATTCTAATGCCTCTCGGCCTAAGGACAAAAAAAATATATATTTCAAAATATAACTAATAGACATGCTAACCATCACGCCACGGGTACATCTCCTATCAGGAGGTGTTTAACGCGAGGGATTATTATTAAAATCTGTTTCAGGATCAACAAACCGACGATTTAACAGCAAGTAAATCTAACGCAAATGACATCGGAGATAAACTCAAATAACCTCAAACTACAAATTGATTATCTGCTAAGAGTTGTAGAAATGGATGATAATAATCGGCTTCCAAAAAGGACTGCTGCACAATTCATCAGAAGCAACTCAATTTGGTTTGCAGAATGGCACAATCTAGCTAGGGAGTGTGGATGTGAGCTTTCTTTGGACCTTGCGAACCTCAATTCTTGGAAACCCCACCTTTACCAACTGATACAGAAACTGGATGATGCAAAAAGGCAAAACTTTATACATAAACAGAATTCCTCTACTACTTCAGCAGCTCATTCACCGTAAGTGAAATATCTACAATTTTTAAAGCTAGAGGTGAACTGCTAAGCCTTAATTATCGCCCACATAGAATAACTGATCAGGAACAACTACGCAGTTTGTGCAACTTAAGAGAGCGTGAAGATATCAGCCACTTCCTAGGAAGATGTCCTATACTCCAAGAAATTAGAAGGGTATATTGGAATAAATTAACTTTAGAAGATGAAGAAATAAGACTGATACTCAATGGCAGTCAATGGAAAAGGCTCTTAGGGTTTTCTAATGAAGCACTTGTATACAGGATAAATGTTATTATGAGTTATTTTAAGTCCACTTATATTTGTTGTAAAGGCAGGAATTTTGTTAATTGTATCTACTTTCTTTTGATTACCAAGTCAACATAAATTAATTATTATTATCATTATTTTATACAGTTATCTTTATTGTTGTTATAATCACTAAATGTAAATAAATGTAAATTAAGTTGTCTAAACTTGGCTCTAACGCCAACAACGAGCGAACAGGGGCGCTCGGGTAATCTGTGCAAATCAAACCCCCATCGTCCTGGATGCATTAAATCCCATTCCTGTTAAATGTAAAGTCCATGTTAACTCAATATTAAATGTTCGAATATTGTGATATTTATATAAATTTGTCTTAGAAAAACAAAATACTGTTACCACTCAGGCAGACGGCACGCGGCCATGTCTTTATTATGTATGTAAAACCAAATTTGTAAAAAAAAATTTTGAAAAATAAAGCATTTTAATAATAATAATAATAAATAATAAATAAAAGAGATGAAGAGTCTGTTGATGCTTTCATCTCTATCCTGGCCGGAAAAAATACGAAGCACCAAGTTCCTACGCGAGCTGATGAGGGAAGGCATAAAGGAAAAAAGTGGGGCAAAGGAACGGGAAGCAACTTACCCTCTTAACCATATCTTTGTGAGAAAATGGAAAGGACCTTAAACGAACTTAAGCGAACGGCTAGTGAAGAAAACGCTACTAATGGCATAAAACTGCTATCGGAGGAATTGGCAACTCCTTGCAAAAAGCGATACTTGCAAAAATACATAGTGGTACCCGTGGTGTGATGGATAGCATGTCCGCCTGTTAATCCAGAGGTTCGAGTTCGAATCCCACCAGAGGCAAAAATGTTTTTTCTACGGGTATCGCCTTTCGCGAGGAATTGGCAAGTCCTCCGTTAGTATTCATTGCCATGAAAAGCGCTTTCTCGATTAGCCGTTCGGAACCGACAGAAAATTGTAGGTCCCCTCCATTCCCTCACAAGGGATGGTTGTGAGAAATGCGCTAGGCCCAGGGGCTTCTCGCTCTGTTGCGCCACCCTATTTATTTATTTATGCAAAAATACATTTATTTTTGATTCTGGGATTCGAAAATCAAACCTTCCATGCTACCATTATGCCATGGCGCCAGAGAAGACAGACTTACAAGAATCTAGGGCTTATCTACTTGCTGAGGAAAGTCGAGTTGAAAGAAAAGTTTGCCTAGGATTTATGCTTCAAACGTCTATACCTTAGCCGTTTGAGTAAATAACAAAAGGCTGTTCGAGTCCACTGAAGACGTAGACGTAGACGGCAAGACAAAGTTCAAGAGAGAAGCACTACTAGCGCGCTGGTTAACCAAGCAAGCAAAGTGCTCATCAGTGTTTCTCTAACCAGAGAGAGGGGACCAAGACGCCACTTCTTCACTCCTGGAGAACCAAAGATTTGCTGCTGTAAGAAGTCTTAGCTTGAAATGTTTGATAAAAGCGTCAGAGAGGCAAAAGTAAACGAAAGAAACGTTAAACAAAACAACACCATCCTTAACCAGGAACTCCGTTCCGCCCATCAGACGAGTTCACATTGAGCTACTCGGGGGTGAGCTGGTGCATTGTTCCAAACTCAGTTTCCGGACACAAAGTCATCTTTCTCGGCATTCTTCCTTTAGCGTTACCTTTCGGTGTTTTCTATCACAAGCTATAGTATAAAGGAAATTATCCACAAGAAATAAGTCTCTCTGAAACTGCTCCCGATTATGCAAGGTGTTTGCTTACGGTGCAACAATAAATCTCAGGTCGGATAGGTTTAACCAAGACAATAAAAAATCGTATGGGTCTATCTCTCTCCGTTGAGGTGGAAGGGCAATTTTATAAAAATATGACAAATTTTTTTTTAATTATTAAAAACAACTTTTGTCACAAGATATATGATGAGTCAGCATCTTCAGATGGTGGTTCCAGTGGCGTAGTTGTTGCTTTGTATGTCCGTTACAGAAGTTAGCAAGCCACAGAGAGTAAACACAGTCATGGAAAAACGTTTCTTCCCTTAGCTTTTTAGAATCGCCAAAAAATAGGCTTCTGAAATGGGTTTAGCCTCCAGTGTGTATACAAAAATATTTCGAAGTGATGCTTTAAGAAAGAACATTTTGGTAATTTGAAAATCAAGACCTAAGCATTAAGGCTCATATTTTTAAAAAGTTAAGCAAATCAGACATCGAAGCTTTCTCATGGTCTTGAATAAACGTGATCGATGAGACGTTCGATCAAACTTCATTCGAACTCCAAAACGGTATATCCCGAAAAGTGGATACACTTCAAATTTGATGATAAAGAAATCGTAAGGAATTTGATTCAAAGACAACTGGTAATAGAATTTCAGCAAATGTTAAAATTTCAATTGCAGACTCATCGCTTGTGAGAAATTAGTTAAGTCCTGGACGTTGCCAGTTCCAGTTAATTGCGTTTCGATGACACACAATTGTTCTTTTTCTATGGATTTTGAGCAATAAAAAAGAAATTCACCTTCCCAACCAATCAACTTGCCTATCAAAGGATCAAAGATTCACATATTAAACGAACTCAGAGCCTGAATACCTTTTCATGCAATTAAATGGAGCAAAGGACTTGGGTATAAAGACGTCGACGACGAAGAAAAACAAATCAATTTGCAATTAAAACTCCCCATGGCTGGGGATGCTGTAATTAGTTCCACTATAATGCCCGTAATGAATAAACGTGTATCAACATCACTATAATAGGGACAGGCAGTAAAATGATCCGTTAAACCGATATTATACAATTTACAGCACAATGATACCCACTTACATTGTAAAGGGCTACATGCATGTTAGTTGTATAAATGGAAATGGCATCAGGCCCCTATTTCATGGGAAAAAGACCAAAAGACCCTGCCTTACCAAAAGACACAACAAGCATACAACGAGACAACTCAGGCCAATTGGCAATCAACTATCCTAAGCACATGTATCTAACTTATATATGTAGTATCCAAGCAATTGGCATGGGACAATTGCTGCTTCTCTCCTTGTGGTCTCTTTTAGTCCGTCCGAGCTGCGTACTTAGTCGCATGTAATAATTATCTACCCGCAATGAGTTGCACGCAGAAGATTGCCAGATGCCAGTGTTTGGGGCTGACTGGGGGCGATGCGATGGCGGGCGGTAGAGGAATGGAGACACACCATGTTTGTGTGCCGATTGCTGGTGGAACATTTGTAGTCAAACAACGACAACGTTACAGCGACGATTTTGCGGACAACATACACAAATCGATTTGCATTTCCGTTTTTTCTGCAAAAGTCGCCTTTATTTGTCTATGTCGTTAGTTGTTTGGGTTTTTATTATTTTTTTCTTTCTCTTTTATTTTTCTGTTCTTCTCGTATTCTTTTAGAGAAAAATAAAAAAAAAAAGTCAACAGAACAAATTGCAAAGTCTAAATACCGGAAGTCTTGCATGCTAAAGACCTTAGGAAAAAAATTGGAAAAAAAACTTTGCTGGTAACAAGCAAATGATCGAACTCGTTTGTTTCTCAGGAATGAGTTGGCTTCTTTCTTTGCGGGTGGGATGCAGAAAGGCGTCTGGAAAGTATTCTATCACCACTCCTGATTAACGACATATCTTTTTTTAAGGTTTTCAAGGAGTGAATAGGATGGGAATAGGTTCCAAGTGCTATTAAAATAAAATAAATATTTAGACGCCAAAAGCTTGGGATGGATCAGTGCCTGGTGGCCTACACCAGCGGTACCACACCACCTTCACCAACTTTGTGATTTGATTTTATGGCAAACGCCATACATAATTTAACTTTTCGGGGGCAGTTATACTTGTGTCTAATTTGATATCAAAAAACTATGGCTTCTTTCGTAGGTAAACTTATCTTTCGATCACTTCATATCCTTAGCTCAGTTAAGATGGAGTTCAGCTTTTTCTCATAATATAATAATAATACTCTACAAAGAACAGCAACAAAGATTCAAACAGTGACTCGCAGTGTGTAAAAACTAAAGCACTTCAAAAGCCGTATTAAATTAATTAGATCGGAGAATTCTACTGATTTTTTATTGAAGGGCATGCGGCGAATACTTTCGACCTATTTCCAAAATTCTCATCCCGAAAAATACAGGGTCAAAGTTTTATCTCCTCAAGGCAAAACGCACCATTATGTTGTATCGGAAGACTTTACGTATCCCATCACGGTACACGGTAGAATCCGAAACAGTGCTGCAACCTGCAATATGAGAAAATTAATAAGGATGCATTTAACAACTTCTGTTGAAATTAAATTGGTTTGATCTTTTTTGATGGAAACGTTGAAGAATCAGCCAATTTGTTATTTAAGGATAAGGAGGATGCCTATACCCATAAGTCCAATTTTTTGCTTGACCTAAAAGAAGAGCAATTCAGTATTGTCTAAAAGGTCACTTGTTTTTTTCTCTTGTTAAGAACATTAGGAACTCCAGTTTGCTGGCAAATCAATTTGCTGCTAATTCAATTTGCTTTATAGTGCAAGTGTTGCCATGACGGGGGTCCTGAAAGATTCCATATACCCCAAGAGTATACGTTTTCTAACCCGTTCTTCCAAGATCTTCCCAAGTAGATAGGAAACTGCATTTACCCCTGTCCCTAAAAAATCTAATCTTTCCAACCTAACCTTTGTTTTTCTTTCTCATGAAATGTGAAAACTTCCCAATGATCGACAAAACAGTGAAGACTTTCGTAGCAAAATAAACACTGGTGATAAAATAACATATATCTCACTTAAAAGTAAAGAACATCCCCTACTTTGTTTTGCAGAAAGTTAGATCATTGCTATTGATATTTCTTGAGCATTTGAAAGAGCTTGACATCAGGCTGTCTTTTCATAAACATGTTCTTTTGGAACTTCTGAGTCTTTTCTGCGTTTGATGACCTTTCTCATCTTTCAATACAAATTGTGTTGAATTGTTTTAGTCTCTAACTCACCTCATATTTGCAGGTGTGCCTCAGGGTTCAGTTTTGTTTCGGGCTCTTTTCCATGTTTTCATAAATATAGAAGTCTTTTAAAAAATTAAAAGGGTGGCGCAACGGAGCAAAGAGCCCCAGGGCTTAGCCCGATTCTCACAACCATACCTTGTTAGGGAATGAGAAAGCGCTTGTCATGGCGCTTGAATTTACTAAAGGAGGACTTGCCAATTCCTCGAGAAAGGCGGTAGCAGTGGAAAAACATTTTTGGCTCTGTTGAGATTCAAACCACGAACTTTTGGGTTCACAACAGCAGACATGCTAACCTTCACGCCACGGGTACCACCTTAAAACTTCACATCCCTGCTCTTCGGAAGTTTTTTTTTTATAATTAACGCGCACATCAAGGGGTTATGACTACCCTTATAATGTAATAGATCACAGTGCGAGCATTTAGGAAAATAGGAGAGGATTTAAAAGGAGACACTGCACGTTGCTTTTGAACTTTTGTGAATCGTAATAAAGAGAAAACACAGAGCCAGGTAAAGCATTCCACATACGGGTGGTGCGACTAAAGTATGAATCTCTATACGTCCGAAGTTGGGCTCAAGGTAATTGGACTGGGAACAACTTGAAAACGATAACAATTTTTTAAAGAAAATCATCTTTTCCGATGAGGCTCATTTTCATTTGACTAGTGCGGTAAATAAACAAAACTGTCGATTCTGGTGCGATGAAATCCACAAAATATTCATGTAAACTATTAAATTCACCTAAATTGACAGTTTGGTGTGGTTTTTGAGCTAGTGGAATCATCGGTCCGCAGTTCTTTCAAAATGAAGCTGGGAACACCATTGCTGTCAATGGAGAGCGGTATAGGTCGATGATAACCAACTTTAATGGCCAAAATGGGAAAAAGTTGATCTTGACAACATTTATTTTCAACAAGACGGGGCTACGAGCCACACAGCAAATGTAACGATTGAATTATTGAGAGAAAAGTTTAGAGATTCGATTACTTCAAGAAATGGTGATATTGAATGGCCTCCAAGAAGTTGTGATTTAACACCATTAGACTATTTCTTGTGAGGTTATTTGAAGTCATTGGTCTTTCAAAATAAACCAGATTCTTAGTGCAGTCATTGAAGAATTATTGCTCCGAATTTTTTTACTGTGAACCAATTTGCATGAAATTGAAAAGAAAAAACATTAGATGCTCCCCTTATTTGCAATACAGCTAACTTATTTTACGTACAAAAGACTTTTAATAGTTTAAGCTTATTTCAAGCACTACAAAACTTTTTGTATTAGAATGCATAAAATGCATCTGCTCGCCGCTAGATGGCATTAACCACATCGATTAAATTTCAAACAAAATAAAAAACGGCTTTGATCATTAATATCTAGCCTAATATTGCACTTAGAATACTTTATAAAAAACCAAATTGTTCATTGTTTTACCTGCTACAACTTCCTTACAACGTTTTCGATAAAACGTATATTTTTCGAGATATTTGCAAAAACCGATAAAAAAACGTGAGAAAATTGCGAATTTTCAATTGCCAATAACTTGAAAGGTATTGGATTTTTTGAAAAACTTTATGGATGACTTTTTGCTTTGCTGATCTCAGAAACCCGATGTAAGATTAACGAGTTTATCACTTATTAATCTTCCATTACGAGACTAGCCGGTTAATCACCTGCTAGTCGAACCACGCGGAACTTTTAATGTATTTCGAAAGACTTTTAGGGTCTATGTAAGCTAAGTCGCTAGTATCATCGAAGAAGAATTCACCGAGATGAGTTTTCTTCCTACGAAGTAGTGCAGGGCATGAGCAAAGAAGGTGTTGAACGGTTTCTTCCTCCTCCTCGTCCATGCAGCTTCTGCAAAAATCATTGGAAAACACATCAAGTCTTTTGGCGTGTCTTCCTATTAGACAGTGTCCCGTAAGAAAACCTATATGTATTGATTAAACTGCACATTAAAATAAAAATATTTGATTTTCCACTTGTTGTTAAGTGTGTTTTTTTTTTTTAAGAAATCATATCACTCTTATTCCCTTTATCCCTTTATTATCGAAGAAACTTAAGAGCTACAGCTCAAAGTCATCAACAAAATTCAAAGTCGAAGAATTTATAAAATTCACTGCACTCACATGCAGTGAATTTTATTTTCGAAGCAAATGTACAAGCCATTATTAATAAACTTAGAAAAGTAAACAAAGTTTTCCATGGTATGGTATAAATTTATTTAAAAGAAAATAGCAAACAAGTGTTTGTTATTGTTTTTGTTTTGTCCTGGAGTTGTAAATTGAATAGAATTATTACAAAACATTTTTAAAAGAAAAAAGAAAAAATTTTATTAGAAAAATGTATGTTGAAGATCGAAATGATCATACCTCAACTCCATGTTGCGTTTCGCCCAGGCACGGCAATTGGGCTCATCAGTTAGATGATTGCCGTACCCTTCTAAGACGCAATTTTAGTTCGGAATACACCGAAGAAGCCAACTGAAGATTGTGTTTCATACATCAATAGAAATGTTAAGTAAATAAATTATAACACTTATAAGACACTAGCTGTGCCCGCGACTTCGTCCGCGTGGAATAGTGACTTTCGGCAGCATTTTTAATTTTTTAGGCTACTTATTTTGCAAATAAGACACATTCATGCGTTTTAGTAAACTATTTTTATATTATTTTATTTCAGTACATTTTTGCACACGACGTTCTTACTTTTTCCTTCTTTTGTCAAATAAAAAGGTTTTGCGAGTTTGATACACTCTTTTAAACTAAAATGACAAATCAAAAAAATGGGAATCAAAAAAATACGGGGAATCAATAGTTTTCTAATTACGCTGTTCCAGTCATTATTAAAACTTTTATAATGCCACATCCCAGATGTGTAATTTGTAGCTGTGTGCAATTCTAGAATACTCATTATTGGCACTGGAACACCAACTTGCAGCCACTGCTGATAATTGAGGAAATTGGAAGGATGAATTGAGAAATTCTAAAGGGTATGATGTGACTTGCTCAGTGTCCATAATATTGTCTGTTGATAGACATTCGACAATATCCCCCAATACGTCAAAACATAATTCATAAGTTTATATGGTTAACTATCTCATTATAGTCGGATTAGCCGAAATCGACTTTTCACACAGTCATTACCTATTGCCAATATTTATTTGAAGATCAAGATAGAAATTTCTTCTCAGGCCAACTGGGTAATCGACAATTTGACAGAAATCACCTCACGGTGAAAGGACTTTTGAAATCGGTCCAGTATCTTCAAGGTTCCCGTTTACGTTGCCGTTCCCATAAGAATGTTGGGAAAACAAATACAGCCTATGTCAAGACTATCTCTGCACCAAAATTCATACAAATAGGTTCAATCGTATGGGCGGTTGATGGTAACAAAGTAAAACAGACAGACGGAGTTGATTTCGGATCTATAATATTAGTAAGTACTTCCGTTCGCATGGGAATATGGGGATAAATCGAAGTTAATGTTACTTTGAGATAGTGTAGCATTCTAACGGGGAAATAATTCTTGAAATCAGTCCTGTAGGTTCCCGTTTACGTTTGCATTCTTGTGGGAATACAGGGATAACATATACTTATAGCATATGTCCATCTTCAGGCTCAAGACTATGACTCTGTACCAAAATTCATTTAAAAGTTTGGGCGGTTTTTGATAACAAATAAAATTAGACCGACAGATTTCATTTCAGACTTATGATATTAGCAAAGACTCCCATTCCAGTGGGAATATGGTGACCGTTCCCGTAGGAATGACTGTATGGGAATGACTTACAGTTGATGTTACTCAGGGATAGTGTAGCATTCTAACGGTGGAAGAATTTTTGAAATCGGTGCTGTTGCTTTTAAGTTCCCGTATACGTTCCCGTTCCCGTGGGAATTTAGGGATAAAATAAATAGCCTATGTCCTTCCTCATGTTCTAGACTATCACTGTACAAAATTGCATATCAACCAGTTTAGTAGTTCGGGCGGGAGACGGTAACATAGAATCTCGGACAGACAGAGTGACTTTTACATTTATAATATTAGTAAGGATAATATTGGGAAATAATCTAGCATTGTTCTCCTATTGCATTTTCAAAAACAAACTTTATATTGTTGTTTTGTATTATTTGTTGACCAATGCTCGAATTTCTTTTTATATAAAACTGGGTTTCAATACAATTGGCGCTAATTCAGTACAATTTGAAAACTGTTTTAAGTATAGGTAGTTGAAAAAATTTAATTTCTATCCCTTCCGTGGTGCAGTGGTAAAATG
Organism: Melanostoma scalare; assembly: GCA_949752695.1. Lineage (NCBI taxonomy): Eukaryota > Metazoa > Arthropoda > Insecta > Diptera > Syrphidae > Melanostoma > Melanostoma scalare. The sequence continues at coordinate 22,798,712 of OX456984.1, read as the reverse complement.
TTCACTTTTTAGGATAGACGCGTTGGTTTGAATCCCGCTCTGGGGCCTCTGCTTTTCTTTCAGCCTCCATTTTATCTAAGCGCCGCATTTGAGGTTATATACATATATGAAATAACAACCATCTTATTTCCATCTAGCGCACCTCATAAAAGGGAATGCTGCTAGCCAGACATTACAATGGACCGGCAATTAGGTCTGACTACTCCAGCCCTGTTCACACTGTACAATTAATTCACACTGTAATAATTAATTTAACTAAGGCTTGAACGACCAATGCTTGATAGTGTGAACCCTTCAGACGACCGCTTGTCCAAATTGTTGGATGGTTTTAAAATATTTTTAAAAACTTAGAAGTTGGACGGAGTGGAAGGGTACGTGTGTGACATAAAGCTGGACGACAAGCTTGATAAGTGTGAACGCAAAATACATCCGACCATCCAATTTCCATCAAACGAAGTCCGTCCAACTAATTGTGCAGTGTGAACAGGGCTATAGGCATTAGGCATAACCTTCCTCTTTTTCCTTAAAAAAATAGTTCGGGCTCTAATGAAGACTTTTCAGCATAATGTATGAAATCCTATCGCCGTTAAGTCATTCATACAAATCAAACTGCTCCTTTTTCCAGCCCCAACAATGTTTCCTTTTCATCAAAGTTTTGAAGCAACTTACCAGGCAGGTTGCGGGAATGTTAGTTATTTCAGGGGCTAGTCAATTCATCGGGTTTGAGCTTTTCTTTAAAGACCGTCAGGAAGTTCCTATAGCCCATCCAGCTCTTTACTACACCATAGAACCGCTCTCTTTTCAAATCTCGGTTGGGTTTGAGGAATAGAACTGTTGGGAGTTAAGAAATAAATTTGCATTTACGCAGAAAGAGCTATTTAACCCTTTTTACGAGCCCACCCCCAAAATTTGCATCGATTTATATTCCATTGGCTGCCTCATGATTCCCTTTTGATTGACACAAAGCATCCAAACTAATAAAAATGCCGTGTGAAAATCTATTGACATTTTGCAATCAACATCTTTCGTGTCAGAGTGGTATTGAGTAAATTCCAATAGTAGGGTGCATTACTCACACGTTAAATGAGCCGCCAAATGAAATATTTGTTTTATCAATTCACCTATTCCCACGTATGGGAATTTATATTGGTAGGTGCCATACAAAGCATATTAGATAACGAGAGGAGGTGTCGCGAGAGTTTATTTAGCTTATTTTATTCTATCACGCTTGTGTGTTGCAGGATATGAATTTGCACATGAATCAAATCAATATATTAAAATTTATGTAGCCCCGTAAGTTGTTTGAATTTACGTCTTGCGAAATAAAAGCGCGTTGGCCTTATTTTCTTTTTACGTTCAAAATCAGATCTAAAGAAACCCTAAGAAACTCCGATGTCAAATTCTTCAACCAGAAAGTATGTCAAAGGGAGCTCGACACCAGATATATGCACAAGTTTTGTCCGCCACTCAACTACATAATGGTAGTTGAGCTTCAGAGGCGCGCATTATGAAATCATTAAGGAGCTGCAGAGTGTATGCATGAATTTAAAGCTCCTTCCTGGCCTATCCGTTCCCCTTAAAAATTAAGGATGTTTACCTTATACGACAGTGGTGATGATGGTGGAGTTTTCATAATTATTATTCTTTCACGCCACGATTATCCGAGCTCCACATTATATGAATGAGTGTGAGTAAGGCTGGTTCTTGCCGCTCACTACTCCATTGGGAAATGAGCTCATTTGTGCATCTAGACTATGCAAGGAGCTGTACATTTTAGAGGTGTCTTAAGAGCTTAAGTGATTATAATGGTGAGATGGGGAGTTTTTTGTAGAGCCCAATTCCTTTTGATATCAAGAAGATGAAAAAAAAAAAAAAAACAAGAAGCCAACGCTGCTGGATCTTAGAAAGGGATAAAGTCCTTTTGAGGTCGTTCATGGGTGAATAATTAAGTGTGTAGTATGTTGTGTGCACTCTGTCAAAAGAGGCCAGTGGAACCAGCAAAAATGTATGGATGCATATAAAGAGGAACTTTACTTAAGGAATTCCGAAAAGTTTAAGTGGACCTGCACATGAAAGGGTTACTACCCGAAGCGCTTCAATTGATGTTCTTCATTTAAGAACAAAATTTACCCACTTCTTTCAAAAGAAGCTACTGCGGCTTCCAAAATTTTGTTTTTTTTCTAACCATAGGACTTGTTCTTGAAATTCTTATCGCCATAAGGGTTTTTCGACAAAAGCGGAGTTCACACTGTACAACTAGTTGGACAGACTTTGTTTGATGGACGTTTAATTGTCGGATGTAGTTTGCGTTCAGACTTATCAGACTTGTCGTCTAACATAATGACATATATTCCTCCGCTCCGTCCAACTTGAAAACCATACAACAAGTTGGACAAACGGTCGTCTGAGGGTTCACATTATCCAACTTTGTTCGTTCAAACCAAAGTCTGTCCAACTAATTTTTCAGTGTGAACTGCGCTAAAGTCTTAAGATGAGAATGAAGTGAAATTAATAAATAAATAAATAAGAAGGTTATTAACTTACTGAGTTTGAGCGTTTCTCTCAACCATATACATTGAGAGCAATGGAGGGCACATACCATTTCCGGTCTCGAAGGGTCAAGTGAGAAACCTCTTCTATGGCAGGGTGATTAGTCTCGAAGAACCTGTCAACTCCTAGCGAAAGATGATAGCCGCGGAAAACATTTGGATGTCTCAGTAGTTTGCCCTTCAAACTCCAATATAACAGGCAGACATGTTTATCATCACGCCATGGACAACATGAGTATGAACCGATGCCTTTGGAAATGGGAAATATTTCTTTGGCTGGAGCTAGATATGTAGGGCTGTTTCAACGAACTTCTTTGAAGCAAGTAAACGACTCCCAAAATCAGTTCAATGTGTGATACGTGATACGCAGAACTCGTAACGTGGCGCGTTACAACCACGACTCATAGCCGCGATTCAAAGAATGGGAGACTTGTCTGAAAGACAATATGGCTTTAGAAAAGGGCGCTCAACAATAGGAGTAATAGAAAAAGTAGTAGGGGCTGTCGAAAATGCTCAACAAGGCAGCCAAAACACCAAGAAAATCGTGCTGCTGGTAACACTTTGTACGAAACGCTTTTAATTCAGCCCGATGGTCAAACACGATTGGTGCACTTGAAGGAAGATTCCAAATTCCAGAGTATCTCTTACGGATGATAAAAGATTATCTCAAAGAACGAGAACTTATCTACCAAACCACTGAAAGAATGATACAAAAATATATCACAGCTGGAGCAGCACAGGGATCTATCATTGGACCAGTCCTCTGGAACATCTCCTACGATGGCATTCTCTGTATGGAAATGCCCGAAGACTGCTTTTTGGTTGGATATGCTGACGACGTTGCTGCGGTGATAACTGCTAGGGACACCGAAAGTGCACAGAGAAAGTTGAACCAAGTGATGCGAAGGACAAATTCCTGGATGGAGGAACATGGGCTATAGCTAGCTACTGAAAAGACCGAAGTAGTAATTCTAACTAAAAAACGAATTCGTCATCGATTTCCACATCGAAACCGAACTTATAAAAAGCAAAAACGTGGTAAAATATTTGGGAATAAAGCTCGACACGAAACTGAGCTTTTGGGACCGGATACGAACGGCAGCTGAACGCGCATCAAAGGTTACAAGTCACCTATCTAGTCTGATGGCAAATATAGGTGGACCATCCGCAAGCAAACGGAGACTTCTCCTGCCAATAACACATTCAATTCTGCTGTACGGAAGCGAGATTTGGGCTGAAGCACTTAAACTGGAAAAGTACCGGAAACAACTAGCATCGGTACAGAGGCGCGGTGCATTGCGAGTAGCGAGCGCGTACCGCACAGTGTCTGAGCCAGCAAATCTTGTAGTTGCAGGTGTCGTACCAATTGACCTCCTCGCAATACAAAGACAATACATACATGAAAAGAAAGCAGAAATCGACGTGGAAGCGGCGAGCGTGGAAGCGAAAGCGATTACAGAGCAGAAGTGGGAAGCACGCTGGGAGTCCGAAAGCAGAGGACGCTGGACTGCTAGGCTGATCGGAAACATAAGCGGATGAAGTAACCGGAAACACGGTGAAGTGAACTACTACGTCACACAGTTCCTCACCGGACACAGAAAAAAAAGAAGTCCTTCGTGCCAGTACGGAGATTCGCTGACAGACGACGCTCATCATACAGTGTTCGAGTGTAGTAGATGGGAATCTCCCCCTAATATCATCCAGGAGATGCTGAGAGACGAGGAGATGTGGAGGCGAATCAGCCTGTATCTGACGCAGATCCAGAAAACAAAGAAACAAGAAGAGGTAGCTGAGGAACAAGAACTTGCCACCTAGACACGGATCCCCCCTCGAAGAAATGCGCAAGTGGCCCCGAGGGGAAGATCAGCGAGAAACTTTTAGAGTTTTAGTCGGTACGGGGGAAGTATGGATACTTCCTTAAGGTGCGTGAAGCATTCCTCCAAAAGTAAATAAAAAAAAAACTAGTATAAAATAACGTGCTACACGTGACACACGACATGCGCACAATGTACTTTCAAGGATAAAACATTTTGATTGATGCTCGTGACGTGATCTGTAGAGGATCCTATTAAAAGCGTTACACACAACTTTTCATATTAAAATTAATTTCGGATATTAGATGACACTGGGTGGTGTTATGCCAAAACCTGTGTCTCCATCACCGCGTCACGATCCTTCTTTTCAGATACTCTACAAAAACTCCTGTCACACGAGTCCCAAGAACTTCAATATGTCCTTAAGCTACGTATCGCGTGTTGGTCGCCCGATATCACGGCCCCCGTTTCTAGGTATGCACTTAGAAGGATCAATTAGCTTACCTATATCAAAAAACAGAACACCCATAAACTCACACACATACCACAACATAACCAATTCCAATCAAAGCCACTCGCCGAATCAGGGAGCGACAAAACGACAAAATTTATATAAAAACATAACAAATGAACATATAAAATATTTGTAACATAACAAATTGCATTGACCTTCACGACTAATCACCGTATGCCGGCTATCTCACATTTGAAACGAAAACATAATGACATCTGCACTACAAAACTATTCGCATCTCAAGTCAGTCACATCAAACAAAATCAAAGTCCTAGCTGACTAAAGCGCTTGCGGCGCGGCATTGCGCACTTAGATTAAAAGCAATCAAATGCAATTTCCCGTCCACCACGGTTCACTGTTTACATGAACTCCAATGTTGGCCATTGGGACAATTATCAAAACCTTCATATATGTGCCCGCAATACGAGTATACACATCCATCTAGTCAAAAACCCATACAACAATTCTCGCAAAAAAAAACACAAATAATCAAAAAAATAAAAATACATTCCGTCACGTTTTCCAAATTAACAAAATTGATTCTACGTTTCGAACTGATACCAAGAGCACAGCCTGTGTGATTGGACAATTGAATTGTTGCCATGACTATGAACATAGGTGCCACCACACACACACTGACTCCTCCAACCTTTCAATGGTAAGGAGCAAGCCTAGTTACAGACGGGGTCTCTCGTTGAACATTGTACAAAGTTTGTTGTCCATTTTTTTCTCCTGTTCATCTTGTTCACATGACTTACAACGGTCCTCGTCATCGTTGTCATAATCAGCGTCATCCAATGCCACTTTGAAGATGGTGCTCAGGCTCTGAAAGATTCCTCAGAGGGAGGTCATAAGACCGTACAGTACACCGGCTGTGGCGATCTTGTTAGCTATGCGTAGGTATCCGCTAGAATGAGCTTCCCGAATATTTTGTATATCTGGCAGACTCATCCGAATTCCGCATTAGCAATGTGCAAGGCGGTGGTGGTGGTGCAGCATGGTCCGTTGTGTTTGGGTCACCACCTTTGGGGCCAATTTATTCAATCAACGAACAAAAATTTGCTGTGTGCCAATTTCGAGACCTCCTCTCTCACTCAGCGGTGGCTGGTCTATGAACCTGAAATTGTTAGTTGAATTCATGCGAGAAGTTCGCTCGAGCTGCTGCCATCCATCCGTAAGATGAAAACCTCAGCACACCACACAGAAATATCTCAAATAGTGGGAAGCTTATTAAATAAAAATAATTCGCTGGGTGAGCTGAAGATAAACGATGCAGTTGGGCGCTGTGTGATGTAATCGGTCAATTGCAATGAGGCTTAGGTTTTGTTGCCGCCATCGCCATCAACTTCGATTGGAGAGGCAATCTTTAGTTTTATAGTTTTAAGGATTGGAAGTTAGGTCAGGGAATTCTCTGGGGGCCTGTTGAAGAGATTTATGATTCGAATAGAGGTTATGGTACGTCTGAGATTACTTCATTGAAACGAATTGGTTTAGTAATTGGCATAGTGGCTATGGAATAGTTCGAGAAACACTGCGAGATCTAATGGAATTGTGTTCTCCATCAAAAGCTTTGGATTATGATTTTTCAGTCTTATTGACAGTTTTTAAGACTGATAATGAGAGGCTGCCTCATTTTAGTTGATTGAGTGGTGATTGTGGAAGCACCATTCAGCGAAAGATTGTAACTTGTCACGGGCCATCTACATTATTAAGCGTCTTCCAGCTTAGTTAATAAAGTTCCCAGATCCTGATAACCGTTAAAAACAAGGAAAATTTGGTAAATAGATCACCAGAAATGAATGATAAAATTTGTTAAGAACTTCGATGATGTAATAGCTGAATTTTTATAGTGCTTCTTTGCTTTTTTAGTATAAGACTGGTGTTTCTATACAACACTAGAATGACATCGCTCAAATGATTCGATTAAGATCGTGCTGCACAATCCAACACGATTCACACCGATTGTGCATAGACACTTCTTCTTCATTGAGTATGAATATGGCAAATGGCCAACGCAACTGGTTCGGATGTAGTTCAATGTTGGTTCACTCTTTACAGCAATTGGGATGGTATATTGGCAATTATGCTCAGAATGTGAAGTCGTCAATCGTCTCTGGCTTATCGGTGTCTATCGGCTTCTCATGCCCCAAAGAAAATGGTTTAAGACCGAGACGTTTCAATGCGGCACACCTGATAGACGGATCATTCTCAGATTGGTAGGGGAACTATGATCCCTTCGAAATCGCGACGGTGACCACGCCGAAACAGGAAGAAGAACAAATAACAACGTCTCCGAAATGGCTTGAGAACTTTCCATAGGTACTCCTGACGCGGCAGTTTGTTTTTTTTTACGTAGCTTTGCTTTTTGCAATTTTCTTGTAGAAATCGAAATGAACAGCAATCTCCTTTCAAGCCGAGTCACAGAATTATTGCCATGTCTTGTGTGGCCTCGATTCTTGCCCGATCTAGATTTTGTGTAGCCTTGCTGACTAAAATTCTTCGCAGAATTTTTCAAAATGTAGATGAATATGCAAGGATCCTATTGTTGTGCACTATGGCGGATGGACTCTGATTTTCTTCAATACTGCGCCTCGAAATAGCAGTAGCTGCTTTATTAAAAATTGTACGAAGCCTCAGATAATGAGTATAATCATTTAGAACGAAAAATTTCCATCGTTAATCGAATTCTTTGTTTTGTATGGCAATTGTGTCTACCACAGAAAAGATAAGATAACAGAGTCAACTGCGGTTCTATTCTTATAACAACTGGGGCACCCATAAATATTAAGTTTTTAAAATAAGATTTAACTTTTTTGTGCTTTTGATTCGTCAGAATTCATGTATATCAAATGGAAAATTCAGTTTTGGAACAATCAGAGGCCGAAAAAGTTTGATCACCTGAAAAAGTTAATGCGTCGAATGCTCCAAATGAAACTTAGTTGTGGCCGGATATAGAGGCAAACTCAAAACTTTAATTTAAAATAAATATGAAAATAAGAAGTGTTTTTTTTAATCATTATTCAAATAAATAAATAACTAATTTTACTCAGCTTAACTTATGTTTAGAGGATGCTACCTACGCGATTCGGAATCAAGTTCCATCGTCTGGCGCCTTCAACTCTTATTTAAATTATGATACTATAATTTTACCTCAGAAAAAAGGTAAGAGTGTTTCATGCAAAGGCGACACGAGTTGACTGTCTGTATTACATACTCTGTGGCTTTGTTTCTTCTTTAAAATGCTCGATGTGTTTTACGAACAGAAGTACGTTTTTTAAAATGAATCCGTACGATTTACATGTGATGCTCAGATGTCAGTCGATTCGTGATGAAATGGTAAACCAAACTGAAGATAAATCACATAGCAGATTACAAAATGGCGGTCAATTTAAACAGTGCTGCCAATCTATAGTTCTATCTGTATAAAAAAAGCCTTTTGTTGTCTAATAAAATCTATCTAACCCTGAAATCGTTTTCTTACTAACGTACAATACCCTGTAGAAAATATTCATTTAAAGGGAAACAAGTTTAAAGTTAAATGGTCAATAGCGAACTTGTAGCTACGTTGAATTTATCATAAGCTACTGAGAACGATTTTCAAATAAGACCCAAATTAATTAAGCTGTTTTGAGTCTAATCGGTTGTTTTGTTGATGAGGCAACTTCGATCTCACTGCTCAATAACACTCTTGGGAGCTTGGGACAATACTGAATAATTTTTTTTTTAATGTTGGCTGCGTTGATTCTAAGTTTCGGAGCAAGCAAATATTTTAAGGCCATTTAGAAGTTCTTTTATAAGAAAAAGTTTTTAAAAATGGTGATTTTACTGCCATGTGTCGGTGTGCGATGTGTTGCTATTATTTCCCCGCTATCTGAAAAATTGAAACCGATATGTTTCAATATAAGGGTTTTCAGTTCTGGACTCAACCACAGCAAATCCACTAAAATATAAAAACATGTCATTTGACAGCCCTTTTTATTACGAAAACTATCCCAAGCTGAGAACAAAACTTTAGCGCCTTTGGGGACAACAATGAAAGCTCAGAACTTCAACCTTTTTTTTTATTTTCAAGTAAAGGATTTCCCAAAGCAAAGCGATTTTGCAGTTGCAGTAGGGAAAGAAACTCACTGTTTTGCAGGATTTCTGCCGTCGCGACAGCTGCAAATGTATGAAAACGCAGTGACGTTCTTGTCGCGTAAAAGCGAAAGTGGGAACTCTCAAACATCGCAAGGTTATCATAATTTGATACAGTAGAGAACAGCAGACAGGCTTGGACATGATTTGACTTTGTATATACCTAGGTATTAACTTCGCTCTTCAAATAATCATTTAATACGTAAAACAAAACTCTTACCTGAAAAACAAAAATAATCACATTATGCCGCAGACCAGACACTTCATCAAACGCGGCATTTAGGGACTTGACTCGTTTTCTAATTTTTTTGACAATCACATTATTTTCACATTTAAAACACAAGGAACTTGAACTAAATAAAATTGTAAAAGTTAATTATACTAAAAACAATAAGAACACGAGTACAAATTGAACCGCATGAAGACAAAATGCTCACTGCAGACACTGAATTATTAAATGGACTGATAAGAGTGCGACGGCAGTATTTGTCGCATTAAATTAAACAACAACCATTAGTGAGAGTAAGAAAGGGAGAGGCAGAGCTGCAGGGCAAAACATATACATTATTGTAGCTGTTTATTTAGTTTGTCTTGTTGTGTTCTTTGTGTTTTTGTAATGCATTGCATTTATCACATGACAATTGACAACTAGAAGAAGGACTGTTGTTTGTGTCACAGCCAGTGACACCACTTTACTGTTGAAAGTGTCACAGCAGGTGACACCACTTAACTTCAACTGTAGTAGATCCACTTTTTAATTCTTTCTAAATTTACAAATTATACTTCCTATTTTTGCGACTTTGTAGATAACTAAATCGTTTTCTAAATTCATAATTCTCTCTATCTACTTAATTTTTTTGTCCAAACCTACTTCATTTTGGAGAAAATATAGAGAATAGAGTGAGTGTATATCACTTTTCGTAAACATTTATAAAGTTCACTCTTACGGGATCGGGCTCCAGCTTCGACTTTTTATTCCTGATGTGCGACATCGCGATAAAGTCTAGTCTGACACGAAGTCTTTTAACTTCTATTTAATGCTGAGTGAACTACAAAACAAGCAGAATGGCCAATAGAGTAACCCCGCAGGGAGGAGTTCTATCACCCCTACTGTGGAACCTGGTCGTTACCAAATTGTTAATCGACCTAGAGGACGAAGGTTTCAAAACCATATAGCCTATGCCGATGATGTAGTAATTGCTGTTTCAGGCAAGCACCCACAAACCATAGCTGAGCTGCTACATACAGCACTTAACAAGCTTAACAATTGGGCTGTAGATTGCGGTCTGAACATCAATCCACACAAAACGGAATTAGTTCTCTTACGAGGAAATACAAAATTCCGGACTTCAGACCCCCAACTATTAAAGGGGTAACTCTCACACTGCCTAATTAGGCTAAATATCTAGGTCTCATTTTTGACAAGAAACTGACCCGGAAAACCAATATTGAACGACAACGTGGCATTCTTGTCCTGTAAAAAAGCCCTTGGTGGGAAATGGGGTTTCTCCCCCCAAATCACCCATTGGCTGTTTACCTCGGTAATTAGACCGATACTCACATACGGGGTGATAGTCTGGTGGACAGCACTAGACAAGATGATCAACTACAACAAGCTGGCCAAAGTTCAAAGAACGGTTAGTCTGTGTATTAATGGCGTACTGAGGACAACCCCATCGGACGCCCTCAATATACTACTAGATCTCACACCCCTAGATGTCTTCAGCAAACAAGTCGCAGCTAGCTCATCTACTCGACTCAGAGCTACATCACAGTGGACCAATAATCAAATCGGCCACACTACCATTCTAGATAACTTTAGATTCTTACCGAATCGATCCGACTACACCACCCCCAAGTTGGTGTTTGACAATAATTTCCAAGTAACCATACCTTCAAGAGAAGCTTGGGAAAATGGCGCTCTTTTGGAAAATGAAGCAATACACTTCTACACCGATGGTTCAAAAACCAGCGAAGGTGTGGGAAGTGGAATCTACTCAGAAAAACTGAATTTCAGTCTTTTCTTCCGCCTATACGTAAGATCTTTGTAGTGTGTTCCAAAAGCGGAAATTCTGGCGATTAAGGAGGTGCTGTTTTGGCTCAAAGAAAACGTCATATCCTCCCACGGATATTCAAATCTTCTCGGACAGTCAAGCTGCCCTTAAATCTCTTGCCTCTGTCTCTACAAAATCTATCACGGTCCTAAATTGTAAATTGTCTCTGAGGGAGATGTCAAATCAGTTCAACATTCACCTTTCATGGGAGCCGGGCACAGGGACATACCAGGCAACTGTATGGCAGACGAACTAGCCAAAAAGGGTACGACCCCCTACGCTCAGAATGGAACAACATAGGTGTACCTACCGCTACATGTAAACTCCTACTTAGACAAGACGCTTCGAGGATAACAAACACAAGATGGACTGAGAGTAGCAACTGCCTTGCAACCCAAGACATTTGGCCGTGTGTAGACTCAAAACGCTCGAAGAGTTTGCTAGCCTATCTTACATCGGGTTTCTGAGATCAATAGGTGATTAACTTGCTGATCTCTGTGATATCACAATGGGCCCTTGCGGCCTAAGTGTGTCAGGCAATGTACTCATTGGCTGACAGCCACTTCCACCTAACCTAACCTAATGCTGAGTGAGAGAAAATTCGTCGATGCCTCATTTGGATGCCCTCCCATTCAAGGGTGGATTGCATCAAATGTATGGTTTTGTAGGACGTAAAAAACATCAAGCTTCCATCCTGGCATTGTACATATCAGAGACTTATCATACGTCTTCTCGAGAAGATCATAGGATCAAAATATTGAAGCCTTAATAATATTGGCAACTGCTGAAAACAGAGTGTTTAAATGAGCTAAGAAATCCAAACAATATGCCATGCCATATGAACAAATCTTTTCTTTTCTTGTCTTCTCTATTAGTCAACGTGGGATAATAAATTTCCTCAAAACAACAATTTAAGTCACCAACAATGTAAGAACAACTTAACAGATGTACTAACAAGCAACAGATATACAAAGTGTGCCTCTAAAATAAATCACATGGCATCAGCAAGAAACCATCCGCCAAGACATCCAATACCTACACGTGCCTTCTCAAAACATCGCCTCACCTTAATTCGTGCGTGAATAATTGCTTCAAAGCATCAAAAGAAATAACAATTCCATATTCCTATACAGCAGCTTCCAAGAGATTACGTTTATAATTCGACTCGAATGATTTGCATTTTGACACTCCTTTGATGCTGCGCTCTGGCTTCTCGATATGCCGTTATAGATATTAGATAATAATATCAAAGACTGTGACTCCAATCCCAAAAGGAGCCCGTAGAGAAGCACAAAGCAAAGACAATCTTCTTCTTCTTCTTCAAAATAAATAATAAAAAAAAAAAACTTCCTCCACTCTGCTGATTTTTAGGATCATGAATAAAAGAGGATGCCCACTAATCTTTGGCGCGCTCATAATTTAAATGCACTTTTACCATTTGAGCCGCCTTGGGTCGGGTGGCATTACAATTGAAGAAATCGCCAAGATTAAGGTTGCTCCATCGTTGATACGACAACATTTTATTGCCAAATTAAGGTGTAAGCCAATTGCAGTTTAATAGAAATGTATTATGTACGAAGGCGGCGGATGGCCTCTCGCCTCAGTCGGGTGCCTTTTATTGTAATGTGATTGTCATGCTTCCCGGGCTCTTAAATGTAACCAAATCACGAAAGGGGCACCTTCCTATTCCACATCAATTGCAGTAATAGAGAGAAACAATGGAGAAAGCTTTGCGCTGCACCTCGTCTCACTCCGGCAAGCCCATTTCGTTTTTGGGTTTTTTTTTCAGCCTCATCAGTCATCAAAAGTGGAAGGATATGCCATCTGATAAAGCAATCAATACATAGACATACCTACACTTCATGCCTTGTAGATCCAACTCGAGATTGAATCGCTTGAAGGAGAAAATTTGTCATTTGTCAAAGATATTCTCGTACCCTCTGAAAGTGAAGAGGCATGTCAAACAATTAAGAGTGTGTGTGTGTGTGTTTTTCGGGTGACTGGGTGCGCAGCAGTCGCGACATTAAATTTGATTGTGGCACTAAGATATCCGAAAGGTCTTTATCGCAGCAGTTTCAATTAATCTTGGAGGGCTCTTTTTTTCTTCTGGGTGAATCGCATGTCAGTGTTCCTGCTTTTTACGTTTGCTTTGAGGAAGTGAAAGTGTGCATCGCAGATGGTATTTGGACAAATCGCAGAACACCCCATCATTGAAAGTGAGGTCTGCGGATGGGTATTGATGGCTTAGCTCTGGTGATGGACAGGGGACCGTGTTAATGGGGAAGACATCATTCTGACCTGAATTCAGTAAGCAATAACCGGAGAAACTTTCTGCGATACATTTGAGCATTGTTGATTTTTATAAATTCTTTTTCTTCACCTCAGTACGGACGAAAAATGCTTTGTGGAACTTTGAGGACATTTGCGCAGCTTTCCTAAGATCGACATCATTTTTCGCAAAAGAGTTTTAGACAACTTATCAGAACTTTACGCAACAACTGTGCACGTTCTTGAGAACATTTTCCCATTTTCGATGCGATTTAAGGAACTTTTCGAGACTTTGTGAAACTTTGCTCAACTTTGCGTTAATTTGAGCAACTTTGGAGAATTTCGCATAACTTTTTCTCAGTGATACGGAGTTTTGCGCAGATTTGCCTTATTTTTGACACCTTAGTAATAATGCAATTCTACTTTAGGCAGCTTTGCGCGACTTTGCTATACTCTTCTCATGTCTGCAGATTTCTGCGAAAATTGGAAAGATTTTGCGCAGCTTGACTCAATTTAGAGCAGCTTTGCGCTACTTTTGACAGCTTTGTGGAACATTGTGCAGCTTTGCGCAGTTTCACAAAACTTTGCGGAACTTTGCAAAACTCTGCGATTCAAACAACTTTTTGAAACTTTGGGCAACTTTGGAGAATCCCATGCAACTTTGCGTAGTTTTTCAGAATTTTGGACAAAAATGGCGCAACTACCAGCATTTGCGCATTTCCGTTGGGCCTTATGTTGGCTGTGTAACAACAAATACGCCTACCAATTATAGTCTTGTTGTCACCGTTTCAAAAAGGCAGTCAGGGTGATGTCGCAATTTTTGATATCAATTTTAATCAATCCATTTCGTCGTATTTTGCGGTTTTGGTTCAACTCCTTTAGCAATACAGAGCTTCCGCTAACTCTTCAACTAATAGCAGCCTTATAAGTGACATTCCTCATAAGCTCTGGTAAAGAACTGAGACTCGAACATCAGTTACTTTTGCTATTTTATAATCTACTATATAAGAAGTAAAGATCACTTAGCTGAACTACCGAATACCAGTGAATGAAAAATTAACTGCTTGATAGCAACTTACGAGTATCTTCATTAAACTACTTCTCAAGTTTTGTATCTTCCCAACCTGCGAAACCCACTGTAACATGATAGATTGCCATGCAGTGATGCAGTGAATTGATTCCTCCGCAACCAAACTGATCTGCATCCAGAGTCACTCCACGAATGTTATGTAAACACAGTAGCCAAGCAATAATTTCGTGCATATGTATATTCATAAGCATCATAAGCAGAGGAAGACAAGCACATAGTAGAAGTGCATCCGTTTTTGGATCTAAGTCCATTAAGATTAATCTGAGGCTTTATTAGTTTATTAATGGGGTTCCTTAGGGCCATAAGCATATACCCATGCCAGATTCAATCCATAAGAGCGATTGCAACCAGTTTTCTTCATCACACACCAAAAACGGGTCGGTGGTGGTTGGCAAATTTTGTTACCCCTTTCGATAAGCGATTTTTATTATGGCTCTATCAACCAGCAGAGTGCATGCCTTTCTATTTAATCACGTTGAAGGAGCGCACACGCATCATGTTTGATTCCCGGTCCACCAAAAGGGACATCGGCATAGCGGTGTTCTCCAGACAAATGGTGTTCCCTATCCGTGTAAACGTGTGGCACACGAAATGCTATCCTGAGCTATCATCATCATCATCATCACCGTAGTGGAACCGTTGAAATTGCTTGTAAAACAATGAATATTAAGTCACTCGGTCGGTGTATGTTGCGCACATGCGCGTGAGTGATCGAACGATTATATGCTTCGTCGTAACTTTGCAGATTCCAAATTAAACGTAATGCACCATCATGGGCGGCTGGCCGTATGAGAAAAGCGAGAGAACCGTTAAAATGAAATTTAATCGAAATCAAAGGCAAATGTCTTCCCCCTACACATAAACTCCCGTCACAGTCGAACCCGATCTCCATCGCGAAAACCTGAAGACGCACAACCCTGGCATAACAACAGCAAACCCACCTAATAAGAGATTCATTTGGCTAAAGCAAATATTGCCAAGAAGCGATCATGAACATGATCTCGTACAGAGTTTGTGGATGGTTCTTTCTGATGGTGGCGGTGCGTGGTGGCGGCTATGGCTTCGTTATCAATTGGCTTAAAGGCTTTACAATTGTTATCCATGAGGCGTCCGTACTCTATGTATATAGTCGAGCTATACGAGGAACCTGCATACTACGAGTAGGTAAATGTACAATAAATGGCGAATCGCAATAACCGTAAATTGTGCTTAAGTCTGAGGACGAGGATTTCCGAGCGGCATGATCAAGCGTAGTCCGCAAAAGGTTCGATTATACATTCTCGATTATATTTCTTTAAATTCGCATTTGACTGTTTATCTCCGCCCGCATTTGTATGCACAGCGAGTTTTAAAAATGTTCTTCTCCGCACGATGTCTGTGACGACGGTGCGGTTGTTCGGTGGTGCTGATGCTGGTGTAGTGCTGGTTATTGAGCCTTTTTTGGCAAATCGGTTGTTCTTGTCATCATCGTCTATGAATTTATGACCATTGTCCAGAGTGCAGTCGAACATAAAATTGCTAAATGAATATGACTCAAAAGTTTCTTGTAAAATTAATGAAATTTTTTTAAATATGAATTGGAGTTCACTACCTCACTTGATAGGTTTGTAATGAGTTTAATACGAGCAAATAATTTGTATGGCTTCCACAAGGGATTTGTATGAGTAAGTCGTTCTACTTAAGGACTAAGAACTTGATAAAGTGGGAGTGAAAATTCCTTTGGCTTTATATGTTCAGAATTGTTTGCTGGAATGAGGCAACAAAATAAAGCATTATATTGCCATGACAAGAAAGTTTTAAAGTATGTCCTGTCTGTCGGAGCGTATCGGGACCTATAACGGTGTAATCGAGCCATCAAATTCTATGGAATTCCCTCATAAGAAAATATATCGAAAAGCAGTTCAAGCTGGCAACGCGTTGCACGCAACGTTGCAACGTCGTGGGATATTCTTAAATGACAAAAAGTTACATAAAATTCTATAAAACCGCATGGTTTCGTTAAGTCGCATTTCCGTTTTTAATTTATCGACATTAATTGTTATCTCAGATGAAGAAGAAACACCCGAGAGAGAAGACCACGAGCCACGACGTTGAATAGCTTATTAATAAACCCAAGAAAGTTTTTTTTAAACTTGGCATTGAATTTAAATGTTCTTGAGAAAATAAAATTAATTTTGGAAAAGATCTCCACACTTTGGATATTTATTAGAGTTTTTAAATTAGGTGAAGCAACAAGTGAGGTAAAGCAACCGGGATGATGAATGAATGAACGAATGAATAATTGGGGTTTTGTATTGCACCTCGACCTTTTTAGATCTATTGTACCCCTACTTCTTAAGTGGTATTCCTCAATTAAAGTACTTCCTCCAGATTAGTTCTCCTGATGAAACTTAGAATCTGGGTTACGCTTAGGAGTTTAAGCTCCTTCTCTTCTACGTAGTAGGATCCTAGGTACTTCTTCCTTTGATGTATTAGAGCTTCGCAGTCACCTAAGAGAGGGTCAGGAGACTCTTCCTGTTCGTTGCAATATCTGCATTGGTCGTCGCTCTCTATGACTAGTACTTTTAGGTGTTTTCTTAGTCTGCAGTGTCCGGTTAAGAACCCGGTTAGCATTCTTACATTGTTTCTACTTAGTTTTATTGCGTCTTTGTACCGTTTTGTGTTGAAAGTGCCAAGTAAAAGCTTGGCTTGACGCATTTAGGCGAGGTCATTCCAGTGTTTAGCTCTGTTGTCTTCCTCCGACTTTTTGATTTCTTTCTTGATGTGGTTTTCCGTTACTCCACAAAAAGGTTCCGGTCCTCTGAGTGGTGATCCGGCCCCTGTCTTTGCCAGTTCGTCTGCCTGTTCGTTGCCTATGATTCCTACATGTCCTGGTACCCAGTAGATTGTAACCGAGTCATTGCAGCCCAGTTTGTTCAATTTGTCAATGCATTCGCTGACAAGATTTGAGGAGATTGTGTAGGATCGTAGGGCCTTAATTGCAGCTTGACTGTCCGTCATTATTGCAATATGTTTGTTTTTATATTTCCTGTCAATGTTTACTTCCGCGCATTTGCGTATTGCATAGATTTCTGCTTGGAATATGCTTGACATTCTTCCCATAGGTACTGAAATTTTTGATCTTGGCCAAAAAATTCCTGCTGCAGTTCCCTCCGTTGTTTTTGAGCCATCTGTATACCATTTTATTGCATGGGTCTTAATTGAGTAGGTCTCTTTTTCACTTTGCCATGCCTTTTTGTTACTTAGCTCAACGCTGAAGAGCTTATCGAATTTGAATTCCTTGGCTTTGCTATTCCGAGGGAAGTCAATGAGTGGTAACTCGTTCGATATTATGCTCTTTTCGCTAGATTTCAGGACACACTCAGTCTCTTTGGCAAATCTAGCTATTGTTGCATTTGAGCTGCTTCTTATCACCAGGTGCATAGGTGTCAGATTTAGCAGTACTTCCAAAGCCGCGGTTGGACCGCTTCTCATTGCTCCTGATATGTATATGCAAGCTAATGCTTTTTCTAATGCTTTTCTAGTAGTCACCTGGTCAGTTCTCTTGTTCCAGACTACCGCTCCATAGGTAAGGGTCGGTCTTACCATCATTAGGTACATCCACCGAATAATGCTCGGCTTACAACCCCATGATCTCCCTGCTATACTTTTGCATATCATTAGGGTTTTCTTAGCCTTTTCAGAACCGGGATGATAATTGATCTTGTCTCCGCTACACTTTTTTTCGAGACACATGCATTTTGATTTTTGTTACACCAAAGTTTAAGGGATTCTGAAGCCATCTGAAATTCGGAAAGCTTTTCCTGACAACTTCGGAGAGTTCTATTAAACCGACTGTGTCGACAAACATCGACCAAACATTGCGTCTTAGAAAGGTACAAACAACATCTAACTGATGAGCCCACTGTTTGTACCTGGGTGAAACGCATAAGGAGTGAAGGTCACTTGAACTTTTCGTTTTGGTTCTATTAAACCTTTCGTGGATCTAGCAACATGGCTCATTATTTGCTGGAAGGAAGGTGTGGTATTGCAGGCATTGCTACCTCTTTGACAGCCACCATCAGCGCTAAGAGTTTAGGGAGGATCTTATTTTACCGCAGGTACTGTTTGTTTTTCTGTCACCAGAAGAGCTCTTTGATTGTAATTGTTGCTGTCAGTGTAGCTGGTGACGTTGCTGTCTTTATAATTTGCCTATTTTTAAAGGATCGTAAATGGGTTAAAAACTGATTATGGTTCAGTTGTTTTAGTAAATGAAGGCTTCCTAAGTTTGACCGCGATTTGGGTAAGGTAAGCATACCGTCTTCACAATCACCAATCAGTTTTTCGGAGTGATTCTTTGTTTAGGAGCTGTCCCGTGCCACTTTGTTGTTGATGTCTAGAAATGCTTGAATTTTATTGAAGATAGTATAATTTTTTTTCCAATTGCAGGCCTTCCGAGTCTGTTCGCGATGAGATTTGAGAGCACTTGGTTACCCAGCTCCATCTCCTTCCTGGAAAATGACTTATCCGAAAAGTATGTGCTTGTTTTGCTTTTGTCAAGACGGTATTGTATACAGACTTTGTTTGAGTCTGCCCAGGAATAACTACTCCTTAGCTGTCGGAAGTTCCACATAACCTACGGAAGAACCTCGTCGTTTTGCAAGCATTTTCTTAGTACGATTCGTTCTTCGCCTAGAGCTAATTTTGACTAGCATAACTTGCTTTTATCCGCCCTGTAAGCATGTGTCATTAAGTAGAACCTTTAAGCTAGTAGTCGCACTCATGATTATAAAGTTACCCTCACAGTGTTTTTCTTCGCAGACCAGAGGCAACTGCCTTGAAGTTACAATCAGTCTTTTTTTTGGTTTAGCACTAAATCTGGCTGTTTGGTACTGGAGTTCAGCGAAAGTTTCTGTTGCTCGTTCGTTTAGTTCGTAGTCTAAAGCATTTCTATCTCTATAACAATGTCGTGGGTTGTTTCCGATCCATAAAGATATCAGAAGGAGCAAATGACTTTATACAATATCTGATGGCTTATGCAATTCTAAGAAATATGCTGCTTGGCCGAATGTCCTTGTCATTTACCAAAGCCTTAGATTCAAGTGCTTCCTTCAGTTTTTTGGCCAGAGGTGTTACCTGCTGGAGGAGAGATTCTTCCAGCGCCTGTTGGTACGTAAAGACGTGCAATTCACAGTCTTTAACGTGGGTGCTTATTGTTTTCGTTCCATTTTTTGTGTTCAGTATCTAGATTGTCTTCTTGTAGCTTCGTCTTTAAGAAGTTGATATTCTGCAGAGACTAGAACTAGTGACGGAGCTGTTGTAACTGACATCAAGAATTGTCTCTAATTCAACAAGTGTTGCTCAAGAACTTAATGCATCATCTGCTTCAAGATCGGCAAAGATTCTAAGGATCTTCCTTCTCAGTGAAAGTCTGAGTTGGTGAAACGGCAACAGAAAAATCTGAGGGTTTGGGATGCATACAGCCTAGTGCCTTTGTTGCAAACTTTTCAATAAACACGAATGACCTGACAGTTTTTGGTTAATGTCTCTTTATAGGCCCATGCAATGTAGGTATAGTGAGGAATCCGGCTTCAACAAGATCACTGCTTTCGAAAGAATACTGGTACCTTATCCTACTGTTGTAATACTGAAGCAAGTCTTCTCTGTCCTCCTATGCTTGTGGGGGCCTTACGGAGTTGAGCTCTGTCTAATTGGCTTTAATCTTCAGTCGTCCTATTGGGATTGATAATTTAACTACTGCCTTTTCGGTGCAAATCATAGTACGAAATCGGCTGCCTTTCTGAGGAAGACCTGTGAAAATTCTATAGGTCGCTGATTTTTATCCGGCTCGAAGGACCACAATGGTAAGGAGGAGGCCTAAGGTCTCTAAGTCCATGCAGCATTCAATTACATCTCAAAAAAATCCAACACTTGTCGCTGTATCCGATAGAATATGCAAAAAATCACCAAACCTTCTGAGATCAAGTACAGCAAGTGTCAAATCAGAGACCACAAATGTGATGCAATTTTGACTTCTTGCAGGTGTCGTCCCATTAGAATGTTTAAATAACACTATTCTCTCACATTAGCCTTGAAACCCCGTTTCAAATTCTGAATGTCCACAAAGATTAACCCCTTTACGACTTAAAAATGTCAACCTTTCTTACAATAGTGATCTATTGTTCGTTCAAAACAACACTCCATCGCCAACTCATTTGGCTAAGAAACACAAACAACACCTCATAAGTCAATTTGGCATCTTCTGTGTGCTTATGATACACCAGGAGAAGATCTCTTTCACACAGGCCATCCTCTTTTGAAGTGTAATCACGAATTTGCGTTTTATTTTTATTTCAATGGTGCATCGCATCATCATCATCATCATCATCGTCGTCGTCGTCAGACTCTTACCGAACCTTTAACTGTATTCATTTGGCATTTGGCAATTTGGGAAAATCGCCGGAAAATCTGTCGATAGCTTCGACGTCTCCGAAGTAATTTCTGTTCTTTTTGTTTTGTGTCTCGTTGTGTTTTATATTTGTGGTCACAAGGTTCGTTCCTCATTTGCTTCAAAACACACACCACAGCTAGTTGATATGGTTGATTCTACATTTGGCATTAGTGCGATGATGACACGACTCCTCTGTCTTTATACGACGACGATGCTTGAATGCTAAATTGCAAAGCGTTGCAATACAACCCAACTGACGATCCTTTCTTGTTTAACTGCCATCGATTTGTATATCGGTGGTATATGTTAATGTTTCATCTCTCTGTTCTCTTCGAGTGATGGTGCGCGGTAAGGTGATCTTATGATCGTAGATATTTAGCTAAAGTTTTTTTTCTATGTTTTGTTATTGTTTTCTTTACATTCGAATGGTTGTTGTTTTTTTGTTGGAGATCGTGACGATTTTTCATTTTATTTTGGGTAATCAATCAACACGGGATGTATGTACGAATGTACGTACAACGATCATGAAGCTTAAATTGAAGAAGACACTCGACTCGACAGAGGAATGAGGAAAGTGAATTCAATATAAGTTATGCGTGGAGGTGAAAAGGTCGTATTGTACTTTTGATTTTAATTAATTTTTCAACAATGTTTTGCGAAAAAACAGTCAAAGTAGTATGTGAGTATGTTGATGGAATACAAATTCTTATGGCAGAACCCGGAAACTATTACCGAATAGGCATTTTGATTGAAAAGACAAAGCGAGGCTTAAATGTTCAAGGTGAGATTTTGTTGTATGGTTCTTTTCAGGGAGGGTGTGTGTCTAATAAGGATAAATTATGCAAATAACATCAAGGGAAAGACTTCGGACGTCTTTAAAGTTACACATATCGAGACTGTAACATTCTTTGAGCGAATTTTAGAGATATTTCGGAATTAGTCATGATGGCATGATTGTCTTATGTTAAAGCCAATTTGTCCAAGTCAAACGCAAAACCCTAGACACACAATAGCTTTTGAGTGACACCCAAAAGTCTCAGCCAATTGTTTCGGTCAAATTAAACCGATTTCGGCAGCTATATAGTTATTGTACCGCAGTCAAATTTTTCTCAACTAGAAAGTGTAACTGAACATTTTAAATAATGGTAATAAACTTACTGTTGTCCCTTTAGCTCCTTCAGAAGAGAAGAACTGAGTGTAACAGTGGACAGCTTTGGATAGCTGACCATCCATTTATATCTGGCAAAGTTGAAAGAGAAGCTTATCAGTTATCGATCATCGGTATGTCACATTTGGAAGAATAAAAGATTTGGTTGGGTTCACCAGAGAGCTATAATCAATTTCCGGTGTGATTAGCCTTACGTCCAAGTTTTTTGTAAAGAAATTTTTAGCTGACAAAAAAACGTCTTCTTAAGCACTTCATTTTCCGGAAACCAGAGATTTGACATTTTCTCCCTAGTCAGATTTGAGAGAATTTTGTCTCTCTTTCTGTGTACGTTGTTTAGGGTTCCATTTACACGTTTGGTGGAAGATGACTCATTTTGTTGTCTTCAACTGACTACAATCCGAATTAGAATCTCTATGAAAAGACTCTTCGATGTAAACTCCATCCGTCATGTTCAAACCTTGACTGTCAACTTGGAAAGTACCTCTCAAGTCTCAAAACTCTGCTCACGCAAAGTTGTCAGTACAGGAAAGAAAGGGCGATCGCTTCTCACTTTGAAAACAGTGTAATTCAGTCGGCTTCTTTGCATTGCTTTTTTTAAAGTCTCAATTCGTTTTGAGCAAGATTTGATTATCTCCCATTAAAGTCCTTCTTCTTCTTCCTTTATTGGCATTACAAGCATCGCGATATTGAACGGATCTCAATGCTCTCACTTATCTTCTTCACACCTTTAATCCGCTCGTGGGGTTGACCTCTTATATTGTCGGTAAACTTCCCGGTTTTGGATTGTTTTATGTCTGAAACCAGCTGAATATCGATGACATGTAGGTACTCGTCTATACCAGGAGTTCACCTTCCGTTCTGTTTCTTCACTAATCTGTATGATGTTATAGCGACAAGAGAGTTATAGCGAGAAATAGACCGTAGTTCTAGCAACTCAGTTTTCAAATTCGAACTGATCAAATCTAACCCACAAAAATGTGAGCTAAAATTCCCAATAACATCAACAACAGCCTATCCAGTAAAACTTTTAACAACATCTTGATCAGATGTGCCATTTCTTCACAACAATTCTTCGATGTGCCCGGGAAAGACGGAATATCTCTCGATCTTTGGCAAGATGAAATTGTTGGTCTTATTTACTCACTCGCACTTTTCTTTTAGTTCAGGTTTAAAACATTACTTAAATGAAGAGTATGATTCGTTAATGTTCATAAAAAAACTCGCAACAGATCAAAGACTAAGGCCCTTCAAACGAGTCCGTGTCAAAACCTTCTTACTAAGATGAACCTATAGCAAAATTTTAAATCTAATTAAACCGTACTATACCAAACGGTCGTGTCAAACCAAGAGTTCAATTTACGGGAAAGACAATATGCTTTGCTCAATTCCTTTAGAAACTTTACTCTCTTAAATGTCTTCAGCTAATAAGGTCATCGCCTGTCCGTCAGATTATTTTTTCAAAAGCATTCGATAGTGCTACCAAGACTTTGTTATCTAAAACGCGTGGTTTTGGTTGGAAAAACCATCTTTTTCTATGGACTAGTAACTGTATTTCAAACCATTCAATGTAATTCACATTGGATGGCTTTAAGTCTGAAACCCACCAAAAGATTGCTGGTGTGCCCCAGGGTTCCGTTTTGACTCCGTCGCTATTTTTCATTTTTACTAACGATCGTTTGTTTAGATCATCGAGGAAATATTTTCCTAGATGCCGTTTTCTTTTAAAGGAGAGTGCAGGACATGAGCAGAGTGGTGGAATGTGGAATAGTCTCTTCCTCCTCCTCATCTAAGCAACTTCTGCAGAAGTCATTAGAGGAAACGCCAAGTCTTATGGCGTGTCTTCCTATCAGACAATGTCCGGTGAAGACATTGATTACGGAGCTAAAGTGTAATCTGGTTATGGATAACAAATGTCTTGTGCGTTTTGGATCTAGTCCTGGCCATATCCGTTTTGTTGCCACACACGTGGTGATATTGTTCCACCTATAATTTGTTCTATCCATTGCCTCTTGCTTTAGCATAAGTTTACATGTAGCGATTGGTATACCAATATTTAACCTGCTGGTTGAGATCGGTAGAACGGTTCCTTTTCTGGCGAGTTCATCGGCTTTGCCCACGATATCTCTGTGCCCCGGCACCCAAATAAGGTGAATATTGAACTGTTCAGCCATCTCCCTAAGAGATAGGCGACAGCTAAGGGCGGTTACTGAGTTCGTAGAAACAGCGCCGAGTGATTTGAGGGCTACTTGACTGTCTGAGAAAGTCCGGATATTCGTTGAGGATATCACGTTTTCTTTTAGCCATGATAGGACCTCTTTGATCGCCAGAATTTCCGCTTGGAATACGCTACAATGGTTAGGGAGGCGGAACGAGAGACTTGCGTTAAGTCGGTTTGAGTACACCCCGCAGCCTATACCCCTCCTTCGGTTTTTGAGCCATCTGCAGTTCTGCATAGAAATGAATTGAATCATCTCTCAAAAATTCTTCTTCTTCCTAGGCCGTCCTCGGTGTGATTGAGACTTGGAACTTATTATCAAAAACCAATTGGGGGATGATGTAGTCAGAGTGGCAAGGGATTGATCTGAATAAATTCATTATTGTAGCATGACCGATATGGTTATCGGTCCATTGGGAGATAGCTCTGATACGAATGGCTGTACCTACTGGCGGCCATTTGTATGCTGAAGATATCTAGTGGTATGAGATTAAGAAGTATATTTAGGGCAGCTGAGGGTGTTGATCTCAGTGCTCCGCTTATACATAAACAAGCTGATCGTTGGACCTTGCTTAGATTATCGCAGTAGGACCTTTTATCAAGAGCGGTCCACCATACCACTACTCCGTATGTGAGTATTGGTCTGATGACCGCGGTGTAGAGCCAGTGGGTGATTTGGGGGGAGAAACGCCTTTAGTGCCAATGGCTTTTTTGCAAGAAAATAGGGCTACGGTGTATTTCCTGATTCTTTCCTGTATATTGGCTTTCCAGTTCAGCTTTTTGTCTAGGATAATACCTTGATATTTAGCTTCGGTGGAAAGTTGAAGTGGGATTCCATTTATTGATGGAGTTGTAAGTTGAGGAATTTTGTATTTCCTAGTGAAGAAAACGAGTTCGGTTTTCTGAGGGTTGACCCCTAGGCCCTAGATCACTTTTTCCCGCCCATTTTACTAGTTTGTTTAAGACGTGAGCATATTTGCCGGATACCGCAATGTAGACGTCATCTGCATATGGAATCACTTTGAATCCCTCAGCTTCTAGGTCAACTAGAAATTCATTGACGACTAGATTCCATAGAAGAGGGGATAGAATTCCACCTTGTGTATCTCTTGTCGTTAAAGCGAAACTTAGCTGACTTATCACGCCTCATGGTGTAGAACTTGCATCGCAAAAGTTAAACAAATTTCAATCTTCAGTATGAGAACTACCAACCACCTATTGCGAATTTTTTTTTATCTTTATGACATCATCAAATTTCGACAATTTGAGCAGTTTTTCCGGTTTTGAACTGACTGTTGTCAACGAAACAAACATTCGTCAAATTAGTAGTATTTTTTGCAAATTGAAAATACGGTCACGATATTATGTGATCCACAACTGAAACTGCTAAAAATCGCCAGTGAAAATTATTCCTGATCCTATCATAGAGGAAGCTGCAAAGAAATTTTCGCAAAAGTACAGCGGATAGCATCAAAGATGGTCCAATCAGCTTCACCCAATGGTCACACTTTTTATACGCCGCACTGAGCATAAGAGATTGGACAGCTTCTTATAAGGACTTGATAATGCTTGGAGCCTTGAGGCTCTTTAAGAGTGTAGCCTTCCATACAAAAATATAAAGAAAATAAATGCAAGCACCCTTTACTTCAATAATAATATTTCTGGCTAAAAACGACTGATCCGAAAAGCAACGAGACAAACTCTAACTCCAAGATAACCTTAATTTAAGCTAAGCTTCAAAGATTGTTGAAAGGAAACCGCCCACAATACAGAGCAGCTCCAGTCCTACCAGCTAAGAATTCTGTTCTGGTTTAGAACATGAGGTTGTGCTGAAGCTGAAGGACGATATCCATAGAAGAACAAGACCTCGCGCTCTGATCTGGCCTGTACCAATCAATAAAGAAAACATTTTAACGATGTTTACTATGTAAAAGCCCCTACCTTCCAATTCGCAAATTGAAAATTGTCAAGCTAGAGGATACCTAAATGCTTTAAAAAGAACGCTATAGTTGTGCTCTGTATATTTCTTGTCTATGCTGACATCTGACATCGCTGACATCTGACATCGGATCTGAATGCACACAAAAACGATCAGTTCAACAGCTCAAATTTTTAGATTTTCCATTTTAAGAGATAGCAAAAATAACCTTTGCTACCTACAAATATCCAAATCGGTGGTATTGAAATCGATGACGAATCCAACTTTAATATTTTTCTTTCTTTTCTTTCTCAGTGCCCGTGACA
This sequence comes from Melanostoma scalare, assembly GCA_949752695.1. Lineage (NCBI taxonomy): Eukaryota > Metazoa > Arthropoda > Insecta > Diptera > Syrphidae > Melanostoma > Melanostoma scalare. The sequence goes on along the minus strand of OX456984.1, from coordinate 22,772,232 downwards.
TAATGGCTAGAATGTCTGCCTGAGACACGAAATATCGGGGTTTCAATCCCAGAAGAGTAAAATTTGTTTTTCCAATGGTATCGCCTTTCGTGAGAACTTGGCAAGTCCTCCGACAGTCATTCCTACTAAGCCATTCGTATCCGGCATAAAATGGTAGTCCTTGAAATGGTTTCCCGAGCTTTGCTGCATCACACTATTTTTTTGTTTTTTTTCTCAGAGAAGAACACGTTAGACTCCAGACACAGATCTGCATCAACCAGCAGGGGAGGTAAGTCCACCTAATTGCAACACAATTCTGCACCTCGCTATCACGCCACTTGTTTTTATAATTTCCCAGGGTATCCCTAACCTGACCGTAGTTTATGTCCTGGCTTTTGTGTGTAGCTCACTTGCATTTCAAAATTTTATGTTGTGAGAACTTTAATCTCAAGCCTTCACACGAAGAAAGCAAATTAATTTCTGCCGAAGTTGTAGTGCCAAAGCAGAGGTTAATCCGGAAACACAAAAATGATCACGTCAAACGTCTCGTATGTGAATCTCTTCACAAGAACAGAAAACTTCCTCATACAACAAATATTTCGTAGCTCGTAACAACTCACATAAGCTACAATTAGCCACATAAATCAAATTCAATGAGCATTTGCGTTCAAAGACACATCGCATACACGTGCTGTGTAATAGCTTCAAGACCTATGTAGACATGTTTTTCTAACTCGCAGGCATTCATTATAATTTTCAAACACAAGTGGTCATTGCTTCTACTACAAAATTGCAGATGCTCAGATGCTCATACCAATGACCTTGAACACTGCAATCTTCCGCATATAAGCCCCACACATCTGCGCGGCATCGGAGGCATCTTTTCGCGACTCGTTAAAAACACATTTTACTACCTGAAACGCCATACCCTGCCTGCCATATAATCACTTCAGAAATTCTTTGGCAAAACCGCTGAATGCACAACCTCGCCCACTTTTTTCCTCACAATTTTCAATCTAAATCCGCAACTCCACTAATCGCACGCTATGATTTATACAATAATTAGCCGTTAGCTTAAAAAGTAAAATTAGCCAAATCTTTTCAAGGTTATTGCCAGCCTCACCTTGAACGTGAGGTACGTGCACTAGCGCTAATATCTCTGCCATGGATCATGGATCGCTCGTGCTATGACAAACAAACACACAATGAGACATCTCAACGAAACGCATCGTAAAGATTGACAGTTTGGATAAGCAACAAGCCACTGTGACTTTGACAATTATACGAGACACAACTCGTCAGCTCATTCAAAAGTAGCAAAAGACGCAGCTAATTAGCGATAGGTGTTTACTTCTTACTTCAACCGCTCGTGCACACCAAGCACCAACAGTTGTCATAATATTTTCCCATTTTGCCACTCAACAAGGTCACAGTTAGTCGAGGAGAAAAAAATTGCCACGAGTAATGCATCATCTTCATCATAGCATCATCATCATCATCGCCAGCCGGACCACATCTCATCTCGCTGTCTTAAGCGATGAACTAACTTGTCTTTGTCAGTCTTACACCCTGGCATCTGTTTTGTTTTTATTTCTTTATTTTTTTTTTTAACAAACGGCGGACTAGCGACGGACGCACGATGACTTAACAACGTAACACTGTACGACTCTCATCAATTATTATTATTGTTGTTTTTTCTTATGATTGTAGGAATAAAAAATTGATGGCCATTCTTCCGGGTGTGCTACCTGTCAATTAATCCCTATCCATCGAACAGTTCAAAAGAAACGAATTAAGTGACTGTCTGTACTCGTTCATACACACTAACGAGCAAATTATTGTACTCTCCAATAAGTAGGCATTAAATCTGTCCCACATACGCCATGCATAACCGTTATAGTTCGTTTGCCAGTTAATTACACTTTTGCCAAAAAGTGCCTATAATTGCCACCATTTAGGGAAGTTGCACTCACACACACTGACTGTTGGGTCGTGTTTGGATCAATTTGGTTGGGTTGGTCACGTTTGCGACCTACAAATGGGTCAAAGTTACAGCGAAGAGTACTGTTGTTTTTGTTTTTCTTGTCACATTAACACAGTAAGTCTTGTATGAACGAACTGCCATTAGAAATTAGTGCGTTTTGCTCGAGAGTGACAGTAGAGAGAGAGTGTGTGTTGTTATCTGTGCGAAAATAGACTGTTGGCCTAGAATTCGACTTCGACTTCGACTTGTCACCCCATCTGATGAGTGGATCATTTTATGTGGGTGGTGCTGGCTGCTGGGTGAGATGTGTTAGTTAAAAGCCTTCGACTCTTTTCTGTCATTTAGAAGACATTAAATTCACATTATGTTACGCAGTGCCTGTGCCGGGGGAAATTGCTTGCAAATGTGTTTATAGGCTTCTCTCATACGTGTGATGTCGCATTGGTTGAATTTGGACGCGACGGTTCTTGAATTAAATTGGTTTGCCATGGCAATGATGGTAAATTTCTGAAAAATGTTGTAAAACTAAGAAGGTCACGATCAGTCACGCTTTCTTTGGGAGCAATTATCAAATAACTTTGAAATTGGAAGGCGTCTGAGGTTGGGTTAGTAGAAAGTGATGTGATGAAGCATGACTGGCGGTTAGTCTTTCAGACATGAAGAACATTACTAATTAAAGGAAATAGAAAAAACATAAACTTCTTGAGGAATCACTTGAATGGAAGTCCTTGAACTTTCATTTATTCTGGAAAAGTAAGTCCAAGTAAGTTTGACATTTAGCGGACTATAGAATGCTCTGCTTACACTGTATTGTACAATGAAACAAAAGATTCGGCAGTGTCAGCTAAATAAATGAATAAATAGGGTGGCGCAACAGGGTATTTTTCAAAACCATGCCTTGTGAGGGACTGGAGGAGACCTAAAATTTTCTGCCGGTTCCAGACGGCTTATAGAGTTTTTCATGGCAATGAATTTACTAACTGAGATTTTGCTAATTCCTCTCGAAAGGCGGTACCCGTAGAAAAACATTTTTGCTTCTGTTGGGATTCGTACAAAGACTGTGTGTTTCTCCATTTTTTTCTCTGTTGGTTCCAAACCCCTCTTTACAATTACCGCAATCACCAAGGGCCCCAAATTGCTGAAACAACACTCAACATCTATTGGTCTATTTTCAAGAAAAAAATATATTTCGATACATTTAACAACAACCTTTGTTGAACATTTTAAATCACATTCCCTCCGAAATTATATTCAAATTCAAACAAAAAAAAGAGGTCACTCATGACTTGCAAGTAATGATCAGGACAACGAAACCATACAGTCCCTTGTCTTCGTTTCAGGGCACTTTTAAAAATCACATCAGAAAAAACATCCATACGTGCATCTTACGATCGAAGTTAAATGGTGTTGTGATGGGAAAACTTCTTGTGTATCCTTCTGACATTTGCGATGCGATGGTCCGAAAGGGTTACCTATTAATAAAAAAAGGCTATTAATAATGTTTGCCTGTTTTCACTAATTGTGGGTTTTTTATTTTTTGCTGTCTATTGTTAATGTAGGCGTTGTCCCTACTCATTATTAGATATACTCTGGAATGAACGGCACTCAATTTTTTAAGATTTTAAATATGGAGTGTGTTGACTGCTCATTCAGGTTCAAAAAAAGTTGTAAAAAGTCTTTTTCAAACAAGATGGTCAGCGCGAGCTGATGAACTAAGTGCCTTGATCATCAAGAAATTGAAGAAGCTTTGATGCCTATCGTTAACGATTTACGACAGGCACGAGAGGCCATACAGGAAGCTCTTAGCCTTTGCAAAAAGAATGTTAGATTTGTTGAGTGCTATCGATGAATTTATAATTGGGCTCAAGGACAATTTTGATGACTTTGATTCATCATCCAGGCAAAAAAAAACCCGGATTCCGAGTATAAGAACCTTTCTGAAAGGACTAGGTGTAGAACAAACTTTTTTTGACGGCTCTGAACCCTCAGCAATTTTGACTGCGAAAGAAAGGTTCCATTGTTGACACTCTAAGCGTTGATTTGAAACAGCGGCTAGGTTCATATACGAATATTGGCCAACGTTTTGACTTTTTTTTCGATTACAAAACCTGAACTGAGAAGACTTAAAAGAAAACTGCAAATCTTTCGTTAAATTTTAACCTGAAGATGTAAACGGAGATGAACTACATGCTGAATGCCTGAATTTTAAAGAAAAAATTGGCAAAATGCTAGAACTTTATTATTTCTTAAAAACAAATGAAAAAAAAAAAACAAATAAAAAGATGAATTTCCAAGTGTTGAAATTACACTTAGAATTTTCTTAAGTATGATGTTGGCCAACTGCAGTGGTGAACGTTCCGTCTCTAAGTTAAAAAGAATAAAAAACGAACTCAGAACTACAATGGTTTAAGAGAGATTGACAAGTTTGTTGCTGATGTCAATCGAAAGCGACATCCTCAGAGGTATCGATTTTGTAGATATAATCAATTATTTTGCTAATTTTACTAATTTTAAATCAAAAAAAAAAGACTCCTTCAATAAACATTCCTCTTTCCATCTTTTTGCATATCAATAATTTGTTCCTTAAACTACATTCCTTAAACTGCATTCTGAATTAAATTTTTTGCTAATTAAATTTTGTTTATTTTTGAATTTTTTTATGAAATATGTATTAATTTATTTTTTTTTGTTACATTGTTTATGATTATGTTAATGTTTATGTTAAAACAAAAACATGCTGCAATAATTATTTTACCTTTATTATGAATTGAAAAAAAATATTATTTATTTAAAAATACTAAAAGAACCAATTCTGGATTCAAGATTCTGTATACCTTTATTGCACAACATAACATTTTTATAGAATCATACAGTGCCCCATTTTCATAAAGTGCCCAGGGCCCCCAAAAGGGTAAAGACGGCCTTGCGGACATGCTAACCATGTACAAAGACATAATGCTGTTCTCCATTTCTCTGCGGGTTCCGGACGTTTGGGTGAGAAATCGCTTTTCGTGAAAGTGTTACTTTAAAAGTTTTGTCTATTTCTTTCGAAAAGCTCTTTCGCAATTAGCCGTTTGGCATTGTTATGAAATTGTAGGACCATGAAATACGTTGAGACTGGAAGTTTCTACAGCCTTTTTGCGTCACCTTTTTGCGTATATTTATTTACTTTTTAAGCTTAGAGCTTTCGTCTCCCATCCTTATCTTCTGGTTTATATTTGCTAGTTGAAATTTACAAACCACTAAAAGAAATTGAACTACATACATAGCTAGCTTTTCACACTGCTTTCAATAAATTCCAAGATATTTCTTTTGAATGGACACCTCTTTTCCAATTTCTTCTATTTGTCACTATTTGTTGCATCTGTGGCATTTTACATCCACAACTGTCCATCATCAACGCCAGTTTCATTGAATTTTAGCAAACTTTACTATTTTTTGTTATACTTTTTGGAAATTTGATTTGTTGGATTTCATGCTCTAGTCTGTGTCAGGACAAACTAATCAAAGACTTCGAGAAGCTCTTCCTTAATTTTGATTAGAAGTTTCTGACATCTCTGAACTTCGCCGTTTTATTTGATGTATGAAATAAATTTCAGCAATAATTGGACTGCTCTTTTAAAAAATTTGATATTCTAGTAAAACAAAACAACACAACATTGATGCTCTTTATAGAACTTATCCCTGAATCACAAATCACAATCACGCTACGGCTTCGGCTTCAACCCTGTTACGTGCGAGCGCTTTGTGTTCGCTTTGAATTGTGATAATGAGTAAAATATGATCTTATGATACTCTCAAAGCTATTCTGCTGCAGCCAAACTGAAGTTTTTGCTTTGAGTCACGTTACGTTGTCTTGTACACGAACCAACGTAACATCGATAATGAAATTGGCATAGTTTGAAGAAAAATAAAACGAAAATGTTAAATAAAATTTTTCAAGATATCGATACTTGAAATCGAAAAAATAAAGCATAATAAAAGTATCAATATCTTGAAAACGAAGTAAGATATCGATAAAAATAATTTTTTACATTTTCATTTTATTTTGCCTTAGTTAAGTTTTATGGATGGTGGATGGGCGTTGTACTATTCGGTTAGGCTCTGACTGGTGCCAACTTGGCGGCGCCCAGATGCTGTAACTTATAGTACACGTCAATTGTGCTTACTATACCTCCAAGCGGTATCCGCTGGGACCTGGGATGCTCCGTCCAGAGCTGACCTGCCAAACTAGTAAGTGCGAGTGTTGATAAGGGAATCCGGAACAAAAGAATTGTGATCGGTCAACACTATAATTGCTCTGCGAACAATGACTGACTGCACGAATCTCAGTGGTCTACGAGAGCTTTCGTGTAAATGTCCCAGCGGATGAATTCGAAGGACAGAATCAACGGTGGACTTCAGCAGCCATAAAAGCAGAAACCCCTGAAGGAGCTACTCCAACATAATTGGTTTAAAGGTCTTTTGGGGTCTTTCAATACGAGGACAGGGTATTGAAGTAGAGATGGTGGCGGACGAGCTCCTGGTGAGCCAACGGCAGCACTCACACCCCTGCAGCAGGGTACTGACACTGGATATTCCAGCCCTTTGTGTCCGAAGGGATCCAAAAGGACCTGGCCCTCCAGGTTGGGGGTTGTGCGTAGGGTTAACTACCCAACCACGTTAAAAAAAGTTTGTTCCGAAACAACTAACAGCCTCGGATAACGATAATGATTTCAAAGTTGACGACCCAAGCAAACGAAAAAAGGACAATGACCTCCGGATCTGCACGTGGAACGTAAGGTCTCTTAACGGACTAGGTGCAGCTGGAGAATTAGCGGACGCCCTGGACTGCTGCAAAGCAGACATAACCGCCATCCAAGAAGTGCGATGGAGTGGACCGGGCATAAAGAAGATGAAAAACTGTGACATCTACTATGGCGACTGCTACAGACAAAAGAAACAACGCTTATTTGGGTGCGGATTTGTCGTTAGAGGAAGACTCAGGGATAAGGTGATTAGCCAAAATCCAGTCAATGAGCGTATAATGACCATCCGCATCAGGGCTGAATTCGCTAACATTAGCCTCATATGCGCCCACGCCCCCACAGAAGAGAAAGACGACGATTCCAAAGACTGTTTCTACGAGCTCCTCGAAGAAACGTATGAGCAGTGCCCTAGACACGACGTGAAAATCGTTCTTGGTGATTTTAACGCAAAGCTAGGGAAGGAGGACATCTTTGGAAACACAATCGGTAAGCATAGCCTCCGTGACAAAACCTCCGAAAACGGACTGAGGCTAATCGATTTTGCTGCGGGGCTGAATCTTGTTGTAAGTAGTACGCGCTTCCCGCATCTCAAAATTCATAAAGGTACATGGCGATCCCCAGATCAATTAACCGTCAACCAAATTGACCATGTTGCGATCGACGCAAGGCACTCTTCCAGTGTGCTAGATGTCCGAACTTTCCGAGGGGCCAACTTTGACTCGGACCACTACCTTGTTGTAGCCAAGGTGCGAATGAGGATATCTTGTTCACGACCAGCGCGAACTAACGCTGTGAAGAGATATGACGTCGGAAAGCTACAATCGCAAGAGATTGCCAATGCCTTTTCCAATCGAGTGTCCCTTCAATTATCCTTGAATCCCATGCTGCCAGCATTAAACATTGAAGACCAGTGGCAGCAATGCCAAGAAGCCATCAGAACCGCTGCCTCTGAGGTTCTGGGTTTCACTCGGCCACCAAAACGAAACCCATGGTTCGATGAAGAATGCAGGCAGGCAAATGCAGCCAAACAAAGAGCACGACAAATGCTTATGCAAACACGAACAAGGGCTGCTTACGTTCAGTATAACGAGATTTACAAGGAGAGAAGAAGGGAAGAACACCGACTTCTCAAAAAGAAAAAGAAGCAGCATGAGAAGCGCTCGTTTGAGGTGCCATGACAGGAACGAGATTCGGAAGTTTTACCAAAAGGTAAAAAGATCCTGCCAGGGTGGCAAACCCCGAACTCAAGCCTGTAAAGACCAGCAGGGAAACATAGTTGTAGAGTCACAGTCGCTACTGAGGATCTGGAAAGATCATTTCTGCAGACTGCTTAACGGCGATGAAGACACAAATTCCGCTGTCAGGCAGATTGCCCCATTCAGCTTGGACGATGATCAAGAATGCCGTCCTCCCGACCTAGAAGAGGTTAAGCTTGCCATATGCAAACTTAAATCAAATAAGACTGCAGGTGCAGATGGCCTTGATGCCGAACTTTTCAAGGCAGCTGGAGATCAGTTGGAAAGGAGCATGCACCAGCTGATCTGCATGATATGGTCGAAAGAAAGCATGCCCGATGAATGGAACCTCAGTATCGTATGCCCGATCCTAAAGAAGGGAGACCCTCACAATTGCGCCAATTACAGAGGGATAAGCCTCCTTAACGTCGCTTATAAGATCTTGTCTGCTGTAATATGTGAACGTCTGAAACCCCACGTCAACAACTTGATAGGTCCTTATCAATGTGGTTTTAGACCAGAGAAGTCCACAATAAACCAAATTTTCACATTACGGCAGATCTTGGAAAAAACCCGAGAACATAATATCGATATTCACCATCTCTTTAACGATTTCAAGGTCGCGTAGGACAGTATTTACAGAGACGAGCTGTACAGAGCCATATCTAGTTTCGGCATCCCTGCAAAGCTCGTACGACTATGCAGGATGACTTTGGAGAATTCACGCTACTCCGTCAAGGTCGGTAAAGAACTCACCGAGACCTTTGATGTCGAAAAAGGTTTTAGGCAAGACGACAAACTGTCATGCGAATTCTTCAACATCATACTTGAACAGATTGTAAGAAACTCAAACGTCAACACCAGAGGAACAATCTTTCAAAAGTCTGTACAATTACTCGCCTATGCAGACGATATTGACGTAATGGGAAGAAAAAAGCGTGATGTCATAGGTGCTTTTGCGAGTATTGAAACAGAAGCGGCAAAAATGGGTTTGATGGTTAATGAGGGCAAAACGAAGTATATGCTGTCATCAAACAAGGACACAGAACATCGACGAATTGGACAAAACGTCACAATAGACAGACATAACTTCGAGGTAGTACAGGACTTCGTCTACCTAGGATCCGCTGTAGACACGGACAACAACATCAGTGCGGAGATCAAACGGAGAATAACTCTTGCCAACCGTTGCTTCTTTGGGTTAAGAAGGCAATTGAGAAACAAAACCCTCTCCAGGAAAACCAAGGTAACCTTGTATAAGACCTTAATTATTCCAGTCCTGCTTTACGGAAGCATGGACCTTATCGAAAGCGGATGAGAAAACCCTTTGTGGTTTCGAAAGAAAAATTCTCCGAATGATCTTTGGTCCCGTTTGCGAAGACAATGTGTGGAGAAGAAGATACAACAACGAGCTGTATGAGCTGTACCGCGACATGGGCATAGCCAGAAGAGTACGCATCGCGAGGCTACGATGGTTGGGCCATGTAGAGCGGATGGACCCAAACGCTCCGGCTCGTCGGGTGTTCGAAAGCACATTGCAGGGAAATCGCGGAAGGGGAAGACCTCGTCTTAGGTGGCGCAATCAAGTGGATGAAGACCTCAACCGACTTGGAGTGCGAAACTGGAGAGAGCTCGCCCGAGATCGAAATCGTTATAGAAGGATGTTGGTTGAGGCCCAGGTTCACCCCGAACTGTAATGCCCACCTAAGTAAGTAAGTAAGTTAAGTTTTATAACCTGGCCCTTGGAAACTGCACAAAATTGTAGGCCATCATTCTTCTTACACAAACGGCTGAATATAATGCACAAGGCTCAGTGATTTTTCAGTTCTGTGCACCGTGTTCATCTCAGAAAGCGTCGCAAGCCTCTCTGACTTGGATTGTTCTATGTGTAAGGATAACAGAAGGCTGATGTCATTGTCTTAGTGCCTGTCCAGACGGGTTATACTGTTAACACCTAGTGTCCAGACGTTGTTATAATTCCTCACACAAATTCTCCATTTTGTGTTGGAAATTGTATTGAAAAAAGCATAACGTTATGAGCATAACCCGTCTGGACACGCCAAGTGTACTGCTTAGGCAGATAAATCAAATTTCATTTTGCGCATCCAGCTTCTTTCTTCCTCACCCCTTTTGCCCAGAAACGACCGATATAACGTTATTGGAATAGCACGTGTGGACAGGGACTTACGAATGATGTTTTGGTCTGGCATTCATCTTATAGGAGGGTTTACTGATTTCAATTTCAATTCAATTCAATTTTATTTTATTTACGACGTTTTTTTTTTTTATAAAAACCCTAATAATGTGATAATAGGATCGATGTCCTACGATGACGACAACGACGTAATGATTATTATTGTACGACAACTTAAGTGTTTTTCACAGTCGGTTTCCCAATATTCGCTCAGCGATCTCGAATGAACTCGATCACAACAAAATTGTCACATGTTCATTCAAGCAACTACTTTTGTCTTTGATTTGGTATTTGGAAAAAAAAAACCATCAAACAAAGTCGAAACTAGGTCTTCTCGTAGTGTCGCAAACATCGAAATAGTAATTTATAGTCATACTCTTCATAGGTACTGGTACTTATTTGACAGAGGCTAATTTGAATTTGAATTTGCATTCACTCATTAAAAATCGATCAACTTAAGAAACTCACCCTCTACACTTTCAAGCATCGGGAAACTGAGTGATTTTTTTCCTGAAAAAAAAAAACAAAAGCCTTAAGGTTTTCTTTCCTTGAGCTCCACAGAATGGGGATACTTCCCCAAACTGATTACTATATGCGGGTACCTATTACATACACCCTACAGCTAACAAATGAATTCTGAAAGACAAAAGAAATGAATATCAAAAAAAAAAAACGTGATCAATTGCTTTCAATTTTCAGGAATCAGACTCAGACTGTGGAGCAAATTAAACTCAGGCAAAGCAAACGCACACACAAACTGCAGCCATAGACAAAACAAAATGCAGACAAATTAATGACGAGCGGATTGGCGTAATCAGCGTTAGTTAGTCCGTGTATAAAAGTAAATATAGTTGGACGTTGCTCAATGCAACTACATTACACATAAACAATTTTTCATAATTTTTTTCTTTTTCTACCTTAAGTTGTTTATGTTCTTGTAAGTCATCAAGCAATAAAAGGAAAGGACAAGGAAGATAGTGAACAGTGGGAGAAGATGATAGCTGGACTGGGAAGAAAAATTATTTTGATTCTGATTAATTATTTTCGTAATAAAGTAAAATAAAATAATAAAAGATAAAATCATTTTTGTTCAATTCATTAGCCTTTTTCATTCACTCTTTTTAAAAGTTTTTCTTTTTTTTAACTGTGGCTTCTGGCTTGATTAACTTTACTTCAACTGAGAGAGGCAGTTGCTTCAATTTTTGTTTTTCTTGAAGCATTGGCGTTCGTTTCGGGAAGCTACATCACACTTCTTCCCTTTTTCGGCGTTACGATCAGCGTGATCTCGAAGGAACAGCTGTCATTCTTAACTGCTTCACACTAGTGCTCAGCTCATGATGTACGCAACTGACGAGAACCTAGGTCAAACTTATATTTTAAATAAAAAAAATAAATAGGGTGGCGCTACAGAGCGAGGAGCCCCTGGGCCTAGCGCATTTCTCACAACCATCCCTTGTGAGGGAATGGAGGGGACCTACAATTTTCTGCCGGTTCCGAACGGCTAATCGAGAAAGCGCTTTTCATGGCAATGAATACTAACGGAGGACTTGCCAATTCCTCGCGAAAGGCGATACCCGTAGAAAAAACATTTTTGCCTCTGTTGGGATTCGAACTCGAACCTCTGGATTAACAGGCGGACATGCTATCCATCACACCACGGGTACCACTTATATTTTAAGGTCTGTAAATCAGCCTACCCAAAGGCGTTTAAAAATTGTCAACCTCAGTTTAAATCAAATGCTTAGTTGTCATATTAAGTGTGAGCGTTTTTCTCACCAGAGTATAAATGATTATTGAATTTTTTGCTCGTTTGTTCCAAAATTTTTTTAATTTTTTCCACTGTGTGATGCAGCAACACTCAGTGCAAGTTTTCATTTGAAATGAGCATTTGGGCGGGTTTGGGCGTTTTTCTGTCCGGTTGCATCATTGAGTGTGTCTGATTGTTCGTGTCAGTCATGTTTTGCATATATGTGCACTGATTAAGGTGCTTGATGTTAGTAGAAGTAGATAATCACTTTGTTATGATTAAGGTCCACAATACACAAGCAATGAAAAGGAAAATCCATCAGCAATTTACGGAATACTGTATGAACAATCTTTGTTTAAAATCTATTCGTGTATTTAAGTAGAGACTGTAGTAAAACTTGATAAAACGAATTATATGGAGAATAATTCGCGAATGCAGTTATCCTTAGTTCAGGATGCAGTTTGATGACACTGGAAGAACGATTATGTAATTTGAAGATTGGCGCTCGGGAGATAAATCGATTTTTAAAAATTTGGCTCTATCATTTCGGCCAAGTGGCTTCTGCGGCTTGTCATCGACCACTTGTACAGCATTTGAAGCCGTATGTCAAAAATAACATGCCGAATATTTTCTTGCAAGTCGACAATCGTCTCGGGATAATCTAAGTAAACAAGCGACTTTTATGTAAAAATTAGCTGCAACAGCAATTTCGTTTCGACACAACTTACAGAACGTACGCAGTGCTCAGTGGTCGGGCGGCTTCAATTCTTCTAAGATGGAATGGTATACCAAACAAAGCATAAATCAAATGACAGCTGTCAAGAAAACTAGCTATGAAAATATTACTGCTAGATTGAAACCACACGTCCGAAAAAATGCACCCCATAGTTTCTAAGTCACATTGTTTATTTCGTAATTGGGCCAGTAGATCAGAACGACCTTTAGAGACACCACTCGCACAATGATCACAAATGCTTATATGAATCCACGGATTAAGCTGTGTTAGACTGTGCAACAAGATCTGAGTCATTTGAAATTAAAAAACACATTGTGTGATTCGTGCAGGTTCGTTTAAAACGAAATCATTCATAATTGTGATGAGACGGTTTCTTATTGGCCAAACTAAAATAAGTTGATTGCAGTCGTCTGATCTGGAAATCTCAAGAAGTTGCCAGAATCTGCGCGTATTTTGAACCATTATTTCTCTAACTGCAAGTTCTGTGATTGAAAAATAAAATTACCTTAGAATTGCACTTCAATGAATTTTTGCATCAATTTAAACATAAGACTAAAGAAAGTTGTGAAGGCATCAGTCGCTCCTTAAAAAATCAACTAAGAATCGATTGTTTTCCAAATAGTAGAAATCGCTACCATCTGGCATCACTTCTTCATCAGAAATGACTAAGTTGGTTCGTTTTAAGCAAACTTACACTACTAACACGATGTGCGCTTTCACCTCAGATCACTCCAAAAGATCGTGTCAAACGAACGAACACGAACATATTTCTTTCCCTCAAATGACTCGTGCAAGCAGGTGTGGAGTGCATATAGACACGTGCTTTGCAAGTTGCAAATGCAGTTATGTTTTTAAAAATCTTTTCTGGCATGTCTCAATGAAAATCAAAATATAATATCGAAAAGTTCAATTTAAATCAGATCTGTTTTCACGAGACAGTCTTCTAAATCAACTCACTGCTCTAATTTGTGGAAGAGAAGTGTTTCTTGAAATGCACTCTATTTATGATTGAACTCAGCAACGAAGCTACCAAAGGGCTAGAGGATTGGGGAGAGGCAGTCAAAATAAACGAAACCTTATATAGTTAAATTGAGGCCAACAATCGAACTGATACCAAATTTATTGACTCATTTGTCAGCGCCAGTCATGTTGGGACTCCTTACGTATACCTTATATCGGGAAAGTCCCATGCAAAAAACAAAAATTCAAATTGCAAAGAAAAGATGGTAAACGAAATCCCCGCGGCGTTTGATTCCCACGCAATCTCTGAAAATCCCAAACAGCCAATCATGGATCCCATCATCATCATCATCATCATCGTCATTCCAAATGGCAGGAGATCTTCTTGACTGAAGGTATACTCCTATGGGTTCTTCAAACAAAAGTCACCCATCCCTGAAATCGAGAAACAAATAGTTTTACTCATAAATCTCGTCAGAGTAGGAGGATGAGGATGAAGTACCAATTTTCCAATCTTCATCGTAATGGAATTCAAACTCCAACTCCAACTAACTCCAAACCTATACGGAATATATAGTGACTTCTCGAATGGCACTTTGTTAGACAGATGTACAAAGAGTTTAATTATTTTTCAAACGGCACAGCTGTGGCAAAACTTTTAGTAGGTTATAAGGTTTCTTGTCAGAGGACACAACGCTCGCCGTGCCGCCGCAGCCAATATATATGTGGGGGCAATAACGGTTCAATTTGTCCATATGCAATAAAACAATGTATCGATCGGAGATTTCGATGGCGGGAGATCTTCGATGTTTTGTTTCTTGTTGTTGGGCAATTTTTCTTATTCACTTTGTGAGTTTCTATTGTTGTTATCGATAAAAGGAAATCAGGATTTATTGCTTTGGCCGAGTTGATCGATAACTGTGGCTTTGCTGACGTTGTAAATGACAACAACTACAACGATAGTCGAGTAAAATGTGCTTTTTTTAAGTTTGTGTTCCTAGTTCCTACACTGTCATCTTGTCTGCTGGTTGTATAGTGTAGCTGACTAAATTACTCCACTCTCCAACGCAATGCAATTGGAGATGCAAACTAAACCGTCCCACAAAAGAAATTTATTTCAATACAAATACTTAGAGTGGAAAACCAAGCAGACTCCACTTATCCATCTTCTTTTTCACTTAAATATTCATTGACCGAAAAGTGAACCGCCGCGCCGCCAATTTGTTTATTGTTAGTCACATAGTTACTCTGGTCCTTATATCCTTCAATCTATTATTAGGATTGGCAAAATTGGCGAAAAGAAGAAGCAATTGATAAAGCTAATTTTTTACTGAGCTTAATTTGGAACGAATATTAGATGAAAATAACACATAGAATTACTAACTTAAATTCAATTAAATTTAAAAAAGAACACAAGTTCATATGAAGAGATCCTTTTTAATAAGGTCGTGGTTCCAGCGCAGCAGAAAGAAAAGCTTCAAGTTTACATATCTCCGACAGAAGATGTTCGGACTAAAAAAAAAGATAATACAGAGTGTCAACTGTGGAGAGGTAGTGCCGTTTTGTCAGCCAAATTTCACCGATAATCCGCTACCGGGGACTATGGTAGTCATTTTATTGTCAGTTGATTTGAATATAATTTCAATAAGGGAACGTTTGCTCAATATCTTCGGGTTAGTTACAGTGGAGAATGCAGAAAACTGCATGCAAAGCTGCCGCGATAAATATAATTTGCTATCTAAATGACAAGTACACTCAAGAAAAAAAAGGAAATAGTGAAGTTCAATTGAAGCCGGATATAGCCATTAATTCAAATAAGAAGCAAACTTCGATTTCACTTCAGAAAGAGTTCGAGGTTGTTTTTACATAGGTAAAGGCGGTTACACGAATTTTTTCAATCGTCTCATACAACGAACTTTTGCTTGAGGCTGAGGAGTGCAATATTGGGAAGTGTATTAACTTATGAGATTGAGCTCGTTTTTTCAAGCCACTGCACTGGTATAAGTTGGGTTCCGGAAATCACACCTTTAATGTTCTTTACACATAGGATTTATTTCGAATGACCAATATGATTATTATTATTATTATTATTATTATTAATATATCTTTCTATGAGTTCCAAAAGTTGTCAGGCATTGATATTCGTATGCTAAATGGACTATTGCTATTTAGTTGCCAAAGAATAAAACTCAGTTGGAGAAAAGACTCTCAACACCAAAGTATTTTCACTGCTTTCTTTGGAATAAAAACCGGGACTGGTTGAACTTCCTGTTTGGTGTTTGGTGTTTGTAGTAGGGGAGCCCAGGGTGCTAAATTTGCAGTTACTGAAGCGTCATGGGGACTTATTGGATTGTGAAGTTTACGTTCTAAAACGAAAAAAGTGTATGGCAGTTTTCTATTTTAGCGGGGCGGATGGGCGTGTACGTGAACGAGCTTTTAAAAATGTAAAAAAAACAGTCGCATTGAAATACTCGAGCGCGTCAGATATTCATAGAGTATACGCGCTTTGTCTTTCTGATAACCGAATAATATTAATCTGACGATTAACTGGAAGCAAATGGGCGTAAAGAGAGGTTGAAAACAGTTGAAATAGTTATTAGAGCGTGTCAGATTTTTAAAGTGAATGTTAAGTGT
Source organism: Melanostoma scalare (assembly GCA_949752695.1). Lineage (NCBI taxonomy): Eukaryota > Metazoa > Arthropoda > Insecta > Diptera > Syrphidae > Melanostoma > Melanostoma scalare. Next base: position 22,756,015 of record OX456984.1, on the reverse strand, counting down.
ACTCAAAAAAGTGTATATTTCAATAATCTGACAATTTGAGTGGGGCCATAAGTCATGGCTGATTTTTAAAAATGTAAAAAAAACACGTGACCTTGAAATACTCGAGCGCGTCAGATTTTTATACAGAGCGATCAACTTGATGTCTTCGTCCTCCGGGATGATAATCTGACAATTATATGGAGGCGTACTCTTAGTCTGGCAATTTGAAAGTAACAATTATTTGTTGTTTCTATTTTTTATTACTGGATGCAATAAAAAAATGTGTACACATATTATGTATTTACAAATTTTGATTCGAAATTTTGTTGAAAATACTAAAAAAAACCCCTGAAAGTTTGAGCCCTTAATATTAATTTTAAGTGCTCGATCAAGAGGTGTGAAGATTTCCCATTGAAAATACACGGAAGCCCTGATTTTGTATTTTTAAATTTCTATAGCTCAGCGGCATTTCATGGGATCATTTTAACCGAAGATGTTTTTTTCTCAAAATTGAACGCTCTACAAAAATGTTCTTTTTGACAAAGTCGTTACTCATACCGGCCAGGTGGTACGGGCCACTAAACCTGATTTTTCCATAAAATTCACGTTTTGTCGCAGTTATCTCGTAAATAACAAAAGCTACGGAAAAATTGTAAATTACAGACTTGTAGAAAATTTAGTTTTCTACAAAAAAGGTCTTTTGGACCAAATTGCTAATATCAATATTAACCGAGATATTAACCATCATATATTATACCTTTTATTGACGATTTTACCTAAATCGCAAACCCCTAGCAAAATGTCAGATTATATGTTTTCCGTAATCCTGATAAAATTACCATCAAAATAAAAAAAATTAATCGCGTTCGAGTATTTCAAAATGTCGAATTTTTTTAACATCTTTGTGACTCGCCTACTTACTAAGAAGGCCCGCTCAAATTGTCAGATTATTGAAATATACACTTTTCTGGATGTAATCAACCTACCATCTCTTAATCTGACGCGCTCGAATAATTCCGAGGATCGACTTTTTTTTACTAATCTGACGGGCTGCCTTCAACGAACGCCCCAAAATTAAGGTTTCATATGTAGGAGTACATCATGGTAGGAGTACATTACTACAGGGTGCAAGGTTTCTCCCCATATGATTTTCTGACGCGCTCTAGTAACGCGCAAAATCCCTTCCTGGGCTCCCCTACTATTGGTGTATGGTGTTTTTTTTTTTTTCCTTACAAAAGTCAAAAGCATATGTCTGGAATGTTGTTTTGAGTTTCAAAACTGAACCATTTCTGGTAATCTAGTCTTGCACTTTTTTTATTAGAATTTCTCAGATCTATAAATTTTTGTTGAATTATAACAAATTCATATTTTTGGTAGAAGGCTTCACTTTTCTGGTATTTTTATTTTTATTGAATAATAAGAAATCACACTTTTTGTAGAAAGAGAGGCAATGATGGTTGTGGTAAAACCGTTCAAAAATTTCAGTGGAAATTGCGGGTCAGATACCAGTGTGATCTTATATTTCACTCTCGCCGGTATCGATACTCGCATTGCATTGACTAGTTTCTTAAAAGTCTTTAGTAGTTAGTTCTAATATAGCAGCTAGGAACTGCCAAGAAATTGCAGGATCTCTCGATTTGATACAGAAATGTTTAAGAAAAGTTATAAACCCTGACCTTTCGTTAGATTGCTGCGGCCATATATTTTTTTTTTTTTTTGTTATGGAAATATCGTTGTGGCACTTTCAATGGTAAAGGCATGAAGCATGATTGAGTTTTGTACTCCGAAACTATTCCGTTCGTATTTTTCATTTCAGATTTTTTGTCTAGAAGCTAAGTTGTAGTCACTCCTTCACCAGTATGTCGTATGTCAGAGCTTGAAAACTTACGATTGGACAGATTTTTTCCATCTTTAACTAAATATTTTTATTTGATCTATGCGTTCGTGCACAGGAGTAAAGCAGAATGTCAATAAGTTGGTCCTTTTTAGCTTTGAGATTTTTGTTTTTTTTTTTTTTTTTTTGGAATTACCATTACTGATGCTCTCAATCTTGCCCTTGGACAAATATAACTTCGATTTTGTCTTGGAGCAGTACGTCCAAGAGAAGAACAGGAAGTGCGACTGCACTAATTGAAGAGGACGTTTAGTTAGAGTGGTTTCTGGGGTGGGTGGTTCGAACCGGACTTAACTAGGCACGCAAAACACTTTTTTCTTCCAATTAATATATATTTTTTAAGATGAACTGAATTCTTAATGATGCCCTTATTTTAGGCCACGAGACCAAAGCAAACTTAAAAAGAGAAATAAAATAAGAGTTTTCAATATTCAATAAAAGCCCTTCAATATTTACCGTGATACTGCAATTGGGTCCAAAATGTCATACGTTTCTTTAACTGGTTTTCACTTTTTCAGTCATTTGATAAGACTCATCAAAGCTCGTTCCTACAATAATAACAGACCAAACAACTGAAACCATTCTTTTTTCTCTCAGTTAAAAAACATTTTGATTTTAGTACAACTCGTCTAAAAGAAAAAAAATTCCCTTCTGATTCCATGTCATCACTAGACTTTAATCAATGGGGAAGTACCCGCCGACATCAGATGCTCTCTCGTCTTACATTACTCCTTATCTTACATTGTTGCATCAATTGGACACATTAATCTGTATCTTCAATTCAAAGTTCAAATCGATCTATCATTGAATAAATTATTCACTCAATAAGAGCATCTGTGTTTCAATCTTTTTGGTAATTGAAATGTTTCCTCTGACTCCGATTGAGAGAGCAAAAAAAAAACAACACACTGACAACAACGAAACACCAACTCTGCGCAAACAATCCAACATCGGAACTTTGAGTATTTATGTATATTTTATATTGTACCTTAAGACCAATTACCAATTTTCTAAGTGAGTGGTGAACTTTGCATCTCTAATGCTGCTGAACGTTTTGTTAAAGTGATTTATTGGACAGCTAGACGAATGCACTTTTCGTGATTCACAGACAGTAAGTACTGTGCTTAAAGAGTGATGATTGATTGTATTCCAAGCAATGGATACTTAATTCTGTGGTAACACTCTTCTTTTGTTTCGTTTGAGGTTAATTTTTTGGGAAAATCTCCGATTGGGAAACATGGGAGCACCATGACATACAATGACGGATTAAATAGCCATTCCCTGTGCTCAGCAATCAAGTTGAAAAGTTATGTAAGAAAAATCAATAAAGTTGTCAATATTTGATAACTTTTGTGTACTTTCCCCGTGTAAACAAAAGCATCAAAATCTATTACCAAATGTGAATTAGAGTAATTTGGGGTAATGTGGTATAGGTGGGTAATGTGGTACAGGCAGTTTTTTCTTAAACTAAGTAGCATACTTCAACGTCTTCTACTTTGTTAGGTGCAGATATTAATGAAACTAATAATGCGTATTTCAACGAGTAAGAAATCTACATATCTGTCAGAAAAATAATCAACAACAGTAATTGAGGGAGTTTGAGTTTTTTTTGGGGTGATACAAAAAGTGTTTGTGAGGTTATAAAAGTTCTGTTTCAACAGTGAAAATATATTTTTCAAAAAAATAAAAGAACCTTCTACGAAAAATAAATGTAAGTTTTGCTAAAAATGTGTTAAGATTATTTTTAATAATTATTTTTGTAAAAGTATACAACTTCGGCTAATGTGGTATACTTGGCAAGGGCTAATGTGGTATAGTTTACCACATATAGTATAGTATACCACATTATCCACTATAAAATTGAGTTCCTTTCCAAAGTTGGCTGCTTTGTATTTTTTCTCATGATCTATTTGTTTAAATGCCTATACTTTTCAATAAAAATTAATTTAATCATTTATCTAAATTTTTTAATTAAAAAAATTAAGGCTTGGTAGTATAGTATAGTATACCACATTAGACAGCATAGTATACCACATTACCCTTACAGTTTCAAAAGCGATGATTTCGAGGTCAAATCAATATTTTGTGTACATCTTTGTTAATTGATGTTAGAATTCAACACAAAGAAATAACTTTAAGGCTTATTAGTTTTTGGTGAAATGTGCAAAGATAAGGGTCATTTGCTTCACTACTTTTTCTGTTAAGTGTTAAAAACAAACATGTATACCACAATACCCCAACTTCCTCTACCGTGCAAAAAAGTACCCACTTTTGTTGTCATAAACGAAGATTTGTATAAAAGCGAGCAAGCGTCGAGTGGGAGCTTATCAGTCACTTTTAGACCTTGAAGTTTGAATAGATTCGCAACAAGTTTGACTAACAATTTTGGATCAAAAAATGCTGAACAGAATTGTTTTACTCTTGCTTTTCATTGGCGTTGCTCTTGGGCAGATCGTGGATTTGGCGGCCTTTGATGACTTAAATCGGCCAGAGGTAAGGTTTGAAATCAGTCCAATAACTCACACACTTAAAATAATTTCAATTTTTAGAACTACATTCAGAAGCAACAGGAAGTGTTCCGAGAAAAACGTGGTTGGTCTGGTAACAGACCTCAGCGACCACCTAATTCAGTTCATAGAGGAGGCCAGGGAAATCCAAGAGCAAGACCAAACACAAATTACAATAGATTTCCGCACGGGTTTTAAAATGTCCTTAGAAAAATAATAAAAAAAGCAACAAGGAGAATTTTTTAAAAGCGCTTTTAATTTTTACGGAAAGCGATAAGTTCATAAGCATGAGAATGGTCATAGTCAGGTTTTAAAATATCAAAGGGAACCTTAAGACAGAAGAGTGGGATGCCAGACTACTTGTTTTAAGCGCTTACCCTTGAGTAAGAATGTAGACATATTGCTGATAACCCAGGATGCCCACAGCCCTTGCCTTACTCGCCAAACTCTTTTTAAAATAATAGGTGACTTATAGTGTACAAGGAGAAACCCAACTGCGTTGTGAAGTATCGTAGGGTACCAAAAGACAGGACCTTTTTAGGTAAGAAGTAAAAATTTAAAAACTCATCTCTTTGCGAGTAGCTTCGCCCCTTCTTTTAACTGTTGGTTTAAGATTTACCTTTTCTATTTTTGTCCCATTAAGAAAAATTGATTGCGTCAAAGTCTTCCAGCATCTTTCAATTTAAGGGTCGTTTGATGAACTTTACCCACGGTTGATCTAAAGTTAATTGACAACTCGATGAGTTGTCGGAAAAAAACAAGGATTTCGGTTCTCGAAACCAGGAAATCATCACACATCTCTGTCATTTGAAAAAAATCGTTTGACAGCCCTGTTCGTCATATGAACTAGGCACAGCGAATCACTAGTGCTACTTTAGGGCGAATTGAAAGGAACCACAAGGCTCAAAAAGTACTCAGCTTCTTATTCAAGTTGATGTTTTTCAAAATACGATTTGTGACGACCACAGGACTTACAAGAACACACTTTTTAATTTCTTTTTAAAGTTATAAAGCAGACGCATGTCCTACTTTCTATGCTGCTTAGTGAAATTAAACAAATTAAATTTTTGATATGCCAATAGCGTACGCAAAAAGCAATACCTTCGGACTTAGCAAACTCCTTGACACCATATTTTTTTCTTATATTTAATTTTTCCCTTTCACTATATCAAACCATGGATCTTGTGAATGGAACTGTCTAATGAGCTGGAACTTAAATTGAATTTCCTATACAAAACCCCAAAACCAATTTGTTTTTGTTCGTAGGAGAACGATTTCAAAGATGCTTCCAGCTCGCAGACGTATGAAATTTTTCTGTTGCCTGTATCTTCAAAGTTTTTGATAATATTGCATATCATTAGGCGAAATAGAAAACCACCTTTTCGTAATCAATTGGAGCTTAGCCTATGTAGTCATAGTTTCTGTTTTTACAAGAAAAACAACCACCACCTATGCGTTACTTGGTCCAACCTCCCACATCAGTGAAAAATTTCTACTTCCAACATGATCCTAAACTAAGGCACGTTTGTGGTAAAAAAAAGAATCTAACAGAGCACATATAATAAATAACGATATTTTTATTAGATTAAAAGTAAGTAGCGTATGGTAAGCAGTTCAAAGACATTTCTGACTCAACATTAAAAACGATGAGTAAAGATGAGTCCACCACGCTTATCCGCTTGACTGTTTCCATACGGTCCACCAAGATGTTGCGAATAACCAGCAGTTCCGTCAAGTGAGTTGCGTCCATTCTGACTCTGCCAGATGGGGAACCGGGCATTTGCATCGATATCAAAACCCTGACCACGGGAACCGCCTCCTTGCATATTGAATTGACGCTTTGCTCTATGCAATTCAAATTCTCTTTGTACGGGTTCCTGTTAGAACAAATATGAATTTATTAATATTTTCGATCTTTTCGTTTGAACTCTGAACTTACGTCATTCCAGAAATCATCCTCAAATTGCTCATTTTCTTGAGCTGGATACGCAAAAGTGGTAGCCACGCTCAAGCAAATGAAGAGTGCGATTATAATTTTTGTATTCATTTTGATTGATTGAATTATTGAATTCTGAAGACAGAGAATAAGTTTCTGCTGAGTGTATGTTTGTGCAACTGATAATTGAAATAGAGTCTCATCTGATTTTTATAGACAGACAATTTATTGATAAGAATTTCTCAAGGGGGATTTACTGTGGCTGGGGATTCTTCTTGATACACTATTTGAGGTTTTTTAAAAGAGTTGTATAGTAGTATGTCAAATAATTAATCGAACGTTTTCTAAGAAAAGACAGTGTCAGAGGTGGTATATCGCTCTCATCTAGAAGTACCGGAAGTACCTAATACCTCCTACATGTGGACCAAACTCTCTAATAGCAAGAAAATGAGAGCAGAATACTAGTTTTTACTTCTTAAAAAATAAATGTCAAGCAGAGATCAAAGACTTTATAAATATTATCCATGGTTCGATTCATTTCAACAAAAGTTAAACGAATCTGAACTGATGATTGGGGATGAAGGCTGTGACCTCAAACAAGTGCAATTCTTGGCTAAGTACCCAGAATCCACCACCATGGTCACTAACAACTAAGGAGTATTCTCTGTTTTTTTTTGTATTTTTCCGAACTTTTTTCTTCTCTGTTAAGACTATGGCCCTATTTCAGTTCTGTGATAAAATGCAATGATACATTTTTCGCGAGACAGTCTCCACTGAGCCTTTGCTAGAATTCAGTTAAGGTCACACAATTTTTGATTTCTTGGATATTTTGGGATTGCCTTGGGGTTGCCCTATAGTCGTCACACTTTTTTTTAACCTTAACTCGTTCTGAAGGTCTAACTGTGAGTTTTTCATGCCCTATGTTTACTTCCAACTCGCCCTGAAGTACCACAGTGTTTTTAATGAAGTGGGTTCAGGTAACAAACAGGAATGTTAAATGACACGAACTTTTCTTTAAATGACAGGGATGTGTACTGGTTTCAATTTTCAACTTTTTTTTTTTTTTTTTGAGAGCCAAGACCCCAGGTTTTTTTGATAACTCATAGAGCGATCAAGGAAGCCTGATGGCAGCCCCAGATCTAAAGGGGGGCAAGCCGGTGCCCATGCCCCGGGCGGCAAGCTTAGGGGGCGGCAAAGACAAGTTCAAAATTCGCTCCCGCTCGCCCACAGGAATCACAGAGCGCTGTAGCACTCGTGTGTGCGTTAGCGAGTCATAGCTCCCTAAAACAAACATCACACAAAATGAGCATCAAAACTATTTCACACTATTCATTACCGGACCTGTTATCTCATGCAGGTAACAGGGGTTGCAAGCGAAAAAAATAAGCTAATTTTCGGTTTCAAAACAGCAACTGTGGTTGCGAGCGAAGGGAAGGGAAGCACAGTCAAATGGAAGTCAAAAGTCAAAGTGGACGGATCGCCTTTTATTATCATTATTATTTTTTGTACTTTCTTGTCGATCATCACACTGAATGTGCTATTGTCATATCAATAAATCTATCACAGTTCATCGATCGCTTTTCAAGGTTAGTTTATAACTACCTGTCCGTGTCCGTCCGTGATTAAGTCCTGTTCTAGTTACACCTAAAAATTCATTATCATTTCTCCGCTTGTAAATTGTGGTGCTAGTGAAATTGTAGTCAAATCGTATAGTAGGTATAACTACTTTGCGTTGAGTTGAAATTTTATTATTCCATGCAATGATCTTGTTTTCCGGTTGATTCACTTTAAAAATATTTTTTAGATTGAAATATTTCATCAGTGAAATTGAATATTTTCGTTCACAGTTTGTAATTATGAGCGCGCTGAGAAAAAAGCTATCGGGGGCAGAATATAGGAAAAATTTTAAATATAAGAAGATGCAAGAAAAACAATGTGCAGATAATATGAAAAATTGGCTTCGCAGGGGGGGGGGGGTGATCCGCCAGTATCTGCTGCGTCTTCCGAAGTTGATATTGAAATAGAGGATGTTTCTCGCATGTTCTCGGGAAAGATCAAAAGGATCAAGATTTTTCAGTCTGATTTCACAATGCAAACTTCAACATCTTTATCTATGTGCGAAGAGCAACCAGAACCAGAAAAAACAAAGCCAGAATACGAAGGATCTCAGTCCCCGCACTCGGAGACAGGCAATTGGCAAGGAGTGGAAAAAATTACTGACCAACAACGATCTCTCTTTATCAGGCTGTATTATTAGCAGAAAATCACCCCGAAAGCATTGGATTTAGATCTACTGAACGCAATGGCAGACACTTAACATCTTCTGTGTGGTACAGGACGTTTGGACGTTTCGCTAATTGCGAAAGGGTAAAAAGATTTTGGTTTTTATATTCTAAAAAAAAAATGCAATTTTTTGTTCGTGTTGCAAGATCTACCAGAAACACTCTTCTACTGCCTTATCTGCATTGTATTCTCAGGGTTTATTAATTGGAAAAAAGTTACAGAGAGATTAACCTAACACGAGGTAACTCAAATGCACAAAGAGTGTATGATCGACTGGAAAACACGGGTACAGCAAATGAAATCATGCCAGGGTATTGATCAAGACATTGAGAGATTAATTCACTCAGAGAAAGAAAGATCGAGACAGATCCTGCGTATTGTTATGGATGCTGTATTGTGTATCCATAAATTGACTTTCTTTTCGCGGGTCCCAAGAATTTCTTAGCGATCTCATCACACAATTTCCTCAGCCTAGTCAAGGTAACTTCTTAAACTTAATTTCCCTGCTCGCCAAACATAATTCAACTCTAATAAAGTTTCAATTAGAACACTTAAAAAAGAGTATCATATTTATCAAAGACAATACAGAATGAAATAATTGACATAACGGCAAAAACAGTTGGAAATAGCATTTTAAATGAGATCAAAGAAGCCAAATACTACACGATAATGTTCGACTGCACTCCAGATGTATCCCATACAGAACAAATGAGCCATTTTTTTCTATATGTAAATAGAACTGGCGATGTGTGTGAAATTAAAGAAAGTTTCATTGATTTCATAGAAGTTGCTGGAAAAACAGGAGAGGATATTTGTCAACAGATTTTAGTCAAATTAGAAAGAAATGAACTGGCCGAGTTCGTACCGTACTTGGCTCACTCCTTGAATAAGTAAGTCTCTTTTGTTCAAAAGGCATGAGAATCGCGTCAGCGACACGCGTCGGCAACACGCGTCGGCGACACGCGTCAGCGACATGCGTCGGCGACACGCATCTCTGTATATGTGTTTTTTTTTTTGTCGGAAGGCCCATTACAATCTTTTGGTATATAACTAGACATGTAACGATTTTGTTTTCATTTACATAAGAATATTTTGTTATTGTTATTTAATTTCTGTTCTTATTTATAGTTTTTGATTAATAATGTTCCCCTAGATTATTTATATCTATTTAATAATGTACTTTTATTTGTATTTTTGTTAAAAATTCTAACGTCTTTTATTTTTTTTCCTCGTATAGGTACGTTCTCTTTGTGCTTGTGTTGGAGTTATTTACTAACCACTAACAATTGCATTAATGATGACGAGCGTAGATAAGTGTGTACAATTAGCTTGCTCTAAGTTCAGTTCCACTTAAGCCTCTGAGGTCTGAGATGCCAAAAAAAATAAAAGAATACTGTTAGGTTTACATTGTCATTTTATTAGTCGGGCTCTTGTGCTCCGGTAAGTCAAAGCGGTTTTCAGTTACTTCATCGTTTTGTTTTGATCAAGAGAACATATTTCGATTCTGCTCAGGTCAGAGGAGCGAGTTTAAAACTATCCAATATTCTACTTTATATGCTTCACCAAACCTCCTTTGCCCTACTGGAAACTGTCAATGTACTAAACAAAACTACAAAAAGAATTTTTTGCTGTGTTCACCCCTATACCAAACAACTTATAAAAAAAAAATTTCAACATAGTATCAAGAAGAATCCCCAGCCACAGTAAATCCCCCCTTGAGAAATTCTTATCAATAAATTGTCTGCCTATAAAAATCAGATGAGACTCTATTTCAATTATCAGTTGCACAAACATACACTCAGCAGAAACTTATTCTCTGTCTTCAGAATTCAATAATTCAATCAATCAAAATGAATACAAAAATTATAATCGCACTCTTCATTTGCTTGAGCGTGGCTACCACTTTTGCGTATCCAGCTCAAGAAAATGAGCTATTTGAGGATGATTTCTGGAATGACGTAAGTTCAGAGCTTAAGCGAAAAGATCGAAAATATTAATAAGTTCATATTTGTTCTAACAGGAACCGGTACAAAGTGAATTTGAATTGCATAGAGCAAAGCGTCAATTCAATATGCAAGGAGGCGGTTCCCGTGGTCAGGGTTTTGATATCGATGCAAATGCCCGTTTCCCCATCTGGCAGAGTCAGAATGGACGAAATTCACTTGACGGAACTGCTGGTTATTCGCAACATCTTGGTGGACCGTATGGAAACAGTCAAGCAGATAAGCGTGGTGGACTCATCTTTACTCATCGTTTCTAATTGAGTCAGAAATGTCTTGGACTGGGGAGATGAACTGCTTACCTTACTTTAATCTAACAAAATTATAGTTATTTATTGAATGCAATCTGTTTTTTTTTTTTTTATATATATTTTTACGTAACCAAGCTACAGTCGAAGATCATGTAAGAAAACTGAATTTTTAACTTATGAGAGATCGAAACATGCACAGGTCGTCGGGGTTCTTTGTTTAGTAATTATTTGCTGTAATCAAGGATATACTGTATCAAGGATGAATGGCGGTCCTGAGATACAAAAAAAGTCTCAGGAACCTTTATTTGGAGATGATCAAGAATAGCTATGTACCTTCGTCAAAGTACAATGGCGAAGGCGGCAGTCGTTAGCAGCCATCTTATATCTCCGAAACGTTTGAAAAGGAATCGTATTTTCATTGCTAATGGGCAGAAAACACAACATTGTCAAACACTTCGGTGGCTCATATTATGGAAACAACCAACCTGAGTGCAGAGGAAGACTTGTTTAACTCATCAATTCTTATGCCAAATCAAAACTATGCGACTCTTAATCTAAAACTGTTTCCAATGCCTCAGTCCTGTAAATCGTTATTATTTTATTCTTAAGTTCAGACTCATGGTACCAGTGGTACGATGATCGTTAGTGTGGTTCGAACGTTGGTTCGATTCCCGATAAAACTCGAAATTCTTTTCGCAAGTGAAATCTTTCGACAGCAAGTCCCCCAAAAGTAATAAAAGAGCTTCCTGTCCTAGCTGTTCGGAACTGGCATCGTAGGCTCCCTCCATTTATCTTTGAAGTGGATGAGATCAAGAACAAGACTAGGGCAGTTTATAAAACCTTAGAATTGACACTTGGTTTAGTATTTTAGTGTTTTCTCTTTGAGATTGCTATCTCGTCATGGAAAATTGGAATTTCATGTTCTTCTTTATTCGAGTTCAATTTGTCGAAACAAAAAACGCAACTCACAGAAATAGTCCAATGTCAGGAACGTATTTATAATCTAATCAGTGAAAAAGCACCTAGTTATTTAACGCTGAAAGCCAACCACAAATTGGGTTGGTAATTATACCTCATATATATAATAACCATGCATAATTCCAAATCATCAAGGAAGTCGTCCCAAAATTTGAACACTACTCATATCCGTTTGTTTTTATGTGCATACTTATAGGCCGTATTGTGAATTATTACATACACAAACCACTTCCAAGAGGAAACCTCAATAACAATTTTTTCATTCTTCCTTTTTTTTGGCAATCAGCTAATTACACAGGAAAAATCAAGCTTCCATTACATGAAACAAGTTCATTGAACTAAAGGCAGCCATTATCGTAGCGCGACACAAGCATTTCATGTACTTCACAAAAGTTTAAGGCTCCAACCTGAGAAACAAAACCAAAAACAAAAGCACTTTTCCATGTTGTATCTAATTGCAAGGAGCACGCAAAATTCACTGTCCAACTCTCCGTATTGTTTTATTTTTCATTTTTTTGTTTTTTGAATGATTTCAAATGTAAAACTTAAATTAAAACCGCAAACATAAAAACACCAAGCTCATACACTTTTCGAAAACCATTACTCCTGGCAATTACAATTAACTGCCGCAGCGAGTGACTCTGACTGTGCATTGGTGCCTCGACGCGGCGCGGCGCTTTCTCTCATTGGTGTTTTATTGGCATTATTGAAGTTTAAGGCAAAAGTTGAAAGCGTGTCATAGGGCTGTTATTTAGTACAAAGGAAAAACTTTTCTTTCGTAACACTTGTACGAGTATGTTGAGAGGAGACGGTACAATGAGAAGGGCTTTCTTCTATCGACACGCCATATTGTAGAACAAAATTAGGTAGGAAGGTTTGGGTATTTTTGGTAAATATAGGTTTCTGGTTTCGCATTCCATGGAAAGTCTATAGTAATGATCTGGAAAGTAGTCGTCACTGTCGTAAATGTGTTTAAATTACGTAATTATTCTTCGTGTCTGGCAGAAATAAAATTTACAATGAAATATTTATGAAATTTCTTGCAAAGTTTACAGCGAAACTCAAGCAAAGAATCGAAACTAGACACCCAAAGTGTTTTGTTGACATTTTTGTTTTCAATGAAGGAAGGAGGAAGCTGCTCCTTTATTTATTCATGAAACTTTTTATACAAAGATTCGGTTGTGGGGCTCACACCTCACGAAATCATTTGGATGGAAATGTTTTGAATGTGTATTATGAAAGTGGAAGATATTTTCTTGTCAAGGATTTGCATTGGCTTGAACATCACACAAATATGATGAGGTGTTGCTGTGAGGATGGGAACTTTTTCCTTAATTTGACCATAATTTCTTTCAGCCCACTTGGTGGCAACTACTAAGGAACGCAGGGCAGAAATTTAAAACAAAACAAATACCGGCTTTCAATTGGCTCCACATAAACGCAATACAAAACACATATGTAGTATGATAATACAGAGAGTAAACTCGTCCCTTCTCTGTCTCGTACCCCATTTTGTTTGAGGTTGAATTAAAGATAGCGTCCTATTTAAACTAACGGATATATGTATCCGGTTGCAACTAAATTTCACTGTAGCCATTTTAGTGCAGTTTAGATAGCAAATAATTTTTTTACGGCTTTGAATGATTCATCACTCGATTTTCCATACCGTGACAAACTCAAAAGTCTCGAAAACACGTTCACTATTTAAAATTTATTTCATACTAAATGACAAAAAGGAATGCAACGAGGGTGCCTGGTCGACAGAGGACGGTCTAATTAAGATTCTAGGCAAAATGGCACTATTGACTCTGTTGTTCTCTGGCTAACTTAGAAGGTGATTTTCAGAGTAGTGCAATTAGTAATTACTACTCTCTGAAGACTTACCAATTGCCCGCAGAAGGTTTTACCTCGAACTACAGACACATTCACCCTAAATAAAACGCCACTGGCCCCTTCTCAGTCCAGACAAAGCCAATTCCATTTTAATGAACACATAATTTTTTAAGCTGTACTTGATTTAGATCATTTGGAAAAAAAAGTGAGTGCACTGGTTATGATTGTTGTTCCTAGACATTTCATTTACCAGCATAATTTTACCAATTTTATATTTCTTTTAATTGAAACTTGATGCAAATCAGAAAGCACAGTGGAATTGTAAGTTTCCCGGAGGCTTTAAGGATATTTGGGAGTTAAGCAAACTACTAAAAAGGTAAAGATATCCTAAAATTTCAGCCAAGTCCTCTAATCTTTACAGTTAAAACAATGCTTAAACTTATTTGTGGTGGCCTTGGCGCAATGCCTTATGCCTGTCTGTTACGTGAGGAGTTCAAGGATCAAATCCCAACAGAAAGCAAAAGCTATTTTTTTACTTGTATCGCCTTTCGGTTTCTCCCCCCAAATCACCCATTGGCTGTTTACCTTGGTAATTAGACCGATACTCACATATTGTCTGGTGGACCGCACTAGACAAGATGATCAACTACAGCAAGCTGGCTAAAGTTCAAAGAACGGCTAGTCTGTGTATTAGTGGCGCACTGAGGACAAACCCATCGGATGCCCTCAATGTACTACTAGATCTCACACCCCTAGATATCTTCACCAAACAAGTCGTAGCTAGATCAGCTATTCGACTCAGATCATAATCAAATCACAGTGGACCAATAATCAAATCGGCCACACTACCATTCTAGATAACCGAATCGATCCGACTACACCACCCCCAAGTTGGTGTTTGATAATAATTTCCAAGTAACCATACCTTCAAGAGAAGCTTGGGAAAATGGCACTCTCTTTGAAAATGAAGCAATACACTTCTACACCGATGGTTCAAAAACCAGCGAAGGTGTAGGAAGTGGAATCTACGCAGAAAAACTGAATCTCAGTCTTTTCTTCCGCCTACCCGATCAATGTAGTGTGTTCCAAGTGGAAATTCTGGCGGTTAAGGAGGTGCTGTCTTGGCTCAAAGAAAACGTCAATATCCTCCACGGATATTCGAATCTTCTTAAATCTCTTGCCTCTGTCACTACAAAATCCATCTGGGTCCAAAATTGTAAAATGTCTCTGAGGGATATGTCAAATCAGTTCAACATTCTTTCATAGGTGCCGGGGCACAGGGACATACCAGGCAACTGTATGGCAGACGAACTATCCAAAAAGGGCACGACCACTTCCCCACGCTCAGAATGGAACAACATAGGTGTACCTATCGCTACATGTAAACTCCTACTTAGACAAGACGCTTCGACGAAAACAAACACTAGATGGACTGAGAATAACAATAACCCGCTGGTTCGACTAGCGGGTGATAAACCGGCTAGTCCTATATTGGAAGATAAATGGGTGATCAACTCGTTAATCTTACATCGGGTTTCTGAGATCTGTAGGTGACTAACTTGCTGATCTCTGTGGTATCACAATGGGCCCTTGCGGCCTAAGTGTGTCAGGCAATGTACTCATTGGCTGACAGCTACCTAACCTAACCTATCGCCTTTCGCGAGGAATCATGAAATCCTGTAAAAGTAATTTCATTGCCATGCAAATCACTTTCTCGATTAGCGGTTCTCTCCATTCCACACAAGGTATGGTTGTGAGAAATGTGCTGTGCCTTGAGGTTCCGCTGAGTTGCGACATCTTTTGTGTCTACTTATTCGTATATTCCCCCCATAACTTGCAAACTAGTGAAAAAAACTCTTGCCAGTTATTACTCAAGTAGTACAAAATAAAAATTTTATGAGAAAACTCATTGGGGGCGTTGATTTGGCAAAGGTGGGATTTTAAGCAAATAGATCAGTTTACAGCAAATTGGATCATAAACTCCGATCTAAAGTGCAACATTTTCGTACTATAGGGACTGATTACTTTTCAGGCAAGATAAGTAGTACCACGCACTTTGCACGAAATAAACTAAACGTCTCTATCTTTACTTTGCAAAACAGCCTTGAAATATTGAATGTAAATCACAGATGCTTATTTTGAACCCGAAAAACTAACTTCTTCAGATTGATTTACATATTTATATGCTTTCATTTTTATCTGTCACCAATTACGTAATGACCAAAATAGAAAGCACGTTTGGTTAAGTTTTATTCTTTTTTTTACTACTGGAAGTCATGATAATTTTTGATCATCGTTTTTGATTATTCAGCCTCTTCGTATCTCTCCTTTTATTTAAAACTGTTCACTCTTTTTCACACATTAACGCAATGAGCTAATGTGCCCAGGGTCTATGACCTTCTTTTGCTAATAATTATTTTAAAATTTAACAAGTGTGAGGCAAACTAATTTGGTTTCTGTGGTTTATGTTGATTTTTCGCCAATGCAAGAATACTTATAGTAAATTATAATTACCTTTCAATCTTTTAATAAGAAAAAAAAACAAAACATCTTAAGACAAACAAATAGTGATACTATCGTTCGCAAAATAAAGAATCACATATTAACGCTTTTTGTCTGCCGCAAAATAAATGGCCGTGAATACAGGTAAATGCTGAGTACCTCATCATCCTATGTTAATATCTGCAGGTGGACAAAGTTTGCTTCTAAGCATAAATTTATAATTAAGACGGGCAAGTACAGTAGTAGAACATTGAATTCCCATTGGTAAGCGGAAAGGTTGTATGTATAGATTGTTCTTTTTTTATTTTATTTTTAACGAATGTTACAATATTCTACCAATAAAAGATTACATTAACGTTTAGTCATTAGAAAAAAAAAATTATAAGATGTCTTATCCGTTTTACCAAAAGAGCAAACAGGTTTCTTAAGGGTCTGTGAACTTTCCCAATGCTACTTAAAGCAAGATTCTTCAAGTTCATATGTTTCAAAAACAATTCTGTACGGATATAGGTTAACTAACTAAGATTTAGTAAGATTAAGAAGAATGTACGGAAAACAGCTGACGTACTTTGACCTTCAATGTAAGGTCCATTGAGACTCCACATTTAAATTTCGTGAAGTACTTCACTAACAAACGCAATTGGAACTTTTTCTAAAGCTATGTTCATCAATGCTATATTTCACCAAAATAAAAATAACAACCCAAAATTTGTACTTGTAATTTATAGAAACAAGTTTGTAATTCAGTTTTTTTCTTCACCAATTACAAGCTTTTAATTCACCAACTTGTGATCAAAGCGGACAGAAATGTAAAAAAAAAATGCACTGAGATCAGGATCGACTTGTAAACTCTAATTTTGTCTTACAATATTGTTGAATCAATATGAACGATTAAAGTATTGCTTGAATATCATTTCTGTGGCTGTTTACTGCTCTTACTGCTGCTTTGCCTTCGTCGCAAAGACATTTTTGCTAAGAAATCGAAGAGAAAGCAGACTTGTAAAAAAATTACACGTAATTGTTAACCAGTAAATATTGAAAAAATTTTGTAGATCTTTTTGTTTTGTGAAAAGGAAATTTGCAACTAGTTTTAATTTTGAAAGTTTTTTAGGTACCTACTTATAAATTACTTTACTTTAGTCTTATGTTTTGGAAAGAGAAAAGCGAATTTCACTTCGCAAAACGCAGCTGCAATACTGTAAGCAATAGCGTACGGTGAAGCAACAGAATCAACAAAATAAATTTTTTTTTATAAAAGCGCTTGTAACGGCTATTTTCTTTGGGCAACACTGGTTTTGCAGGCTCACGCACGTTTCGTGTTTTCTGTTACTGTTAAACATCTTCAGTTTGGTCTATAGTTTAAGAGGCCGGCGCATAAAACGCGTTGCGAGCATGCGATATCGCTTTCAATTGAAAGCCCGATCAATTAATCAAGCTCCTATGAGAAGCGACCGTTATACGCTTGCCCAACTTTTTGCTTTGGCACGAGGCACACGCAGTGACATTCGTTGTCAAAACCGAATTGACTTGTTGCTAGTGATGCAATATGACAAACTTATACCAGAGACGTGAAAAAATAACAGTTAAGCATTTTCGCATTTTATTGTCAAACTTACTTAAAAAGTTGAAAAAATAAATTTTATATTTCGAATACATTCGACTTAAGCTATAGAGATCAATCATTGTTTGAAAGTTATAAATCATAAGCATAAGTTTAACCACAGTTCAAAAAAGAAATATTTAAAAAAATATTGTAGGATTAAATTTGGTGGTGCCCGTAGCGTAATTCGATGGTGGTGCCATTTTCATTTCAACACTACAAGCTTTCTATTCATGTAATAAAACCATCTCTGTTTTTACTGTGATGATCGTGTTTTACTGAAGCCAAGAGCAAACAAAGTATACCTAATGAAAACGGGATATTTAAAGAGTTCATTATTATTTTACACAAACACCTGACGATGTGGGAACATGCTGACAAAAGCATACCTGAATAACCCATGGGAACAAACTGATACGATATGTTAGAATGTATTTAAGCTAGAATATGATTTGCAAACAATTGTCAAGGCTCGTTTAATGAACAATATATTTTTTAAAGTTAACGTTGTAGGAAACAATTTTTTTTTACAACTGCAGTTTTCATGTATTTTTTTTTTTTATTCTTACATTTATACTTCCAAGTTCAAAATCCAAATTCAAATTCAGTTCCAAATTCAACTCAGTTCAGTGGGTTTGAGGATTAGGTTGAAGAAATAGCAATTATAACGTCTAAGTGACTTGTAAACACCGCCACCAACCGCATCCTTTTTTTTCCCAAAAAAATCACTAAGTTTACATACTCGTAAGTGGAATATCCTCTAAACCCCACACTTCCTTAGCGTTAAAAAAAAGTTATTCGTAAAAACAAAATGGTGTTATTTTGCATTTGACACCTAGCGTAATATTTTACGTTTGATATGTGGTTTCAAAGCCACAAGGAAGGTAGGTTTTAAGTGATGACCACTCTTCAACTTCTTCTGGCCCTTCTAAATTCAGTCAAAAGATCACTCTCTCTACTAATTTGTATTCCAAAGCAAGAACCAAAGAAAACGCACTTAAACAACGCAACGGTCGATTCGCACAACTCAATTCAAGCCTCTTTCTGTTCGAGACTACCATCAGCAATGTGGTCACACTAAAGCTTTCAACAACTGCATTATCTCACACGTTTGCTTATCAAACAATTTAAACAGTCTATCTCATGACAAAAAAAAAAAGAAAACAACTTAACCGTACATCATAAGCCTGGTGTGGATATATTGAAGACTCATATGCAAAAAGCCCCTAAATTTATTAGCGTTATGTTCGTCGAGTCGCGAGGTGCTACTTTGCTGTTGTAAAAGTTTATCGTATTTATTTATTTTTTGTTAATTAAAAATCCCGCGGTTTCTCTGATTATAAGTTTAAATTCGTATGCCATGAATTGGAAACTATCCTTTGTCATTATTGTGGTAGCTGTGCCGGTATATTTTCTATGGCAACTAATAAAACCCCTGCCGGTTCCTAAGTTTGACACAAACAAGTATTGGGGACCAGGCGATGTGAAGGATTATACCGAAAATGAGGCTATTCGACCTCTTAAAGTCTTGTATGAGAGGGAAGTAAGTTATCTCTAATGTGTGATCCAAAGACAAACCCCAATTAAGAGATCATGTTTTTCAATATAGACAATCAACGATCTGCGAAGGCTGCTGGATAGACCTTTAGATCTTGAAAAACCTCTGGAAGGTTCAGCTTTTCGGTATGGTTTTAATAGCATTCATCTGCGACCACTCATCGACTACTGGCGAAGTATTTACCTGCCAAAATGGAAAGTCAGGCAAGACTACCTGAATCAATTCAAACAATATATGACACAGATCAATGGGTAAGCTGATCACTGTGATCTAAACGTTTGGACTGTTTATAGATTATTGTTTGTGTTTTTTAGGTTGCATATTCATTTTATTCATGAGAAGCCGCGTGAGCTACCGCCAGCAGAGGGGTATAGACGGATACCTATCCTTCTACTGCACGGATGGCCGGGGTCGGTGAGGGAGTTTTATGGTCTAATACCAAAACTCCTCACTTATTCGGATGATCATATTTATGGCTTTGACGTCGTTGCACCGAGTTTGGCTGGATTTGGTTTCTCATCGGTGAGTTTCAGTAACAAGTGTTGTTTTAGGCTAATTACGTGCATAATTAGTTAGACCTTCCGATGTCTTACAGTTTATTTTTTGGTAGACCTTATGCCAAACTAATTAATATATGAATTGGCTTTTATGTCAATACAGCAATTGTGTAGTCTAAGTGAAGAACTTAACTGCGCTGATTCTAAGTATGCGAAGGCTGACAATAAAAAGCATTGTCACTCTAGAGACTACATTAATGAAGCAAGTTGCAATCTAATCACGTAACTACTTAAGACTTTGACCTTGATACTTCCCCTATTGAATTTACAGGGTGGACTTAAAGATTTGTAATAATTTAACCTATTCTGAAATAAAAAGAAAACTTCTCGTTTGGTTACACAGATCTGATAGCAAATACTTGAATGAGAATGTTCAGTAGGAAGAAATGACGGTTTAGGAAAAAATTCTCAAAAAATTAAATAAGCTTTACGTTTTTAACAAAAATGGATGTCCAAGTAAGCTCCTCATTAGTTTGTCTACAGTTCAATAAGCTTCCGGTTAATTCTAAACTTACTTACTGTTTGTTAGGTTTTTAAATGTCTTAGCAGGGTAAGGGTGTGCTCAAAAAGTCTCTGTACAACAAGGGATTCATATTTCAATAATCTCAATACTAATTAGTAGGTTGGTTATTTATCTGGCAACTAATTAATTCTAAATATTAACTACTTTATAGACCTATGCGCGGTTCATCTGGAGCACAATTGAACTCTTCTTTACATATATAGGACATCGGAAAGCTAAATCTTAGTTGTCTGTTTAAGGGTACTTTATTTGGCTTTTAATTCCATGAGAGAGATGTGAATTTCCTTCAAAGTTGTTGACTACAATTGCTGATTAGAACTCTTGAGCACAATTACCTTACTACCCGTTTACCGGTGCTTGATTTTGCTTTTATTATTTTCAGAAGTTTTTGGAGTCCAAACCCAAAATGGCCACGATAAATTATTAAATGTTGTAAACACACATTGCTGGCGTTAGAAGATCGTGAAAGCATTGAAAGCAAATCTCATTGAAACCTTGATTGGAAATGTTGCTATTTTTAATATTCCACATTAGCGTTGTGGTACCCGTGTCGTGATGGTTACCATTTTGCCTGTAAACTAGTAGGTTCGTACAGAAGCAAAAAAGTTTTTCACGGATATCACCTTTTGCGAGGAACTGGCAATTCCTCCAATACTAAATTCATTGCCATGAAAAGTGCTTTCTCGATAAGCCATTCGGAATCGGCAGAAAATTGTAGGTCCTCTCCATTCCTTCATAAAGGCAATGGTTGTGGGAAATGCGTTAGGTAACCGGGGTTCCTCGCTCTGTTGCCCCACCCTTTTTATTTATATTTACTTTCGTGTTGTATGGTTGAACAGAAATCATTTTTCTTAATTTGTCATACAAACAATTATTTAGTTAAACGCTATCATTAAGGCAGATGTTGCTTATTTTATTTAATATTCACTTCTCTTTCCAGGCTCCTGCAAAAAAAGGATTCGTTACCTACGAAATGGCAATTGTAATGCAAAAGCTGATGCTTCGTTTGGGATACAAACGATTCATCGTACAAGGAGGCGATTGGGGATCAATAATTGCGAGCCAAATGACAACACTATTCCCCGAAAACATTATTGGCTACCATTCAAATCTATGCATCGGCCATACACCCTTGGTTTTCCTCAAATACATGATCGCCAGCTTATATCCAACACTTTTTGTCCCAAAAGAATATCTAAGTTTCCATTTTCCACTAATGGAGAAACTGAAATTTATGGTTGAAGAATCTGGTTACTTTCACATACAAGCAACTAAACCTGATACCATAGGAATAGCTCTATCGGCAAATCCTGTTGGATTGGTTGCGTATATTCTGGAAAAATTCTCCACTGGAACAGATTCCTATAATCGCAATCTTGAAGATGGTGGACTCTTCAATAGTACGATTGACATGGATGCCATGCTGGACAATGTTATGATTTATTATTTGTCCGGTTCGATTACGTCAAGCATGCGGTTTTATGCTGAGTCCATGTCTAACGAACAGAGGCAATGGAATTTCGAGAGGATACCTACAAATGTGCCTATGGGATGTGTGCGATTTCAAAATGATCTGCCAACTTTATTCGATTGGGCTTTGAAGGATAAATATCGAAATATGATTCACAGTACATATGTGAATCGAGGTGGCCATTTTGCTGCACTGGAATTGCCCGATGTGCTACATAAGGACATTGTTGAGTTTGTGCAGAAGTTGTGTAGGGAAGATGGTTGCAAGCCCTAGTATTGTTGATTGTTATGATTGTCAGTTTTTTAGTAGACTATTAAGGCAAAAAAATAAAATATTTTCAAAATCTAAAACTCCTTAAATTTTTTTTTTAATTTTCAACTTCAATGAGTGCACTAGTTTCCATTCTTTTCTCTCAATCTGTCACATCAAGTTATTTCAATTTGGGTATAAGCTTTATTGAGATATACCAAAACAAAATTAGTAAGGTAAACAAACCTAACCTAACCTATGAGCTTTAGAGTGCAAAATTGTGTGCACTCACTTAGTGATTAAAACTTCGTTGCTTTAACAAAGAAATGTTTTCAGTCGCGAAAGTTGCTATCGTCAACGGTTCTGATGTATAATTTGTGTTTAATAAACAAACAATGTAGTACTTAATTATATGATAGAGCGAACATAAAAATGTTTCCCTTCTCCAAATAAAAAGATATTAAGCCCTACAGCAAGCCACGATTATTCACAAGACATGTCTTCAAATCCATACTTTAGTACGATTGTTCTTAAAATTAAACTAAAGAATAAAGATTACTATATATTGATCTATCTATCTATCTGTAGTGCGATATGTTCAACGAACCCGAACGAAATCCCGAAACATTCTAAATTATACTAAAGCTTTTAGGACTTTTTTCTATAAAAATAGTTAATCTTGTGGGTAATGTAATCTTTCGATCGAATTTTAAATCACTAAAAGAAGTTGAAATTATTTGAAGCGTTACCAAAATATCAACAACCGACGACAAAACCTTAATTTTATGAATTTGTCGTGGCATATAATCGCACGAACTTGCGATTGTGTGCTAAGTACAATACCAAAATTTCCAGGCTGAATAAAAGGTTTTAGTATTCGCTCTAAATATATTTGGTGGGCTCCGGCCAACTACACTTTAATTGTGAAAATTTTATTAAATCAAAAAAAATTAAGGTTTCAAACGAAAATCATTCTTTTGCAGTTACTAATACTTATAAATGTTGAAAATTTAACCTAAATCGTTAGGGCAGTTTTAGAAAAAAAACTTTTTCAAATTAAAATTTTTTTTTTTTAAAGTTTTTTAAAACTTAGGTATGGAGTTTAAAGATCTTGCCAGACAGACAAACAAACAGACAGAATTGTAATGTCATTTTTAGTAAATATCTGAAAATCTTTTTTCTGCACGATTGCAAAACTTGCCTTATAGTATTGTAATGAACACCCAACATTTATACCAATTTCCTAATCGAAAACGTTTAACCGAAAACACAACTGGCAACACTATAATGGAATGGTATAAATGACAGGCATTGCTTGTAAGCCAGTGTGTGTGAGTGTAGAGATGCTTGACAGCAAATGTGGAAACCATGGAGAAGAAACTGGAACGCTCTATATGAGCGTTGTTCTATATAAATAGGCCGCTGACGCAACGAGCAGTCAGTTTTGATTATAGAGTGATAAAGTAAAGAGTAAATTGTTTACAAGTGATAGTCCAAAAGTCGAGTTGAGATCGAATAAAGTATAGATACTGAACAAAAGTGGTAGAAATAAATTGAAAAGTGAAGTTTTATTTTTCGAACTAAGCGCACGTTACAGTATCTATAATCGCAAGTAAAAATAAAAAGATGGAGTACCTGCTAAATGTTTGCGATGAACAAAGTTGTATTGATCAATCTTAAAATACTAAACAGGACAACCAAGGCAAAATAATAATTTTCCCTTGCAGTCGATGAGATTCCTAAATTTCTTAAGGCTGAGCCAATCGCCATTTAGCTTCATTTTATTTATAGACTTATATTTTACCCACCAATAGATATATGTATTTATTGCGCCAAGAAAATCGGTAGAGTTTTCTTGAGACTTTTTTCTGAATTATTGTTTCCATTACTTATGCCATGGTTCACCTAAATAAATAAATAAATTAATAAATAAATAAACAGGGTGGCGCAACAGAGCGGGGTGCCCGGCGTTACATCATTTCTCACCCCCATACCTTGTGAGGAAATGGAGGGGACCTGCCGATTCGGAACGGCTTATCGAGAAAGCGCTTTTCATGGCATTGGTATGGTTCATCTCGTAATCTTCATTTTGCGTTTTATTATTTAGCGTATTTGTGCCAAGTATTTTGCATTTCGCAACGGCGCGGCATACCCCTCGAGCGGATCACTAGTGTGAAGCAGCTATAAGCGAGAGAGCTGTCATCTTTTCGAGATCTCAATGCTCGCAAGGCCAGTCAATAAAAAGGATCTTAAACTTTTACTATAATGATTTGTAAAATTTATGAATTTATTTATGTGAAAAATTCAAATTGACAAATTTTTTGGTTTAAATTTTTTTAAATAAAAAGAAAATAATAATAACAAAGAATTTTTTATACCCAGAGTTGAACTGAATTTATTAAAAAGTCAAAAAGACATGGAGAATCATGAGATCCAGTGACCTTAACTCCTAAAATTGTAGCGTTTCTCCTAAGTACGAAAGTGGGCTCATTAGTTACATGCTGTCGTACCCTTCTAAGGCATTAAAATTTTTGGAGTTGAGGTCACTGGATCTAATGATCCTCCATGTCTTTTCAACTTATTAAATTTAAAAAAAAAAAAACAAAAAAATACATAAAATTTTGTAAAAACTTACACTGTGATACTTTTTTTGGTTTAAAATATTTATTTTTCACATTATTTTGATGGAAGCATTGCTTCCGAAATGTACACTTAAGGAAATATAAAAGTGTTTTAACTGTTAAATTTTTTTACTAATCTTTTCATTTATTATTTTGACTTAAATATCGAATTATTCTCCATCGGGAAGTGCAACGTCTAATATCTGCCTTTTAAAAAAATCGTTAATGTGATTGGTGGAAATCTTTTTCTGGTTCTAGCACAAGTTTTAGACGATATTCGACTTAAACAGTACGAAATCCCTGCATTTCCCTTCATGATGCGCATAGCTTTTCTGTCATTTTAGGTGTGTTGCTATCATTTATGTTTACTAAATAAATGTTCTTCATTTGCATTTGAATTTTAAACTGAAATTTTTAGTGCATGTAAGTAAAAAAAGTGAAATTATAACTAGTGCTGGGAGAGTGGATAACCAAAAGCAGAAAAGTTCTGGAGTGTACGACCTGTGTCATCTGCAACAAGAACTTTAAAACCGCGAATGGTGGAATAGATAGATACATAGATACAGATTTTTATTGAATCACAGTAAAATTTACATTATACATCACTAATTTTTACTTAACAAAAATCATTATAGCATGGCAATTGCCGTCTGCCAGATTGACAAATAAAACATAAAATATGTAATGAGCCCTAATCATAGGTACAATTCAATATTAAAAAAGGGATTAACAATTTTTTGACAAAATAGAGTACATAAACAATAGTTAACAAATTTTAACGGAATTGAACAGAAAAACAATCAAAAATCTTCGTTCATTATAGCAATTCTATATCTTAGCGCAATTTTACAAAATTCGTATAGTTTTACAACATCCATTTCATTTAATATACTTATAACTTGATCTTCTGATAAAAAGTCCTTTCGGAATATACTCCTCCTGATTTCTCTGAGAATTGGACATTTTCCAACGAAGTGCACAGTATCTTCTCTTTCTGCCAAGTTACACATATTACACTCCAGCGGTAAATCATCCCTGTGTGGAATGAAATTTAAATTGAGTAGTTCACTGCGTAGTCTGACCATCATAGATATAACGTGTACATTATTTGAATCATGAAAATAGTTATTCTCTGCGAGGTTATGATTTAGTCTGCTATATGTTGTTCTGTGCAAGGAATTTGAAGCTTCTACCATATAATCCGCTCTACATTTCTCATCAACCTTTGAAATGACTTCATACAGGGTATTTTTAATGGCTGATAAATCTCCGATGGATATACTAAAATTAATTTGGCATCCTTCAGCTAAATCTTTCCACTCACGGTACCAGCTGTTTTGGTCTTGTATAGCTTTCATGGCCACTCTTTTAACAACACGTGAATCATTCATTTTAAAAATTTTAAGTAAAAAGTCAGCTTGTAACTTTAGCGTTTTTATGAACAATGGTGAGAGACCAGTTTCTAGCATGATGACGTAGTTCGGTGTATTCTGCGGTAGATGAAATATTCTTTTGATGAAATGGGTCAGGAGTTTCTCAACTGAGTTGTACTTTTTACATCCCCATACCTGTGATCCATATAAAAGTATGCTCTCAGCTACTGCTTCAAATACCTTAAATTTACTACTGTGCGCTATAAACTTATTCATGAAGCATTGTTTCCATGTCATGTTTATAGCAGTTTTTGCCTTAACCAGTTTCTCCTTCAAGTGTTTCTCCATATTAAAATTATTTGTTACAGTAATGCCAAGGTATTTGTAGTCACGCACACATTCAACATTTTCGCTATTAAAATTCCATTTTTCATTAGCTGCATTGCGTCCGCCACCACTCTTAATAATCATAACCTTCGATTTATCGATGTTGACTATTAGATTCCATAGCTGGCAATACTGATAAACCCTATTAATCATGAGCTGTAGAGTTTCCGGGGAATGAGCGAACATGACTATATCGTCTGCGAACAAAAGTGCCTTAATCTTTATCCCAGCGAAATCTACTCCACCCGGCAAGAAGTCAAGAAGGTCATCTATGAACAGTGAAAACAGAGTAGGGCTTAATGTACACCCTTGCCGCACTCCCGATGAGGTTTCAAACCACTCCGATAGTTCTTCGCCTGTCCATACTGCAGACCTGGTTCCTCTATATAAATTCTCCAAAACACGTCCAAACTTCAATGATATCCCAAGACTATACAGCTTATAAAACAGTGCACCTCTATCGATTGTATCGAAGGCCGCTTTAAAATCGATGAAAAAAACATAAAGTTTTTTCTTTTGTTTCAAAAAATACTCTGCCAAGGTCTTGAAAATAAAAATGTTGTCGATAGCTGAATATCCTGATCTGAAACCAGCTTGAAACTCCTTCAGCAACTTTTCGGTCTCGATCCAATTAACAAGACGTTTATGCAACATAGTTGTAAGCATCTTGTAAGATGCATTTAAAAAGGAAATTCCTCTGTAGTTTGCTGCATCCAATAGCGATCCTTTCTTGTGGATTGGGAATATAATGGCATCACGAAATTCATTTGGTGATAAATTCCAATGGTGGAATATATGAATACATGAACATGTACATGTACATGTTATAGAAAACATCAAACAATACATCCCCCCTTCCTCTCTTTTCCCACTTTTGCAAAACAAGTTTGAAAAACTAATTATTCAATGTAGATTGGCACTTGGAAAGTGGTTTTGAAGTAAACAAATTTCAGGAAGTGGAAATTGAAGGAAAAGGATCTTTATATCGAAACGAATCAGTTAGCCATTAGAAAAGACAGCAGAGACACATCCTGCTCCGAAAAAACGTATTGTTCGCAGCTTTTTGAAAGTCTGTTTTGTACACTCTATTTACACCCTGTATACCCTTTTTTGGTTACAGAGTTTTGTCTAACCCGCAACTCCATATTTTTTTGTATATTATAAATTTTCGTGGTGACCGTACCATAATGGTTAGCATGTCTACCTGTAGCATGGAAACGGAAATTCTCTTTGCAAAGTCAAATAATTATAGCATAGCATATAGGTCCCCCAGACCGATTGTTCTAATTAAGTTCTTTCACATTGTATAACTTTTCTCTTATTATTTCGTACATTTTGTAACATTATGGAAAAGTGTTTTAATACTATTGAAAGCCATCGGTTTTTTTTATGGGTGGCTTTCAATACTTTTTTTTGAGTTGGTCTTATTGACAGCTGTCACTTGCACTTGATGCAAGTGACAGCTGTCACTGTCACTTGATTTATGCTCAATTTGGTTTGCCAATTTACGTGGAAGAATTGAAGGGTAAAGAAACGAAGATGACTATCTCCATAATTTTGAGTTTCAAAGCTATCGATCTGTCAAAGTGTCACTTTCAAATACGTCTCTATCCAATAGAAATTTGTGTTTTGAAACTAGTGATTAAAATAAACTTGTCTATGTAAACTGGAGATTTTCGCTTTTGTTTTTACGATTTTCTCAAAATCAAAAAAAAAATTGAATCTGTACGACCACTAGGCATTGTGTAAGTTCGGTATGCTGTCTTGAAATAAAATCGCTGTTGACACCAATTTTTACATAGTTTAGACTTTAGAGGATCAAACCTGTAAGTTACATCTAAGATCGGGCGATCTAACACCCCTGGACTATTTTTTGTGGGTTTATGTAAAGTTGCATGTCTGCGCAGATAAGCCCAAGGCCAGATTATTCGGCGCGTATTAGGTAACATACGGCCCCAATGACTAAATTGGAATTTATTCGAGTGGAAAACCCTTATCTTTATGATAAAGTTAAATTCTTGGCATTAGCATCATTTTTATTTCTTCTTGAAAATAACACATCTCTGAAAACATCCAACTATAACTCTATCACAAATAAAGTTTTAATCATACTCAAGGCTCTGTGCTTCCCTCCTGTTTTCACTAACTATTACTACTGGTCAACCAGCGACGAAGTAGCTCTAGTGTACCTCAAGGTGGTCACCTAGCACTTCTTCTCTTCAGTTTCTTAAATTAATAATGCATTTGTACTTCCTTCAGAATCACTTCAACATTTGCTGATGAGAAAGAAAGAGATAAAGAGCACGAACGATCCCTTTTATCTAAGACCTTTACTTCGTATTAACTCAATTTTCTTTCTTTATTGATTTCAATTTGTGTGTTGACCTTAGTGAAAAAACTGATCGCATCGTTAGCAAAGCCATTTGCATTCTCGGTTTAGTGAAAAGAGATTTTCAACCCTCGCATCGAGGCAGAACTGCATAGATTCATTACACTCGCCATTACACTAAGCATACATTTATGCTTTGCTTAGTATAGTCTGACTCTTATCATTTACTTTACACCTAACACAATATCTTCTCTAAGATGTACCTTTAACGGTATGCAACACATTTTCATCAACCTTCAATATCAATGAACTTGAGTTGTACTCGCATGGGTACATTTTAACTTTAGAGAAGGGTCATACCACCATATCGCAGCACAGAGTTAATTCATTGCCATTATTGTAAAACGAATAAATACGAGAAGCTCTTTTGCTCGCATCGAAAGACTATTTAATCAAAGCTGACAATTGACTCATTTTAACGAAAAAAAAATAGGGTGGTGCAATAGAGCGGGAAGCCCTGGGCCTAGCGTATTTCCTCACAACCATGACTTGTGAGTGAATGGAGGGGACCTACAATTTTCTGCCGATTCCGAACGGCTAATTCAGAAAGCGCTTTTCATGGCAATGAATTTTCTAACAGAGGACTTGCCAATTCCTCGCGAAACGCGATACCCGTGGAAAAACAATTTTGCCAATGTTGGGATACGAACCACGAACCTCTGGGTTAACAGGCGGACATGCTAACCATCACACCACGGGTACCACCATTTTAACGAAACGAAACTCAAATTCTTTGCTCAAATCCAGCCATTTTCTATCTACAACAATTAGCATGCTGATTTCGAAAAATACTTTGTGTTTCAAGACCTGGCAACCATGTTTAAAATTAATATTAGTTCTTTTCAACAAAAACTTTAATAAGCTCGGGTTTTATTCAATTCTGTTCAACTTTCAATGAAAACTCAAACAGGGAAACATTCGTTTTTGTCAATTACAATCATTGTTCAATTTATATTGTTCATTAACAATATGAAACCAAGCACCTGTAAGTTTCAACATTTCATCTAAACTGTCTTCTATTTGTTAATCTGTGGGTTAGCATATATATTTTATTGTAATTAAGAAAGAAACCAGCTTTTCTCCAAAGCTTTAGCACCTATCGACGTACGCACGTACGTCACCGTCACGATGAAATAACAAAAGTCAAAAGCTCTCCCTACTTAAGCCTGTTGAGTTTTGATCAATCAACGCCGGTTTCCATGTTTCCAGTTTGTGAACATCTCTGAAGTTTGACGGTTGTGTTGTGTTGCGTTTCTAGTTCCTGCCATCACACCTATAAAATGGGTTTCATGTTAAGAGTCTTTTTTGTGGTACTAACTCTGGGAACAGCGGTGCTATATCGCAACTTTAAAAACATCACCCAGCCAGTCGCTCCGCCGAAGATTGATTTAAATGCATATTGGGGACCTGGATCAGTTAGTTCCTACAAAGAGGATCCATCCATCAAACCATTTACCATTAAATACTCGGAAGCTGTAGCTGATCTCAAGCAGCAACTGGCTCGGCCACTCAAATTACACGCCCCCCTTGAAGATGTCAACTTTGAATATGGCTTTAATAGTAAAGCCTTACAAAAAGTCATCACTTATTGGCGAGACAATTACCTGACGAAATGGCCGGAGCGCGAACAATTTCTCAACAAGTTTCCACAATTCACAACACAAATTCAGGGGTAAGTGAACTGGGGGATTTGCTACTTTCTATTTACATTGTTACAATTTGTTTCATAACAACCGGTGTTACGTTTCTAGTTATTCTGTTTGCGCCTAATTAATGAAGGGGATATTTAATAAAATGACAGGTGTTTGTTTCGTAGAATGATAATTAAACTACAACATGAAATCTGTACAGATTAAATGTTTGCTCAACGCGATGTTCAATTCGTTGAAGTGTGTGTATGTGTGTGTTGGAATGGAATGTTCCTGGTGGTAAAGTAGATACCATGTTTATTTATTTTTCAGTCAGCGTTTCCCAAATTTCAAAACAAATCAATTCCTCTCATTTAAAAGGGGAAACGATCTTTTTGTTTTAATCTAAATCAGATTTTGTTTACTTTTCTGAGAACAACAATACGATGACACGAATGTTTTATTCTAAACAATCGACAGAATTGCGACTGAATTTGTATCGATTCAATGTGACATTTGAATACAAATCTAGGTACAAAGTCATTAAGGATGAGATCATAGGTCAAATTGGCAACTAGGTTATGGTAATTTGTGGTTTATAATCTTTGGTTTATGACTGTAATTTGCTGATCACGTGGTGTTGTTTTTGATTATTGACCCGTAATTTTGCGGTTATATTACAAAGATTAAGATTTCTTTTATTAATTCATCACGTGTGAGTTATGTGTAGGTATAAATAGATAACGACGTTTGAAAGATTCTCACCGCTCACAAACGGAAAAAAAATACCTAAGGTGTTCCAAAGCTCACCAATATTCGTGGAGATAGCAACAACTGAACAATAATTTCAATTAACTTCAATTAATTTATTAAATTTATATTTAGTTTTTCATTGACGAAAAGAGGCACTCATTTATTGGAAAGACTCACTCTTTTCCCATTTTCCATGTTTTATTTAAAAGGAAATGAGAGTGGAGTTAGGTCGCTTTCCATTGGTTTCACTCGAGGAAGCACTCATATTAAAAACCCCGCAACACCTAAAATTGTTTCTATTCAGTTTAACGTAATTTCCTTTGTGAGTGAAACACATATGGCTCTTAAAAAATATTCCTTGAAGAAAATTTTCTTTTTGACATTTGAGTAACATGTGTTAGTGCTTCTTGAGTGGATTCTCACTTCAAATCGAGAAGCGGCTGTCAATCCTCAGAATCATGAGAAGCGATCTTTTTGCACCAATGGAATGGTTTGAGACTGCTTCTGGACGCTCCTGGACGGTTCTTTTTATCCAATGGAAAGTGACATTACTCTAAACGCCAAAGATCTGCTCCCATTTGATTGGGAGATCTACTCTGAATTCACGCTTACATGCTAAAACATTTGTTCGCAAAAATGGAAAATAATTTGATCATCAGTGATCGAGTGAGTTAGTACCACTTTTCTTTCAAAATTCGTTCTTTATTACACAACGTCAGTCTGCTGTTCCTTTATAGACTTCAATTCGTTCTAATACTGATGAAAAGAAGTCAAATTGTGGTACTAAAGTGCTCGATAACGTGAGAAGTAATGCCAAAAACACATTATTCAGTCACGTATTACTCGATCACGTGTGCGGTAATTTGGCCCTAGTTTGATCTAAAATACCAGGAAAAACTTAAATAAAATTTTCCTGGAGTAGTTCCCGGTTTGAAAGTAAATTTATTGAATTTCAATGAAAAATTGAATTAGTTTCATGTGATGATGGTGATGTGATTTTACTGCTTAGATGCTTAGATAAAGTTCAAGCGAATATGAGTGAGAACCTGCGAATGATCATTACTTAAGAAATAATTCCGGAACTAGCGTCGGTGTAATCATATTTGGCTGATCTAATTTTTCTTCTTTCGCTGCACTGGCTGCGAGCAGTGAGGTCTCAAAGTGATCAAAGGTCTCACACTTAACTGCCTCGAAGAAGGGATCCGCCTCCTGGGTACCCAGCATTGACCCCACAGGGAGTCGACAAGTCTCCCGGTTTTTTTCTTTTCTGATCACGATCGTGTCTCTCCTGATCACTTATTTGAACTTGAAAATACCAACAAATGAGTCGGTAGGACACTACATGATGTTTTTTTTTTTACGTGCAGGTTGTTATGAATCTTGGTAATTCTAATTCAATCAAACTTTTAGTTTGTTCGTTGAATTTTACCTAGGGTTCATCCAGGTTTCATTGACAACCCCATGAGTTGTCAAGAAAAGAAAATGGGTTTTCAGTTCTCAATAAAACGCCAATGACAAAATCACCACACATCACTGGCATTTAAAAAAAAACATATACACACAGTTCACAGGCCTGTTCATCACCTGAACTCAACCCAGCAACAACCTAGTGCTACTTCAGGGCGAGTTGAAGGCAAACTCATGGTTCAAAAAACACAAAAGTTTGATACACAGTGAGATCTTAGGTTTTTCAAAGAACGCTTTGTGGCGACCACAACCCTCTTAATACTCCTGCTGTCATATGGAATATTTTCATTTCAACTGCTGTCAGAACTATTCTCATACTTTTTGTATATTATTATCTTTCAAATTAGCCGTTTGTGAGTGTTGGATGCACAGTGTAGACTACTCTCCTCGATAATAAGGGATATTTTTTATCATAAAAGATGGTGGAACTTTCTCGTCACTTCATTCACCCTACTAGCTAAGCTACTACTCAATGATTGATTTTGCCATCACAAGTTGCTTCACTATTGATCATGAATTCCAGATATCCACAGACCACAGGTCACACTTAGGTAGCACATTTTATTTTTTGTCAGAATTTGATCTTAACACTTTCTTAGACCAACGTTTGAGGCAATGTTTGAAAACGATTAACTCCTAGGCAACAAAATTATGTATGAAACAACAATTCATACAACTTATAGCTGAAGTGTGAAGGAACCATTCAAAATCTTGCGATAGCGCCGCAATCTTCTCTCTACTTTCGTTTACTTCTTTTTAGTATTCTTATCTATTATTTGAAACATCTGGCTGTTTTACTTTAGTTTGAATAACTACTATCTATTGAAAAGATAAGCAAATCGTACGATTAAAACTGAACACAGACAAAGCTATTGTTAGAAGTTCAAAAGCAAATAAAATATCAGACAGAATATCATGCTCCGCAAGTCCAGCGAAAGTGAGTGAAACCATCTTCGTCATTCGATGGTGCTTCTGAAACATTTATCAAAGAAATGATCTCGCTTTTTCATGACCACAGCAGTTAAGGAATCATGCAGTTTCAGTGAGAATTTATATTCACTTCAGCAAAACATCGCAAAACATCGCTCATGGGAAAACAACAACTCTAAAGTGAACAACGTAAGTGGACAAAAATAACTCACTTGCAGAAGTGAACAACAGGGATGGTTGGTAAATGGAGTTTATGGAATAAAGTGGTATAAGTGAGCACAGCGTTTTATTGAGCGCCTAAGTTAAGTGAATATAAAAATTCCCAATAAAACTCGGCTAGTGTTTATGTCCATTCAGTGGCTTGGATGTTACGTAGAAGTTCGAGATTCGAATCCATTCAGCAGCTTTACTGTATTTATCGTCTTTGGAAGGGGGGCAGAACTGTCAAGTTCTCGGAGAGTGATTCCACAGCCATAAAAAGGGTTTCCTCAATTAAAAATTTGTAGGTCGTCGGTTGCAACTCATTTGATCTCTCCGCTTCTTAGTCAGTAGTATGATCTATTGATTTTCTAGAACATCGTCGTGGCACTTTTTGTTTCTCTATTTTTTATCGTTATTTTTACAAACAGTGCTCTAGTGCACTTGTTCTAGTGAACTTGCCAGTTGCATAACTCCCCTCAAATAATAGAACGCAGCGCCCACCTCACACAAAATGAGCATCTGTGTTTTTACTATAATTCTTAAGTAACTGACAACTCTGCATCTTTCGCAAACTTTTAACTATCGCACTTGGCACATAAAAGTTCGTGGAGTGCACAATCGTGCACATTTAATTTAAAATATAAAGCTTTTGTATTTTTGCACCTAAAGATCAAGAAGATAAGGAATATTTATTAAATACTCATCTAATCCGAGCAAGTGTGTTGGTTAATTTTTATGTATGCATAGAAATTTGTAACACACCGTGTTGAAAGAACTTATCTTGTTATTTTAGGGAACCTAGTTCATGTGTACCTAATCTGATAAGATTGATAAAAAAAAAACCAATTGACAACCATTTGTGCTTCACATGCGAATAGACGAATTGGTTTCCTGTTCTTCGTAGTCTTACAAAAATGATGTTTCAAATAAAACCTTCTAAAAACCTGTTTTTTGATCAAAAGGGAAAAAAATTGAAACTTTTTTGAAGACAACAAATTTTCGTTGTTCATTAAAAATGCAAAATGCAAACGAACTCTTGGAGCTCTTTTGTTTGTGATGAAATAATCTCTCCTCTCTCTGCTCTTTGGACCATAAGTCTAATGTTTTATGACCGTTGAAGTGAAATTTCGTTCAGTTTTTTTTTTTCTTCATAAAAAACCATTAACTAGATCCACTAACTACATAAAAACAAATGGATGAAATATGTTTACAAATGCGAACGTCTTAGGGGACGACCGCATTACTAAGCGGCAAAGAGGCAAAATTAGAACACAATTGAAAGCTGAGCGGCCCCCTGTCGCTTAGTTTTCAATTTTGGTTTTATTTTGCCACTTTGCCGCTCTATATGTGGCATTACCCATAGATAACCTATGATGTGCTTGCATCGTTTTACCTCTAGTAGAAAAAACAATTGAAAAAAAACACACAGAGATAACCAAACACTCTAAAGCATTCAAAAGCTTCGTATTAGCATATGCGATCATTTCATAAAAAAAACCTGATGTTTTTGCATTGAATTCATTGTCATAATAATCCTTATATTTTCGGTGTGATAAAAGAAGAGTGCGTGTACATAGAATTAAGAACGAAAAAGCTTGCAGTGAAGAAGGTATCTTACTTCTTTCGCTTTTGATTGAATCAAAACAAGACTTCACTAATATTAGAGCTGTGAAAGTTTATATGATTGGACGTTTTCCCTTCATTATGCAAAATCAGCTGAACGAATTTAAATAAAGTTTGGCATACAGATTGGCTTCTAGCTTGAATTTATAAATTAAATACCATCTAGAGTTGGAACCGGTGCGTATTACGTATGGCGCTGTTTTCGTTTCCGATCAAGTAGCCACGAAAGTCGCTTTCTAACTTCCATTCGAAATCTTCATAAAATTGTAGGTCTTTGAAATGCGTTAGGTCCAAGGCTTCCAAAGTTTTTTACTTATTTTTAGTCCTTTAGTGCTTCCTTTAGTGCTAGAATCTTCACTCCATTTTGATGGTTAAATCTTTAGAAGTCACCAACACAGTTCGCGTCACATAATGTCAACGTTCAAACTTTATAATAAAAAAGAAATATCATGAAACAAAAGTATTTTGTCAAGCATTTGAATGTTACATTTCATTTGCTATTAAAACCTCTTGTCGAGCAATAAATTTCTTTTCAAGATAAGATAAGTTTTAAGTTATTATTTAAACATTTGTTTTTTCTTTCTTTTTTTCATGTTGCTATACGATAGAAATATTTTTATCAGTGCATTCGCCGAATATGAAAGTTTTCACATTATTTTTGGGTTCCTATATTATATTGTTTGGTATTACCTTTGTATGTGCGAAAATACACTGCGAACCAGTTGAGCAGGCACACACAAGGAACTTGATTAATAAAAATGTTTGTTAAAATGAATAGAATGTTTGCTTTTTTCGCTGTTGAAGATTAATTTGTAAAATATATCCACCATTTCTTTATCTAATTTTAAAATTGCCCTACCTTTTTTGACGTAACTAGATCGCACACACCTCAGGCATTGAATTTTACAGATTTTTTAAAATGTTGCAAATTAAGTGAGGTGTCTTTATATTCAAACTGTCTACCGACTGCAAAAACATATCGAAACAGCAAAATGCAAACGTTTTCAATAATGTTTGTTAGGATCAATAAAAAACAACATATAGGGTGGCTCAATAGAGCGGGGAGCATTAACGCGGCCCCTAGCGCATTTCTCACAACCATACCTTTGTGAGGGAATGGTGGGGACCTACAATATTATGTCGGTTTCGAACGGGTATTAGAGAAAACACTTTTCATGGTAATGAATTTAGTATCGGAGTACTTGGCAATTTCTCGCGAAAAGCAATACCAGCGGGAAAACATTATTTATTTTCTGTTGGGATCCGAACCACGAAGCTATTAGTAGGGGAGCCCAGGATGCTAAATTTGCAGTTACTAAAGCGTCATGGGGACTTATTGGATTGTGAAGTTTACGTTCCAAAACGAAAGAAAGTGTATAGCACTTTTCTATTTTAGTGGGGCGATGAGCGTGTATGAGCTTTTAAAAATGTAAAAAAAATCAGTCGCATTGAAATACTCGAGCGCGTCAGATATTCATGGAGTATACGCGCTTTGTCTTTCTGATAACCGAAAAATATTAATCTGACTATTAACTGGTAGTGTATATTTCAATAATCTGACAATTTGAGTGGGGCCATAAGTCATGGCTGATTTCTTAAAATGTAAAAAAAAACACGTGACCTTGCAATACTCGAGCGCGTCAGATTTTTATACAGAGTGATCAACTTGATGTCTTCGTCCTACAGGATGATAATCTGACAATTATATGGGGGCGTACTCTTAGTCTGACAATTGGAAAGTAACAATTATTTGTTGTTTCTATTTTTTATTATTGGTTGCAAAAAAAAAAAATCATGTAGACATATGTATGTTCAAATTTTGATTTGAAATTTTGTTGAAAATACTAAAAAAATTACCCCTGAAAGTTTGAGCCCTTAATATTAATTTTAAGTCCTCGATCAAAAGGTGTGAAGATTTCCCATTGAAAATACACGGAAACTCTGACTTTCTATTTTTAAATTTCTATAGCTCAGCGGCATTTCATGGGATCACTTTAACCAAAGATGTTTTTTTTTTTCAAAATTGAACGCTCTACAAAAGTATTTATTTTGGCAAAGTCGTTACTCATACCGGCCAGGAGGTACGGGCCACTAAACCAGATTTTTCTAATAAAATTCACGTTATTTCGCAGTTATCTCGTAAATAACAAAAGTAGTAATAAACAAAAAAGGTCTTTTGGGCCAACTTGCTAATATCAATATTAACCATCATATATAATACCTTTTATTGACGATTTTACCTAAATCGCCCCAAGCAAAATGTCAGATTATATGTTTTCCGTAATCCTGATAAGATTACCTTCAAAACGAAATAAAAATTAATCGCGCTCGAGTATTTCAAAATGTCGTTTTTTTTTACATCTTTGTAACTCGCCTACTCACTTAGTCCCAGCTCAAATTGTCAGATTATTGAAATATATCTACACTCTTCTGGATGTTATCAACCTATCATCTCTTTTTTACTAATCTGACGGGCTGCCCTCAACGAACACCCCAACATTAAGGTTTCATATATGGTAGGAGTACATTACAGGGTGCAAGGTTTCTCCCCATATGATTTTCTGACGCGCTCGAGTAACGCGCAAAATCCCTTCCTGGGCTCCCCTACTATATCGCGCAACAGGCAAATATGCTAACCATTACGCAACGGGTACCATATGTTTGATGAATACGACACAAAGCAATTAACTTCTATTTTTGTTACGTGGGAATTTCGAGGTTCGAATCCTAGAGGTATAAAATTATTTTTCCACGGGTATCGAAAAATTGGCAAGTCTTCCGAGAGTAGTTACACTGCTATGAATGACGTTTTTTTGCTTTGAGCCCAGCCCTGAATGGCAGAGCGGTAAAATTAAAATAAAGTTGAAAGCTCAGCGGAAGAGCAATATCGCTTAGTTTTCAATTCTGTTCTAATTTTTCCGCTTATAATTTTTAATATTTGGGAGCTTTCATATAAGAGCCATTCAAATCAAAACGTTTTCTGAAATAATGATGGAGGCCTCAAAAAGAATAATGGAGCTTTATTTCATCGTGTGTTTGGACCATAAACTGAAATAGTTTTTCTTTAAATTTTTTTGGATCATAATTAGGTTGCATTTCTAGGGCTAATCCGACTCCTTCAGAGTCCCAGAACTTTTACTTGTCATCATATTTTTCGTAGCAGTAAAATACTTCGAATAGCTACGAGAAAGTACTGAATAATAACACTCCTCTGAGAGATTTTGTAAAGAAAACAAATTAGTATCTATCTGTTGATTAAGAGCATTTCAAATTTCGACTGATTACATTTCATTGACAAACTTTTTTTCTTTTCAGACTCAAAATCCACTTCTTGCATGTGAAACCCAGTAATCCGGGAACAAAGAAAGTCTTGCCTCTCTTATTGCTTCACGGATGGCCAGGATCTGTTCGGGAATTCTACGAAATTATTCCAATGCTCACAACTCCCTCCAAGGATCATGATTACGTTTTCGAAGTCATCGTTCCAAGCTTGGTTGGCTATGGATGGTCGCAGGTTTGTCCTATTGAACATATAAATAGCTCTTCCGCTTTCTAACACCCTTACTTTGATTTTTTAAGGGATCTTCAAAGAAAAACTTTGGTGCTGTAGAAATGTCAGTTGTTTTCCGAAACCTCATGCTTCGTCTCGGTCATCAAAAATTCCTCATCCAAGGTGGTGATTGGGGAAGCTTAATTGGAAGCAATATCGGAACTCTATTCCCCGAAAATACTATTGGAGTTCATCTCAATATGTGCTTCACTGACACCATGTTAGCAAATATTAAAACATTTTTAACAAATTTGTATCCATCGATGTTTTTGGAGAAAGAACAAGAAAAATTCCATGTACCATTTGGTGAGATCTTCTCCAACCTAATGGAGGAGTCTGGCTATTTCCATATACAAGCAACTAAACCAGATACCATTGGAACAGCTCTACTCAACAATCCAGTTGGACTTGCAGCGTACATTTTAGAGAAGTTCTCAACATGGACTAACTTGCAGTACAGGACTCTTCCTGATGGTGGTCTTACCAAAAAGTACACTCTGGATGCACTTTTGGACAATATCATGATTTACTATTTAACGGATTCCATTACAACTTCGCAGAGGCTGTACGCAGAAGTATTTGCAAAGCATAGCAGGGAAATGGAAATGAATCGCGTAACAACAACTGCTCCATTTGGTTGTGCAAGGTTCAGGCACGATTTGGCTCATGCTACTGACTGGCAATTGAAGGAGAAGTACGTAAATATGGTACATAGTACATACCATGAAGATGGTGGGCATTTTGCGGCTATGGAAGTACCAAAGGAACTTTATGCTGATTTCATGCAATTTGTAAAGAAAGTTGTTGTTTAGAGTAGGAGCTTCAGTTTTTACGAAGTGAAAGTAACAAGTAAACTTTTCTATTAAAAAATTGTTAAAGGTTTTTTTTTATTTTCTTACTTTCGTTGAATTCTTACAGTCTGTCTATAGTGCCGGTTTAATCAATTCTTCGACAATCTCTATGCTTGTCTGGTGGTAGCACATTTTGCCCTCACTAACCATTAAACTGATTCTTGTAGCTACTATTTTAAAACTCGTAAAAGAACTTATGACACCACGCTTCCAATGTCTAACTTATAGAAAACCTTATCAAAATGAAAGTACCAAGACCATTGATTTACAATACAACTTCTTCATAAGTAGGTGCATGTTGTTGAATTCAGCTTAGTGACATGCCTTATCGTAAACTTCAAACGTATCAAATTTATCAGCTTTGATAGCAGGAGCATAATACCTTGTAATGGTCACTCTTAAACAATTTTCAGTCTACACGCAATCAGTATAACTTGTGACTGTGTGTCGATCAACAATGTCGCCAAGAGTAAGAATATTAGTCATCGCACTGTCAATTGGTTTCGGTTTGATCTTCAAAAGCCTTAACAAATATTTTGCACCAGTTGAGAGCCCAGACTTGCCTCTGAGTCAATATTGGGGTCCTGGTCAAGCACCAGCTGACTATGAAGCACCAACAAAGTTGCAGTTGGTGCGTCCTTATTACGGCGGCGATGTGAGTTTTCATTCCTAATAGTTGTTTGATAGTCTGGTTTCAAATGTGTGTTGAATTTTTTTGAAGATCATCAACGATTTAGTGAAGCGTTTGAACGATAGTGCTTCTTTTACCCAACCATTGGAAGATACAAACTTTGAGTATGGATTCAATAGCAACTTCCTGAAAGAGATCGTTACTTACTGGAAGGACGACTATCTACGCCGCTGGAGAGAGCGGGAAATATTTATTTGGCAATTTCCTCATTACACTACTGTCATTCAAGGGTGAGTCTAGTGAACAATGACACGGCTTTGAACTCTTCTCCTCTTCTACTTTGAAGGCTACGA
Source organism: Melanostoma scalare (assembly GCA_949752695.1). Taxonomy (NCBI): domain Eukaryota; kingdom Metazoa; phylum Arthropoda; class Insecta; order Diptera; family Syrphidae; genus Melanostoma; species Melanostoma scalare. Next base: position 22,715,137 of record OX456984.1, on the reverse strand, counting down.
ATGCACTATTTGCACCTCAAGGTCTATGATGATGTCAAGGAAAAGAAGCAAATGTATCCAATACTACTACTCCATGGGTGGCCAAGTTCCGTGCGAGAATTTTACAATCTTACACCAAAGCTGTATGCGGGCGATGACGATAGCAACTTTGTATTCGACATCGTCGTGCCAAGCTTACCTGGATTTGTATGGTCTCAGGCAAGTCATGGCAATATGAAACTCCAGATCATGTTTTTTATTCAATTACACTTGCAGGGAGCTTCAAAGAAAGGTCTTGGGCCAGCTCAGATAGCTGTTCTACTGCGCAATCTTATGCTTCGAATTGGGTACACGAAATTTTTCATTCATGGTAGTGACTGGGGCTCAGTGATCGGATCACACATGGCAACTCTCTTTCCAGATAATGTTCTTGGTTATCACTCCAACATGTGTGTCTTATACACACCTCTTTCAAATTTGAAACTCCTGGTAGCGAGCATATTGCCATCGATGTTTGTTCAAAGAGAGCACCGAGACTTTTTCTTTCCACTCTCTAAGCCTTTCAATAGCTTAATGGAAGAAACTGGATATTTTCACATCCAAGCAACAAAGCCCGAAACAATTGGATCAGTTCTCACTGATAATCCAGTAGGGTTGGCAGCATACATTCTGGAGAAATTCTCAACATGGACCAATGGAACTTTTAAAACGCGCTCAGATGGTGGACTATTGGAGCAATTTGATTTGGATGCACTAATTGACAATGTCATGCTTTATTTCCTTACAAATTCTATAACGACATCGCAGCGACTTTATGCAGAAGCAATGTCTAAAGAACACCTTTCTCTAAATTTGGATCGCGTTTTGACTTATGTTCCAACAGCATGTGCGAGATTCAAGGGAGACTTACCTCACCACTTTGCTTTGGACTTTCAGTTGAAGGATAAGTACAGGAACTTAGTTCAGAGCACATACTACGACAGAGGGGGACATTTTGCTGATTTGGAGCAGTCCGATGTGGTTTATAAAGATATTATTGAATTTGTAAAAAAGGCTGAGAAGTACATGAAGTGAACAAGATTTTGAAACTCTTTGTTTTTCTTTGGTAAAAAAATGTACCGATCCAATCTAACTCGAGCAGTTTTTGAAAGGGAAAAGACTTTGAACTGACAGATCCCGCGAAGTTTCAGGCTTTAGGTTATTTGTCAAACTCAAGTTGCAAAAGAACGGATGGATTTTCGAATTTGCTAGTTTCTTTTGTCAGTAATATTCGTGGATCTAAATCAGAAAACGGTAGTATGTAAACTGATCCGCTAATGACAATCTTCTTTGTAAGTCGAAATTACACGTAAGAAAAACAAGCGAAGAAAATAGTAAGTATACGCCACAGTGACGGCATCAATTACTCGGTATTTACTTCTTTCAAGTCGAGTGTCCCTTCAATTATCCTTGAATCCTATGCCGCCAGCATTAAGCATTGAAGACCAGTGGCAGCAATGCCAAGAAGCCATCATAACCGCTGCCTCTGAGGTTCTGGATTTCACTCGGCCCCCAAAACGAAATCCACGGTTTGATGAAGAATGTAGTCAGGCAAATGAAGCCAATCAAAAAGCACGACAAATGCTGATGCAAAATCGAACGAGGGCTGCTCACGATCAGTATAACGAGATTTACAAGGAGAAAAGAAGGGAGAAACACCGAATTCTCAAAAAAAAAGAAGCAGCATGAGAGGTGCCATGACAGGAAGTTTTACCAAAAGGTAAAAAGATTCTGCCAGCGTGGCAAGCCCCGAACTCAAGCCTGTAAAGACCAGCAGGGAAACATAGTTGTAGAGTCACAGTCGCTACTGAGGATCTGGAAAGATCACTTCTGCAGACTGCTTAACGGCGATGAGGACACAAATTCCGCTGTAGATTGCCCCATGCAGCTTGGACGATGATCAAGAATGCCGTCCTCCCGACCTAGAAGAAGTTAAGCTTGCCATATGCAAACTTAAATCAAATAAGACTGCAGGTGCAGATGGCCTTGATGCCGAACTTTTCAAGGCAGCTGGAGACCAGTTGGAAAGGAGCATGCACCAGCTGATCTGCATGATATGGTCGCCGGAAGAAAGCATGCCCGATGAATGGAACCTGAGTATCGTATGCCCGATCCTAAAGAAGGGAGACCCTCACAATTGCGCCAATTACAGAGGGATAAGCCTCCTTAACGTCGCGTATAAGATCTTGTCTGCTGTAATATGTGAACGTCTGAAACCCCACGTCAATAACTTAATAGGTCCTTATCAATGTGGTTTTAGACCAGAGAAGTCCACAATAGACCAAATTTTCACATTACGGCAGATCTTGGAAAAAACCCGAGAACATAATGTCGATATTCACCACCTCTTTATCGATTTCAAGACCGCGTATGACAATATTTACAGAGACGAGCTGTACAGAGCCATATCTAGTTTCGGCATCCCGGCAAAGCTCGTACGACTATGCAGGATGACTTTGGAGAATTCACGCTACTCCGTCAAGGTCGGTAAAGTACTCACCGAGACCTTTGATGTCGAAAAAGGTTTTAGGCAAGGCGACAAACTGTCATGCGATTTCTTCAACATCATACTTGAAAAGATTGTAAGAAACTCAAACGTCAACACCAGAGGAACGATCTTTCAAAAGTCTGTACAATTACTCGCCTATGCAGACGATATTGAAGTAATGGGAAGAAAAAAGCGTGATGTCATAGGTGCTTTTGCGAGTATTGAAACAGAAGCGGCAAAAATGGGTTTGATGGTTAATGAGGACAAAACGAAGTATATGCTGTCATCAAACAAGGACACAGAACATCGACGAATTGGACAAAACGTCACAATAGACAGACATAACTTCGAGGTAGTTCAGGACTTCGTCTACCTAGGATCCGCTATAGACACGGAAAACAACATCAGTGCGGAGATCAAACGGAGAATAACTCTTGCCAACCGTTGCTTCTTTGGGTTAAGAAAGCAATTGAGAAACAAACCCCTCTCCATAAAACCAAGGTAACCTTGTATAAGACCTTAATCATAACAGTCCTGCTTTACGGCGCGGAAGCAGGGATCTTATCGAAAGCGGATGAGGAAACCCTTGGTCGTTTCGAAAGAAAAATTCTCCGAATGATCTCTGGTTCCGTACGCGAAGACAATGTGTGGAAAAGAAGCTGCATGACCTGTACCGCGACATGAGCATAGCCAGAAAAGTACGCATCGCGAGGCTACGATGGTTGAGCCATGTAGATGGGATGGACACAAACGCTTCGGCTCGACGGGTTTTTGGAGAGCACATTGCAGGGAAATCGCGGAAGGGGAAAACCTCGTCTTAGGTGGCGCAATCAAGTGGAAAGAAGACCTCAACCGACTTAGAGTGCAAAACTGGAGAGAGCTCGCCCGAAATCGGTTGAGGCCCAGGTTCACCCCGAACTGTAATGCCCACCTGTAAGTAAGTACTTCTTTCAAGTGGAAAATAGCAGCTAATAGCATCGATATCATTTCGGAAAATGATGATGTCGATATCATTGAATATTTAGACAGTAATTTTCGAAAAGAGGCAATCAGTAAATATATCAAGGCGTTCTGATAAACCAAAGCAGATCTCTGATGTCCATAAGTCAAAGGGAGTGTTAAGTTCTCTCGACCAATAGTCGTTTTTGTATGGAGTATATTGAGGGTGTTGATTGATATTGATAGGCAACCAAATTTCGTCGATAGTCGATATTTTTTTAGGTAGATTCTCCCCAAACACCACAAGTCAGAAGGTTTTGTTACTTGCTGAGGCATATCACAATTCGAGTGTTGATTAGAAATTGACTAAAACGTTACGTCTTATGAAATTTTTGTGGAGAATCGTTATATGTAAATGTCGATGATGAACAATTTCTAATAAAAACATAAAAACCATTCGATTTAATCTACAATCAGCAATTTTTTAGTTCATTGATGGCCCAGAACCGCAATGATGATTTAGCTGATTTGAGTTAGGAGATGATTCTTTTATTTTAGTCACAAATAACTAAAACTTACCTGAGTTTTTGGTTTTATATAAGTAAGTGGTTGATCAGAGAGAGGATCTTGTGTCGAATCCTTCTAGATTCCAAAGAATACATTTTCAGGTGCCTTTAAGAAAATACTGAAACCCTTTTCATTTTAAATAGGTCCACTTTTGATTGAATTATTGGAAAAAACGCACTTCACTTTGGGCAGAACGAAGCACATTGCTTTTTCCTAAATGGAAATTTAATCGAACACTCTGAGAGAATGCAATAGCCACCATCAGCTATCGTAATTTCAACACTTAAACCAAGCTTGAGCTCTTTATGACCACACGAAAGCACAAATAGGAGAATGAAATGTAGAAAGGTGCTATTTTTTCTGAGCAGCACACATCCGTTTTCGGATTATTCGGCTACAAACCGCACTGATATCATAAAAAAATATGACTTCAACTAAATTTAACTTTCTTTGAATATTAACACTATCGAAACTCACATGGCGACAAACACCCAAACACTTTTATTCGAAAAAACACATTTAACTTGAAAATAGAATCGCACACGCCCTCGCCTCGGCCGCACGAGAACTCGATTTTATTGCCTTGCAACGGACGCAGAGGCCTCAGAACAGCTACAAATTAACCACCGCGCGACGATATTGCGAAAGGATATTAAACTACGCTTTAAAAAAACGGATTTAGGTGTGTGAAAATAAAATAAAAACTCGCGAAAGCCATTGGCAGGCACTCTCTTGATTTCTAATCGTAGAAAATGGAATCGAATCTAAAAAACGAAACTCAACAAAAACTTAGAACGTATAACACAATTAAATATGTGTTACTAGTAAAACACTTTATTGCATAAGACCTTTTAACTATCTTTTAATTTTTTATTTTCAGACTTTCCGACCGTGTTCAATTGAATAACGGAAAACACAATGGACTGTGTAGTATGATCTAGGCAGGAACGAAAAGAATTAAAACAGAGCTCGGCCAAGTCAGACTGGTTGCGTTCAATAATTTAAGCGATGATGTTTGGAGTGGTTCACATTGGTAATCTACGTTCACACTGATGACTGATCGCGTTTAGATTCGCCAAAGTAGATGATAACACAAGTAAGTACTAGTTTTTTGAATGGTGTTATAAAACTTTATTTTAGGAGAATCACATTCTCTCATCCAGAAAATGGTAAAAAAGAAAAATTAGCATTGGCCCCAACAAAAGGTATTGTTTAAACAGAAACATTTTCTGTGTTACTTCAAAGCAATACATTTTTCTGTATTATTGATTCGAAGAAATCTTTAAGAATAAAAATACAGAACTAGTCTTGCGCAAGCCAAACTTACATGCAGTGAGAGTTAGTGGGAGCTTAACCTTTGATCGGAACTCACACTAGGTTTGTTTCTTTGAAGCCCTAGGGTCGCCCTGGGGTCGCCATAAAGCATTTTTTGAGAAGCCCAAAGTCGCCCTGAATGTCAAATTGAGTGTTTTTTTTAGCCCTAAAGTTGACCTAGGTTTTCCATAAACTCGCCCTAGCTTTTTGCTGTGGCGAGTTGAGAGCTGTCAAATGACATGTATTTTTTTTTAACGACAGGGATGTGTGGTGATTTGTGGCTTAGGGTTTTTTGAGAACTGGAAAACCTAGGTTTTTTTGACAACTCATATTGCTGTCAAGAAAACCTGGGTCAACCCTGGGGAAAGTTCAACGAACAGACCTATCAACAGAATCCGTCCATTGACAGCTAGACTGTCGATGAAATGTTTCTTCTTCAAAATGTCAACACAACTTAATTTTTTGTAAAACATAAAAAAGAATTGTTCAACTGACATATTTTCTACTGGCTTTCCAATAAACCGTTAAGAATACTAAGTTTGTTAGTTTGGTAAAAGAACTGACAAGTTTCATGTGGGCAATTTTTCACAAGGATTTGGTAAAATTACACAATATTTTTAATATGTAATCTTAGGTGCAAGCTGCTTCATGAACACCTGCAAGTCTTGCCCAAGCCAGTGCCCCTGTTCTGTAACTATCGCCTTGGCGATAAACAGTGGAAAATGGAACGAAATTCTATGAATTTAGTAGAATTTCGTTCCATTTTCCACCGTTTATCGCCTGCTTTTATCGAGGCGATAGTTACAGAACAGGGGCACAGGTTCTGGTTTTGTAACTTATTAGAGAATTAATAAAGCGACTGTTTTCTTGTTCTGCTTCTCTGTTGTACCAATTCTTGGAATCGAAGTTAAAAATTGGTGTAACATTGAAGAAGAATTATAAAAATCACTAGCTTCATTCACACGAAGTTTCAACTAACCGACCAGTGTAAATTTGGTCAATAGTAGCGTTCACGATGTATCCGTTCAGTACCATTGTTTGTGTTTTGATATGTGAGTACAACAACTAAAAGGCTTTGAACGAGTGGGGCGTATAACTTGAACTAGGCCCACTGATTTGACTTTATATTACAGCTTTTCCAAGTCTTATAAAATGATCAAATTTGAGTAATTTATAAATGAAGCTGTTGAAAGTAGTATTTTTGCTCCTCAAACTAATTGTTTTTTCGATCTCATCACTCTCGACAGTGTTTTATAATAACAGAATTGTTTCTTGCTGTATCAAATGTCACTTTAGCCATAGTTTACGCCTGGTCTCCACATGCTTTAAATCTATCGCAGCTATTACAACAGCCTCTGAGTGTCGCAAGTGGATAGTTTCATTATAGTTTTTTTTGTATCAAATATCACTTTAGCCATAGTTTAGACGGCCAATTTTGATGTCGATGTAATGATGATGTGATGATGTAAAACTAGACATTTCCTTAGACAGCGATGAAAGTGTTTATGAAAATGATTTGGAGTTGGACCCTGTTTTAAGAGCTGTCTAAAGTTAGACATTCTTTGGAATAAGATTATAAAAACTACTGTTACATATTTATACACAATGGACGTTAGTTTGGTAGGTTTTTTAAACTTGAATGTCTTTTTGTTGTTTGTAGCGTCATCTGTTATTTGAACGTGAATAAATGCTTCGCTACAACTACGCACCAAACGTCAAAAACCTACACCAAAAATGTCATTTGCGTAAATGCGTCATCCGTCATTATGTCAAAATCGTAACGTGCTTCGCTTGCTCCTTTCTCATTTTTCCAATAAATACGACTATCTATTTTCAATTTCATCATCAGTAAAAAAGAAGTTTTGTAAAAATGTCGTCTGCCTTAACTTGTATAAATTGTAATATTAAATTTGCAAACGCTGATTTCCATCGTGAACATTACAAATCAGATTGGCATCGTTATAATTTGAAACGTAGAATTGCTGCACTTCCACCAGTTTCAGCTGATGAATTCGAGAAAAGAGTATTGCAAATACGTATCGCTGATACGGCGGCCATTGAAGAAAAACAAACCAACTTGTATTGCAATGCGTGTCGTAAACAGTTTTCCAGTAAGTTATCACACGATAACCACTTAAATAGCAAGAAACACAAGGACAATCTTACAAAATTCAATGATCTAAATGGAGAAGCCAAAGAAGTTACTACTAAAAGTCTAGTGCAACCTAAACAACAACCAATGTTGACCGATGAAGATGTTGAAGAGGTTGATTCCGATGAATGGGAAGATGTTGGAATCAATCCCATTGCCAATAACGACTGCATATTTTGCGACGAGCATAGTGAAAACTTGGAGGATAATCTAAAACACATGTCCGTTGCACATTCGTTCTTCATTCCTGATACAGAATATTGTACAGATTTAGAGGGTCTTCTGTTTTACTTGGGCGAAAAGGTTTGCAATCACTTTATTTGTTTGTTGTGCAATGACCGTGGTAAAACATTTTATACATTGGACGCAGTACGAAAACATATGATCGATAAAGGTCATTGCCAAATGTTACACGAGGGTATTGCATTAGCTGAGTATGCAGAGTTTTACGACTACAGTTCCAGTTATCCTGACAATGGCGAAGGAATGGACATCGATGAAGAATTTGTTCCTGACTTACTTGATGGAGATGAATATCAGTTGGTACTGCCATCGGGAGCTGTCATAGGACATCGTTCGTTGCTACGTTATTATAAACAAAGATTGAATTCAAATCGCGCAGTCACTATTCACAAATCGGATCGTAAATTGCATAAAGTTCTCTCACAATACAGATCATTGGGATGGACTAATACGGAACAAAAGGCGGCAGCCCGTAAGGCGCGTGATATTCACATGATGAAGCGAGTTCAAGCTAAATGGCAAATGAAACTGGGCGTAAGGGCGAATAAACTTCAATCACATTTCCGTCAACAAGTACTGTTTTAGGTCAATTGGTTTCTTCTATTTGAAAGTTTTATATTTTTCTTTTTTAAATAAAAATTGTTCACTTAAATTGTTTGGCTTATGTTTGATTGCTTACTCAAAAAATGATGTTTTACTGGTGACAGGTCCTTTTTTCTCTCTGGTCAAACTCATTTGATTGCCTCTATCACGGGTTTCGCCAAATCTTTCGTTTGAAGGTAAAAACTGTCCCAATTTCTCATATTAATTTTATTCGAATAAAAGATCCTCAGACTTTGTGACAATAAATAAACATAAAATCAACAGGATAAGGAAATCACAATTATTTCAAAAACACCTAATCGAATTCGAGCTACGAGCTCGACGGACCAACTTGATTGTCATATAGAACAGTGAGAACTTTTTTGACCCAGTCAACGTGTTCGTTTTTGCTTTCACTGTCGATGCATCTGAAACGAGGGAAACATTGGAAGAGTGCTAAACAAAATTTTAAGAAAGTCTTACAACTTTTCAACCTGCTGCAGTTTATTGAAAAAGTAGTCTCGCTCTTGTTCAACCTCACCACACTGTAACGAGGAAAAAAACAAAACTGTGAGGGTCATCTTTTGCCAGAAACAAATTTTTACCTTTTCCTTCAACTGCTTTGCGTTTTCTGTCAGAACTTCCAAGCTGGCGGGAGATATAGAACGAGTAGTTTGGGATGTGCGTGGAGTTAAGTGACTGGTTGATGAGGACTTGGCACGCATTGAATTAGCGGTCGGCGCAGATGTTGGTGTAGTCTTTTTTGCTGTGCCACCTGAATTACCTACAAAATGGCATCATATAACGCTGTTGTTTTACGCATTCTTGACAGTCTACTTACATGTGACTTTTAAATTCGATGCACTGATTGCCTTTCTGATAGGTTTGATAACTGTAAGAGTATTTGGGGACTTGTGGTTCTCTCTACCGCCTGAATGCATGTCATAGAACTTTTTAAACCATTGTAGGAACTCAAAATTATCTTGGAAGCGCCCCTTTATCAGTTTATCAATGGGAACACTCTAATTATAAATGATTAGTAAGACAAGAAAGACATAACAAAACAACTAGTGAAGGTTCACCTTATCGAAGTTCAACTTAAGGAAAGCTCCTTGAAACAACTTTAAATTGAAAGCGAAATCATGTTCCAGCTTTGCTGTGGTCTTTACCTTTCTCATACCAATACAATTGGGGAATAGCATTTCCATCAATTGACAGTAGGCCACACCTGTGAGAATTTTATTGTAGTTTTGGGAAAATTAAAAATAAATTCAATTCGGTTTACCTGAACAAAGTTCTTCGATTTTACTGTATTTGGCGGATAGTGTGCTATTTACCCATTGCAACATTTCATGGCGGGACATATTTTCACCCGTCACAGTAGTTAAAGAAAGAGCTTTAATTTCTGGCATTTTGTAGTGTTTTATTTCGTTTTGTTAAATAATTTAATTAACTAAAAAATAGATTCAATTTTTCGGGATTTTCGCGGTTAAACTTTGCTAACGGACTATTAAAATACAGTTGGTATAAGAATTGAAATGACAGATTGAATTACTGGTCGAAAAGAACAAGTGAGTACAGGGCTGGTTGCTGGTGTTTGACAAAAACCTTAAGGTCACTCCACACAGTAGCGCAAATTTAGGCTGTGTGTGAATTGGGTTAAAATTGGGTTAAATGGGTTAAAATATGACACTAGCGTGGTGAAAAAGATGGGATAAAATTTTAACCCATTTAGCCTGCTCACGGAGCAGGCTAAAATGGGTTAAAATTTGACGTTTGTCAAGAAAGAGAGGTGTGTCTAGTTCTTGTTGCATTCATAACTTTTTTTTGTTGAACAAACAGTAAACAAAGCAGAAAGTAGTTTTTAGCAGTATGAACGGCACACGAAAAATTGGACAACAAGAAATAATTACGTGAAAACCTAACAATAAATGTAAGTTTGACCTTTTTTTATCGAAAAACATATGTACATATTTATAAAAATAAAATTATTGTTTCTTAGGGTTTCCCGAAGAAAAACTAAAACTCATTCAAATACGAATTGAGCAACAAATGCAAACATGAATGTATCTATGCAAAATTATATTTTCAAAAATACTTCAAGAATTTTTCATTGCGGTTCAATAGAATTAATTGATAAGACATTTAAATAAATAAAATTATTGTAAAACATTTCTTCAAATTGTTATTCATTTTGTAAGCAGGGGCTAGATTCCGCAAGAGTGAGTATAAAAAACTCACACTCACGGCCCTCTGAAAACTCACGCTCTGAAAGACCGTGAGTAAATTTGAAAGATAGTGTACATGACATCTGTCAAAAAAACTCACCTTCACCCTTGCGGAATCCAAATTAAAGTGTGTGCACAATTTTTCGTGTACACATTTAAAATTCACTCTTGCGGAATCTAGCCCCAAATCGATGATTTTTTTTGCTGTTGTTGTCAGTGCTGCAAAAACAAGTGTTCATACACCCATTATCAAAATATCCGTGATGGGAAATATTTTGACAAAATGCGGGACTATTGTTTCAACACATGAAAATAGTAGTACAAGAACAAGAGAAAATAGGCAAAATGGAGATCTTAACACTTTTTGGAACGTAATATTAAATTTACATTCTTAAAGTTGCTTTATTTAAAGTAAAAAATAATTTAAATTCAATGATAAAAAGGAATTTTGCAGGGAAATTTCTTTAACTATAAAGGAATTTAAGAGAAAATAGTATTTCAAAAAAACCCTTTTAACCCAATCCACACAGCAAAAATTTAACATCTGAATCCACCGCAAAACAAATTTCAAAATTTAACCAAGGTGAGAAATTTTAACCCAATTCACACACAGCCTTATAGTTATTTAAAGTAGCCTTATGGTGGATTTACAATTAGGGTGGAGCGTAATTTTTTTTTTCACTTAACCGACATGTAATAGCAAAAATTATGTGTCTTTTAGGCTCATATTTACTTAGTTAAAATATAATATGAATCGACTGAGAGTAACTGCCTCCGACAGGTCATTGAAATTTTGTAAGATCTTGATTTTAAACGAAACTTTGTTTTTTTTTTTCATTTGCTTTCAGCTAGATAAATATAAGATCCCTTTTTCAATTGGTGCATTAAAACGCCGCGTTTTCCCTCAACTTTCCTTTTTCACATGAAACTTTTCAACGCCTATATCACCCATGGCGTCCAAATGCACAAATAAATCGTTAATACTTAAAAAAATGGTGGTGTTATACGCCTAGGTACTTGAAAAGAGGCTGCAGAAAGAACTTCAGTGGATAAAGTGTTTACTCCACATGAATGAATTGCCATTGAGACACTTTTTTCTCTACTTTGATGGATCAACTTCTGGGCCAGAAAATTACACTAGACCTTTGTGAAAAGCACTTCAAACTAGTACGACATTACTGCAGCGGTACTCTCAGGAGATTTTCTATAAGATTTAGGAAATAAGTTCTCCGAAAAAATCAGATCTATCACAGATTCCATCGTAGAAAAATTCCACACGGACAGCAAAGTTACGAACTACGAAAATTTGTGTTCACAAAATCCGAACGGAATCGAAGAAAGCATTTCCAGTTACAACGCTAAATACCGCCGTCCTGTTTTTCGAAATCAGCTGTTTTACGCCAAATGTGAAAGATCATTCACATTTTTCTGCAAACGCAACTTCTTTCGTATATTAAGACGACTAATTTACATTCCACTCGGATTTGGTGATACCAAATTTACGAATTTCGAAATTCACTCCACTCCGAATGGATAATGTGATAGTTACATCGGGAAACTTAGACTTTTTTCGATTATGATGGAATCTATGATAGGGCAGAATGTCTCATGCTCGTTGGCTAACACGTGCCATTCGATTACTTTGTCTGTATGTAGCCAAAGAGATTCCATCGTCAGCTAAATCGTCGTGCAAAGATAGTACGCGACATCTCTACAGTATGATTGCAAGGCAGTCTATAGGTATCTCTCAGAAGATCTGATCCAGTAATTCAACGAAATAATTACTTTACGCATGGCTGAAAATGTTAGTGAGTTGGGAGCTCGACGGATGCTGAAGACCCGCAGTGTGTCAATGGTAAACTTCAATGCATCCGATCACATCGACATAATTGACTGGCAGACGAGAGTAAGTGAACCATCGATTACAACAGAGGAAATAGAGAACAATGCATCGGATCACATCGACATAATTGACTGGCAGACGAGAGTAAGTGAACCATCGATTACAACAGAGGAAATAGAGAACATCGCATCATCGGATGGAGAAGACCAACTGATCTTTTTAAGGCTGCCATGCCATACTCAAGCTGTGGAGCAGGCTGTGAAAATAACGACTGAAACTTCCATTTTTCAGTGCATAAAAATGGCACGTTTGGGTACAATAAAGGCTTAAAACAAGGCCAAGTTGAAGGATTTGGCCTAATTTCGCTTTCTAAAGGTCAAATAAAGCCAAATTTTGACGTTTGGCATTATTACACTTTGATGAAGTGAAAAAATGCCAAGCAGACAAAGGGAAATAAGACTTATAAGGGAAATAAGACTTTGACAAAGTGATATAATGCCAAACGTTAAAATTTGACTTTATTTCACTTGGCCATATTTCACGGCACCGCGAAAATACAGGCGAAAAAGGAAATGCCAAAGTTTGAGACTAAACGTGATTTTCGAGCAAATTGAAATATCTTTACATTTACATTTACATGAAACCTACTCCACACATAAATCTGCGAAGTAGGGGGGTTGCAGCCGGGCGACATAGACCATTTGGCTGATACACCACAAGACTAACTACACTAATACTACATAGAACAAATAACACATGACAACAGCACGCAGTAGTACAGGACGGTCCCCCATCTTGTCACTATCAGCGCTCATTCCGATTTAATTACGGTGTTCTAATGGGAACCGACTCTTTTCGGTTGACAAGGCCGTTGTCGGCTTTAAATATTTTTTTAAAACATATTTGTGAAAGACTTTTCTTCTTTTTTATAATAAGTCTATCTTAACATGCCTTACTTATAAATAGAATATTAACTTGCATCCTTTTATAAGCTAACAACAGTACATTAAAACACCTTTCGTTTTCTAAAATAATTCTTAAAGTTTGAGGCTAAAGCGGAGGCAGAAGATATTGTTCAAATAACAAAAAAAAAAATATGTGTTTGTTTTAGTGCAACACATATAATCATCACTATTAGAACAACAAATTACGCGTTCAAAAAATCCCCATACATCCGTGCTCCACCCTAATTTACATGCACCTGCAAGTGCAGATGAAAATCGGAAAAAGACACAAGATGTAAAATTCATACTTGTCTGATAGAGAGGGAACGAACTTCCATGTTCATCTGCAACCATAATTTTTCATCTGCAACCATAATCCTATTCGTCTCTCTTTTTAACCTTTGTACTTTGTAATCTTCATCCGTCTCGCTTTACTTTTCTGCACTTCCGCAGTTGCAACTGCATGTAAACCCAGCATAAAGGTCTGTTTCTTTGCTTTGTGCACAGAAATTTACAATCTGTCATATTTTAAGGATAAGGGGTAAAGAGCGTATTTGTCTACATAGTAAAGAAACGCCGTGTACAAAACATTCTCAGCAACGCTTGTAAAATCGTCTACTTGTTGCTGTGCACGATTTCTTTCCACAGAAACTTTGGTGGCAGAAATTCGCAAGGTGGGGAAATTTTTTACTCTCTCGTGAGAATTCTCTTTTGTGCACTGCTACGAAAAATGGCTGTGCTGGAACAGCATTAGACTGACTTTCACCGAATTTAGTAGCATTTCGTGCGAATTTTCAGTAAAGAAACACACCTATTGGGTGCGTTCGAAAAAAAATGGGTAGCATAACTAGGATACCTTTGTATCCGGGTAAGTTTTCGAACGACTAAGATTAGGTATCTGTCAAATCAGAAACAGCTGATAAATCGAAGTGAAAACAAACCAAACCAAATGTGTTTTAAAAATTGCAAACAACACGTACCAATTATTATTCGATTGCAAACTTTTTCACAATCGTTTACTTCGTAAACAACGTCGTTTAGATTAATTAGGAGCACCATATTTTAAATTTTATGTTTCCAAAAAACAATTTTGCAACAAAGCACTATGACAGAAAGCAAAACAAAAATGAATCCAAGTCAGCTGTTCTCAAATTTTAAATTGGGTAGCTTGCTATACCATGATTTTTAAGGTACCTTTGGATCGCTTTCCCCTCAAAAGATGTTTTGCAGTCAGCTGCTTTTTAACATGGGATTACACTAACAACAAATGTCACGAAAGGAATCTAGTTCGTCTTAGGTAAAAATCCGAACGCAGCCATTGGGTGCGTTCGAAAAAAAATGGGTAGCATAACTAGGATACCTTTGTATCCGGGTAAGTTTTCGAACGACTAAGATTAGGTATCTGTCAAATCAGAAACAGCTGATAAATCGAAGAGAAAACAAACCAAACCAAATGTGTTTTAAAAATTGCAAACAACACGTACCACTTATTATTCGATTGCAAACTTCTTCACAATCGTTTACTTCGTAAACAACGTCGTTTAGATTAATTAGGAGCACCATATTTTAAATTTTATGTTTACAAAAAACAATTTTGCAACAAAGCACTATGACAGAAAGCAAAACAAAAATGAATCCAAGTCAGCTGTTCTCAAATTTCAAATTGGGTAGCTTGCTATACCATGATTTTTAAGGTACCTTTGGATCGCTTTCCCCTCAAAAGATGTTTTGCAGTCAGCTGCTTTTTAATATGGGATTACACTAACAACATATGTCACGAAAGGTATCTAGTTCGTCTTAGGTAAGAATCCGAACGCAGCCATTGGCTGCGTTCGGATTCTTACCTAAGACGAACTAGATACCTTGTTGTTAGTGTAATCCCATGTTAAAAAGCAGCTGACTGCAAAACATCTTTTGAGGGGAAAGCGATCCAAAGGTACCTTAAAAATCATGGTATAGCAAGCTACCCAATTTGAAATTTGAGAACAGCTGACTTGGATTCATTTTTGTTTTGCTTTCTGTCATAGTGCTTTGTTGCAAAATTGTTTTTTGTAAACATAAAATTTAAAATATGGTGCTCCTAATTAATCTAAACGACGTTGTTTACGAAGTAAACGATTGTGAAGAAGTTTGCAATCGAATAATAAGTGGTACGTGTTGTTTGCAATTTTTAAAACACATTTGGTTTGGTTTGTTTTCACTTCGATTTATCAGCTGTTTCTGATTTGACAGATACCTAATCTTAGTCGTTCGAAAACTTACCCGGATACAAAGGTATCCTAGTTATGCTACCTATTTTTTTTCGAACGCACCCATTGTGTCGTCAATGGCCGACCTTAGTGCCACACAAGCTTAAAATGACACTTGAATCAATTTATAACTGAATTTGACTTCACACTTTTTTAGAGTCACTCTAAATTTAAGTTATCACTCTAACCATTAGACGTCTTACCCCATTTTAAGGCTAGAGTGATGTTAACAAGAGCCGGCACTTTCACTTAAAAACGCGATGGCTGTAAATTTATGCTGCTATTTAAACCAATTTCATTTTAAAGTTGTCACTAACTACTGAGGTATTCATAAATCGTTTGTATTTAATGAACACATTTTTAAGTTTGATTGATGTTAACTAGAGCGCGGTCACTTTCGTTCAAAAACGCGCTGACTATAAATCAGCACTTATGATTTTTGAATAATTTTCGAAACTTCTTCACTCCAATGGGGTGTCCAATATTGGAAAAAAGAATCAATCTTTATTTGGTCCAAATCTGTCAAAATGGTAATTTTGATAGTATTTGCGATCTTGCAAAAAATAATATTTTTTTTTTCAATTTTAGATCCGATTCGTAGGCAGTGATTTCGCTTTCCATTGGTTTCACTCGAGGAAGCACTCATTTTAAGAACCAATGGAACACCCAAAATTGTTTCTGTTCAGTTTAACGTAATTTGCTTTGTGTGAGTGAAACACATATGGCTCTTAAAAAATATTCCTTGAAGAAAATTTTCTTTTTGACATTTGAGTAACATGTGTTACTGCTTCTTGAGTCGATTCTCACTTCAAATCGAGAAGCAGCTGTCACTCCTCAGAATCATGAGAAGCGATCTTTTTGCACCAATGGAACAGTTTGAGAATGCTTCTGGACGCTGCTGGACGGTTCTTTTCGTCCAATGGGAAAGTGCCATTACATTCATATTGCTAGGCACACAATTTATATATTTTTTTTCACCAAATGTTTCCCAAATTCACAACTAAGCATAAAATATTACTGCTTCCTTTAATTTTTTTTCGTATACTGATGTTTTTGTTTGCCGTTTTCGATCTGTCAAAATTGTTGTGTGATGTGTACCAGTTCCGGTGACAAAGTGGGAATTGAACGTACACCACAAAAGTTGGAATGTATTCCACAAGACTGTATTTGAAGAGGAGGAGAATTATATGCGTAAGAGCAGGAAACAAATATATACAAATATATATTTTTTTCTTTCTTACGCACGCTAAAAATAAACATTCCACATCAGCTGATTTGCGCTTCCCCACGCGATGTTGCGCCACCTAACGATCAATACAGGAGATGAAAAAAGGTGTCCAGTAAAATTACTATAGTTTAGATATACAATGCCAGTGTGCAAATCCGTCTCAAAAAAGAGATCGACTGCAGTCGATTTTTTTTCCTCTTAAATGAATTCCTTTGAAATATAAAGACTGCAGTCGACTACAGTCAATTTTTTTTTTTTAAGGAATTCGATATTACTTTTTAAGTGGTAATAACCGTGCTTATTTGCACACGGATATAAGTGGTACACGTGGCGTGATGGTTAGCATGTCCGCCTGTTAACCCAGAGGTTCGTGAATCGAAAATGTTTTTCCACGATCCACGGGTATCATCTTTCGCGAGGAATTGGCAAGTCCTCCGATAGTAAATTCATTGCCATGAAAAACGCTTTCTCGATTAGCCGTTCGGAACCAGCAGAAAATTGTAGATCCCCTCCATTCTCTCACAAGGCATGGTTGTGAGAAATGCGATAGGCCCAGGGGCACCTCGCTCGTTTAGCACGTAAACAACAACAAAAAGCTAGATGTTACACAGACTGTCAAATCAAAGATTATACTTATTTGGAAAAGAGTTTGTTAAAAGTTATAACCTAAATGCACAGCTCTATCCTTTTACTATAAATCCCAAAACTTTGCAATTTACAAAAATTTTAAGACGAATCAAACTTTTGACACTGTCAGTATCAGAATACACTGATAATGTCTTAAATTTAAGTTGCTATTTTTGGTAGAAACACTAAGTTATAGAACCTTATGAAATTCACAAAATAGCTGTAAAATAATAGTAAATAGACACAAAATAGGTTATCAATATTTCTTTTAATTTAAATAATTTGATTGGCAAAACAATAAAACGAAACCACGGTTTATGCAAAAACTAACTATGTTTTTAATAAATGCAACAAAATAAAAGCTTATATATAATATAAATGAATCTTCACTATGACTAAACTAATTTTTATTCCTCCCCTTCCTCTAAATCTTAGATTTCTCATTGAGTGTTATATTTGAAGTATTCAAGATTGATTCTCGCAGAATAGTCAGCATCAAGTCAACTTTTTCCACAGTCGCATTTTCACCCATCAAACCAATGCGGAAGACCTGATCGGCTGTTGGTCCCAATCCTCCACTTATTTCAAAGAAGTATCTACAAATCGAACAAATTTGGTCAGTATAAGTCTTCTTAATTTATTAACAAAAAAATCAACTTACTTTTTCATGGCATATTCAGAAACCTTTCTCCAATCAACACCATTAGGTATTTTTACGGCAGTCACCGTCGGCAATCGATCACTTTGTTCTGGAACTACCAATTCCAGTCCCATGTCCTCGACTCCCTTCTGTAATCTATACGAACATTCAATGTGTCTTCTTATCACCGACTTTAGACCCATTGAACTGAGGAGAGATAGAGCTTCCCTCAATCCATAAAGAAGTGTAGAAGAGATTGTATGATGGTAGATTCTTGATCCACCAAAGCAATTCCAGTACTGGCCGACAAGTGTGGCATCCAGGTAATAGCTTTTAACTTTCGATAACCGTTTCGTTATACGAGTCATGGCTCTTTTGCTAAAGGAAATCGGAGTTATCCCGGGTGGACCGCAAAGAACTTTTTGTGATCCGGTATAAGCAACATCAACCTTCCAATCATCCATATAAAATTCAGTACTACCCAAAGAGGCGACTACATCAACCACAAGTAAGCAGTTGTATTGCTGGCAAAGCTCACCGATTTCTTTTATATTTGATTGTAAGATGCCAGTTGAAGAATCACCCTGACAAACGAAAAAGACCTGTGGCTTGTGTCCCTCCATGGCAAATTTAATTTCGTCCATTGTCAACGAATGTCCAAATCTAGCTTCGACATATCGAATATCACCACCCAATCGTTTTGCCATATCAGCTGCACGGTGAGCCCATACACCAGTTGTACCAAGCAAAACTATATCACCATCCTCGATGAGATTGCAAAGAGCCGCCTCCAAACCACCATGACCTGATGCACTGATACACATTGTAGCTTCGTTCTTTGTTTGGAAAGCATACTTTATGCCCTCTTTAATTTCATCCATAATCTGAAATGAGTAATATAAAATGTGAATTCATTGTTTTAGCCAAAAAACTGCCATCATAAGAGCAGTTGAACTGAACAGATTGCAAATCCGCTTTAGAGAGATCATCTTTTGTCTAGACAAGCACTTATCGCTTATTGAAGCTGACCTAAATGTACAACTCTAGTCATGATAATAAACTGCAAAAAGCTAGCAATCTCAATACAGAGGCAGATAACAATTTAAAGAGTGCCAAAAAGTTCAAGGCAATCGTTTGACAGTCATGCCAGAGGCCATTGATACTGATGCCTAAGTATATACCAAAATACTGTTGTTTTTCAGAATAGTTGAAATGTTTTTGCTAGTTTTTTTATTAGACACATAAATTTACGGAAGTATGAACAAAATAGCAAAGGTTCTTCATGGTGAAGAAATGATTGTTACCAATGTTTCATTTCATTCTTAATGTAAAAATATAAGAGTTAGAAGATAAACTATGCATGTTTGTTAACAGGTTCGTTCGTTGAACTTTACCCAGGTTTGACCCAGGTTTTCTTGACAACCCTACCATATGAGTTGTCAAAAAGCCTTGGTTTTCCAGTCCACAAAATCACCACACATCCCTGTAATTTGATCAAAAATACATGCCATTTGACAAGCCCTGTTTATAACCTAAACTTGCCACAGCAAATACTTAGGGCGAGTTGAGGGAAAACCCAGGGCATATCCAAGGCTCAAAAAACACTCAGTTTGACATTCAGGGAGAGTTTAGATTTTTCAAAAAACGCTTTGTGGCGACCACAGGGGGACCACAGGGCTTCAACGAACGAAACTACCTTCTCATCAGTTTTATAGTAAAGCAAGTTTATTGTAAGTACAAAATAGTCCGGTCAAAATAGACATTCAAGGTTACATTAATTCGCACCTTGCTGAAAATTGGCATGAATGTTGGGAACCCTATTACTTACAATTTGTCAAAAATCCCCCTCAATCCGCCGCTTGGAAAAAAATTTATTCAAGGTCAAATGTTGCAAACATCGGTTTTATGAGTTTTCCAGCTAAACGGTAAGTTTTACCATAAAAATAGAAGGGCAAAAATTATTCACCAAGCAATTATCTATAAAAATTGTAAATACACTTTTTTTCCTAAGTATCACCATTTCGGAGATATAGCTTTGCAAAAAGTTGAAAAAGTTGTGTTACTCCTAATATGTATGTCAATTACCGTTATATGCGTTACAGAACGATAACATAAGTAAAAATAATAGTTTTCGTGGAGTATACATACATATAACTGTAAGAATATAAGCTCGAAAACAACCCGGTCCCTCATTTTATATGACCGCACGGTCTTGTATTAGCGTTGCCACTGTTTGAAAAAATTTCCAAAGTAGATTTTTAAAAAAGTGCAGTAGATTACATTTTTATGCAGTAGATTTCAAAGAAACTCATTTAAAAATACACAAATGAGTACACCGATCTATTTTCAAAACATTAAAAAAGCTATTCATTAATAAATTTAAAAAAAATCAAATTCTCTCCACTAAAAAGTCTATCTATAGCCATAATAGCTGAGTGTACCTATAATACGGGTGCGTTTGGAAAATGGAACTAAAAAGTCATTTATGAGCATTGCAATTACTCAAGCATAGTTTTAATTCGTAAAACCAAAAGTGCAGTAGATATTTTTTAGATTAGATTTTTAGATAGATAGATTTTAGATAGATTTTTAGATAGAACAGTTTTGAAATTGTTTGAGAGACAAGATTTAGTTGATTGTGCTGACGTTTTCAAAGAAAGTACCTCTACTCCACAAGCTGTAATCACCAACGGAATTCACTTTCTTCTTTCCGTTTACGGAGCTCCAAAAAAAAATTACGTGCTTGGATAAGTTTCGATACTTGTCTTTTGCTAAGAACACATAGGAAGAAGCAAGTACAATTAGCTTGTCTTCCTCCAACCTCTACTTCTGCTGAGCAACATCTATTTCGGGTATATTACCAAGTTCAAATATGACTCGCTAATAAACTAAACCCAGAAGACTGGGGTTGGAAGTTAATTGACAATATATTGGAACCAGGCAAAACTTTACTCCCACCTGCACCGGAAAAACTCCTCAACTCAATTTTTTGCAATTGCAAAAAGGGGTGTAATGCTAAATGCGGCTGCAAGAAAGTGGGGTTGTTTTGTTCATTAGCATGTATCAGTTGTCGAGGTCAATCGTGCTCCAATGTTCAATCGCCAGTAGATGAGGATTCCTACGGTATATGCGAGAAGACTTCTGATGTATCGCTCTTTGAACAATTTATTTGCACCCTGCAGGAAGAAGAAGAAGAAAAAGAAGAAGAAGGAGAAGAAGAACAAGACAGTATGGATTATGTTCCAGAAGAAGAAGAAGAGTTCCAATCAGACGAATAGTTTTTTTCAAATTACTCATTACTTACACCGCTCTCGTTCATTACAATAGTCATTACAATAATACCAATTTCAATTTAATACAATAGCTTTTACCTCAACAGAACCGCAATAGATTGTGGAATAGGCCTACCGGGGAAACCACGTAAAAAAAACGCGCCATGCACACTACCTCACGGGTGGCGCGGAAACTTGTGCATATTAGGAGTAACACAACTTTTTCAACTTTTTGCAAAGCTATATCTCCGAAATGGTGATACTTAGGAAAAAAAGTGTATTTACAACTTTTATAGATAATTGCTTGGTGAATAATTTTTGCCCTTCTATTTTTATGGTAAAACTTACTGTTTAGCTGGAAAACTCATAAAACCGATGTTTGCAACATTTGACCTTGAATAAATTTTTTTCCAAGCGGCGGATTGAGGGGGATTTTTGACAAATTGTAAGTAATAGAGTTCCCAACATTCATGCCAATTTTCAGCAAGGTGCGAATTAATGTAACCTTACGCCTATTTTTGAAGTTAATTTGACCGGACTAAAAAGCAAATTTGATTAAGGTAATCGTTTGGTCCTTAAGTGCTTTTTGCAGATTTTGCTGCTGCGAGCATCGACAAATCTTCCGTGAGTAATACCGCCATGAAAAGAGGGCTTTCTCAATTTTAGGTTTAAGCACTGGCTCATCCCGAGCTTGTTGCGCCCAAACACTTGTTTATTTAAATTTCATTTGTGTTTTAAAATCCTAACTAATTTTGAAATGATCGAATAGAAATATCTACAACATAAACAGCAAAGAAATAAAGCTTCTAATGACAACTAATTGTTAACAACTTATACAGATGAGCTTTTGGTATCTTTTTTGCTCTTTTAAATTACCTACTGCCTTGGACCCAAAACTCAACATTTCAAAATTAACAGAAAAATGCAAACTGCAATTCTGTTAAGAAGCTACTCGAGAAACTGAAATCACTACAGAGGATAAAACGATGCACTTCTCCTTAATAGTTCATCTGCCGCAATAGGCATTGTGATTAATACAAATGCATTTAAACTCTATTTGAAAATATTGCGCTAAAAATGATAAACGAGAAATCCAAATAAGTTGGTCCAATATTTAGAAACATAAGATTCTTATCTTTGTGTTTCAAAACAAAATTCATTAGAAAGCCATACTATAAGAAATCTACAAAAAGCACTTAAAGATAATAGGTACAAAATTGATAACTTTCCTTCAACCACAAAAATAGATTATAAAAACAGCTGGAAGACAAAAACAAGTTCTCCAGCCATTTCAAATGATTGAGATAATTGTAAAAAGTGCACATTCTGCAAAGATCATGATCATTTCGATCAAAGTTCGGTCTATCTCTTCAAAAACAAAGTAATTAATGTCAATTTGACTGACTCAGATATGTCCTCAGCCGGACATTTCAGCTCAACAATCTTACGACTTAATTCTTCACGTTATCATTGACTCTTGTGTCTACTAAACAACAGACAGATGTATTTATTTACTTAATCTTTATTACTGACCTGTAAGCACTCGGGATGCAAATGTCCAAGAACTGGGTTACTCATGGCGTCAAGAACTCGCTGCGAGCAATTTGATGGTCCTGGTCCCATCATAGTCTTATTTGGCACCATAAGCTGGCGTTTTAGCACTACTGGTGGTGGAACTTCCATTATGAATTTTATTCTCTTATAAGTCACTGGACAATGTCTTTAGAAATACTAAATTCGATCCAAGTCTGTCACGTCCTTTTTATATGAAAACGAATACCGGTTAGTGGTGGTTAGAGGTTAGCTGATTTGGGTAATCTCGGTTGGTCGTGTGGTTCAGAACTGTTCTAGATTAAATTTTAGCTCATATCACAGTTAATGTTATTGCTTGTCAAAAATGTGTCTCTCTAGCAAATTTTATACTTGACGATCGGTACGTTCGAGTTAACTGAATGGGAGCTAAGGTATCTGAAGCGTCTTATACGTTTCGGCTTATCAGTGTAAATTGTCTCTTATCAGCTATTTAAGTTTTGAATGCAAACCTCATGTTGTTTTTTTTTTTTTTTTGGTTTTCATAGCCCTGGGTATAATAATATAATCACAAAATTGAATTAGAAAAAAAGAGTAAGTGAAACAGACACGGTATGAGTTAATGGCGAGATCCGGTGAAAGCCGGTTTTGATTAAGGCATGCCATGTGTCTAGATCATTGTAAAGAGGTCATCTATGCATACGTTTTCTCTGTGCTTTGTATTAATAAATAAAGCAGATGGACTCTGCTAAAAGGTTATCAGAATAAGCACTAGGAACTGAAAATGCGATCTTTGAACACGTATGTATGTATGTGCGAGTTATTCCTGGAACGATTTCAATGAGGTGATCGAACTAATGATCAAAACTTTTAGTGAAGAACGTATTGTGTGGGTACAAATTTATTTCAATTAATTATGATTTCTGTTCTTATATGGAACAGATGGTCGTGTGTTGTTTTTGAGTCCGAAGTTCTGAGTAATTACCTAGGTCAACAGAGAGTGATAACCAGTAACCACTATCAATGTAGGAGGCATATTGTGGGCGCAGACCAATGGGCTATCAAAAATATGTTGCAGGAGAGGTTTGAAATGCTTTTTTTACTATTTGACATGTTATTTTAAAATGCAAAAATTGCGAAATGACAAGGTTCTTTTTTTCGAGGGCTAATAAATATTTTTCATTTTTAAAATAATTTTATTTTTGAAGCAATTAAAATTCGCAGATTCTTACGAGCTTCCACGAAATTGCTTAAAAGTCTTTAAATGGGCTGATAAATTTCATCTTACTTAAAGACCTTATAGTATAGCGTAAAAAGTTCACCACCACTTAGAAAAGAATAATCTAATCGTTTAAGATAAATTGATAACCAGTTTCCCACGTAATTTATCTCTTAGTTATTTATTTATTTATTTTTTTCAATAGCCCTTCACTTAAGTCTTAAATAACGAAGAAAGTATATTTGATGACAAATGAATTTTGAGATAGTCGGATGAATTGTAATGCTTCAAATAAAAAGGTCAGACTTATGTTATCGAAGAGCATGAGCATTGTACAAGGCAACAGCAAAAAGTTAAATGATAAGAGTGGAAAAGAACCTTATCATTAGAAATTTAGCCTGCTGCCAAACCATAGGTCAGCTCTTCAAAAAGAAAGGCAATTGATATGACAATTTGGTACAGACAGTTTTGTTAATCAGTTAAAGGAAGCTAAGGTCTAGGTTGAACGTTGGGGTTGAGTTTGCAAAATGATTTTTATTTCCACAAACTTTCAAAAAAACAGCTTGGACATATAAATTTGTGGTTTCTAAGAAACTATGACTCAAACAGCGATTTAAGCGGTTACGTGTCAAAAATCAAATTAAATATAATTATTGTTTTCATTTTTTGCTGAATTGATAGGCCGGTGCGTTGTACGAGCTGCGAAGACGATTCGAAGGTTCACATTTTTGGTAGCGGTACCTTTGAATGTCGACTGAATAAAATAGGTACTCACACGAGTTTGGGAAAGATCGGAGCACCGGTCTTATAGGGCTTTCCATTGGTAAATTAGGATTTCTGTTAAAGAATTAACCTTTTTCGTTGCCAAGGGAACACGATAACGACATTTTGACGGGTTTGCATAAAAAAAAGATTGATTTTGCAAGGGCTTTCTATTGGTAAATTAGGATTTCTGTACAAGAATTAATTTTTTCGTCGCCAAAGGAACACGATAACGAAAAAACTTCATTTTGAAATTTTGTAAGATTTTTTTTTCGTGTCGGTGAAAGTAGTGTCCATCAACTAGATAGATGATTGCGTTGGTGTTTGTGCATTAAGAGGTAGATCCTTTTAAAAATTGGGATCTGTAAAACTGATCCAAAAGTGTAAGAAAACCAACAATTTTTGTTCAATGGATCACAAACAAATTTGGATCAGAAAAAGATTGATTCTTATTACCAACGGAAAATCACATTATTTCCAGTGGAAAATCACATTAGATGGTTCACAATTCTCATCTCCAAGCTTATGAAATCATAATCACTGCCTAAAAAATGGAGGAAAGTTACTTTCTACTAATGAACAAAGGAAAGGGAGGTACTGAGACTGCGATAACTACCGTTCGTTCAAGTTGATGTCCCAGACTAGGAAAAATAATAAATGCTACTATCTAATAACCAATGCGGATTCGTTCTGGGTAAGTCAACAACAGATTTAGGGTCCCCGCAAACCACAAACTTTCTACCAGCCGATATTTGGTCGGGCTTATAATCATAACCAGTATGAAGATTGTATGCAAGTCCGCATACTACAGCAATTCGGTATCGGCCGATAAATAAGTTTGATGGGACTCACAATTACCTTCAAACTCAACCAACCCGAATATTTAGTTGGTGTGGTGTGCTTACAGCCCAACCCGACCGAACTATCGACCGATAGAAAGTTTGTGGTTTGCGGGAGCCTTTAATCCAAAGTAAAAGAATCGGAACGGAATTATAGAGTGATAACTTAAAAAAATTTGCATGTTGTGCTGGTTGGCCTCCAAAAAAACAAAGAGTGAAGAGATGCTTAGCAGGTGTTTCAACCCGCTGAAAATCTGAATTTTCATATCAAGGCGGATAGAGGAAGCTGGGGTTTTTTGGCGAACATGTTGTTTCTTTTTAACTTAACAGAAAAACAAATGAAACAAATATACTCCAAAGCTTTGTAAATTCCACCAAAAACTCATAAGTATTTTCTTTGTGTCGAATTCTATCACTAATTTACAAACATATAAAGAAAATATGGATATAACTTCGAATACATCACTTTTGAAACCCTATGCTGTCTAATGAGGTATACTATCACATATAACTACATATTTGGTAATTGGTCTTTGGAGTCCCATTTTCTTCACCCTTTTCAGCCATTTTAACGAATGCATCTAAAGACAAAAAACTGCCAGCTTTGAAAAAAAAAAATAACTTCAATGAGAGGAATTATGGTATCTGTACCACATTAGCCAATTGCAAGTACACCACATTAGCCGAACCTGTATGTATGTATTTACAAAAAAAAAAAATAAAGTTGTCAAATTTTAGCCAAACTTATATGTATACTAGCTGAGCCGCCCGGCTTTGCTCGGGTCTGTAGTTTTAAGGTTCCAGTTCTCGTTTTTCCTCTTCCGTGGGAATTTGGGGAAGAAATATAATCTGTCTTACTGTGGGACTAAGTGGTATCCTAATGCTGAAAGAATTTTTGAAATCTATCCAACAGTTTCTAAGTTTCCGTTCCCATGGAAATATTTGAATGAAATGTAAGTCTATCTCACTGAGGCTGAGGGATAAAGTAACATTTTTGAAATCAAATCAAGTAACTTTATGGTTCCCGTCCTCGCTCCCTTTTCTGTTCCCGTGGGATTATATAGGGATGAAATACACGCCAAGTTACTGAGGGATTATGTGGCATCCCAGTGCAGAACGAATTTTTGAAATTTGTCCAGTAGCTTCTAAGTTTCCGTTCACAACCCCGTTCCTGTGGGAATCTTCCGTTCCCATGGAAATATGTGAATGAAATGTAAGTCTATGTCACTGAGGGATAATGTAACATCCCAGAGTTGAAAGAATTTTTGAAATCGGTCAAGTAACTTTAGGTTTCCGTTGTCGTTCCCGTTTCTGTACCTGTGGGATTATAAGGATAAAATAAAGTGTAACCGCCGTATTAATAAACGCGGAATAGCTGGGTTAAGCCTTATTCCATGGATTAAGTGCAAAATGGTATAAAGGTAGCTTTAATTAAGTGGAAAATGGTATAATGTTAACTTAATCCATGGAATAATAATAACCCAGCTATTCCGCGTTTATTAATACGGGGGTAAGTTACTAATGAAGGGAGATAATGTAGCACCCCTAGTGCTGAAAGATTTTTTGAAATCTGTGGAGTAGTTTCTAATTTTCCGTTCCCAACCCCGTTCCTGTGGGAATATGAGGATCAAACCTTGACAGGAACCATCTCTGAACTAAACTATGTCTACCCTGAAAATTTCATAAAAATCCGTTGGGTGGTTTAGGTGTTTACCCCGGACATACATACATACATACATACATACATACATACATACATCCTACTTTATATATATAGATTTCGTATATAAATAATATATTGTAATGAACACCCAACATTTATACCAATTTCCTAATCGAAAACGTTTAACCGAAAACACAACTGGCAGCACTATAATGGAATGGTATAAGTATAAAATGACAGGCATTGTTTGTAAGCCAGTGTGTGTGAGTGTAGAGATTCTTGACAGCAAATGTGGAAACCATGGAGAAGAAACTGGAACGCTCTAGATAAGTATTGTTCTATATAAATAGGCCGCTGACGCAACGAGCAGTCAGTTTTGATTATAGAGTGATAAAGTTAAGAGTGAAGTGTTGTTAACCAGTGATAGTCCAATAGTCGAGTTGAGTTCGAATAAAGTATAAATACTGAATAAAGTGGTAGAAATAAATAAATAAAAGGAAGTTTTATTTTTGCGAACTAAGCGCACGTTACATTGGTGTCAGAAGTGTAAATAAAACTTATTTGACTAATAAAGTGTAAAAAAAAAAAAAAGTAAAAGTAAAAAGAAAAATAATAATTATATACAGTGAAAATGGGTAAGTTGTTAGAAGAGCTCAACTGCATTGAGCTTAAAAGTGAGTTAGGTAAGCGAAATCTTTCTAGAGCGGGATCGAAAAATGAGCTCGTCCTGCGTTTGCGTAACTATTTGGAACAGCAAGGGGAAGACGTAAACACTTTTGTTTTTGAAATAGAAGTGGAAGAAGAGGAAGTAAGTGAAAGTGTAGATTTTTCTAGTATGATGAAACTTTTGTTAGAACAGCGAAACGAGCAAAAGAAGGAACAGCAGAATTTTCTCGAACGACTCGAAGTACAACAAAAGAAGCTGATTGAAGAGCAACAGCAGAATATTCTCGGACGTCTGGAAGAGCAGAGAAACGATCAAAAGAAGGAACAGCAGAATGTTCTCGAACAACTGGAAGCACAACGAAACGAGCAAAAGAAGGAACAGCAGAATGTTCTCGAACAACTTGAAACACAAAGAAACGAACAAAAGAAGCTGATTGAAGAACAACGAAACGAGCAAAAGGTGGAACAACAGAATATTCTCGAAAGACTTGAGGCGCCACAGAATGTTTTGGAAGGTCAGAAAAACATTCTAGAAGGCAAATTGGGTAACATTGAGGAAAATGTATGTGCCCTAGACGAACGCATTGAAGGTGTGGAAAAACAGCTTTCTGTTGTAGAGAATCGTTTGGAAAGCCGATGCGATAAACAGTTCTCTGTTCTGACCAAGGAATTGGACCAGATTCGAAAAATAAAAATTCGAGAGTCTGCTGGGGAGTTTACAAAGAAAAAGGAGATGAAACCCCCAACATTTGATGGACAGTCTTCTTGGCCAGTCTACAAGAGACAATTTGAGGCAGCCGCGACAACAAATGGCTGGGATGACAAAGACAAGTACATTGCACTGACTCTTGCTCTTAGAGGACCAGCAGCTGAATTACTTCAAACAGTTCCAGCTGGTAAGAGCGGCGATTTCAGTTCTCTCGTGGCAGCTATAGATAAACGCTTTGGAGATAGCCACTTGAAAGAAGTCTTCCGAGTCCAACTCAATAACAGAGTCCAGAAAAGGGGTGAAAGTCTACAGCAGCTCCAAGCAGACGTCGAAAGACTGGTTCACCTGGCATACCCGGATGCTGGAGAAGAAATCATCAACCAGCTTGCTGTTGAGTCCTTCGTTCGTGCCATTTCCGATATACATCTTCAGAGGTCTGTGCGAACTGCTAGAACACGTACTCTTTCCGAAACTTTAGCATTCGCATTGACAATTGAAGCAGCAGAACAGGCTTCTCAGGGAGTACATCGACTTAGAGAAGCCATAGTCGAAGAGTGCTCGTGCCATAGAGCTGAAATACAAAAGAACCAGCGGAGCGGACTAGCAAGATGTTGGAACTGCAACAAGACCGGGCACTTACAGCGTCAATGCCGACTACCACCAAATAAAGCCGGTTGTCAACATTGTGGAAGCAAGAGATTCAACCCAGAACAAGGTAACAACAACACCAGCGTTACGTATCAGCCCGTTTCCCATCAGGGAAACGAGTAAGAACCAACTTCGAGGGGCAGAGGCTGGTTTCTTGTATCGATGGCCCCAGAACCACCATCCAGGTCTCTCAGACCAAACGAGACAACAAAAGTCTGACTGTGGAAACTACTATTAACGGGAACAAACATGTGGCTACCATCGACACCGGTGCCACAGCCTCCATAGTACGTCGAGACCTGGTAAAGACGACGTGGCTTCATAACACCAATAGCTACCGTCTAAGAACCGCAACGGGAGAAGCAGCAAGAGTATATGGAGAAGTGTGTCTTAAGATCCGACTGGCCGATCTAATGTTTACTCATCAATTCCTGGTGGCAGATATATGTGACGAGTGCATCATTGGAATCGACTTTATGAAACAGCACGGAGTTATTTTGGACATCGGTAACCAGGTTTTGAAGTACCAAAATAAGGAACTTCCAATGACCTATTCGAACGAAAGTACGTCGACACTGAGGACTGTCATCACGGAAGATCTGATTCTGCCTCCTTCTTCTGAAGTGTTCGTTTGGACAAAACTGGAAGGTGAGTTTGGAAGCCTTCGATACCTAATGGTGGAACCAAACCCAGAGTGTTCCTCCCAAAGCGTCATCATTGGGAAAACACTAGTAGCACCGAAAAACAAAATGGTCCCCGTACGATTACTAAACACCAGACCGTACGATGTAAGGTTGAAGAAAGGAGAAGTCGTTGGACGTTGCGAATCGGTTGCAGCAATTACGAAGATCACAGACGAAACCCCGAGAAAAATTATAACTCCGGAGGAGCTCAAAACCATCAGAGCTAAAATACTGAATTCATCCAACCTTGATCACCAACAAACAAGGATGGCTGAAAATCTCCTACAAGAGTACACTGACATCTTCGCATCGCAAAAGGGACAATATGGTAGGACACAGTTGGTGCAGCATCGCATCAACACAGGAGATGCAAGACCGATTCGTCAACCCGCAAGACGCCTTCCACTGGCCAAACAAGGCGAGGTTGAGGAAATGATAACAGCAATGAAGAAGGACGGTCTTATTGAAAATTCCAAAAGTCCTTGGGCTTCACCAGTGGTGCTAGTGAAAAAAGAAAGACGGAAGCACTCGTTTCTGTGTGGACTACCGAAGGCTGAATGATGTGACTAAAAAGGACAGCTATCCCCTGCCGAGAATCAGTGATACCCTGGATGCTATGGAGGGAGCCCAGTGGTTTTCGACGCTGGACTTGAAGAGTGGATATTGGCAAGTTGACATTCACCCTGATGATCGGGAAAAGACGGCGTTTTCTACAGGTAATGGGCTCTGGCAGTTTAAAGTTATGCCGTTTGGGCTATGCAACGCTCCGGCGACTGTTATACACCTAAATTTGGTTCCTTCACCTTTACCTACTATGCCAGTAAGCATAACTGTTATTATGCATATTATTGCTTTATCAATATTATGCATACTAACAGTTTCCGGCCGCACTTATTGCGACATGGCTAAGTAGGTCAAGCTGAATTCCAGAATGCAAGTTAAGCAATGCATTCTGGAGTTCAATCAAAAGTTCCAGCCAGGTCAACGGAAATATGGTGAGTCTATTGTTAACCACCGAAACGAGAGGTTGTGTGTCTTTTTAATTTACATTACATTTCATTACATTTCGATTACGTACGTTACATTTGGCGCAGCCGGTAGGATCCCAATAGATACACATCCAATACAAGCTGTACAAACTAGGAGCAAGGCAAAAATAAGTGAGAACAAAAAACCTCAAAAAAATAATATATTGGTTGTAACACGAGGGCAAAAACAAAGACAGTTCGAAGATAATATTCAAGCAAAAGCAACTGTGGCTCCTAAACAAAAAACAACCTCTAAGGACAAGTTGAACATAGAGAGTACAAAGGTACCTATAGAGGAAAAGAAGAACGACCATGCCATATCAGAACAAATTCCTGAAGGTGAAATAATAACTGATTTGTCCAAAACATCATGGAAAATCGGACCGTCTATAGGCATGGGAAGTCATGGTCAAATATATTCAGCGTGTAAGGCATCGAGTTCACCAAAGAATCCGTCCGACTATGAATATGTCGTCAAAATTGAACCACATGGCAACGGGACGTTGTTTGTTGAAATGCATTTTTGTATGCACAATGCTCGTTCTGAAGACATTACA
Source organism: Melanostoma scalare (assembly GCA_949752695.1). NCBI lineage: Eukaryota > Metazoa > Arthropoda > Insecta > Diptera > Syrphidae > Melanostoma > Melanostoma scalare. Next base: position 22,683,499 of record OX456984.1, on the reverse strand, counting down.
CAGTTCAAACAGCAGCGCGGACTTAAATCTTTTGGGATGCCTTATCTAGTTGGTAAGGGATCACACGACATTAACGATGTGAAACATCGCTTCGTTGTAATGCCACGTTATGGAGACGATATTTGGAAGCTTTTCTTGGAAAACGGAAGAAGGATTCCAGAACACACAATTTATCGTCTTGCCTTACAGATGTTGGATGTGTATGAGTACATCCACGGCCGAACGTATGTCCATGCCGATTTAAAAGGAGCCAACATCTTATTAGGCTATGGGAAAGGCGGTGCTTCCCAAGCATATTTGGTAGACTTTGGTTTAGCTAGTCACTACACCCAAAAGGATTTCAAGCCAGATCCAAAGAAAATGCACAATGGTACAATTGAATACACATCTAGAGATGCACATCTCGGAGTAGCAACAATGCGAGGAGACTTTGAGATCCTTGGGTATAATCTAATCGATTGGTCAGGCGTGAGGCTGCCTTGGGAACAAGAAAACGTCCTTAAGGTTCCCATTAAAGTCCAGAAGTCTAAGGAAACTTTTATGAGAGATGTAAGTACTGGTTTGGAAAAACTATACCCCAGAGGAGTGCCAAATCCAATAATGGAATTCATGAAATACGTCTCTGCTCTGGAATACAATGAGACACCAGACTATGAAAAATGCCGAAAGATATTTCAATCGGGACTTAAAGCTCTTAACGCTAACAATTCAGGAGACTTAGAATTCAATCTAAAGTCATCACAAGACTCTAAAAACAGGAAAGAAACTAATAACTAAAATAACTAATAAGCTGTTATATGGATTTACTTTACTTCAAAACTGTTTTCTGAAACATGTAAACTTTTGAGAGTCAAGAAAATCCATATAACAGCCTACCATCCACAGGCCAATGGTTCACTAGAGCGAAGTCACAGACCCTTAGCGGAATATCTAAGGAGTTTTGTTGATAATGACAGCCAAAATTGGGACCAATGGCTTAGGCAGGCTATGCATGTCCATAATAATACTCAGCATACATCCACCAAACTGACACCACTTCACAGTTTGTTTGGCCTCGATTTTGTTATGCCTACAAATCTAAAAGGTAAAACTACTCCATTATATAATATCGAAGACTATCCGCAACAGTTAAGGTTTCAACTCCAAAGGTCGCATGAGATAGCTAGAAACAATCTAGAAAAAGCCAAAATAGCAGCGAAAAAACAGTATGACCGAAAGGTTAATCCCACGTCCTTTACAACAGGGCAAAAAGTGTTGCTTAGAAATCCTGTTCGAAAAAACAAGTTTTCACAAATTTGGTTAGGACCCTATGAGGTAGTTTCGGTTAGAGGTGACGTCAACACAACCATTAAAATGGGTAGAAAAACGAAGCGGGTTCACAACAACCAGCTAAAAGCTTTCCATCATTTATGATCTAATTTTAATGAGAATTTATTATCATCAATCCGTACAGTCTTATTAATTCTTTTTGTCTTTCCAGAATTTGAAGAAAAGGATTCACTAAAAGAAGCCCAAAGAACCAAAAAAAAAAAAAAAAAATATCTTAACCTAATTTAAACTGTAAAAAAAAGAGTGTTTCCTTATTTGCAACAACTTTTCAATAGTTGCATTAAAATTAAAATAACATGTTTAATCTTAATATAAATTTAGTAGCAGTTGCGTTATTAGTTATAAGCATTTACCCCGGGCAGACGAATAGTGAACAGCCATTCAACGTCCAACAACTGAAGCTGACCTCACCAGTGGTGTTCGAAGCGGTGGAAAATGCTGTATTTTATAGTGATACGTGGACAATATTTACGAAGTTCACACCACTGGACTCCGGAATGGTTATTCAAATGGTGGAAAAGTGCGAACAAAAACTGGAAACCCTGTGCAGAAGCATTCCGGACGACGATTTCAAACGTTACTGTCAATTGATCGCTCAAGAGACTGAGACAAACATCGACAACTTACGACGAACTGCCTTTCGTATGAAACAACTTACACATGCTAAACGTCAAAAACGCGCACTGGAGTTCATAGGAGGATTTTCAAAATGGGCCTTCGGTACTATGGATAGCAAAGATGCTAGGAGCGTTTACCACCAGTTGGAAGTTCTCCACAAACAGGATGCGAGCTCGTTCGAATTAATGCACCGACAGTTAAGTGTCATGAAATCAAACTTCGACACGTTATCCAAACCCATTTCACAACTGACAGACGAAATCGAAAATATGGCTGTGAGCATGGGTAACCTTAGTGCCACTTTCCGAACGTACAGTCAAGTCACGAACAAGGAAATCGCGATGCTGAAAGCGACAAGTGAAGCGACTGCAATGACTTCAGTCATAACCACAAAAGTTTTAGAAGTCCAAAACCGACAATCCTTGGAACTTTCAATTTTGGATGACCTGTACCAAAATAAGATACATCCTTTGGTATTAGACGAGGGAAATATCACCGGACTATTGCGGAACATAACGAGTAAAGGAAGATTTTTGTTGGACAACCCCCTCATAATAAACCAAGTCGCCAAAACCTCGGTGTACCTTGACGGGGGAAATTTTATGGTAAAAATTATACTACCTTTACCCGAATATGTTCGGTACAAGGTCCAGAAAATATACCCCCTACCAACATCCTTTAACGAGAACTGGGACCTTGTGCTAGACACCAAGCATGAGTACATTGCCGAAGCAGAAAACCATGATCGTTTTGTCATCATGAGCGAAACAGAGTACGCACAATGTGCAATGGTATTGACAGGAGGTTCCCTCACCAGGACGGCTATTTGTCGGCATGAAAGACCCATCCTTACATCGGGATCTAATGAGTGTCTGGTAGAGCTTATACAGCACGCGCCATCATCTAAGAACTCTTGTAAATATGCTGCGATTCCCGCAACGGAGGCGATATTCCTTAAGATGACGTCCGCCAACGAATGGCTTTTCAAAGTTAAGGAAACGATGTCATTGAACGTGAAGTGTGAAACCCAAAATTACGCAGTAACACTGAGCGATTCGGGAATATTGCAAATGAAGCAGCCATGCGAAGCAATTGCAAAAGGGTTCAAACTGTTTTATGAATTTCGTGCTGAAGCAATAACTGAGTACAAACAGCCCATGGTAGACCACTCAGGACTCAAAGAAGCACTGTTGAGAAAAGTTAGCGTCTCGAAATCAGCACCTGTACCAGAGTTACTTCCGATAAAAATTGGCAATCATAAAAATTTTGCCAATATTTTAAATGAAGGGAAGAAGAGTATTGACGATTTAATTCAATCTTGGGACGGCCTGGAGGCAGAACGTAAAGCAGACAGCCAGGACTGGGAACTGAGTATTCATCGATATTCCATGATGTCCTTCGTTTCGTTAGTAGCAGTAGTAACCGCAGTAGTATTTTTGATCCGCTGTCTACGAAAAGGACCACCAACCATTCCGGCCCAACGAAAATATATAGCGAATTCCGAAGTGATAGAAATGCCAGCTTATCTACCAAAAAGAAGAGCGCCCGTAACACGACCACCACCACCACCAGTACAGACCGACAACAAAAGTTCAACAGTCTACGGAGTCACCTATGCTCGGGTGTAAGAAAAAAAAATATTCTTTTCAAAAAACTGTTATTTAATTTAAAATCGTAGAATTATATCAACTTAAATGTAAATTAACGTAAATACTTCCGAAAAAACAAAGCCCCATAAGTTAATAATTTCCTTAAAATCAGACAAGCAACACTAACTATGAACGCATATAAATCAATCCAATAAACATTTAATTTAAAAAAAAAAAAAAAAAAAAAATAGATCTATAAATATGTAATTATTTTTATTATTGAAATGATTAGTATGTACACATAACGCATATACTTACTACAAAGCAAGCAAAAATCATGTTCTGAATAAAAAAAAAAAATTTTAAAAATAAACATGTGAATATGACATCTTATGTAGATTTATAAGCAAATGCCTATTTTTCAGTGTTATATTTAAGCCAATATATATTGTATAAGATTTCGAGTTAATATACATAGCTAAACTAAAAAAAAAAAAAAAAAATATTATTTACACATAATCATACTACGTGAAATATTGTTAAGCTTTACTCACTATAAATGTATGTGTAATGTTTTGTCTGTGTGTTTAAGTTTCTAGTTTAATATTATTTGATTTGAATTAATAACGAATAGACATTGTGATTTAATCTGTTATTTTAGAATAAATTTAACATTTTAATGAATAAAAGAAGACAAACCTATTTCTGGAGACCTGGCTTGAACTATCCAACGGCGGAGGGATGTTATACACCTAAATTTGGTTCCTTCACCTTTACCTACTATGCCAGTAAGCATAACTGTTATTATGCATATTATTGCTTTATCAATATTATGCATACTAACAGTTTCCGGCCGCACTTATTGCGACATGGCTAAGTAGGTCAAGCTGAATTCCAGAATGCAAGTTAAGCAATGCATTCTGGAGTTCAATCAAAAGTTCCAGCCAGGTCAACGGAAATATGGTGAGTCTATTGTTAACCACCGAAACGAGAGGTTGTGTGTCTTTTTAATTTACATTACATTTCATTACATTTCGATTACGTACGTTACACGACATTCGAGCGTTTGATGGAGTGCGTTCTTCAAGGACTGACGTGGAAAGCGTGCCTTGTCTACTTGGACGATGTCATTGTTTACGGGAAAACATTTGACCAACATTGCAAGAATCTAAAAGCCGTGTTTCAGAGACTTCGAGAGGCTAACCTTAAACTGAATCCAGAAAAATGTGCACTTTTCAAAACCGAAGTTAAGTATTTGGGACACATCATCTCTTCCCAAGGAGTGAAGACTGATCCTGAAAAAGTTGACTCCGTCAAAAATTGGCCAACACCACAGGACAAACATCAACTCCGAAGCTTTCTTGGTCTTGCCACATATTACCGACGATTTGTTAAGAACTTTGCTGGAGTTGCAAAGAGTTTGCATCAGCTCACCGAGAAAGGGAAGCAGTTTAAATGGTCAGGTGAGTGTGAGAAATCTTTTCAGGAACTCAAATACCGCCTCTGTAACGCCCCAGTGCTGGCACATCCAACACCTGGGAGAACATTCATCATCGATGCTGATGCAAGCAACGTTGGAATCGGGGCGGTACTATCCCAAGTGCATGATGGCGAAGAGAAAGTGGTGGCATATTACAGCAAGGTCCTCTCGAAGCCCGAAAGAAACTACTGCGTGACCAGAAGGGAACTTCTAGCTCTTATCTTGGCAACAAAGCACTTCCATAAGTACATCTATGGACAGAAATTCCTTCTGCGGACAGACCATGGTGCTCTGAACTGGCTGTTGAACTTCAAAAATCCAGAAGGTCAAGTCGCAAGGTGGATAGAAAGACTGCAGACTTATGATTACCAGATTCAACACCGCAGAGGAAAGCTGCACTCAAACGCCGACGCATTGTCCCGAAGACCTTGCAAAGAGGATTGCAAGCATTGTAGGCGACAAGAAAACAAAGAAAATATTACCGCTCAGCGACTAAGAGCTGACCCCATATGCGGATGGAGCAATGAGGAAGTGAGGACCGCTCAACAGGAGGATCCAGATATCGAACCCATTCTCGCATGGAAAGAAAATGAAGAGAAACCTGAATGGGGAGACATTTCTGACAGGAGTCCAGTTCTCAAAGCCTATTGGGCACAGTGGGACTCACTATATGTGCAAGAAGGTGTCCTCAGGCGAAGATGGGAGTCCGCTGACGGTAAATCATATGTGATGCAGCTGATCGTACCGCAATCGAAAGTCAGTGAAGTTCTTCGGGAGATGCACGACGGGCCTTCTGGAGGTCACCTGGGAGTTAACAAAACACTGGAGAAGGTGCGACATCGGTTCTACTGGTTACATGCTAGAGATGACGTGGAGAAGTGGTGCCGAACTTGTGACAAGTGTGCTGCAACCAAAGGACCTGGTAGGAAGATTCAAGGTAAGATGCATCAGTACAACGTTGGATCGCCTTTTGAGAGGATTGCAGTAGATGTGGCTGGGCCTTTTCCAGAGACCAATGCTGGAAACAAGTACATTCTGGTTGTAATGGACTATTTTAGCAAATGGCCTGAGGCGTATGCCATCCCAAATCAAGAAGCCAAAACGGTGGTCGACCAGATTGTGTTTAACTGGGTAAGTAGGTTTGGCGTGCCTATGGAACTTCATTCCGACCAAGGGAGGAACTTCGAGTCAAACATCTTCCAAGGAGTGTGCGGACTACTTGGCATCAAGAAGACCAGAACCACACCGCTTCATCCACAATCTGATGGGATGGTTGAAAGATTCAACCGGACCTTAAAAGAACACCTCACCAAGGTCGTAGGCGACTACCAAAGAGACTGGGATAGGCACGTACCGCTATTCCTGATGGCCTATAGAAGTGCAGTACATAGCTCGACAGGACAAACACCATCTGACATCCTGTTCGGGAAAACCATGCGGCTGCCCAGCGAACTTAAATTTGGATGCCCCACAGAGGAGCCACAGGACACGAACGAGTATGTGGATGACCTCAAGGAGAGACTCGCTGACATCCATAAAAGAACAAGGGAACGGATGAAAACCTACAGCGACCGGATGAAGACACGGTACGACACAAAAGCGACAACGGCAGGATTCCAAGCAGGAGATCGTGTGTGGCTTTATAATCCTCATCGTCAAAAGGGATTGTCACCGAAACTTCAGCAGAACTGGGAAGGTCCTTATACTGTTGTCACGAGGATTAACGACGTGGTTTACCGCATCCAAAGAGGATTAAGAGGCAAGTTAAAAGTAGTTCATTGTGACCGGCTGCATCGATATAGTGGCGAGGCTGCAGATGGAATTATTCGGGACGAACAATCTTAAGGAGGGGGCAGTGTAATGAACACCCAACATTTATACCAATTTCCTAATCGAAAACGTTTAACCGAAAACACAACTGGCAACACTATAATGGAATGGTATAAGTATAAAATGACAGGCATTGTTTGTAAGCCAGTGTGTGTGAGTGTAGAGATTCTTGACAGCAAATGTGGAAACCATGGAGAAGAAACTGGAACGCTCTAGATAAGTATTGTTCTATATAAATAGGCCGCTGACGCAACGAGCAGTCAGTTTTGATTATAGAGTGATAAAGTTAAGAGTGAAGTGTTGTTAACCAGTGATAGTCCAATAGTCGAGTTGAGTTCGAATAAAGTATAAATACTGAATAAAGTGGTAGAAATAAATAAATAAAAGGAAGTTTTATTTTTGCGAACTAAGCGCATGTTACAATATTTTAACATAACTTTTTTAACCGCACAAATACTTTGTATTTGTATCACAACAAAAAAAACTGAAACTCACTCAACCACTGTTGTCGCCCATTTGTTTGACCGAAATGAAAACTTTTTACTTGTTTGAACGTACTGCAAAATTTCTATTTAACTTAATTCGAATATGTTGAAGAAGCATCATATGCTTGGTTTTGAAAAGTGTCTATACCCCATTACCCCAAATTACTCTACTGGTCATTCGATTATGTCGATTTCCTTTCACCCATTTGAGTCGACTGCAGTCGCTACTAAATTCGATTCTTTTTTGGGTATTTAGGAAACTAAAAAAGTAGCGATTTTTTTTATGAATGTGTGCGTGTCCAACTGACTGATGAAGAAAAACAAGCAGCAAAGAACAAAACAATTACATTCATATTGTTAAGCACACAATTTTTATATTTTTTTCACTAACCGCCGTATTAATAAACGCGGAATAGCTGGGTAAAGCCTTATTCCCTGGATTAAGTGGAAAATGGTATAATGGTAACTTTAATTAATGCCGTTTTCGTTTGGTAAAACTAGAGTACCCTTTTTTTAGAGTACCCTGATTTTTACTCTAAAAAAAATTTCTAGAGTAGCAAAACTTGCTCTGAGGGTAATTTCTGACAGCAAAAAGAGTACCCTTAGGGTACTCTTTTTTCCCAAACGAAAACGGCATAAGTGGAAAATGGTATAATGGTAACTTAATCCATGGAATAAGGCTTAACCCAGCTATTCCGCGTTTATTAATACGGCGGTAAATGTTTTCCAAATTCACAACAAATGCAAAACTGCTTCCTTTAATTTTTTTATAGGCTGATGAATTTGTTTGCCGTTTTCGATCTGTCAAAATTGTTGTGTGTGTGAAAATCAGTGTGCAAATCCGTCTCAAAAAAGAGATCGACTGCAGTCGATTTTTTTTCCTCGTGAGTGAATTCCTTAAAAAAAAAATTGACTGCAGTCGATTTTTTTTTAAGGAATTCGACATTAGATGAACAGTTTGTGGGCAAACAGGTACGTGAAGTTAGTTGAAGGGATGCTTCTGCAAATAAAGCGACTGTTTTCCTTCTCTGATACTCTAATTTGTAGGTACATTGTTTCAGAAAGCTTAAGTGAAAATCTTACCATAGAAAATTAGCTATACAAATAGTTTAAGGTAAGTAAACCTATATACACAAATTCACCGTTGAAATGTTAAGTAAGTTATCTGACAGATCATGACAAAGTTTGTATAACTCGATTTTTTGTTTCAACAAATCTACCAAATCCATGTCGACTTCCGTTGGAATTTACAAAAGCACTTTTTGGTTGTTCTCAGACAAGAAATAATCCAGTGAAACCACCTTAAAAATTTGCTCTCTTTTCTTCTTTTCACTTGCAACGCCCTCTGACTGCTGCCTTCGGGCACTCTGAACACCTCCCAAAAATTAGACGTCAACCGCAACCAAACTGTCATCAGCGTTTGTCATCGCCTACTGAAAAAAGGTTTGTCTGGGTTTATGTAATTTTTGTTTTTAATAAAAACTATTTTACAAATTTGAACTAGTGTATCACCTCATATTTCAATTAAAATCCTTTTAAACACCTCAACTTAATAGATCAAAATTCGACCCATTAAAACGCCCTTCAAGAATGAAACAACATTTCCATCATAGAAGTGTGCAGTGGTTGTTCGGTCGTCTTGCCTTGAAATGTCAGAATTTTCATTCGTTCTGAAAACGACTACAAAAAAAACCATTCCACCACATATCTCCTGCGAAGATATATTTTCAAAACAACTGGAATTAACCCCTGCAAAGATAAAATGTTGTTTGTTCTACTAGAATGTATCATCAGCGTTTAATAAAACTTCGAGCATCATCGCTTTAAGTGTAGAAGTATTGTCGATTTTCTACTTTTTCTGTTCGCGGCGTTTTGGTTTTTCGCAATAAGCTATTAAAATTTGTGTTACGCCAGAGGTTGAGAATAGCCTCCCTCCATAACATTTTAAATTGTCGCTTCCATTATCGATGGTAGTACGATAAGTTCAATAATTGTTCTTGTTTTTTTATTTTGTAGTTGATTAGAATAAAGTGCAAACGAAATATAAGCAAAGGAGCAGTAATTAAGAAGAAGGCGTCTGGCGTTGTGTGCGTGTGTGTGTCAGCAGAGACAAACAAAAAAGAAAACGCCTGAGACATGGTCGTTTGGAACGCGACTCGTCGTAATGTTCGAATCCTTCTTGTGGGGGATCCGGGCGTTGGCAAAACATCGCTAATTCTATCACTGGTCAGTGAAGAATTTCCAGAAGATGTCCCTGCCAAAGCCGAAGAGATCACAATTCCTGCTAATGTAACACCAGAACAAGTACCCACAAACATTGTTGACTATTCAAGTAAGTTGAGCTGAAATCATTTGATAGAGCCGACGTAATTCATTTCCCTGTTTAGATATCGAACAGACTGATGAAGTACTTTCGGAAGAAATACAAAAAGCTCATGTTGTGTGTATTGTTTATGCTGTGGATGATGATGAGACGCTGGATCGTATCACATCGCATTGGCTTCCATTTATTCGCAGCTCTTGCAATTTCAGTGACAAAGATCAACAACCGCAGCGGAAGCCGGTTGTTTTAGTTGGTAACAAAGTCGATCTTGTGGAATACTCGACCATTGATGTAAGTCTATTCACTAGTACTCCCGAATAGCTCTTGTTTACACCCTTCCTCTTCTTTTAGAGTGTTCTTACAATCATGGAGGACTTTCCTGAAGTGGAGAGCTGTGTAGAATGCTCAGCAAAGACTTTACACAACATTTCCGAAATGTTTTACTACGCACAAAAAGCAGTATTGCATCCAACATCCCCACTATACATTATGGAGGAGCAGGATGTGAGTACTTAGTTCTTAGTCTTTTCTTGTTACAATGACTTTAAAACACAATCTTCTTACAGCTTACGCCAGCATGCAAAAAGTCTCTAGTTCGGATCTTCAAGATATGCGACATTGACGGTGACAATTTGCTTAACGACTATGAACTCAACTTATTCCAAAGACGATGCTTTAACACCCCCTTGCAGCCACAAATCCTTGACGAAGTGAAAGCGGTCATTTTAAAGAACATACCCGATGGTATATTCAACGACGCAGTAACTCTGAAAGGTTTTCTATTCTTGCACTGTTTGTTTGTACAAAGAGGGCGCAATGAAACCACCTGGGCAGTTTTACGTCGCTTCGGCTACAATGAGAATTTGGAAATGAGCAAAGAATACCTCCAGCCACCAATTAAAATACCTCCTGGCAGCAGTACAGAGCTTTCCCATCGCGGCCAACAATTCTTGATCGCCCTTTTTGAGCGCTACGACAAAGACGGCGACGGCGCGTTATCCCCTGATGAGCACAAACTTCTCTTCAGCACATGTCCCTCAGCCCCATGGTCATATTCAACAGACATTCGCAAATCTTGTCCAGTTAACGATAGAGGTTGGGTAACCCTGCACGGTTGGCTTTGTCGTTGGACCCTCATGACTTTGATAGATCTGCCAAAGACACTAGAGTACCTAGGTTATTTGGGATTTAATGTTCATGAGAACGAATCACAGTTATCTGCAATACACGTTACTCGCGAACGTCGAATCGATTTGGCTAAACGACAGAGTAGCAGATCGGTTTATATGTGTCATGTGATTGGCCCCAAGGGCGCCGGTAAGACCGGATTATGTCGTGGATTATTGGTCGATGATATGAAGAATCTAATTGGTAAAGACTTCAAGACAAACATCGTATACTGCGTGAATAGTGTTCAGGTGTATGGACAAGAGAAACACCTCATCCTGAGAGACATTGAAGTGAAGCAAGTGCTCGACCCACTGCAACCGCAAGAGGTGAATTGCGATGTGGCTTGTCTAGTATATGACTCTTCAAATCCGCGGTCATTTGAATATGTTGCCAGAATCTATATTAAATACTATGCCGAAAGCAAGATTCCAGTGATGATTGTTGGCACAAAGGAAGATCTAAGCGAGAATCGGCAGGATTATCTATTGCAGCCTGTGGAATTTTGTGAGAAATATAAACTTCTACCTCCTCATTTGTTTACATTAAAGAACAACAAAAAGGAACTCTACACAAAACTAGCGACGATGGCTGCCTTCCCGTGAGTACAAAGTCGATTTATATTATGAATTTCTTGGAATGATGATGCAATGCGTGTCAAAACATTTATATATACACATTACACATATCTTAATCTTAAAAGCGGAATGCATAAGTAATTCTCCTATTAATATTTTAACAGCAACTTCTGTTGAATTTAACAAGAGTATGTGTGTTTGGTTTGCCAGTAAAATGTTGATTGAATAATTGTTAACTTTATTTGTGTCAAAAGAAGTATGAGTGGATTAATGAAAGCTTTTAAAATATATAAACATCGTGTGAAACTATTGGAGGATACGTGTACTGTTCTTAGACGAAAGGATAATTGATCAGAGATGATAGAGTTCTCATAATGCCAAACATTCACATAAGAAAATTCTAAGAGTAAAAGGTATAATGCAGTTGGCATTGATTTTAAGATAAGGTTTCGCTTTGGCTCACCACCATCTGCCCACAACTGTACGTTTAAAAGTTTTTTAACTTCTTAGTCAGCTATGTTTTGTAGCCAAGAAAATTGTTAAGTGTTTGACCATGAAAGTGAAAGTTTCAGTTGTCCTTTTGGAAAATTTATTGTAGATATTGAGAAATAAACAATGAAATCTTGAAATGGGATGCAGCATATTGCTGGTATCGTTGGAATTGTTCTAACAACCATTATATCTTCTTGTCTATCTCATATGGAAACGTGGTATAATATTAACCACCATCATCGTAGTCGAGAACGACGCAAAACTAAAGTTTGACCAGACGCGTTAAAGATGTGTGAAAATCTATTGCTCTTCATATCGTTTTTCGTTTAGTTGTTTTGTAAAACTTTCTGATTTGGACTCCGATTCTGTTGGAATTAATTCTTTGTAACAAGAACTTTTTGCTTGCGAATATACTATCCGATTAATCCCGCTAATTCAAACGAGTTTCGTTAAAGTTTCCCATTTCCTTTTACGTTATAAAATATGGATTCGAACAGTTTTTTTGTTGAATCGAGTAGGTCTCCAGATTTTTTTGTCAGTTAGTAGTTCAGTAGTTAAGATGTGAAGCTTTTAACATAGTATTTAGCTTTTTTTGTTCTTAACCAATAAAACTACACTCCACTGGTTCGATTTATTGTTGCTGGTTTTCCTCAGACTTTGACTGACATGAACATCCAATTTTATTTGGTCACGGTAGGATTTTAAAGTTTTAACTGAGAGCGCAGCCATATTTCGTTAGATATTCACACAATGAAAAGAAGAAGTTCAACTCGACCTTTAATTAGTTGACAAAAATATAAAGTATTTATATTGTCATAAATGCCATTTTGTAACAATAAAGTATAACATATTTAGTGCTTTTGGTATCGATGAGTCTCTTCTTTGTTGGATTAGAAACTACCTTTCCGACCGTTCAATACAAGTTGTGTTGGATGGCTTCAAGTCTGATACCCACCCACAGGGCTCCGTTTTGTCTCCGACTCTCTTCTTCATTTTCATAGAGGATCTCTTTTCTGAAACTTCTAATCCGCCTAACTGTTTTGGTAACGACTCGACCCTCAGCTTTTCATATTCGTTTCCAAATTCAAGTCGCTGATCTTCGGATGTGGAACTGGAACGGTTGCGTTGGATTAGCTCATTAAATTCTGACCTTGGCAGCATTTTTACATGGGGTCATAAAAACCGAGTTGAATTCAATGCTTCGAAAACTCAATGAAAAAGAAAACTCTTGTCGTTGAAGCGTAACATTCCCCCATTGTCATTATCCATGAATGGTACCTGCATCCAAGAAACCGAAAAGCTGTCAGTATCATCTCTGTGTAACATCTCTGCGCCTACTTGATAGGGTACAAAATAGAGCGTTAAAATTGATAGGTGATAGTTCAATCGTAGAATCGATTGATTCTCTTGAACATCGTCGAAACGTCACCTGTCTCTCTCTCTCTCTTTTGTATCGCTTTTTTCACAAACTGTGCTCAAGTGAAATAGCCAACTGCATTCCTCCCTTGAAACAATTTAGCCGCAACACCCGCCTCGCTAGGAATGCTCATCAGTTTTACCTTGAGCCCAACTTCGGGCGTACAGTCAAGTATAGACATTCTTATTTTAGTCGCACCACCCGAATGTGGAATGCTCTAACTGACCCTGTTTTTACCCTACATTACGATTTACAAAAATTCAAAAGCAACGTACATCGGTGACTCCTTTCAAATCCTCTACTATTTTCCTAAATGCTCGTACTGTGTTTTATAACATTAAAAGGGTAGTCATAACCCCTTGATGTGAGCGTTAATTATAAAAAAAAAAGAATTGTGTTTTTCCGATCTCTGTGGTATATTGCTTACATACGCTTAATTCCATGGAATTTTCGTTAAAATACTTGAAGTTCTCTCGTTCAGTTATGAAGAACTTACGAAGTTATTCGTAAAGATCGGTAACGGTGATCATATCTCAGCTTTACTTTTACTTTTCTTATTCTTTCCAATAGAACAACCATTACCGTCATTTACAGTGTCTTCAAATTCAAAGGAATTTTCCGCCGCTTTTTGTCGCGTTACAAGCCTTTCGGTAAAATCATCTTTATTTGATTTCAAAGTCTCAAGAACGTGCCAAGAATCACTCAAACTTTTACACGCGTCCTCTCTCGCGAATAACATAGTCGGCCAGTTCTTTTCGTTTTTCTCTGTTAGCAGTTCAATAGCTAAAATGGGAATGAGCTTCTGTCATTGCAGTTAGCCTCAATTCTTGACCAATAAAACTACACTGAACAGGTTCGCTTTGTTGTTGCCGGTTTTTCTCTGACTCTGTACAGTGTAAAGATTCTAAATGTTCACAAAAAAAAGAAGAAATTCAACTCGAGCTTTAATTAGTTCACTGCTGATGCCTTGAACCATTATAAGATTGTGCAACAAAAATATAAAGTATAACATAACTAACAGCAACGCTGGTTTTGACACTTTATTTTAGCGAAAGTATTGCTGTTGTTTTTGCAAACAAATTTTTAACTCTTGTTATTATTATTTCATTTTTTGTTTTCCATTAGAAATTTTTTTGCTTCATTCCAAAGTACACCAAACGAAACTTTTTCTTCCATTCTTTCTTGCTGGGTGTATGATCATATAAAACGTTTTTTGACTATCGAATGAAAAACGTTTTTGTCTTGCAGGCTTTCGGTGTTTTGAAAGTGAGTTGCCATAACATTGCAGTTTCTTGAATAATTAAGTTACAAAAAATGACTGCTGGCACGATAGACCTTCCTTCCTGGATTCTAAAAATTTTGTTGTTGAAAATTTGGCATTAAGGCTGCCGCAGTATGCACTGTAGGTATGAGTTTTAGGGTAAATCTTGTAGGTAGGAGCAAAGGAAACTCAATTTGCTAAGCAGTGAATAATTTGGGAATATTTTTTGCTTTACTCCATTTGGACAAACAGAACGTATATAAAGTGAGGAACAGTAAGATAAAACCATGCTGCATTACTTCCATGAAAATATGTTATCATAAATCAATTATTTTTGCCTTTGCTTTTTAAACAACGCCATTTTTTGCCTTGTTCCTAGTTCCTTCAAAACCAGGAAAACAGATTTAAACAAAAAAAGATTTTTACCAGCGCTGCTCACATAAAATTGGAGTATTATATTAAAATAAAAAAAGAAACACCACGCATTGCATTATCCAATTTCTGTATTTTTGAACTTATTTTGTCGACGCTGTCAAAGTCATTTTTAATTAAAGAACAAAAAATTTCCTTAACATTTTCGTCCCTTTTTTTCTACTTTATGTGGTGGTGTCTTGCGGTTGGGAATAATTTTGTATTGTATTGTAGTCGTTTTCAAGCCGCTTGGATATTATTTTACAAGCACAGGTTGGTACAGCTGTGGGAGTCAGCGTAAGTGTGATTTTTATTGCTGAATTAATAAAACTAAAATATGTTTTTTTTTCGTCTTCTTTCATTCTTAGAGACATAAATGAATACAAAAAACAAAAACAGTCATTGAGGCTTTTTTAAAGTTTAATCTGTCTTGAGTAGTGTTTTTCTCTAGTTCTGTGCTTTTTATTAGCTTTGCTTTTTAAAAACAGTACTTCGCTTTTTTTCATTTTATAGATAGACTTTTTGGTGTGTTTAGGTTTCTTTTTTTCTTTTTTCTCATTCATACATCTTATGGTTAATAACTTCAAACTAACAATGAAATGGGATAGAATGTAACATAATTGCATGATTCATTACTTTATTTTTTTGGTTTTTATTTAAAACTTTCTACTTTTAATTTTCATACTTATGTCTCAAGGTAAATATGTCAGGTAAAGTTTCGAAGACAAAACTTTCTACTATAAAATTTGAACCGAAGGAATGACTTAAAGATGACTTAAAGATGGCTCTCAGATTCAATGGATATAATCTCAACATTGCGAAATCTGCATTTTATAGCCTGTTTCACAAATCTTCTCGGAAAACAAAACACCACAAACCATTAACAGTCTTATTTATAAAGAAATTTTTGAGGATAAATCATTGTGGCAGGAAAGCCATATAAAATATGACTTAATGCCTAAGATTACCTTATATATACTTCTGTAAATCTTTTTCACCTCACTCAATGCCAATGAATTTAAAACAACAGAATTGAGAGTAAAAAAATCTTCACTTGAGTTCGTTCCCAGAATAAGTCAATCATCCTTTGCTTTCTGCATTCGCCGAAATCGAAACTTTAAAAATTGAGACATAAATATGATATATCTTTCTAAAAAATGTTCCCCCTATAGTTGGAGTGTTTCCCGAATGAACTCAAAATACTTGCCAACTTCTTCAACAGAATTTGTGCAACTCCCGCATGACCTTACAACATCAATTCTTAAACCTTGATCCTAACAATTTTGTTTTATTTTTGTTTCCCACGTTTAGACATCTGCGTCAGTTCGGCCTTGCAACAGAGGATCCAACAGTGTGGTGGAAAGCAGGTATTGGAATTGCAGCTGCAACACTTCTTGGGTTCTTTATGATGAAAGCCTTCCATAGTTCCGGACCACATTCAAAATAAAACCAGTTATTATTTTTTACCCTAAGTAATCCAGCAAAATCACAAACAAGAAAAAAAAAAATAAACATATTTTTATATTTAAAAACAATGAACAAAAACCAAAAATATATTACTATTATTATTCTATTAAAAAAAAACAAGAATACATAAAGAATTCTTCTTGAAATGATTGTATTATACACAACAAACAAAGGTAGGGTATTTTTTTCACAAATAAAGGAGATTCAATACATTACATTATTCTTATAAGCAATATAATCTGTATTCAAACACTTTCTACTTACTTAATACACAATCTATATCTGTCCTTTTTCTAGTTGGCTGAATAGTTGGGGTCTTTTAAATCATTTGAATGAGATTTGGAAACCCAAAACGATGCTTTGCTTTTATTTGTATATATGTTTTTGTTAAGATTTTATACCAATTGATATGATTAGTTTTGCCAGCTTGAATATGAAGTTAAGTTATATCCGTACTGGGAACGGAATTTTTCATTTGTGAATCTGATGCACAGATACACGAACAGCAAACAGCACACAATACCAAATAGTTTTTTTATCTTAAAACTGTTCAACTAATAACTTTAGACAGATTTTACTTCAACATTCTTGTTATTATTTTTGCACTTCTTTCAAAAGAATTAATTAATTTCTAATTTCACTACTGCTCCCGAAATTCTGATAAAAAAACTGTTTCTGATAATTTCACAAATAAATTTACCTTAAAAAGGAACAAAAATGAGAGTGAAAGAAAGGTAATTTGTCAGTAATAGCTCTCTGCACCGTTGTTTATTCGTAAAAGAATTGGAATAAAGTAGCTTCCTTAGGTACTTTTCAAAAAGGAAAACATAATTTAAAAAAAATATGGTTCAATAAGCTAATTGTGTTGAGTTAAGGTTAGTTGTGGTTTAACAAAAAGAGGACACTTTTAATTACAAAAAAGAAAAATTAAAAGTTCATATATGTTACAATTTAATATTATATATATGCATTGTATATCTATTGCTATATCATACGATATATATTTTTAGCCAGAGCGAAAGTATGTAAATAATAGTGCAATAAAAATCAAACTGAACGCAATCTTTTTTGACAAGAAAAAGATAAAAGGTGGCTTATTATTTGGTTTTCTTCGAGATTTGAGGATTTGTTTGTTTACGCTGGCGGCTGTGACATAAACAGCCTTTCTTGAAAACGCAGAAGTATTCAATACGAATATTAAAACTTATTTTTGAAATCTGAGATAATCTTGGTAGTCGTTCTTAATTATTTTTTTACATTGGTAAGAAATCCCAAGTGCGTCTATACAGAATGGAAAAATTAGAAGGATATTTTTTGATACTTGAAAAGGCGATATAAACCAGAGTTTTTGAATTCTCTAGTAGAAGAGGTTAACAATGTATCTTGTTGAGTAATGCTTAATACTCGAGATTACACCATTAACAAAATACGATAATTAAAAAGACACTAGAATAAGTTTAAGGGTAATGAGAATGATACGAAATATATGCTGTGGTCAAAGACTCAGAAGTCGCATCTTTATTCGCCTTTGGCTTACTTTCGGCATATCTCTTCGTTTAGCTGTAATCGCTATTTATAATATGGAAAATCATTAGCGTGCAGATTAAACGCAAAATTTCTTTTGCCAATCGCTTTTTCCTTGTCTTTAAATGACTATTGAAACTGGAAGCAATCTTTTGTAGAATTAAACCCACCACGTAGCTTTTGAGACCATTGTCGTTCGATTGCTGCAATAGTTTTCCCTATCGAGGTAAATGTCGGAGCGGAGATTTCTCCGCAACGCATCCTTTTTCGGAGATTCAATTTTGCTTCGAAGTAGTTGTCATCGTAAGAATTTTTTCACAAATGCGACAACGCATACTGCATTCCCAAAACTAAAACTCCAATCGTAGGAAATCGGAGAGAATTCCGCTCCGACGGTTACCTCGATAGGGCTGAATATCAGTTTTTACTATCTTTTCTTACCTGATGGTGGTTTTCACCTTTATTTAATTATTGACGATAGTCGTCTTTAAAGTTACGTGATGAGTTGTTCAGATTAATCCTGCTGAATAGCACAGAGGCATGAACCCTATCTGATGTAGATGAGAAAACCCTTGATTTCGAAAAAAACAATACTTTAGTTCCGCCTAAGTACCAGGCGAGTTTCGAGAAACCCCCAGTCAGTGTTGGCAGTAAAAGACATTCAGTTTTTGTCCTGAGGAGAAGAATCAAAGCATTCTACTTCTTAAATAAAAAAAGAGACTGGAAACATTTACACAGAAAACTTCACACTACATAATTAACAATCACAACGGTCAGAGAAGCACCATACTTTTATGTTCGGTTTGGAATCCCAGTTCGAAGGCGTTCCTTCTGTTCTTCCCGAATCGTTAAACAAACTTGTTTGTTTTAATGTAACGATAATTGAAAGCAAACAAAAAACCAAAATAAAAGGGAAGGGGAAACAAAATTTGTTTGAAATGAAAAAGATATGATTCAATTTTCAAGTTTAAAAAAGATAGTAACGTAAGTATAAATGTCGTCGACTTCCGTGTCCTTGCAGACCTGTTTGCAGACAACAGCTGACAAGCAGTAAACTTCTGCAAACAAAACTGATAACATTCTGTCAAAACTGACAGCAGCCACCGCAGAAAACAGAAACAGAACGTCGATGATTCTATTTGGGAAGTGTTGTATCTCCAAAAAATATGTTTCTTGTAAATAAAATTCTTAATCAAGGTCAATTTAATTTAATCAGAACGTGTAATTTGAGTTCTTCAAGTGTTCAATCAGTAGCTAGGAAAAAAGTGTGTATAGTTGGTGCTGGACCTGCAGGATTCTATGCCGCTCAATACATTTTAAAACATATTCCGGATTGTGATGTAGATGTTTTGGAAAAATTGCCAGTTCCATTTGGGCTAGTTCGGTAAGTTGAAGAGAATGTTGGATCTACCCAAACACTATCGCTCGAAGTATATTAGTTAAATAATCTTTAAGAGAGAAATACGTAAAATCAGTTTGTAATCTTGGTAGTTTTCTGAATTGAAATACTTGTGATGGAGTCTACACTAAAGGTCGGTCTACCATAGACAGGTTCTGATGTAAAGATCAATGCTAGGATTAGCACTAGGATCAGACTGCTTTGACAATCCATTGTGAGCTACTTCAGGTACTATTTACTTACTATTATAGACATCTGACTTGGTTAACCTATTTAAAGTCGTTTTGCATCAGAAAAGCTCTGAACCAAGGGTCTAATTACTTTTGTAATTTGCAAAACTTATCTGTATGATAATGGATATTAGTAACTTAAGATTAGAACTGGCTATAATTACTATCTATTCAAATGATGAAATGATTTGTTTTCTACTATTCGGTGTTTCCTTAAAATGTGCTCAAGTTTTTGATAAACTTATCGAGTAAGTAGGTATATCGTTATCTTGGTGTCGTATTTGGAAAAGTGTTTGAGTAACTAACAACCACTAAGAACAGTTGTGTACGAAGTGGACTACAGACAACCATTTTCCAAAAACAAAAACTGCCCCATCATTGGATGACAAGATAGCATACTACATACTGAATTACTGAATAACACTGGGAAACAGTTGAATATGAATAGTTATTATTTATTCTAAATTTATCAAACAAACACTTTGTTTCCTTCATTATAATTTGCAAAATCGACTATCCTGTCCGAACAAATACAATCATTTGAGTTGTAGTTGCAACCGCCGTGCGGAAATCGTCTAACACGGCAAAACCTTTGACAATTTGCAAGATCTCTTGATGTTCCCATTCCAATGCATTGATCAGGGTCATTGAATTTTTGGAGGGAAGCTGTTTAAATTTGAATATAGTTTAAGAACTATTTTGACTTTTTTTTAAACATGACCTACGTGCAACACGCCGAACAAATCTCTGATTGTGTATAGACTGATCAGACTGTTGAATATCTGCCATAACAGCACTTAACAATGAAAAACAAATTAAAATTGCAAATTTGTTATGATACTTCATTCTGATAAGCTAGCTGCTTCCTTCAACACACTTAAAAATCAACTGAAACGTTCCAGAAAACGACGGGAGCGTATAAATATAAGTAAATTAAATAATTGTTTGCCAAAGATCCCCGAGGGGGTTTTTGTTAATATATCAATAAATGAAATGTCAACATTATGTAGGTACATACATATGTGCCATCATACAACCAACGATATGAAACTTAAATAAGGAGGGATTTCGCCCATAGAAAATGTGAAATCCAGCTAGATTGTAAATAGGGTGAATCTTTTGGATGGTTCAAAAATTTTTAATACTTCTACTGAAAATTGGTTAGCTTTTATCGTTGTTAGATATTGGGTGGAATAGTATTTGAAAGGTTTATTGTTTCGGCTCCATATGCACATTATTTTAAATTTTGATGATGTTATTGGAACTGAGAAGTTGTCTGAGTTGGTCTTTATCACAGAGGGGAGTTAAAACTCTTTGATCCCAGGAAGAGGACCACTAATCATTGATAAAACAAAAAGTCGAATATTAGGCAGGTACCTATTGAGTTGGAAGCAATGTAGTGCAAATACGCTAATTGTGTTCAGTATTTATTTGTTTTATGCTCTGTGGTAAAACATATTACTTACTTACTTAGGTGGGCATTACAGTTAGGGGTGAACCTGGGCCTCAATCAACATCCTTCTATAACGACTTCGATTTCGGGCGAGCTCTCTCCAGTTTTGCACTCTAAGTCGGTTGAGGTCTTCTTCCACTTGAAAACCCGTCGACACGGAGCGTTTGGGTCCATCCAATCTACATGGCCCAACCATCGTAGCCTCGCGATTCGTACTCTTCTGGCTATGTCCATGTCGCGTTACAGCTCATACAGCTCGTTGTTGTATTTTCTTCTCCACACATTGTCTTCGCATACGGGACCAAAGATTCGGAGAATTTTTCTTTTTATTTTAAACGGATTACAAATAAAAATTACAATCATAGTCTTTACATTTCAGTGTTTTTATTTTATTGGTTTCCCGTTGACGTGAAAAGGTATCACTGTTTAAATTACAGCTCTATAAGGTACTAATATAATCGTTTGGACAGAATACAGTTGCACAGTAAAGTAGTGTTAATTTAAAAATTTTAATTTCCTTTAAATTTTTATTTTAGTTTACACTTTTTTTTACAATCAGCGTTCTTTAATTGCATTTGCATGTGAAGGTGCTATCGCACTTTCCACCAACATCGATCCCAGTCAAAAAGCAGTAAATGTTACACGAGACATCTGATAAGTTCAAAGTAGCAAAAAATAGGCTGCAAGGTTCTAAAAAAAGACTCTTATTTATTTCATTTAACTGTTCCTTTTATTGTGTCATTACTCTACCCATATTTAGGATGGCATTCTTTGAGTTGTTTTCAATGAATGTTTTTAAACCGTCTAAAAAATTATTCATAATCAAAATATGAATTTCAATTAATTTAAAAAACATTTTTTTATAGTCACCCAAAAAAGTGTTCTTCGAGGCTGCTTGAGTGCATCCTAGAGTCAGCACCGAAAAAAAGAGTACTACAATCTTGCAGTTCATGTTCATTTTTTGAAAATGAGATAATAACTGGCAAAGACACCACTTTATAAAATTACACCTTTCCAAACTTGACTTTCGACTGTAATTAGATTTTAATGACTCGCTTACCTTTGTCGACACTAATTACAGTTTTGGAGTGGCACCTGATCATCCTGAAGTGAAAAATGTCATCAACACTTTTACAAAAACAGCCTCGAACCCAAGTTTAAGATTCTTAGGAAATCTTAATCTAGGAAAAGACTTTACTGTACAAGAGTTGCGTGACAGGTATCATGCAGTTCTTCTCACGTACGGTGCCGATCAAGATCGGCGCATGAATATTCCCAACGAAGATAGCAAAAATGTAATATCAGCTAGGAAATTCGTAGCATGGTATAATGGACTGCCAGGTTCGGAAAACCTAAATCCCGACTTGAGTGGAGATACTGTGACGCTTGTGGGCCAGGGTAATGTTGCTGTAGATGTTGCTAGGATTCTGCTGTCAAGTGTTGATGCACTGAAGGTGTGATGCTTGGTTCATTTTTGTCTCAAATTTAAATTTTTTTTAAATAAGTCCACAGATACAAGCGAGTATGCCTTAGAAGGACTAGCAACTAGCAAGGTAAAAAATGTTTACCTAGTAGGTCGAAGAGGGCCTCTTCAGGCTGCTTTTACGATAAAAGAACTGAGGGAGATCTGGAAGCTACCCAACGTCTCAACAATATGGAGAGAATCTGATTTCAATGGTAATAATTGTTGAAAACAACATCACTGCAATCAGTCAGTAATATTTGAAACTCCTTTTCTATAAAAAATGTTTTTGTAATTTAGGGATTCCAGAGATTTTGGAGAGTCTAGCAAGACCCCGGAAGCGCCTGACAGAACTAATGCTCAAAAGTCTCAACGACCAGAAAACTTCTGGTCACAATGGAAAGAAATTCCTGCCAGTATTTCTACGATCGCCCAATGCTATTCAAGACGATTTCATTGAATTCACTGTAAATCAATTGAAAGACAACACAGCTATTCCGACGGATGTATTTGAAAAGTTTCAAACAAATCTAATACTAAGAAGTATTGGCTACAAGTCTGTGTCTGTTGATGATGGGATAAATTTTGATGAAAGAAAAGGTTATGTCAACAACAGAGATGGTATGAAGAAAATTTTGTTAATAAAAAAAGGGGTAGCTAAAAATTCTTTATTGTTCTTCTGCCAGGTCGGGTCCTGTTACAAAACTCTAAAGAAGAAATAACTGATAAAGGCCTATATGTAGCTGGTTGGCTAGGAACTGGTCCAACGGGGGTTATTCTAACAACAATGAATGGAGCATTTGGTGTTGCGAAAGCTATTTGTGATGATATTCAGCAGAATGTACTAGATACAAAAACAACAAAACCTGGTCTAGATATAAGTAATAGACGTGTAGTTACCTGGAAGGGGTGGCTAGCAATAGATAAGTTTGAAGTTGAAAAAGGCAAAGAAAAAGGAAAACCAAGAGAAAAATGTTTAAACATAGAAAAAATGTTAGAAATCGCTGGTGTTTAGTCGTTGCACTAAAAAAAGTAGAGAACATTTATATTTTATAATAAGAAATAAACTTTTTTATGGTGAACGTTAATGAACTTTATCGAGGTGTTATTATTAGCTGTGTTCGCTTACTGCCATGCTAATTGCTTTCTCCTTTAACCGCAAAGAACCGGAAGAGAATTGTAGGCTCTTGTTTATCCAGAGTTCGTTGTGTTCAGAAAGTTTCTTTTTTAGTTATTAGTTCAAGAGAAGCTGGAAGTAGATGAAGTATTCGTTTGTCCCTTTCTTAATTCAAATGAAAGCTTTTATAAAAAAAATTATAATTTCCTTCCTGCTATCTTTAAAGACCTCTATAAAGACCCGAATATATACTCTAGCTCTTTTCTACTAAAACAAATTCTCATTTCAAAAAAGTCATAAAATTTAACCGTCAAAATTCATTGGATGTTTTTGTATTAAATATTAAAAATAACTATACATTCATAAATATAAATTTGAAACTAAATTTAGAGTAATTAACTATAATGGAAATAGTCTCAACGCCAGAACCACATTTTATTCCTGGGTAAGATACTTACAAAAATATAGATTACAACACCTAAGTTTTACATTTCAAATATTTAAGGTACACCGGACACTGTCCACAGTATCAGTATCGTATTGGAAAACCATATGGAAGACTGACGCATAATCTTCTCACAGACCCATGCACTCCTCATTCGCCAAAGCTTTTGGTTGGTGGTCCGAACGAAACTAAAATAGCCCAAGATAAACCAACTCTCAAAGAAATCGATCTTGTGAAAACTCATGAAAGAGAGAACGATGCTGTTTTAAGACATCCAATAATTCCGGGCTACAGCGGCTTTATACCGAATATTACATCAAAAATTGGTCATCGATTTTTGACATCGGCTACAGCAGGTGTAGCTGAGCATGAGGAACTTATGCAGCGATTAAAATGTGAACGTAGAAATCTTAAGCACACAGACTTGTTGAAAAGTGGAGAGGGTCTTTACAGAACAAAATTGGGCGAGAGAAATGTGAGTTGAAATGTTATTGTTAACAGAAAAAAATTATATGAATGGTTGTTATTAGATGGAAGAGACTACTTATCAACTACCACTTATACCAGTTCGACCAGAAGCGGAAGGTGTCATAAGGTCTGGCAATGTTTCAGAGGATATCAAAGTTCCATATTCAAAAAATACACCTCCACATTTTATGGCTGATGAAGACCCCGAAAAGTACATCATGTCTGGTAAGTAGTTCGATAATCCTTGTTATTGAAAATACGTCAGTTTGGAGTAGTTTAATTTGAGATCCAGACTTGGAGGGTCACTCGACGTCTTCAATTTGCTTAAAACATTTGATTTTGGGAAATATGACGTTTTTTGTTACAAGCATTTAGTTTTGAACTTCTCTTCTTTTATATTTTTCGTTTTTGTACATGTACAACAATTTTTGTCTATTTTAGCTTAAGATGTAAGAAAGCCCAAGTTTTTGTGTAAGGCATTTCGACTTTCGCTATGTGCCTAGTTTTAGTTTCATGCGCTTATTATTTAAAAAAAAACACTATTTCAACTTTGAATAAAATAAAGAACTTATTTTTTAAAAAACACTTAATTCTCTTTCAAAATGAAATTCCATATTTTTAAAAATTCTTTGATTTTTTGAAAGGCAAATTTTGGAGTTGACATATTTTTCTTAATTTAGGCTACGCTGGTCACATTCCAATGGCTTTTAATCACTTTGGGCAAAGCAGTAAGGCAATAACGACGGAAGCACTTGGGCAGTTTTCAAATAACTATCACCATCGAAAAAGCGCGGAATGGGTACCAATTGAAAGCGCTGGTGTGGGTTCATCGCTCCCTTCTTCAAGACCTTTCAAAATCTATCATCGAACAACTGGACTGCTTCCAAATTATGCTGGCCATGTTCCGGGGGAAATTTTCAAATTTGGCGCTACTTTCGGAAGGAATACTATTGACGCTAAACGGTGGCTGGATGAGCATTCATAAATTAAGGGTCTTAAAAGTTTTTTTTTTATAAACTAATAAAAGGTTGTCTTAATTCAGACTAATGAGACAGAAAAATATAATATTTACGAACGGTTTCATAAATGACTTGTTTTCAACCTAAAAAAGTAATTTTGAAGCTAAAAAGGCTGTTAAATTAGGAAGTGCCTTATAAAACAAAAGTCGTGTTCCTTTTCATATTCCAGCCAGTGCAGCAGGTATAAAGGATTTGACCTAGTATTTGTAATGTGTTGCTCTTGGCATAAAGGTTCGGATGTCTGTCTGTTACGAGGCAGGTTCCTGATTCGAATCCCAACAGAAAACAAAAATGTTTTTCCACGGGTATCGCCTTTCGCTAGAAATTGGCAAGTTTCCGATACTAAATTAATTGTCATGAAAATCTCTTTCTCGATTAGACGTTCGCAATCAGCAGAAAATTGTAGGTCCCCTCCATTATCTGCTAAGGCATGATTGTGATAAATGCGCTAGGCCCCGGGAATCTCCGCTCTGCTGCGCCACTCTATGCGTGTATATCACCCAGTTTTCTTTCATTTCCACACTGTAGGTATAACCATCCCTGATTTTTATTGTGATATTTGTCGACAGCAAATAATTTTGATACTAGCCGCGTTTTATTGGGAATTTTTATATTCACTTCACTAATACGCTCAATGAAACGCTGTACTCACTTATACAACTTTATCCCATAAACTCCAATTACCAGCCATCCCTGTTGTTCACTTCTGCAAGTGAGTTATTTTTGTCCACTTACGCTATTCACTTTAGAGTTGTTGTTTTTCCATGAGCGATGTTTTGCTGAAGTGAATATAAATTCTCACTGAAACACGGCTAATGAAACTCAGCTATCGTTGTTCCCTAATCGTTGTTGTTTTCCCATGTGCTATGTTTTGCGATGTTTTGACACTACAGCAGCGCGTAACATTGAGTGAAAAGAACGTGTTGTTTTCCCATGTGCGATGTTTTGCAAACGTGAGTATAGATTCCCAATAAAACACACCTAATAATTAAACTCAAATTCGCCAAAACAAAAACGATTCGCCCAAATTCCATAATCATATACTCAGCTTCTCATATCAATTACTTACCGTATGACGCAGCAACAATTTATCGCGACTTTTGTAACACAGCCCGGAAATTTTCGTTAAGATAGTCAAACTAAATTTTCTCTCAGTAGGAGAAGGAGTACTGTTATTTCACCACACATCTCCCACATCGCAGAAAATTTTATACCACCGCGTAGGAAAAAAGCAGGCAGATTGGAAAAGTTCTCTGCAACGCAGAGTAGTGCACGAATACGTCGGAAATCGAAAAAAAACGAGCGCAATCAAAATTTCGCCTCAAAACCAATGAAAAAACGTGAAAATTTCTCGCAAATATTATTGAGTTTAATCAAAGTGTATTCATCCACGGAAATTTATTAATATTTGCCATTACAGGATCAAGTGAAACTTTTTTTTGCACTTTTTCCATTTTCTTTTCTCAATTCGTTTGCTTTTCTTTTTGTGTGGTGTTTACTCAAAAAAAAAAAAGAAATAAAATGAAACCAAGTTTATGTGATGACCTAAAAATGCACTCTGTCTCATTTTAGCATGCACTTGTTTATTTGGTAACCCATAGTGTATGCATCGTTAAGTTATAGTTTCGACTCTTTCGTACAAAGAAATTGTTGCTATTTCTCTTTTTGTGCGGTAAAGTGAGGTGATTTAATATTTTGCCTAAGCTCCTATAAGAGAAAAGAAGGCAAGAACAGAAAGTATATGTGACGACTCTTCCAACTCCATATAGAAATTTTCATCGTTGGAATTTGTCTCGACTTTTTTTGAGAGAGAAACTCACCATCCCTTTGGTTGATTTGATATTCGTTAAAAAATCAAAATTTCTATATACACCTTATATTTTTCGTGATTCTCCTCAAACATGAATAACCATTAACGCTTGAAAATTAATTTTCCTCGTCGTTTTCGTTTAATGTGGAATACTTAAGTGAATACAATGGAATAATTTTATTCAAAACTGATTGAATGTTAGTGGAATAGTGTTTTGTGTGTGGCAAATGAGTTGGGAATAATAAAAACAAGCAAATGAAACAATTAAATGGTGGAATATTACAACAATCATCTTCATCGACGGCAGTGTTGTGTTTACAATATTATTTATGACATTTGAGAAAGAGATAGCACGTCCTGGTTTAATCTCGATTATTCTTCAAACTATTTCCCGAGAGTTTTTTTTTTAACAAGGTGAGTAAATGCGCAGGTTCTGATGGCAATGTTAATCATTATTAATGATAAATAAAAATATAAATAATAATAATAATAAGTTGGTGTGATGGATATACATTTGAGTTGTTACTAGAGCGGGATGGGTTGAGAACTCCCTAAAGGGTTGTGTGTGAACTGGGGTTTGTTGTTGCCCCTTTCTTTTTTTGTCTTTAACTTTGTGTGGGAATATATTATATTTTTTTAATTTTGAAATTTTATGTAATTGCCGGCGGGATTAATACACTTTGTGCAGTTTTTCTAAAATAAAAATGAAACCGTTGATAGTTGGCTCGATGAATTTGTGAATTTGTGTTTGGGGAAAGGTGAAACAAATAGATTCGCTTTGTGTTACGTACAAATATATCTGTCAATTTTTTGTGGTTTCTGTAATCTGTTTTCAAACAGAAAAAAGCTGGTTTTGCTTTGTTTATGTTTTTTTTTTTAATTCAACTAAATTGAAGGTTCATGTAGTCAAGATTTTCTGTTTTGCGATTTACACCTATTTGAATTTTGTGTAATAACGTTTATGTGTTTTTTTCAAAAGGAGATTTGTATCAGCAAGAGTGTTTTCCCATTTATGATTATAAATTGTGAAAAAGTTCATAATTCGATTTTTGTACAACCGCACACAACTGAATCTTTAAGGACTCTTCACATAAACACAACCAACGAACGACGAATAAATCAAGAAAAGTGATTTCAATCTCATTTTGAAAGAAAACGATGGAAGTATAGTTTATTGAAAATACACTTAAATAAAATGTCACAGATGCATAAACTTGACCTTTTTAATGGCTTAGATTTAATAAATTAATAATTAAAATTTAGTGAATTTTATTTAATTTAAGCATTTTAAAAGCAGAGTGATGAATTAACGTGAAACCTTAACGTTTGTGACAAATTTAGACTCAAATCAATCTTAAAATCACTTTTTTGATTTATTCGTAGTTGATTTGGTTGTGCTTATGTGACTAGCCCTTTAAGCTTTTAGTAGGTCACCGCTAGACTATCAACATTTTTTATAATACTATTGCACATGTACAACCTTGACGTTACTAAAAAAAGTCGAGTTACTAATGATGTATTCCCAGGGATGTGGTTTCTCTAGCGATAAACCATAACTAACAACTAAAAATGATCAAACCCTACCAAAGAAAATTTTATCCACAATCCAAATACTGCTTGGGTTGAACTGCATTTAAAATTCTCTTATCTATGAGCACTTCTTAACAAATATCAAATTGTGCACTTTCCATGTATATGTACCTATGTAGGTATGAAACTGTATTTCCAACAGTTTTAAAATCCTCTCTAAAACGATAGATAAAATTTGTTTCCTATTTATCAAACCCTTCTTGGAAACTAATCTACTAAAATGCCTATCCCTAATATACTGATATACATATTTGAAATAAATAAAAAAAATAAAAAAAGTTTAATTAAGGTTTCAAAGTAGGTAGGTACAATTCTCCTTCTTTCCTTTCCAGCGTTACTAGCATCGTGATTTCGAAGGGATCACAGCTCTCCCACTTAACTGCTTCAAATTAGTGATAAAGTACAATTAATTTAGTAGTGTATTGACCAATTAAATTTGTAAATTGTTGGTGGAAAATGTATTTTCCTTCGGCTTTTTTTTGTCACTTTAAGTTTAGCAAAGAAACAAGATGGATCTTTCGCTTTTTCCCGACGTTTCGGCAAGGGTTGTTGCGTTCTTCAGGAGAAATTATTAAACGAGATTTTTAAAACATGTAAAAGGAACAAAGTTTGAAAAAAAATATTTTCGAAGCTGGAATTGCACTTTTGGTTGACCAAGATTAATCTTCATAAAGAGAGCACGGTGCTCGGTGCATCAATTCTTGGAAAAACAGTTTTATTTTGGTGTCCCATAGATTTATACAAGTCTATGTAAAGGGTTTTCCAATAAGAGTGATATGATTTCTTTTAAAAAAAAACCACACTTGTTGTTAAGGAAATTCAAATATTTTTTATTTAATGTGCAGTTCAATCAATACAATTAAGTTTTAAATAAAACGTCATTCAAATGGCCACCACGACTTCTTCTGCAGCATCAAATTCGATGAACCCAATTTTCGATCATGAATGGCACGTTCAATGTTGACTTGTAAAGATTGAAGAGAATCTGGTTTATTTTGAAAGACCATTGACTTCAAATAACCCCACAAAAAATAGTCTAATGGTGTTAAATCACGACTTCTTAGGGGCCATTCAGTATCACCATTTCTTGAAATAATCAAATCTCTAAATTTTTCTCGCAATAATTCAATTGTTGCATTTGCTGTGTGACACGTAGCCGCGTCTTCTTGAAACCAAATGTTGCCAAAATCAATTTCTTCCAATTTCGCCCATAATCATCGATCTGTACCGTTCTCCATTGACAGTAATGGTGTTACCAGCTTCATTTTGAAAGAAGTATGGATCGATGATTCCACCAGCCCAAAAACCACACCAAACTGACAATTTAGGTTAATGTAAATGGCTTACATGAATATTTTGTGGATTTTCATCGCATCAGAATCGACAGTTTTGTTTATTTACCGTACCAGTCAAATGAAGGTGGCCCTCATCAGAAAAGATGATTTTCTTAAAAAAATCGTTATTGTTTTCATGTTGTTCCAAGGCAATATCAGAAAATTCACGACGTTTACGGTGGTCCAATGGTGAAATTGTAAACAATTCTGAATGCAGTAAAAAACAAATGGCAGATCATGACATACTACAAATGGCCAAAACGTCACTGCAAAATCATATCATACCTAGGTTAGAAAACTTTTTAGTTTTTTTTTTTTTAGTTTTTTTTTTTATCACTTAACTACTTACTTGCTAACAAAAATGTTTAAACTAACTTACATATAATAACTTAATTAACTTACTGACCCTAGGCGGGTACTCTAAGTTACACAATAACTTAATTCTAAGCTTACATAATACAGTATATATTTCTAACTACAACTAATATTAACCCTAAGAAAATTTAAAAAAACTTAGGTTTTTTGATCAGTTTTTTTTTGGTTTTTCTTAAAACTAATTACAACTAATTAGAACTACTTAAAACTAGAGCAGCCACAGTAGCTTTTTTACAATTTTTTTTTTTTTTTTTGTGTTTTATAATTTTTTTTGGATTTTTGTTTGGAAAACCCTCTACCAGTACGCAAGTTACAATTACTGCGTCAACAACGATGCGATGTAATTTCAGTTGTTGCGAAAATCGTAAGTTGCCTTAATCGAAAAAACTCGATGTCGATAAAGTTTTATGTGAGGGACTAATTTTCACAACGGATAAAGGGGTAGGGTCAGGAATGTTCTCAGATTATCTTCCCATAATGAATCAATGAAACTCCTCTAGGTTTGCAGTGTCTTCCAAGGAGAAGTCCCTGCAGTCTATGAAGAACCATCTTATTTGAGAAAAATTGATCAACAAAAACAACGAGGTCCCTCCCCATAGGCAAAATAGAGTATAACTTCCATAATTGTTCAGGTGCTCCAATTCAAGTCAATTTTTACTTGCGATTATAGGTACTTAAGGCAAGTTTTGCAATCGTGCAGAAAAAAAATTTTGAGATAACAAACATGACATACGATCATTAAAAATACGAAAAAAATGGGTCCTGCAATTCTGTCTGTATGTTTGTGTGTCGGTATATGGATCTACAACCTAAACCGCTTGACCGATTTTCTTCAAAACTTTTAAGTTTAAGTTTAAGTTCATTTATTTAGTTTGATTAAACTATTTACATTTACAATAGGTTATGTTTTAACATATATAATTGATTTTTGTATTTAAAACTTGGATTTGACAAAATCTATCACATTTCTTTTAAAAATATTGAAGTTTGTTTGATTTTTCGTTTGATTATCCAAAGTATTGTATAATTTAAAGCGTACACCATTGCCTGATCTCCAAATATTGCCAGATCTGTCTGAAAAATTTTTCTCGAATGGCTGACAATCGTGTACACACCAAATTAATTTGCAGACAAATTTGTTCATCAATCATTTTGAGGACAAATCAATTTGCAGATGTGGCAATCGTGTGTACACAAATTTTGTTCATTTTCTGACGTTTCTGCAAATGTCTGGCAAAAAATAAATTTTTCAGAACCAGTTTGAAGAACATTTGCAAATTTATTCATTGGCAGACAAATTTGGCAAGGATTACAAGGAAAAAAAAAGCATGGATTGTCTCTACAATTTTTGACAGATGCGATGTGACAATGAACTAAAAATTAATTTGCAGATCCACAAATGAATTTGTGTGTACACTGTTTGCAGAAGTCTACAAATATCTGCAAATCTATTGCCAGCTATTTGCCCAAATCAGTTTGCCGACATTATCAGCCAAATAGTAAATAAAATTTTCACCCTCATTTTCAACTCATTTGCACACATTGTCAGACGTTTGCAGATCTGACAATGATTGTCAGACCTACCAATCGTGTACACTTAGCTTTATAGATTAGTGATTTTTGAGTGTTACTAGTTACAAATTTAGGAAGTCTTAGGTCGTTTCTATTTCCTAAAGCTTATGGTTGTAAATCTCTTATTAATGTCATATAATCAAATAAGTAATTTGGCATTAAATTGTTTTTTATTTTATGTATAAACACTAAAACATTCATAGTTATTCTTTGTTTAACTGATAACCATTTCAACGAATTTAACATATAACGAATTGACATAAATATCTATTGCACTTTATTAAACATCGCATTGCTTTATTCTGTAATCTTTGCAGTCTTATAAAACTACTCTCTTAACATAAAAACAAAATAGTTGAACAGTACTCAAAATGCGGTTTTACAATTACGTTACAAATATTTATTGCACTGATAGTTGAAATTTGATTTCTAATTCGTTTCATAAATCCTATTTTTTTAGCAATTTTTTTTACATATATAGTTTATATGATTTCCAAACGATAACTTTTGGTCTAACACTACACCTAGATACTTTATTTCTGTTATTCTTTCTATTGCTATGCCCCCTATTTTTATATCGATGTCGAAAGTGGCTCGAAAGTGTCGCAAGTGTCGCAAGTCGAAAAGTGGCCTACAGAGGGGTTTTGAAATTGGGTCTCTAGGTCTTGAAATAACGGTACCTGTCGTATATAGAAACTACATACGTATATGATAATATGTACATACCTATTTTTCTGAAAACGTCTCTAACGATTTTGATAAAATTTTACGTGAGGTTTTATTTCTGAATAGCTATTATGATGAAAATTTTTATTTTGGAAAACATCTAAAAACGGTACCCACCATAGTACCTACCTTTTTTTTCAAAACCGACTTTCTCGCTAATGGCTCACACGATTTTGACGAAATTTCATATTTAAGATGTCCTAGGTTGTTTAAAAAAGATTCCTTATCAACATTTGAAAAATTTAGTTTTTTTTTGAATTTTCATTAATTAAAAAAAAAATTTTTGTTTCTTTGAATATTTTCAAAACGGTGTCTTTGATTTATTTAAAATTTTTTGTCAATACATCTTTCAGCAAGATCTTTAAACTTGTGTACTTAAATTTTTTCAAAAATGTCAAATAAAAAACAGGTTTTTTAAAAAACGGCTATAACGATTTTGATTAAATTTTTAGGGTATACGAAGCTTGCGCCCGATGATGGACAGAGTCAGAAACGCGTCGCCTATTACACTTAAAAAATAATTTGTGAAATTAAACAAAGTAGCTTTTATAATAAAAAGATCTAAAAACAATTTTGTTTTTTTTTTTAATTCAAATAATTTTATAGTTTTTTATATATGTACATACTAGCTGACCCGCCCGTCGTAGCTCAGGCCCTACGTTAATCTAATTGAGTAAGTTTAGTTAAGTAGTTTCCAAGTTTCCATTCTAGAAAGAATTTTTGAAATCTGTCCAGTAGTTTCTAAGTTTTCATTTTCAACCATGTTCCTGAGGGAATCTTCCGTTCCCGTGGAAATATGTGAATGAAATATAAGTCTATGTCACTGAGGGATAATGTAACATTCTAGAGTTGAAAGAATTTTTGGAATCTGTCAAGTGACTTAAAGGTTCCCGTTCTCGTTCCTGTTTCTGTTCCCGTGGGATTATGGGGATAAAGTAAAAGCTTTTAAACCTTCCCTAGACCTACACAAACATTTCAAGATCAAGATAAGAAAAATCCGTTCAGCCGTTCTCGAGTTTTAGCCAGACTAAAGAACAGCAACTGCAACTGCAGTGCCATCTGACGGGCTGATTTGTTAATCTAAACCATCCAGGGCGCCACTCAAACGCATACAGAAAAATTCATTTAAATCGGTCAAGCATACACACGTACAGTAGAATTAAATATACATATATAACTAGCTGACCCGCCCGGCGTTGCTCGGGTCTAACTTATTCAAAGCGTTGTTCACACAAAACAGCTAAGAAAAAAAAAAACTTGTCAGGAACACCAGCTTGACTACGTCCTGCAATTTTTAATTCTGTAATATCTTCGAAAATATTCATTGAATTCACATGCTGAAAAGGGCAATTTTGATCTACATAAAATACACAACGTATCTTATGTATTTAATTAAATAAGGAATGATACTGTATCGTTTAAAACAGCTTGGTAAATAACCCATAATTTTTTTGTAGTATGCAAAAGATAAAAATGGTTACTGTGGGTTATCCTTAGGAGATAAACATAAATATGCTGTCCCGGACTTTTTTATTCATCTTTTTAAGATATACAATAATACCGTAGTACATAAATTTGATCTATCTCGTAAGATTTAGCTAGCGTTTGCAATGTAAGCGCAAAAAAATATTTTTGTTACGGCATCACATTACTAATCTTTAAATTTCTCGGTTTTTCTCTACTATAATATGCATGTATTATACATATGAACCTTCCTCTTGAATCATTCTATTCATTAAAAAAAACCGCATCAAAATCTTTTGCGTATTTTTAAAAATCTAAGCATACATAGGGACAGAGAAAGCGACTTTGTTTTATACTATGTAGTGAAGAAGATATTTATATACATATTATGTATTAAGCAACTGCGAAAAATGGCGTTTTAAGATTTTTGTTTGAAACCTTGAATATTTAATTTAATTTTTTTTTTCAATATTTTGCGTGACTTAATTCAATTTTCATAATTAATGTGTAGTTGGCAACCCTGTACTACTAAATACAGGGTGTAATAATACAATACTTCTGGATGTGATTCTTGGTCATATTCTAAGAAAAAAATTGTTTTACATTAAAGTTCGTTTCGGCTAACTTTGGTGTACCCTGACCTGTGTTAAATTCGATTTCTCTATCAATATTGACGGTGAAAACCTAATTCTAGACTTAATTTTTTGTAGAAATAATAATCTTTAAAACTTTATTAAATGAGTTTAATAATTATTTTATAACAAGTGTTGAAGACATTATTGCGGATATTCCAAATACATCATATTCAGATAAAATTCATAATATCAACTCCGTTTTTACTTTTAAACCCTTCAGCAACAGGGATATAATCAATGTTTTAAAATCAATGGGTAAAAAGAAAGACTATAAATTTATGAATGCGCAAATGTTCTTAGATGGTTTTTTAATCGTGGGACCAATACTAAAAGCAATTTTTAACAGATCTATATCAACGGGCTATTTTCCAAGCAAATGGAAGGAGTCTTTGGTAATTCCAATACAAAAAGTACAAAATACAATGAAATGTGAGGAATACAGACCAGTAAATATGCTCCCGATTTATGAAAAAATTTTGGAAAAGCTAGTAGAAAAACAGTTCAGAAATTATTTAGAACAAAACAACTTAATAATAGATCAACAATCAGGTTTTAGAAAAGGATTTTCGTGTGAGACAGCACTCAATTTCGTAGTGGAAAACTGGAAGAATGAGATGGACACCAAAAATATAGTCATTGCAGTATTTTTGGATTTCAAAAGAGCCTTTGAGACGATTGATCGAAACATACTTGTTAGAAAACTGTCAAAATATGGAATTCAAAATAATGAGCTGAAATGGTTTGAGTCGTATTTGAGTGCCCGTACACAGCGTACATCGGTTAACAATAATGTGTCTAGTGCAAGAGAAGTGAATACAGGAGTACCTCAGGGATCAGTGTTGGGAGTCATTCTGTTCCTATTGTATATCAATGATATAGCTTTAACAGTTAAATATTGTAAGTTATGTATGTTTGCTGATGATGCTTTGCTTTTTATTTCGGGAAAAGACTTGCGTGAATGTACGGATAAAATAAATAATGATTTGGAATCTGTGAATGAATGGCTCAAGACAAATAAGTTAAAACTTAATATAAGCAAAACAAAGTATATGTGTATCAATAGTGCGGATCAGAATGTGGTGCAAATTAATGGTGAACATATAGAACATGTGAATGAGTTTAAGTACTTAGGAATGGTAATTGACAATAAAATAAATTTGAGATCTAATACAGATTATATTTGTAAGAAACTATCAAAAAAAATATACTTTCTGCGACGGATTAGAAATAAGCTATCGACTAAAACAGCAATTAAAATTTATAACGCGATTGTGAAACCTCATTTTCAGTATTGCTCTACCATTTTATTCTTATCTTCACTAGGAGATATTTCTCGTTTGCAAAAGCTCCAAAACAAGGCTATGAGGATTATCTTAAAATGCGCGCGACTTACCCATATAAAATCTATGTTACAGAGATTAAACTGGCTAGACATAACACAGTTATTTAAATTGAATGTTTTAATATTTGTATTCAAATTGAAAAATAATATGCTTCCAAAATATTTAAGCAATAATCTAAAATATATTAGTGAGTCCCAACCCTATAACCTTAGAAGTGGAAGAGACTTTAGATTAGAACATAAATCAACGGCACGAGCACAGAACACTTTAATGTATAAAGGTCTCCAATTATATAATAATCTTTCTAATGAAATTAAATCAATTAATAATATAAGAATCTTTAAAAAAGAAGTGATAAAATATTTAAAAGCGGATTCTATTTAATCAGTATCTTCAAAGTATTAATAAAACAAATGGCTTTTCAGCCAAATAACACACCCTAACACTAAAACTTTTAATAATTCTATTAATTTTAAACAATATAAAATATAGAATTAACATAATAGACACATCATAACCGTACTATAAGATTCATAATCTAATAATGAGAATAATTAAAAGGTCCTCCCCGCGCGCCGGTTGGGAGGGGAAAGTGGGCGGGGCATAATAATAATAATTTAAATTAAGCTCCTATAGGCTTAGGGTTGCCAGATTTTCAATTTTAAATGGTGTTAAAATTTTTTTCCCCCGATAAAGTTTTAACTTTGAGTTCATTTTTTTTCAGAAAATGCTTAAACAAGGTTTCTTTATTTTTTACAGATGTACAAAACAATTATAAAAAAACTCATTAATAAGTGCAAGTACAAAACACATTGTACATACATTTTATGATATGTACTTGGAAAAATCTAAATCAGGTAAAAAGTCAAATTTCTGGTTTTTTAACGGACTTTTATTGCAACAGCTTGCAATGGGAGTAGTTTTCTAAGAAGTTATTGATTTAAGGTAATTTTTATGACTTTGCACTGATGAAATGGGTAAAAAGTGTATTTGAACTGCTACCAAAATCCTAATTAGCTTACCTCTTCTCAGGGAGATTTAAGTTTGGGGTATGAATTTTCAATGAGTAAATAAGTCGTAGGTCTTGCAGTTAATACTGATCCAGTTTCTCGAAGATTTCGAAAGGTGTTTCCAAAATCATTATGAGAAGGAAGTCGTCTGTTAGAATGAAGTTCCTGGTATCTTCGTTGTGCTCTTCTTGAATTTCCATTGCAAAACCCATATACGAATAAAATGTCTGCGTATTCTTATATTGTTTTGTTCATCTGTAAAAAAATAAAGAAACTCTATATTTCGCAGGCATTTTCTGAAAAAATTACCGGGCGAAGAAAATTTGAACTCCATTTAAAACTGAAAATCTGGCAACCCTAAGCCTATAGGAGCTTAAATACAGTTTTAAAGATTATTATTTCTACAAAAAATTAAGTCTAAAATTATGTCTCTACCATTAGTATTGACTGAGAAATCGAACTTAACACAGGTCAGGGTACACCAAAGTTAGCCTATTTTAAATTGTCAAAAAGTGATGTCAAAGTTGAGAAACGGACTTTACTGTAGAACAATTTTTTTCTTAGAATATGACCAAGAATCACATCCCAAAGTAGTTAACACGAATTACGGGACACCCTGTATATTAAGAATACTCAAACCTTTTACTCAGCCTTAAGATTTTTGTATTGTACTTAGCACACAATCGCAAGTTCGTGTGACCCAGTCCTGCCCATTTTTTTTCTATTACAGTCTTATCTTTCATCGATAAAAATTGACAATTGATTGATAGTTAAGAAGGAAATGTTCTTTGGAAACTTAATTCTATAAAAAAGTCATTTAAATCGAAATTGGACCTGTTCGTAATTTTGTTTTTATAATTTTATATTTTTTTCATATACATACATACATATTAATTTATGAATGCATAATTTGCTTTCAATTTTTCAGTTAAACAAATGTAGAACTTTCAAAGTCCTCCACCAAGGCACTCAATTACTTCAATAAATGATAAAATGGAATTTTCTGAAGACAAATCCGCCTCATTACAAGCCAATATTTCTGAAAAAGATAAGGGAAACATTTTAGAGATTGACGAACAACGCAACAATGCCGGTGATGAAAATCATTCACAGCCAAGTGTTTCACCTAAGGATGCCGATAATAAAATAAGAGAAAATCAATCAAAATTAGACAATTCCGAAACAAAGGAATCAGTTAAAGATAACAGTAGTAATTTAGAAAAACAAGACGAAATGAAAGACGAGAAGGACATCTGCAGCCCTAGAGAAACCCAATTACAGGGTCTGGAAGCAACTGACAGTGTTTCTCAAGAGTCAACAGTTCCGGAAAATATTCTATCACCTCCAAAATCAGAAACGCAAACTGATGAAACAAATACGGCGACATCATCTCCAGCGTCAGATTCTCAATTTTCGCCGAAAGTCGGCACGGAAGGTACAATTGGTGGACTAGCCGTAGGAACTACGACCAAAAAAGCCACCTCAGCACAATCCGGAGGATCTTCAGCGGTTTCACCGGCATCAGGAAGTGGCGATCAATCTCCAAGAGTGGTCCAACCCATAAACATTATCGCCAACGGAACGATTCCAAAATCAGGAAAACCTCTGATGCTGTCAATAAACAAGAAACTTAGCAAACCAAAGTCCAAACAAAAGAAGTCAAAGGCCCTAGTGGCAATATATGAGAGTGAAGTAAGTTCTCTTTAACATAAAAAAATTTTGCTTTTAGTAAATGCCTCAAACTTTTAGATCAGTGACAATAAAATTGGTATAAAACTCTGCATTAAAAAATCAGACAGTAGTACACCCACAAAGAGTAAGCCGAGCAGAAAGAGATCCCGCAAATCAAAGACGCGTGTAGATAGCGATGATTCCGAATGCGAAACTAAACGCCGACGAGAAAAGGCTACAAACAACAATGCCAATCGGTCGAAAATCGATGACGGATTTAAAGAACCCGTTGAGCAAAGTGCCTGGGGATCGACGATACCCGAAAATGTGCTCTTAAAGGTAAAAATGAGTACTTACATTTTCTTTTCTTTTCTTTCCGAGCACATTTTTGATCCCATAAAACGTTTTGTTTTTATAGATTTTCCAGCATGTCGTAGAGAAAGACGGAGCCATGCCAACGCTTTTCAGACTGGGTCGAGTTTGTTCACTATGGCGCTCGGTTTCATTATCATCATGCCTTTGGCGTTCCATAGATCTCAGCACCTGGATTAAAGAGAAATATCGCACAGAATTGAAATTGAAATGGTTTATCGAGAACAGAGGCAGAGGTTGTGTCGATTTGAATATGTGTAAGTAGATCACCATTTCTTTCCAATGAGGACTAGAATATTTTTTTGTCCAAGTATGTTTTCTCATAAATGTATTTTATTCTTAGCGAATTGGAAAGTGGCGGATATGTCTTGCGTCCTTGCTAAGCTATCGGAAAGGTGTCCCAATCTTTCTGGTATCACACTCAATGGGTGGAAAGGCTTAACATCAGATCATCTTACTTTTCTCGTTGAGAACATACCAAAACTTGAGCGCTTGGACCTGAGTTCAATAACTGTTAGTTCATTCTCGAATTATTGCCCATTTTAAGAATGAAGAGCAATGAAATTTTTCATTTATAATTGTAGGTGGAAGCGACTGCAAGCAAAAGTGCCGTTGGACTACAATCTCTGTGCAATTCTTTACAAACAATTAATGGGCGATTGACCCATCTGCATTTGGCTCACAATAGACTAGCAGGAATTCCACAAATCGTCAAAATTTTGGTGGTAAGTTATTATTAGAGAGACAGAAAAAGTCTTTATTTAAATTATTGTTTTTTTTTTTATAGACGCATTGTCCCAACTTAGTGCTTCTTGATCTCTCAAACGTTCGTACATCAGCTAAGTCGCATGCGCTACTGCATATAGAACAACTTCAACGAGGCTGTCAAAAGTTAAGAGTTCTTCGCGTTACGAACTCCCAATTGTGTATAAACCAAGCATCAATACAAGAAACTGTAAGTTGAAAGATTTATATTCATTGGTTAGTGAAACTATACAAAATAACAATCTCTTTAGATGGATTCGCCTGGTTTCCCTGAATTGGAAGAGCTCTCAATGGCAGCTCTTGACGACGAATCTCGACTAATTGGGGACGATCATCTGCAAAGGATTTTAAAGAGCAGTTCAAAACTGAAGTTATTAGATGTTAGGGGCTGTTCGCGATTATCACATGAGAGTCTCATTCGATTACCAGCTTGGGACATTAAACATTTATTTTTATCTGGATGTGGTGTCACGAGAGATTTTGGGTAGGTGTTTTAATTTGTTCGCTCATTTAAAAAATTTAATTAACTATGTTCTTTGAAGGTCTGGTTTGGAGTTGATAGCTTCAAAATGGGCGCACAGTTTGGTAGAAATGGACTTGGCATGGGCGAATGTGCAAGAGGCATTGGATAATGCACTTAGAGCGCTGGCGGAAAAGGGCAGTGAGTGCCCAATAACGTAAGTATTATAATAGTAACAAAAAACTTGAAATTCAAATAATACAAAGCTAATGGTCTTTTGGTACTTAGCTACACAACGTTATGCGCCCAACGTCCACGTTATATTGTTTGATGATCGGAATTTTCAATATGACGTCGTTTATGTTGATATCAAAATTTTAGGGGGAAATGTTAATTGGGATCGGCTTATTAACTTTTATAATTTTTGATATGGCTCGTAGTTCAAAGTCATTAGTAATTGCTTGCTGTGACTGATATTGTTCCATGATTAAAATCTGAAACTGTTGCGGTTCCAGTCGCATCTAACTGCCTTTAGTTGATATTTTTCAACGAAACTTTCTTTACATAGATGAATCAGGAGAGCAATTTAAGCAGCTTTTGTGAGAGGCTCTTTACCATTGGCATAATTATAATGGTTATAAGACCTTTCATTAAAAGTTGTGATGCAGTAATTGTTTATTTGGGTATACCAATGACCACTCTAATTTTAATATGAAAGGGTTGCTGAGAATCTTCAACTTCTATTCAAAGAGTTCGAAATTTTCGACTTTCGTTCTGATATTTCTCAACCCAAGGTCAAATCAATGTGCTTAACATTTCAACGTATGTAATCCTCTCCTTAGAAACAAACAAATGAACTAAATAAAATAAATAGGGTGGCGCCACAGAGCGAGGAGCCCCTGGGCCTAGCGCATTTCTCACAACCATGCCTTCTTGTGAGGGAATGGAGGGGACTTACAATTTTCTGCCGATTCCGAACGGCTAATTGAGAAAGCGCTTTTCATGGCAATGAATTCACTAACGGAGGACTTGCCAATTCCTCGCGAAAGGAGAAACCCGTGGAAAAACATTTCTGCTGCTGCTGGGAAAAAAATGAGCTGTGAACCCAACTATTTGTACTTCATTTAATTCTTCTAAACTAAAAAAAATAATAAGCAATCATATTGGTCTTCCTTGTATTACACAAAAGATTCTAACAATCGTATTGAAAAAGCCTCTTTTTTACTCACTGTGTGTGCGGGTAACTAAACATTTTCTACATACATTTTACAGCCATCTCAATTTGTGCGGGTCATCGGTTTCTGAAGATGCTGTGAAAGAAGTTCTTGCAAATTGTCCCCATATGAATTCAATCAATTTATCGTCATGTCGAGGCTTGCCGCGTGGAGTCAAACGATTGATGCAGGGCCCAACTGAAATCCAAGAACTGCGCGATGTGTTAAAAGTGCAGATTAAAGTCAAACTACCATCTGAAATGAGTCAACGTAAAGTCAAACCGGATGACAAAGTCGAGAATTGATACCACGAACCAAAAAAGAAGTATCAATTTTAGAGACAAAAAAGATCAGAGAGTCATCATAGAAATAGTTATAATCTTAGATTTAATTCAAAAACAAAAAAGAATAACACACACAAAGAAAAAGTCTAAAACTTCACAAAATACACCTTTACACGTGCGTAGAAACCAATACCATACACGAAATGAACGCTGACTTATACGCCTAATGCAAATGAACACTCGACTCAAAGTCGGGTTGTGTGTCTGTGTTATGTACATATATGGGAAGACAATTCAACTTTGAGTTAAGTTTTCATTTGTAATAGAAATCTTATCAGATTTACCATCAATCAACAGTATGAGTCCAAATCGCTGCTGGTAAGCGTTAAATTTGTAATTTTTCCAGGTTATCCCTTTCACATTATATATGTAATCTGATTACACTCCTGTCTGCTCTATTTTTACAATTATATGTTTATTTATACTTTTTAATTGCAATTTACAGTAATTATTTGTTGTGTTTTGCTTTTTTAGCACAACTGAGAAAGTCTTTTACACACATGCATTATGTCATTAAGATTTATGTTAGTTTTATTCTTTGTTTTAATTTGAGTAAATGTTGCAAACAGTAATTTTGTTTAAACATATTACATATATTAATCGAAAGAAAATAATTTTGTACGTAAAAAAAAAACCAACAAAATAGTGATTTTGGATATCCAATAGTTTTATAGTTAATTTTTAGTTAAGATTACAAAAGATAAAATATTATATACATAATTATATATAAACATATATATAAGTACATAAAACCGTAAATTAAAAAAAAAAAGAAGTTGTTAACAACAGTTTTTGTGATAAGTTGTTGACATTTTTGTGCAAATTTTGTATTTTATATTTTAAAGCAAACAAATGATTTATTTTAAAATTCAATCAATCGCAATATTTTGTAGTTAATTACGTAGTAATATGTTTGTAACTGTCCGCAATTAAGAAAAAACGTACAAGAGGTTTTCCCAATTTACAACGTTCTCTTAGAAAAAGTACATGAAACATTGCAACTTTAAATTTAAAATCAAGTTCATAGGAATATGCACTTTAAAATCCTGAGAAATCGCGTCATTTATTTATGGAAAGGTGTGATCCACCTATGCAAGATGCCTTTCAAGTGAATTGCCCGGTTGGACTTAAATTAGGTCATTGCAATAATAAAACTATACTGGCCGACTAGGCAGCATGCAGCAGTGTATTGTGTCTTATGAGCAACAAAACGAAAAATTGAAAAAAATCAAATTTTATTTTATTGTATATTGATTTCCGTAACTTCTCAAAGAAGCTCAAATTAAGTAGGGTTGCACAACGAAGCTTGACATGCGGTCTAACGCATTTTAGGGAACTACAATTTTATGCCGAGTCCGAACGGTTAAGTGAGAAAGCGCTTTTATGGTAGTAATTTGTTTGCCAATTCCTCGCGAAACGCAGTTAAAAGGAACAAAATTAGACGGTATTGTTATTTGTTCTATGTAGTATTTGTGTAGTTAGTCTTGTGGTGTATCAGCCAAATGGTCTTTGTCGCCCGGCTGCAACCCCCCTACTCCGCAGATTTATGTGTGGAGTATGTTTCTTGTAAATGTAAATGTAGCGGTATTTTTCCTGCGAAGGACAATGAAACGTTACACGCAATTTGCAATTTAGTTGATGACTATCTTTCATTAATTCCTAAAAATAATTGTTAGTTATGTTGCTAAACTGACTTGCATTGCATTGCAACCATTTTCATGTATTTACCTAGCATGAATTTTGACTTGAATATCTTCAGTAATTCACTTGAAGCTAAAGGCAGATTACTAAAGTGAAGCAAACACAGCAACATTCCAATTACTTCAACGTTTGTCAGCCAATGAGTTTATATGGAACACCAATAGTAAAATTTATAAGTTAAAAATAAATATGGCGGTACAACAATGCTAGAGAAGCCTCCGGGTCTAATTTAGTTCTGGGATTTACAATTTTTTGCTAATTCCGATCGCCTAATATCGTTATAACTCTCGGGGTATCTGCCAATTTCTCGGGGCAATGAGTTATACCATGTTACAGGCAGACATGCTACTCTTTAAAATTCTTGTTGCTGCTGCACATAAACTTGCTACCAAGTTATGCACAATTATATTTACATATAAAAATTTATAATTACAAAATAAATTTAAAAAAAAAAATTAAGTTTGAAAGCTGTGTGCTTCTGGTTTTAATCAAATCTCTCTGCAAGACTTGTCTCTGCGGTAAGCTAAATTCTTTGAGTCACTGAAAACGAGATGGCTGACAAACTTGCCAGTCGAGGATCTAATATATCTTTTTTAAGTCTTGAATCAGCGAATCAGCGATCGGCTCGTACGAGCGTTCTTGGTGAGGCCTTCTCTCAACGATAAGATCTATCACGGGCAACACCGAA
The DNA here is from genome assembly GCA_949752695.1 of Melanostoma scalare. Taxonomy (NCBI): domain Eukaryota; kingdom Metazoa; phylum Arthropoda; class Insecta; order Diptera; family Syrphidae; genus Melanostoma; species Melanostoma scalare. The sequence goes on along the minus strand of OX456984.1, from coordinate 22,638,861 downwards.
GAAATCATGCCATCACTTGATGCATTCAGAAAGACTTGTTGGCTTTGCCACAAGACGCTTTTTCTTTGCCAAGCACTTAAACGTGCTCCTACGAGGTACTACCATACTAAGTTCTTGGGTTCTTGCATTTTCTCGAAATAATGTTTCAGCATTCGGCGCAAACATGGTGAGTTGGTTTCTTAGCCTCTTTGTCAATACAGCGATAAGCAAAAAAATACAGATAAGCAAAAAAAAATGTTGATACTTTGGGAAACAATTGACATTTATTTAGGTCTCAGTTGCTTCAGTTAATTTAAAAACATCCATTAAAAAAGCTTTAAAATGCGAAGCGAATAATTATTTAGTGGTTAATTTCAATTTATTGTAATATTTGTTCTATAAAAAAAACTACAAAAACACTGAGGCGTAAAACGGCAAGTAGTTCTAAATTTGACAAATTTGAAAAAAGTTTCTAGTGTATTTGTTATTCAAAAGTATTTTTTTCTTTACAAAAAAACTAATCCCAAAAAAATTATCGATGGCGCACATAAAATGTAATTTCAAATTCGGTTTGATTTGTAAAAAAGATTCGATTGAAAAGAAAGCGAAATAATAATAATGTCGTTTTCCAAAACTATTTTCACTCCTTCGCTCCGTTTGCGTTTGAAATTTGTTTAAGCGAAATTGACAGACTTGGAGTAATTGCGTTTGTAGTGGTAAAACTGTTAGATTTCTTCTTTTATTTAAATGGTCAAGACAAGAACAAAAATTGATCACAAACTGTAATTTGCTTGGACAAGCAGTGAGGTAAAAGTTTGTTTATGCATTGGTATTCACTCCTTTGCACCGAAATAGATACACGGGAGTGAAGAAGCAAGAAATCACTTCCAAATTTCACTCTTGATCGAATTTTGAAAAAAGTTCCATCGTAACAATTTCGGACAACGAATGTCAAAAAGAAAACTTCATAGACGCCCTCGTAGTGAATGTTTTGCTACAAAATTTGTCACTGTTATCAACAAGTTTTAAATATTTGTTGCAAAACATTCATTACGAATATGTTTGTAGTCCTTTCTATTTGACATTCGTAGTCCGAAAATGTTACGACATACATTGTGATAGAGACCTTAAACACTTTGACTACCAAGCCATTGTAACATTTTGTTTTACGCCCGGCCAAAGTATTTTTTTTAAATTTTCTATATCTAAGTGTCTAAAAAGGAGTTTCCAACCAATCCCCCCCTCTTTTTTTCGTCATAATTGTGTAATTCTAACGGTGTTTGTGTGTCGCACGTTGTACGTCGTACGAAAACGTAAAGTTATCCTACGACCACGTAAGTTAAACCAAAATGTTCACCAGAAGCCACACAATCCGAAACCCATACAAAATCAAATATACTGTCGCACAAAAAAGTACGACGTGGCCTGTAAGGTGTCGCACGAAAATGTGCGACGCTGCTTCTGACGAACTATGAGGTGTTGCACGAAAACGTATGACACGGCAGTTAAAGTGTTAAGTATCAAATCTGTCACTCCAACTCCAGATTTCAGTTTTGGAAAACGACATACTAAACCTCGTACTCGCCAATAAAAACCATTTGCATCAAATCCCTTAACCAGAATTTGAATCAAATATCAATTGATAATAATCATACTTCTGGTGCAAATAGACATGTGGGAACTAAAACACGAGTTGATTGTGTGTTCTGTCTAAAGAGAACTTCTGTTGTTTAAAAACAGCATTGCAATTAAATAAACTTGATCTTTTATTAACTAAAATCTTGAGTACGTATTGTGGTTACACATAAATTTAGATTCAAATTACACTCTAATGTACGACAATAGAAGACTCTTTTACTATTGAGATCTATGAGGCCAACAGTATCATTGATTCGTCATTAATACAATGAATATTTTCATAGCAATTCTTACAACTACTTGATTTTTTTTTTAATTTGAAATTATTTCTCTTGTGTGCGGAGTACTTTATTATTTCTGAGTCCCAAAACTTCTCCAGACCCAATAAAATAAAAGAAAATAAATATCTAAATATAAATCTGTATGAGAATAAGAGGAAAGAAATAAAAAAATTATTTGCATTTAAACACAGACAAACAAACTAACAAAAACAGAAAGCATAACAAACCAAGCCTTATCCTTCCTTCCAAGCATCCCAGATTTTGTGTGTATAAATAAAGTTCAAAGTAAAGCTTGTTGATTTTATTTTTCTCTTTAAAGTGAAAACTAAAGTTAGTAATTCAAGTGGAAAACAATTTACAGTGTTTCACATGTTTTTATTGTGAAAATAAAAAATTAAATTAAGAAAATCACAAACAAAATATTAATTTAATTGTAAATAACTTTATCAAATTTTGGCCGCTGCAAAATTGTTATGAAAATCTACAATTGAAAAACACCATATTTTTTGTAAATGGACACCAGTTAAAAATAAACTAAATCAAAAAAAGCAACATTTTTAATCAAAGGCGATTTGTGTCTTTAAATGCAAAAAAAAAAAAAATTATAAATTAATGAACAATTAAGTAAAAGTGGGAAAGCATGTTTCATGCTATAAAATCCAAATTAAATTAAAACCAAAACATGTGTTGGTAGCGCTAGAGAGTTTACCAATTTTAAATAAAAAAAAAAAAGAAAAATAAAATACAATTTTAATTGATCACTTTATAATGAAATCGCTTGGACACAAAGAAATAATAACATGTAGTGCGCTTCACTTTTTTAGACACATTTTTATATTTTCTTCTTTCGTATTTGTACTTATTGACAAACAATTGTAATTGGTGGAGAGTTGTTTAGTTCTCAGTGTAATGCTTTTAATCTACTGTTTTTTTCTCTGAAAATCAGAATGAAACAATAATTGTATATGTACGTTAATACAATTACTGGTTGGAAACTGTGATGTCCTCGAATTGGATTTAACAAATGCTAGAAATAGGACCGTGTAAAAATGTTTTAACAGCAGAAGAAAGCAATAGATAGATTTCACAATCATATTTATATTTCCAAAACAAACCAAAGTTTTTGAACTTTCGTTATTCTGTTGTTTTGAACCGGTGGTGACTTTAAATTGATTTCCGTGAGAAGATCTTTGCATTATCGAAGAAAATTGTTAGTAAAACAAAAGCATTCATTCAAAGAAACTCACGAAACTGTAAGGAGCTAATTGATTGTAATTATCAATACAAGTATATTTTTACAGAGAACTAGACAGCCCTTGTGCAAAATGCCATTGCTTGATAAAAGTACAAAAACTATAGAAAAAAATTATATTAATGAAAACAAAAATTGAGTCTAAAAAAGTTAACCGCACAGTACACTGACTTAAGATTATTGTTTTGTAAAGAATTCACACCTATATTTTAAACTCCAAATTAAGAATATATACATTTTATTATTAAGAGACAGAAAATCTGCTACTTTGTTTTTCACTGTGTAAATATGTTTTTTTCTTTTATTCTTATAAATAAATGAGTTAAAAAATTTAAAATATAAGTTTGTTTCAAGTATGTCGTCTGAGTGACAAAAAGCAAGAAACAAATGTTAAATAAACAAACAAAAAAAATTAATTAGTGGCAATTAATAAGTTCTAAATTAATTTTAAATATATATATATTAACAGATTTTAAAACAAAAATAAGTTATTCTTAAGTGAACAAAATTATATGTGAAACATGTGTAAGTCAAGAAAAAAAAATGAAATTATAAACAAAAAACGAAAAAAAAAAAATTCAAAGATTAATAAAACGTTATTTCAAATTTTTCTGTGTACCTGTGTTTGTATGCATGTAAACCTACAAATCGCCGAAAATTACATAAATGACAAGTAGATTTTCGCTTTGCATATGAGGCAAGACACGACCAGTGAAAACGCATGTGACATGATGGTGGTGCATCTACGCGATAGACCCACTGCGGTTTGTAGATTTTTTTTTTTGGAACCGGCATACATTTGACATTAGTGCGACGAAAGGTGTCATTAGAGGACTATCTTATTGGAAGATATGCCGCAAGGCTAGGAGTCACTTCAAATGATCATCGAAGGACTGCGGCTCTCCCGCTTCATTGTAAGCTCAAAACGGTTCCATTAGGATGAGGATACATTAGATCCACCGTGGTACTACAATAGGCCAAACGGTCCTAGGTGTTGCAGCCGAGCTGACAGCTGACATCCACTTTAACCTAACGTCGCTTTCCATTGGTTTCACTCGGGGAAGCACTCAATTTAAAAACCAATGGAACACCCAACATTTTTTCTATTCAGTTTAACGTAATTGCTTTTGTGTGAGTGAAACACCTATAACTCCTCTAAAATTTTGATTTTGACATTTGAGTAATAAGAATTTGTGCTTCTTGAGTCGATTCTCACTTCAAATCGAGAAGCGAATGCCATTCCTCAGAATCATGAGAAGCGATCTTTCTGCACCAATGGAATGGGTTGAGAATGCTCCTGGACGCCCCTGGACGGTTCTTTTCCTACAATGGAAAGCGACATAACCTAGCATGCATTTGGCCTCAAGATGCAGGTAAAAATGAAATTTCACTTGTAGTCAAAATAGTTTTTTCGAAAAGAATAAAATAGCTTTTAGTTTGCAGATGCTCTTTTTAGTTTATAAATCTGAGACATGCACGGGTAGCATTTGTCTTGCAATTTTTCATGTTTCTCTTTATCTCCATTCGTTGCTTTTCGTAGTTGCTTTATTCTTGATTTGAACTTAATTGGAAAATCACTTTGTACTATGGCGGAAGAATTCAAGTGGTCGAAGGAATTGACTTGCGAATTAATAGTTCACTACGAATTAAATTCAATATTATACGATCCCTGCCACCCCGACTATATAAATCGGGTTAAGAAAGCAGATGCTTTTCAAGTTATTTTAGATTCATTGAAATTGTATGACCCATTGATTAATATAAATTTGATAAAAAGAAAAATACACACTTTGCGAACTCAGGGGTGAGATTCTGTAACTAAAAAGCGAACAAACGTTTTCGTGTGGGCGAACGATTTCCCTATGTTAACATGAAGGAAATCGTTCGCACACACGAAAACGTTTGTTCGCTTTTTAGTTACAGAATCTCACCCCAGTTTTCTAAAGAGTTTCGTGAAATGGAAAAATCGAAAAAAGTGGGGTGCTGAAATTATATCTGGACCGAAACTCTGGTGCTTTGAGCAGTTAATGTTTTTAAGAAACTACTGCAAGACCAGGTGTCCATGTTCAACTTTCAACAAATCATTAATTTCTTATAAATTCATTTTTTCAACAGCTCAACAACTGTTTCAATGGAGATTTATAACTGCAAGACTGAGCGCAGAAATCAATTTGAAAGTGCCTGTCCAGACGGGTTATGCTGTTAACGTTATGCTGTTAACACCTAGTGTCCAGACGTTGTTATAATTCCTCACACAAATTCTCCATTTTGTGTTGGAAATTGTATTGAAAAAAGCAGAACGTTATGAGCATAACCCGTCTGGACACGCCAAGTGCACTGCTTAGGCAGATAAATCAAATTTCATTTTGCGCATCGAGTCCCTTTCTTCCTCATCCCTTTTGCCCAGAAACGACCGATATAACGTTATGGGCATAACACGTATATACAGGGACAAAGAAAATTGGCAAAAACATGCGCAACTCGAAAAATGCAGCGTTATTACTCGCAACGTGAGAGCATTAAAGAATACAAGTTCAAAACGAAATAAGCGATTAATGCGCATTAAAAACATGCGCCATGTAATACCCGACGCAAATTTTAGCCTAGCCCTAGATAACGTTCATTTGCAGAGTGCCGAAGAAAGAAAAGTGAAAAGTTTTAAGTCGCTTTCCATTGGACGAAAAAAACCGTCCAGGAGCATCAAGCATTCTCAAACCGTTCTATTGGTGCAAAAAGATCGCTTCTCATGATTCTGAGAAGTGACAGCCACTTCTCGATTTGAAGTGAGAATCCACTCAAGAAGCACTAACACATGTTACCCAAAGGTCAAAACAAAAATTTTCCTCACACAAATGCAATTACGTCAAACTGAATAGAAACAATTTATGTCCAGAAGCATTCTCAAATCGTTCCATTGGTGCAAAAAGATCGCTTCTCATGATTCTGAGAAGTGACAGCCGCTTCTCGATTTGAAATGAGAATTATTTTGGGTGTTCCATTGGTTTTTAAAATGAGTGCTTCCCCGAGTGAAACCAATGGAAAGTGCCATTAAATTGTTCCATTGGTTTTAAAAATGAGTGGTTCCCCGAGTGAAACCAATATAAAGCTGCATTAACAAGTACATTTTTTAAAAATTAAAAATCTTAACTCAGAAAAAATATGGGAGAAAACAGAAAACAGTGTGCGCTGAGTGCTTGTGCCGAATAAACATCGATCACAGTACAAATGCACTCGCACAACAAAGGTGTCACATCAAAAAACTCCGAGAGATTTCAGTGCATACGTCAAACAAATATATTTACAAAATTTTGCTCATCTAGCATTCCATTAAAAACTACAACGCAAATCAACGCATGCGTTCAATGACAGAATCATTGATTTCCGCCGCCGTTCTTTTCTTACTTCCGCTTCTTGGGTAGGTATTGTTATTCGTTATTCTTTGGATGATTACTCGAGAAGAAATATGGCATCAAGCAGCAAATTATTCGAAGCTTTTAAAGTTATTTTAAATGATATGGTACTTTTAATAAACAATTTGAATTTTTTCTATAATTTCAAGCTATCTTTATAGAACGAGGCTCATATTGATGATAAATCAATTGACGCTCTTAAAGAAGAAAACGTTGAACTACGTTTGAAGAAGAAGGAGCTGCTTTCTAAACTTAATCGCCCATCAGCAGTTGTTACTAATTCAATAGTTTTAGTAAAAGACATGCTATTGCGACAGAAAATGCTCAACGAATTCCAATCAGAGACAAAGGACCAGTCTTTGGCTGTTTTACAAGATCGGTCACATGAAACAAAATCAGAAGAAAATTCCTGGAAAGAAAGATTGGATAATGTTGATGATATGGTTTTTTGGGTAAGGGCATCTAAAATGAAACAGTTTTCTCTATACACTATACTATACAATACATTGCTTAGCCATATCACACGGTTGCGAAAAGAATTCAAAAAATGGAGGATAAGATTTGTGAAGACGTGTCAGTAATAGAAGAACTTAAGAAAGAATTTGCTGAATTAAGTGAAAGCCAGCATAACGAAACCGTAGATATTAATTTAGTAGAGACTTTAAGTTGTGCCGCAGAAGAACAAAGGTATCCAATTTAATTTAAAAGGAATATTTTTCACAAAAAATATTGTTTTCAGACAACTAATAGAAAAACTTGAGCAGCATCGCATAGCAAAAAAGAGTGAAAATGATTCTCCCAAACAAGAATAAAAAATGTGTTTTTCTATGAATAAATAAATTTTCAAGCATTTTTAGTTTCTTTAAAGATTATTATATTTGTGAAGCTTATGTCACTTTCCATTGGATGAAAAGAACCGCCCAGGAGCGTTCAGGAGCATTCTCAAACCGTTCAATTAGTGCCAAAAGATAGCTTCTCATGATTCTGAGACGTGACATCCACTTCTCGATTTGAAGTAAGAAGCCACGCAAGAAGCGCAAGAAGCACTAATACATGTTACTCAAATGTCAAAATCAAAATTTTCTTGAAGGAGTATGAACAACAAACCTTTTTTTTTTTTTTTTGAAAAACCTAAACTCGCCCTGAATGTCAAACTGAGTGTTTTTTCAGCCCTGAGTTTGACCGCAACTCGCATTAGTACATTTTTCAACAATTAAAACACTTTTTTTTTTATTGAAAATATTTACTATTCTTTCATTTATTAGATAAAAAACATGCGGAAAATCTCAACTATAAGACTCATCGGAAGACTTGCCAATTCCTCGCGAAAGGCGATACTCGTAAAAAACAGTTTTGCCAAAAAAAAATTTTGCTTCTGTTGGCATTCGAGCCACGAACCTTCCAGTTAACAGGTAGACATCCTAACCATCACAAGAAAACTTTTGAAGCCGACTAAAAAATTTACAAGTCTTGCAAAGTATTATGTAGATGAATTTTATTAAACAAGAAAGTAAGTCAATAAGATATAATATATTTTCAAGTTAAAATAATGTCACTTTGTATAAACAAACACTGTCAGTAAATAAACACAAACTATAAAACCTCGGGGTTTATGAAAACGATTTACTCAAACTGCACATAGAGTGCTTTTGTAGCACTGGCTATGTAAAATGCACACTCCCGTACTTCTTTCATATATGCTTCAATGGCAGGAGAATCGGCGTTATTAACCGCATCCTGTAGGTGCTCGCATTCACGCTGTATGCGAACATTATAGACATTTAGCTGCTTCAAAGCCTCACGAATCGCATCGTTGTATTTTGGCTGAAAATGAACAATGATTTATTATGACTAAGTGGAAAAGAACATTTTCATGTTTATGTACTAACAGTTCGAAAGATAGCGGTCAATTCATCAACTGCAACTCGAATGCGCTCAGCACATGGAACAAATGCATCCTTTGTCGATGTATCTTGCATGGCGCTACAAAGATCCTTAAGTCGTCGGGTTACCAATTCCGTTCGATGCTTTACTTCTTCGCCAAAAGGCTTATCACCAGCCATTTGATACATACTCGTTGTAGTACGAAAATCTGGCGGTTTTGTGAATGACACCAAGCGTCTTTCATACATGCTAGCAGGACGCTTAACAGTCGATTGGTTATTATTAGATGAACCATCCAAAACAGGTTCATTTTCTGTTTCGGTTCCATTCAAATCAATGCGTCTAAGAATCATTCAAAAAATCATAAACACAAAACTCATAAAGCAAAAGAAAAAATAAAAAAGGTAAATAATAGAAACAAAAAACTCACAATGGTTCGTCGTAAATATTAAAATTAACACCCGAAAATTTCGATTTCAATTCGGTGTTCTCAGTTGAAAGCTTCTCAACAACATGCTTCAATTGATAAATTTCGGTTTCGTATTGATTTAATTTTTTGCGCAATGTTTCCATTTCATAAACATCAGCTGAGCGTCCTCCGGCCATTGATAATTGATGGTTCTACAAAAGTAAAGTTAAAAAAAATAATAAAATAAATCAAACCAAAAAATACAAAATAAACAAAGACTAAGCAAAAATCAAACAATAAACTTCAAACTTAGCTAGAGGATGTGAGTGAAGATAAGATACAAAACTACATTTTTCCATTGGTGTACATATATAAGTTTTATATATTTTATATGATTAACTCGCTATTAATAACAATGTTATTCTGATATCACATCAACTATAAAATATTTAATTTTTCCTTTTCTTTTTAACTAATAAGTATAAAAATGCAAGTTAACTATAAAAACAATTTTATTAGATTGACGTTTTAACATTTAAAAATATTTTCAATGAACGATCTAAGCAAAAAGTAATTCTAATGAACACAATTGAATAATTTAAGTTAATAGATTTTACTAAAAAAAAAATTGGTTAATGGTCTACATGACACATTCTATGTTAAAATTATGGTTAGAACTATTTATATTGAAAATGCTATTTCATATTTTAAAAATAGATTAGATGATATACATATAACTAAAATTAAAGAAGAAGATAAAACTTCGCTACCTGTATTGCACTTGGGCAATGGGCATGTGGTCTCCAGAACAGAAAACACAAGCTTATTCTTGTTATTTTCAGTATATATAAAAAACAAATAACTTTATTGCTGCAGACAGACTTTTAAGGTTCTCCCACACCAAAACGTTTTTGGAGCTGCGACAGCGTCAGAAACCCTATTGGCAGCAATTTCGCCGCCGTGACAGCAGCAAATTTAAGTAAACGCTGTATTTCCTTGTCGTATCAATGTGGAAATTCTCATATAGCTGTATAATTTAATTTTTACAACGGAGTTTGCAGCCTCCGATACTGCAAAATTGATTTGGTTTGGGAATTGTGAGATTCTTTATGAAGAACAAGGGTAAAGCCCTTACTTTGGTTATATTTTTATGTCTAGCGTTTAACTTTTTTACGACTCACGAAATATTGTAAGTCCATTTATAAATAGAGTAGCGCAATAAAGCAATGAATACCTCGGACGCCAACGCATTTCAATGACCCACATTTTTATGCCGACTCCGAACAGCTAAAGAAAGCTTTTCATGACAGTCTATGATTATTCTCTGGAGATTTGCCAATTTCGCTCGAAAGGCTAAAATATTTCATCTTATTTCTGGGATTCAAATATTCCACGTAACAGGCAGATAAGCTAACCATTAAGCATTTAGTCTGTTTAGTAGTTTTAAATTTACAACGAACAACTTAAACAAACAATCTAGGACTAATAAAACAATGAGCTAGAGAGAAAAACACGCAGAATAACGTATTTTCTAAAACTTCAATCAATCGTCAACTGCAAATACACGGTGTTCTTAAATTCAAAATATAACTGCTTCTTGGCAGAAGAACTCTCCCATTGTTTTGCATGCAATGGTAACAACGCAAAGTGCTTCATTTTGCATAAGGAGCACCTTCATTATTAACGGCCTGCTGTGGGAGTGGACGGGGCATTTCAGGGAGACAGTTTCAAAAGTTTTTTCTTTTCCACTTTCAGGTGAAGGGTGTACCAAATGAATGGAAAGAAGAAACTAATAACCCCAGGCCAACCCCACACATAAGCTTATTACTCTGCGGGACAAGACAGTTGATGAGGTCGAACTGGCTCAGAAGTACTATAGCCAAGAATGGTTGTACGAATCTGAACGTACCAGTAAAACAGAGCGCCTTTTTACCCGTTTTGAAATTGTTGTCAAATCTTCTTACGCTCTAAATAATAATTGAAATCCAATACAAAAAAACTGCTCTTTTATTCGTTCGAAATATGTCGAAATCTACAAATATCGAATACCATACTCAAGGATTTTGTGAACCGCACAATCTTAAGATTCACTGGCCAATTATTTTAACAAGAAAATTATGGTGCAGGACACAACGGCTGCACGTCAACATAAACAAACATCACTGGAAGTGGATTGGCCACAGCAAGCCACGATATAACGAAGAATTCCTTTGAATGGAGTTCTCAAGGAGCAAATAAAAAGACCAATAACAAACATTTAAATCAGTTGTCTTAGCTGAAGTAGCATCATGCCACAGTTAAAATAGTTAGCGGCACGCAATCAACAATGGAGACGTTTCGTTGACGCGCTATGCCCCAATTAGGGTTAAAGGGTATGATAATCATAATTACCCTTATTACAAAAGGCGTTTTATAATAAATGATAAGTTAAACGAACTCCCCAAATTTCCGTAATGAACATAGTCTATATTAAGGATATAATAAACCCCAGCGTATCAAATGGATACCAAACTGCAATAGAAATTAAAAAAACTGTCAGTCCAGCATAACCTAACTTAAGATGTGTTCAATGGCTTTTTTTTAGATCAGAACAGCACAGCACAGCACAGAAGTAGTGAAAAACGTCAGGCAAGTTAGAACAAGCAAACTTGTCAAAAAAAGCAACAACAAAAACGAAAAAAAAACAACCACCAATTTTTCTTTTTCTGATATCAATTTAATTTAGCGTATTTTCGTCACGAATAAGTAATTTTATTTTCAGCACAAGGTTAGGTGTTGATTTCCTGATTTTTAAAAATTTTTTTCAACTTTTCACAACAAATTAAAATTACAATGCGCTTAAAATACTACGAGAAAAAAGTCAACAGCTGCTTTTGACAGTTTTCACCAAACTTGCACTTGCTCAATAGGAGGTGCAGAAAATGCTGTGCTAAACTGTTCTAGAACAGCTCATTGAACACAAAAAAGATCAGAAAAGATCAGAAAAGAACAGAAAATTTCTCATTGAACACCAAAAGGCTGATCTTTTCTGTCTGAAACTGTTCTAGAACAGGTCATTGAACACTCTTTTAGTAATAATAAAAAAATATCTGTAAAAAATTAAATTAATATAAAAAGGGAACGAACTGGAACTTAAGTTCCAATTGCCTGGGCAGCTTCATTTTATTTCATTGTTAATTTCAAAAGACATGACTGAGTCCAAAAAAGTTGTTCTAAAATTATCTAATTAAAAAATTATCGTGAAAAATAAAAGGCATTCAAACTATCAGGTTCATTCGTTCAACTTCCATTATTCGGCTGAATCTGGTACTGTGTGAGAGTGTATTTGGCCATCTAAATTCACTTTTGAAGTGGAATTTGAACGTCACTACACTCGATAGACCAAGTTGAGCCAAAACATTAAAAATTGATCGGCAGTTTCTTCAATAATTTTAGGCCGCAATTCGAATGGAAAAAAATTAGTTGAGTTAAAGAAAAAACAAAACTTCTTCTCAGTAAACGTACTTAAAATTAGATCTACGTCTAAACACATTTGACTTCGCTAGAGTGCTAACTATTTAAGCAGTTAAGTTATTATAAAACTATTGACTAATCATCAATAATAATCAAATTCCATTGTTTTTCTTTTACAATAGGAACGTTTTTCAAACTAACAGCTTCTATTGAGTGTTCAATCCTTTTAACAAGTTTCGTTTACCCGAAACTGTTATTGAATTTTAGAATTTTCTGTCGCATATAATTTACCTGTTGTACAATGGAAGCAACTGGTGCGTAATCTTCGTCAGAAGCAACTGGATCATATATTGGTTCATCATCGGAAAGGTTCGGATCATCACCGAAATGTGTTTGTTGCTGATTTAAATTATCCAGAGGCCTCAAATTGGCCATGTTTTGTCGACGACGAGCATCTATTAAAACATCTGTCAGAAGTCCAGTAAACTCGAGTGGACTAAAACGTGCTAGTTTTTGACGGCCCTTTTCAAAATAAAACAAAATCATGGCAAAAATATTTTCAGAAGAACTTATGTATGGAGTTTACCTGGTTGCGTGTGGCACTTAGAAATGGATTCGCTGGAAGAAAAGGAACTGCAACATTTTCCGGATTCAATGCAGTCGTAGCCCAAACTACAGTATTCAAATATTATAATAAAGTATTTAGTTTTAGTCAAAGAAATACTTACTTGCTTCGCTCTCTCGTCTGTCAACTTCGTCGTACAAGTCCATAACAAGCTCTTCGAACATTTTGTTTGGCACAAGTTGAAGTCTACCGCGAGCGATTTTTAGCTGCTCGCTTATTTCTGAGTTATTCGAATCGGGAATACTAATGTGCTTTGCATTCTGTAAGAATCGGTCAGACAAATCTTAGGATTAAAAAACAAATTCTTACCACATGATCAGGCTTCTTGCCACCCAAGAACATTGTTATACGGTCAGTGACATCATACATAGCCTCTACTAGTCGTTCTGCGATAGTGTTGTGATTGTTGGCCTTGGCCACTTCGTATGCTGTACTGCCACTTCCATCGATTGCATTCAGATCGGCTCCGTAAATTATAAGCAACTCAATCTGCGAAGCTTGTCCAAATTTCGCAGCTACATGCAGCGGATTTGACTTTTTTTCCTATCAAATTAGAAACGCATACATTTTTATTGGTTTTTCAAAAATATTCTGAGGTAGAAAAGTAAGTTGAGATTTACCTCATGAAAAAAGTTCGGATCAGCTCCTTGAACCAACAAACGGAGAGACGTCTCAAGATTGCTTGTCCTGACACTAGCATGCAACTGCTTGCTTAGTTCGGTTTCTAAATTTCCATTGAAACTTTCATCGTCCTGGAGATTCGGTTTCAGTACAAAAGCCAAATTTACGTGCTTGGCTTTGATAAAATCCGACTTGGTCGGATGGAGTGGATCTTTTGGTGAGGGTTTCCTTCTGACAGTTGCTTTACCAGTTGAATCCAATAAACAATGCTCCCATACACTATTTGCACCGTGGGCATTAAGAGAATTAACAAAATTGAGAACAGATGGGCACCAATGACCCTGTCGCAGTGACTTCACAACAGAAATGTGGCGACCAAGACTTCTATGGACAGAACAACAATCGGAGCAAAGAAGAATACCACGATTTACCGATGCCCATGATGGATCTTCAAAAGAAAAAATCTGTTTAAATGGGAAAACTATAGACTTGGTCAGTTTAATTTCATACCAGACGCCCCACAATCTCCACAAATTTCCGCTTGCAAACGAGATTTGCCCCGGGACATTCTAATAAATAAACGATCTTTGTTTGCAAAACACATTCACTTCATAACTACTAAACGGCAATGGAGAAATATTTCAGTTATCTGATTGAAATTTATTTTATAAAATTACGAAAATAAAATATAATGTTGATTTCCTTTGCAAAAACAAAAGCACTCTTAAAAAGTGCTTTTTTTTTCGTGCTCACTGGAACAGAAAAGACAAAATTCTTTTTTTATCATTGTATGTGTGCTATTTTTGACAGCCAACTCTTCCCGTTTGTTTTGTTCTGCAATTTATATAGAAAGAATGTTTTCGAAACTTTATTAATAAATGCACTAGGAAGAAACTTCCTCATCCGAATAATTGTACACAACACTTTGAACAAAATTATTCACAGAATGCCTTTCGTTTTGTGTAAGGAATTTCAGAATTTCAAACACTTCTTCGTTGGAATCAGAACTAGATGACGACTCATATATATTTTGATAATTTCAGCTAAAATTGAGCGATCAATTTTCACAAAATAGTTTATTGTTTATTTTTATTATCTCTCTTTCACAGTCCTTTAACCAATAATGCAAAATAATCAAACTGCAAACTGGTAAACGTCAAATGTTTTGTGTTGGTGTACGTGAAAGTGCGTGTAAATCTTGCCTCTGAATCGAGATTCGTAAAAGTGCTTTTTCGGGGCAAAAAAAAAGTGATCTAGTGCCTCAATGTAACATATTTCGAGCAAAAAAGCACTTTTAAAAGTGCTTTTGTGTACCACTGGAAATCGACATAAATAAAAGTTTATTTATCCCAAGATTCCAATCCCAACCCCAAGTGATAAAATTTTCACTTGACAGAAATGATTTCGAGTGTAGACTGTAGAGTTTTGGATTGGCCTAGAGGTGTGCGTTTCGTGATAAAATTTTTATTTACAAATTAGAGAAGTCATCGACATACTAGATCAAATTCAAAATTTCACTTTCCAGAGAGTGAGTTAAATGAATGGATCTCATCATTCAATGAAACTTGTGAAGTGAATCAATTTTCTTTGAATTCAGTGAGGGAGCTAGTCCAATTAGCACCTAGATTACTCATTTCAGTGGTGAATTTTCTCGTTCCCTGGAAAGTGAAATCAGCTTAATTAAATATTGGACGATTTCTGTGCCGAGGACTTAGCAATTATGACTTTCCTGGGAATGGATCCACTACTGAAATCATACAGTCAATTGTACTAACTCACTCACTGAGTTCTACTAATATGGATTCACAATGGAAACTGATCCTCCTTTTAAAGTAAAATTTATATAGTTCAGCAATTAGCAAATAATAAAAAAAACTTTCATGTGCAAGATTTATCAGCCATAATCATTTGAATTTGTCTGAAAACAAACATAATTTTGTAACTTCGCTACGGTTTTTAACTACAAAGTAAAGAAAGCGCAAATGTCAATAATTGACAAGCCATCATCTAGTACCATATTTCAATAGTTTTGAAGGGGGTAAATTTTTCCTGAAGAGTGGAAGAAATCGATTTATACCTCCTTGTGGTTTTCGAATTCGAATGCGTTTGTTTTTTGCTGGCCATCTTGTTAAATAATTGCAATTTGTCAAATTTGGGTGTTCTAAACAAAACAAAACAAATTGCCGAAAATTGATAAAATTGATCATATTTGTGTTAAATGAACGTTAATATTAAAAGCTTTTTGCGCTTGCTTTGATCACACTATCCAACCCTATTTCAATTCAATAATGAATTTAGACTCAAATCACTCAAACAAAGAATCTGTCCGTGCGGCATGTAAAAAGTGCGGCTACGCTGGTCATCTCACGTATCAATGTCGTAATTTCTTTAAAGTAAGTTTATATTTCTTTGTAATGAAGCTGTGAGTCTAAATTTCAATATGATATTTTCAAGGTCGATCCTAATAAAGAAATCCTTCTGGATGTTGATAGTACGAGCAGTGATTCAGAAACTGAATACGTAACTCCATTGACAAGCTTACGAACGGAGGAACTTAAAAGAAAACAAAATGAACTTTTAAGGAAACAAAAGAATGAAGACAAATCGTCTATTACTAAAGATAAACATAAGAAAAAACTTAAAACAAAAACTAAACAAATCAAAAGACGAAAGAAGCAATCAAGCACCAGTGCATCTGAGTCGAGCAGCAGCAGCAGTAGTAGTAGCAGTAGTACTAGTAGTAGCAGTTCCAGTTCCAGTACTGATTCAAGTGAAGATAGGAGTAGAAGGAGAAAGAAGGCACCTATTAAAATAAAAAGAAAAACAAATAAAAAGCGCCAAAGCTCTTCTAGTTCATCAAGCTCATCGAATTAGATTGTAGATGCATCAATTTTAATATTTTTTTTAAAACACATTTCAATAATAAAGAACATACAGTAATTCCCGTTTATTTACTTCCCCGCTTTGATGTACAACCCGTTTATTTAAGCAATCTTTTTCTGCGTTTGTTATTTTGTTTGATATTGCTCACAAATTTACCCTGTTAAATGCTTATCGGATATTTACTTAACCCTCAGCATGAGTCGTAGACCTCGAAAGATTTTTGCATCTGGCTTGAGCCTTGAGCCTTTTTCGTATGATTTCTCTCTTCTCTCATGATTCAGAGTACAAAATATTCGGTTTAAAAATGTTTTTCTTTTCTTTTTATTAAACGATAAGAATAAAAAAAATAGGTACATATTTGAAATTGTCTGCCAATCTTGTTATCAAAAGTTATTCCGATAATCGTTTTATTAAAACGGCTCTGTTGCATAAGCATCAATCGACGTTAAGGTTGAACCAAACGTCATTTGTTGTAATGATGGTAAGAAGTTTGAAGAGAGGGGGAATGTTGGACTTAAGTATTTTTTTAAACAAACAAGAGTCGCCTCTGAATTGTAGACCAAGAAGTGGCTGTCACAGTGTCACTTCTCAGAATCATGAGATGCTATCTTTTTGCGCCAATGGAATTGATTGAAGATGCTCCTCGACCCTCCTGGACGGTTCTTTTCGTAATAATGTAAAGCGACATTAGTTTTTCCATTGATAACGGTATACGATATATTTTAGTAAGTTAAAAAATAAATTCTAATTTGTAATCTTAAAAAAGAAATCTATTCAACTGCAGAGTCAAAACTCAGCAGGATTTACAAATGTATGAGAATCGCAAGAAAGCATCTTTCTTTTTCTTCTTTAATTTCGACGACGATATCATTGTGATCTCAAAGCGATCACCCGGACTTCTCCCAAAACCCATTAACAAACATCATTTGATAAAAAAAAGATATAAAGACTTTATTTTACAAATTAATGTTATTTGTAGTCTCATTACTTCCATTTCTCGTATACACTAAATAATGACTTCCAAACTTTAACAATTCACAAATCTATTCTGTATATTCTGATGAAATGATCATCTCCACAACTAGCCAACTGTAGTCCATCTGCTTTGGGTCTAAATTGTAACTTCCTGACTGTCAAATGATGGGCATCACTATAAAAAAACAACAAATGTATCACGTCTTAAACAACTGAACCCAACAAACTCACTTCTTTTGAATTGTAAAAATTTTTTCCAGCTTTTCTTTGAAGGCACATATGTGAATGATTCCTGTTTCCAGACCTAAAGCCAATATATACTCTGCGGCATTTCTGCTACTGACCTTGTCAGCAAAGGCAACGGCAGTTACTGATTCATTCTTCATTTCAAACGTATCTACAACTCGCCAGTCGTTAAGGCTTGTTTTGGTGGATGAAACATCACCTTTTGTCCAAACAACAACCTTCCCGTCACGCGATGAGGTTACAAAATACTTTGAATCATGTGACCAATCGCACGACCATATTATCCGGGTGTGTATTCCGTTTGTCTTGTCCGTCGTTGCAGCTAGATCAAATGAGATCGATTCAGGTGTGGACTTGTTTTCAAAGAGGCTCCACCGTCTATCACGAGATACTGACAGAAGGTACTTATTGTCTGGAGAGAACCGCATTTGCGTGACTGTCAGTTGATGCGATGGCAGCTTTTGAACCTGTTTCCATGTTGAAGTGTTCCTAAAAAAAAGCAATTTAAGAATGGAAATTGCAAACCACTTTGAGACATACCATAAAATAATTTGAGCATGCTCAGCATTTGTTGCTCGACATGACGAAGCTAGCAACCTACCGTCAGGAGACGAAGCTAATGCATAGATTTCAAACCCGTGACCATAAAGCTTCTGAACTTCTGGCCAAAGTGTGTTCTGCATGAGGGTTTCTTCTTGAGGAGGTGTACTCAAAGCGACCGGGACAAAGTAATTTTCAGGATATTCGTCCTTTACGTGTTTTTGCTGGGCTGGATCTTCAACCGTGTAAACTGCTTTATTAGATAAACCTAGTGAAGGTACAGAAGCACCCTTTGGAAGACCTAAATTTAAAATAGTCTATAGCTTGGAATAAAATTTCGAGTGGAAATTGTCTTACTTTTTAAGATCTCATTGCCCTCATTGTCATCGTTGGTGTTAGTAATTGTTTGAAAATTTTCTACAAAGTTTCCAGTGGCTTGGAACGTACGAACAATTTTTTCCTCAGCACCGCTGGCAAACTTGTAGCGTGAAAGCACCGAAATAGTTTGCATATCATATCCGTGCACTTGCGGACGAGCCAGCTCGTGCCATGTATCTTCCAGACTACTTAAACGCACCCAGGGTGCATGTAGTCTTGTAGTTTGATCGGCGGAAACAGACAACAAGAATGCTCCTCGAGGTTCCCACCCGAGGTCACGTACCTCCCCAAAATGTCCACTAATTATAACATTTGGTGTCCAAACTGATTCGTTCTCTTGGGACTTATTCCATATATGAAAACCACCTTGAAAACTAAATCCAAGAATAGAGCTGCCATTGCTCGAAAATTTTCCACCGAAAAACCCTAGCGAATTGCCTCCAACGCCACCAACCCGAACTTTCTCCATCCAAACGCCATCCTCAGTTGGTTCCCAAATAATGATCGACTTATCAATAGATGCAGACAAAAGCTTTAGCTCTTTGCCACTACTATGCCAATGGACACCATAGACCCATCCTTCATGTCCATATAACACCGATTCCAAACTCACAGCACACCATTGGGTAGGGCCGGTCATAGCCACATGAAGAATTTTTTCTTCAACTCGAAGTTCTTCGTCGGAAATGTTGAGAAGGTCAACCTTGTTATTACTAACCTGCTCTTCCGTTCTTGGGGAGAACCTCCACAACCTAATGAAGTTATCCTGCGATGAACTCGCTAAAAGAAGATCGCCTTCTTCGGTAACTACAAAGTCTAATCCACGAACCCAGTCTTCATGGCCAGTAAGTTGGTGAATTTTTTTCATTTGGTTCCCATTCAGACTTGTCCAAAGTTGAACATTATCATCATCTGAAGAAAATGCTAGAAGTAGTTGTTCTGTTTTAGGGAGAGGCGTCAATCGAATTGAGAAACAAAACCCGCTTCGGAGAAGAATAGTCTGATAGCATTCAAATTGAGATGACTCGACAATTAACGACCACAGTTTTATGGAAGAATCCGTTGAAGCTGTTGCTACAGTTAGTTTTCCATGAACATACACTCCATCTAGAAAGTTGACCCCACTCTCGTGGCCTTTTAGCACATGAGTTTCTGGTGATTTGTTATGATAATCTGAAATATCCCAGACAATAGCAAGCCCATCATCGGAACCAGATAAAAACTCCGTTTCACTAGCACCTGGTGTACGTGCTATCCACTTAACTGTCGTTACTCGTTTTGTGTGCTGAACAAATGTTTTCGTTATTTTTGCAGATCCATTTAACTTGAAAGGCCAAAAATAACAAATTGAATAAACTTGGATGATTTGTTAACAGAAACATACCTTTGGATCAAAAATTGCCACTGAATTGCAGGCGGCAAATACTATTAACCCATTATTTCCCCAGTCGGCACTTTCAGGAGTTCGATTGCAGGCCACCGATGTATAAATGTTTTCTATTTTCATATTTTATCAATATTAAATTATTTATGAGAAATTCAATCCAAAAATTCGATTTGTTGTCGGTTTTTGTGTTGCACATGGGTGTTCTGTCGTGTCTATTTGATATGTCAAAAACAGATGTTTTGAGAAAATGGCCGCGTTCCTGGGACCTATGTTCGAAAATCTTGACTTAAGATTGCTCGCGTTCTTCGCAACTCCGAAATTTTCGAAACTACTACTGTCAGTCAAGAACGCTATTTAAGCTCTGTGTCAGATGTAAAATGGTACTGTGATTAACCTCTCGGTTCTACATAGTTAGTGGTAAAAGTAATTGGAAAACATACTAATTTTCCTAGTTTGAAGTTAAGGAATTCGATTTCCAAGTATTTGTGTAAGGTAGTATGCAAATTAAATTCACTTCAATCAATTTTGATAAAAAAAATTAAAATCATATGCCCTCAAAAATATTTTTTTGTTGCTGATAAATTCACTTTGAATATCAATTTATAAAATAGAATATCCGAAAATCAATACAAAATCAATTTCAATTCAACAAGCAAGCGAAAACTAGTAAAAGAAAAAATAAACCAAGAATACCGGGTAAAGTCCGATTGTCATATACGTTGTTTCCTTGTTTTGACAACTAGAACTTTTTTTAAGAATTTTCAGACTGCTTTTTTCCATCTGAAAATCTATGTTCGAAAATCTGAAAAAAATCTGAAAATCTAACTGTCAGCTAAATGTCAGCTGAAACTTCTGACTTTTTGGACCAATCAGAGCGACGAAAACTGACAGTAGTTTTCGAAGTCAAGGTGCGAAGAACGCGAGCATTCTGTCACTTTTCCCTTGTAAAAAGTTTCAGATGACAATTCAGATGACATTTAGATTTTCAGATTTTCGAACATAGATTTTCAGATGGAAAAACTTGGCTGAAAATCTGAACTTAATGTCGTTTTCCATTGGTCGTTCGGAAGCCTTCTGAACGCTTCTCAAATCATTCCATTGGCATCAAATGACAGTTCCTCTCCTCGAAAGAAGAGAAATTTGATTCTTGATTTGAAGAAGGAAGCGAAACCAGAACCACTCACACACTGAAACACTGTTGACGTCAAAATTGACAAATGTGATTTGCCATCTCTAAAAATTGAAAAAAGGTACCTGAAAACAATTATTAATTAACTAATTTTGTGAGATGAGTTCTAAAAACATTTTAAGACATATTCCTGTCGTTTTAAGTGAATTATGAAAAAAATGAAAAAAGTGAATGAAAAAAAAATAGCGCTGGACGTTTCACACCGATACACAATACAAGCAACAAAACTTCAAAGCAAATAAAAGTGTTACTTTGGCATCCCGAATCGGAGAGTTTTTCCGGATTACCAATGGAAAACGACATGAGATTTTACTTGTCAAAACAAGGAAAACAACATATATGACAATCGAACTTTACTCGGTATTCTTGGGTTATTTTTTTGTTCTACAAGTTTTCGCTTATTTATTGAATTGAAATTGATAATTATTGGTGTTTGGATATTCTGTTTTGCAAATTAATTTTAATAGTGAGTTTATCAACAAAGAAAATACATTTTTGAAGGCACACGATTTTCATTTTTTTTTTATCAAAATTAATTAAAATGAATGTTATTTTAAAACTGCTCAACTTGAAAACACTTGGAAGTCAAATTGTTGAATTTCAAACTGAAAAAATCTGTGTTTTACAAATAATTTTACTTCTAACCATGTAGAATCGAGAGGTGAATCACACTACCACTTTAAGACAAAAAAAAGTTAAGATAGTCGTTCATGGACTGACAGATCTCTTCGAACTTTCGGAATTTGTCTTGAACCCGGCCAATGTAAGCGGCACCTATTGCCCAATAGAAACTTTTGAAAAAGAAAGAATTAATTATTTTTGAATGCTTAACGGTTTACCATTTAAATGAAAATTAGAAATTTGCTGTTTTGCAAATAAAAAATACATTTTGTTCTCTCTCCCAAGAAACTTCATCTCCGGTGAGTAGGCAAAATAGATGTATATGTATTCGAGCAATAGCTAAGCATTTAAGCGGTTGCAGTCTATCGAGTGTTTGATTCAGTTCAATGTTGGGATAATTTTTGTAAGAATTAAAAAAAAGGGAAGCCTCCGGGGCCTAACGTAATTATACCTTATCTCACAAGGTCTTTGTAAGAGAATAATGGAGGGGACATATATTTTTTTGCCATAGCATGAAACTACTACGCTTGTTCGTTGGCGCCCTGATTATACCCCGTGGTCGCCTAAAACTCACTCTGAATGTCAAACTGAGTTTTTTGAGCCTAGGGTTTGGCCTAAACTCGTCCTGAAGTAGCTTTATTTTTTTGCTGTGGCGAGTTTAGGAAACGAACAGGGTATTTTTACTCAAATGACAGGGATGCGTGGTCATTTCGTGGCTTAGCGTTTGTTGAGAAATGAAGTCAGGTTTGATGGCCTGGTTTTTTTGACAGCTCATAAGATTTTCAATGAAACCCTTGTGCTGGTCAGCCCCAGGTATAGTTCAACGAACGAACAAATTACCAAAGAAATTGACAATTCCTCGCAAAAAAACACTATTTTTCTTGATGTTTCTGGAATTCAAAAACAACAAATACGCCACGGACACCACATGTGTTTTGAGTGACATAATTCTCAAAAGAATTTTAATTAAGGAAGAAATGCTTCATATTTAAAACGCTATAAAAACCGATTTTTAAAAGGCTTTTCTGATTAAAAAAAATGAAAACGTACCAAATTACCACATACCTAGTCTACCTACTATTTGATATACCTAATATTGCAGTATTGCTATCGCCAACATATTTGTTTTCCAAAAAAGATTTGAAAACAATTTTAGTTCTTTTTAATATTCTATTTAACTTTACTTCAAAGCGAAAAACAATTAAATACTTACCATACTGTGTATTGCTTCCCGGTGTTCGTATCGTAATAGTAATAGTCTGCCATAAAATTGTTTTTACTCTGGTATAGGTTTTCTCGGACAGTTGACAAATCCTCCAAGAGCCAATACACAAGGTAAGGTTAAGAGAAATACGTTAGATGTGCTAATTTATTCTTGTAAGACGATAGTAACAGAGCTTTCCATCAACCACTGAAAGGGAGATTTTACAGGAAACAATTTTTGGACGATAAACGATTGAACGATAATCGAACAAACGACACCCACCAAAAACAATAACCATTCAAAAATGTGAGATTCATGTCAAATAATTGGTTTTTCACAAAATATTTCTTGCAAGAAATCATTTAAAAAAAATAAGGTTTCACGTGAGATTCTTCGATCAGTCAAAAAATTCTCAAAGGCTTCTCTTTGTGGGACCCACCTAATGTGTGTATGCATTTGTGCTACTGCTTCTGTTTCTGTCCCCAAATCAATCAAATTTTCAATCTGTGTCATTACAGAACTTTAAATGATTTACATAGTGATTCCGTATGGGTGATACTAATAATGAAGAACTGCCATCATATATTTTTGTTTTTTATTTCTTTTCAATAATTTCAAAGAGCAACAGTGTTTAGAGCGGAATAGTTTCAATAAGGTATATATCTATGTATTATTTTTTTTACTAAGAATTTGTTAGCTGCTAGAGCTATAATAATATTTAATAGTTTTTCCTTGCGTAACAAACAATAGGTTGTTAATAAACATATTTAATGCTTAAATATATCTGAGAGTTTTGTTTTTTGTTCTGTTTTATTATTATTAAAATTTATGTATAGAAACAACAACACTTAACATAATTTTTGTAAATTTTAAAAGAATAACCCAACTTATTTTTTACATGTTTTTTTTCATTATATAACCTTTTTTACTTTTGTTTACCTTTAGGTGTATATAACTTTTAAGTGTATATTGTAAATAATTGTATTTACTCTATATATTGTTTGCTATTTTGTTTTTTTTTTATTTAAACTATGTTTACTTAAAAATAATTAATATTTCCTTTTACTTTTTCATTAATGTATAGTTCAGCAAGTCTTTTGAAGTGTTTAAAAATTGTTATATTGAATAAAAAAAAAAAAAGAAAATAAAAAAAAATCAAATAATAAAATAACCCAAAACATATAATTTTACTGTGACAAAGGGGTGGGAAGAAGTTGATTTTTGTTTATTCTGTTTTAAAATGCATATTATGTTCTTATAATGCAACTGTTCTATAGAAAACACGGCGTTTTCTAACAAAAAATTCTTCATTTAAATCTACAAATGCAATTTCTGTACATATTGGGTATATAAATTTGTCAATAGAAATATCAAGAAACTAGAAAAATAAGTTTGAAGTGTAATAGAGAATTCAATGTTTATATTTTTATAATAGTTTTTTTTTACATTTCTCTTGATTTATTAGTTGAATTGTTTTTTTTTTTTTGACATTTGGGACATTTTAGCATTTATGTTATTCATAATTCACCGAAATATTTTATTACGAAGAAAGGAAGCATCTTAAAACACTAGAAAGTTATAAATCTAGATTTAGTTTTTATTTTGTTTTAAAACCTATTTTGTAAATATTTATGTTAATAGGTATGTGATTCCTTAGAATAATTTCTGTATGTACAAATATTGAAGAAAAATATATATACGTACTAATTTCGGTTTATATAATCTAGCAACTAGCAATGGTAGAGTTACACTTTTTGTTTTTGATATTTTAACTATATATTTTTTGTTTGAGTTAATAATTGTAAATGTAATTTGTTATTAATTTTATATATATTTAAATAGATATTTTGGTTTGTATTGTCAAAGAGTTTTAGATAAGTGTTGGCTTTTGTTATATATACCTATTGAGACATGTCGATTTTTTTATTTAATCATTTCGTTCGGGAATAAGATAGGTGTAGGTTTTACAAATGAAAAGATTTTCAAGAAAAACTTATGAGATGATATGATTTAGTGTTAAATGTAAGATCAAAGAGAGTTTCAAATGTGCAATTTCTTCAGCTTCTCAGGGAAGGATTAAATAAATGTTTAATAGTAAAACCAAAAAAATACGAGTACATCCGACTTTAAGTGTTCCGTGGTTTCGAATGGTTGGATGTGAAAACACAGTTTATCCTTGAGGTAGTTTTTCACGTGATATGAAAATACTGCGAGTGGATAATAGGCTACAAAGACTTTCCAAAACCAAAGTCAAATTATGTTTACATAAAGATATTTGACAGTGCCCACACTTATTCGACAAGAAGAGCACCGCGTTAGTTCTCACGATGTCTAGTTGGTCTAGTAAACAAGAAGTTCAAGCAATTTTTTTTATTTTCTGGAGAATCTTTTCTGTCCAAAAGTTGGCAAAGATCTATCGGAGTAAAAAGTGTCAATGCTGATCTTTTACATATTTTACATGAAACATTAGTACGTTAAATACAACAACATCCCGTATTGGGAAAAAAGATTATATAAATATATTGCATACGCGTTTGCCAATGGAATATCATCACAAATTTTGGCTATCGATTTTATTCTATCGGCAATTCTAATGGGTCAGTTATGAGACAATTAAAAACACCAGTGAAAAATTGGTCTTCTGTAGGCCAATTTTCGATGGCAAACAAGGCATGTGCCCATCCTTAGTGAGAAATTCAGGAATAGCTCATATCCCGAGAGTTGAAAATTTGCTCTTTATGAGTCCTTCTAATGACTGCCCCTCTTGCAATTGAAAATTATCATTGAAGAAGTATTCCGTTGGAGATTTTCGATAGATCGAGGTTTTGAACTTTTCGAATAAACAAAAATATAACGCTGATTTTTTTCGAACAACTAATATAGTTTAACAAAAACAAAACCTGATTGTTTTTTTTATAAATTTTAATAAGTTTTTTTAAGACAAAATTATAACAAAGTATCGTTTTAAATTAAGTACAGAACATAATACAAAATAATTTTATTAAAAAGAAAAAAACATAGTTATAAATTAACATAGTTTATGTTTCAAGCGAATAACAGTACATTTTTTAACAGTAGGAATGTGCTAATGATAGGAAAGTGGAACACAGATTGTATAGAGAATAAAACATAAGAGCCCTTAGAAAACAGTGATTTTTTTTGTACACTTTAGGAAATCATTTTCAAAAGAACGTAACACGATTCTTTAGTTGTAAACTAAGTATTAATTGCAATTTAAATGACTTAAGGTGAATAATTTAAAATGTCTTTGTTTTTCAACTCGTAAGTACTAAAAATCACTTAAAGGGAGAGAATTGATTACACAAAGCAAACAAACAATATAATTTTTAGAAAAGCTTCGTTGAAAAAAAAAGATTTCTTTCATTGATAAATTATGGTTTTTTCCCTTAACTATGGAATATATTAAATGCCAAACATAAGATAATTTTAGAAATATGTAATTAAGTATTCTCAGTTTAAAATAAATAAATTTTATTTAATTGTTACTCAAAAAGGAATACTCCAGGTAGTTTTTTTTTTATATTGCTTTAGTTCATATTAAATGCAAAACTGGAATGATGTAGTGTGGAAAAATGAAGAAATAAAACAGATTATTGTAGACGAAAATAGAGTGGCAATTAAAGTATAAAAATCTGCTAATTTTTGTTTATTGCGAATAATGTATAGTTTTACTACAATGCGGATTTAAAAGGCATTACTTGAACCACTGACAAATCAAAACGAGTAAAAAACACAATAAACTCTTAAAAGTGTTTTTTTGTTTGAAATGCGAATATGTATTACCTTGATAAATTAACTTAAATAGATTTAAGAAAATTAAATCAACTCATAAAGCTTAACTGAATCCAAAGAAACGATTGAATTTACAGGGCATGATTTGTATAGGAAAATTTGAGGATCTGCCAATCGATTTCGATTCTCAAACGAGATGTGAATATTTGTTAACGAGACTCTTCACTACAAGGGAATACTTTATTATGGTGTCATGCCTCATGATAAGACATTTAATCCTTGATACTTTTTTGTGTTTCAGAATCAAAGAAGGGAGACTAGAAGAGAACATCTATGATTTCATTACACACAGGTCTAGAGTTGAAAGATATTATTTTAAGTTGAATTTGGGTGATTGCATATGATTTGCAAAAACTTCGACCAAGATTTAACACAGCCTTGCTGGAAATCAGACGGTCGCGGCTTGCAATATAAAACCAGTTTTCGATATGTTTTCTGCAGTAAAAAAAAAATAGGACTCAGTTTTACCAATGTCGCAAAAATATTGCTTTTGTTGTTGATCCAAATTCTTGCTAAAACAGTAAATAGAACGCTGAACAATTCTCCAACCAAAGGTTTGTTTTTTGTCAAACATTGATAGGCAACTTGTTATCAAAAATTGAAGAGAAATCATATCAACAGTTTTGAGATAAAGGCCAGTATTTAAAGAGTTAACATTAGGTACATACTACATCAGTGGTCGGCTGAAACACCCACAAGAGACACAACAGAACAATTAACAAAGGACACCAGCACTCGGTTGTGCATACAGACAGTCCCCCCATCTAACCACTAACAGCGCTCAATTCGACTTAAAAAAGACCAGTATATTTTATGGAGATGTATAAGATTTTACTTTTGAACCGATATCAATCGAATCATCACAAATTTCAATGCTTGGGAGCTTTACAGTAGCCAGCTACACCTCTAATGTCTCATTATGGATTAGCTTACCATCATTGGCCATCGTTACCATAGCTACCTGTCCTGAGTTAAAAACATCATTAATTTTAATGTAATTCAAATTATAAATAAAATCAAATAATATGATATTTCCTTATCACAACAAGTCCGGCAAAATTACCCCTGGAATTAGGAAAAGAACATATCAATTGATAGTTATGCGATTATGAAAGTAAGATAATTTTAACAGGACAACTAATGAGAAGCTTTCATGAAAAATTGAAAAGAAAAATAAATTTTTTCAAGTTTTCGTAGATATAATTCCCTTCTATTGCGTTCAAAATTTGATGAACGGGAACTTTATTATTTGAAGCAGATTTTACTTTTTAAAAGAAAAGAAAAAGTTAAGAACTATGGATCTACAAAAATAAACAACCTCGTTGTATGTTTTGAGATCTATAAAGTTTTTGCTTAGTATAAAAAAAGAATGTTTAAGTGTATAAGTAAAATGTTAAAGAAGAACAAATAGGTGTCATTATTATAATTCTCAATTTCGTATCGAATTGCATCCAAATATAGTTGAAGAACGCATAGGAAATGATTCTCTAGTGCGTATGAACGATTTGAATTTTCTGTGTAAACATTTTTGAAGCATTAAGGTTTTTTTTTTAGTGAAAAAAGATTTATTAATTATGTTTTAATTTAAATTTAACAATTTATATTTTAAGAAAAGTCACAGCTTTATTTTAGTAAAAAGCTTAAAAAGCTTGGGAAGTCATAAATAAATGTCCGCTTAAGATAAAAGTGTATTGCATTGAATTGCTAAACAAGTCGAAAGTATATAAGTTGCTTTCTTAAGTCTTAAATGTTGTATGTTGTGTTTTTGTGTTTTCTTCTATCTTACTTTTTTTTTAATAAAGTGAAATGAAGTTTAAGTGTTCAATATTTAACGTAAATAGTTATGAAAAGGAAAGCATTCAAATTACCTTTTTTTTGCGTACATATTTTGATAAAAACTAATGCTTAACGTTAAATTTCCTATTCAGCTTCTTAAAATTACATTTACTTGTCAATTCCTGTGTTGTTATTTTATTAAATACTTATTTTTCTTATATTTTTCTTTTTGGAGCTTAAATCTCCACTTCGACTGGAATATATCAGAAGTATATCTCCTCTTCATCGGGTGGTGGAGAGTTGTGTTGTGTTTTCTTTTTGTCAGTTGCAGAACTATTCGTCAATGTTTGTCGACTGTTACTGCTGCTGTTACTTGCAGTGGAAGCTGATGATGAGGTCGAACACGTTGATGCCGTACTGAGCTTTTGTGTGAGCATTGTATTGGAAGGTGATGAACGAGAAACAATTGGTGGTGGAGATGATGGATTAATTGTGCTATAAGCACTCACATTGCGACCAGCCAATGACGATTGTTGGTAGCTTGCGAGGGACGTGGGCATAGTGGAGGTTGGAAGACCAACATCCGAATTGCGTAATCGATATCGTTCTGGCAGTTTTGGATAAGTATTCGTCCTTTAATATGAAGGAGTTTTATTTTTCATTAGTTTACTATCCTTTTTATTTATTTTCAAAAAGCTTTTTTTTACCTTGTTGCTGGATTGCCAGTTTGTTGCGGTTGTTGTTGAATTATTGCTGGGCTACTTCCGGTTCTTGAATGATTTGGTGTCATTTGGTTCTGGAAAAAGAGCAACTTAAAGAAATATGTATTTGTTTTGAAGTTTTTTTTTACAAGTAGCATACAACTACAACGAAAATCTTTATAAATTTCTTTACGCTATTTTATAAAATCAAACTAACACTTTACTCCTATCGCAAAGTTCAAAGCCCCCGAATGAGCTACTGCGACATATTTGGTTTATAGGTCTTTCAGACCAATACTAGGACAGGGTAATTAAAAGAGACGGTTTCGAAACAGGCCCCAGCTCTTGAACCCCTGCAAGAAAGTACTGACACTGGATTACCCGGCCCTTTATGTCCAAGAGGTCTCCAAAACGACCAGTTTGGAGTTGTGCGTGACGTTAACTACCCCACTTAAAAACATTATGGTTCCGAAACACACAACACCCTTGAATAACAATAATGACTTCACCGTAGACTAGCAAATATGAGAGATCTATTCGCACATGGTTGGGATATCCACTCGAATTCACTCAAACCATTTTACGTTCTTGAAACGTTTGTAACACTAAAAGTTGTATTCTTAATTTGACTTATAGTGTGCGATTTATATAAGAACTTTTTTTTGATGCACTTTTTGAGATATTTTTATTTCGAAAATTTCAGTTGTATCCCTGACGTGCTCCTGTTAAACAATTCGGTGACTCGTCTCGGCAATAATATACTGGGTGCATATTAAAAAAAATTCCTTCGAAAGTATGGACATTTTTGTGCTATCTTCTTGCAGGCATTGGCGCAAGGCAAAATGATGTTCCAAAAAATTAGTTAAATACGTCAGTCTATTGTAAAATTAAATGTTGGTTCTTCAATATAGTCCTTTCTTAAAAAAAAATACACAATCCAAAAACTTAGTCACAATAATAGGTTAGTTCCTTAACAACCCTAAGAGTTGTCAAAAAAACCTGGGTTTATCAGTTCTCAAAAAACGCTAAACCACAAAATCGCCACACATCCCTGTCATTTGAACAAAAATACATGCCATTTGACAGCCCGTTTCAATACCTAAACTCGCCCTTGCAAAAACTTAGGGCGAGTTGAGGGAAAACCCATGGCAAACCTAGGGGTTGAAAAACACTCAATTTTACATTCAGCGCGAGTTTAGGCTTTTCAAAAAACGCTTTGTGTCGACCACAGGGAAACCCCAGGGCTTCAACGAACAAACCTAATACTTACTAAAGCAAGCCAAAATCTTAGTTATCGGGCTGTATACATAATTAAATACATAAAGTTAAGCAATAGAGCAGGAAGCCCTAGGGGCTAACGCATTTCTCACAACCATGCCTTGTGAGGGAATGGAGGGACCTACAATTCAGAAAGGCTAATCGAGAAAACGCTTTTCATGACAATGAGTTTAGTAGCGGGGGACTTGCCAATTCTTCGCGAAAGGCGATACCCGTGGAACCTCACGCATAACAGGCAGATATACTAACCATTTCACCACGTATACCAATAATCGGGTTGATTCATAAAAAAAAAGAGTTTGCGATGGGTGTAATTTTAATAACACAACCATACAAAAACACACATACTTAAAAATAAAATGCATTTTGATTATAAACCAATTTAAAACTAAAACTTATGAATAATAATAAAAAAATTTAGTCGATTCTCACCTTTTTATCAGCTAATTTAAGTGGAAACATTTGAGTGATACCTCCACTTGAATTATTACTGCAATTAGGTGGTGTAGTGATGTTATTGCTAGAATTTGTGGATTGTGGTGATTTTTCAGATTTTGTGCTAAAAGAAAACAATTTACACACGAAAAAACAAAAAGGAATAGGAAAAAAACAAAAAACATGGATAAAATGAAGGTTGGGAAAAAAAACATAAAGGAGAGATCTAACAAAAAAAAAAGAATAAAATTTAAGGAAAAATACTGCAAAAGAGAACATGAAATGAAAAGAAAAGAAACAGAAAAAGACAAAATAGTGAAGAAGAACCACAAAAAAGACTCAAAAACAATAATAGCAAAAACACAAACAAACAAAGTGAGAATGAAAGAAAAGAAAATATTACTGATGAATGATGAACGTTGATGGCAAGATGGACGAACAGTGCGCACAAACGTAACAGAGAACCAATAAATTTACCTAGACAGGGAGGATAGCTTCATAGGGATCTGCTGCTTGACACTGGCCGGGTTAACTTTGGGCGCATTAGTGGCGCTCAACAGATTCACTGGAGGGGTCTTCGGTACTGCTGGAACGAAAAAATCTTGTACATGAATCATAGAATTCTTCAAATGACGGAGGAGTATCTCCGCCGTCATTATTCGATTTGGGCTTTTTCTTGGATTTTGAAAATGACAATGATGATCGACGAAAGAGTGTTTTTCTTATATCTAGGATGAGGGACGAGGGACATGATAGTGAAAAGGATGGGTGCTTCATTTTTAAACTCACTTGAAGCAGATCGCCACTTATCTTTTCGTCGATCCACTGTGCTGCCATCGACTGCGTGATGTTCATCTCCGCTACTGTGTGGGGGATGGTTCTCATCCGAACTAGGTGCCATGTTAGCTATCGGAAGGGGAGTCTGCAAAAAACATGAGTAAATAAATTCAAACTTCGATTTGAAACAATATGCTTACACTTGGTGACAGCAATAAGCCCTGACTCGATAGCAGTTCCATTTTTCGATAGAGCTGCTCACGTTGTTGCTTGATATCTTCTTGTTCGGCTTTTATTTGTTTTTGTAGCGTTGCCTGAGCATTTTTTTGTTCATCTAGATCACGTTCTTGCTGTTCCTTTTGCTTCAGCCAAGCGGTTTTCTCCTCTTGTAGCTTGTCTTGGAGATTACGTAATTCCTCCAATTGATCGTTATGCTTGTACTGAGTCTTGGGGTTATCCCTAAATGAGGCCAACTGCATTTGTAGGTTTTGTATGGTCGTCATTTGTTGGGACACTATACAAAGCAAAGTTTGAAGATAATGTGACACCTGTAGGGCAGCATAGTTGTTATCCTTAAGGCAGATGTTCTCCGTATTGTTCCGTAAAATAGCACTCTGCTGTACGGAGAGGCTGTTGGAGATGGTATCGTAATCAGAATGATTACTTGCCGATATCGAAGAAAGAGATTCCTTCAGATGGTGATTGTCACGACAAGGAATTGGAGACATAGGCAACGTCGATAGGACCACATCACGACACGAAAAGGCGCTCTAAAAATGCATTTAAGGTTGAGTAATTTTTTTTTTTTATTTCATATGGCTATTACCTTGCTTCGTTTCTCATCGAATCCACCAAAAGTTTCTGCTCTTTTGGGTAATATTGGCGATGAGTATGCATCACTTTGTTTTTCACCAACTGAACTTGTGGAGCGGGACACGGACAGACCTGTTGCTGCTGTATAAAGGGTCGATGCTAACAGGTAAATCTCCTAAAAAAAATAAAACAATTACAATTAGTTTTGATTGAATTCATGAATTATGCAAATCATACCTGAACAGTATTTAATACTCTTTTCCATATTTCTATGGTATCACAGTCATCGTTTATTAAGTCTCTATAGGTTCCAAAATTCGATAAGAAAGCCTCGGCACTTGGAATAGTCGATTCTGGTCTTTTTTCTTTAAGAAGGCTTAGTTGTAGGAGGATTTTTTCTTCCAAAATGAGAGCTTGTTCGATGTCCTTCTGACGCATTTTATCTACAAAATTTATCATGCAAATGAGTAATGTTCGATTGAGAGGATAAATAGTTTCAAAATACTTTATGTACACAATGTAGCAGATTGGTTTCGTTATAAAATAAGAGTGTTTTGTTAAAGTGTATTAAAATATAGAGGGGGCGAGTTTCTTTATTTATTGTATAGTCATGAAAACAAATTAATTTTTACATTGTCACCGGTGAGAGAGCTATTCTTGAGTGAATTGAAGTTATTTCTTTAAAGCTTTGATTCTACTAAAGACTGATTGTAGTTTTGTACCCTCAAATTCAGACAAAATTTTTTGATGGAATCTACTTTTTTTTGTGATAAACAATCAGATGTAAGGATTATATTCTTAGATTTCTAAACCATTTTCGCTTTTTACTACCTCGGCTTCGAACAAATTAAAAGCTCAAAGATATATTCTGGAGATTCGAAACAAAAACTAGCTTAGTAAAAGCAATTATAGCCATTTTTACTTAGACTTTACTCGCATTGCAAGTCAAGAAGGTTTCTGCATTTGCATAGCGAACCAAATACTTTAACTCAAACTATAGTGAAATTGAGTGCTCAGCTTAAT
Organism: Melanostoma scalare; assembly: GCA_949752695.1. Taxonomy (NCBI): domain Eukaryota; kingdom Metazoa; phylum Arthropoda; class Insecta; order Diptera; family Syrphidae; genus Melanostoma; species Melanostoma scalare. Next base: position 22,605,270 of record OX456984.1, on the reverse strand, counting down.
GCTCACTTAAGTTATAACCAGGAAGAAGTATTACCTTGAATTATTGGCTCCGTATGTGAAGATTTCTTTTATCAGGAGCTAAGGACATGATTTGTAGGCTGTCTACGTACAAGCAGATGTTGCAACAACCCTTAAATCCTGGTCAGTAAGAACCCGGATTCGGTGGTAAACGCAGAAGATGTAGTTGCCCGTCGTAGCCTTTTATGTCAAACAGAGCATTACAAAACAGAAAAGTAATGTTATTCTATTTTCTATTAAGAACGATGTACTTAAGTAAGCCGAATTTATCTGTGGACATTCCCTAAACAGGTTGACCTTGTTGTAGGTGGATAATTATTTTACTTCACTAGCAAAAGTATCCAATGCTTGAGAAAAATTATTTGGTTTTGCACAACATCCCACAGAACAGAAATAAACTCAATTGAAAATCAAAGACTCTGAACAATGTGTGTGACCAAATTGCCATAAAATATTAATTATCCATTGGGTTTATAATATGCAAGACCAAGCTTGGAGTCTCATGTGGAATTCCTTTCAACAAAAAAATTTACTGCAGTCAATTTTTTTTTTTCAAAGGAATTCATTTAGGAGGAAAAAAATCGACTGCAGTCGATCTCTTTTTTGAGACGGATTTGCACACTGATTTTCACACACACAACAATTTTGACAGATCGAAAACGGCAAACAAAAACATCAACCTATAATAAAAAAATTAAAGGAAGCAGGACTATTTTGTGTTTAGATGTGAATTGAGAAAACATTTGGTGAAAAAAAATATAAAAATTGTGTGCTTAACAATATGAATGTAATTGTTTTGTTCTTTGGTGCTTGTTTTTCTTTATCAGTTAGTTGGACACACACACATTCATAAAAAAATTGCTACTTTTCAATTTCCTAAATACCCAAAAAAGAATCGAATTTAGTAGCGACTGCAGTCGACTGCAAAAGGGTGAATGGAAATCGACATTAGACAGGAAGGATTTCATAATGATCAGAGAAGCACGTCATAAAAACAGGTTCTTAGATCATCTAGTCCTCCAAATGCATAACACTATGTAACTTGAAGCGTTTAAAAATCATATAAGTAAGTCGCATATAGGCGATCGTTCGTAGTGTTCACATATATTTATAAAGTGTGAAACCGTCTTTACTGAAATTTGCTGGTTGGTAGTGGCACTAAGGACCCGAATTATCTGGTGAAAGGTATTTCAATACAATGGAGACACAAACATAAAGACCAAAGTATTCATCACTGAGGGTACTATAATGGCCTTAAATTCTTTGTACTTCCGCTGACGCTTGTAGAGAAAACAACCGCCTCTTTCGTGTTGTCGCAAGAATAATTGCACTTAAATTAAAAGAGAACAAAATTTAATAAAGATTTATTTAGATCTAGGGGAATTTATTGAGCAATCTTTCGGTTAAAGTTTATAAGATATTTAAAGTCGATATACTAGTCGATTGTGATCCGAATATGACTGTATAGTCGAAACGCGGCATTAAAATACATAGATTGATTTAACAAGACTATAAGGTGTTTTATTTGACTTTATAACAATTAAATTGGAGTCTTGTTGGCTAAACTTCTTTTAACTTATTACCAAAAAGAGCAGCAAAGATCCTTTAAATATTAACCAAAAGATTGTTCAGTGAGAGAATGAGATCGAAACCTTTTGATTATAATGCAGAAGCAAGCTCCTCAGATATATTTTTCCTGATCTTTTACAAGATAACTCCATATTTATATAAGAACACATCGAATAATTCCTTTAAGAGTTCGCTACACATCAAACTTACTTGCAACCATAATACTTCACTTCGTCACAAGACTATCGATAATTAATGAAGGGGTTAGGAATACCCTTGTAATGTTAAACACACTGCAAGCATTCAGGAAAATAAGAGAGGATTTTTGGGTATAACTATGTCAGAAAGAGGATGTCCTTTAAAATAACTTACAAAAATATTCAAACATGGAACTCCTCATCATTTTTCTATGATGAATCATCCTTAAGTTTCTGTGCATAAATGGTGTTCAATACAATGTAATGGGCGCGAAAAGACTGTGTTCTTTTTTATCCATAATTCGCAATTTCGCCGCTGAATTGCCTTTTAATGAAAAGATAACAACAATCAGAAAATTAATCTTATCAATACAATTGTTTTGATACACAAACTGAAACAAGTTGAATTCAACCAGATGCAAGTGTGCTCACTTCTGGGTAAGTTCCTACATACATGAACAAAACTTCCAGGTCAAGTCTATTATACTTACTTAACCTACACATTAACGAACGGCAAGACTGCAATTTCACTTTTTGTTTTGTTTTTTTCTATGAAACTATTTCTATAGTTTCAGACACCACTGCATTAGAAAGCTTACAAATCTCTGCTTATCTGTGCTGATAAGATAACAAATCATTTTGTAGATAAGTCGTTCAGAGCTTTCTCGTGGTCTCATTCATCTACTGAAATCGAACGAGTTTAGTTTGATTTTATAATTTTTCAAAGAAAAGGTCATCTTTAATACAAAGAGGAAATGCCTCCGAGGGCATTTCTAGTATTTAGCTCTACCGTACTGCACATAAATGACTTTTAATTTAAGAATAATTGTTTTCCTACTCGTTTTAGTTTTAAGTGACAAATCATATGCAAAAGAAACAGAAACGCAACACTGCCCATCGTATTGTTCGTGCGATTTGTTTGAAAATTTTAACCGAGCCGTTTGCAGGTAAATGGTTTTTTGTATGTCATTTTTTGTCATTGAAAATTCATTACAGAAAAACAATTTCATTCACTAATGAATGAATCACTTTTCCCGTAGATAGAAAATCAACGAGTTTTATCAAATTTGGTGTGTTTTTATGTTTCAGTGGCCAACAACTTATAACACCAAATGTGGAAGTACCAACTGCAGTGGAATTGCTTGATTTGTCATACAATGACATCACTACCTTAGATAATGTCTGTTTTGAGGTGAGTCTTTTATCAGAAAGATAAATGAAAAGCAAGCGGAACAACAAAATAAAACCAAATGCCAACACTATATACATACTATGTACTTCCAAAAAAGTTAAAACCGGATGATAGGCCGTATAAGTTCCAAATAATTTATACATCATTTAAACAGTGCAAATTGTGAAATTAATTGGATAAATGGTTTTGAATGCACTTTTATAGAAGAAATATTAAGAACACATAATAAAAGAAGGCTCCAAAATTTATTCTGATTCTGCAAATGTGCTGGTGTGTTACTCAAACTGGGCAAACTTATTGTCAAGTGAAAAACTGCATTTATAGTTAAAAAAAAGTGTGCAACAACTTTCAGACGCTTTAAAGATGGCAGAATTTCATAAAATTTTGACAATGTGTTCTGTTTTGTGACTCAGAAGTTTCAAAATTTGATCGTGCTAGGAGTACTTATCAACAATGAAAAATTAACGCAAAATAATAAACAAAAGATATCAGTGTCAAGACTTAACACTTTGGTGTGTTACGGGTCCACTCATTGGTTTATTAGGTAATAAACTAGAACCTGGCTAAAGTCAACTTTTCTTCATAGGCTTGGTCGTTTGGTAGGAGAAAACAGGAAATAATATATTTTTTGCTGATAAAAAAACAGCTCACAGGATGTACCATTCAAGTAAATGTTAATTTAAAAAAACTTAGATCTTGTACCTTCGCACTTATAGTACCAGGCCAACAAAGTTATAGAATTCAGAACAGCTTTCTCAAAGCTAATGAAAAAAAAAAATTTTTTTAAATAATTTTCTATTATTTTTTTTCTAGGGTCTCATATATTTAGTAAATCTAACTCTTGATCACAATGCTCTACACACAATCTACCTTGATGCATTCAGCTCACTAAGAGAAGCAAAGTTCATTGATTTGTCCTACAACAGACTTGAATATTTTGACGAACGAATTTTCGAAGCCAATACAAAGTTACTGAAATTAGACTTGTCAGGAAACAAGTTTATGTCTCTACAAAATAAGCCACTTCTAAGAAGCTCATCAATTCAATATCTTGGACTTCATGACGCACAGGTAACATACATCTATCCGCAAATGTTTAAGGAAATCCCCGCATTGCGCGAAGTTGATATTTCAAGCAATCTTATGATAACACTAACTGCGACAGCCTTCAACCCTCTCGATCAGTTGAAGATGATCAATTTAGAACAAAATCGTTGGATCTGTGATAATGGTCTCGACGCAACTTTGAAGCAAATGCAACGACGTGGTATTGAGATAAAATTGAGTTCGTGTGCAGTATTTGACTTGAAAATGCAAAGTAAGACTGGGAAGATTCATATGTTTGAAAGAATGATGGAAGCACCACCATCAGCGACTCGAGTGGAATCCGAACAGAAGGAATTCATTTCAATCGAAGATGTGTGGAAACCAAAGAAAACCAACTCTTTTGAATCCGAAGAGGGGAGGTCTTGTGAAGAACAAAGTCCCGTGAAGATATGTCATCTGCATCGTAGTTGTTTGGCCAACCTAAGACTTTTAATCAAAGAGAAGACCGCTGGAGAAGTCATCTCAAGGGGGCATTATTCGGAGGATGATTTAAAATTCATTTTCTTCACGGGCATATCACTGGGTATTATAGCAGTTATATTTTTGGCAACATGTGTGCTTTGTGTGCAGCGATGCTTTAAAACTCAGAAAAAACACTCACAAAGACGTACTGAAGGTAAGATACAAATGAATATCAAATGGTATTTAAGCTTGCTAACTATATCCTCATTAAGCTGTCAATCCGCCGACTACAATTCGTCGTCCTATTCCTCCACTGATCCCGCCAAGACAACGTCGATCTAATCGCCGTTCGAGGAATCCTCCTCCAGCTCTCAACCGATCTCTATCAACCCCAGCTCATAGAACTCCTAATGGAAACCAAGGCGATTTTGCGACTTTTTTAACAAGATTTTTCGAAAGGCCTACAAGACATCAATACTATAGAACAATTAATGAGAATACAGCACATATGATTCGAAGACTTAGTCAGAGCAACTTGTTTAACAATCGTCGTAGTCAAAATTTTGCCACTTCTCCTAATACCGATGGTGAAGAAGGACAACAATCGGAACCTCTAGTCTACCCATTGGCTGTTGAGAGGCAAGAATCCTTGGAACAACTTCATGGGCATCGACGTACGGAAGAGAGGTGGGAGTCTCCGACGAGGAGACCTGAGACTCCACCACCATCATACAGGGATGTATTTCAGCCTTAATATTTAAAAAAAATATTTTATACGAAACTAGGTACGGAAAATAAAAAAAAATTGTTTAATTTATTAGACAACTTAATTCGTAACTAGGTACCTACTTCTTTGATATTTAAGACGCAGCGATAAAAAACTAATCCACTGATCTAAAAAAGCGGAAAATCTTCAAGACCCTATTCAGCTGTCAATATATTTACAAGATTGTACGGACAATCGAAATAAGTTTTTTGCTATGTCGCGATAAACAATAAACGTCCCAATTTGGGTTAAAAAAAAAAACAATATTTTTCCCTCAAATTTGAGGGGAAAATGACAGGTTTTCAAATTCTGAAAAGAGAAAGATCGTTCATTTTCCATTGCTATTGTTGATTCGTTGAGAGAAAAGCCGGTGGACATTTGCTTTTCAAGCCCCATTCATTCATTAATTAATTCAAGAAAAGGCTCATTGAAATAAAAAATAAATTCAAAATTTATGTCGAAACTCGCCCACCACTTTTACTGGAAAAAGTGATAATTGTGAAAGAAATATGTACAAGATATGGAAATAGTAGATGTTAGTTAGGGTAGTGTAGCTTACAAATGTTTTTATTTTTTTTTATTTTACACAAGCTTACCTTCTAGCTCGCTATGTCCCATAGCTATAGCGATTTCAAGCACAGAATATACAAAAGCATTGTTATTTTTGGATATGGTTTTAATAAATTTTGAGGTTAAGCAAAATGACAAAAAAAAGAATATTTCGAACAACTAAAGCCAGTAATGAGGAGGTTTTAGAAAAATTAATAAAAAAGGAAAGTTTCAGGGGCAGATAATGATTAAGATTAATTATATTGCTCGACACTTTTACAGGAAACACAAAAATAAGATGGAAATTGATTAAAGCTTCTCTAAAAAAAACTTACCAATTAACTCCCTCATATTCGCTTGTTTGGCGTCAATAAGTTTTTGTTTTTCTTCAGCGGTAAGATCATCAGTTTCGATATCATCCGAAGGACATTCGAGAACAGAAGCTCTGTAAAGATATTGTCATAAGAGTAAGTTAAAGTTCTCTTAAATTTGAAATTATTTAAAGGAAATGAGTGTACTGTCACTTTGAGGAGCGAACAGTTTGGAGCACGAAAACACTGAGACCGTTTTACAATTACATAATTACATTGTTTTTAGGCAAAAAATTGAACGTACGAATTCGGATAGAGCTTTGGTCTGTTCACGAGACATAATTTCTCCAAATGATTAACATTTTAATAAAGAAAGAACCGCCTGAGTGAATTGAAACATTTACACGATTCTGATGACTAAATAAGATTGCTAAACAAAGCCAGAAATAAATTTCAAATTATGTGGCAACTCAAAATTGGACAGGGTCTGAATGCTGTAACCTTCCAAAACTGCTGTAATCTTCCAAAACCTTTATACTGCAAAAACGTTTTTAAAACCAGACATTTTTGAGCAAAATAGCTATCTTTCAATCGCTGGTGAGGTTGTAATGAAACGGTCTTTTGACGATGGACGGTCTTTTGACGATAAATGTTTGCACACTCATAGTCTTACTCGATTATAAGGAAGAATTACAAGCATAAAGAACATGAAACATAACTGCTTTTTAAAACAAACTACCAAGTTCCAAAATAAGTTCATTCTCACCTTATAGCTTGAATCCAAACATTTTTATCTTTTGGCTGTTGCACTTTAAGCTCATACATTTCAGGAAAGGCCGGATTTGAAGAAATAATATAAATGCCACGCGATTCAGTTCCAGCTTTCTCTCGAATGAGAAGCTTTTGTAGAGATACAACTCCAGCCTGAAACCAAACCACACGTTTTAAAATTCAACTCGAACGATCTAGATTAACTTACCTTATTCTCTGGGGTAAAGAATGTGTATTTATTGTGTGAACTCTCTTGTAAAAAGAATAAACAATCAGAAAGCACCACAACCAGTACTACCTGCATCTTGGATCGTCCCTGCATCAGCATAGCATAGCCCTCGAATCTGTTTTAAAAATAAAACAAATTCATTGCAATTCAAATTCTACATCTAAAAATCATTAGACATCACTTTAGTCTCCTTTGTGAATCAACACAGATCTCAGATTTCCTAAACTGTTTGTTCTTGTACATCGCATACGACTTAACATCGATGCGTCTAAAGATTTCAAGCTGTCGCTCATGTTTTTCCTTTTCCGCCACGCATGCGTCTACATCAACAAGCATACTTTTAACAAGATTCATTGCCCTCTGCAGTTTTTCCTGTTCAACACGATCCTCTCGCGAGCTTTTCAACAACGGATCAATGAGAAGTGGGTATTTTGTCAAACGCTGCAAAATAAAACAAAACTAAAATCAAAACACTAATCTCAAAAATATGTATACACTCTAAATTACCTGCGTCACAAACAGAATACACTCGGGAATGCCTTTCTTCTTAAGCAGCGGATTGGACAGACAATGCTTATACCATTCGGCAAAAGTTTGATCGCTGGTCATGCAAACTTTAAACTTATCGAGTGCAGAACGATGATTTGAGCAGAATTCACCTAGAACAAGAAAGAAGGGTATAGAGGAGTTATTTTTTGTTTTTTAATTTCTAATTATGTGTGTTGGACTCCATTACTCCTATCTCCTACGAAAACCTCATCAAATTACAGTATGCTATCGTATGCACAATTGCCACTGCTGTTGGATTGTACCGAATGCGCTATAATAAACGAGTAAACGAGGCGTTGGGTGGACGACGACGTCGTTGTTGGCAGTTCAGTATCACATTATACTTAAGAGTGTGTATGACTCGAGTTCAATTTGAAAGAAAGGTCGCGTGGGTTTAATTACCCTTGCATGGAAGTGGGTCAGTTTTGATGGCGGGATGTAACCATCGACGTTTTCTCTATTGTTTTGCCGATGATGTCATGTGAAAAAAAATTCATGCAATTATGCGCTTACAGGTGGTCTATTGTTTATGGAAGAGCTTGAGTTGTATTCAAGTGTATATGGTAATAATGTGATAAACATTTCAAGAATTTTTAGTTCTTCTTGAAGTCGCCGAATACAGTGGTGTTTTTGTTTCAATGCTCATCTGATCATAGACTAAGTGTTAAGAGGGAAAGTTAAAGTGTTTGCTTTATTGTTTTTACGGTGGGATTTAATTAGTGTTTTAGTTACCGAATGATTTATGCTTGAAATCGTAAGAATAGTTTTAAACAAAAGACGCAGCATCCGCTTTATACTACTGGATGGTTCTGGTTATTACTTGCTGGCCATCAAATGGCTCAGATCTGGATAAATAGAACAACTAGACAAAGGGATTTTGTCGACCTTAATCCGAAAGTCGTTATAAAACATTCTTCGTTTTTGAGTTACATTAAATGACATCAAAGCTGTTTGATAGTCTAGCACATCTAACATTCAGCAAAATTTTGGAGCGTAAATAAATATAGTTTATGTATGTTAGGGTTTGATGTGATTTGAGAAAAAAAAAACCATTTGCACAAATCAAAATCAATTTAATTTTACCAAACTAACGTTCGACTTTTATTTGCATCTTACCATAAGCAACTTTCAGCCTCTGGGCGTTTGTCGATGAGAAAAAGTCTACCAGAATATCAGCAATGCTGTCTACTATGTAGTTTTCTCTTTGCTTTTGACGAAGTTTCTTGAGAAAGCTACAATAGAGGAACATTATTTTTAACATTTTTTTTATTGAAAATGGATTTGAGTACTTACCACGTGTGTAATTCAGTCAATTCGGCCAAACGAGGAAACATATATTTATTTATATGCAATCCAGCAAAATGTCTTTCTAAGCTTTCAACGAAAACTTTCTGCATGACTAGAAGGGTCTGGCAGTGATGCTTTTCCGTCATAATGAACTCATAGATGTGTTCCTGTCGTTTTACTTGCTTCATATTCAAAAACAACAATACTCTGTTATAGCTAAGCCTAACCATATCAAATATTATCAATGTTACCTGTTTATCTTTAAGCGATTTGACAACTTCTTTTGGCACACTTGGACTCCATGAGTCGTGTTCATCGAGGGCTATACCCAACGCCGGATCTGCTCCCAGATCATGAGGTCCAATGGGCGGCTCATTTAGAAATTCAACTCGTATCAAAGGCGTATCATCCGAATAACTGAAATTAAAAAAATAAAAACACAAATTTTCAAATTTTCAAAATAAAAAGAAAAATAGTATCCAGTTGAAGAGTTGTTTTTTTTTTTTGGTGTGAAAGTGTGTCTCTTTTTATAACAGTAGAGTAGATTGTTTTACTGGGTTTATCATAAGTTGGTTAGAGAAATAATCAAAAATCAAAACGTATTTTGTATAAAGTTCTTTTCAACATACATAAGTCTCAAAAAGCAATCAAGATTTTTATTTCTCAGAAAAAACAATAAACAAAATAAAATAAATAAATAAAATGGAAAACGAAACGATTTAGTAGATATAATAAGAAGTTTTAGAAAGCGGAAAATATTATATTGAGTATATTTTAAAAATTCTTTTATGTTCGAATTTTTTTTTTTTTTGGATAAGCGCTTTGGAATACTTACTTCGAATGTTCATTTTGTGAATGTCCATCATAATAATCCCGGCCATCGTCATGATGTGAAGTATGGCTAAACAAGAAAATGCAAGCGTAAAAACAAAAATAGTAAAAATGTGTAATGGAAATAAACACTGCGGCGGCGCGGCAACAAACAAACAAAACAAATGCATTTTTAATTGCAAATAAGAAATAATGTTTACTTTTTTTTTTTCTTTTCAAATAATTTAAATAAAAACTAAACAAAAATTCAAACAAATATTTTCTATAAGTCAACAGTTGAACAGAAAATGAAACAAAAATATGTTAGCAAATAAGAAATATGAAAAACTACTATAATAAGTGGAGTTGTTAGCTGAACATGATACCGAGAGAAGTGAGAAGTAAGAAGATATTGAAACTTTTGCTATTAATTCATTTGTGATGTAAGACAGCTTAAAGTGATAACTTAACTTTTAACAACTAACAATTTCATTTTTATCGTTGTATTTTGGTTTGACTTCGCATGAAGACTATAAACTAGTTAACCTTTATTTTTATGCCAATTTATATTTTATTTAATTATGGAATAATTGTTTACAATAAGAGAATACGTTCATGTAATTGTTTCGTAGAATAGAGGTGTTAATTGTTATAGTCGATTTTAGAATAGCAGCAAACAATTAGAAATTTAATAAAGTTTGTCCTAACTACTCATGGGAGAACTCACTGACTTAGTTACATTTTCCACAGTTGTAAAATAAAACTATAGACAACCATAACTGGCGCAAACTCAAAGCTCACTGCGATCGCGTTTTATCAATCGTTAAGACTCAATTGCAAAATTGTCGTTGATAGAAACGCGTTTTAGGTCGGCAACATAGAAGATTTTGGGCATAAAGGCCCTGAATCGCAGTTGGTGGTGAAGTGCCCCGTCCTATTTGTAAATGAGCGAACTGAGTCACTTTCCATTGAAATCCGTTTAATGTAACAGCATTCAGTGAGCGAGTTAGTGCAAATCTACTCATTCACTAAATGGAAAGCAATCAAGTAAAAGATGTCCGCAACTGACATAAGTTGTAAAACCAAAGAGAGTTCACCCAAAATCGATTTTTTTTTTTTTTATAATTTACGCGCACTCAAGGGGTTGTGACTACCCTTAACATGTTAAGTAACACAGTACGAGCGTTAGGAAAAAGGAAGAGAGTTTGAAAGGAGATACCGATGCACATTAGTTTTAAATTTCTGAAGATTGTAATGAGAGGGAAAAATAGAGCTGGGCAATACATTCCACTTTCGCGTGGTACGGCTGAAGAAGGAATCTCTGTATTTAACAATACGTCCGAAATTGGACTCAAGGGTAAACTGATAGGCATTCCTGGAAGCGCGAGTATTACTGTTGAATTGTTTAAGGGAGGAATGCATCTGGCAATCTCATAAGAGCACTGTCTGTAAAAAAAGCGATAAAACAAGGAGAGACAAGAAACATTACGACGATGTTCGAGTGCCGTGAAAGTTTCGATGGTGTTCGTATCTCCAATCATTTTAAAGCCTCTTCTCTGAACACTGTCCAAAAGATTGAGGAGGGTTGAAGGAGTACCTGCCCAAATATGGGAGTTATACTCCATCTTAGGACGAATGTACGTTTTGTAGATGACTGTCAGGTCTTGCATCGTCGAAGAAAGCCTAAGCGGGTCAAAATACTGTATGGGTCATAATACTGTATTTAAAATACTGTATCTCAAAATACTGTATTTCAAAATACTGTATGTACAAAATACTGTATGGTCAAAGTACTGTAAGTCAAATTACTGTATCTTAAAATTCTGTATCTCAAAATACTGTAAGTCAAAATACTGTATCTTAAAATACTGTATTTGAAATTGCTGTAATTAGGCTGAAAAATATAAATTGTTTTGAGAATGTAAAAAAGTGCCGGCACTTTTTTACATTCTCAAAATAATTTTTATTTTTCAGCCTAATTACAGCAATTTCAAACACAGAATTTTGAAAACAATACTTTTCTTAAGAAAATATCATAACAATTTTTCTTTACCATAATAATCTAATATACTTCCTAGAACAATTACATGTACCTAATTTGTCTTTGAATTAATTAAAACAAGAACAAAACAAATGGTATCTTCGTCTTTTTTCTCTATTTTATTTTCTCCTTCTTAATTGTATGTATGTATCTCTCTCACATGTTAAAACGAATGGTTTTGATCATAATCAACAACTGCATGAGCAATTGCAACAGAAATATTAATCTGTCAAAACTAGCACGCGTTCATGCATTCAGTAGATGCTTAAAGGTTTGTGCAAATTTATGTGTTAAATGTTATTTTACTTCAAAATGAATATGTATATCGATAGTGAAAACAAATAAAGGAATGGAAGTTTAAGAACGGAATTATGCAAAAATACAGTATTTTTACAGACAGATTTTTGAGATACAGTGTTTTGCTCATACAGCAATTCGGCATACAGAATTTTGAACTACAGTATTTTGATCATACAGTATTTTGTACATACAGTATTTTGAAATAGAGTATTTTGAAATACAGTATATTAACCACACAGTATTATGAACATACAGTATCATACAGTATAATACAGTATTTTGACCATACAGTATTTTAAAATACAGCATTTCGACCCGCTCCCAGCCTAAGCACTTTGCAGCATTTTTGGCGAATTCAAGTATACGGTTATTCCACAAGAGGTGGTTGGCAATGCACATACCGAGGATTGAAAGCTGTTCTGCTTCAACAATGCAAGAGCCACTCATGGATAGTGGCAAGGGAGGTAAGTTTCGCTTCAACGACAAAAGACAGCATTGATTTTTTGAAGCATTATTTATATTTATATTCCACGTCCGAAGATGAGGGATGTGAACTTAAGAACGAATATAAAAAGCTGAGGGTACTGTCGTCGACAAAACAATTCAATGGATTAGTAGTTTCAGACAGAAGATCGTTAATGAAAATAAGAAAAAGTGTCGGAGACAAAACGGAGCCCAGGGGCACACCAGCATATTTTGTGGGTTTCAAATTTATAGCCGTCCAAAACAACTTGTAATGAACGGTTAGAAAGGTAGCTACTAATCCAGCGAAGAAGAAACTCATCGAAACCAAATGCACGCATTTTAGATAAAAGAGCTTGATGCCAAATTCTATCGAATGCTTTTGAAATATTAAGCGCAATAATTTTACTTTCTCCAAATCGATGTAAAGACTTGTGCCACTGTTCGGTGACATATACCATCAAATCACCAGTGGACCTATTGCAACGAAAGCCATACTGTCGGTTATTAAGAAGCTTTCGTTCTTCGAGATATTTCTTAAGCTGATAATTTAATTTAATAAATTTTAATTTTGAAATTTAATTAAGGCGATTTTAACACCCCTTGTGTAAAAGTTTGACAGTGACTGTATTGATACACTTTCAAAGCTTTGTACATATTTTTTACTTATTTTCAAACACGTAGTTGGCAAGCAGCTGTCAATTTTACAACAGTCCACATGAAACTGAGGTAAAATTTGGTAAAATTTCGCTCGTTTGATGATTTGTGGATTGCGTCACAAAGATGTGGAATGCATGATTTACAATTGTTGAGATTGATGCAGAAGGTTGTTTTTCGTCGCATAATAATAATAATTCAAACAATTGTTTAAGACATTTAAGCACTTTTTGTATCAAGCAAGGCGAAATAGAACTTTCGTTGGTCTCTCACAACGAATTTGTAAGCTGTTTTTGCTTACAAAATATCTGTGTCGTGTTATTAGCTGTTTTAAAAAGTGACACTTTTGTTTTGAACTTGATTATGAGGAAGATAACACAAGAAGTAATTAAAAAAATCAATTTATATTAATAAAATTAATTTACAAAACTGTAAACAAGACTGCTTCAATTCTAGTTAACCCTTTTCCAAATCCACGTCCCTGCTCTTAGGATGTGAAACTATAACGGTTGCGTGTGGTTTGCTCATGGAGTTCAGACATTGATAGCATTGTTACGTGGGGTAGTATAAGTCGAGTAGAATGCAATTCTTCGATAATCCTATCCAGTATTTTCTCGATGAATCCTAATGTCATTATCTCTGAACGGTGCCTGCACCAATGAAACTATTAGTATTTGGTATGTGTGTATAAACGAAAATGTTAGTTAGAATGTCCACATATTTGAAGTCGCCAAAAATACTTAGATTTCTTAAGAGAATACACAAAATTTTTCACACACTCTGATAAAACCTCCATCCATCCAAAACGGGATAGTAATTTCCATATCTGTTCAGAAGCTCCTGAAACAACTTTGTACCTACTTGATAGGGCACAAAATAGAGCGTTAAGACTCATACGTGATGTCTCTTGAACAATGCTTTTCACAAAAAGTTCTCTAGTGAAATAGCCAGTTGCATTCCTCCTTTGAATTTATACCGTAACCCGTAACACCAGCCTTGCTAGAAATACTCATCGGTTTTACTTTGAACCCAACTTCGGACGTACGGACAAGTATAGACTTTCATATGATGCTTCACCTGACTCTGTTTTTCCGCTGCATTATTATGCACTCAAAGTCCTCTAGTGATTTCCAAAATGCTCGCACTGTGTTTAATAACATTATAAGGGAGAACTGTAAAAATTGTAGTAAGTCAAATATTACAACTTTCCACCAATAAAAACTGTTCCCTGAGCAGCAGTGCACTGCACAACGAAAAGCAGTGCACAAACGTGTTTTCGTTTACGATTTCGTCTTGCCGTTTTTGTATGAGATTTCTTGTTCCGTTTCAGCAGCGTATTAGACATAGTTTTTTAATTTTTTAATAAATTATGTACTAGGCTTAAGCACGGATCACATACGGCTGCTTGCCAGCGGCGAATCGAGTAGCCGCCAAATCGGATTCGTAGTTTTGTTTTAACCGCGTGTGGAAGCAAACGTGTCAGCGGATTTTAGAAAAATGGAAAAAGAGCAATATCGGTCAGTGATTCGATTCTTGATTTTGGAAGGGAAATCACGCAGCGAAATCAAAGAGCGGTTGGATGCTGTGTACGGTGACTCTTCTCCTTCGATGGCGACCGTCAAAAATTGATTCAACGAGTTTCAACGTGGTCGCACGTCGGTTTTAGATAAGCTACGCCCAGGTGCCCCGAAATTTGTGTCGAATGAGGAGGTCATCACCACCACGGAGGCCTACTTTGCAGAACTCGAGAAAACGTATTTTTCAGATGGGTTAAAGAAGTTGGAGCATCTGGGTCAAGTGTACCGAACAAAAAGGAGATTATATCGAAAAATAAATCAACACTTTTCCTTAATTTTCGTTTTTCTCTTTTAGGCTAAGTAATTATCGGACTGCCCTCGTAGTAAGTAAAAATCCTGACAGCGTTTCTTCTTAAAATGTTTCAGATTTGAGCATTGAGCCTACTTTTTAAAGTATTTCTTGCTCTTAATTTGCAAATAACTCTCTTGAATTTGTTGAGCAGATCATTTCAGGTTTTTCGGCTTCATATTTAAATTGCAGGGATGTATGAAGCTCAATTTAAACTGCCTTACTCACATCTCTTTTTATTAAGTTACTTTTTAATTTCAAGAAAATAAAGATAAAGTATGAAAAAGTACATAAATTGATATCTTTTATTTAACTATAAGATACTACTCAAAGACTTACGCCAAAATCCTTTTACATTGAACTGATTCAAAGACATCAAGTACATAAATGTAGACATTTAAAAGCTCTTAAGTACTTTTATTGCATGCATTAAGGAAAAAAGAACTTTATAAGTCAAAAAAGTTGTATAGTTACTACAAATACTCTAAACAATGTTCCTTAAAATTGTTTCTCAAATGCAAAAAGAGAAAGAGCCAAGAAGAGAAACAGGAAAAGAGAAAGAAAGAGAGAGAAAGAAAGAGAGAGAGAGAGAGAAAGAGAGAGATGAAGAAAAGTGGATTGAATATTTCAGTCAAAATTATTAATAATGAGTAACTTTGGAGCCATAGATTTAAATTTATAAAAACTTAAAACGATGACCATGATCTCAGAAGAAAAATGATAACTAAGCTTTTGAAAATGAGTGTAAAGAAAGGCCGTTCAAAAGTAATCTCAATCCGGTCGCCAGCATAAGATCAATAGATTTTAAAAACAATAAACAAAAATAACAACTTTTGAATTGTAAATTTCTTAAAGCCAAATTTAAGACAGACTTCACATTGATCAATGTATAGGTGTGCTTGTGATGTTGTAGTAATGAAGAAGGTAAATAGTAGTTGGTTTTTTTTTATCCAGTGTATATGTTTGCAGACGTATATATTTATAAGATCTGTTTAGAGCAAGTATATGTTGGTGTATATGAGAGAAAAACTTATTCGGAAGCAAGAAAAGTAAAATGAAAGTGGGACATTTTCATTGAAAAAACATATTTTTAAACACGAGCAATGTTGCATTTTAGACCCAAGTTCAAACATACAGATGTACATAAATGACCAAGTGAGAAGATGCGGTACAACTCTCGGAGGACTGA
The DNA here is from genome assembly GCA_949752695.1 of Melanostoma scalare. Classification (NCBI taxonomy): domain Eukaryota; kingdom Metazoa; phylum Arthropoda; class Insecta; order Diptera; family Syrphidae; genus Melanostoma; species Melanostoma scalare. Next base: position 22,588,998 of record OX456984.1, on the reverse strand, counting down.
CCAATAATTCGCAAAAAAGAGAAGCGATTGTCTGACGAATGACGATCCAAAATTGAGCACGACAATCACAACAAAAAAAGAAAACAAAATTTTTAAAAATAAGTTAAAATATTCATTTAATGTTTAGAATTAGAAGTTTCAGCCAAGAGAACATTTTCAAAAATGAAGACGAGAGTGGGAAACAAAATGGTACCCTGAGGTGTACCCTGATGAGTGGCCTCATCATAAAGCTCTTCGTGGACCGTTTGCTGCGAAAGCTGCAGTACCGTTTTTCACGACGATTCAATAGATTTCCGAAGCAGGGTGGTAAAATTATGGTTTTCATTTGGTTGGCAAGAGACTAGGAAAAGGAATGATAGAAAAGCTATGTAAGCGGGTTTGCCAGCGTGAAAGAACTCTTCTTTAGAACTATAAACTTGAGGCCACTAATACCGGATTTGTTGTTATCGAAAATCATATTGATTTTTCAAGAAGTTCGAATGCAAAAGAGAACTAGATTCACAATATCCGCAAAAGCACAGAATTATGAGTGAACACCGATGTCAGCAAATTGACAGTGTCTATACATTTACTTCACAAAAATTCAAAACTTTTACTTCCCTTTAAACATGACAGCATTACTTATCCTACTTTTCAATCATGAACACAATTGACTCAAAAAAATGATATCATTGCACAAATTTGAATTGAATGAAATGGATCTGTATGCCGGTCGGCATAGTGTGGATGCACCTTTAGATTGCAGCTTTTAATTATGTATTTTTTCTTCTATTTTTCTGTGAACATGTAGAAAAAAAGAAACACGGAAGTTCCTTAGATCTTCAAATGAAAAGATCTACATCCAAACTGTCTTGGCCTTCGAACGATAAAGAAGTACAGTGAATAAGGATTTTTCTTAAAGATGATCTTTTTGGACTTGGTCAGGTTTTGCTCCTAACATTGTAGTGAACTTGGGCTTAGACGAAACATTATTTTAAAATATTAACTATAAACTTGTGTATAGGATTTCAGAAGACCGACTGTCTTGTTTTCGTCTGAACTAAATCCAAAGTGAAAACAGTCAGAATAGTGAAAAAACAAAATCAAAGAAAAGTTCTTCAAAAATTTTGAAAATTAAATAAGTAGAGTGTATGTAGGTAAGAATAAAGAGTTAAGAAACACATTTTTTTTGTTTAAATTTGTTTTTCTTTGTGAGACCAATCGAAGCTGAAGAGCAAAACAAATGTGAAGAACAAAGTCAAGATTTATTTTATTGTTTTTTTTTTTTTGCTTCTAAAATACTTTTAACAATATATTCTAATAAAAAGTTAACAAAATAATAAGCACATACAACTCATAACAGAAGGACAGTTATATATATTTTTTGTTTTTTTTTTTTTTAAATTCTTGTCAAACTTTAGAAAAGAACTCATAGAAAAGTTAGTTGTTTTTGTGAAGATAATCAACGAAACAAAAAACTTAACATTTTTTTTAAGCAAATACTCTCATTTTGATTATGATAAACTTTGTTCATTAAATTTTAATTTTTTTGTATGATATTTTCTCTGATGTTTCTCTGGTGGGTTTATTTGTTTTATGTTACCTAGCGTGATGTGAAGTCACGCCTAATTTGTTAGCAACCAATCTCCAAGGAGAGTAGCATCCGGTCATTTTCTTGCCGCTTTGAAAAATGCACAATAATTTAACAATAATTGAATTTGATTTCGTTTTCTTTTTTTTTTTGGTTTTGTAATTCAAAAAGAGGTTTTTTTTTCAATGTCAAATTCTTAAATGCATAAACAATTTTGACAAAACTAAATCTTAAAGAACAACACAATAAAGGGAAATGAAAAACTAATCAAACTTTAAGTCTACTCCATGAAACGTCATTAACTGCTAATTTTTTGTTTTGTTTTGTTTTGAAAAAGCGTAGTGGGCGACGAGAAAATGTCCTTAATGCATGATACCAATACAATAAATCGGATGAACAGAAAAAACAACATTAAAAATAAAGACACCCTAATTTTATAAAACAAAATGAATTTATCCGAATGTTTACAAACAAAAAATAAATCAAGTTACAATGCGTTTAGTATAATTGCAAAGGAAAGAACAATCGGCAGATGTTTCAAGTATAAAAGACAATATGAGTTAAAGCAAAAGGAATTCCTTCAATTTTTCGAGCACAAACTTTCTTTCATCGTGATGTCAGCAAAGTATTGAAATAATCTCGAAAATATAATTTTTTTTTAATTTAAGCCTTTTCCTTCGGTTGAGATACTTTTTAGTTGCTATTTTAAGTTGTCGTCTTGTGCGAACTTTGGCTCCATATAAGATATTTTAAGATGAATATGGAGCCAAGGCTCATACAATCTTGCAAGAGGGAACTATCACGAAGCCAACTGTGTAATGTGGAGCACAAAACCCCGACATTTCTTGACCTGTACTACTTTATAATCATCAATTTTTTTAAATAAATAAAAAGCAACATGTGTTCTGCTTAAAACAGCTTTTAAGTTTAAAATTGTTCAATGTTTTAAAAGTCGAAAACTCAATTCTCACTAAAACTTGAAAAAGAAATTTACTTACTGAAAATTAAAAAAGCTTAACTTTTTCAAAACAAATGCATTGACATAAACTCAAACGTCAACACCAGTACTGCGTTCTTTTTTTCTTGGATGTTACGCGATGTAACATCGGGTAACATTATGTCGTTCCTAAATGCAAAAAAGTTACGATATGTAACATCGTGTCGTTCCTAAATGCAATGTTGAACTGTCAGAATGTTACGTTTCGTAACTTTTTCCAACTCATCTCTGGGACTTGAGTTTCGATGTTGATCTGTCAAACCCCTTTAAAATTGTTGTTGGTCAGAATTGTTTTGGTTTTTTTTTTCATTAATCTTCCAAATTCTGTGATCAGTTATTGATTTTCAATCTTGTTCATTTCAGAATTCATTTTTCTTCATCAATAACAAGTTTCCTTTAGCTGGGTTCGTATTTTAAGAAATACTTTATTCATATTTTTGACAGACCAACAAAGTGTAACATCGAGTCGTTCCTAAATGCAATCATGATTTTGTAACAAAGTCAAACATACACAACAACAACGATGATTTTGACACTACAGCATCGCGTAACATCGAAGGATAAAAAGAACGCCCTACAGAGGAACAATCTCTCAAAAGTCTGTAAAATTACTCACCTACGCAGACGATATTGACGTAATGGGAAGAAATAAGCGTGATGTCATAGGTGCTTTTCCGAGCATTGACACAGAAGCGAAAAAAATGGGTTTGATGGTTAATGAAAGTAAAACGAAGTATATGTTGTCATCAAACAAGGACACAGAACATCCGCTATAGACACGGAAAACAACATCAGTGTGGAGATTAAACGGAGAACAAATCTTACCAACCGTTCTTTCGTTGGGTTAAGAAGTCAATTGAAAACCAAGGTAACCCTTTATAAAACCTTAATCATGCCAGTAAGTAACTGCTTTACAGCGCGGAAGCGTGGACCTTATCGAAAGCGGATGGTTTTCTCATCCTTAATCGTTTCGAAAGAAAAATACTCCAAATGATCTTTGTCCTGTATGCGAAGACAATGTGTGGAGATGAATATACAACAACGAGATGTATGAGCTGTGGTGCGACATGGCCATAGCTAAAAGAGTATGCATCGCGAGACTACGATGGCTGGGACATGTAGAACGGATGGACATCAACACTCCGGCTCGACTGGTTTTCGAAAGCACATGGGAAGACCTCGTCTTAGGTGGCGCAATCAAGTGGAAGAAGACCTCAACCAACTTAGTGTGCAAAACTGAAGAGAGTTCGCCCGAAATTGTAGGTAAAAGATATTGGGTGAGGCTCAGGTTCACCTCGAACTGTAATACCCACCTAAGTTAGTAAGTAAAACTTAAGTTTGAAGCTGAACCTGAGTTTTAAAATAATTCTCAATTATAAAACTTACTTAAGCATTTATTCACCTAACGTGATGTTAACTTAAACTGATTATTAGATGGCCCTTCAGTAACGATAACTGCTATTATTAAAAAAAACTAAAAGATAATTTTATCTTTAGAGAGAAATAGATCAAAAAATTAAATCTAAAAAAGGAAACAGAACAAATTTCAGGTTCACTGTGGCGAATGCGTAACTTTTTTTTTTGCACTGAAAACAGTCAGCAGGTTTTGGAATAAGTACGTGGATTTGTACATCTCGTAAAAACACAAAGATACTGGAGTCAAGTGTAGGATTCATAAATAATTTTCACATAAATATTTTTGAATCCAGCTTTTAAACCGTAATATTTGGAACAAAACATTTTATTAAGTTGAATTTCTATTTTCATAATTTGGTTTTCTTCAGATGTTTGTATTCAAAATCTTTTTATTTTTTTCCTTCTTCAGCTTCATTGTTAAAAGTAGAAGAAAATGTTTTAATGCAACTTTATAGGTTGTTTGACGAGACCACAAAAAAGTTTCTGCTCAAGTCTTTGCATTGTCAATATTCGAAAAACTTTACATAGAGATAATTTTTGTATTAATAACTCACGCATTAATAGCTCTGTAAAAAATCAAATAAATCCAGTTTTTTGTTGGCACAGTGTAATGTACATACATATGCCTAAATATTTGCTTTGATATATTAATACTCCCAAAATCTGCCCAAGGCTGTTCAGGCTTTTCTATATTTACTTCTAAGAACTCAATCATCAAAAAGGTGAAATATTTAAATGCAACTGTTCTCTAACTTAAGATAATCTATTATGAATCAAAAATGAAAATAAACAACAACAACAAAAAAAGATACTTAAATAATTGGTTGGCAAGATATTCTTGTTTAAAGAAGTGGTTAAATTAAAAATATAACCTAAAAAAAAAAAAAAAACAAAGGTTAGCTTAATAAGACACATATGGATGACATTTCACTCAAATTATTTTAACTTTTTCAAATGGATTAAAAAATTTAATTGTCAAATAAAAACTAACCCTGTACCTATAGCAAAAACTGCGTAGGGATTCAGTATAACCATTACATTAAAACGCACATTTAGATGCTCATTTATAGAAGGGAAGCCCAATATGCTAAATTTGCAGTTACTAAAGCGTCATGGGGACTTATTGGATTGTGAAGTTTGCGTTCTAAAACGAAAAAAAGTTTACCATTTTAGTGGGGCGATGAGCGTGTATGAGCTTTTAAAAATGTAAAAAAAACAGTCGCATTGAAATACTCCAGCGTGTCAGATATTCACGCGCTTTGTCTTTCTGATAACCGACAAATATTAATCTGACGATTAACTGGGGGCAAATGGGCGTAAAGAGAGGTTGAAAAAAAAAAGTTATTAGAGCGTGTCAGATTTTTAAAGTGATTGAAAGATTTTTAAGTGTACTCAAAAAAGTGTATATTTCAATAATCTGACAATTTGAGTGGGGCCATAAGTCATGGCTGATTTTTAAAAATGTAAAAAAAAAACACTTGATGTCTTCGTCCTCCAGGATGATAATCTGACAATTATATGGGGGCAATTTGAAAGTAACAATTATTTGTGGTGTCTATTTTTTATTACTGGATGCAATAAAAAAAAACATGTAGACATATGTATTTACAAATTTTGAAAAAACTTAAAAATAACCTTTGAAAGTAAACACACTCTTCTGGATGTAATCAACCTACCATCTCTTAATCTGACGCGCTCGAGTATTTCCGAGGATCGACTTTTTTTTACTAATCTGACGGGCTGCCCTGAACGAACGCCCCAACATTAAGGTTTCATATATGGTAGGAGTACATTACAGGGTGCAAGGTTTCTCCCCATATGATTTTCTGACGCGCTCGAGTAACGCGCAAAATCCCTTCCTGGGCTCCCCTACTATTACATATTTCGTCCGGGCTCATTACTCAGAGAGTAAAGTTCATCTTCTTATATTATTCACTACTTTTGTTTTCAGTTTCCCATTGATGGCAAACTCTATAAGCTAGATAGCGGTCGAAAAGGAAACGTTATCTGAATTTTTTTTTGAATAAAATAAATTTCAACAAAAAACTAATTTATTCAACAACTTGGTTTATGTACTGTTAGTGGAAACATATGCTAACGTAGGCTATTCAAGGTTGCAGTGATTTTTGTCATGAAACGTTGTAAAAAACGGCTGTTGCGCATGATAACAGAATATTGATCTCCAATAAACAAATTATGAATGCTATTTTAAACTAATGTTCTCAGTTTAGCCAAATCTACCGAATCGTATCATATACCGCATTACTTTTTCAATTAACTAGAAGAACTATTAGACACTTCAAGAAGCAGCCTGTTAAAATTCATTAAGGCCACAAAATGGTTAAAAACTGACCAAACATAAACTCATAGGTTTCTCGGACGTTACAATACTCCAGGGTATCACAATGGATCTACATTGATCTATGTGTGACGGTAATGAGATCAACCGTCAGCCCATTCTACTTAACCTAACCCATCATATATCGCAAGGGCGACTGTGATCGACCCTGCCTATTCTTCATAAAGATTTTTACTTACTGAACTCGACTAGCGGACATGCCATGTACCACTTCTACATTTAGGGGAATAATGATGAAGGGAGACAGCCTAACGCGACTGTCGAATTGTCGATCTTACTTTAATAGCTAATGTTCGGGCATGCAGCTATGCTTCTAACTATACAGTGTTTTAAATAAATAGCATTTCTCGTTATAAATTTTTCTTTAAATTGAATTTTATCATTTTTTTCAGTGTGCTTTTAAATGAAAAGTTTAGTAAAGTTTTTAACAATTAAAACACTTTTTATATTTCCTCAGATGTACATTTCAGAAGTGTGCTTTTATTTTAAGTTATCTTTTTTTTTGAAGAAGTTGTAAGAAACAAACAAAATTCCGTCTCAAATGGGCATGGGCACTCACAATACAATGGCTTACATTCGAAACGCAGTAATAACAAAAATCATTGTCACTTTAGCAACCTAAGACAGCATATGTTTCCACTCAGCAATATAAATAAATATGAACATACATTTTATTCAGTTTGCTCACGATATTTACTATTTATGAACAATTTTATAAAAAATGAATCGAAAACCAAAAACAAAACAACGGATAAGCTTTACATTTTTGCACTGCAAAAATGGCATTAGAATTTTCGATTTCGTTTACATGTTTAGGTATATTTATATATAGATGATGACTGTTTTATGTTTAAGTTATATATTTACCTCTTTCGCATTGATGATTTTTCCTGTTGGTCTTTTTTTTTTTTTTTTTTGAAATTCTAGCATAAAGCTTATCTAAATATAAGTGCACATATCTATTTAAAAGAATTTGTTTATGTTTCGTTATGGATGGTAGGTTTTGTTAGTATAATTACTTCTCGCATGTGCCCACTACACTTTTTGACTAATTATAAGGTTTATAACTAAAAAAAAAAACAAAAACAAATAAATGTTTATGTTATTTACAAAGCATGGTTTTATATAAAAAAAAGTAAACAAATCAATGCTATCAAAAAAAAAAAAAAACAGGAATGCTTTATCCATTGTAATAAAATTGCAAGCAAATTTTTTTTCGATATATTTATTGCCAACCAAAGCGACTTATATATGCCGTTGTCATGTGTGAAAAGATAGTTTTTGTTATAACTGTTTGTTAAATGTATTTATATTCTAATGTATTACAGTTTCTTTTTTAACTTAAATAAATCTTTGATTTAGAGGTGCATCGAGTAAATAAACCAAACTAAAATCAAAGAAATTGAAGAATTAAATAAGTGGAATTCCGGTATTGTAAAATAAAAGAACAAAACTGGTGGTTTGGGGAACAAAAATCTAATTCAAGACAAGTTCACTTGGTTTAAAAAAAGAAAAGTATAACTACCAACGCTGATACATTTCAACAGAGTAATACATTATTTTTTTCACTAAGAATCGATTCAAGAAGGTTGATGCAGTCATGTTTTAAGAAACCCTTAGCCACCCTTTCACTTGGTGAAAAAAGTACAAATTGATTATGTCGTCAAAGTGAAATGAAGAAGACGCATTAAACGAGCAGTCGTGGCCGAGTGGTTAAGGCGTCTGACTCGAAATCAGATTCCCTTTGGGAGCGTAGGTTCGAATCCTACCGGCTGCGTATTTTTTGAAGTCTGACTGTTTTATAAGAGAATTGCCTTCGAACTTTCCAACTCAGGGGTTGTCTGCTTTGAGTATGCAAATGTTCAGGTGATTAAACTGGAATAAAGAAATAGCCCAAAAAGCTTCTAGTCATTGAAAAAGGAAAAATTATGCCCCGGATAAGCATGGACATACTAATCGCTTGATTTAAACTTTTTCGCAATTTATTTTCTCCTTAAAGTATCGTAAACATACGTAAACAGATTGATCTGCATCGATGCCAAGAATATTTAGCCAAAGTTTGGCCTCAAGCCCTTGAAATATTTACTTTTAATTAATTCCATAACTGAACTTAGAAAGATGAAAATAGAAAAAAAAATTCTTATAAAGGGAGGTTGGCTAGAACAAACATTTCCATTAATTATACATAATACATAAGTGGCTGTATCCGCTGGCTTTACAAAGGCGGGTCCTGTCACTTTAATTTTCTAAGACCTTGTGAACGTCGAGCTTTAAGCTCAACGATTGCATTGATGATATTGGTTTTATGTGCTATAATCTTTTCCGGATTGTAGAAACAAAATCGGAGCTTCACTTGTGTTTCATTTTGACCAAAACTTATTTTCGGCTTTCACTTTTGCAATAAGTTTTCAATATTTCTCAACTTTGCCCAGCGACTTCCAGCTGAAAACGGCTGTCAGTTAGCATTGATTTAAAAAGAAATGACTACATGTCCGACCCTATATGTATACATAAGAGTAACTACTGTCCTCAGATAAAACAGTCCCTAATAATCATAAATCCAAGAAGCAGGCTCAATCAAGTATCAATATTTTATTATAGCTTTATCGATCTCAAACTAAAATTGCTTATCGTCCCTCTCGCTTCATAGAAAACTCTAAACGGATCAACGAATAGAAAAGAGCACCTGGACAAAATACAAAAAATTAAAAGCTGAGTTTCGGAACGGTCCCTAATTTCAATGAGTTTATTCTAAGTGTTTTCGAACAGAGGAACAAAACAAAGCTAGACCCAGCCACCATTAAAAAAAAAAATGATAAACAATAAAATGTTAAATGAAACTATTATTAACAAACAAAACTAAAATAAAAGGAGTATTTTGAGCATTCTCCAGCTGGGAATAAATTATATCGCACACGTTGGCCAATTGTTATTGTTTAAGACAAAAGCAAGACATATTAAATAATTAAAAAAATTTAACACAAATAAAAATATCGCAATGCTTCTCGCCATATTGATGCAATACAAAAAAGGAGATAATAATTAAATACGTATAAAAGTACTCTTATAAGGCTTTGGTTAGTTTATTGGATAATAGTTTAGGTTGTCGTTGTTTGTGAGCAACAATATATGTATATATATACAAATACATGTATATATACATATATATAATATTAATATAAAACTCAATAATAATTAACAACAATTTAGTTCATTCACACAATACAATCATATATATATATGGTAACTTTATGTTTAATTTATTTTTAAATAAGCTTAAACTGGGGTGTATGTTTTGGTATACATTTCTTTAGACTTAGAAAATTTCTGGTTCTGTTTAAAAATAACACTTACCTGTTCAATGAACCCTTTTTTCCTGAATTCGATTTTGAGGATTGCTTTTGCGAGGTTTTTCCTTTGCATTCAAACTGATGATCTTTCACAGTTGCAAGATTTATAACAACGCCACATGCTAAGAAAAAGGAAAAAAATGTGGTTTTTTACAAGTATACAAGGATTTAAAAAAAAAAAAACCATCAACAACACTTACCGTCACAGTTAGTTGATTGCCCTTTGGTTTTTGTTTTGTCTTTTTTCTTACGGAAGAACAATGAGCCTCGTTTTCGGCGCTTCTCTGGATGATCGTAGACTTCGCTGTAAATCAAATTCAAATTTTTAATTATTTGATTTTTTCCTGGACAACATCATCTAACATTTTTTTTAATAATATAAAATAGGACACGAATGACACTGTGCATACATAAACTAGAAATATTGAAAGCATTTCAGTGTTTTACGTACAAGGAATTGTGTTTCAGATACACGTTATTTATAAAAGAATAGGTTTTTTTTCTGTTTAAATGGCTATTAATAATAATTTTAGGTTAAAAGTCTATTGATCACTAGTTCCTTTCTCTGACTCTATTTGCTAGGGGGGAATCACGTTTTTGCATTACATTATACTTACATTTTATCATGCACACACAATAATGAGCGATCATCTTGATTGTCGTCTTCACTATCAGACAGATGTCTTGATCTGTGATTGAATCGAGAAGAAAATGAGCAAAGAAATGAAATAAAAAAAAGAAAAAAATAAGGAAATCAAATAAATATATACAAACAAACCTAAAACTTGTTGCTGTTTTTTTTTTATATTAAGTACTCTAGAGCCAATTTTGATATGTTTAAGTGTATCTAGTTTAACAGTACTAATTTGTAAATTTTGCAATTATGAACATTTGAATTTGAATATGTGTTTTTATTTTTCAAATTAAATTAAAAAACACAATAACGACACTAGTAGAGCATATGATCAATGAACATTATTTTAACTGGCGAGTTTGTTGTTTGATAGACGAACAAAGACAAAAACAAAGATGAATTTAAGAAGCGAATTTATGAATGCAATGCATTACTCGAATTATTTATTACAACTCTTTTATGTTTAGGTTAAAACAAAATAAAAACTTTATCTATCTTCATGTAAAAGCGATTCTATACTATCTAGTACAAGGCATGTACCTAAGGCATACACTCAATAAGCTGCCCTTTAAACCACTTGTTTCTTGGTGTAACGTGCACTGATTCTTATTTACTATGACTGTTCCGCTTAAAGTAATGAAATAATAAAAAAATAATTCAGACATAACTTTGTATTTCTAAACGGACGCGATGTTTACAAAATGGTAACAAAATGCGATAGGGCATCAATTTTAGTGAAAATGTGGAAAGCGACTACATATATTCTTATTACAATTTCCCAAATATATTTTAATTATTTCAAATGCTGAAAATCAGGGCGAAATTAATGCCCTGAAGAAGAGTTAATGATGAAACTCACATAGTGCTCATGCCGAACCAACAAAATACAAAATAACAATCATTGCACAGTATGAATGCTTCCAGTACGTGTGAAAATCTTAAATATCTGGGGTCTATGACTAATAGCAAAGTAGCTTGTGATGCCCATAAAGTATTAGAAAAAACTCGGCCATGTTTTGTGATAGAAAAGATGCCTTCTAAGAAGACTCTACACCACTGTTGTTCTTCCAACACTCACATCTTTGGACAATCTACAAAAAGTATGAAAGACAGTTTGCGGTAACTGAGTTGAAGATGCTTCGTATGACAGTAGGTATAACAACTCTTGATCGCAATGGAAGAATGTACTAAGATTCGTAGAAGCCTTCACGTCAAAAGTACCTCCTTGGAAAAAATAGAGCGCAGCGGAATCAATTGTTCAAAGGGGAGATCCAGAAAAGCGCGTCAAAAAGACTAGAAGACTACACTCATTCTGACATGAGGACCGCGAAGATAGGTTAGGTTAGGTTTAAATGGCTGTCAGGAAAACAAACTGACACACTTAGACCAATATTAGGTCCATTGTGATACCATAAAATTATGCGAGGAATTATCTCACTTAACAAAACCATTTGGAGCCAATAAAGCGAAGGAGATGCAGGGGATCTGTGTTTGCCAGATCGCTTGGATCATCAAGAAAATATTTTCCTAGATGCTGTTTTCTTTTAAAAGAGAGTGAAGAACATGAGCAGAGGAGGTGTGAGATTGTCTCCTCCTCCTCCTCATCTAAGCAACTTCTGCAGAAGTCATTTGAGGGAACGCCAAGTCTTATTGGCGTGTCTTCCTATCAGACAATGTCCGGTGATGACATTGATTACGGAGCTAACTTGCAGTCTGGTAATGGATAACAAATGTCTTTTGCGTTTTGGGTCTAGTCCTGGCCATATCCGTGACCGTGAAGATACAAAATCTGCATTTGGTTGGCTTCAAACGCTTTCTGCCGTCAACGCAATGTACCCCATGGGCGATTCACTTGTGTGATCACGGTGCTCGTAAGGGCGAAAATAATGAAGAAGAAGAAGAAAAAGACATTTCAGCACTATTATACGATTCCATCATGTACATAAATTTTTCAATTCAAAATGTTTACACGCTTCATGAATCATCATTTAGAACTGAGTACAACAACGAATGACTGTTTTTTTACGCTCATTTCCCATAAATAAATAAATAGGGAGGCGCAACAGAGCGACATTTCTCACAACCATGCCTTGTGAGGGAATGGAGGGGACCTACAGTTTTCTGCCGGTTCCAAACGGCTAATCGAGAAAGCGCTTTTCATGGCAATGAATACTAACGGAGGACTTGCCATTTCCTCGCGAAAGGCGATATCCGTGTAAAAAACATTTTTGCCTCTGTTGGGATTCGAACTCGAACCTCTGGATTAACAGGCGGACATGCTATCCATCACACCACGGGTACCACTCATTTCCCTTGCTGAACAAAAAACAAAGGAGAAAAATTGTATCACAAACAATAACCGATATTAAATATTAAAACAAGAAAATAATAAAAGTGTTCGATGTATGAAGTCCTAATATGTACTGCATAAAAATGCTCACTTTCGAATGACAAAGAAAACAATGTCTTTGCTAAACTCTTAACTTAATTCTTACTAAGATGGATGACATTGAGCAAAACAATGCTTTCAAACTCTAAACGTTATACAATAAATAGAAAACAGTTTTTTAAATTAAAATTAGCAAACACATACACATATCATCATTAAAATTATTAGTATTCAAAAAGCGTTGACAAAATAACTGCTAAAATATTTACTTATTGGCAAAGCGTTTTGTTGATTATAATGATTTAAAATTAAAATCTTGCGTAGCACTTTTTTTTTTTGTTATCTTAAGATATGAGTGGCAAAGTAGTTTCGAAATTATTAAAATTAAGCTGACTTACGTTGTAATATTGTTTTCTTCTTTGGCACTCGGTATTCTTAGTGGAGCAATTGATGGTGTGGATATGCTCTTTTGCAATGGTATACGACTGATTAGAGCGGGGGCTAAATTACGTTTGGCAGCTATGCGTTCAAAGTCACGCTGTTTTGATATTGAAGAACAAATAATGAACAAGTAAGATTAGAACGTTAGTACTTCACAACTAGGTCCGAACTTTGCCTAAAATAAAGATGTCTCTCTTTGTTCGACTTACCGCCAATTCAGCTTCATTAAGTGAATGCGTTGAAATTCCACCGGTGCTATTTCGACTAGAACGATGTCGTTCAGCTACTCGTATGGATTCTTGTTCTTCACTGTCCAAGCTCGACAAACTCACACTGCTTTAAAATAAACCACATTAAGTGCATTAAAAACTATTTCAACAATTTGATAAATAAATAAATAGTGGTAGCATAATAGAAGAGCGCATTTCTATCAACCATACCATATGAGGAATGGAGGGGACCTACAAATTTAATTGATTGGGAACAGCTATGTGAGAAAGCGTTTTTAATGGCAATAATTACTCTCAATGGACTTGCCAAGTCCTCGCGAAAAAGGATTAATAAATAAAATAAATAGGGTGGCGCAACAAAGCACTTATAATAAAATTTTAAACTAAGTGCCCTAACTTAGGATACCATTTCACTTTGAGCTTCGAAACTTAAAAATAAAACCCTCTTTCAGCTCCAAAAAAGTGACGCCTTTTTCGAAAAAGTCTTCTGGAGATTTGAGGGCTTCCAAAGAAGAGTTACCAGGTAATTGACAATTAACATCTCATTTGAACAAATATTTAGAAAATAAAGAATTGGTTTCCTAATCTATCTACTAACTCAGAATTGGATTTTTGTTTTAAGAAATCGTTCGTTCTAAATAACTTATTAAGGGTGAGAACTATGCGAAACTCAATCAAGAAACATGTTTCGAGTTGTCAACTCAAATAAGGATACAGCCCGGTATTTCCTCGTTTTTATCATTACAAACTCTCACAATAAGGAATGTTCAATGTTATGCTAAACCAGAAGCAGGCAAAGCATTTCAATCCGACTCCACAGGCACTACTCAAATATAACATCAATTCAATTGAACAAACCGATGACATACCTCTTGTGTGAGCTTTTATTTGTACATTCAGTGAGATCTTCAATTGCTGTCCATGACTTTCGACGGTCCGAATTGATTAAATACTGTTGTGGGGACCATATATTACAGTGTCCCGTCGCCGCAGTAAGATCCGGCAACGAGGGACACGATGAGAACAATCGGGACGAACTCAGCTACACAAAATAAAAAAAAAAAGAAAGAAAGAAATTGTGTTATTTCCTCATAATCCTCCAGAATAATCTCATTTCGATGACAAATTACCACAGCACTATTCACCAAAGAATAGTTATTTGGGAATCCTTGCATGTGAACGGTTGAGTTCTTCATTTGCACAACGCTCTCACGGATATTCTGCAGTTGATTCAATGTGTCCTCTGTGAAAATGAAAATAACCAAATGAAAATACAAGAAATTCCATACAATATTCAATAATATGAGATATTTGAAGAGTTGTCACGAGCAGAGAACTAATATGTTCCCTTCCCGGTACTCATACTCATATATGTATATTCTCCAATTCTTCTTACCCAAGATGCTATTGTATTTGGCGCCCGGACTGTGCGGGGTGACACTGATTATTGGCACCATGTTAGTACTGTTTGTTATCGGTGGAGTATTGATTGCCGGAATGATGTGCGGTGGTGGTAATGGTGAAACTGTGTGTAGATTGGGTGGTAGAGGAGGCGGTGGCTGTGAGGGCGGTTGACTTTGAGGTTGGTATTGTGTGATATTATTGAGTTTTTGTATATTATTCTGTTTGGGATTGCTTTTCAATGCGACGGCATCTCTGTTGGAATTAAGGTTACTTGTATGGGCTTTGCCATTGTTAAGTGCACCCTCAGCCATGCATGTAGTCCCACTACTACCATCTGTACTGCCATTGGCACTCAGAAAATCCGTTACGAGATCACCATCGCTGTCGTCTTCTGGAAGAAGAAAACAATAAATCAACTAAATTTATTATGTAAAGGAAGAAATGAGTGGATGAACTTATTTTCAAAAATAAAATTGAATTGAAGCTCAATGATTTTGAGAGAGAAGGGACGTAGATCTTATGTATAACTGTTCTTTTTCCTACCGACGAAGACGGAAGTTTCATCTTAGGTTGCTTTCAACGGGAAGAAAAAAAGGAAACTAAGGGATGATGATCAACAAATAGTACGACCGATAACTAAGAGCATTTTTGTTCTTTAAGTGAGCATCATAAAATACCTCATAAGAACTTCTGCCTCTCAGACTAATAAGTTACCGCTTCAATCCTGCAGGATTCTCTCATGACGGTTTTTTTGGTTTGAGCTGGAATGATGAATACAGTAGCTTATATGCTTCGTCGACGATGCGACGGCTTAGACTAAAACCTCAGGTATTAAGTTGTTGATAAAAATCAGAGTTGGGAAATAATGATTACAAAAAATTTCAATTACAATTATTTGTAATTGTAATTGAAAAATTTCAATTAACCATTACATGTAATTGTAATTGAAAAATTCAATTACCCATTACTTTTAATTGAAAAGTTTCAATTACTTGGAAAAAGTAATTTAATTGAAAAAATGCTGTAATGACTACTTTTTTCAGTTATCATTACACAAAAATGTAATTGATCATCTAATTTGCTCAATTACATTTTTAAAATTAAACAAAATTGAACGAAATTAAAGCATTGAACAGGTACTGTGTCAAATTCTTTCATTTTTAGTGAAGAGTAGCATTTGGAGAGTCTGAATTCAGAAATTATAACAACAAAAACTTCTGTTTTGTCCGCCGTTTTGAAAAGAAAAACCTTTCTTTTTTCAAAAGCCATTTTCTCGTTTACTAATTGTCGTAGAGTATTGAGTTTTCTATTATTTTGTTGGGGAGGGTATTCTCTGAAACCCTTCCGGTGGATGATTTTTGGCAACTCCTTACAATACAAAGTTATTGGTGAAAAACTGTCAGAAAGTTGGAGAATAAAGTGCGATTTCGCGATTATCTTGCTCAAAATGTAGATTAAAACAATAATAGCCATTTACTATGAATAAAAAAAATTTATATATACGTATTTGTAATTGCAAAGTATGTAATGCATTACAATTGAAGTAATCAATTACTAAAAAAGTAATTAGCGGTGTGTTTTCTTCAATTACTTGGAAAAAAGCATTACTTTTCCAATTACATGTAATTTGTAATTGAAAAATTTCAATTAACCATTACAGGTAATTGTAATTGAAAATTTTCAATTACCCATTACATGTAATTGTAATTGAACCTGTAATCCATTACACAAAGTAATCATTATTTCCCAACTCTGATAAAAATCATCATAGTCATCATCAATTCTAGTATACTCATTGAGGGAATCAACAAAACGTCTACATCCTTCACTATATGCAATTAGAAAATCCTTCACGGTAAGCAATTAGAAATTCATCTGTGGCCATATCAACTCCTATGTTGCTCTCCGTATTCCTACTCGTCGCGGCGTACCTGAAAACAATTCCAATGAAAGGATTGCTTCGCAATATCGTGCTGCAGTTTCCTTTGGCGTGCAGGCCAGGAATAGTTTGTGGCGAGCTAACCTCAAGAACGTGACGAAATCAGCCATCTACCAAAAGCCTGTATTTTCCAGGAGGTAACAATAACTTTTCAGGCTTTGCAAGGACAGAAGAGCAGGGATTTAACATTGTATGAATTGGAGAAATTTGATTGGTATTTTCAAGTTGTAGAAATCGAAGACAGCTGGAGATTTCTTTAATTTGGTTTTACCGTCTAGATGCGTACCAACATTCCAACATTCGAGTTTAAAGTATTTGCGAGATAGTTTAACTCTTACGCCACATCAGCTGATGCCTCCTTTAGTATAACACTAATGTGTGAGGCGGCCTGTGGAGAGCTCTCCAGTGTACAAAACGAATTACTTTGAGCTGTTGTAAGACTCTTTTATAATGGCAAACAAGAAGTAATCATCAAATCTCGTTTAAAGTTAAGAATTCACCGAGACCTTTGATGTCGAAAAAGTCTTTCTACAAAGCGGCACAATGTCATACGATTTTTTTTAACAAAAATTACAAAAGATGGGCAAAACCTACGCGCCAATATCAGAGGCATAATTTTTTTAAAAGTCTGTACAAATACTTGCAGATTACGCAGATAATATTAACGTACTGGGAAGAAGTATGCGTGATGCGATCGGTGCTTTTGCGAGCATTGAAACAGAAGCTGCAAAAATTGGTTTAATGGTTAATGAGACCAAAACCAAATATATGCTGTCATCAAACAAAGGCACAGAACATCAACGAATTGAACAAAACGCCTTAGGTGGCGCAATCAAGTGGAAGACGATCTCAACCGACTTAGAGTGCAAAACTGGACAGAGGTCGGTTTCCTCTTGAACATCTTCCATTTTTAGAGAGATTTTCATAGCAGTTAGGTTTAGGTGGAAGTGGCTGTAAGCCAATGAGTACATTGCCTGACACACTTAGGCCGCACGGGCCCATTGTGATACCACAGAGATCAGCAAGAAGGTGATTATTCTGATCTCAGAAACCCGATGTTAGATTAACGAGTTGATCACCCATTTATCTTCCATTACGGGACTAGCTGGTTAATCACCCGCTAGTCGAACCACGCGGAACTTTTAATGTATTTCGAAAGAATTTTAGGGTCTATGTAAGCTAAGTCGCTAGTATCATCGAAGAAGAAATCACCGAGATGAGTTTTCCTCTTATGAAGTAGTGCAGGGCATGAGCAAAGAAGGTGTTGAACGGTTTCTTCCTCTTCATCGTCCATGCAACTTCTGCAGAAATCATTGTAAAACACACCAAGCCTTTTGGCGAGTCTTCCTATTAGACAGTGTCCCGTAAGAACACCTATGGTAGAACCTAGATACAGGCGGTTCAGGGCTAACAAAATCTTCGAGCGTTTTGAGTCTACACACGGCCAAACGTTTGTGGTTGCAAGGCAGTTGTTACTCTCAGTCCATCTAGTGTTTGTTTTCGTCGAAGCGTCTTGTCTAAGTAGGAGTTTACATGTAGCGATAGGTGCACCTATGTTGTTCCATTCTGAGCTAAGGGAAGTGGTCGTGCCCTTTTTGGCTAGTTCGTCTGCCATACAGTTGCCTGGTATGTCGCTGTGCCCCGGCACCTATGAAAGAATGTTGAACTGATTTGACATATCCCTCAGAGACATTTTACAATTTTGGACCCAGATGAATTTTGTAGTGACAGAGGCAAGAGATTTAAGGGCAGCTTGGCTGTCCGAGAAGATTCGAATATCCGTGGAGGATATTGACGTTTTCTTTGAGCCAAGACAGAGCCTCCTTAATCGCCAGAATTTCCGCTTGGAACACACTAAAATGATCGGGTAGGCGGAAGAAAAAACTGAGATTCAGTTTTTCTGAGTAGATTCCACTTCCTACACCTTCGTTGGTTTTTGAACCATCGGTGTAAATGTGTATTGCTTCATTTTCCAAGAGAGTGTCATTTTCCCAAGCTTCTCTTGAAGGTATGGTTACTTGGAAATTATTATCAAACACCAACTTAGGGGTGGTGTAGCAGTGTTCATACACCAAATCATTTGTCATAATTCATGAGTAAAGTTCATGTCACTTAGACCACAAATCTTTGGCCTCTATTTTGTGGGCCATCATCTCAAATACTAACACAATTTAATTTCCTTGGCCCTGTCAAAAGCGACTCCCAGAATAAGAAATAGTTCAAATGATGTTCCAGAATTAATCACTGCTCAACAGGATGGTGATGACCTTTAACAAAAGAGTTTTCGTAATGCAATCGGAAATGAAAGTTTCAAACAACTGAATGGTCTTATTTTCTTGGCAAACATTCGCCAACCAATGACATTCCCAGAGAGACAGATAGCGAGAAAGAGATACTTCTCATAAAAACTTAATTTGGTTTCCTGTGGAGACTCCCATAGCCTGTTTCAAGGTATGTGAACGTTAAAAATTAAAATGAACTGAACACAAAAAAATAAAAAACAAAAGCTTTCTATTCAGGTATACCCGTGAAGCTCACTCCAAGGACATTCAAATTAACTAAATCTCTTCTCTCTTCGCTTCAAGCTGTGCAAGAGTGAATGTGATTAATGCAAAACATCATGAATCTGCAATCAGGAGACACTTACTGTGTAACAAACTTCCATTGGAAGCACACACTATAAACAAAAAGTAATTAAAGTTCTTTTGCGTTCAATTATCTGCGCTTCCGTCACTTGGGACATTTCTCCTTGATTTAATACGCTAGTATACTGTACCGTGATGTATAAGTATAGTCCGTTCTTAGAAACTAGGTCAACCCTACGCATCCCACAAGTAGTCAGTCAGATACACAAACCAAACGTGTACAATCATCCACTAGGACTATTTGAATCTAACTTACTTCTTACAAATATTTGGGTGAGGATTTCTATGTAAATTCGTTATTTTGTTGTTTTTTTCATTTATTTTTTCCCCCATTCAGAGGGATAAGAGCCAGGCGGCCCGCAAAGCAGTATAATTGAAAACCTTGGCCTATATAATGTCCTGTGATAAAACGCAATGTTTTTTTTTCTCTCCTGTTTCAAGTCCCATCGATATGGTCAAAGGGTCCTTGAGCGGCGACTTACAATGGCAACCACCGACGGCAAAAAGACGGGTTAAATAAACTGGGTTAAATTGACTGGAGTGGTTTGCCGGTCCTAATCCTACCCTTCTGTGTGTGTGAATGTCTGTCACCGAGCACAGCACATAAATGAAGTTTCGCTTCCTGATTGAGGGATAAAGAGTCAGATGAAGGGAATAAAAAAACACCCATACAACATACATGCTGCTGTAGGTCAGCATCAATCAAGCATTTTTATATGTTTCTCGGCCTTGCCCTGGCGCTTCTGTTACTTGCCATATTCTGGTTCAGAGCTGAAGTGCTGAAGTATCGTCCTCGTGTTCCATGCTAAATGGACTCTAAGCCAAAAATTGGATATCTCTTGCTTTAACCAGTTTATTGATGTTTGCTAATGGCGGTTGTAACCTGTATACGATTTCTACCACATGTGTTGGCTTTTCATCAGTAACGACGCACGGTGGGGGTGGATGTTTTTGTTATTTTATAATTTTATATGAAAGTGTTTTGAACTGAGACATGCTCTTCGAGAATGATTTCTCAGTGAAAAGGGTACATTTATAATTATGGTAAACAGTACCTTTTTTCCTGAGGTTATAGCACTGAAAATTGCGTTTTGCATTTTTAAGGCGTAACTTAAGGGGGAAAATCAATTTTTAAACATTCACAAATTGTTTGCGAGGCAGAGATTTTGAAAAACGTTTCAGGAATGTCAGTCAAATACTTCAAGAGCCAACATGTTAATATGGGAGAACACATGACAGTTGGAAGCACCAGTCAAAGAAGACCAGGTAAGCAAAGAATATGGCTGAATGAGTTGCGAGTTCATCTTGTCGTAACCACAAGGCATCTTTAATTTTTGACTTCCATTTCTGGTGGTGAGTTCATTTCTTTTAGGAACTAAGAATAGGAGTGAGTTCGCTTACTCTTTTTCATTTCTTATGCTATCTTCGACAAATTTAAAATCCACAATTAAATCTTTTGAACCATCTCTTTTTTTTAGATCTTTGAAGTTTAGGAAAATAAACTGGCGCCCTTCAAACCAGATGCCACAAAAGTTGAGAAAGCAAAAAGTTAGGACCGCATTCGGTAAATTATTTAATCTAAAAAAAAACTCCGGATGTGTAAAAAAAGTTTGTTGGATCATTTTTGTATTTACGTTTCTCCTTAGATATCAAATAAATTGACTTTATCTTAAAGCTATAGTCACCTAAACCAAGAAAAAAGAAAAAGAAGCGGTAAATTCGAAGATTTGAACACTCTTCTTTAAGCGAATTTCTGTAATTTGTAAATTTTCTTTCGTTGGGTATATCAGGCTTATATTGAAATTCGATTTCGATCGAAGTAAAAAAATTGCGAGTTAAGATTCGATCATTTCGAAAGTTTACAGGTTAAATTTCGAAACGATCGAATTTCAAATGCTACAAGTTCACATTATCCAACAGAGGTCGTTCAGACCAACAAGTTGTAAAGTCTGAACCGTCGTTTTAGAAAAAATTGTTTGTTCTTATTTTTGTGACTTAGTGAATATAAAAAATAATATATACTTTTGGCCCTTTTTGTTCCTATTCTCCGAAGTTAAGTACAGCAGTTTTCGAGAATTTCAAGCCGTAAAACCCAAAAGCACCATGCAACATCCAAAGAGATGATCAGATATCTTTTTAAAAACAAAATCGAGAGAAGTTTGTTTGAACTGTAAGATGCAACTGGTTAGACCATCAGTGTCTAAAATCATAAGTTTAGAAAAAAATGATGGCAACAAAAAAATTTTGTTTTTCTTAGTTTTCTGCACACTTCGTCTTACCTCCTTTTTGAACTTTGGATTTGGATTTTTGATTGTACGCATTTGCACTCTTCTAAACGGGCACTAGAAAATTTTACTTTCGGCCCAAAGCAATCAGTACTTAGTAGTTTTTAGTAATTTTTTTTACCTATAAAAATAACAGGGGCGTATTACGAAATACAATGCTCGCTAAAAAATCTCTTGTTGTCGTTACGTAGCGATTACATTTCACGATTCTCGCTGATTACTTTTGATGGCCATTTTGTTATCGTTTTGACATTTTCATATATTCATTCTCGTAATTCATAAATCGGTCTATGTCGTGGTTATCTTTGTTATAGGTCTCGTTTTTTTGCCTCGCGTTTCGTAATTTGTAATACGGGACTAGTTCTTCGTGCGGTTTTTCTAAGCTGACTTTAGATATATTATATCTTTCCGCATCATACGTTTAACAGCCTCATTTAAATTCAAATGTGTAAGCTATAAAGTAAAGTAATAAGTTAATTATAGAGAGGTTGAGTAACATAAAGGTCGAAACATTCTTTAGCCGTCATCTCACAAAAGGCGAGTGCAGATTTAGAGCTTTTAACGGCCTTTTAGACAAACAGTTGTCAGTTCAGTTTTCAGTTCAATGGTCAGTTCAGTTAAAAATGACAGTGTCTTTAGACGTCAATCGGGTGTTCAGTTGAGTTTTGATTTTACTTGTGAGCAGCCAAAAGTTAGAAGAAATGCATTGCGTTATGAACAATTAAATCTTTATTGCAATAGTTATAGTTTTGTCGCTTAGTAAATCTAAAAGAAGAGGAAAGAAATGGAGCTAAGATTGGTACTTAAAAAGGCAAACCCTATCGCACGTAAACGTAATGAATAGAGGGGTGAATATGTTGATTTGCTCAATTGTTTACGTGTTAGTGAAAGCGTATATTTGGAGTTTGTCATTGCAAATTGTGCAGCACTCGAGTCTTCAAATATGTAAATCTGTTTACGCTCTACTTTTTCAACTATAAACATAAACACAAACATGAACAGAAAAAACAGGACCTCGAAAGTGTTGATTCACCGCCAACTGCAATTGAAAGTGAAACAACAAACGACTGAACTGACAACTGAACTGAAACTTATTTACACATCAGTTTAACTAATAACTGAACTGACAACTTATGGGAACTCCATCAGTTTCAGTTTCAGTTACACGCTTCAGTTTTTGCATTAAGCACATTTTAGACGATCATTACCAGTCAGTTAAAAAAGACAGTGTATTTAGACTTCAGTACGGCGTTCAGTTGAGCTTTTATTTTTGGTGTGAGCAATCGAAAGTCAGTTTAACTGAAACTGAAACTGATGGAATAACCGTAAGTTTTCAGTTCAGTTATCAGTAAAACTGACTTTCGGCTGCTCACAAGTTAAATGAAAGCTCAACTGAGCACCGGACTGACGTTTAAATACACTGTCCTTTTTAATTGAACTGATAGCTAAACTGACAACTGGTCGTCTAAAAGGGCCTTAAAAGGGCCTTTATGCGACATACAGTTTTATTAGTTTAAGAACGCAAATTCAATTCCTTAAGAATAAAAAAAAAAAAATAGGTTGGCGCAGCAGAGCTGTACAACCCCATAAATATCAGAAGAAGAAAATGTTTTTCTTGTTCGAATTCTCGATTTACAATTTTATGCCGCTTTCGAAGTTTAAAACTCTTTTCATGGCACTTTGTGACTATTCATGGAGTAGTTGTCAATTTCTTGCGAAAAGCGATACGCATGAAAAACATTTTCTTCTTCTGATGTTTATGGGGTTCGAACCACGAACATGTTACGTAACAGGCTGATATGTTACCATTACGGAACGGACACCATTTATTAATACCAGATACATCCAAGATCCCGCGGCACCAAAACTGATGAGTTCTGAGATTAGTTGATTGCATTTACGGAAGTAGGTAATATCAAAAAAGTATAAACACTAAGTCTATAAGAAGATTTTTGCGCACCAAGTTGAAATTATACTAACGAACTTCTATAGAACAAATAAGAAAAAGTAAGGGATGTTATCCACCCAAAAAATCGTTTATATCGCACGGCGTAAAAAGATATAAGAGAATTGAAAATTGAAAAAGGATTAGACCAAGGTGCCTTTCTTGTGGGATATCGGAGGTTAGGGCTAGGTAGGAGAGGGTTAAAATCAGAAAATCTATAGCTTTATAGCTTTATTTCTTTAAAAAGGATCGAATCTTCTATGTTTGAAAACTGGTTTAATTAACAGGCAATAATTTATTGTCGTCCTCAGTAGCGCATAAGATTCCAATAGACAAATCCACATAAAAATATGGGTGATGTCTGATCTACTTGGTATCTGATCAACGTGGTACCCGTGGCGTGATGGTTAGCATGTTCACCTACTAACCCAGAGCTTCGATGTTCGAATCCCAGCAGAGGCAAAAATGTTTTTTCACGGGTATCGTCCTCCGGCAAGTCCTCCGTTAGTAAATTAATTGCCATAAAAAGCGCTTTCTCAAATAGCCGTTCGGAACCGGCAGAAAATTGTAGGTCTCCTCCATTTCCTCACAAGGCATGGTTGTGAGAAATGCGCTAGGCCCAGGGCTCCTCGCTCTGTTGCCCCACCCTATTTTTTTTTTTTTTATTTAGTCTGATCTACTTGTAAGAAACCCTTTTTGTTTTGGTTTTCAATTAAAGGATAATGGTCCCTATAACAAAACCCTCTCGTAGCCATTTCGGAATACGAATGCCTAAAAGACTGGACGAAAAACATTTGTAATGAGTGTTCACAATATCATTATTATTATCAATATTGACAAATTTTGTAACAAAACATTCACTACATCCGCATCATCTATGGACGCTTAATGTTTGGCATTCGTAGTCCGAAATTGTTTCGACCAGCCTTGTGAAAGGGGCCATTATCAAGAAAATTACGAGTTTATGATACTTGAACTTAAAGACTTCAACCAATCATCATATTATTGAAGAGATGAAGAAGTTTTCTTTCGGTTAGAAACTGGCACAGTTGTTGGGATACAAATAGGAGAAAGTAATATCAATATCAACGATATGAGCGAAAAGGTTCAGATTGAAAGATCTAAGCAAGTTGATAAGTTTTAGATGCTTTGCCACACAGCAACAAAATATTAGTCGAAAGAAAATGAACATCTCCTCGTTATATCATAAAGTATTATAGTATCATAAAATGTATGGGGTTTTGAGTGCACTTATTAATGACTTTTTTTATTATTGTTTTGTTCATCTGTAAAAAAAAAAAGAAGAAACTCTACGTTTAACAGGCATTTTCTGAAAAAAAAGATCTCAAAGTCAAAACTTTGCTGAGGGAAGAAAATTTGAACACCATTTAAAATTGAAAATCTGGCAGCCCTAAGCCTATAGAAGCCCAATTTGAAAACAGTTTTAAAGATTATTATTTCTACAAAAAATTAGGTCTCTAACCATCAGTATTGACAGAGAAATCGAATTTAACACAGGTCAGGGTACACCAAAGTTAGCCATTTTTTTAAATTGTCAAAAAGTGATGTCAAAATTGAGAAACAGACTTTACTGCATAGCAATTTTTTTTCTAAGAACGAGCCCAAGAATAACACGAATTACGGGACACCCAGTAGAATAACAAATTATTGTCAACAACATTTGAATAAATAAATAAGAATTTCAAAATGAGTCTTTAAGAGCTCCACTCTCTCAGTGCAAGAGTTAGTTTCTCAAAACAGGTCTGAAGAACTTGCGTCACAGTTGTTGGTTTTAATTTTAATCAAGCCCTCATATACGCAAGTTATGAACCCTGTTTCTTAAAAAAAATCCAAGAATAAAACCGCTGCGAAATTTTGAATGACTTAACTAAACCGAAGCTCTCCACCACTGTTCATCCTTTGCCTCCCTATAAAGGATCTTCTATTAGCTTTAGCATCATGGTTTGCAATGAGGTTCCGATTACAAGTACCATTGCCTCGGTTTTTTTTTCATTTTTATTTTCCTCTGAAGAACCTAGGAGAAAATAAAAAAATTTCTATTTACTCCTTGCCATTGAATGAAGTGTGCAATATCCATCGCGCACAGCGGCCTTCATCGTGAGTTTTTCCTTCCGGCTCAGCATTGATTTTCCATACATTCCATAGTGGGTACATGAAAAGAGAGAACTATTGTGCTTTCATCCTATAGCCAGTCAAGCCATACCACGTACCACCATCACTATATTATGCCATCGCTCCCTGAAACCTAACCCATCTCCTTGTATAAAGTTCCTATAGAATATTATAATGCCCCACGTAATGAACAGAAAAGAGGTAAAGCGGAGAAGGGCGAAGAAAACTTTAAATCGGAAAATGAAAGCGATAGGGAATAACAATGAGAGAGTGCATCTATGTGGCGGTGTGGGGTGTGCCTTGTTCGATGCTATCGAACGGACGCAGAATCAATAACACCGGAACACCAAGAAACTTAATGAAGGAAGTGCATATTTGTTTTCTCCTTTTCAGTTTTACTCTCTATAAGTGAAATAGAGGTATGTATTATTATTTGTAGTACCGTATGATGCACTTTCTAATACTGTGTATTGATACCAGGCAGCCATCCCATATTTAGAAGGACTAAAATAAGATCCGTGTAAATATAATCGATTCTAAGATGAGAATAGTTGCTAGGAGGTTATGC
This sequence comes from Melanostoma scalare, assembly GCA_949752695.1. NCBI lineage: Eukaryota > Metazoa > Arthropoda > Insecta > Diptera > Syrphidae > Melanostoma > Melanostoma scalare. Next base: position 22,562,693 of record OX456984.1, on the reverse strand, counting down.
AATTAGAATGCTTGTGCCAGAATAGAGTGGAGCATAAATACGACTAGAGATGAATGAAAGCAAGCAAGCTTAAATGACTTGGCATGGCAGCATTCAGTAAGTCTTTTTTCTTTCGTTTTGTATTGTTGTATATATTTGGCTCTACTTTTGATTGAAATGAACACTATTGTTGTTTGTCTACCGGTTATACTTTACTCTTATAAAAAAAAGAAAAAAGAAATAAAGAACCATTTCATTTCATATTTCTTGCCGTCTACTTACAAAATGAAAATGTTAAAAGGAAGTCATGCAAGCTCGTAAGGACCTTCTTGGATTTCATAAATATTCATTCATTGTCATAGCCTTCGTTATTTACTGTCAAGTCAGTTTTTTTTCTTTTCTATTTCAGAATTAGAGTTTCGAAAGAAAAGGAAATATCCCGAAAACACCCTTACTATAAATTCGTCTTTGAAATGATGGCTCAGCAATAGGAGCTACGAGAAACGAATGTCCTATTTCCAAACAAAGAGTATAATGTTTTATTTTTAGAACGGAAGTTCTATTGATTTTCTTTTGGAGTCTTTTTCGAACGAAAAGCTATAAATTCACAAGGAAACTACTTTTTAATAGTACATCAGTTTGATGAAGTGGGTGGGTTAGGCTTTCGATCTGAATATCGATTGGAGGTCAAGTTTTCGCACCAATATTAAACCTCAAATGAATGATGCACTCGAACAATAACTTCTCTTTTACCTTTCTACAATAGAGTTTAATATAAAGAACAGTTCGGAGAAAAGGGTCTTCAAGCAAATAGAAAGCCAATATTTGCAATTTCTTGGGAACAGTGCTTCAATGAGTTTATACATTTTGCTTTCCAGATAATTCATTTCATTTAAATTAACAATTCTCCAGAATAGTTTTGTAAAGCTGAAGACTTTCTCAAGGACTGAGACAGTTTAAATGAAATTATATCACTGCATATAATAAATCTGCAGCTTTATTGTGTATATGTTAGCCTGCACATTGCGTAATATCCAATAAATGAGTTAAAGCGAAACATTGTCTTTTTTGTAGCATGTAATCCTTGGCAACATATAGGATACTATTATAGGAGCTGTTACAGAAAATAGAGCTGTCGATTAAAGGAGTGTCTTTAATTACGTATATTCTAAACACGTGTGTAAGGAAGCAAACTATGGGTACGTGCAGAAGTGTAATTTATGAATGCACGTGTAATAAAATATACAGTAATTGACGAAAGCCAGCTTTCTTCACTCGGCTTGTTAGTTTAAATCTAAGGTCAAACCATTTGGTTCACCCATTGAAATATTACAAAAATTAAGACAAACCGCGCATTTTGGAAAAGATGATATTTTCAAAAAAAAAGTTAAGCTTAAATGAAATGAATGGAAGAAGTGAAAAACTTAGATAGGTGTGAAACACGTTTCACTCCGCAGCATTTCCACGAACCCAGCAACTGATCGCAACTGTCGATCATCCCTTATGGAGATGACAGAACAGTTTAACAATCACCCTTGTCTTGGTGCTAGAGCACTTTGGTCAACTCCAAAGTCGATGAACTCGTCTAAAATGAAACGACTTGCATAGTCGTTAATGTTACCCAACAGAATGAATTTTGGAATATTTATCGCTTCGTGAAAACTCATCCTAAGGCAAAAGCAAGATGCCATTAGGATAACAAACTCTAGTTGGACACACATCTTCCGTGCCTAGGTTAGGTTAAATGGGGGACGCAGCCACAAGTGGCAGCACCTCACTCGGATCTCAAGGATCCATTGTGCTTCCCGGGAAACAGAGGATGAGGAAGTGGGAAGATTGGAGAGGTAGAGGGTTGGGCTGGTGGGTTATTGGAGTTGGGAACCCCCTCACTGAGCCATGTGGAGTAAATTTCAGGATGCTGTTCAATGGGAGGTTAGAGAAGAAGAAGTATTCTCCGCGGGCTTTTCCCTAGTGTGGACCAAGCTAGGACACTCCAAAGGAAGTGGAATGATCGGTCCTCTGCCTCTTCGTCTTGGCATCCTCTACATAAGTCGGATGTTCTAATGCCCATTCTCATCATGTGGCTACCCAACGAGTTTTGGTCCATGAGGATGCCAATCAACAGAGAGAGCCAATGCCTTCTAAGCTGGAGCAGAAATTCTGTTTTTTTCTTGGAAATATCTGGCCAAAGGTTTCTGGAGACCCGGCATGTTTCTAAAGATGACAACCTGTCATTGGCGGTTTTTAAAAAATTTGATTCAGTTTTTTTTTCTAGTTCAAGTGGCTTTAGAACTGAGGTTCTCGTTTTGTTGGATTCGAGTGCTGACCCGATTTTAGCCTGCTTATCCGCCATTTCATTACCGATTATTTCACGATGTCCTGGAACCCAAATTAAATTTACGGTGTTAGTTGAGCTGAGCAGTCTAAGATTACTGCGTCAGCATTGTACTAATTTGGATTTTGTGATAATGGATGAGATAGCTTTAATCGCCGCCTGGCTGTTTATGAAAATGTCAATATTTTTGTCAATCAAGTTTTAGGTGGCCAGGTGTTTTGCACCTTCACACACTGCAAGTACTTCTGCTTGGAAGACATAGCAAAAGTCGGGGAGCTTTATTGATCTATTCATAGTAGGATAATCTGAGAAGATACCTGATCCTACCCCTTCGTCCGTTTTGGAACCATGATGGCGCTACAGATCAAGGAGCTTTCATAGCCATATCTTGTGAGGAATAAAGGGGACTTCATATTTTTTGCCTACTCCGAACAGGTGATTGAGGAAGCGCGAAATTACTATTTGAGGACTTTTCAATTCCTAGCAAAAGGCGATACTCGAGGAAAAACATTTTTGGTGAACCGTGAACCTCCCACGTAACAGACAGACATGCAAACCATTGCACCACGGGCACCACATCGTCATCACCTGGCTGGCTATCAAAAAGTCCGACCAAATCTGGATCCAAAGCGTACAAGTTCTTTGCTATTCCTAGACAAACTGCATTCACTTTAGCTTCGTAGTCGTTGTTGTAAACGGATACTGCCTTATAGGTAAACACGGCACAAGGCTTAATGTCCCATCAAACGACTTCTATGGACTGCATAGACGATGAAGAAGAGGAAACCGTTCCGCACCTTCTCTACACATACCCGGCCTCTCTCAAGGACGATAAAAGCGTTTGAATTTTGAAAGAGCTCTTCTTCTATGATCCAATTGATCTTATGAATAATTGACAGCCTCCATCTGTTTCAAGAAAGCTCCAAAATGTTTCAATAGTAAGGTAACTATTGGCTTACTTATGTGGTATCATATCACGGTGGACCTATTTATTAGTTAAAATGAGAAAGTCGTTTTCCTGACAGCCACCTTCAATTTAACAGAGCCTAGTCAACTTATAAGGAAACACAGTATTATTTACAAAAAAGCTGTCGCAGTTAACCGCATTATAACAATTTTTCAAGTAAATACTTACTTACTTACTTAGGCGGGCATTACAGTTCGGGGTGAACCTGGGCCTCAACCAACATCTTTAATAACGACTTCGATTTCGGGCGAGCTCTCTCCAGTTTCGCACTCTAAGTCGGTTGAGGTCTTCATCCACTTGATTGCGCCACCTAAGACGAGGTCTTCCCCTTCCGCGATTTCCCTGCAATGTGCTTTCGAAAACCCGTCGAGCCGGAGCGTTTGGGTCCATACGCTCTACATGACCAACCATCGTAGCCTCGCGATGCGTACTCTTCTGGCTATGCTCATGTCGCGGTACAGCTCATACAGCTCGTTGTTGTATCTTCTTCTCCACACATTGTCTTCGCATACGGGACCAAAGATCATTCGGAGAATTTTTCTTTCGAAACGAATAAGGGTTTTCTCATCCGCTTTCGATAAGGTCCATACTTCCGCGCCGTACAGCAGGACTGGGATGATTAGGGTCTTATACAAGGTTACCTTGGTTTTTCTGGAGAGGGTTTTGTTTCTCAATTGCCTTCTTAACCAAAAGAAGCAACGGTTGGCAAGAGTTATTCTCCGTTTGATCTCCGCACTGATGTTGTTGTCCGTGTCTACAGCGGATCCTAGGTAGACGAAGTCCTGTACTACCTCGAAGTTATGTCTGTCTATTGTGACGTTTTGTCCAATTCGTCGATGTTCTGTGTCCTTGTTTGATGACAGCATATACTTCGTTTTGCCCTCATTAACCATCAAACCCATTTTTGCCGCTTCTGTTGCAATACTCGCAAAAGCACCTATGACATCACGCTTATTTCTTCCCATTACGTCAATATCGTCTGCATAGGCGAGTAAATTGTACAGACTTTTGAAAGATTGTTCCTCTGGTGTTGACGTTTGAGTTTCTTACAATCTGTTCAAGTATGATGTTGAAGAAATCGCATGACAGTTTGTCCCCTTGCCTAAAACCTTTTTCGACATCAAAGGTCTCGGTGAGTTCTTTACCAACCTTGACGGAGCAGCGTGAATTCTCCAAAGTCATCCTGCATAGTCGTACGAGTTTTGCAGGGATGAGAAACTAGACATGGCTCTGTACAGCTCGTCTCTGTAAATACTGTCATACGCGGCCTTGAAATCGATAAAGAGATGGTGAATATCGATATTATGTTCTCGGGTTTTTTCCAAGATCTGCAGCAATGTGAAAATTTGGTCTATTGTGGACTTCTTTGGTCTAAAACCACATTGATAAGGACCTATCAAGTTGTTGACGTGGGGTTTCAGACGTTCACATATTACAGCAGACAAGATCTTATAAGCAACGTTAAGGAGGCTTATCCCTCTATAATTGGCGCAATTGTGAGGGTTTCCCTTCTTTAGGATCGGGCATACGATACTGAGGTTCCATTCATCGGGCATGCTTTCTCCCTTTCCAACTGGTCTCCAGCTGCCTTGAAGAGTTTGGCATCAAGGCCATCTGCACCTGCAGTCTTGTTTGATTTAAGTTTGCATATGGCAAGATTAACTTCTTCTAGGACGGGAGGACGGCATTCTTGATCATCGTCTAAGCTTAATGGGGCAATCTGCCTGACAGCGGAATTTGTGTCCTCATCGCCGTTAAGCAGTCTGCAGAAATGATCTTTCCAGATCCTCAGTAGCGACTGTGACTCTACAATTATGTTTCCCTGCTGGTCTCTACAGGCGTTGCCACTGGTCTTCAATGCTTAATGCTGACTGCATGAGATTCAAGGATAATTGAAAGGACACTCGATTGGAAAAGGCATTGGCAATCTCTTGCGATTGTAGCTTTCCGACGTCATATCTCTTCACAGCGTTAGTTCGTGTAGGTCGTGAACAAGATATCCTCATTCGTAAATCATTCAAGTAAATAACTTGATCAAAATTTTCCATTCACAGTTTGAGTCATGACGAGGCACATAACCATTTCGATCGATTATTTTTTGAATTTTTTGGGCAGTTCTGAGGACAGTTTGAAAAAAAATTAGAAAAAAGCTTACTAACTTCTACACCGGTGTGGTGGGTTAAAAACACTTCTTAGAGATCATAACTTTCAAAAGTTGTGTATCTACAGAATTTTAGTGAGAAAGAAAATTTGTCCCCCGCTTTTAGACTACAATTACCGTTTCCATTTTCTTGGGATTCGAGAATAAATTGCCAAATTTAAGCATCTACTTTCATTCCAACGTTACGTTGTTTCTTTTATACTTCAACAAACAATCAGAGTCTGAAGTCAAAATGGGACTAGAGGTCCATTGTTTTAGCGAGCAGTCAGGTGTAACTTCGCATTATATACGCATTTCCCTCCATCGCATCGCTACAATAGTGGTGGGAACATACTCAATCTGGAAATTCTTTACACCTTTAAGCCATTGCACGACCCAAAATGGATTGTGGTGCCACAAGCATCAAACCACAACGACTTTGTTCCGCTTGGCCACCGACATTGTTTTGCTAATTTGTACCTTCCTCAGAGGCCCCTCTGGTGTCCATTTTGACACCACTTTCTTTGGTTCTTGATTCCCAAGCAGAAGCTGTTTTTTATCTTTTTTTTTTTTGTTTTGAATTACTTCAACGATTTCAGTCACCCACCATCTCGGCAAGGCAATGACTCTATGCCTCTTTTGAGTTCGGCCACCATTGTGCCAATGGCGATGCATAAGCAAGTTTTGTTTTCACAACCCTTAAATCATTTTGTCGACTACGTGATTTTATAGCTATCATCAAGCGCTCCATTCACCATAAATACCTCCGAGTCTACTCCCTCCCACCGCGTCCCCGATATGTGCTCTCCTAACATAATTAAGTTTGGAAAATTAGAAGACACAGCAGGGACTATGAAATTATTGGCATTAAATTGGCTTCTGGCGGTGATTGTGTTTGTTTTCGGTTCATAGACATCGATTTTATGGCACTGGCTAGGATTGGGGTGGCAGTGGTAATGGTAAACAACCACCGCCACAAACCAGTGTCAGTCTAAACAAGAACGCCCGCAAGCATAGTTTCGCATCCAATTTGTGTATCGAACAGGAGCTCATGCATCTGGTCAAAACATTTTTAACCTAAATTCTCATTGGATGTAGAGTAGACCAACAAAGGTGAAGACGACGACGACGACGACGACGACGACGATACGACGTCAACGAAACAGTGAATCATAAATGGATGAATGAATTAATGGAACATGAACAGATACGAGTATGAGGAGTGAGATGGCACCTGTTGAAAGGAATTATTATTTTGTTGATGTTAGTTTATTGATTTTCTTTCGCCCTTCTTATTTACGTTGCACCTTTATTTACAATATTATGTTTGTTTGTTGAATCTACATATGTCTATAAGTTAATATATGTACTTTTTTGATTCTATAGAACGGCCACTTAACCGAGCGGAAAGGCAAAGCCTCGCATATAGGAGATACGGCAACAGACGCTCAAAGCGTGCATATAGAAAGTGAATTTGTCACATTCTCTTTTTAATTTAATTTTATGATTGACAAGGGATAATAAAATGAATAGCATGCTTTTATTGCTGGGGTTTAAGGTGAACTCTTATACGGTCGGTGGCTTTTGTGAAACCTTTTGTGAAAAGAGTGATTTGGTTTTTCTTTTTCGTTGGAATCACCTTCACAGATTGGCAGCGGGTATGCAAAAAAGGTTTTTTTTTGTTGTATTTACCCCCACATCAATCAAATTATCATGGATATCTATTCAGATCAGCACTAAAGAGAGCTTTTCAGTTTTATTTGTTTTTAATTAACTATATTTTCCAAAAAAATCCTTGTGGACACTTTTCTATCAACTCAGAATGACATCAAAATAGTTAAAAGTTACCGCGAATTTAAATCTGAGTTAAATGTCTATACTAACTCTCAGCAATTAGTGTAAGCATATACAATTTGATATAACTACTTCTACTTTCGTATAAGTGGTATAGTGGTCCTCGTGGCGTGATGGTTAGCATGTCGTGGTTCGAATCCCAACAGAGGCAAACATGTTTTTCCAAGGGTATCGCCTTTCGCGAGGAATCGGCAAGTAATCCGTTAGTGAATTCATTGCCATGAAAAGTACTTTCTCGATTAGCCGTTCGGAACCGGCAGAGAATTGTAGATACCCTCCATCACCTCACAAGACATGGTTGTGAGGAATGCACTATGCCCTGGGGCTCCTCGCTTTGTTGCGCAATCCTACTTATTTATTTTACTATCGTATAAGTTTTGTTGTTATCAGACCAAAGATGTGTCCCATATTTAGGGAGGAACTGATTTCCCGCTACTGTGGTTGCCAACAATATAGACAAGCATGTATTTCATTCAGCGGCGTACCCCACAGGCGGATCACTAGTTTGAAGCAGAAAAGTGGGAGAGTTGTGATCGCTTTAAGAGCACTACTCGTAACGCCGGAAATGAGAAGAAGAAGAAGATGTATTTCATTCAGCGCCTTGAGATTTGGCAATATTTTCATAACAACAATTTCAACATCGATTTTCACATTTCGTTGTAAGAAAAAGACGAAACGATCCACCAAGACTATAACTTGTTTGAAATCTCATGGATCTCTTGTGACATTTAGATGTTTTGACAGAAGTAAAACGGCTCGCGTGGGTTTGATGGTTAATGAGGGCAAAACGAAGTATATGCTGTCATCAAACAAGGACACAGAACATCGACGAATTGGACAAATCGTCACAATAGACAGACATAACTTCGAAGTAGTACAGGACTTCGTCTACCTAGGATCCGCTGTAAACACGGACAACGACATCAGTGCGGAGATCAAACGGAGAATAACTCTTGCCAACCGTTGCTTCTTTGGGTTAAGAAAGCAATTGAAAAACAAAACCCTCTCCAGAAAAACCAAGGTGACCTTGTATAAGACCTTGATCATCCCAGTCCTGCTGTACGGCGCGGAAGCATGGACCTTATCGAAAGCGGATGAGGAAACCCTTGGTCGTTTCGAAAGAAAAATTCTCTGAATAATCTTTGGTCCCGTATGCGAAGACAATGTGTGGAGAAGAAGATACATCGCGAGGCTACGATGGTTGGGTCATGTAGAGCGGATGGACCCAAACGCTCCGGCTCGACGGGTTTTCGAAAGCACATTGCAGGGAAATCGCGGAAGGGCGAAGACCTCGTCTTAGGTGGCGCAATCAAGAAGACCTCAAACGACTTGGAGTGCGAAACTGGAGAGAGCTGGCCCGAAATCGAAATCGTTATAGAAGGATGTTGGTTGAGGCCCAGGTTCACCCCGAACTGTAATGCCCACCTAAGTAAGTAAGTAAGTAAAACGGCTCGCGTACACTGAAAAAAAAAAAAAAATTATCAGCCGAATCCTGATCTGAGCTATTCGGACGACTGTTTCGGACGTTCGTCCCCAAACATTTCTCCAATTCTTAAACGACGCGACGTCGGTCTTTTATTAAATTTTTACCTTTGCAGAAAAATGTCAACAAAAGAAAATTCGTTGGCTTGCATCTGTCCAAACATACTGCGAAATTAAGGAAATTATTAAAACCGGTGTACTTAGTGCATTAAGAATTGTAGTATACAAAGGATATTCTATTGCATATCAACGCTTCCATGGCGGCTTTTGGTGAAGATACTGCTGCCAGATAAGTCCGGTAAGAAAGCTTCACAAAAGTTTCAAAATCAAATCGATAAGGCCACAAATTGGATACAAAAATGGCGGTGACCTGTCTATATTCACCCAACACGAGCATACATCACGAGTTATTTGAAGGTAACGAAACCACTCAGATCATCAGAGTATCTGAGTGGTTTCGTTTGATCATATTGGTCAATCTAAAAAGAGCAGTCATTTGAATTGCAAACTATATGGTGTCGTGTAGCTCATGTTGGTTCTTGTTAAACGAAATCACTCACAACATTTATCACTGCGGATGCAAATATTGGATGTAGACATAGAAATCGATGAAATTCAAGATGTGCTAAACAAAGCAATAAATAAAAAGGCACCAGGTGAAGATGGGATTCCTTATGAATTTTTCAAAAACGCAACCCCTATGTTTCTAAATCATTTAAAAGATCTCTTCATTAAAATCTTTATAAACGCCAACATACCGTCACCATCACCATATAAAAAATCTGTCATTCTCCCTATTCACAAAAAAGGTTCAATAAACTGCGCGGAAAACTACAGAGGCATTTCATTCATGAATGTAATAGCAAAAATATTCTGCAGTATACTGGTGGGGAGGCTTGAAAAAACTTTTTAACGATTGAACACATTTTCACTTTATCGTCTAGCATTTCAAGCAAGAAACAAAAGAGTGTTTTAATTTTTCGTTGACTTCAAAGCCGCTTTTGACCTAGTCATTAGGAACGCTCTCATTTATAAGATGTCACAGTTGGGTACATCTACAAAGTTCCTAAAATTAGTTAGACAGAAGTACACAGACACGAAAGCAGCTGTTTGGGATGGAGTGAGCTTTTCGAGATGGTTTAGCACTTACACAGGAGTAAGACAAGGATGTCCACTAAGCGCACTTTTGTTCTCGTTATTTATAAATGATGTCGCTGATGAACTTCCTGGAGGAATAAGAATAGCTGGCTGCATTGTCAATGTACTAATATACGCTGATGATCTCGTCATACTCTCAGAATCACCAGAAAGTTTACAACTAATGATCAATCGGCTATCCAGCTACTGCAACACATGGGGACTAACTATAAACACAGAAAAATAAAAACCAAAATAATGGTATTTGGTCCCACACTAAGGGCCTACAAGTACTGACAAGTACGCCGAAGTCTCAAGCTGATTATTTTATCAAAATCTGCAGCAGCTATCAGGAGACAAGGCTCTCTAAAAAACTACTTCTATGTGAGTTGAGAAACAAGGACTGGTGGCTTGCAAGATGGCAGACTATTGCCAATGAATGTGGAGTGAGATTTAATGAAAATTTCAGCAACATAAACCATCTGAAAGAACAACTGAACAGCATCATAAAGAAAAATGAGGATTTAAAGAGGTGTTCTTTTATAGAAAAGGCTAAAGAGTCGTTCAGTAAAATAATCTACAGTCAGCTAAACTACAATCTTGGTACCAGAAACTATTTTCACGATTCACTAATTATGCAGAAATATCATTAATATTTAAAGCAAGATGCGAGGTTCTGAACTCAAACGGAAATCCTTACAATGGTAGTTTCAATCAATTTTGTACACTGTGTAATTTAAAATCAAAGGAAGATTGTCTACACTTCATCAGTATATGCCCAATATTTAAATCACAAAAGCGGTTTTTTTTTTGGGAAAAATACACTTACATTACAAGAGACTATAAACATCTTAAACGAATATGATTGGAAAACATTAACAAATTTTTGAATAATATTTACAAGTAGAGATTGTTATTAATATTAACAGAATACCACTAAATTAACAAAAATGTTAACTTAAATATCTTTTGTTATCTTAAATATCAATTGTCTCTGTGTATTGAAAATGTCAAAGTACAACCAAAATGTAGATATATTTAAAAAATAAAAAAAAAGTTGTCAACCTGGCTGACGGCCGGCATAGGCATAGCTCTCAAATTCAAAATGTGAAATTGCAATGTATGAATGAAAATAAATGAATTACATACTTACTTACATTTAACAAAACCAAATACTTTTTTGTAGCTTTACGAGTATAGTGACTGTGCTAATCAAGAGTTGTATAGTTGTTGTACTTAAATAACATTATTAGAAGAAGACCAAAGAAGCTTTCCACTCTTAGTAGTCAAAGATTAAAGTGATGCCAGATAGTAGGAACTTTTTTTTGATATTTCGAAAATAATCGATTTTCATTTGATATTTTAAGAGTTTTTTTTTAACTAGAAGGAAGTTACTAATACCCTCAAAACTCAATGAATGCATAAAGACACTTCCTCTCTATAAATAAATGAAGGTCTCTACTACAATACCGCCTAATACCTCAGAATCATATTAGATGCGAAGCTAAACGGAAAAAATACATCAAAAAGAAAAGGAGCTAAACTTAGAAAACATGTACGAGTTGCTAGCGAAGAACTCCTAATCTATCTTTTCAGAACAAACTAGTGATCGCGCGATTTTTTAATTTTATTTTCTCAAATACTCAAAAATTTAAATTTTTTAAGTTTCTTTTTTAAGCAAAAAAATTTTACTAACTTCTACAAGTAAAATAATATCTCCTAATTCCGGAAAACCGTACACTACTTTCTAATGAGTAGAAAGTCGGAGGACCTCTATGTGCAAATACCTCAGCTATAATTGAAGTAAACATTTTCCATCGCCCGCTGCCCTTACAACACATTTCGAACAGAGCCTTCGAAACGGAATTCAAAGAGTATAATAATGATTCTGATATTATCTAGAGCAGTGATTTCCAAAGTAGTGGTGGCTTCTCGGGGATCGACAAAAACGAAATCTGAATTTGAGGGTCGACAAGTTTTGCAATCGACCCCCTAACACATTTGCTTATTTTAAACTTTAAAGATAGTGTTGCGTTACTTTTGCCATTCTAAAAAAAGTTGTATTGCTGCACTTTTAAAAAAACTCAACAAATTCCTTTTCGTACCTGAGTACTGTTTCGACGAATACAAAATATTGAATTCAAAGCTAATAAACGTTTTTCAAATCTCAAAAAATCTGTTTTCGTTACGTTCAGGTCCGTGTTTCTTACAATCTTCTATGCAAGACGTTGATGGCTTGCGAGCGTCCTACAATATATCTCTGCTAATAGCGAAGTCGGGGAAGCCTCACACAATCGGAGAGCAGCTTATTTTACCAGCCATTGCAGAGGTCCTCAACAATGTATTGCATAAGCCCGCTCAAGATATTATAAAAGGAATACCCTTGAGCAATAACACCGTTCAGAGACGAATAGACGAGATGGGTCGCGACGTGGAAAACATTTTATGCAATTTATTGCAGACCAAGAGATTCTCTCTCCAGTTAGACGAGTCTACATTACCCGGCAATGAAGCTCTGTTGTTAGGATACGTTCGATATATCAAAGATGAAAATATGTGCCAAGAGCTGCTATTTACCATTTATCTGGAAACTGATACGAGAAGAGAATCCATTTTTCAGGCAATGGAACGTTTTTTACCGACAATGCTATTCCATGGAGAAACATTATTTCTGTTGCGACCGATGGAGCACCATCTATGGTTGGTCGTCATCGTGGTTTTATAGCTCACTTAAAGCGGCAACTGCCTGAAGTACTGGTGATTCATTGCGTGATTCATAGACAACATTTAGTAGCAAAAAATCTGAGTCCTAGACTGCACCAGTCTTTGCAATACGTTATAAATGCTGTCAACAAGATTCGGAGCAATTCATTGAACTCTCGGTTATTTGCTCAGCTTTGTGACCATAACGATGAAGTCTTTACTAAGTTACTTTAGTACACTGAAGTTCGCTGGCTTTTAAGAGGTGCTTGCTTAGCAAGATTTTCAGCTATTTTTGGGTCGGTGTTGGAGTTTCTAAATGAAAAGATCCGAATTTGGAAGAAAATCTGAAAAATTCTATGACGGATATTTATTACATAACTAGTATCTTCGGCATGTTCAACAAAGTCAACTTGCAGCTGCAGGGTGACGATCTCAACTTGATCAAAACTAAATCAATTTTAGCGGCGTTTTTGTAAACTTATTCTTTATAAACAAAATTTAAGCAGAAAAGAATACTCACAGTTTCCGCATTTGTCGAAGTCAACAGAAATCCTTCAAGACGATGTTATTTTATCATATATGTCACTCACTTGGACGCGCTCCATAAAGATTTTACCAAAAGGTTTGAGGATCTTTTGAACTTACAAATTCCTGAGTGGATAATAAATCTGTACAGTATAACAGCCATGGAAGAAGCCAATGTGATAATGCAAGAAGAGTTGATCACCATCCAAACTCACGAAGAGCTTAATCTAAATTTCAACGAAGGCTATTAGAAGTTCTAGTTGCAGCGCAGCATTGAAACTCAAAATACTGCATTTTGGAACATTGCTGAAAAATATCTCATTGCTTTTCCATCATCATATTTATATGAAAAAGGCTTCAGTGTGGTTGCAAACATTTTGACGAAAAAAAGAAATCGTTTGAAAGTCAACGAACGCGGAGACTTAAGGCTGCAACTTACCAATATAAAACCAGATCTAGCTGGATTGGTAGAAAGTCACCAAATTCATCCATCGAATTAATTTTTCAAATCAAGAAATTATTATTCGTTCTCAATTAAGAGCACGATTTTTGAAAACTTGCATAATTATGAATTGCACTTCATGTTTATTGAATTTCATACCTGCTATCATCGTAATGTCATGTTTATTGTTATCTCAAAAAATTTTCTTTCTGCCTTTCTGCAAAACTTTCTTAGGTATACTAGGTACCTATAAAAGCAAGTAAAAAACTTGAGACAAGATTTTTAAAGTAATTCGGCTTTGGGGGTCTACGGTGTCTGTTTATTTTGGAAAAGGGGTCTGTGGCTCAAAATAGTTTGGGAAACCCTGATCTAGAGGCTATTGGTTCGATTACCTAAAATCACTTGAGAGAAAGGTGTCAAGAACCAACAACTTTATGGCAAGCAAAAATTGTTTGGTTGCCTTGTAAAAAAGTACAACGATTTACTAAGCTCTATTCCTGAAAAGTTGGGACTTACGTCTCATCTTCAACGGAAAAAAGTTGGCACTAATGTCCCGATGGCGTGGGACATAACTCCCAAATCAAAGTTGGGACTTTTGTCTCACTTGAGTGGGCCATAAGTCCCAAAAATAAAAGTGCCATGTATATTTTTTGCCTTCAGTTGTAAGAACCGTCTTAGTCTAGTGTAAGACTATCCAAACATATCCAATCTTTACAGGACATTCTGTACATATAATTCGTATATGTCCTACATACGTTGTGGGTATACAATATTAAAGGCATCTGCGTTGCCAAAAACTTACTACCCCATCCATCTGTCAATTAAACTCAAATTAAGCAACTGACACAAACCCACATCGAAGTTCAAATGTTTTTATCGTTTTGATGTGAACTAAATTGAATTGCAGTTGCTACCCGTTCCGATATCATAAAATTTCTATCAGACCATATTGATGATGGGAATCGATGTGCATGTGCAGCACAATTTGCACCACCCTTTAGCATTTAATAGAGATTGGAAATAAATTCCATTCGCTACTCTTTACAGAGCAGTGGTTTCAATCAATTGCTCTGTCAATCTTCGTGATAGTTTATTTTTTTTTTTTTTTGCATCAAGCCTCACTAAATTGATTTACATGGAGTTCTACGAATTTTCAATTTCGATTAAATTTGAGTTGGTCGGGTGTGGTGATTAGAGTGCTTGTGCTCTTTGCTTTGAGTTGTGGACTCACTTCCCTAGGTCAATGGAGCGGATTAGGTCAACAAATCCTCAATCGAATAATGAAAACGATGGTAGGTGCAATGTGTACTTTCGTGCTACAACTTTACCACCTGTTACCACTGCTGTCATGGTGCCATCAAACCATCAAAAGCAACACCCATACACACACCTGTCGTTCGTCATCCGTATGTTTGCTTTTATCTTGAAAATTGCATAACAAAATTATTGAAATCAGCAAAAAGTGAATAAAAAAGAAAACGTAAAACAAAAACAAGGAAACAACACGACGACATAGTACAAAGTTTCCCATTGCGCCGCACATGCACAATTTCCTGGATAAAATGCTCAAAATGCAAATATTTAGTTATTTCTTATTTTTGTGTTGTTTTTGTATGGGAATTATAAAAGTTGGTAAACTTTTTTTTGTTATTAGTTTGTTTATTGTTGAGAGCATTAAATCGAAAAGAGGTGTGCTCCCTCGCAATAAAACATTAATGGCTATTTCAAATATTGGAACGTGTTCTTTTGTGAGTTAGATTTTTGTTATACTCGGTTGTTTGTATTTATCGGCACGATGTATATTACATTTTGCTATCGCACCACATTCCAATATTGAATATTATCGCCTGGGAAATGACATGATTTTCGATAAATTGTTTCAGAGTGGTTAGGCTTGGATACAAGTGGGATGGGAAGTGGGAGGGAAATGGTTAGAAGGAGGGACTAAGACAATGGGAAATTGTTCATTGATTAGGTACAAAATGAGAGAAATGACGTAATAGAATCTAGACAAAGTTCTCTCAAAGAACAATAATTTTTCGCTGGATGAGATTTCGAAAATGGCTCGTACGACTCCAAAGAAAATTACTAGAGGTTTTTGAGGTTCTTGAGAAACGTTTGGGGCAATTACATGGAGTAGGCTTCATAAAATAGTGAAAATCAAAGAAAACAAAACAAAAATCAGTTTCCACTTTTTTTTAAATAACCATGTTAAACGCGAACCTTAGCTGTCCAATGTAAAGCAGGTTCAATTCGAAAAAAATTCGTTATTTTGCCTTTTTAAGTTAAATTCAAGGATTGATCTACACAAGGAGCTTTATGAAACGGTTCCGCTTCAAACTAGTTTTGTGTGTGTAACTTTCAAACGATTACAATTGACGGCATACTTAATTTACTATTTGTCGTCTTTGAAGTTCACCCAACCAAAAACGTTTTTGAAGTTTTAGCAGCAGAATAAACGCTGTTACAAGCATTTCTGCGGCTGCGACAACTACAAATGTTTGAAAACACTGAGTTTTTTGTTTCGTCGCTGTGGGTATAATTTTGGCAACTGAATTTGCAGCTACCGCGACCACAAAATCGCTTTGGTTTGGCAGATCCTTGAAACTTTAAACTTAAGTCGATTTAAGAGATCATTCTAAGCATTCCTTGTAGAGTGTTTGTTTGGTCGATCACGATATTAGTGGAAAAAATATAAATGTCGTTATTTTAGTTTTAATATTTTGATATTTATTTCTTATAGTAACTCAAGGGGGTATTCTAGTCGAGAGACATACATTTTAAGTAATTTTTAAAGTGTCGTAAAAAAAGACAATTAATATTTTTATTTTTTTTTTGTCAGTTATTTATTAATGTTAAAAAGTACAGAAAAAAAAATTTAAATAAAAAATGTTAAAAATGTTGAATTCAAGCAGGTGATGAAGTGGGGTATCTTAAAAATATGACCATACCATAATTTCAACCCTCCTACTCATCCGAATTGAAAAAGAAAAAAAGATTCTGAATCTGCAATGATGTCGCTATCGCATGAACCAGCGATAAATAAAACGAATGCTTTTTTGTAGCTTTTCTGTTAAATGACTTGAGATATATTTTTATAAAAAAATGAGGTGTAACATCAACCTAACGCATTTTTTTCCACTCATATAACTTAAAACGAAACCCATGGTTCGATGAAGAACTGCAGTTGCAGATGGCCTTGATGCCGAACTTTTCAAGGCAGCTGGAGACCAGTTGGAAAGGAGCATGCACCAGCTGATCTGCATGATATGGTCGGAAGAAAGCATGCCCGATCAATGGAACCTCAGTATCGTATGCCCGATCTTAAAGAAGGGTGACCCTCACAATTGCGCCAATTACAAAGGGATAAGCCTCCTTAACGTCGCTTATAAGATCTTGTCTGGTGTAATATGTGAACGTCTGAAACCCTACGTCAACAGCTTGATAAGTCATTATCAATGTGGTTTTAGACCAGAGAAGTGCACAATAGATCAAATTTTCACATTACGGCAGATCTTGGAAAAAACCCGAGAACATAATATCGATATTCACCATCTCTTTATCGATTTCAAGGCCGCGTATGACAGTATTTACAGAGACGAGCTGTACAGAGTCATGTCTAGTTTCGGCATCTCTGCAAAACTCGTACGATTATGCAGGACGATTTTGGAGAATTCACGCTGCTCGTCAAGGTCGGTCTCGGTAAAGAACGCACCGAGACCTTTGATGTCGAAAAAAGCTTTAGGCAAGGCGACAAACTGTCATGCGATTTCTTCAACATCATACTTGAAAAGATTGTAAGAAACTCAAACGTCAACACCAGAGGAACAATCTTTCAAAAGTCTTTCAAAAGTCTTTCAAAAGTCAATCTTTCAAAGAGTAAAAATTACTCGCCTACGCAGACGATATTGACGTAATGGGAAAAAAGGGTTATCTCATAGGTGCTTTTGTGAGTATTGAAACAGAAGCGGCAAAAATGGGTTTGCTGGTTAATGAGGGCAAAACGAAGTATATGTTGTCATCAAACAAGGACACAGAACATCGACGAATTGGACAAAACGTCACAAAAGACAGACATAACTTCGAGGTAGTAAAGGACTTCGTCCACCTAGGATCCGCTATAGACACGGACAACAACATCAGTGCGGAGATCAAACGGAGAATAATTGTTGCCAAACTTTGCTTCTTTGGGTAAAGAAGTCAATTGAGAAACAAAACCCTCTCCAGAAAAACCCTGAAAAGGTTACCCTGTATAAGACCTTGATCATCCCAGTCCTGCTTTACGGCGCGGAAGCAAGGACCTTGTCGAAAGCGGATGAGGAAACCCTGGGTCGTTTCGAAAGAAAAATACTCCAAATTATCTTTGGTCCCGTATGCGAAGACAATGTGTGGAGAAGAAGATACAACAACGAGCTGTATGAGCTGTACCGCGACATGGGCATAGCCAGCAGAGTACGCATCGCGAGGCTACGATTGTTTGGTTTGGAAGCGGAAGACCTCGTCTTAGGTGGCGCAATCAAGTGGATGAAGACCTCACAAGACATCACTTGGAGTGCGAAACTGGAGAGAGCTCGCCCGAAATCGAAGTCGTTATAGAAGGATGTTGGTTGAGGCCCAGGTTCACCCCGAACTGTAATGTCCACCTAAGTAAGTAAGTAAGTATAACTTAAAATGCGGTGTAGTGGTCAAAAAAATGCTGTGTAGCACCACCTAAACCAACTACACCGTGGGTGCATTTAGACACGTCCTTATTCTTTAGTTACATAACCTATAATTCATCTCCTCATTTTAACGGGACCAAAAATTAAAAAAACTTTTATGGAGTCTTCAGTTCAGCCCATAGTTTTTTGCAGTTTTGTTTTTGTTTCGAATAGAGCAATTCTGTTAATTGTTGAAAATGATAAAAATACCAATAAATTTTTTATTGGAGGTTAATGGTGGATTTACATGCATCTGCAAGTGCAGATGAAAATCGGAAAAAGACACAAGATGTAAAATTCATACTTGCCTGATAGAGAGGGAATGAACTTCCTAGTTATGGTTGCAGATGAAAAATTATGGGTGCAGATGAACATGTTCATCTGCAACCATAATTTTTCATCTGCTATTCGTCTCTCTTTTTAACTTTTGTGCTTTGTAATCTTCATCCGTCTCGCTTCACTTTTCTGCACTTCCGCAGTTGCAGATGCATGTAAACCCAGCATAAATTGTGAAAAAGCATTCATATATGTATGTATTTGTATTATATTTTGTTTTGAAAATTTCTTATTAAATATGTCCCTTTAACAATTTATAGCCTTGTAGGATAGATTGATGCACCACAAAATAATAAAAACAGTTTTATATTACTTGCTATGAAAACATTTCAGAAATTAAATGTTTAACCAGGGAAATTAAAAAAGTCGATGTGATCATATTTTTTTTAGTTGATTGGCGTGTGTGGAGAAAAGGTTAAAATATCTTACATTTTTCAAATGCAACGTTTAGTAAGAATTTTGATGTCAGTAATCTCAAATGAATAGGCGAAATTTGTTGGCAAACTTGGCAGCACCTAAACAACACAAACTCGACGATTGACGGGGCCAAAAGCACCCGGCTGAAAAGTCGGATTAAGACGCCATTTTGGAATGAATCGGCCATTTTCAACTCACAAAGTCGAGCAAGTTGTTCAGAGAAAATTAATAAAGATTTAAAAGAAAAAGAATTAACCTGAACTAATATAATATGCTAATAAAATAGATATGTCTAATTAATAAATATCGGACTAAAAGTCCTCAAAGGCAAAGAATCAGAGAGGACTGTATTCGTCCTAATACAATTGACTTTCAACAATAAAAGTTTTTATGAAATTCTCTCATAATATAAAAACAATTTTCATACAAATTTAAATTCCACACATCCTTTAACAATTTTTTTTTTGCATTAAAGCGTACTTACCCCCCGATGATGGCATTAAACGTTCCGTTGAAATTATATCCATGTTATATCCTTTTCATTTGTTTTTGACCACATTAATCCTGTTTGTTGGTTTTGAAATTTATTTGAATATCAGCTTAGCTTAACAAAACACACCGACAAAATATTCTCAGTTTTCACTCTGACGTTAGAAAATGCTTTAATGCATGCAAATACAATCAAATTATATTTGAAGCAGCTCGTGCACGTCCAAATTAGCAGGGTGGCTATTTATTGATGACGATGATGATGAAGATATAATGGAAATTCTTTTTAATCGTTTAAAATCCAACCGACAACGCAATGAGAATGAGTTTTATGTTTTTATTTTATGACGCGAATAATTTAATTTTTTTTCTCTTGCTTTCTGTTATGTCGATATCGCTTAGGTTTTCCCAATTAGAATATGCAACGAGGAGTAGATGAACAGAAACATCGTCATGTGGTGTTCGCACGCACGATAGATACCAATTCAATTGTATGTGCTTCAAATTGAGTTCAATTGGGAACGCATTCTGAAAATAAAAAAGGAAGATAAACAAAATTAAATTCCTATTCACTACCAATACGGGAAGAAGAAAGATATGCAGATTGTTCCCCAACCGCTTTTGTAAAGACATCTCGATACAGTTTAAAGCTTAAGACGTAGGTATGTAAAGTTCACATCTTCGTATGTACATTTAAATGCAGAAAATTTAATGTACATCTATTTTGAATTGAATTTAAGAAAAATTTGACATACTTTAAAGGCAGTAAATTAGGATACTTGATCCATTAAGGGGGGGGGGGGGGGGGGGGGGGGGGGTAACATATTTAAATTTAAAATTTTTTTATATGACTGCTTAATATTTTAAGAATATTGTGTCAAAACTGCAAGTGGATTGGAGCAGAATCGAGGACGTTATAAATATTTTCATACCTGTTCTGTCCAAGAGCGCTATTGTTACCTGGCAGTTTTGAATCGTTTTTCCCACAACTCACTTTCTGAGAGTCGTTGCCACTCGTAACTTCAAAACTACTGCACCGATCCTTTTGAAATTTTGAACACTGTTTTGGTGCATAATTTACGAAATAGTAACGAAGAGTTTCTTCAAATTTGATTATAATTGTTATTTTACAATAACAGAGCCGTAGCGAGCCTCTCTGGCGCCTGAGGCGAATTCAAAAATTTGCGCCCCCCTTCATACTCGATCGGTAAAACTGCTAAATTACGAGTAGTCAATCTTTCCTGACTCATTGTCGATCTCAGATAGTTTTTGACGAGTTTAAGTTTGCTAAAGCTGCGTTTACACGTAGCTATAGTTACAGGCATTGTCAAAAAAATTCGGAATGCAATATCGACGTTCGGGTACAATCCTCTCAAATTCAATCGGATTTGACGTCATGCAACTGCGAGTAAATTGACAAAACTACATGCTTAAGATCGGATATCTCATTGACGAACTCACCCACTTTAATGTCTTTTTAATACTTCAATGCCAAATCAGTTGCTGCTTTTCTCAATTTAGTTGTGGTCATTCTCTGCAAGAACTCACCAGACAAAAATCCAAAATCATCAGAAACCACCATCATTTTTTTATACCTCCAGCTGATTTCAGTAATCAGAATATCGACGGCGTTGTTGAGATTGATACGGAGTTTTTGCATTTCTGACAAATTTGGCCCATCGTCTTCTTTTTCGTACAGCTCCAATCGCTTCTTCTTTCTTGATCGTTCGCCTACACTTTTCAGTTTAAGAGTATCAGCCAGTGTGTATGCGCGTATGAAATTCTCTTCAAATCTCGTATCACGAAGTTCTTGCAGTGAATTCTTCAGTCCAGAAATCAAGTGTGCAACTTTTTCCACGAATAAACTTTAAGCTTGCAAAGTTGCAGTGACGCGGTCGTTTTGACCTAGAATCTGATTCCACGCATCTAGAAAAAAAGGAACTTTCGGTCAATTTCTTTCAGCGAACGATTTTGAGTCAGGATTGATTGGATTGGCAATAATATCTTTAAGTACTCCATGTAATTCTGTAATTTGAGAATTCAAAGGCTTTAATGCATTAGCCTTCGAAGACCATCTGATATCGCAGTACCCTATTTCAGTGAAATTTTCAATGCCTTCATGAGGATATTCCATCGATTTGTAGAACGCAAAAAAAAAACTTGAAAGTGCTTTCAATTGTTTCGAAAAATTTCTTCATTTCCGCATTCGATGAAACAGAATGTACTCCTGTTAGATTTAAGCAATGCCTTGCACACGGTATGTAAACTGCGAATTCATTTTTCTCCTGGATGTGTGTTTGTACTCCCTTATATCTTCCCGATATATTGGCTCCGTTATCGTATCCTTGGCCCCTTGCATCTTGTATATCAAGTTCATCTTTTTCTAATTTCTTGCATGGTTATGTCGGAATATAATCCCTCGCCAGTTTTTTCTTCAGTACAAATAAAGTCGATGAAACTTTCTTGGCTAGATACTTTTCCATCATCAATCTGAACATAACGAATGATTTCTGCCATCTGTTCATTATGAGAGACATCAGGCGTGCAATCGAAGAGCAAACTGTAGTATACTTGGATTTCCGAATTCTAGATAAAATCTCATTGCGAACTGTATGCCCTGATAAGCCAATGAATGAATTCATTCTGAATTTCTGGTGATAAGTAGTTGACTGACCCTTTTTATGACCCGCAATGAACTCTTCCAAAATTTTATCATACTTTCCGAGCAACTTGATAACGTCTAAAAACACACCAGCTTCTTTGCTAAAAAATATGGTGTTAAAAAATTTTTGTAGAAAAAAAAATTTCTTTTTCATGAAAAGTTGACCAAATTTTGGCGCACTCGCCGCGATGGCGCCCGAGGCAAGAGCCTCGCTCGCCACACCCTCGCTACGGCTCTGTACAATAACAAACTAGCCGACACGAAAATTTGCTTTTTTCTCTTCAAATTACATATTCCAAAAAAGTGAAAAATTTAATCTTGAAAAACCCCCTCGACATTTACCTGGTGAAAACTATTATCTAATGAATGAACTTTGATTTTTTGATTTCCGATGATCCAGCACCAAGTTATGAGAGGCACAACTCGCCTTTTTTACGAGGCACGTCCGAATAATTGCTGCCATTTTATCGTTTATAAAAAGTTTTCGTCGATAAAAAAAGAGATATTTAGGACAATGTAAAGTGGTATATCTGTTCAAAAGCAGTGGATTTTTTACAAATCGTAGTTTAAAAATGATTAGTTCTCTCATTGAAAAACGAAAGTATGGTTCCAATGCAGAACTTCCAACCCGTTAGCCTTCACTCAAGTATCAGCAAGATATTCCAGACGTTTTTCAAAAGATTAACATAACCTTAAAGCACGTCTTGATACCATGGGCCTGAAACACAAAACTGCAAGAACTTGCATAACTATGCAATTGTAAAAAAAAGTCTATTACATAAAGCTAAATGTTTGTTTGCCTAAGCTAAGTACGCCGTTAACTTTAAATTTTAGCGTTTTACGAAATTGCGTACTCGGTTGTTGATTTCATATCGATTTGAACCTGATAAACAATGAATTGAGGTGTTTTTCGTAAATGGATAAAAAATTATTTTTCGGAAAGGAGCATTTTGAGTAGGGTCGCTACAAAATACTTTTCTGCATATTTTGTGGCAAATTCACAAAAATGAATGACACACTCAGTTTTTGATTTTGATTTGATTTGATTCTCTTCAGGGGGTGGTAGTGCTTACTTGGCACGTTACAGTGAATTTTTTACAGAACATGAAAAGCTTAAATTTATTTGTTTTTGCGAGTAATATACGACCAAATAGCACACAAATAATTACATACCGGTTTTTGTTTGAGAAGTTTAACGGATTTGGGCAGGAAGGGGGTATTGATAACTTGAACGCCTATTTTTTTAAAATGAAGAGCGACAAGTTTTTGCTTAGCGAATGTTATTGTTATATTAACAAATCTTGAAAGTTAGCCCACTACTTTTTCGTTCGTTAAGTTAAGCTTTACTCAGGGTTGACCTTGAATCTAATGATTTGTCAAAAGAAAGAAGATGCAACGGATGCAACGGTACGAGTAGACCAACTTGAAATTGTTGCGTCTGACAGAACTGATGACAAAACCAATTTGAAATTTTCTCTTGCTAGTGATACCTCAGAAAAGTGAGATGTGATTTAACTTTAGTTTGTACTGCTAATAAAATAACAATTAATATAAATTTTTATCTTTCTTCGTCACTTTCACGGTTCAATATCGGATGATGAATGGTCTAGTTTTCCCACGAACGTTCCCTTCTTTATTCAGCAATTATGTTCAAGGAATTGCAACCTCTATCAACCGCGGATGTTACAGGACCATCGTCAACCGGGGATGATATATAATGTTATATTTTTATTTATTTTTTAAATAAATTTAATTTTGTTGCATAATTTTAAAATTAATTCTGGACGTCACAGAAAACAGAAAAAAGTACATTTTTGAGGCTATATTGAATTTTAATTGTTTCATTTTTATGTTTAGAAAGATTGAAGAAGTTGGCAGTGTTCTTAACTCATGCCACTTTTGGTTTGTCAGTTAGCGAGGTAGGTAAGAATTTTCAGCGATGTAGCAATTCGCATTACCCTATCGTCCTCTGAATATTCAGAATTGTTGTTATAATAAATTTCGGAGGATTACCTCACTTTAATATTTATTTACTTTAACTCGTTTTGACCAAAAAAACCCGTCGCTCTAAAATTGACTTTCTGACATGATGAATGCAAATGCATCTAAAATAATAGGCATATTTACGATCCGGTGTAGCTAGTCTTGTATCGTTATAAAAGTGTAAAACTTTTCTTCCCCACCTACAAAACTTAGTATAAACATTTTTTTACACTTTCCCGCTTCTACTATACCCTGACCCTGACAAAATTACAATGGTATAGGATTTGTCTAGTTGACAGTCGGTCAATTCAAAATAAGTACAAATGTTCACAACAGTAGGTTTGTTCGTTGAAGCCCTAGGGTCGCCCTGGGGTCACCACAAAACGTTTTTTGAGAAACCTAAAGTCGCCCTGAATGTCAAATTGAGTTTTTTTTGAGCCCTTGGGCTGACCTAGGTTTTCTATCAACTCGCCCTAGCTTTTTTCTGTGGCGAGTTAAGGGCTGTCAAATGGCATGTATTTTTTTTTAATGACAGGGATGTGTGGTGATTTGTGGTTTAGCGTTTTTTGAAGACTGAAAAACCCAGGTTTTTTTGACAACTCATAGGGTTGTCAAGAAAACCAGGGCCAACCCTGGGGAAAGGTCAACGAACGGACCTAGTAAAAGTTCGAAAAGATGTTTTCATGGTTTAAGGGTAAAGTATTTAATTTTTTTTCAACATTTTTTTTTATTTTTTAAATGATATCTCAAGAATATTGTGTTGAAATTTCAAGCCGATCGGAGTAAAATTGACGAAGTTATCAGTATTTGAGCGTCCATCCACACAAATCTACAAGTACCCACTTGTAGAACAAGTCAATCATGACAATAGTAACAAGTTTCTGTAACACAAAGCTACAAATCTGTTTGCTCCTCTACAAGTGTAATGGACGAATATTTCCCTCCCTCTTTCTGGCACACAAAGATACAAGTGTAGAAAAAAACTAAATATTACTTGTAGAATAATCACTAAATCTTACAGGTAATTCAAGACTTGTAAGATGTTAAAGACGTATTTATATATGTATACCAAAAAAACAATATTTTCAATAAGTCAGCACTTTCTTAATGTATTCCATTGTAGTTGTGATATTTTGCAACGAACAAACCCCACAAATCTAAATTTCTGAATATATTTCTGTGTGTAGCTATTAGTTAATTATTTCGGTTATAAATTGAATTAATGATTGCTAAAACAACATTGCTAAAACAATATTACTTCCAAAAAAGCACCGAACAGAATGTTTTTATTTTCCAAAACGGCAGTTTTCTTTTCAACGGATTTCGTGTTCACATTGAATTGATGCTTCCGCATTGCTCATCAGTCATCACTCTTTGAATGAGCACTTGTAAGTAGAGTGCTTACAAGTATACACTTGTCATATTAACAAAGTCCTACAAGTGGCTTTTGACTAATTGACTTTTAGCTTTGTGTTACAGGCTCTGAGCGCAGATAGACGGCGCGCTATTGTATTTTTCGTCCCCGAATAAATTCCTTCATAAACGGGCCTGTTCCGATCTTGTTATTTATATTCGAGGCATGGTGTATATTAATATACACATTAGTCAGTACACCAGTTGACCTAAACGAGCCAACTCTTCTTTTCTAAGACTTATTTGAAATCCGCGTGCACGATAACTCTACTCGACCAATAGCTTTAAAATTGTGCACAATGCTTCTTCACATATTTCACCAGGTATTGTCGAGAGCTTTTTCGTTTTTTTTTTTTAATAATTACTAATTTTTAACAACAAATCAACATTTTTTTATTTTAGCGAAAATCGGGTATTTGGCTCCCAAGTGCTACCGAAAAATCGAAGAAAATAAAAAAATTCTCCCGCCATTACCTCGAGAAACATTTCCTTTAACGAATGCGTTTTAATTTTCTTATTTCAGATGATTCTATTTATTTTTTATTTTTATTTATTTATTTTATTTTATTTATTTCCTATTCTTACTTAACAAATATAATATTACTTTTAAGAACTAACAATTAGTGGGTAATAAGAATAGTTAGTGAAATTTTTATTTAAATTTTTAAAATAGTATTAATGTCACTTCAAAGTGTTAGAAACAAAACAAAAAACATTGCATTATTAGAGATAAAACTGTATATAAGAACATAGTACAATATTGTGGGGTGAATCTTAATGTTTTTATTTGACAAAAACGAGATTTACATGAACAAAAATTAAGTATTTTTTTTTTGTTTTTTTTTTTGATAAATATTAGGTAGTTATTATTTTATTTATTTATTATTTATTTTTCAAACCGTGTAAGAAAGCAAAACTTCAAGTTGTGTATGGTCTAAATCAAGGAGCCAAAACTTTACTTTTTTCAAAAACGATGACATAGTTCTTATATAGTTCGTATTTCAACAGGTAAACTATTAAAAAACTTGCAGGACACAATAGAGTAAAAATTTCTGTAGTGAGTTGTTCGAAAGGAAGGAGTCTTAACTAAAAACCGTTGGTTACTACGCAAAGACAAAATATCAGATATAGGATTCTGCATGTATCCACTCTTCAAAAAGAAAGCCTTCGAAACCTTATAACAATAAAGATTGCGAGTTATGGTGCACACCGCGAGCCAAATTTTGTTCGAGGCACCTCCGGAGTTTAATTTTCACTCGCTCAATTTTGAATATTTTGCAATGCAAATTTGGGACAATTTACATGGCAATTTTGTTAAAAAAAATACAAAAGCTGTCAACATTGGTAAGACTCATAGTAAAATATTTGTCTATCAATCGCTGAAAGTGAAGCTAAAAGAAACAGGTTTTCCACAATGTAATCGACGAACGACGATAGACGATTGGACATTAAACGTCTAAAAAGTTACGGAATGCACGGTATCAACGTACAAACCTCTTTTTTGCACTTGACAGGGAAAAAGCTCAAATGAATACCTTTATGCAAACGACAAAATAAAGCCTTCTAATCAAATTTTTGCAGAAGCTAGTAAGGCAGTTGGCATACGAACTCAAAATACTTGAAGGTTTATAGGTTTGTTCGTTGAAGCACTGGGGTCGCCCTAAGGTCTCCACGAAGCGTTTTTTGAGAAACCTAAAGTGCCCTGAATGTCAAACTGAGTGTTTTTTTAGCCCTAGGGTTGACCTGGGTTTGCCCTCAACTCGCCCTAGGTTTTTGCTGGGGCGAGTTGAAGGCTGTCAAATGGCGTGTATTTTTATTCAAATGACAGGAATGTCAAGAAAACTTGGGTCAACCCTGGGTAAAGTTCAAAGAACGTTTTTTTATCATATAATTAGTTCATCAATGCACTTCATCACTGAAGACAAAAAAAAATCAATACTGATTATTGCTGAGTTGCGACAAAAACGCAAACACTCGGCCCTAACGAGGTAGGTATCCGTTCATTGAGGAAAATTCGATTTTGTAAGATTCGGAGGCTTTTATTTCGAGGTAGGTATACTTCCGACCAAGAGTTAGAAATTTTTCTCCGACATTATTTTAACACACTTGTGATATTTCTGACAGTTTAATGCAATTGTTTTTCCGTTTTCGTCCAACGTTGCGGACAATTCCCCACTCCATTATGACATTTATTCAAATTACTTCGTGCAAATAGACCGTAGAAGTATTAAAATACCTCTTCAAAAATAAAAGGGCGACTAACTATCCACAAGCCTAAAAGCAGCACCACTTTGATTGCTTTAAGACATGATTCCAACAGGAAAACGAAAACTAATTTCCTTTACAAGCATTTGGAAGACTATTTTGTAAAAATCTGTATGATTTGATAAGTCAAGTTCAAGGCAAATGCTTCCAATAGGACATTCGTTTGAATGAAAAAACGACACCAAGGCTACTGAAATGCAAATATGAGGACTTTATTTTTAATGTCGGAGAGAATTTAACAAAGCTTTTGAAAGTTTCATTTTCAAAGAAGATACCTAGTTGGTAAAAAATAAAATTTAATACAATTTAACTAGCTCTCGGAATTTGAAGCTCGAAACCTTGCACCCACCACTATAGGGAGGATTCTTCGTATCCTTTTCTCGAAACTGGAACTGTCAAAGGGAGACCCTCACAATTGAGCCAATTATAGAGGGATAAGCCTCCTTAATGTCGCTTATAAGATCTTGTCTGCTGTAATATGTGAACGTCTGAAACCCCACGTCAACAACTTGATAGGTCCTTATCAATGTGGTTTTAGACCAGACAAGTCCACAATAGACCAAATTTTCACATTACGGCAGATCTTGGAAAAAACCCGAGAACATAATATCGATATTCACCATCTCTTTATCGATTTCAAGGCCGCGTATGACAGTATTTAC
This sequence comes from Melanostoma scalare, assembly GCA_949752695.1. NCBI lineage: Eukaryota > Metazoa > Arthropoda > Insecta > Diptera > Syrphidae > Melanostoma > Melanostoma scalare. The sequence goes on along the minus strand of OX456984.1, from coordinate 22,534,202 downwards.
AGAGACGAGCTGTACAGAGCAATGTCTAGTTTCGGCATCCCTGCAAAACTCGTACGACTATGCAGGATGACTTTGGAGAATTCACGCTGCTCCGTCAAGGTCGGTAAAGAACTCGCCGAGACCTTTGATGTCGAAAAAGGCTTTAGGCAAGGCGACAAACTGTCATGCGATTTCTTCAACATCATACCTACTTGAAAAGATTGTAAGAAGCTCCAACGTCAACACCAGAGCAACAATCTTTTAAAAGTCTGTACAATTTACTCGCCTATGCAGACGATATTGACGTAATGGGAAGAAATAAGCGTGATGCCATAGGTGCTTTTGCGAGTATTGAAACAGAAGCGGCAAAAATGGGTTTGGTGGTTAATGAGGGCAAAACGAAGTACATACATGCTGTCATCAAACAAGGACACAGAACATCGACGAATTGGACAAAACGTCACAATAGACAGACATAACTTCGAGGTAGTACAGGACTTCGTCTACCTAGGATCCGCTGTAGAAACGGAAAACAACATCAGAGTGGAGATCAAACGGAGAATAACTCTTGCCAACCGTTGCGTTGCTTCTTTGGGTTAAGAAGGTAATTGAGAAACAAAACCCTCTCTAGAAAAACCAAGGTAACCTTGTATAAGACCCTAATCATCCCAGTCCTGCTTTACGGCGCGGAAGCATGGACCTTGTCGAAAGCGGATGAGGAAACCCTGGGTCGTTTCGAAAGAAAAATAATCCAAATTATCTTTGGTCCCGTATGCGAAGACAATGTGTGGAGAAGAAGATACAACAACGAGCTGTATGAGCTGTACCGCGACATGGGCATAGCCAGAAGAGTACGCATCGCGAGGCTACGATGGTTGGGCCATGTAGAGCGGATGGACCCAAACGCTCCGGCTCGAAGGGTTTTCGAAAGCACATTGCAGGGGAATCGCGGAAGGGAAAGACCTCGTTTTAGGTAGCGCAATCAATTGGAAGAAGACCTCAACCGACTTAGAGTGCAAAACTGGAGAGAGCTCACCCGAAATCGAAGTAGTTATAGAAGGATGTTGGTTGAGGCCCAGGTTCACCCCGAACTGTAATGTCCACCTAAGTAAGTGAGAAAGGAGCTGTCAAAAGAACGACATCAAATTTAATTTTCTCATGTTCAACGCATTTCTGATTTTTAGTAATACTGCACTTTTCAAAAATGGTTGGCAATGATGAAGTAACAAGACTAATTGGGAGTCATATGTTTATGATTTCTGATTGAGATTTGTACGTTGTTGATATTTACTCTAGTAGTGGGAATAGACCGGACCTCTTCAAGTTTTGTGGGTAATTTTACTGCTTTTGAAGGAAGTTTTCTTCTGTGGCTAAAATGGTGATCTGATCAATCATCACTTTAAAAGAGAACTGTTGAGTGACTCACAAAAAATGCAAACTCAAGTATTTGATACCTAGCAGCCATCGCTAGTCTTTTTTGGTGGAAAAATTCATTCCGAAGAAGTGCCTAAGACTTAAAACGAAGTTCGATTTTGCTTTGTTTCGTATAGAAAGCGTAGGTGCCTGTGTAACATAACAACATAGAAAGATTGATAACAATTTTAAAATTCCTATTCACGTAGAAACCTACTCATTTGCTTTAAACTGGTCGTAGGTATCGTCTTTGTTTAATTAAAAACTCATTTGCAGAAAAAGCTACACAAAAACAACAACTCTATACAGGCCGTTCCCGTCCCCTCCTACTGTTCGTAGTAAGTACCTACCAGTTTTTTGAGCTTGCCTTTTATAAAATGTCTGTCCTCATACTCAATGCCTATTGTGTTCACCCATTCTTGTCCCAAAAAGGTAAAGTAACTGATACACGTATAGAGATAGTTAGTCACTTATTTACAGAAATGTGCAATTGTATCGATTTGTACTTTATCTGTAATCTTATCACTCCCTCTTGTTATAACACTTATAATTGGTACCATAAAACACTTGTTTGCAGGGAATTCACTCAGCACTTTCCCGAAAACCAACTAATCGATAAGTGATATCGAAACAATTTCTTTTTTTCTGATGGTGTTGTATAGGTACGAGTGTCCCTTAAGGAGAACAAGAACAGTGGCCAAGTAAAAGAACCCAAAATTGGTTACTTGATAATAGGCAGTCACAGTCATCCCTTTTGAAGGGCCCCCTCTTCATTAGTTACTCCAGTGGAAGATTGAACACATCTTTGGTTTGGTTTGTGGGAATTGGAATGAAATTGAGAAGTAGCAAGAAGGTCTATATTATGTATTCAAGAAGACAAGTAAATTACCTTGGCAGGTGGTGGTTCCAACTTCCAAGTTTTTTGTTACAGATTATTTTTTTGTTTTAATTCGTAATCCTTGAATTTGTTCACTTCACTATTTTTTTCTTTGATTTCACACACAAAATTCAAGCACAACCACGACAATTATTCAATTTTTTCTCACAAAAAATGTGTACTATTTCTTGCGCAGGCAGTTTTTTCTTTCCTTCAAATATTTTCCTGTTGTTGGCTGATGTGATGGTGAATTGAACTGACTTTGTTTTTGGGAGGAAAATCCAAAGAAAAATGGTACACGAAAAATTTTCTGGGCACTGTTTTTCTTCGTTTTTTTTTGTACTTCTCTTGCTCTTTCAATAATTTATCTCTACTCTTCTTTGAACGAAAATCAAATAAACAAAAATTCACCTGTGTTTGTAACAATTGCTTAAATGATTGAAGGGAATTTTTCACTTCGAGATGAGGTGATGAGTTTTAATTGAAAAGCACAATTAAAGGGAGTTTGATTTTTTCTAAGCGACTTGGAAATACGAAACGCGACGACAACGACGACGACAACGACGATGGATGTTCTCGACTTGGTGGACAAGCTCCAGAGCCAGCCATATCTATTTTCCCTAGTGACGTCAGGTAGTGTTCGTATTTGGTTGGAGTTGTAGAGAAAATTGAACGAAGCCAGTTTGGGGGAGTGTGACAATTGAATGAAACAGGTGCGTAATAGAGTAGATTAGGCATGAAAGTTGTAGTAGAATGTGGATTGTTTGTTTGTTCTTTCAACAGGTGCAAAGGGATTTTTTTTAAACTTGCCTTTTTCTTATCAGAAATCGGACAGGTGTGTTTTCTCTTACTCCTTCTGATAAGAAAAGTGTAGTGTCTATACAGAAAGTTCAAAATTGAAATAAAAAAAAAAAACATTTTCAAAAATGGAACGAAATCTTTAAACAAAAAAAGTTTTTTTATTTAAAACACTTTAGCATTCGCTTTTAGAGAGCACATGTCTGTATAAAGCCGCACTCCGCAAGTATTCATTTTATGTTTGAGTTTACTACAGTCCGATCATGTTACTTTTTCGAAGATTATCGCCCAACAATCAAAAATCGCTTCACGCACCTTCATTTTCAACGATTTAAGCACAGCTATTTTGCTATCGTCTTGTTCTGATTCTGGTTTTTGTTTGTTTTTTAAACACACTTTAAGTGAAGTAGTTAACTTAGATTTGGGACGATTTTTTAATTTGAAAGCAAAACTCCAACATTTTAGACGACTATCATCGATGGTATCGTCAAAAGATGGTTGTTTTTATATGAGCTTTGTAAATGAAATGTTTCACTTGAAAAGACATTTTATGCACAGTTCAACTGATGTTTTCTATGAACACAAGCGTAATCATTTAAGGCTGTGTGTGAATTGGGTTAAAATTGGGTTAAATGGGTTAAAATATGACACTAGCGTGGTGAAAAAGATGGGATAAAATTTTAACCCATTTAGCCTGCTCGCGGAGCAGGCTAAAATGGGTTAAAATTTGACGTTTGTCAAGAAAGAGAGGTGTGTCTAGTTCTTGTTGCATTCATAACTTTTTTTTGTCGAACAAACAGTAAACAAAGCAGAAAGTAGTTTTTAGCAGTATGGACGGCACACGAAAAATTGGACAACAAGAAATAATTACGTGAAAACCTTACAATAAATGTAAGTTTGACCTTTTTTTATCGAAAAACATATGTACATATTTATAAAAATAAAATTATTGTTTCTTAGGGTTTCCCGAAGAAAAACTAAAACTCATTCAAATACGAATTGAGCAACAAATGCAAACATGAATGTATCTATGCAAAATTATATTTTCAAAAATACTTCAAGAATCTTTCATTGCGGTTTAATAGAATCAATTGATAAGACATTTAAATAAATAAAATTATTGTAAAACATTTCTTCAAATTGCTATTCATTTTGTAAACAGATCTCAAATCGATGATTTTTTTTTGCTGTTGTTGTCAGTGCTGCAAAAACAAGTGTTCATACACCCATTATCAAAATATCCGTGATGGGAAATATTTTGACAAAATGCGGGACTATTGTTTCAACATATGAAAATAGTAGTACAAGAACAAGAGAAAATAGGCAAAATGGAGATCTTAACACTTTTTGGAGCGTAATATTAAATTTACATTCTTAAAGTTGCTTTATTTAAAAGTAAAAAATAAATTAAATTCAATAATAAAAAGGAATTTTGCAGGGAAATTTCTTTAACTATAAAGGAATTTAAGAGAAAATAGTGTTTCGAAAAAACCCTTTTAACCCAATTCACACAGCAAAAATTTATCATCTGAATCCACCGCAAAACAAATGTCAAAATTTAACCAAGGTGAGAAATTTTAACCCAATTCACACACAGCCTAAATTAAACATGGTAGATAAAAAATATTTTCTATTTCCATTGTACAATGACATATTCACCATAATAATATCCACACTTCTGCTACAATTTGTGACATTGGTTTGAGTCCCGTCTACAAAAGCGTTAAACAGGTTAAATTCCAAACTGTAAAAGTCTATACTTGAGATTGAAGATGACACTCACCAAAGCTTTTTAAACTTTCGTTAGCTTTGTATTTGAAATTTGAATATTCACATGAAAACTGGTTAGCAAAGCAAATAAATAATTAAAATACTGTTCTCACTTTTTATAGAACTTTATTGAACTAGCAATCGATTGAAAGGAAATTTTTGCCCTCAAATTGTAGTTCCCATTTCCAACACAACTGAGAACGTCTTACCCATCAATGAAATGAGTCTGCTAATCGCTAATCGATAAATTTTGAAGCAATGACATAACATTGTGTAGTTCAAGATTTCCTTTTACCTGAAGATAGCGCATTATCATAAGTGAATAGTGGTTTCAGTACTTTTTTTTTTATTATTTTTTTTAATGTTAGATTCTGAATGGCACTACCTTTTCCAATCCAAATATAATTTTATTTAAAAAAAAGTTTCCCATACCGGGAATCGAACCCGGGCCTTCTGGGTGAGAGCCAGATATCCTAACCACTAGACAATATGGGAGTAACAATTTTTGATTCAAATTTATAACAAAATCTGAAACAAGTCTAAAGTTCTGATCCATCACTATCTATAATGAATGGTTAATTGTTATTAATGTAGTTATATAAAAAACACAAAATCGAAAAAAATCAAAAATCTCTTATGTGATTGCTCCAGCTTAGAGAAGTTTTATTTTGTTTTAAGTAGTTTGTAAGAAAAACAAAAAAGGTTTGGTCGATATAACTAAGTTTTCCTAATTTTCTTAGTTTTAAGGGAGGGGTAAACCCTGGGCGTTTTTTATGCATTTTCTTATTATACTACATCTCAAAAATGTTGTGTCAAAATTTCAAGTCATTCCGAGTTGAATTCGAAAAGTTACAGTGATTTTAGAGCAGTTATGCGCGGCGAGCGAATAGAGGGGGGCCGGACGGACGGACAATGATCCCGGCCGAACAGCATCTTTGCTCCTTTTATGATTGGTTACAGGTAGCTCGAGGTCTTCTTTTGTGTTCAAGGAAGGGGAGCTCACTCAAATGACGCTTCTAACGGAATATTTTTGAGGGGAACCATTCAGTGTGATGTTTTTCGCGTTTATCTTTACACGCGTTTATCTCGAAACAAGTATTTTTAAAGTCGGTGTGCAAAATATCTCGGCGATCGACCGATCCTTCTGAAATGTGGCACACTTCTTTAATATATATTTTTAGAGGTAATAACACGAGGATTTTAAAAAATTATCATTCTTCCGGATTTGACAGCTACAAGATGGCGGCATTTTTAGGCATAAAAAAGACCTTTCACTTCAAATTGTCACCAAAATTTCAAAATTGCAAAAAAAAAACTCGTGTTATTACCTGGAGAAAGTTGTCTTTTAACGAAATCTTTTTGGAATTTTGACTTCAGATGATCCTGTTAAAATTTATCTTGCACACCGCAAAAAATCGAAAAGTGGAGGCGTCTCGGAAAATGCACTAACATTGGCTTGTTTTTCAATTAAATAAATAAATTAAATTACTTTATCAGATTTTTGATAAAAATTCGTAAAAAAAAGCCTTTTTTCAGCCTTCCAGGGCTTACCCCTCCCTTCATTTGTTCTTACTCGCGATTAGGTGGGCGTTACATTTAAACCAACATCTTTCGCCACCATTTTTGGTTTCGGGCGAGCTCTCTCCAGTTCTGCACTATTAGTGGGTTGAGGATTTAGGTCTTCTTCCTCTTGATTGTGTCTCCTAAGACGAGGGAGCTTCTCTTCGACGATCTGCCGTCGAGCCAGAGGCTGGTTGTCCATCAGCTCTACACGTCCCAACCATTGTAGTTTCGCGACGCGTACTCTCCTAGACTTGTCTCTTATCCATAACGGGGTAAGTACAGCTCATACAGTTCGTAATTGAATCTTCTTCTCTAACTAACTGTCTTCACATACGGCACCAAAGATAACTCATCGTATTTTTTTCAAACGATTAAGGATTTTGCTAGTTTAAACCAATTATTCAATGATATCTGTGAGTTAAGGAAATAAAAATAAATTTAATAGGAAAATTGTAAACAAGGTATTTATTTAAGCTCAAAGAGACAACAACTTTAAAGACTTTAAGTTCATAGGAGGATACCTTTAGAAGTCCTTACTTTGAGGATTGTGGGAAATGATTTGTTTATCAATTGTTTCCAGAGTTGGGAAACGGGGCATATCCCGAAAAGAAGTTCAGGACTTTGCCGTCGGGAACCCATGTAAGAATATTTGTGAACGCAGCGTTCGTTAAAAGACTGCCTCTACCTTGGTGTCTCAAAAAGTTCTCTGTTATTCCTTTTATATCATTACGCTAGCATGTCGGCATACTCAAGCTACTTTTACAAATAGGGATGTTTTGATTTAAAGAACTTATAAGTTCATAAATTGAGCATTGAATACAGTTTCGTTTGATTTCTCTCAATTCTGATTCACAGATGCCAAGAACAAGCAGAAAGCCTCACAAACTTCTTTTCTACCTTTAACAAGACTATACTCTTATTTCCCCAGCACTTCCCGCATCAAGTTTTTAAAATAAGTGAATCAACTTTAGTGAAAAATTGCCAAAAATCTACTTTTATAAGAAAGAGTGAAATCGTGAGTGAACCAACATCCAATTCATTTGAATTTATCGCACACTGAAACGCCTGCCAAATTATAAATAAAAGGAGACAGTAAACAGCAATCTTTACATACAGTAACTATATGGCCATGACGTTGAAAGTGTACTTTTGCTCACATCGTCGCATCGCAAAACGCAATAATTCGTCGCATTAATTCGCATGTAAATTGTTCTTTATAGGCTGATTGAAGTCAAACGCCGTTTTGATTTTGAAAACTTGCGTCCACGGTTTCAATTGAAATTTTAACCACTCTGCAGAACTGATACTGAAGTCTGAAGCACTGATTGGACTGACAAAAGCACAACAATAGACTTTTTATTTATATTGTTGAATGTTTTCAAGTAAGTTCAAGTTTTTTTTACTGTTCTCGTAGTGTCGCGTCGGTTAATTTTGGAAAATGCGCATTTCGCGCTGATTGCATAATTTCTCAGACCAGCAGTATTAAATAAACCCTAATGATTCTAATTAAAAAATTTTGCAAGAAAGCTTTCTATTTGATTATATATCTGCGTAGGGTTTGAATTTTGCATAGTAAAGATAAAGAAGTCGAATAAAGCCTTCTTCTGCATCAAATATTACGATGAGCTTTTTACCGATCAAAGAGTACGGTGCGTTCTCCAAAGTCATCCTGCAAAGTCAAATGAAATATGCATAGTTGGTTAAACTAGACAAGACTCGATTCCTTATACAGTTCTTCTACAAATTTGTTCTGTCCAGCTTTCAAATTGATAAAGAGATGGAGCGAATCATCAATGATTACTTTGTAATTAAAGCAATAGATGTAAAGGATTCTCTTTTATAAGAGCATAAATATAAATATAATGATACTATGATTCTTTGCACCGCGCGTTCCTTTATTTGTCCTCATCATGCTAGTGCATGGTATACACGCTTTCTTCTAGTTGATTTCCGGTTGCAAAAAAAGTTTGATATCAACACTATCAGCGGATCACTAGTGTGAAGTTGACCTTCGAGTTCACCATGGTACCGCCGGAAAAAGGAAGAAGAAGATGGCATCAAGACCAAGTATGTCCTCACCTTTTCTTTTGATGTATTCTTACGTATATAGCATAATAGAGGTACATCTTTGTCAGGAAGGCCGTCAGGGGGATCGTGAGAAGGAAACAATTTTTGATCATCGTTCACGTGTCTTGCAGTTGACAGTTATCATCGTCATTAAGAAGTCTAAATTATAAGTTCTTCAACTGCCACTGCGATTTATTTCCGGTCCTCTTCCATTTGGGGAATCTTTCAAATCTCATTCCTATCACGAAGTCTATCAATTAACTGAAGCGAACGTTTCTCAGGCTTACTTTTATCCATAAGAAGCTTATCCTCCATTCAGTTCTGCCAGTTGCCTGTATAACTCTAGAATAGCTCAGGTTTATTGTGAACCAAAACTATTGTGGTTTTTTTGGGAAGTGAATATAAAATTCCGGTTTATAATTCCCTAAAACAAGAAAGTGGTTCGAGGTAATGTTGCCCATGGGAAAAATTGTTCATCAATAATATAGGATTACAGATTCATGGATGTCTTTCATAGATCGTAATATAGTTAATCTGGTATCTGATTTACGTTTCAATAATTTGGAAATCGCCAGGGAACGTGTATACCACTTAACCAACCATCATCAAACCCCATCAGCAAAAGTGATGAGCCTTCAAGACTTTAAGACTTTGTAATGCAGGTTTTATGTACTTGCTGGTAGAAGAAGAGATGTTCTCGCTCTTTATTATTAGAATGAGTCCTTCTAATCCATTATTGTTTCGTTAAGGCATATCAAGCTCATGTTGACGAATTTTGCTATAAGATGCTCGATTAAACGAAATGGCTGATGATTTGTGCTACAAGACTGCCTCGAACAACAAATCAGCATTTGAAAAAGCGTTGTTACTGCTTTCTGGTGAAGTCGTATAAGTATATTTTAGCTCTTCATAAATTTTTAGCGCAACGCGCCCCTTTTTTATTGCACTTTTAAAATGGTGGCTATAGGCTATATCGAACATTGAAATCGTTAATGTTGTCCAAGTTTGTGGCTTACATCTTGTCATACTTATGTTTATGTGGCGGCGTAGCTTACCAAACTCACAATCACCAAACTAGGATACCAGGCTCTTTTTGAAAGCTTTTAGGCATAAGGAACCGAATATTCAAACGTGAGTACCCAGCTGCAGGGGTTGAGATTTGAGAACTGCGCTGTTGGCTAAGCAAGAGCTCGTCCGCATCCATCGCTATTCTAGTTCACTGTCTTTAAATTGACAGGCCTTGAATTGTCTAAGAACCAAGAACAAACATTATAACGTATAGCTTATTCCAAGGCTTGTCGAATTTTCATGTCAATAGTATAATAAAAACCAAGTCTCGACGAACCTTTATGTCGGTGAATTGATTTCGGTTTTCAGATCCTTTCTCAGAAGGATAGCGAAAAATAAAACATAAAAGCCATATTACAAAAAACGCATAAAACTAAACAGGTTACAATACATTAATGCAAAACAAACAATCAAAAAGAGTCAGATTGAAACCCTTAACGATATCCACTTGCTGTAGAATCTCTTTATGTTGTAGCACTTGGCCCGAAGCTGCTTAGAGTTCGCTAATCAAATTTGATCACCTACATTATTATGAACATATTCAAAATATAAAACAATAAGCCACACTTAAATTGTGGTTTGTGTATCAATAATTATGCTCCCACTGAACGTAGATTATCGTTCAACTTTGCACACTCATCAACTTGGTTTTTCTTGTACGGCTTGTCTATTGACTATTTCAGAGTGAGTACAAAGTCCGAACCACAATAAATTTTTTCTTTTTCTGATCACACATGATCTAACCCAAGATGACATGAATTCGGTTTCCATTTTTTTATATTACAAAAAGAAAAATAGAAAAAAACTATCAACTGTTGTAGGTAACACAAAATTTTAAAAAGTGGATTTCACCAGCCTTTCAAATTATGTAAGATGAAATTTTTGTCAACTTCAACTCAACTTAAAAATTTTCAAATATATTCGAAAACCATATAACAAGTTGGACAAGCAGTCGGTCGTCTGAGGGTTCACATTATCCATCACTGGTCGTTCCAGCCAAAGTCTGTCCAACTAATTGTACAGTGTGAACTCCGCTCTTGAAGTAAATATTTTTATTTTAACGGGAGACTTTTCCTGGGGCCGAATCACAGCTCACAATATCGAGTGAGTGAGTGGCATTAGAGATCGAGTGAGTTAGTAACCATTTTGGAATTACAGCAATTACGTGACCTCTCGTATCGTATTGCTCTTTAAAATTGTACTAGTATCATCGAATATTCACTAGTAAATTTCGAGTTTCTATTAATTCATAGATGTCGCTGGTGTCTCTTTATACTTATTTCATTATTTTTTGGTAGGTAAAATGTATGCCTTTGTAAAAAAAAGACAATATTTAGTAAGAATTTCGGAAAATTTAAACATAAAATACACTCGGATGGTGTTATTAAATGAAATATTGATAATAGATGGTTTCGATAGTCTTTCATGTTCTTTCATGTATGAATTAGAGAGCACTTTATGCATCGAATGAAATTCCGATCGATTACTGATGAGAAAATGCCGAATTGTGGTACTAGATGACTCGATATCGTGAGCGGTAATAATACCAAATTCCCATAATTCCGATACGACTTATTCGATAGCGTGTGCCGTAATTCGGCCCCTGAGTTCTTCCTTAGCACTCAGAGGAAATGCAAATGTCATGTTAGTCAATCAGTTCTATGTTTAATGTTCAAAATATTTAGGTTGATTATATTGACGTTTCTGTAAACTGATGACCTTATGGTTTTTCACCAAACTCCTTTACTTAAATAACAAAATTTAACTTTAATTTCGGTTCCAAGACATCGTGACGTTACCAGAAATTAAAAGGCGCATAAGCTGTCTAAATCCGGTTCGCGATCTCTGATGTCAGTTAAGGCTCGTATTACAAATAACGAAGATGGCAATAAACCTCTCATCATTGTTACGTTTCGATTACGTTTTACCATACCCACAACCACAATCATTTACGAATAGCATTTTTTTTGTATCGCTCTGAAACTTTCATAGATCTATTCTCGTAATTCATAATCGGTCTATGGTGTGGCTATCGTTGTTTTCGGTTTTATTTCAAGTACTCCTCACTCTTAGTACCGAAAATGCTATCGAGGCTCATTAAGAAAATACAAAAGATTGTTGCAATAAACAAAAACATCCAACCTGGTGAAATTCGAGTTGAATATAACCTACAAGTAGGGAATCTAATAAAATAAAAAACTCAATGACAAGAGCATAGAGCAAGTATCACGTGAAAAATGCGTGCACGGGATTTTCCACAGTGTGTGGTGGTCTCGCTAAACGAAGGGAAAGACATTTCCTTGGTGTGGAAAAGTACTGAAGTTAGCGAGATATTCTATATACCTACATATGTATGCCTGCACATGCAGTGGAATTTTTTTGGAAATTAAAAATTCGAGTCGTTGTTGCTTGTTGAACTTACACGTGGTTGGCTGGGATGGTATTTTGGACTACCAAAGGCGTCACGAGGTACCTATCTGGTTTTGATGAGTAGGGATAAACGTTGTCCAACGAAAACCGTTGAAAGATCAATTAAAAACGCCAAATGAAAAAAGACATGTCGGACAGGTGGGCTTAGTTTTTAGACTAGGTATCTAGTTTATCCAATGTGGCAAACAATCGTTGGAAAAACTTGTAAGCTTGTAACGAAAGAAATAGAAAAGTAGTCGTATTCAATAAATCTATTCTTTCAAGGAAATTTTGTGGAGAAAAGTTGGAGATCTTAGAACCAAAAGCAGTAAATTGGTGTTACTTTTCGAAAACAGGACAAAAACCTATATAATTCGAGAGCAATACTTTGCCACATTTTTCATTCAGACCAAAGCATTTTTTTTTATTCACTTTTGGAGAAATGTAAGGAAGTATCCATAGTTCCATACTCCCCCGTGTTCCGGACTCTGCTAGTTGTTCTAAGCTTGGTATTCCGGCTAAAACTCTAAAAGTTTCTGGCTATAATCGCCGCCTCGGGACCACTTCCTCATTTCTTCGAGAGGGGATCCGTTTCTAGGCGACGGGTTCTAGTTTTCAGAATCTGCTAATTCACCTCCTCCAACTGTACTCGTCTCTCAGCATCTTCGTGATGATATTATTTGGACTGAGCTCTCCGATAATTCCCATCCACTGCACTCGAACACTGTATGACAAACGTCGCCTGTCAGTGGATCTCTGTATTGGCACGAAGAGTTCATTCTTTTTCCAATTTTGTGCAGAAAAGCGTTGAAATACCGGTGTCCGGTGAGGAACTGTGTGACGTATAGTAGTTCACTTCACCGTGTTTCCGTTTACTCCATTCGCCAAGGTCTCTAATCAGCCTAGTAGTCCAGCGCCCTCTGCTTTCCAACAATTATCCATTCACGCAGTAATAAAACCCAAACTGGCTTTTATTTTTGTTATACGTATTCAAAAAAACAATCCTCTAACAAAGTGCTTATTATTGAGTAAACATGAGAATGACTCCTCACTCATATTAGAGATGAGTCGTTGCATCACAAACATTGAGTTGCATTTATTAATAGCGTTTTTCCACACCCCACTTTTGTATCTGCGACAGTATTTTTGTTAATGACGGAAATATACTGTCTCTCCTCTGTTCAAAGTCCACCTATACCACTTTCAATTATGACTTGTCTGTGTTATTATTGATTCAATGTCCTTGTACTACGACAAAAACCTAAAAACCTTCGGTGCTCTAAATTTTTGACACCCATCAAGTCTCAAGTCTCAACAAACCTTCAAAACTTCCATGTCAATATATTGCCTTATCGTTCGGAGACGATCATAATCGATGGTACTATGACACCAGAAAAGTTAATTAACAGTCTAGTCTATAGATAGACCCAGAGTCCAGCTGATAGCATATTACACGAGGAATTTCGTAAGCCATGCATGTGAGTTGTGGGGGTGTTATGGAATTCTGTATGGAAAAGAACCTACCGGACACGCTTTGCTACGCGACCAACGGCACAACGAGTCATACAAATCATGGCTTTTGTTTGTACTTTGTACGTCTGGCGCTATCGTATTGTTTTTTTTTGTAATTTAAATTACTTCAACGAATTGCTTTCCGCAATCCGATCAAAACAACACTATTTTTTTTATTGCACTTAAATGTTCCAAATTATTGGTGGCCCCTCGTTCATTTTGTGAAATATAATAAAGTTTTCGAAGATTAAATAGAAGTGACAAAAATCTGGTTCAATCCAGTTGTGCACCTTCAATTTATTTTGTATGTTGTTTGCAAGTTTGTTTAAAATTGATAACCATAATTTGATAAGGAGAGTTCCGAGACTCCCCCAATGACTGACATATGAGATTGTGATGAAATAAACCATATAACTACCACGCTTATGGCGGGTGTTTGATTATGTTTAGTTTTAGTTAATCTCGCTTAATAGAAAAACATAAGCACCACGCCTATGGTGGGTGATATGTTTGTTAGTCAGTCATATCTCAAACCTAAGCCACGGAGCAAAGTTTGTCGGAATATTCCTCGATTCCCATAGCAGTTGTTGTAAGAGAACGGAAAATGTATCAGAATTAAACATGAAGTTGATGTGCAAAGAGTTTTGTCCAAGATGCTAACTGCATGTTAATGATGTTAAAAAAAGAAATCAGAAAGAATAAGAATTCCCTTAAAACAAAGGGCCTTTGTATAATTGCGACAGCGGCAGAAATGTTGTTGACAGCATTTCTGTCGCTGCGACAAATGAAGGTATGAAAACGCGATATCGTTCTTGTCGCGTCAGTCGGCACGACACACTCACATATATCGCTAAGGAAGCATAATTTCACAATCAATTTCGTCGCTATCGCAACTAAAAAGTGGAAATTTCTTGGAAGTGCCTTAATGCACTCTTGGTCTTTTGCTAAGCCTTATATCGAGAAATGTAGATTTTTCAATTGAATATGCGAAAGGTCAATGGATTGAAATAAAACTAATTCGATCCGGTACGGAATCCTTACAGACTCTTTATGCAATCCAGCTTACTTTGCTTTCTTAATTAATCGACGAACAAGTGGCTTGGCTACCTTACATTAAACTGACGGTCATCAACTGTAGTGCTTGTTGCGTAATGGTAAGCATGCTCATCTGTAACGCGGAAGGTTCGAGACTCGAATTCTAACAGAAAACAAAAAATGGTATTCCAGCGATATCACCTTATTCGCAAAGAACTGGCAAGTCCTCCGATAGTAATTTCATTGCCATGAATAGAGCTTGCTCGATTATCCCTTCAGAATCGGCAAAAAGCTATAAGTCCTCTCCTCCTTACAAGGTATATTGTTGTGAGAAATACGATTGATCCCACGGCACTCGCCGTTCTATTGCGCCACCCTTTTTTAATTTTATTTAGACACATAAGCTTATCGTACATCAAAATTAAAGTCTTTTTAATATACAAAAAACATCAAAATTAAAGTCTTTTTAATATACAAAAAACCAAGTGATGCCATTCTCTTTCCATGTCATGAATAGTTTTGGAAGTTCAATACGCTTTATTTTCAGTTGTAAGTTAGTTAATGGCACCTTTTGCAGTAAAATTAATTTTAATTGATAAGCACAGTTGATTACGCTTAGACTTAATGAAACGCTTGCCCCAGCACCAGCACCGACTTGCTTAAAAATGCTTTTCCATCAACTACTGTTGCTGACGTTTTTTAAACTTTTTTTATGTTTTTTGTTTTTTTATAAGACTGAGGGCCGGTCTGTTCAAGTGTGGTTAAATCTGTGGTTTGGTTACCAGAGATTTTGCTTAACCCGTGTTTATGGATCTATGGTTAAGGAATTGCGTCTTTTCACTATTTTTTCGGCCTTGGTTAACAAACCGTAGGTTATCGAGAAATTCCAATATTTTTCCAGTCTATCTGTCAAATTGATCACTAACCTCAATCAATGGTTATCTTTTTTGGTGACATGTGTTTATTGTCGGCAGTTCATAGTGAGTTATTTTATAATTATTCATGATTTTTTTTTCCTATGTTATTCATAATTTTTGTTATTTTTGAAGAAAATGTCACAATCAAAGCAACGATCTGTATTTTATAAAAAAGAACTATAACAAGAATAATATTGGAGATAAATATAATGAAAAATTAAAAACAAACGCACTCCATCACACTGAATTGTTGTATAGCCAAATGATGAGTCGAAAATAATGCGTAAAGACAGATTAACCAAACGTGAAAAGACGAAAATCCAGTAAATCGATGGTTAAATAGCGTTAACCGACCAAAATCGACTGGTTAACAATTTCTCTGGTTAGTTAACCAAACCATTCATTTGTTAACCAAACCAAGGTTGAAAAGACGCATTCTATGGTAACCACTGGAAATAACCACGGGTTAAAATTAACCAAACTTGAACAGACCGGCCCTGAGTCTTTGTTTGCTATGTATGAACTGATCACGATAAATTTTTGTTTTTTACTATTGCAGCTTGAGCTCACCAGGATAGTTCTTGTAGGTACTCTAAGGTTCAGTTTTCCATCGTAGAATCATCCAAGTGTGGAAACTCGAGTTCAATTTCACCACTGAAAGAATTTGAGGGTGTTTCAGGAGAGCGGGGTTAGATTTGATTCTTTGTATTACCTACTCTGTGAGTAGAACAGAGTCAACAGCGGTAAAGGTATAACAGTCGTCATATTTATCTATATGTAAACTAAACAGCGCCGTTTCCTAGACAGCGGTAGTTGATATCGTTACGTCAAAAAGCTGTGCCAGCAGTAGTATCTATGTGACCAGAAAATAAGCCTCAACACCAACATCGTTTTTGTTCTATTTCATTTTGCATTTGTAAACCTCTTGAAAGAACACCATCTATAAAAGTTTATACCTATCTAGTCATTCTATTTAAGCGAAATAGCTTCTGGGACTCATTTCGGTAACGTAATATAACACTAAGCATATCGGTGACCTATCCAAATATTTTTAAGGTTCTCAATCATAAGTCCGTTATAAACAAAAGCGCTGAAGATGTGATGGAAAAATTTTAAGCCATATGAAATAAATTATTTTGACCTTCAAAAGAGAGAGAATAGAGAATACCTGTTCCCTGGAGCCTGGACCCGAATGAAGTCTTGATTTGTGTAATAATGAGTATCTTCGCAAAAGTTTATTGACCGCAGGAAATGTTTTGATTAAATAGCGTACCTAAAGGCTAAAATAAATGGCTTTAAATTGACGAACCCATTCATTGTCAATCGTCCAGACTGCCACTCTTGTATTCCTTATTTGGACTGAAAAATAGAAAGCGCTTATTGAATTGTTTGACTATTAATGGGAGCGCGCCTCACATCATTGTGTTTAGTTCTTTGTGGTAAATTAATTGCAGTGTGAGGTTGAAATTCAATACACTGCTAGTTGACTATCTTCTAGCGACCGACTTTTCAGCTAACCAATTACGAAGGAATTTCTTGTCTCTCGTCTCTCATCCATTCGTACACTTACTCTGTTTTTTTGTTTTTGGTGTTCTTGAAGTTCATTCACTGGTTGAGTTGGAGACACCGGCAAAGTACTCTCATGTTTGGTTAGGGTTACCTTTTGCTCCACAGATAACTAGTTTTTCCACTCATATGGTGTATATGGACTGCATATTGCTTTATTCGTTTGGAACGATTATGCCATCGACCACATGAAATACAAGAGTAAAAAGCTTTTGCAACACTGCAATTAAGATGCTAAACAAGTTGCAGATCAAAGGCTGAAATATTAATGAGGATCAAATTGCGAAGGTCGGTATAGATTTGAAAATATATCACCAAAAAACACTCAACACCTGCAGGAGGTCGATATCAACGCCGGCAATCGACATGATGTGATAACAATGTACATTTTTTATTGAATTTAATTTGTGTACTGATAAATAAAGGCAACTGTACGAAAAAGTTTGCTGACAAATCACTCGACTCATGCGATTATTTTTACGAATTGTTTTTTTAGTGATAAAAATAGAGTTTGATGTAGCACGTGACACAGTCAACTTTTTATACACACTTCAAAATATATTTTTGGCATTATTATACCTAAATTCCTATATCTTTAGTCGAAAGTCAATTTTTGGTCGAGACTGTTTAAAAAACAACGTCCTGATAAGATTCTCTATTTGAGGCGCTAAGAGTTTTTCGCTAACGTCGTAGTTTTAGCATGTGGGTAGACAGACCTCGAACTTAATCGTTGGCATTGAAATTTTGAGGTATCGATAAACTATACTATTTGAGTAACTACAAATAAAAGCTTAGGTGCCAGACGATGAGATTGAAGATAACAACTTATAGCGAGGAATTGCCTTCCCTTTTCTAATTTATTCAACAACTATATTTGTTTTAGAATCCATCAGGAGCACGTGCATTAATGGCGGTGATAAGTTATCACTATTATGACTATGGAATGAAAATTTGCTTATGATACTTTGCCTCCGAGTTCAAAATAAGAAAAAGAAGAGTCATGTGCTCATAAGTGCTGATGTCACACTGATTTTATTATGAGTATCTCTGCTGGTATATTTGATCGAGATCGGTTTTTCGTGACTGGCAACTGATTTGTGATAAAGGTATGACGTCTGCGTAAATGGGGGATTCCAGACTAAAAACCTCCAAACTACTCGAACTTATACATTGTGACCGTGTAGACTTTAAACTCCGCAGACATGGTCTTGCAAACTGTTAGCTCCTGTCTATGAGAGGCTACTCAAAGCTGTTATTTGTTGGTGCAGATCGAAGAAACAATTAAAATAGATTACTGGGGTCAGTCCATTGTGTACTAAGTACAATACTTTCAATCTGAAATTTCGTTGGTTCAAAAACTATAATTGTTTCGTCCGGCTTAAAAAACTTTGAATTGCTTCTTAGTTCTTGACTTGAAAATAACAGGGTTGTTGACATGTTATTTTAATTAAAGATACGTCGTTTGATGATTTACGATTCGGTAAGTCAAGAGGATTACTTATTTATTTCAAACATAGGCGGATCCACGGGGGGGGGGGGTTTCGGGTCCGGATCCCCCCCAATCGGGAAATTAAAAGATGTTATTTGTAGCATTTATCGGCTCCTAATGTTCAAATTTCGTTACGGGACGGAAAAATATAGCATGAGCAGGACAAAAAAGCAAAGGAGAAGTAATATTATTATTTTAAAAATTTAAGAACTTTATTGATTATAAAAATATAATCGACATCGCGTCACATATAAACTTTTTTACATGTAAATTTTTGATCGAAAGATACAGATACTAAGTAAAGCATCAAGCGCATTTTGGATGTTCTGGCCGTGGATTCGTTGTCTCCAAATCATGACTTCTGACAGAAAATTTTCTTTCGAACAATCCGATATATCTTCGTAAAATGTGTAGAGGTCAGCGCATTTCTTTTCGTTAAATTCTTGTTTAAAAAACAGTTGCTTGAAACTTTGGAAAATGGATTTGTGTTCCGAGATCTGACTTTTGAGTTGAGAAATGAACGTACCAAGAAACGGTAATTTCAATTTCATTGTGATTTCGTATTCTGAACAAATTCTAGCAACATGCTCATAAATAACGTGGAAAGTAGAGTCTGCGTTTTCGCGTTTGTCATAAATTCATTCAAAGCGTCATCTGCCAGCTTAGTAGCCTCACCCAGATCTTAATTTTTAGATTGCAATTCCCGACTCAAAGGCAAATTAATTGAATTAACTGATTCCATAAGGTGACCGTCGAAATCGCTGTCAAAAGATGCAATGCATTTTGCGAAGTATCTCGATCTTTCCACGTTTTGATTTCTTCCAAAGATTCAATAACAGCCGGTTGCAATTCAACGTACGTTCCAACTACTTCATGAGACTGAGCCCACTAGGTAGGACAAACAGACTTCAACTTTTGTTTTTTTTTCTCACTTTTGTTTTTCATTTTTGAAATTTCTTGGTGTAGAACGTCTTGTCTTTTAGGCCAGTGAAAAAATGCTTCAATCGCTCCGATAGTTCCTAACGCATTTTTGATTCCTGACACTTCGCACGCTGCATTGACTGCCAAACTAAAGCTATGTGCAGCGCAATGTACATAAATTGACAGGGGGAAATACGATCCCAGATGAGCCTGTGCACCAATGAATTGGACACTCATTGCCGGAGCTCCGTCGAATCCTTGGCCATGCCTAAATATATGAGCAGTCGACGACAACATCATGTAAATAATTGCTGATTGAATCTGCTAAGCCTTGTATATATAAATAAAATATAAAATTTTGAGTAATAGGCCACCCCCCCCCATGCCCAAATCCTGGATCAGCCACTGATTTCAAACCTACTACATCACTATTTCCAATATTCCATTGAATTTGATGTTTAACATCAACTCAAAACTTTTTTTCATGTAGGAACACAACTACATATGTAAACTCAAACAATTCTGGAATGGAACCTAGTTTAGCTTCAAGTGGGGACACGTCATTAGGGTTAGTAGACATTCAGAGCGAGTTGAGGTTTATCAAAAAACGCTTTGTGGCTACCATAGGGCAAGACGAAGGCTTCAGCGGACAAACCTATTGTGAGATAGCAAAACGACATTGTCGAATTGACAATCAATAGAAACAGTGCTGCCAATTTAAAAATTCAAGCCTTTAAAGAAATAATCCTTAGTTTTCTCTGAAAATCTTTACAAACAGTGTGGTCCAGACTTAAGTATTTAGTGATTCCCCAATAACAAGAACGTAACGTAGAATCTGCGTTTTGAGAACTTTCATTTGTCAAAGTAGTAGCCCAAAGCGGAACCTCTAATTGGTTGGTAGTGGGTGATTTGAATGCAAGAATTGGAAGTGAAGAAGGAAATGAAAACAAAGCACTAGGAATTGAGCGAAAAACAAAGGATCCAATATGCAATGCACGAGGCCTTAAACTTATTGAGCTGTGTAACTCGTACGGGTTAAGAATTCTAAACGGAACAAGTTGCTCAGACACGGAAGGTGAACTTACTTTTGCTGGTCATCAAGGCAGCTCGGTGATAGACTATAGTCTCATTGGTAAGGAGTGGAGTGATTACGTCGTCGATTTCAAGGTTGAAAATGTAACTTTTTCGGATCACTTCCCCATTGTTTTGACTTTCGGGATTACTTCGATAGTAACTGAAGAAACAAGGACTATGAATCTCTTGCTTAAATTGAAATGGAAGGAAACCAAAGCGATAGAATATCAAACACAGCTAAATACTGCACTACAAAGACAAAGCTATTGCGATCTTGCCCAACTAGATGAGATAATAAAAACTTCGTACCCAGTAGAGACTGCAAACAGGACTTTGCAACATGATTTTATCGCTCCTTGGTTTGATAAAGAGTGCATAAAAGCGAAGAAGGTATCGTTTGGTTGGCTAAGAGCATACAGAAGTTCAAGTGACGGTTACTTCAAATATCAGTATTTGCAAGCAAACAGTGCATATAAGACGTTGTGGAGGCGAAAAAAGGAAACATTCTTTGAAGCAGAGTCTAGGCGACTGGCCCTTTGTAAGAATTCAAAAGAATTTTGGTGCCCAGTACGGAACCTGAACGGAAAAAAATACACCATCCACTGTGATCTAAGTCCCAATCTTTTGGCATCACACTTCCAAAATTTGTTGAATCCTGCCGAAGAAAGACTTAACTTCCAATACGCTGCTCCTGGGTTTAACAACGCAATTTTGGATTCTGAGATAAGTCACCAGGAGGTAATTTCAGCGGTTATAATGCTAAAGGACGGAAAAGCTGCTGGATCGAACGGTATATCAGCGGAATTTTACAAATATGGTACAGTTGAATTAATCAACAGGTTAACATGGATATACAACTATATACTGGAAACCGGGGTTATACCGCAAGAATTCAAAGAATCTATTATTTTTCCTATTCATAAAAAAGGTGCCTTGGCTGAACTATCCAACTATAGGGGGATTTCATTTTTAAATGCATCGTATAAAATCTTCACTTTAATTTTGCAAAGACGGCTTAGTAAATAGATCGATGATGCCAAGCTTTTGAAAGAATTCCAGGCTGGCTTTAGGGCAGGTTATTCAACAGTTGACCACATCTTCGTGCTTAAAAGTATTGCGAATTCATTTCTTACCAAAGGAAAGAAACTGTACACATTTTTTGTTGACTTTAAGGCGGCTTTTGATACAGTTGATAGACAAGCCCTCATGTACAAACTTTATAGCATAGGAATGTCAATGAAGTTTGGAAGAGTTATCCAAAACCTTTATGAAAACCCCTGGCCAAAGTATGGAATGGTGAAGAGTTGTCAGGGTGCTTTGAAACAAAATCAGGAGTCAGACAAGGTTGTACAATGAGTCCAAGCCTGTTTGCTTTATTTATTGAAGACCTAGTAGACTTTCTACCCTGTGGGATTGAATACGCAGGCCATAGAGTTAAGGCATTACTTTTCGCGGATGATATCGTACTTTTGGCACCATCACCTGAATCGTTGCAGCTAATGATAAACCGGCTTTCACAATACTGTATGCTTTGGAGTCTGGTTGTGAATATGGATAAATCCAAAATTATGATCTTCAGGGAAGGAGGAGGACGATATTGCATAAACGAAAAATGGCAATATAATGGAGAGAGCATTGAAATTGTCAAGGATTTTAAATACTTGGGAGTTTACTTCACGAGAAATTTAAGTATGGAGAGGCATTTAAAGGAAAAGCTCACAAAAGCAAAAGGCGCAATCAGCGCATCGTGGAATAGATGCTTCTACAACAAAAATATTGCCCATAGCAGTAAGTTCAAGATATTCGAAGCTATATCGGAGCTCTACGCAGCGCAAACTTGGGGGACAAAAAGGTATGAAACAGTGGAGAAACTATTGCGCTACTACATCAAGCGAATTTTTAGACTGCCTCCCAATATGCCAAATTATATGATAGCATTGGAAACAGGCTTATCACCCCTTTTCATTCGAACTTTAAAAATGCAAGTGGATTATATTCTGAAGGTAATGAAAATAGATAATCACCGGCTACCAAAGATAGCAGCTCTACAAGATATACGAACCAGATCAAGTTGGTATGCAGATTGGATGGACCTTGCTAGAGACTGTGAGATAGTCCTAAATCTTAATAGTCCGGACTACGATGATTGGAAGAGGTCCCTTTACCAGCTAATATCAGCAGCGGATACAAAATATAGAGCAAAATGTTTAAATGACGCGGCAGGATCTCTTTACAGACAATTTTACTGTCAGTTGAACCACAACCTGGGAGAGAAAAACTATTTTAAAGATGTCAATAGCGTAGACGAAATATCGATGATGATTAAGTTGCGGGGCGAACTTCTTCAGTTAAACTTCGAACCACATAGAGAGGACCTACCGATCATCTGCTCCTTGTGCAACTTGAACGAACGAGAAGATATTTTGCACTTCATGGGAAAATGTCCGATTTTAACAGAAATTAGAAGACAAGTTTTCGGAAGCAATATTTTAACAGAAAAAGAAATGATAACACTGCTTAATACTATGGATGTAAAAAAATTATACCAATACTGCAAACTAGCTCTACTTTATAGAAATCAAATTATTAATGAGACTTTTTAAGTAATTTGAACGAACGCTAATGATGGTTTTCAATTTAAAATTTAATTTGTTCAACGGTTATAGTAACTATTATTGAATTTGTTATGAATAATCTTATTTCAAAGTTAAATTTATTATGCTTTGTCAACGAGGCAGACGGCAGAAAAGCCATGCTTTTTGTTTTTTGTAAACTATGTAATCAAGAATTATAAATGTTATCAAATAAAAAACAACTATCTATCAATCTATCTATCATTTGTCAAATATTAACTGAAATACCAAATACGTATCTCAACTCACCCACCGTTCGAACAAACGAAAGACCATTTGCAAAATCCACACGCTAATGACAGCCAAGTGGGGCTTAATATACCGCACTGTTTTTCTTCAGTCAGAAGGCTTGAGTTTAATTATCGCTTTCGACAAAGAAGAACTTCAAAGAAATTAAATTATAACCAACAACTTTGAGGAGATAAAACTATCCTTCGAAAGCAACGTTTTCTATCCATTTTATCAACTTTGTAACACTCTTTAAGTTTAATGGCTTTTTATGAGATAAATTAGAATCCATTTGCACTCATTGTTGCTGTCAAGGCTGCATTATCAACGTTTTGACAGAAATGAACACATAAGCGCAATTTATATTTATTATTTGCAATCGCACGGTGATTTCTTTTTGTTCCTAATGCAAAATAATGATAACCTTCAGAAGAATTGACCTTAGAAATTAGGTACATATATATAGAATTGCATAGTTACCTATCAACACGAATCTGATACGTGAGCAACACTAGTTCCTATCCGCAATTTCAAGGCACTTCAGAAAACTTCCTTGCGTTACGTCATCTGGAAATGGTTATAGGCCATTGAAATATTGTTGAATTGATAAACTGTACTTAAAATTTCTATTTTCGTTATTTTATTGGCAGTTTATAGAATAATGTGAAATCGAGTGGCAGGTATTAATCAAGCTGACTTTTTACTGTCCTTTTAACGGTTTAATGGTTGCGCAATGTTTGCGGTACAAATAATATTTTAGTACTCTTTTTGATGTGTTTAGAGTGGGTTATGCAAAAGTGTTGTATACGATTTCAAGCGGTAATTTAAAGCTTAACGAATCTATAGTATTTAGTATTATTAGTATTTATTATTAGCAACCTACTTCGCTCTAGCTTATCAGTTCGTCGTAAAAAATCAAATGCTGTCACTTCAAGGATTTATCAGCTGAGCTGAGGTTCTATTACTTGATTGGAAAAGTGTGTTGGAGAGTAGGTGCTCAATAGAGTTGCTTATCTATCTACAGGACTTAGAAGGAGAACTTAGTCACTGTACTCGACTTATTTACAAATTCTCATTTTTGATTAAGGATATAGGAATTCTGCATAAGAATTGCAAGTCCTTTGTAGTTTTTTGTGTATTGTGGTACCCGTGGTGCGATGGATAGCATGTCCGCCTGTTAATCCCGAGGTTCGAGTTCGAATCCCAACAGCGGCAAAAATGTTTTTTCCACGGGTATCGCCTTTCGCGAGGAATTGGCAAGTCCTCCATTATTATTCATTGCCATGAAAAGCGCTTTCTCGATTAGCCGTTCGGAACCGGCAGAAAATTGTAGGTCCCCTCCATTCCCCGACAAGGCATGGTTGTGAGAAATGCGCTAGGCCCAGGGGCTCCTTGCTCTGTAGCGCCACCCTATTTATTTTTATTTTATTTGTAGTTTTTTAGTACGTTTGGAAGGTTACGCGTCTAGTATCTAAGGGCTATCTCAGGTTGTGCTCTTGACATATCAAGTCTTCGATAAAAGCAGCATATAAGCAGGAATCGTATCAGGAGAGAAGGGTTTCAGCACCACGTTGAAACTTTTTTTAATCCAGCTACATACGCAATAACGTATTTATGTGAGAGTTTACTTCATCATACACCCGACGCATGTCAGGACTCCTTTCTTCTTTTTTCTATCAAATGCACTTTGCCAGAAAGTTGCCAGTGGTTTTCTTTTTTTAATTCGACATGTTCGGTTTAAAGAGCGTAGTTGAACAAGATGGCAGTAACTAAGCTTCACGCTTGGTATTGTGATTTGGATAAATTCTCCATTTTTCCAGTGTCCAAGAATTCGCTTCGCAGCCCTACCGACTTACAATTTCGGTTTCATTTAAAGTTTTTTTGGCTGAAAAAAGAGGAGAATTTCGTACTATCTGGGATCCGTCATCAACTACATATGTTTGCATTTGCAGAAATATTCTTCATCATTTCAGCTTAGCATGCGAAGGGCATCGTAAAGAGAGCTGTAAGAAGCTCCAACCACGGTACACTTGATTCCGTAGACAGAGCCTTAAAATGAGAGGTCGAAGGGGTCATAGAGTTATTCCTCTTCTAGAAGAAGAAGAAAATAAAAAGTATTCAGGTGTTTGTAAAATCAGCTTGTTGATAGATGCTGTTATATGTGTGTTATATCTCTCCTCTGGTATGAGTGTTGGGCCTTCACAGTTCAGAATCCGTGCGCATTCGATAAGAATGCGGGTGCTTTTATGAATGGCACTTAAAGAAGAACTGTCCATTGGTTCTTTTCCATATGCTTTTTTTGTTGATTGTCAGTCTCTATGTTTCATTTTTGTCCACGACAACCGTCTTTTTGTATCCAAAGGGATCCCGAACACGTCTTTTACGTTAGTCGAAACTCGAAAGTGCTTTGGCACTCTCTTCTTTCCCAGGTCCGATACGATAACTTTCGATAATCTACCAGATTTGCAGACTTTTTTTTCGAAAAGGCCCAATAAAAGAACTTGTTAGGTACTCACTTTCACATTAATGCGATGTTGATTTGGTTGTGGTCTTGTAGAGCAACAAAACTTTTTCCAAGAATAAAAACAATAATTGAACTCTTCAAAGGCCGAAAACCTTGGCAGCGGATGGCTGCGGCACATGTCCAAGCATCACAAACAATCTCTGTCAACTTATCTTTTAATTCACAAACTCATGAATAACAAAACGTTAGTAAGGTCATGCGAGGTGCTCAGAGTTATCATTATCAAGTCTTCAATTTTTCCAAATCAAATTCTGAAGAAGAGACATGCTCATGTTTGTGGCAAATAATAGCAAACTAATTTCTACTTGTATTCTAATTTCCCTTGAATATTGTGTGGGGATGTTGCATAATAATAAATTGTTTACAAAGCTGTATATAGACATCAAGCTTACATGTCTTCATGTCTCATGTCTCGTGTACTACTGGCCCTAAATCGTCCTTGGCATGGAATGCTGCTTGCTGGCTGGGCGCTCCCACTCGTTCTCATTTTTCTTTCTGCTAAACATAGAATAGAATCACATCACTACGTTCCGACAAGCACGCTATGTGCTACGTGAGTCACGTCACATTACCCCGGCAAAAAAGAGAAGTCTCTTTTGTTTACAAACAAAACGCACGCTCTCCACACCTCCAACCATATCTTGGCCTTTGCACTTACAGAACAAGAACAGTATCCAAAACGGACAAAAACTACTTCTTAATTCATTAAAAACAATAAGATTCAAATCATAATTAAAATTCGAAAACAGGTACGCAGGTACTTACTATCGCAGGTGCTTCTAAACCAAATTACGAACCTCATAAGCTACGAAGATAGCAAAATAGACTGAACTGATTTTGGCTGATTGTCAAGGGTTTTATTTTAATCTATTTTTCCCTGTGAACAAAGTTGACTGAGTAGGTACCTACTACCTATACCCATGTGTCTCGTTTCTCGGTAGGTAGGTACGAAAATCGTAACAAACGTGGGGGCTCTACCTACTAACAGAGATAAAGCGGGAACAAGATGCAGTCACTTAAGATTGAAAACACACAAAATCAAAATGAAGGGCTGACCTTTTTCCTGGTGTGAGAGATTGGAAAATTTTTGATGGCTGATCACGCTTAGACCGAGTGATCAAAGAAACTGTAGTATGGTTGGTGTTGGTGTTCACGTGATCGTCGAATGCATGTCATATTATTTTTTATGGAATTATTTTTGTTGTTGTCGTCGAACATTTGTATATAAACCAACGAACGCAACGGTTTGTCTCATATCTTTGAGTAAAGACATTTTTTATCTGTGCTGAAGATATAAAAACAGACCAGCGATGGGATTTGTTCGGTTTCCTCTGTTGTCCATTGTTATTGTCATTTCTTGACAAACACCTACTCTTTAGTTGTTCAGTCATTTCAACTGAAGACCTTGGTATTTGATTCTTGATTGTTGTGAGTTGAAAATGGCCGCTGGCAAATTTAAGCGATGTAAAAATACAAGAGTAGAGAAAAACTCATCTCATTAGGCACACTCTTCGGGTGAACAATCGGGAGTCCCCTTTCAATTATACGACTCTGTGTGACGTTGACTCATGCATGATAAGAAAAAAGAAAAGAAAACAAACACGAGGGAATTTCTATGAAGAAAAATATTCTATAGAACATCAAAATAGAAGCACATGTTTCTGCTGGGCACCAGAGCATAGAAACCAAATTCTGAAATGACTTAAATTGATGTGCTGGGAACGAATTTAAGTCCATATGCAACTCTAAGATTAATAGACCAAAAATAAACTAGAAGGAAGTTGTTTGCGTCACAAAGATTTTGAGAAGTGACTGTTTACTGAAAACGAAAGCTTACTGATTTAATCAATTTCATATTGTTCACCATATTGCTTTCATTTTTGACGAAAAAGCGAGCACTCTCCAACGTCATCCTGATATGGCTTATCTGGTTGGCAGGGATACCGAAATTCGAAATGGCACGAAAAAGTAAACTCAAGCTGCTGTTGGGAGCTTCTTCGAATCTATGATGAAGTGATGAGTTTTAATTTTAAATTCTAAGGTCTTCTGTCTTCTTCAATATTTGATGATGTGTCTAAAACTAACTTATGTTTCTAGTAGCAGCAGAACAACTTCAAAATTTTATGTTGTGAACATTTCAAGGAGTATTTCTTTTACACATTTTATACAAAAACCGAACAAGTACATGCCAAAATGATGGAAAACTGCATATAGATGACAATTCTGCCTGTTTCTCCATACGTTACGTTACGAACAGCTTGATCACGAAGGGATCACAGCTCCCTTACATTTCTGCTTCACACTAGTGATCCGTGTATGAGGTTAGCTACTTTGGACAAAGAATCCTTCAGCAAACCTTCTCGTTTTGATCGTCTTTTTTCTAAACATACTTTTCTCCAGTCATGTTGCCGTGTGATATTAGTTAGGTTGGGTTCATGGAACTCAAACCGAATTGGCATGACGAAACTGCTGATGACGAGATCATGGCCTTCATCTCCATTAACCGGCATACTTCAGACTTGCAAAATTGCATGTGTTTTCAAGTTTCCCCCCTTATTCTAGCAGACCCTACTATTCTGCTGATTCTTCCACACCTCTTATACACACCTTGTTCGTTAATTCTGAGAGCAACATTTTCTGAGTTCATATTTTTTTTGAAAAGTTTGATTGAACGAAATTCGTGGGTGGAATAAATGACGGGGAAAATTGAGCTGTGGAAGCTGGGATCATATACTCGTATACGAAGTCTGCCTCCACTTCCTACCGATTAGCTACTTTACTACCAAACAATTCCAACTTCCAGACGCCGAGTATTCATTACCTGCTTAGCTTGAATATCTCCATGAAAAAAAAAAATAAGTAAAGTGTGTTGGCCCCTTAATGTCGCCATGCCAATCCATTTTCATTTTACCTGTCCTTCTGTCTCCTCTCGCCTCCTCAGGATATGAATATGAAATGTTTTTCTGATGATGTTCTAAGATCAAAGACAAACAAAAACGACTTCTTTGAAATTGTATTAACGGTCGATATACAAGGAATACAGCCAAGAAATGCTCAGAGAGTATGAATCGAGGTCGAGAGCCAAACCCTAAAGTATGTCCACCTTATGCCGAACGGCATCAAACGGCACACACCAATCGGCAATACCGACTAAATGTGGAAGTACCGATCGGCCTTCCTCATTACCGAAAGCCGACACGAATTCGAACCGAATGAAATGGATCCGTTTGCCGGTTGGCATAGTGTGGACGTACCTTTACAATTCAATCCAATTTCTCATTTTTGGTAGGCAATACATGCACAATGAATACATCCTTATTTCAACTAAGGTCTTAGCTAGTTGCACAGTTTTTATTATTTATTTACATAAAACGTTTAAATTTCACCGAACCTCTCCAAGGGTAAGGGGGAGTTAAATCAGAAAATCTTTTTTTTTTAAATTATGTTCTGGGTATGGGATATCTATCAAAAAATAGCCTCTCACACCTACAGTTGGAACGTCTGAATTCTTGCTGACCCCAACATCTCTAGGCTTTTGCTTATTTAAATTTTGTACCACCATAGAAGCCGTCACAGTGTCTTAACATATTGAAGGAAATATCACTAGATATTGAAAAAGGGCTAACCCTAGTGACAATTCTATAGTTTTTAAACAGTAGGGTGTTGACATGCTCTTTGTAAATGTATGTTGTATCTGCTGACAATTTGATATCTAAAAATTAAACTGTCCTCATTATTTCATTCAATTCATTTTTAAAGCTGGGCTCGCAGAAAGTGTGACACAGCGTGACAACAAACCAAAGGACAAAAAGAACCTTCTTGCTGAGTCAACTATAAAAAAAATATTTTTAACGAGAAAACGCATAATTTAGACCTTTAATCTTAAAGATAGGTTGAAAAATATTACGCTCAAAATACATTTTATCTATACTGACTCACTATTCGTCACCCGGCTTAAAGGATCAATAAAATGTATGTACATGATCTGCTCCTGGAATAATAAATCTATGACCACATACATACTTGCATAAGTCATAAAATCATAAGTGCCTGGTAAAATACGCATTAGCTTTTTGGGGGCACAACCGCAAGTCCCCAAGCACTTGCTAGCTTGCCATTCGCTGCTCGGCGCCGGCTACCATCCCCGAGTCGCAACACACCTTATCGTTATCACTTCCGTCTGTCTGATTTTTTTCCTGATATTCTTCCTCTTATCTCCTTCTTCCTTCACATGAAAAACATTGTTTGTGTATATGTGAATCTTATAAGGCTGCTCTTTCTTTCCACTTATATTTTAAAAGTAAAAAGAAAAACGATCCGCAGGCGAAAGCATACCAAAACAAAACATCATTATCACTTTGCAGCTCAAAGTTTGAGTGTTTATCTCTATCAACTAACAACAACAAAAACAATCTGCAAAAGTGAGTGAGACGTTCTTCGTTTAAGAATTGAGTGCTTGCAGATATTGAGCTCAGTTGAGAGTTGACCATTGTGTCGTTCGTTGCGTTATTCATTTGTGCTTCAAAGCTATCTTAATTCGAGTGTTCTCATTTTGCTATTAAAGAAAACTGAATTTTCTAAAAAAAAAAAAATATCTAAAAACAAAAAAGTGCTGACTTTACTTGGAATATTATTTCGAAATATTCCAACCGCGCACAAAGAGTAGAGGTACCTACTTTGTCGTATTCTGTCCTAAAAAAGAGTGCCAATCCGGTGCCAGTAATGAAATAACGGAATTATTTTCGTAAATTTGTTATTGCAAACTCAACAAAATAAAATAAAACAGTTAGCTCAGTGTGCAAAATTTCGTAAGCTGTTAGCCTACGTAACAAAAAAAAAAAACATTGTGACGGTAAAACGTACTTATTTTTGGACAAAAAAATAAAATTATAACATTCAAACAAAAAACCAACAATTTAAATGAAAAATCGTGAAGTGACCAGCAGTTTATTGCTTACGATCGCACAACAAATGGATAAAGCTGCACTTTTATCAGTTAGCAGAATAAAATACGAAAACTATTCCCTTACCAGCATTTAGTCTGCGTTCATCATAAAAAAAAATATATCAACCATCCCACAGCCAAAGAATCAACAGCAGGAAAATCCCCATCCATCCAACCATCCATCCAAAAACAAAAAAAATTATTGATTTTCTTTTTCGGGGTTGAAAACTAGCATATTATCTGTGATACATTCACCACGTGAAGTTAAGCTGAACGCATTCGCATATTAGAATAAAAGCCTATAGTTTTTATTGGCCACATCAACAGACAAACATAAGGAAGGAGAGAGAGATATACTTAGCAGTTTTGCAAGGGAATTACCTACAAGAAAATACAGTTGCCAAAACGCAAAGAAGTAATTAATTTAAACAAAATGTCTTCCCTACCCGAGAAATCGCAGCAAGTAAATGCATCGGTAACAGCTGCAGCCAGCATCGTTACTTCACCATCATCATCGTCGTCGAAGCCAATGCCCAAGTCGTTTTTCTTTCGAACGGATTCGATCAAGAAGATCAAGTGTACTGCTGTCTACCCTTTCCAAGTTGCTGGTAAGTAAAAATAAAAACCTAGTTGAGCACTTAATTTTGTGAGGTACAAAAAAGAGTTTCTAGTTTTTGAAATTTTTTTATTTCTTTTCAAAAACCAGAAAAAGAAATTACTATCCAATGCTTTTTTCATGAAAACAAGTACAACGACCAGCATGTTTAAGTTTTTATTCATTTCCGGTGCGTAACATGATGACTACGTGACAGGGGGTAGGTTGGTTGAGTAGTTCCGAATTTTTTATTAGACCCAAAGGATTCATTGATGTTTTGTATTTCAATCTGTGCAATACCAACTAACAATTTCATGCTGTCTAAGGCAAGCAGGTGTCGATATTGCATCACCTAACCAAAAAAAAATAATTACGAAATTAAAAAAGTTCATGTACCTACCCACCTATGAAGAAAAAAGAAAATTCACCCTGCTCTTGAGAAAAGAAGTGTTTGATAGGAAATTTTGAAATAATTGCATTCTACTTGCGTTGATTCTGAATGCAACAACAGTGCAGTGACCTACATGGCCCTTAATTTATTAATGCTCCACCCACCACATCCGCAAACAAAATTGAAAAACTTACTCGAAAAAGCAAAAGACATGCAAAAAGAAACAACAATTCGCAGAAGTGTACAAAATAATGGGACTAGGGTTGTGAAACCGTAACAAAATTTCGCTTCAACGATATGTTGTTTCTTTTTTGCAGCTATGTATGCGACAATTGAGTAATTGACACCTCGGTTCTACAAGATTCCGTTTACATCTTTCAATGCTTGTGTTCACTTTCTCCCTTACACAAGAATTGTTTAAGAGACAAAATAACAATATCTAAACACGTAACTCTCATAAAAATATGAGTTCGTTTTTTTCTTCGGATTCCAAGCATATTATTTCTTGCTTTGACAAAGAAACTCTAGGGGCCTGTAACATAAAGCTACAAGTCTACAAGCATACTTGCAGCTTTGTGTTGCAGACATTTTTTTCTTAAACTTGTCATAATCAGTTTGTATCACAAGTACTTGTAGGTTTGACAAGCTGCAAGTCTACACGTCAAGAACCACTTGTAGGATTATGTCCATTACACTTGTAGAAGATCAGCAAATTTGTACCTTTGCATTACACAAATTTCTTTCTCTTCTTTCTCCAAGTGGCCTTTACATATTCAGTTTCAATATGTGAACAAGTACTCTTTTAATCTTTGATGATTCAAAGATCCTTTGTTGAGCGCTTGCTTTAGGTACTCTGAAATCTCTCTAAGGTTGCCCCGAAGCTTAAAAAGATGAACTCGATTTTATTTTAGCTCTGACCTCGATCCGATTGGGTATTGCTTTGTTCTGGATTTAGTTAATCAATTTTGAGACACTTTTTAAGAAACTTTTGGATTATGGTTGTTGTTAGCTTGGACAACTAACTAAAAAGCGATTATTCGATGCTCACTGTCTCAAATAAAAACGCAGACTAGGCATACCTACATTATGCACATTGATATGGTGAAGAGGGCTAATGGGTATTCAGCTTCTCTCAACTACTCACCCGTTATGTGAAAGTTACTTTTCAAGCTTCAAGCTTAGTAGGCTTGTCTTAAATGTTTTGATTTGGCGCGTTCCACAAAGAAAGGTCTTATAGAGCTCTGAGATTCTTAAAGGTACAAACAAATTCAAAGTAAGAGCATTTGTTTGAAGGAGATTTTTGAAACAATTTCAATGGACTAGATTCGAAATTTTCTAGCCAAGTGATAACATTAACACCACATTTCTGAACAGAATGTTTTTTCGGTCAACGTTGTTTCTTTCCGAAAAGTGACAAAAGGGTTACTCTAATTTAAGGAAGAGTTTATTACAATAAACAATTTTTTGAGCTGTTAAAGAAAGTGGTAGCAATACCCAATACATACATTGTGGAAAGAAAGTAAGCACAATAGAAAAGTGCCTATTTCTGCAAAGATTGTTCGACGGAAGAATTCTTCCTGTCAAATGTTTTTTCGTGTGGAGCACGCCTAAAACTACTCATAAGCTTGTCCCACAAACTTGTCATAGTCTAAAGCCAGTGAAGTGTTGAAAGATCATAGCAGTCTCACCTTCAAAAAGTACCTCTAATTAACTTAAGTCGTGATGTTACACGATGCTAATCCTAATGAACGCAACACCTTCTATAAAACTCATATGCCAATGTCGTTTCGCACATACCTACCTGCAGTTTCAAGTAAACTACCTACTTACAGACAGTTTACAGCTGATGTCCATTACTTACGTGCATATTCTTTCTTAGAACTTTAGAGTAGGTACCTACTATACGCAAACAAATTATCACCTGCTTGATGTTCTTGGGGCATCAACCTTGTTTAGCTATTATCAACTTCTAGTGATGTGATGTGCAGTGATGCAAAAACTTCGGACAGAAAAAAAAGTCATGCACACCTAAATTCGTTAAAAAAAGATCTCTTCTGATATTTGCGACTTGTGAGCTAATGTTGAATCAAACGTCGTCGGGTTAAGTTAAGTACATAACTAAAAATCAAATACACTCGTCATCAGTCATAACTACTGTCGATTTAGCAAAAAAAATAATCAAAAGTGGGTATGTCCACGAACACTAAGAAATGATAGCAACCTGCGAAACTACGTCAATAAATTCCATGCAAAAGTTTTCGATTTCATTCGTTATCGATGGCAAGAAGAAAGTGACAGTGTTCGACTCATCATCGTTTACATTTTTGTTATTGTTGACTTTTTCCTCATATTTTTTTTGTCGAACGGAACCTACTTTCGCGCGTCTGTAAAGCACGTTGCTGAATGTCCACCTCTTGCTTCGCGAATGAAACATAAATTTGAATAAATTGCAGATGTACGTTCTGTTTATTTATAGAAAATATGTTATATCATATGAGAAGTGGGATGGAATCTCGTGTTTACCTAAAAGTTTGCATATTAAAAATGTAGCTCTATATCATTTCATAAGTAACAGCACGCACATAAAAGAATTCAAAGATACAATCTTGCGTATGGTTGATTGTCTGCAGGTGAAGTGTCTATATGTCTATTTTCCTGATAAGTAAGCAATCGAAATTGTCTGTACTAATTACTTATCAGATAAAGTATGATGGTAACGGCAAAATTTCGTCTGACGAGAGAAGTGTCATTATAAAGAAATGTGCAAAAAGCGGTACCTTGTACCTACCTTACCTACCTTTAGGTAATTTTGAATTATGGTTGTTGTTTGCATGGGCAATCAACTAGGTATACATGGCGGCGGCGGCGGCGGCGATTATTCGATGCTCATTGCCGCGGACTAGGTATACCATTGTAGGTAGGTATAGGTACATTGATATTGGGACGGGGCTAATGATTATTCAGCTTCTGTCAACTACTCACCCGTTATGTGAATGTTACTTTTCAAGCTCAGTAGGTTTGTCTTAAATTTTGTTTACAAAAAAAGGCGGAAATCAACGAACCATAAACAAAGCAAAATTAACTAATCCGTCTTTACCCACCGGCCAAATTAAAGTTTTAAAAATAGGTATACCGAATTGTTTTTTATGCATAGTTCGTATAAGTGTATTAAGAGTAGGTCAAATTTAAATAAAAGTGCGTTATGACCATACGTGACCACAATTTTAATGTTGTCAAGTACAATTATGTCTTTTTCGCCGGAGTTCTTAGTTAGTTCCGGTCAAATTGGTTATTATTTTGAGGAGTCATAAATTTAAACTAGTGAGGTTATTTTAAGACATAAGACTAGGCGTAATAACTTAATTGTATATTTATGACGCATGTATAATTATGATAATAGAGATAGACGTTTTTATACTGTTGTTATCGATAACAATAAATCCTGTTGACTCATTCCTAGCTCAGTAGGCAATGCCAATACATACCTACTTTGTTTTTTTTTTTCTTTTGACGTGTTGTAGGATTCTTGAAAAATAATAGATGGGCACGATTACATGCCTACAACAGCCACATAGGTACATAACATAGTAGAACCAGAGAGTCAACTGGAGGAATGTTGTGCCATTTTCCGTGCAATCTAAGTTCGACCATTGCCTTTTTTGCCGGTTGGTTTGAAATCAATTTCAAAAAGTGAAGATTTTTGCGGTAATTTTGCGTACATCACAATGGAGAATGTTGACGTTTTTTTATTTAAAAGTAACACACGTATCAACACTTAAAAATAATGAAAATAATTATGCTCATTTGTGGCAGAATGCAGCCCTTAATTCAAATATGACTATATCTTTGATTTTACCTAAGAACAAATTTGAGTGTGTTTCAGGCAAGGGGGTATGAGTTGAAGCTCTGTATTACTTACTCTGTGTAAAACAGCTAAAATTAATTATCAAGGGTAAATATAACCGCTTGTTTCTTTAGCAGATATAAGTAAAAGTGCTTCCAAGTATGCACTTGGCTGAAGTCAAGTGTTATAAATGCATTTCGAAATCCTCGTTTAAAGCAAACAACTGTGGTGCTAAATTGTGTTATATTTAGTTGTGAGCGTTTTTTATGGGCTAAGCGTATATTCGCGAGCAAAAATATTACTACAGTGGTTTTAGTAACACGGAATCTGTAACATTGAAGCTGATGTTTAAAACTAATGCTCCTTGAAATTTTTGCATAATAGGAGTCCCGACGCACGTTGAACGAAAAGTTGCGGTAGTTGTGTTCTGTGAAATCAGCTACTAGAGAGGTTTGTCCTCTCACTATGAATTCTTTAAGAGCAATACTCTTGACAAGAAATTTTGAATCTCAAACCAAACCGGCTCTACAGTTCAAAGAACCAGCCTGAAGGCTCCCAGTCACAAGTTTCTTACATTTAAGGCTTACAAGATGTTTGTTCGTATCACACCTTCGACATCATGAAAAAACTCTAAAACTTTGTCCGTCTACCTACAATGCCAATCTAACAAGAAAATGCTTTCAATTCACTTCTAAAAATTTGACTTCATGTTGACCTGTATTTGGGTCTTTAATTTATTTTTTTGCCCATCTTTGACAAATGATCAATCAGCGCAACAAGAGGTATACGTGTACTCTTACAAGTCATGTCCCAAAGAACATAGCACTCTAATTGAACAGAAAGATAACATTTCGTTTAAATTACAAATCGATGTGTGGTCAGTGAAAGTGATTCAAAAACATATCTTTTAATCAGATCAAGGGTAGATCGTCAGTCTGCTTGAAAATAAATTAAAATAACACGCAACTTGGTTAAGTAAACGAATGTTATCAGAACAGATTGGGTTTCTCAGTAGGTACCGATTAGAATTTCGGTTTGTGCGACATTTAAAATAATATTGACTCGTTTATTTTTAGCATGAGTCTTAAGTTCAACAGCCGCACTAATCATTTTGCGATGTGTCGTCTCCCTGTGTGTTCCCATAGCAAATATTTTGATCTGGCTATGTTAGCATAGGTATTTTTTTTTTATGAAGATTCTAAAGTCTGTTCCCGTAACTATTTACTCTAGATAAGATATTAAAGAAGAATCCTGTTGAGATTTAACATACATATTTCGTTAAGTTCTCCAATTTTCGTTGAGCTAAATAAACGCAATTAGAGCCATTCTATGGCACTTGGTGATGACTGGGTCGCTTTTCTTTGAGACAGGTTTTACCTCAAATATACTTTAATAATGTTACAGTATGTTAATGTTACTCTAGGAAAGAAGGGTATCGCAACTCGCAACCCGTAAACTTTCTTCTCCTTCTTTTGTAGGAACACACATTTCTAGGCGTTAGTTAAGATTTTAATAGCGGACCTGGTAGCAAGTCAACCAAGGAAATGTTTTTTTTATCAACATGATTCGATTTTCTTTTGTTTTTCGCTTGCAATCGGTTGTCATTGGTCACTTCACTTTGAGTTTTACTTGCCGGATGAGTTTTTTTGTGTATACTGCTTATGCTTATAGTATATGCGGTTCATCGTTCGTCAGGATACACCTGGGCCTACTCTGAGAAACGCACTTGGTATCCCATAAAATCTTTTCTGCAAGCAAGTATGTATTTGTCTGGAAACTTCCCGAAACAAGAACTTACTCTTGATCTGTCTGTGGATAATACCACCTTTTGGACAATTTTCTTTGGAAAAGAATAGGAAGTGAATAGAATTGGCTGTGTACCTTCAAACCGGGAACACCGAATTCACTTGTAAAATACGACTGTAAGTTTTACATAATGCAAATTATCGATTAATTGCGCAATCCCCCGTCAATGTAAGATCAGAGTCACTACCTAGGTACCTTCATTCTGTTTAGCATGTTCTATTCAGTAGTTCAACTAAGATGTGTTTTTTTTTCAAAGCTAGCACATCATTGAATAGATTTCAAGGTACAAGAACAAGGTCTCAGCTGGCCTTCTTTTAGTCGGCGATGCTGTCTTATTATTCGTTTGATTTATCAAGAGTTTCTTCTTTATTTTGTTTTGGCGATGTGCTTTTGCATCTGCTTATTGTGGTGGGTTAGTGTTGCCAATTTTTGTTAAGGTTTCTGAGTTTTTCATATTTTCCATGCTTGTAAAATCAGGAACTAGGATCAAATACTGAATCACTATAAAATGCATTGCACTACTTGCCCATCCAT
Organism: Melanostoma scalare; assembly: GCA_949752695.1. NCBI lineage: Eukaryota > Metazoa > Arthropoda > Insecta > Diptera > Syrphidae > Melanostoma > Melanostoma scalare. The sequence continues at coordinate 22,496,244 of OX456984.1, read as the reverse complement.
TTAAGTCATTTTACCGGATTATGGATCATGTTACCATTTTTTTGTTTTTAACTTTTGTGTTAAAATATGTACACCAATTAATAATGTTACATACACACCAATTGAAACTGACGTTTATGACGTAATGAGTGATATAAATACGTAAATGGAAGGTTTCACCCTTGTTGTTGTGAATCTGTTGTTTGGAATTTACGGCCGCTATTCTGCAGCAATTAACCAGCAGTTAAGCAATCATAAGAAAAGCTACTGACGAATGTAATATTGTTTCGTCTATAAAAGATTAAGAGAGTTTATTTGGATATTTGATCTGCAGCGAAATAAAATTGTCTGCGGCGTTATCAGAAGTACACAAACAGTATATTTTACGAACGCATTGTGTTGCTAAACCATTGCAAAAGTGTTGATCTGTTGCATTTTAACTTTTTTGAATTTCACGAGATATCATTGATCAATATAAGAAAGAGTGGCAGCACTTGAACTTAATTTGATTCACAGAAATAATTTCCGGCAGCAACTTGTTTTTCAAACCTAATTTCTTAGTCATTATTTCTAAGAAAGACAGACATACCAAAAAGAACAGAACACAATGAACTTTGGAACCATATACTAAGTTGAAAATTGAGCAATGACGACAAAGCCATGATGGTTGTGTTGAAATGGTGTTGTATAGTTTTGAGAACTTTGCTAACATTTCCGTAGAAAAAAATTCATTCTGTTGATGTACAAAGTTGTTTGTTGTTTGTTTTGCTTATGTTGAAGGTATAAAGATCAACTCAGGTCGTAGGTAGTGTCTCAGTGCGTGAGAAATTGAAAGTGGAAAATGTGAAAGTTACAACGACTTGTTTTTGTTGAATCATATTTTGCTGTTGGCAATAAAGTAATTTTATCCGAACTAAAGATTGAATTTGATGATGAAAGACAGAACTTTTATATATATGTGATCAATCAAAGTTTACGTAACCACAACACTCACAAATATGGTCAATTTTCTCTTCCTTTGTTCTTGGGTGTCAGAATGGAAACTGACTATAAACGACTCATTACATCAGCTTTATTGCAAGTTGAAAGCTTTGCAGGACCAAGATAAGGTTTTTGTGAAATAAGTTTTAGTCACTTCCTTCTTCTGCCTTTGCGGCTCAAAGGGATCACAACCCTCCCATTTGTATAATGCCTTTTTAAAACTCTATACTCGGTAGTCATAAGTCTCCTAACATGCAAATGCTGGATCACGTTTTCTGTTCCGATGTTAAATGAGCTGTCCACTTGAAAGTAAATACCTACTTAGAAGCGTATAATCGCTTTCGTGGATTCGCATAAGTAACTTACACTGCATTTTTTTTTTGTGGCTAAGAGTGTGTTCCAGATTTTAAAGTTATGACACTGCAGCTTAACTATCGCTGGCTCGGGAATCATTTCAAAGCACTAATACTGAAGCTCAATTATCTATAGCTTATGGGAATTATAAAGTTTACCATTTGAAATTGTACCGTGCTCTTAAAATTCTTATTGCCCTTTTTTTAAGATTGCCTTAACATGACTGATAAGTATCTAACTGAACCCCACCTGAAATGATTAAAAGTTCATGCGATAAATCGATAAGAGGCTAGACATGCGTGATCTGAAAATGTTGACCGATAACCGATGGTAAACATCTTATCGTTTGAGTATCTTGATCAAATGTAATCTAATGTGACCCCATAAATACTAATACATATTTACCAGCGATAAAACGTCGCATTGATCAAGATTCTAATAATAAAAGCGATTAACTTTCTCACTCTTCAAGTTGCAATAGTTTATTCGTAATCTATGATTGCACATTGTATGTACAAATAAGTAGTGTTGTTTATATTTATTGTATTGTGATAAAAAAGCGTGAATTTACAAATATGTGCTGCTTGCGTCAGATGATCAGATGAACACAAAAGGCGTTTATTAGTCGCAGTATTTTTTTTTTACTTAAGTTCCGATTGCAACTGGCATCACAGTTTTGCAATTCATATTCAAATAACTACTCTCTCAATAGATTTAATTGCAAGACTCGAGAAAATTTGTGCTTATTATCAGCTCACCCTTTGACTTGTAATTACTTTTGATTTTGTTGTGTAATTTATGAACTTGCTTTCAATACTTTCCATTAAATCGTTATATGAATGATTGGTAAGTTACAAAACTTGTCTGCTTGAAGGTTTTAGTCACCAACTGCAGTGTTTTTTTCCTTGTTAAATGTAGTTTTTCTTTAATTTTTTACAAAAATAGTACCTACCTACTCACTAATTTAAAATTACAAATCGGGAGGTCCTTTGTGCCGTGATTTGGGATTTAATTGTTTGCTTTTAAGTGGATAAGAGGACTTACCCGAATTATGTGACCACTTTATGGCGGAAGTTTAAAAGAAATTACAAACTTGTCACACAAGTTGGAGTACTTTTAATAAATTTGGGTCCCTAAGCCAGAGAGTCAACTCTTACCACCCTTGCCCAAAACATCATCACACCATTTTGCTTGAGAGTATTTCAAAAATGCCTTCATATTTCATGAAGTTCTATATCCGGCTTCAATTTGATGTCATTTTTGATCTTGTTTAGAGCACATTTCAAATAAATGTCAAATAGTATTCGTTACTGTGGCTTTAAATGAAACTTTCGACATTCTTCTCTGTGAGAAAGCTGATAAAGCTCGACAAAAAATGAAAGTACAGTACGGACTCGATTAACGCAACTAATAGAAATTCGGGCAGTTGCAGTAACCGAGGTTGTTGCACTTACTGGGTCATATTTTCTGTATGCATTTTTAGTAAAGGAGGCGTTCAGACTATCCAATAATTAGTTTGTCTAGCATCGAGTTTGTCAAGCAAATTTGTTAGTGTGAACTCTCTATCAAGTGGCTTGTGAAATTTGTTGGATGTATTTCAAATGTTTTGATATTTTTGCAAGATGGACAACAAGTTTGACGTATGTATGTGAACGGTACTCGTCAAACTTGCAAGAAATTTCATTTCCCAAATAATTTCAAGTAGTCCACATCGCACGGAAAGACTATTCATTCTTTGCTGGGTACATTGAAAGTGGAATTTACGATGGTTTCAGGTAGTGCACCTCTTTAGTTCCAACACGCTTTCTTTTGTTTTTCTTACATTTTTAAAATTTGATCTCTAATAAGCGCTGCTCCTACTATGTCCTTAATGGTTAAAATTTAAATCAGAATGGAGTTGGATGATTTGTTTGATGAGTGTGAACGCTATGGGTATTTTCCGTCAAACATTTCATTAAACAAATTTGACAAACAAATTTGATAGTCTGAACGCCCCTAAACACTAACGAGATCGCAACCCACTCAAATAAACACAGATGCATTTTATGTTCTTATTCATGTTCTTAAGGGAAATATTGTTCAGACAAACTAGCTGTAAATTAACGGCAAGAATAAAGAATCAAAAGAAGAACGTGTATATAAAAAACGGATAAATTAACACATGAGGTTGCACTTATCGAGGTAGCTTTCTTGAAAAGTTGCACTTATAGAGTCAAGACGTGTTACGATTTGAGTGTTGCGAAAATCGAGGAGTTGCACGAATCGAGGGTTGCGCAAACCGAGTCCGTACTGTATTCCGTTTTCCAAGTATGTAAATATTTCAAATCAAATGACAATAAAATGGCGACCGGGTCTCCCATGCATCGACTTCCGCCAAAAATTCTAAGTAAAATGGTAGTTTCATGCCGCAGTTGGTCCACCAACTTTAAAGTGAATAAGATAATTGAAATCGGCACATGATTTGGAAAGCCCATGCTGAAACCTCTGACTACATACCAAATTAGTAACAAAAACCGCTAAAGAGGGTGTGTAATTTTCAATTCATAAATCTCAACCAAAGCTTTTTATGGCGCCAAATTGTTCTACGTCAAAAGATAAAAAAAAGATGATCGAACATCCATTATAGACTCATTAAAGTGACTTTGAATGATTATAATTCAATGCGAGTTTTTTATAACTTATCTGCTTATTAATTTACATACGCAGTTTGGTTTGAATTACATATGTGTAATTAAAACATTTTGCGTTACATACAGGTAAAGAAGAGAACAACTTCGTAATGACAGTGCACGTTTCTCGTGTCTTTTTTATCAGACATCTTTGGACCGTGTGTTAACTTCCCAGTATGGTGATATAAATGCTTTTTGTCTATTGTTGTTATTAGAGTAAATGTTTAATCTATTAAGTGTGTAATTGTAAGCATTAAGTCTATTAGTTTGAAAGACATTTATTGCTGAGTTCTCGGAACTGGTTTAGCATTCTAAGGCCTTCAGAAAGGTTTATACACATTTTTTTCTGCTCACATAAAATTCAAGATGCAAACCGTTTTCACAATCATCATCGTTTGACAAATTTCTGCCTTAGATTTTTCTATGAAGCCGAACTCCTGAAATGGACATTCAATTTATGAGTAAATAAGTAAAATTTTATTATATCCAACTGTCACAATGACAATCAAGAGACCAATTTAAATTTTTTAAAGAAGGTAGAACACTGTAATGTTGCAAGACAAATATTTCTTCCTAAATTTTTTATTCTCATTTTTGGACACCTAAGTTCCCGTTTGTCATTTTATTTCCACCTTCAAGCTCTTTTGACAGCTTACACTGGCACTGATAAACGGTCAAAAATGTTAAAAATGTAAAAAATCTATAAAAACTACACATTTTTCTTTGTCAATACATCATTAAGCAACTTCGGGTCAAAACAAAAATATATTCAGAAAAATACACTCTCGTAACCTTGAAGATTGTTAATATGAATAATAATGGTCATCCTGTCTCGAGGCTGAATGCGTTAAATGCTAAACTATCTTTGCAAAAATGCATTTAACACTCTGACAATACATAAACCCAATGCACAAGAAATAAGATACAATGTGTGTAAATTCCTTTAAAAAACAATGCAGTTATCCTTCAGTACCTTTTAAGGGCATGTCTGCATGCAACTATGGCCAGCACATGTGGAAGGCGTACCCCATTATTATAAATATTTTCTGTTTTTTCTTATAAACCATCGCTTTGTATGGCTCAAAGTTGGTTTGTTCCATAATTACGAAGAAGAGTCTTTCCATTGAATTGCTCGTCATATAGTGTGTGCGCTTCGTCTTTTAAGACCCTACTCGCTTATTGCATTTAATTAGTTTTTGTGCTACACTGCACATTATTTGGTAGTCCATCAGACTTCAATATCCGACTAGGGAATGTCAGTTTTTGTTTTGTTTTGTTTTAAGAACAGCATGCAGCTCACTAATCGACAGCCACAGCCAGCAGTTGGTGGAAAAAACAAGCCTCCTGGCCAACAATTTATTTTTGTTATTCAAGTCTGTTGTGAGTTGTGACAAAAACAAAGTAAGATCATCGTTGGGTTCATCGTATTTCATCACCCAGGCCATCATCACAGAAGGTTATCAATATAATCAAATCGAATTTCGCGCGTTTGTGTAAAGGTTGATAAGATGCTGTGTCAAAAAGCAAACATCAAATGATTCCGCGGTCATGACCTCTGCACTGGTTGCTCCTCGTTTTTGTTTTCGGTCGCAAATGTTTTGAGTTTGATATTATTTCTAACAAACGATCTACGCTCCGACAACAACATGTTTTTTATAGGAAAAGAATGAGTTGTTTTCTCGTTTCAAAAACACGATTAGATTTTTTCAAATTGCTTGGCTTTTGATACCAAAATCTGTGGAGCGTGTCAAGTGAAGTGATAGGCTGATTCGAAAATAGAATAGCAAAATTATGTAAAGGTCAACTTAGCGATTATTTGTAAACAAAGCTATGTGCCTCCATATGATAAGATTTTTTTTTTAAACAAAAAAGTGACACTGATATGAAAGGCGTTGCGTGATGCTATTTGCCATGTGCGTACGCAACTTCTATTGACAAATATCTTGAAAAGGTCATTGGTCTAACCTGTTACATTTTGGCACAAAATTTGACTATTGAATATGACCGTTTTTGGAGCACCAAGCTGCAATGTATTGCTTGTTACTGCTGCATCCGAAAATGTAGAATTTTGACACCCGGAGTGTCTCTCTAGGGATGTTTTGAAAACCCGAAAGACGCTGCAATAATTTTTATCATAACTGCAATACATGGCCTGGTGCAACATGAAGCCTAAGTTTCGTGAAGAAATGCTGTTACACAATTCAATGGCCATCGAAACCTCTCCTAAAATCATTTCAATCTTTGAGACCATTTTTACTTATCAATGTGCTCCAAACTCATATAAAAGGACTCAGCACTCACTACTAGTCACTAGTCTGAAAATAGTGTCAAATAAGTGAAATGATAAGATTAAGACTCTGCCTGTGGCCCCATTAAAAGAATCACTCGTACTTAATGATATATAATCAAATTGCATTAAATTATTGCAACATAGACCTACGGGTTGTGTACAAATTGCTCTGGTTTACACTAGTGTTTTTGCAGCAGCACAGGGTGACTACTGCAGGAAAATCAAAAGAAATTCGTTTTTGTTTGTTGCTTTGAAGAGCATCCTTCTCAACATGAGTTACATTTTAAAACTCTTACGTGCGTGAGCATTCGGAAATAAATAAACTTCTTTCAATCAATGTACTCAAATTTCACACTTTAATCTAGTGCCTAGTCTCAAAGTGGAGACCTTAAATTAAATCAATCAACTCTTTACCCTCACAAAACACACCAACAATTGTAAATAAGAACTGAAATAACAGATTTTTCCTTTCTTTTTCACAGCAGGTATGAAGCTAAACAAGAATGCAATCATTGAGCTTTTGGAAACTAACATCAAGAAAGCACGTATTTGTGCCCAAAAAGCTATGCTCAACTTTTATTGTGTCATTCTGAAGCTTCTCAGTACTCTTTTCGCACTTTGGGATGAAATGGTTCAGAAGAAGGCTCGGTCTCGGGCAACTACGTTGGATACTAAAAGCTCAACAGCAACCAAATCAAATGTAAGTTTATACAGTGGTGCTCGATAGAATTCCCTTAGCAATAACCACTATTGTTTTTTTTTTTTAAAGGATGCTAATAATCAAATAAAAACTGAACCATCCAACGATTCCTACCAAAGTCGCCTCGCCGAGAAGCTTATCAAAATTCAAAAGCACAAGAATCGTCTTAGTGGAAACAGCCTAATTCCATCGACGTCAAGTGCGAGTACTACCCCCAATACAACACCCGCCTTAACACCATCAACATCGGCCACTGATCTCAGACGTTTAAGTGTCGCTTCATCTACTGATAGCTCCAGGTCATTCAGCTTGCGATCATCAAGGAGCCAACTTTACGAGACTAAGTTCCAGGAATATTGCATGGTTTTATGTGTACATGCCGGCCTAGTCGTTATGTATCTACAGGTTCTTATTCTTGGATATGCTCTCAACACGAGTTACATTCCATCGGGGCTGATCTTTCTGCTCACTACTGTTGGCATTATTGGATACTTTTTACTAAAGGTGAGAACACATTTTCAAACTGTCAAATTCTTATATCTACAACCTATTTTTCTTTTGGATTATAGGTGTCCCTAACCAAGAAACAAGAGTCCGTGCAGACAAGATCTCCTCGATCATCTCCCGCGCCAGAGGAAAAGAATTCTCGTCGTGATCCAATCAAAGATGACTTTAGTCCAGAACGCCAAAGCCGATCAAAGGCGAAAAAATCTCCAATAAAAATTGATTTCAAGACTTACAAGACTTTGAGCAAAGTTGAGCTCTTGTAGATGGCTAAGCTTGCAGAAACAAAAAAGCAATTTTTAAGTTCTTCTTTTAAGTACACAATAGTAATTTAAGGTCTATCGAATTAGGGCAATCATATCTTAAAAAAAATCAAAACTTATATTAAGAATAATTTTTTTCCGGAAAAGTACAACTACTCACAATGAACATATTTAACGCATAATAGGTAGGAGTTCCTTTAATCACACAGATAGCAAACGATGCAAAACAAAATGGAAGAGTTGAAAATGGCATTTCTCTTCTGTCAGTTTTTTTTTCGATAGAATATCTTTCAACAGAGCTTTGGAAAGGAATTTTTTAAGTAAAATTCCCTAGCTTGGCTCACGAACAATATCATACTTTGATGAAATCCCTGACACCGTTGTGATTGACAGTCAAGAACATTTTGTGCATCTGGAATGCACATTTAAGATCAGCAAACTCTTGACACAACAGAAATATTTACATTTAAAAATAAATTTAAAAATACCTTCATATATGCATGTGCATAAGACAAAGAGAAATGCCTATGACATCTTCAATTTTGTTTTGTAAAATGTCAGAATTTTGTTTGACATTTCGTTGAGTCCAAATGGAAGGTAGTGGTATAGATGAGTTTACTTATGTTATGAACTCTTTGATTTAGAAACGTAATGGTTTACATTTTTGAATTTTATCCTAGTTCTTTCAATTGGTTTGAGTTGTTTAAATTTTTGTGAATTATCTTTGAGAGTATTCTCCAAACCGAGTAGTTTTTAATCGTCTTTGTTTCTACGTGTTTCTTGGGTAGATTTTTTTTCACTTTTTACTTCACACCGCGACACCAAAGATAGCTAAGTTTTTCAATTCGAACCAATTGAACAGCAATTTTTGAATATTTAATTAAATTTGAAAAATAATGTTTTCTAACTTATACGTAAATATAATAAACATTGAATGGATACTTAATATGAATTTAAGAGTTTGAAAGAAGTAACTGCATTTATAGTTTACCAAGTACAGAAGCTAACAGATAAGTTGGTTAGCGTTAACTAAACATATTAAACTAACTTTTGCAGTCAAAACGTAACGTAAGAAGCTAATCATTTGAAAATGCAGCAATGGTTATGATTCAAATCACGTTTTGAAACTCAACAATCTTTGATTCCATTTACTTAATTTCTTATCCTTTTTCTTACGTTAAAACTTTTGTAATTGTTTGTATCAGTTTAAGGTTTAAATCAAAAATGTTTGTCTGAATGTGTTGATGTTGATTGTGGTCCAGTAAGTTGTCTATCCTTTCCTACTTTCTGTCAAATTTCCTCCTCTACCACTTTTTCTGTCACTAATATTTCCATCTCTTTTTCAATAAAACGAGAGACTGAAACACTGCACAGAATGTAGATTATTGAGCACAATTTTTAAACAAACTGCGATAAGCAGGTTAGTGTTGTTCATGTGGCCAGTAATTTATGTTGAGGAAATTGTTGCTTCTTATGTTAACAGCAAATTTTTGTTATTCAAAATTTGCTTGTTAACTGAATGAAAGAAACCATCCCTATTTGACTGTGATTGTGTGAGTGAAATCCTTACCGCTTAAGTTAAATTGAAAAATGTAGAATTAAAATAATCATGTCTATTTTTGTAAGAGTCTCGAATTGGAGATATGTAATAGGTTCTATGTTATTTTTTTATATCAATTAAATGTAAACGGCTTAGGTATAAGGTACAATTAAAAACAAAACTATTTGTCTACAATATAGAACACATTGTTCAAATAAATAAAGATGATAATAATTTATTAATTTTAATATAAAAGAATGTTTCTGTTTTCTTAATTTACTTACGTGAAATTTCCTTTTTGTTCAAAAAAGTGTTTGATTTTCACACTAACAAATTCAAATGTTCAAATTTATTTCACTTCGGTTTGATATTTTTTCGTAATTAAGACGAGAAAGAAAGTATCTAAACAAATTAAAAACAGCAAACTGCAACCAATAAATAATAACTTTAATGGATGACAGAACCCTCTGCACCTGCGCGAAAATACGTACATTTTTATTTTTTTCTCCTAAAACAAAATTGACGAATGCAATTTTGTAGACGTTGCTATTGCACTTGACGCATTTTGTGGACAAAAATCTGACTGCTGACTGAATCTGCTAATGCTTCAAAAGCCGACTTGTTCAACCCGCCGAGTATTTTCTTCTTTTTAAAAAGAAAACAGTTGAATTTTTATTACTTTTTTCACCTGTAAAAACAGTAGTTTTATCTTGATAGAACTGTTCGTGTATCAGACCGGAAGGAAGCACTTCGTTCGGACCATTGTATGTAGTTCTAAGATTAGCCGAGTTCACACTGTACAATTAGTTGGACAGACTTCGTTTGATGGAATTTTGATGGTCGGATGTAGTTTGCGTTCACACTTATCAAGCTTGTCGTCCAACTTTATGCCACATACTCTTCCACTTTTTTCTTTTTGTCGCAACTATTGTTGTCCCAGTATTTGGTTTGTTTTTGTGTTTAGTTGCAAAATGCATTACTGAGCTGATTAAAAGAATTGCTGAGTTGAGACAAAAACACACCTATTGTTGCTTTCACACGACATCTATGACGAAGTTCACATTGGTCGATGTGTTGAAACTTCGTGCGAATAAAGCGACTATTTTCTTGTTCTTCTTCTCTGTTACACCAATTTTTCGGTATTGACTTAAGTGAATTGGGGTAACAGAAAAAGAGAACAAGAATGCAGTCGCTTTATTCGCACGAAGTTTCGACGTATTAGACGTATTCATTCTTTAAGTGAAATCCTAGCCCCGCTCTGTTTTCGGATTTCCAAGATGTTTTGCAAAGGATGTGTTTATTGTAAAATCAACGAAGAAACTATTTATTGTGTGTAAAGTTCTCTCTTATTATGTGAGAAACAGATTGACACAGCAACTTTGATAACCACTCTCTCATTTTAGGACCAGTGCTTTTGAATGACTCTGAGTACATTAGAACATCGACATCGACATCAACGTAAGCCATTAATCCTAAATTCGATTTTGATGCAAAAAGTCTGCCAACCTTAAGGAAATATTTTTCAGGAGTCGAATTACCGCATATGTGATCGAGTAATACGTGACTGAATTATGTGCTTTTGGCTTTACTTCTCGCGTTATCGAGGACTGCAGTACTGCAGTTTGACATTGTTTCATCAGTATTTGAATGAGTTTAAGTCGATAAATGAACAGCAGACTGGTTTTGTGTAAAATACAGCGAATTTTGACAAAAAAAAAAAATAGTACTCACTCACTCGATCGCTGATGCGGTAATTCGACCCCAGGGGCTAGATTCCGCAAGAGTGAATTTTTATTGTGTATACGAAAATTTGTGCACACTCTCTAATTTGGATTCCGCAAGGGTGAAGGTGAGTTTTTTTGACAGAAGACGTGTACACTATACTTCAAATTTACTCACGGTCTTTCAGAGCGTGAGTTTTCAGTGGGCCGTGAAAGTGAGTTTTTTATACTCACTCTTGCGGAATCTAGCCCCACAGGTCGAAAATGAAAATGTGACAGCCGATTTTTTTTTGGATTCATTGAATTTATTTTCGTGTAGAACTGTAAACACTAAAATATGGAAGAGTGGTCAATTAAATTCGTTAAAAACAACCAATTCTTGTACGACAAAAGGCGTAAAGCATACAAAAACACTGACGAAATACTCACAAAAAAATGGATAGAAATAGGATAAGATTAAATACACAAAGTATGATAAGAATGCCATCGTTACTAAGTACAAGGTCTGTTCGTTGAACATCCCCAGGGTTGACCCAGGTTTTCTTGACAACCCTATGAGTTGTCAAAAAAACCTGGATTTTCCAGTCCTCAAAAAACGCTAAACCAAAAATCACCACACATCCCTGTCATTAAAAAAAAAATACATGCCATTTGACAGCTCTCAACTCACCACAGCAAAAAGCTAGGGCGAGCTTATGGAAAACCTACCTAGGATTCAAAAAACACTCAATTTGACATTCAGGGCGACTTTCAAAATCGTTGATTACGTTGTAATCTGTCACACATGACTTTAGACATCAAAGTTTTCTTTGCTGTGGAAGTTGCTGTGTCAGTCTGTTTCTCGCCTTATTTTTTCTATCTCAATTTTAGAAAGCATCCACTTCGCTAGGAACAAAGTAGCCAAAGAATAAAATAAAGCAGTCGTAAGTATTGAGTTGAAACTAAATTCATTCCACCATTAGCATTCTAATATTTAATTACGAGTTTATCCTATATTTCAATTTAATATTTGAACTACTTTTCGGTATAAAAAAACATTATAAGGCTCTCATCAACGTGCACAGTAAATTACAATCATGTGCTAAAACAACTCCATTCGAGATTTCAACTTAACGGAAACTCAATCACTCAATCACATCTACATGAAAACACGATCAAGTCTCTCATTTAATGTTGAACGCTGTCATCATTTATAACGGACCATGTCGGCTGTCTACAAATTGGCTCTTGAAAACTAAAATTTTCTTCAAACTTCAATGTCTTATCGTGCGTGCGTTGCTTTGGTCGGTTGCTCTCAAAATGTGAAATATTTGTGCCGGGTAGTTAAAAAATATAATTTTCTTATTCTTGCAGTTATTTCGAAGTATATTTTCTTTTATTTAAAACCAAACAACGTCTTGGAAATGTGATCGGTGTGTTTTCTTTGTTATTTTCGTACCTCGGGGAGGAGAACTTTATGTAAATACAAAATTGCGAAGCTTCGTTGTTGTAAGAATAAAAGAAGTGCATTTTTCCAATTATTTAGAAAGCATACCCATTATTTTCAATGTTTATTTATTCGCATTCAAGAAAAGTCATAAGTTGCATTCATTTTGATCGATCAGAAGAGTGTCGTTTGTCCAATAACGTAAAATGTAGATATCCGCCGATTCAATTCATAGTTTTCTTTTTTCAATTTGTTTTCCATGTTAGGTATTTTGCAGTGAATTTTTTTGCACATACTCGAATGGAATGTGTTTTGTTTTAAATTTCCACAATCTTGTGAGCCTTTCCCAAAAACTGTGGACTTCAGTTCGGGACTACAATCTTACCCAAGTAACGAGCAACCCGTCGTTCGTTTCCTTTTTTTCGTCCACAGCTTCCACTTCATGATTTGTTTCCGTTTCCTTAAATCAAATCAGTGAATATATTAAAGTGTTTAATTTCTCTTTCGAAAAAATCAGTGCATTTGTTTTGAAATCCTTTGTTTTCTTTCTTTCAATTTAATAAATGATTTAGGAGTGTAATGTAAATTAATGCAAATAAAATTAAAAACTTCATGTTTTAGTCCTTTTCTGAATGTAAAGTGTTCCTTCTAATAATTGTGTGACCTCGTTCCACCACTTGCAAAGACTCGTTTATATGGATACGCAATTCAACGTAATTTCAACATATTGCATCAGATAGCTGAGCAGTGTTCAAACATTGGGGTAAGTGGTCCAAATTTTATTTCTTCACAATAATTTTTTGAATATTGTGTCTGTGCTTATTTTCTTTATTAATTAGTAGATACTTTATTAAGTCACTAGAAATAACAAATTTAAAAATGAAAAATGTTTGAAAAGAACTAGCAATGGCCACTGTCACATAGCCCGTCCGTCGGACAATCGAAGCCAAAAAGAAAGCATAACAGACGATCTCGCAGTGAATGTTTTCTTAGTCCTTTCGATTTGGCATTCGTAGTCCGAAATTGTTACGTAGGCGACGCGACGTTCCTTGGGATAGGTGAACAGAAATGTAGCTGAACAAAAATGTTTCAAATTCACGGATGAATCCTAAACCAATTTTTTTGTTGCCAAAATGCCGTTTCTTGCTGTTAGACAATCAGTGATTGTATTCCGTCAAATTTTAGACGACTGTCTTCTAAGTCTTAGGTGTTGTTTAGAAATATCGAATAGTTACCAAAATTTGTAAGACGATAGTAAAATAGCTATCCTTCAATCGTTGAGAGCCAATTTACATGTAATTCTTTTGACTATAGATGATTGGACGTTAGCCATCTAAGAAGTTACGGAGACCATGGCCAAAAGAGTTTCCTGTCTCACATCTTTGTATATAAAATCAATAGTAGACTCATGAGTGAAAGTGGTGGAAGCTCACCGTCTCCAGTAGGTGCCTTAATTTACAAAACTATTGTCCAAAGACAAATGTCAGTAAGGCGGTAAGTCAATTAGTGAGCTTAGAGTCAATTTGTCGCACTGGTGTAGATTTCATACATAAAGCCGCAATAACTGATATTTTGAATTATTTTCAAATTTGAATTGTACAGTACGAAATTATAGCAGCAGATTTACAAACATTGCATACTTTTTGGTGATGCAAGTGTTTTGTGAAATTTATCTTCTTTTTGCCTCAATTGCGATAGAAGAGCAAACACGTGTCACCTTTTTACTTGCGATTATAGGGACTTTAAGGCAAGTTTTGCAATCGAACAAAAAAAAAAAAAAAAAGAGAAAGAATACGACAAAAGTGGGTCCTGCAATTCTGTCTGTTTTTCTGTATGTCTGTCTATCTGTCTGTCCTTACATGGATCTTCAGCCTGAACCGCTTAACCGATTTTCTTCAAAATTTGTATCTATCGAGTTGTTTTTGGAATTAAGTCTCTAGGCCTTAAAGTAACGGTACCTGCCATACAATCGATATGATAATATTTATTTTTCTCGAAAACGCCTCCAACGATTTGGATTAATTTTGGTGAGAAGGATAAGTTTCTGATTGTGTTTCTTATGATGCACAATTTGTTTTTTGGAAAAGACGAAAAGCGGTACATACCTCCCATAGCACCGTTTTTCTAAACCGACTTTCTCGTTAATGGCTTACACGATGTTGACGAAATTTTGTATTTTAGAATTCTTAAGTTGTCTAAGAAAGATTGCACATCAATATTTGAAACATTTTAAGGGGCTCGGCTAGTTTCTCGAATTCAAATGGAGGTGATTTTTTGAAGGTGTGTAAAAAAAAACTATAGCTTCAAATGTTCTGTAATTTTAGGAGTTCATTATACATATATTCATGTAAATTCTCACGAAATTTCGAGTTGAAATATTGAAATCCAAGAGAGATAATATGAACCATTTCTTGAACTCCTTGAAATTAGAAGATGTCAATTTACCGTTTTTTTTTTTAAATTTTTCTGGTACCTGTAACAGGAAAATAAAAAGATGGCGTTAAAGTAAACCCTTTTTCCCATACAGCCATTTATAATTATAGTGAAAAATTGAAAATTGACAAAATGGCAGCAATTAAAAAAAAAATTCCAAATTTCGCCAAAAAAATCGTCTTTCGATGGCTGCCAAAATTACAACTTTCATCCGATCGAAAAAGTTGTTGATGGCTGTATGTAAAAACATATGAAGAGTATGCAGTTAAAATTTCAAGACGATTCGTTAATATTTGCGTGAGTTACAGCAGCGGCAAATTTGAAAAATGCAGTTTTGAGAAAAACGCGTTTAAAGTTTTCAGAGTTCGAGCGCCCGATATGCTTCTCTTCTACACTCTGCCATTTCAAAAATAGCATTCCAATATTTCAGGACATCATTTTTGAGATGTTTACCTATCGAAAATTTTTTTGAAAATGAGAAACTAGCCGAGCCTCTTAAGTTTTGAAGTTACTGAAATTTTTGTAAAGAAATTTTGATTTTTTGAAACTTAGATTTTTTGTACCTTTGATTTTTTTTTAGTTTTTTGTCAAAAAAAAAACTTCTGGCAATATCTTAATCTTTTTTTTTTAACAGTTTTCTTTTTTAACTGGTCCAACGATTTTAGTTAAATTTTCAGCGTTTCTATGTATTTGTAACTGCCCCAAAATTGGCGTTTTTATTTTCTCTCTAAAAACCTTTGGAATATTTAAAGTATTTTTTTTTAATATTTTAAGTGATTTCCATTTTCATAATTAATGTGTAGTTGGCAGCCCTATACCACCAAATATATTGTATAGAACGAATACTAAAACCTTTTACTCAACCTCAAGATTTTGATATTGCACTTATCGCAAGTTCGTGCTACCCAGTCTTGCCCATTTGGTCTGCTTTGCTCTACTTGAAGCCCTCTGCCTCTCTGCACCTTCCCACAAAATCTAATAAGCGAATTTTTTTGGAAAATGTCTCTTTGGCTTGAACTTGAAAAATGGAAATTCAAAAAAATCGACAAATTCTCAGCTATCATTTGATATATGTGAAGGGTTTTCCAATAGGTATGATATGATTTTGCAGTGGCGTTTCGGCCATTTGCAGTATGTCATGATATGTCATTTGTTTTTTATTGCATTCAGAAGTGTTTACAATTTCACCATTGGACCACCGTAAACGTCGTGAGTTTTCTGATTTTGCCATGGAACAACTTGAAAACGATAACGATTTTTTAAGAAAATCATCTTTTCCGATGAGGCTCACTTTCATTTGTCAAGTGCGGTAAATAAACAAAACTGTCGATTATGGTGCGATGGAAATCCACAAAACATTCCTGTAAACCATTGCATTCACCTAAATTGACAGTTTGGTGTTGTTCTTGGGCTGATGGAATCATCGGTCCGTACTTCGTTCAAAATGAAGCTGGTAACACCATTACTGTCAATGGAGAACGGTATAGATCGATGATAACGAACTTCTTATGGCCGAAATTTTAAGAACTTGAACTTGACAACATTTGTTTTCAACAAGAAGGGGCTACGTGCCACACAGCAAATGCATCGATTGAAATATTGCGAGAAAAGTTTGGAGATTCGATTATTTCAAGAAATGGTGATATTGAATGACCTTCAAGAAGTTGCGATTTAACACCATTAGACAATTTTTGTGGGGTTATTTGAAGTCATTGGTCGTTCAAGATAAGCCAGATTCTCTTCAAGCCTTACAAGTCAACATTGAACGTGCCATTTAATATGTATACGACTTGATTTAGTAGAAAAAGTGCTCGAAAATTGGGTTCATCGAATTTGCTGCAGCAGAAGAAGTCGTGGTGGCCATTTGAATGACGTTTCAATTAAAACTTAATTGTATTGATTGAACTGCACATTAAATAAAAAAATATTTGAATTTCCTTAACAACAAGTATGGCTTTTTTAAAAAAGAAATCATATCACTCTTATTGGAAAACTTTTTATATGTAGTTGCTTTAGATTTATATTTTGTTGAATAATTGTTCATGTATTTCAGGCATTGAAGTTTATCATGATGAGTTTCCGGATGCAGTGCGTTCGTTTTCTTGGATTTAGTCACTCATCCTTATTTTTTTTTTATCTCTATCACTGGATGCTATCATTGTGCGTAGATTGTGGTGCAGGAGCTTTGACCACATTGACACATTGCTCATAACTAGATTTTTAAAAATAAAAATGATGAAAAAATATTTTTCTAAATTTTGCAGCTTCATATTTAAATTTTTTTATTTTTTTTATTTCGATTATTTCATAAAGTACAATGGGGAAAAATCAACTCTTAAGTTCTATTATTTGGTCTGCAAGGCGAGGAAAATGTATTAACCAGCACCAGGACAATCGCAAGTCCTCCGATGATAAATTTACTGACATGAAGGTCCCCTCCATTCCATCACAAAGGCCTCGGGGCTCCTCGCTATGCTGCACCACCATATTTGTTTATAGTTCCAGGATATGGGAGGAAGGAGGTTTTCGGCTCTAAAGCAGTAATTTTTCTTAAATACGAGAGAAAAAAACATACGATTGAAAAATGCATTCACAAAACTTAAATTTTTATTCACGGTAAAATAACCCACATACGCCAGAGTAAATGAAAAAATATTACATCGTTTTTGAGGAGTCCCTTTTCCGCTTTGTTAATAGTAATAAAATAAGGGCATTCCCACATGAACTATACATTTACAATCTATTTACTCGTACCAACTTCTCATTATTCATTCCAAATCTTTTTGGCTTTGGAACCTAGAAAAAAATTAAAACCATTTCGCTTTTGTAAGATTCATCGACAAAAAAGACTAAAAAGTAAAAACACAAAGAAAAAGTAAGAACATTCAAATACTTATGCTCACTCAGACAAAACTTTTACATTGCAACGCATTGCACGACATTTTACAGACATACCGCCGCCAGTTAACTCATTTCTGCAGGACCTAGTTCGGGCACTTCTTTGAAAGTGTTTCAACCCCTTCCCCATTTTTATCCATTTTCACTAAAATTTCTTTTTCCGAATGAGATAGAAAGCAAAATGTACAAAAAAAAATTCATGAAAAGTTTTTCTTTTCGTTTTTTCTTTCCATTGACTTCAACACCCAACCAAGGAGATTCCCTACGAAGCGTAAGAATGCAAAAAGAAAAACAAGAAAAAGAAAATGAGAAAACTCACCACTAATAAAGTTTATCGCTCAAAAAACTTAATTACGTCATCGCCGAGTTTGTGATGATATTTCGCATTTAGAGACCAAAGTAAAAATCCCAATGAATGACTACTGACACAGTGGTTTCAATAATCAACAGCAACAGCAGCAGCGGGCCAAGCCAATAAACCAAAAAAGACACTCCCTCTCTAGTTACTTCAACATTTTCACTCGCCCATTGGATTTTCCTTTTGCTTTTTCATTATTTTCATGCCGCATTTCGCCAATGCATGTATGTCCCTCTTTTGTAGAGAGAGAGAAAAAGAAAAGGAAAAGCTGGTTTTTCTTTGATACCATTTCGTTTCGACAATGATTTTATTACGCGGTCGTTGACGTCACCGAGCCACATCGTGGCACACACATAAAGTGTAACCGACCGGCGAAAATAGGAAAAATGTCAAAAATGCATTTTTTACTCTTCATTGTCCTTTTGCTTAGTGTTCCAAACACCATGCGATTACATGTGCGCAGGACATCGGGTTGAAGTGAGCTTAGTAAATGAATGAGAGAATGTAAAGAAATAGAGAAAAAGCAGCGAGAGAGGAAGAGGAAAAGCTTTTGCTGAGAGTTGGAAAGTTTGTGGAGACTTATGTCTTCATAACATGTTGGTTCATTTTTGAATAGTGGGTTAGGTCAGGATGGGTGATCATACGTCACGGGTGAGTCACATGCCGGCTAATTATATTGGAAAAGTGTGACACTTCCAAGAAAAACCCACAGTAAATTGATGCGAAAAGCTGGTTATTAGGGATAAGTTTGGTTTTACTCTTACCTTTTACAGCGGACTATGTTGTGGAATAACACGCAACACGGTTTTCTGCCATCGGAGACTTAAGCTACCTTTACAAGTTTTAGGGTACACCATTCCTCAAAAATGGAAAGAGTGATGTTTACAGTTTACGTGTAGTGTGAGTGGATAAAACCTGCATTCTGTCAGCCTGAACATTAATCGCGATTGAAAAATGGGTAAAGTTTCTCAAAACAACACAGCAAGTGAAGTTGACTTTGTTTGTGTGTTCGGGAATTTATCTCACAGGTGAAACTGATATGGGTATGTTGGATAATAGTTGTTCTGCGTGCAGCATTGTGCAACAAAACAGCTTTGACCAAAAAGGGACTGTTGTATCCAATTAGCTGAGTGGATGGAATGAGGATCTTATGCGACTAGTTGTTCGAGCAGGTTGTGATCTAATATTTGAAAAGTTTCCACACTCGATAGGTTATTGCAAAAAATATAGGAGAAACTAAAAGATACTTGCTTCTTGTCAAATGAGGTTTCAATCTCTTGCACATAGAAAATCAATTTTCGTACTAACTTTTCTTGCATTTTATTGTTAACATTTCAGTTGTGATTGGATTCCCCTTGATTCTTCATACTCCTTTTGAATTTTTGGATTTCTTTCTCTTTGTGCTCCTTTATTCTAATTTTGTCCCCTGACTGTTTTGGTTGTCAAATTCATTTTTAAAAGTAGCCTCACATTACTTTCAGGTTACCTTACTAGCACTATATTTACTATATTCCCTTAAAATTGCACTTGATGACTCTGAGGAGACTTTTCGTATGATACCAACAATCTTGTTATGCGGAGATCTATGATAAGATACATTTCCTCCAATTTATCAGGTATTGTGTATATTGAATTCATATTGCAAAGTTAGCCAATAGTAGCTCTTCTTTCTCTTTAAGTCCTTTTGCATAGAACGAACATAAAGTTGCACGTTAAAAAATCTACCGAAATGCAATTTCATAAACTACTCATGAAAATGCAAACACTTCTTACAGGGATTTTTTGAGCTCGTTTTAAGATCAAACTAAGGAAACTCGGAAATCGGTTCCTAGTAGAAATAAAATAAAAAGGGTGGCGGAAAACAGTCGCCGGGTCTAGCGTATTTCTCTCAACCATGGAATGGAAAGAACCTACAATTTTCTGCCGACTCCGAACAGCTAATCGATAAAGTTTTTTTTCGTTGTTTGAAATTCTGATCGGAGGTATTGCCAATTCCTCGACAAATCGGTATTGGCTTTGCAATTCATTAAAACTTTTTTTTTATAATTTGCGAACACACCAAGGGGTTATGAATACTTAAAATGTAACTAAGCAGAGTGCGAGCATTTAAGAAAATAGGAGAGGATTTAGTAGGAGACACCGATTCACATTGGTCTCAAATCTTTGCAGATCATAATGCAGGGGAAAACAGAGTCTGGTAGAGCATTCCACATTCGGGTTGAGCGGCAAAGATATGAATCTCCGAACTTAACTGTTCGTCCGACGCGACGTTGGGCTGAAGTAAAAATTGATGAGCATTCCTAGCGAGGCGGGTGTTGCGGTTAAATTGTTTTAAGGGGGGAATGCAGCTGGCTATTTCACTAGAGCACTGTCTGTAGAAAAAGCGATAAAATAGAGTGAGGCAAGTAATATATCGACAATGTTCTAGAGAATCAATCGATTCTACGGTTCAACTATCATCAGTCAATAATTAATAATAATTAATTAATATATTTTTTGTTTTGCAGTCTATCAAGTGGGCAAAAATGTTTGAGGAGCACCTGACCTGATATGAAAATTGTACTCCAGTTTTGGACGGGTGTAGGGTTTATAAATTGAAGCCAGATCAGAAGGGGATTTCCTGCACAGTCTTAAGAAACCAAAGTTTTTAGCAGCATTTTTGCGACTTCAAATATGTGGTCTTTCCAACGGAGATTGTCGTTTACACACTTACCAAGTGAACTGACAGCTTTTCGATGTCTTTGATGTAGGTACCATCCATGGATAATGAGGAAGGAGGGATGTTAAACTTTAAAGGCTACTAAGTGTTTCTACTGTTGTTTTTTTAGGTAATTGGTAAATGCATTGGCAAAACTTTTTATTTCTCTTTGATGGTTTAGTGAGTTTCAATCATTTTGTTTTGTAATGAATGAAGGCTGTGCTTAGCATGTCAGTCAAGTGGGACGTTCCTGATTTCTTAGAAGATGATTAAATTCACTTTTACACTGGCCACTCGAAAACCAACGACGGACTTAGTAGGGGTATGTACTCAAAAGAACTAAATACTAGTCTATCTTCCCGACCTCCAAACGACTGTAGCGTGCCCTAAGCGGAGATTCTGGCGATGAAAGAGGTCCTATCATGGCTCAGAGGAAACGCGGTATCTTATACAAAAATATCAGCATTTTCTCGGACTACCAAGCAGACTTTAAATCACTTGGCAATGTTTCTAAAAACTCTTGTAGTTGACCGCGACTGTTGATCGTGTCTTTTGAGAACAGTTAATATTTACCTTTTTTTGTTGGCGCGGGTACAGAGACATTCCGTTAAACTACAAGGAATGAAAATAAGAATGCCTGCCGCTACGTGCAAAACTTATACAAGATGTCATAAAGACAACGAACTATAGATAGGCAAACACCACCACCACCTGAACTTTTTTTTTGTCTAATCTTGTTGTTAAACATTCTTAGAATATGTCCTTAAAACTTTAAGTCGATCAAAGCAAATTACTTGAAGTTTTTGTTTTACTAATCTCCTGTCCTCGAACTCTAACTACTGCGAGAGTTAATCAATAAAGTCGTTTTTCTCAAAACCTCTTTTTCAAAAACCGTGTTCACTATCATTTAAAAACTACTTGATCGATTTATTTCAAACCTTCAATCCATACTTAAAAATAATGTCACAAAAGTGATTTTTTCAACGCTGTAACCCGACCCCCCCTTCCTCCTCTCTTAAATAGATTGTAGCTTAGCTCCTTGATCGTAATTATAACCGGTAAATGCCTCATAAGTAGACATGCCGCAGTGCTCGATGTCCCATCACACAACTTCTGTGGAAACTGCATTGACAAGGAAGAAGAGGAAACCGTTCCAAATCCTCTTTGCACTTGCCCTGTCCTCTCTAAAAGACGTAAAACTCATTTGAAATAATTTTTTTTGCCGATAAAGATTAGAAAAATGGATGACTTTCCATAGTCATTTTCGCTTTATAGAAATCTCGAAATGGTTTAAGTAAGAAGCATTTCCTCATTTTTTTTTTGAAATGACAATGGGCCAACTATTGGTCTAAGTTCGTCGGCGTCACGGTCGGTCTTTTTCCCGATAGCCACCTCAACCTGACCTAATCTAATCTAAGCTAACCTGCTACGCGGGAGGTTCGTGGTTCGAATCCCAACAGAAATCAAAAATTTTTTTCCTCGGGTATCACGTGGTACCCGTGGCGTGATGGTTAGCATGTCCACCTGCTAACCCAGGGGTTCGAGAATCGAATCCCAGCAGAGGCAGAAATGTTTTTTCACGGGTATCGCCTTTCGCGAGGAAACGGCAAGTCCTCCGTTAGTAAATTCATTGCTATGAAAAGCGCTTTCTCAATTAGCCGTTCGGAACCGGCAGAATATTGTAGGTCCCCTCCATTCCCTCACAAGGCATGGTTGTGAGAAATGCGCTAGGCCCAGGGGCTCCTCGCTCTGTTGCACCACCCTATTTATTTATTTATTTATCACCTTTTACCAGTCCTACGATACTAATTTTAGTGTCACGAAAAGCGCTTTTACGATTAGTCGTTTGGAATCTGGAAAAAAATGTAAGGTCCCCTCCATTCTCCATCTAGATCTAAAACGCACAAGACACTTGCTTCCCATAAGCTGTTTGTAATTGGTTCCGTAAACAACGTCACTATCGGACATTGCCCCATCGGTAGCCACGCCACAAAAATCGGCGTTCCATCAAACGACTTTGTAGAAGCTGCTTAGTCCAGGAGGAGGAGGAGACAATCCAGCACCTCCTCTGTTCACTACCTCCACTTTCCCAAATATCTAGGAGACTACTTCGTTGATGGTCCAAGCGATCTGGTGAATACAGATATCTTTCACCTGAGGTTTAGTTTAATGGTTTAATTAAAATGACACTAGAAACACCAGAAACACTGAGGTACTCAACCACACACCGCATATGGTATCACATCGCACCTTATATTGATCTAAGTGTGTCAGTTGTTTTCCTGACAGCCAGGTATTGATGTGAGAAATGTGGTATGCCCCAGTTCTGCCCACTTTTTTGCTTTATGAATGCGAAGGTTTTTCAAGGTCGTCTCAATAGGAGTTTGGGGATTACATTTTAATCAAGATGCAGTGTGGACAAGTGTGGAGATTCTGGTACTCAAATGGATACACCGAACATTCTCATCGATGAAGAACATATAATTGCAATTTGGTTTTGGTAATTCACTCCTTGGATAAATTGTGTTTAACTCATCTGAATCCTGATGTCCTTTATTCTTACTTCAACTTTTGAAATACATTGAACATTTTTTGTTTTGCTTCGTTCATGTTTCCTAGTAAATATGTTCCAGGAAATGTGTCCAATTGCATCTATCATCTTTCGATCGATCTTCCTCACATATATGTTTACATTTCATATAAATAAACAACCCTAACAAAACCATTCAGGCTTGCTTATGAATAGAGTACTTTTCAAAGAATAGTTCACAAATCAGTTCCTAGTTTCCTATAGAACCACCGCACTCTGAAAAACTCAATGTTGTCTTTGGAAGAAATTTGGTTTCCCTCGTCAATTAATTCATAGCATGCTATACCATGAATCAATATGCTCGTTTGTCTTCGTATCGATTCGTTTGCTTTAGAACTTCCGATTTTGTTTGGTATACATTTTGTTCGGTAAACGTATAAGGTTGACTATTCATGAGGCTATTTCGCAATACACTTGGGGTCTTTTGATTTCCAACACAACCCATGAATAAATATTATTTCACTGATGTAGTTAGCCTATGAGGCAGAGCAGGCCTTCAAATAAAATGAGGAACAATTTGCTTAGTTTTCCCATAGGAGGATGACATAGTTAAGCTTTACCTTATCTTCAATTTTACGACAATGTTCGTGTTGGGTTCATCTTTCAAAGGGATTATGTTGTGCTTTGGTCTTCTTTTATAAATTGCTAGGCGATTATTCCTCAGAGTGTATGTCATTTATGTACACTTCAAGTGCGTTAGACAACTTCTGTTTGAGTACATGGATGCTGACACCGACACCCAATTAAAATTCAATTAAGAAAACGACTTTTGAAGGGCTTTCTGTCTATATACTTAGGAGAAGGAGGTATACATACAAATAAGGTTGAGTAGGGTAGTTTAAATACTCACGGGGATGGAGGAATGAGTTGTGTGAAGTAGTTGGCAATACTGCAATTTATCAGAGGAGCAAGTAAAAGCTGAGTCACATGCTTTGATTTCAAAACAAACCCCTTGAGGAAGGATTATACATTGGGAGGCGGTTAATAAGAAACAATATTTCGGATAGGTCAGGCGTTTGAAAGAGAGTGATTTCACTGTGTGTGTATTTTTAGGGCTGATGTTACTTTACACATGTATATTCAAGCTAGGAGCAATCAAGTCCTGTGATATAGTAACTTCACTGCCATGAAAAGCGTTTTCTTGATTAGCCGTTTGGAATAGGCAAAAAATCGTTGGTCTTCTTTGTTTCTCACAAAGTGTAACTACCCGAAATGCAATAGGCCCAGTTCTTCCCGCTGACTTTTGTTTAAGCTCAGGAGAAGGTGCTGCAATGAAAAAGGGCCAAGATTACCAACTGTCTCCATGTCTATACCGAGTGTATGTATAATATGTTTTGGGAAAATATAGGAAGATAATGGCAGAGGAAGTAATCTCCTACGTCATCATTCCCTTCACATAATTATCATAGGATAGCATCGCTTAAGACACGCTGAAATGCTTGGCAAAAGTGGAGTGTCCTCTGGGAACGTGATTAACTATTTTGCAGTCATTTTTGCCAAGGATTAGCAAAAAAGATTACTGGCAGAGTATACGTGCTAGTTCAGGTCCTGTTTCCAGGTACCCCGAGATGGCCTTGAACTCGACCAAAACTCAAAGAATTTGATTAATCAGAAATTAGAGTAGAGTCACAGCTTGACTGTCGCTGCAGACAAATATATCTCTTATTTGTTGCCAAGAAGCTTATAGCAATTGTAATAGCATTCATCTCCGCTTGGAAGACGCAAGCGTATATATACCTGATGAGGTTTGTAGGGGTAACCGGGGCTAGTTGGCCCAAGGGGCAAGTAGACTTATCGGCCATAACTTCAAAAGAAAACCATTTCACCCAAGTTTATTGCAATTGTTACATCGTGCACACCTGCTTGCTGACTCTCATATTGTCTTTCACTGGTGCGCACGTCGTTCGGGTGTTATCTCCAAAAATCGAATTTTTGCTTTCGTGAGTTATTTTTTTGTTTTGTTTTGTTTTTTTTGTGATTGTTTGTTTTTTTAGGAAAAAGAGTAATGTTAGTGTGGCCAAAATGAATGTCAAAAAAAGTCGTTGAGTGCTGAAGGACCGAACGGGGTAAATTGACTTATCTTTTTTCTTGGTAATTTTAAAAATAAAAAAAATTATGACATATGTGCGGAAAACCACGAGAGCGAGTTTCAGTTGGTTACATCACAAGAAGTGGCTTAAATTCGCTTATTTAATTTAATTTTTTTTATTTATTTTGTGATACCACAATGAGTAGATTTGGTTTGTTAACTTAATTTTTTTTTTTAATCATTCATATTTATAGTTTTAAGCATCAATTGAAATTATATTTGCTTATAGTTTTAGTATCAAAAAGCTGGAAATAAGAGTATAGTCAACTTACCCCATAGCCTTGGCCAACTTACCCCGGTTTTGGAGTTAGTTGACCAACTTGAGGTCGTCTTGCAGAATTGGAAAAAATGTTTTTGTATTAACAGTGTTTACAGGACATATTTTTTTTTAAATAGCGAACATCATTTTCTATAAAATGGCTTTTTTCGTTTTGATATCTCTCTTAGTTTTTTTTTTTTTTTAAAGATAAAGAAATTTCTAGTCTACTAGCCCCGGTCTCCCCTATTACTGTATCAATGCTCTCTACGTATTATGTCTGACTGATGTGAATTGCAGCTGACTGACCGCAATTATGTCATTCTGACTGCGATTGCGTCGGAATGACCAGACTTGTGGCTCATCGACTAAAATTGAGTCTGACTGACTGCAGTTATGTCTGCATAATCGTAATTGCGTCTGAATAACCGCAATTGCAGCTGCCTGATTGCATTTGGGACTCACTGACTGAATTCGAATACCAAAACGCAAATGCTTACTTCAATGCGAATGCGAATGCGAATACGAATGAGAATGCGATTGCGAGTCCTAATGCAAGTGCGAATGTGAATGCCAATGCGAATGCGAATAGGAATGCGAATAGGAATGCGAATCCGAACTGAAATACGAATCCAAATGTGAATCCGAGTGCGAATACGAACCCAAATGAAAATCCGAAGACGAATTCGAATGCGAACATGAATGCGAGTTGCAAATGTGAATGTGAATGCGAATGGGAATAGGAATGGGAATGCGAATGCGGATGCGAATGCGAATGCGAGTGCGAATGTGAATGCGAATTTAATTAAAAATGCGATCGCAGTGTTAGTGCTTTGAACGAAAACATAAATATTATACAATCCACTAAGAGCATTTAAATCCTTGTTTGTACTACCTACAACTTTTTAAATTAGACTTTACGACATCCTTAAACTAACTGCACATCATCAAAAAGTATTGAGTTTCCCAGTGCCTTATTGAATCAGGAAAATTGTTGACATAAGAGACGAAAAGAAGAGGTGCCAATAACATTATTGCGGGACACTCCGGAACAGCGGAGCGGACTTAGTAACATGACTTCCTGAAACTACACTTTGACTTCTACCAATGTTATATGAGGAAATCAGCTTCATTGGCTGAAAATTAAACATTCCTGGCAGTTTTGTACGCGCTATAAAATGAGCTAGAGCATCAAATGCTTTTCAATAATCCAAGATGACCCAGACATTCCAAAAGTTTTTTTTCCAAGTTTTTTAATTACTTAGAAGAAATACTAGATCAAAATGATTTTTTTGCTTTTTCTAAGGGGAACTATGTTTATTTAAACGATTACTTCAATATTCTGAACTGGGCGGAAGTTCTTACTGGAACAGATTTAAATGAAATTTATACCTCTTTTCGAAATGCAATGTTTGGTGGATTTTCAAGATTTGTTCCCAAAATGCAAACAAAAAAATTACAAAATTACCGTGTGATAATTATAGGTTGAGATACTTAAAAAATTTAAAAAACAAAGCATTTAAGACGCTCAGAAAAACTAATGCTGAAGTAGAAAAAAAACGTTACTGTCAACTGCGACGTGAGTACGATTTTTTGAATCAATTTCTATACAAGCAATATATTGTCAATATTTAGTCTCAATTATCATCAAATCCGAAGGCTTTTTGGACTTTTATTAATAGTAAAAAGAAAAATAGTGGTGTTTTCACAAACATGGAGCATGGGAATGAAATCTCTTCTGACTATGCTTCTACTTGTAATTTATTTGCTAAATTTTTTGAAACGGTGTCTAAGAATCATACAGCTATTGACGTCTCTTTAACTGATAGTGTGTTGGACTCTAATGTTAATTTGGGTCATCTTTTTATAACTGCTGAGGATGTTTCTGAAGGAATCTTAATGCTCAAAACGAGCTTGAATGCAGGTCCAGATGGTATTCCTTCTTTTTTAATAAAACAGTAAGAAAGTAAGACACAACTCATCCTAAATCTTTCAGGCCAATAAGCTTAACATCCTTTGTACTGAAAACCATGGAGAAGGTGATCGATAACTTCTTAAGATCAGAAATTCTAGTGAGCAATCCACTAAACACTAGACAGCATGCATACAGAGCAGGTAGATCTACGGAAACTGCCCTATACCATCTCTCAACCACTATCCAAAAAGTAATCGACTCAAAGGAAACAGCGATCGGCTGTTTCTTGGATATTGAGGGTGCCTTTGATAATACCTCACACGAGGCGGTTAACAAAGCACTTCAGAGGAAGGACACTCCGATTACAATAATAAAGTGGGTTAGTGCAATGCTTTGTACAAGAACGGCAGAAACACACTCTAGCCAAACGATTCAGAGAATCATCACTACGAGAGGCTGCCCACAAGGAGGGGTCTTGTCACCTCTACTTTGGAGTCTAGTAGTAGATGAACTATTAGAAAAACTAACCACGCAAGGCATAAGATGCATTGGATATGCTGATGACATCACATTATTAGCCTGTGGGAAATATGAAGAAACCCTATGCGATATAATACTAAGGGGTCTGGCAATCACGAAAAAATGGTGTACATCTGTAGGACTGAACATCAACCCCACAAAAACTACAATTATACCATTCACCAGAAGAAGACTCCTACCACTCATGAAAGACATTACACTGGATGGAGTAACCATAGTACCCACAACAGAGGTCAAGTATCTAGGCGTGATTCTAGATAGTAAACTCCTGTGGAAAAAAACAAGTTGTAGCAGCAACTGAAAAAGCTAAGAAAACCTTAATGATATGCAAAAGTATAGCAGGGAGATCATGGGGTTGTAAACCGAGCATTATTCGGTGGATGTACCTAATGATGGTAAGACCTATCCTTATCTATGGAGCGGTAGTCTGGAACAAGAGAACGGACCAGGTAACCACTAGAAAAGCATTAGAAAAAGTACAAAGACTTGCGTGCATATGCATATCAGGAGCAATGAGAAGCTGTTCAACTGCGGCTTTGGAAGTATTGCTAAATCTGACACCTTTGCACCTGGTAATAAGAAGCATCTCAAATGCAACGATAGCTAGATTTGCCAAAGAGACTGAGTGTGTCCTGAAATCTAGCGAAAAGAGCATAATATCGAAAGAGTTAGCACTCATTGACTTCCCTCGGGATAGCAAGACCAAGGAATTCAAATTCGATAAACTCTTCAGCGTTGAGCTAAGTAACAAAAAGGCATGGCAAGGTGAAAAAGAGACCTACTCAATGAAGACCAATGCAATAAAATGGTATACAGATGGCTCAAGAACAACTGAGGGAACTGGAGCAGGAATTTTTGGGCCAAGAACAAAAATTTCAGTACCTATGGGAAGAATGTCAAGTATATTCCAAGCAGAAGTCTATGCAATAGGCAAATGCGCGGAAGTAAACATTGACAGGAAATATAATAACAAACATATTGCAATAATGACGGACAGTCAAGCTGCAATTAAGGCCCTACGATCCTACACAATCTCCTCAAAACTTGTCAGCTAATGCATTGACAAATTGAACAAACTGGGCAGTAATAACAAGGTTACAATCTACTGGGTACCAGGACACGTAGAAATCATAGGCAATGAACAGGCAGACGAACTGGCAAAGACAGGAGCCGGATTACCACTCATTGGACCGGAACCTTTTTGTGGAATAACAGAAAGCCACATTAAGAATGAAATCAAAAAGTTGGAGGAAGACAACAGAGCTAAACACTGGAATGACCTCCCCAAGATGCGCCAAGCCAAACTTCTACTTGGCACTTTCAACAAAAAACCTTACAAAGACGTAATAAAACTTAATAGAAACAATGTAAGAATGCTAGCCGGGTTTTTAGCCGGACACTGCAGACTAAGAAAACACCTAAAAGTACAGGGTGGCGCACCAATTGTGCTACAAAAATAAAACGTAATAACTTTTTTTCTGTGTGAGTAATCGGGTTATTTTTTTTTTTATTTTGTAGGTTACTATTTAGATTTATAAAAATGGATGCTTGGGATACGGAGAAAAGAATTTGGATAGTGCAACGGTACCATGCTTTGCAGTCCGTCATTTCCGTCCAAAGGGAATTTAGGCGTGAGTTTGGCGGTAATCCCCCGAGTAGATGGACCATTATGAGGTTTGTAAACATGTTTGCCGAATCTGGAAGCATCGCACGAAGGCCGTACCATCGAGATGCCAATGTTCGGGTTCAGGATACAATCGCAGCAGTAGCATCTGCAATACAGGCCAATCCGAACATTTCGACCCGAAACTTATTGGGACAGCGTGGAGGTCATTTGCGGTCTATAATCTTTAAAAACAACTAACTATTTAAAATAAAATTTAATTTTCTAACCAATAAAAAAAAAAAAAAATTAAATACATCGATTAAAAAAAAAGTTATTTGAATTTCTTATTGTAGCACAATTGGTGCGCCACCCTGTA
This sequence comes from Melanostoma scalare, assembly GCA_949752695.1. Lineage (NCBI taxonomy): Eukaryota > Metazoa > Arthropoda > Insecta > Diptera > Syrphidae > Melanostoma > Melanostoma scalare. The sequence continues at coordinate 22,466,058 of OX456984.1, read as the reverse complement.
CTAGGCATAGAGAGCGACGACCAATGCAGATATTGCAACGAACAGGAAGAGTCTCCTGACCACCTCCTAGGTGACTGCGAAGCTCTAATACACCAAAGAAAGAAGTACCTAGGATCCTACTATGTAGAGGAGAGGGAGCTAAAACTCCTAAGCGTAACCCAGATACTAAGTTTCATCAAAGGAACTAATCTGGATGAAGTACTTTAATTAAGGAATACCACGTAAGAAGTAGGGGGTACAATAGATCTAAACAGGTCGAGGTACAATACAAAACCCCAATTTTCATTCATTCATTCATTCATTCATTCAATAAAACAGTGCAGTGAATCATTACATGGACCTCTTCAAATAATTTTCAATGCTTCCCTTTCTGGAACAATAGAAGAAGGAACATATTTCCCCATTTCAACATGGATTTATCGTTATTTACAAATTATGTTTCTAATTCTCTTGAGTCTGGGCAACAAGTTGATGTCATTTACACAGACTTTCAAAAAGCTTTTGATAGCTTATGCATCCAGCTTTTGATAAAAAAATTTGAGGATTTGTAGCTATTTGTCAAACAGAAAGCAAATTGTCAAAATCTTTGATTCCAAGTCGGGAATTATAAATGTTTCTTCAGGAGTTCCCCAAGGAAGCCATCTTGGACCTCTACTGTTTCTGGTATATATTAATGAACTGCCTTCGCCACTAAGATTCTCAAGTGGATTGTTGTTCGCGGATGATTTCAAACTTTTCGCATCAGTTAAAAGTATTGGTGATTGTTACAAAATACAGAAAGACTTAAATACAATAGTAAAGTGGAGTGATGACAATTGTCTTTCTCTTAACGTTTCCAAATGCAATATTTTATCGTTTAGTAGATCTACAACCTCCATTATGTATGATTATTCAATTTCAAATATTACTTTGAACAGGTCGTCTGAGGTAAAAGATCTTGGTGTGTTATTTGATCCGAAATTAAATTTTACTCTGCATGTTGACTTCATTGTTGCGAAAGCAAATTCAATGCTTGGTTTTCTGAAAAGAAACTGCTCTGAATTTTCAAACCCCTATGCAATAAAACCGATCTACACGTCACTTGTACGACCCTATTTGGAATATGCTTCAGTAGTTTGGGTTCCTCATTACATTGTTTCAAAAAACCGTGTTAAAAAGTGCTAAAATCTTTTACAAGGTTCTTTTAGACAACTCCGGTGGAATTTACCAGAGATGCCTTCTTACTCCACTAGATGTGCTCTAATTAGTCTTGACAGTTTAGAAAGTAAATTGCATTATGTTTATTTATGATTTTTATTTATTTATTTATTGTCTTATCACATAAAATGTCCCGTTGTCTTAAGTTATTTGAATATTTATGTTCCGGATAGAAGTATTCGGCCCATTATGCTCTTAATGAACCATTTACTAGATGTATGAAATTATTTAATTCTCTTTGTGGTAAAATTAATTTTACAAAGGAAAGAAAATTGTTTAAGAAAGAAGTAATTGAACATTATAAACTATTGTTAATATAGCTTAAGATATCTGTAAGAGGAAACTCGGTAGATGAATAAATAAATAATAATAAAAAAAAATGTGAAGGTCTGAATTCATTGACACTTTGACTTTTGAAATTATAATCTTGTAACATTTCCAAAGCGAATGGAAAACACTTTTCGTGATAATTGTGTAAATACAAATTGTTAAATAAATGGAAGGCATTTATGAAAAAATACTTCCACAAACATTCTGACTAAAATGACAGAATGCTTATTCATTTTTAAATAATTGAATCGCAAAAAACCTTGTTTAGATTATACGTAAAGTGCGTTGCAAAGCAATTTCAATTCCCAAGGCACCCACTTTTCCCCATGGTACAACCTGCCAAGACATTTTCCAAGATATATCTCCGTAGCCCCTCTCACATTTTTACGCCAAGTACGAGGTCACTTTTCCTCAAGAATCCACTGCTCGTCAATGTCAAGCCTACAAAGCTACTAATTTATAGCAATGGTCTACTTTAAGCAGGGAAAATGTTTTTAATTTTAAATCACATTAAATAAAAAGACAATCGTCCCACTTCAAAATCTCATTGTCATTTCCATACTCTATTTGGCCTTTAACAAAAAAAAAATTCGTACCTATCTACCTCCACGTTGTCTGTATAACCAACAGCAAGGTCTCTCTAAGCCAATGCACGTAATATTGACAATTATGTATTTCTCTGCCGCTAATTTTTTCTTTCTATTTGCGAAAAACACCTAACTCACACTCATTAGAATAAAGTAATAACCATTAACTCCTTTAGAAGAAGAAAATGATTCAAAACTCTTCCCCGTTTTGATATCACAGGTTGGAATAAATTTTGGTATTATCCAACTTCCTCTCTCGATAGTGAATTAAGTCCATTTATACTGAAAACAATCAAACTCCAAACATGGCTACAACAACTTTTCTCTTAAACTTAATTGACACAAGTAAACAGAGAAAAATGAAAACAGCCCATGGCACCGCGCACCACTTAAACTGATACTAAACACGAACACCCAGAAGAATGACCTCATTTCGACTTGCCAAACAAAGTAAAAAACGAATAGAAATCAACTTTAGTCTTTCTTTCTGGTTCATGATGGTGTATCATAGAGAGTCTTACAACTTCGCGAATATCGAAAAACTCTTTCAAGTCAACCTTTAAGAAGAAAAACCTGATCGGTTTAATGCATTTTAGCCAAATAGTTCATAGCCCCTTCAAAACGGCGACACGTCATTGAAGTCGTATCAGAGGTGCTCGTACCTACCTCTGACCATCGACAAGCACCTACACTGTGAGTTTTTATTTATTCACCCAAGCAGCTTGGTGTTACCAAATAAAGAAACTGCCAACTTGCTTTTGAAGCTTTTGTGTGAATTGTACATGAATTCGCTGACTCGCATCGCCACCTTCACTTTAGTCAACGCGAAAATCTCGATACGAACGGTTCACATTATTTTGTAACGTCAACGTCTGGGAAAATATCAAATTTCTTACAAAAGCGCCATGATAAATGGGAAATTTTTTACGGGGCTGCCGGCGAATATGCTTGACCGGTCGAAGGGACTTAATCGCCAACAAACCAACTTCTTCTGGCCGGATGACTCTCAAAATGTGCCTGCTGTAGATTCGAGAATCAAACGCAGGACCAGCTTCCAGGCTGAAAGCAGAGACGCATACATTCCGATGGTCAGAGGGGATCAATCAAACTCTGACGTTGAGAACAAGGAACGTTTCAAAAAAGAGTTTACCAGATCCAGTATTCAGTTCTATGACAACGTTGAGCAGACACCATTGAGGAGGAACCAAAAGAAACTCACAGCTCCTCCACAGCAAAAACCACAGAATGTAGAGCCTCCAGTGAATTTGATGGCCAGGCGCAAAGAAGCCCTCACATCAAAAATCGAGTTCTTTGACTATGCCGAGGATTTGAATAATGTCCCCAAAACCGACAAAAACAACAAAGTGGACATGGAGAAAAACACCAAGAACAGCCCGAAACTTCAGAACAAAAATCTTTCCTTCGACCCACCCACAGATGAGACAATACATTTCATAGAAAACGATGTGAGAAACATGAGAATAGCACCATCCCCACCTAGACGTAAGAATACTGTCAGAGACAGCCGTCCTGTCAGGTATGGAAGAATGCCAATGAATACAGAACCTCATTATTCGGACTACAGTGAGGACTACCTGCCAGCAAGGAGTCTTCCCATGCCACCACCAACCCGCAACAGATACCCAGAATCTGATCCAGATTTTGATGAGTACATTCCAAGACGTTCTGCGATGGCTGTCAGTCCCAGGCCAGTGTATTATGCCGGAGAACCATTGGACTACACCGATGGCCACCCATCATCTCGTCAGTATTACGAAGAAGCAATGCCATCCAGGAAACTAGGGCGACAGGTGCAATACAAATATTCGTCGAATGAACAGAGTAATTACGACGCAATGGGACAACCACCTCCACAACAGAGGCCGGTGAGAAAATCGAACATCTTAAAGGTAGACAATGACATCAGGAACAATGAACAGATGATGCCCATCAGTCCCACAACTACTTCACCACAACCATCCCAACAGCACTTACGGAGCAACATATGTTTCAGTGACACTGAATCAGCAGCTCCGGCTCCCTGCCCACCACAACCCAAGAGAAACATCCGAAGCAGTGCGGTAAACAGAGTGAGTGTGGGCTTACCAGATTAACTATAATGCTCCACCGGAACCATTAGAACACCATCAATGGGTGTATAATTTATGGGAGCACCACTTTTCCTGTCGCACTGAGAATTGCCATAAAAATGACACTTTTGTTGTTCTTGTTGTTGATGTGGATTTTAATTAGTTTTAATTTTGTATGTGTACGAAGGTGAGTTTGCAGTTTTATTTTCTACTTTTTTAGTTTTAACACGCGGTTAATATAAAATTATAACAACAGATCATTCGTCTACCAACGTGGCATTTACGTACGATGTGATTGTCTACTTAAGTATTCTTGAATGTTTGTAAGCACAATGTAATAATAAAAAAATTAAAGAGTAAAAAAAATGACTGTGGCAACCCACGCATAAAAAATGTTTTTGAATTATTACGGCTGTGGTATGTAATTTGTGAGATTGTTTGTTTTGTTTAGTGTCTTAAGCTACGTGCAGACGGCATATAAAAAGCCGCACATATGTGCGGTTCTGACGTCACATAAAAAGTTGTAAATTCAACGCAAATGCTATACGTAAATCAGTGTACGCAAACTCGCATATAAGGGTGTTCAGACGATGTGCGGAATCTGTCCCAAAAGCCGCACATTAGTTTGCGTTGATTTGCTCGCACATCAAATGTGCGCAAATGAATACGCACATTTTTTGGTCGATGTGCGACGTGTTCACACGATATGCAGAAAAATACGCACATCAACCATTTGCATTCATATGCAAGTTTGCGTTAATTTAATCGAATTTTTGACTTTTGTGTTTTGCTAATTTTTTTGTCATTGTTGACTATTTTAAATTGAAAATGTTGAATGAAAGTGGGCTGCTATTGCAGTTTTGACATTGGATATGACTGAAAAAGATGAAGATCAAGAAAGTAGCAATGAATCGGGTGTGGAGCAGTTTCAGATGCATAGTGTATGGACAAAGGACTGGCTTCTGCATCGCCAGACGGAAAGTTTCTGAGCGAAATTGTTATTGGAACTGCGTGACAGTGAACCAGAACTATACCACAGTTTTGTTTGAATGTCAGCCGATCAATTTGATCATTTAATTATGTAGGTTGGTAAAGCCCAGGATCGAAAAAGCTACCACCAACGACCGAACAAGCATATTGAATGGCAATATGCTCACATTTAAACAGAACAAAAAATTTTATATTTATGATTTACGATCAAATTAGTTTATTACTTGCATTAGAATTGAAAAAAAAATCAAAAATTGAAAAATAAATACTCAAGCTAACAAAACAAAAAGATCTACTAATATTTAAGTGTAAAAGGAACAATAACATAGAACCAGCCAATTTTTGGCCGTGGAGGCCATATAATGGGATGAGATTACACTTAAATCAGCTCCTCCTCCAATTCTTCGGTCGAACTACAAGTTTTGCAATCTGTTGAAGGTTCAATCAAGGCACTCGGTCTTTCCTCCTCATCATAATCAACAATGATCGATTCCAAACCGTCTTTATCGACTTCCTCTTCAGTATCCTCAAGAAAACGAACCGATTGAACCGATGACGAACATGAATCACCTTCTAAGAATTCTAATAAATAGCGATTCATTCTGTTTCGTAAGTGATCGGCTTGGTCTTCAGAAAGATGTCTTAAATGGCACAATAAATAATCGCAGAAGGTTGAGTTCTTGTCGCTTGATTGCAAAGCGGAGACTGCCGAATTTAAAATGTCCAAGTGAGCGGTTGTTGACCATGATTGCGGCGTTGATGTGGAAGGCGGTGTTAAGGTTTTTGCCAAAAATCTACGTTTACGCTGCTCGCCGACTACAAGTTCTGACAGTGGTAAATCATCTGAAACCACGTCATCAACGAGGGCAGCAAAGTCCTGTAAAATAAAAGAAAATTGTTTATTTAAAAAGAAAAACCAGCATTTCAGAAAAACTGACATGGTCCATTGAAGAAACAGATGAAGTTTATCTTTTTACATTGTTGGCCTCCAAAAACATAATTTGAGAAATAATCTGCCAATGCACGGAGGATGGTTCTGTGCCCTGCACTTTCCGAGCTTGTACTCCGCCGAACCTATATATCTCGCTTCTCCACCGCAGTAATTAAGGCTTTAATTTCATTGGGCGTCCAATTTAACTACTATTCGAATACCGAATTCTGATTTCCTTGTGCGGCGTAATTAATTTTGCTGTGGGCTCTCGAAATGTATTTCGTGTTCGCTCGTTTAGTATTTTTTTCTTTTGCAATTCAATTTTGATCACAACTACACTTCAGAATCACTACTGATTTGCGTAAAATATGCACATTTGCGTTGTCCTATTTTCGTGTCAACGCATATGATTACGACGACCGCACATGCACGCACATGCACGCAAAGTGTCACAAAAAATGTGCGAGGGTGTTCAGACGATTTGCGAAAAAGCTGCACATTTATGTGCGGTTTTGCTGTCGCACATCGTCCGCAAACCATTTGCGTGCATGTGCGGACTGTCCCAAAAGGGTGTTCAGACGATATGCGTCAATACTCGCAAATTATGACGTAAAAATGACGTCAGAACCGCACATATGTGCGGCTTTTATATGCCGTCTGCACGTAGCTTTAGAGTAGCAGAGTGAGCGGGTAAGCGATTTTCACAAGAAAAGGAAGGTAAGTTTGTTTAGGATTGTTTGGATTGGTTTTGTGGGGCTTTCTGACTTGACAACTATAACACTCCTCAAATGGGTGGTTTTCTTTTGAGTTTACGTATTTATCTTAAGAGACTTTGTTTAGTGCAAATTTATGACTTGTAACTCTCTGAATTGGAGTCTTTAAAACCTGTAGAATTTTTTGAGGTAGGATATTGGCCCTTGGTTAAATTGGTCTCTGACGCATAACAACCAGGGCAAGTGCGGTGGTCAGAATCATTTCCTTGTATTGATTAACTGAGCTTATAAAAAAGTAGAAAGAGTTTGCAATGCCTTCGAAGGCAAAAAGAAAACGTGTTAAAAATTAGTTAAGCTTAATAATTTTGGTCTTTCAATTGACTTTGAATAACCATTTCACAAGAAGTGGGCTATTCAAGTGACTAAGCCTAATCTATTGGGCTGTCTGAACGATGTATTGTGTGTCATACTTTATGACTTGGTTTTGGCGGAATTAGAGGAATCCCACATATTTTTGCTTATTCCGGACACTTAAGTTGTGGTTGTGGGGGAGTCAAGATGATTTTGCTGAGTCGTTAGGTTGCTTGTTCCATATCTAGATTTTTATTCGATGTGAAAAGAGTGTGAAGTTATTTTAAGATTATCGTCGACAATTGGCCTCAAGCTTATATTTCAGTTCATTGATTTTATCTTCTGGTTCGTGAATAACATTATCATAATAATGGGACAGAAAATGGATCTGTTTCCTGATGCCCAAAGCTTAAGCGACGTATACTGAATTATAAGTGACAAAGTACCAAGTGTTGTCCTTGAATGCGATGTCACTCGTGATTCCTCATTTGATGTTATTGTTGTCCTTAGGCATTTTTGATATAAATACGCAACGAGTCATTCATTTTTCGGTTTTGAAAGTAAAGCTTAAAAATTTTCATCAAAAATGCATCGCTGTGTGTGTATTACACAGCGATGCATTTTTGATGAACATTTTTTTTAGAAGAAATAAAGTTCAGATATTGCCATTAAACTCGGGACAAACTTGCGTTATTTTAACGTACGGTGACGCTACGGTATCGCATTAGCATTTTACAAACTCATACAAATAAATGGAGAGGTGCACACATACCTGCGGTGCTCTGCGATATCGCGAGTGATTCTTGAGCGAAAAACATTCAAAAGTTTCTGCGATATCACTGTGTTATCGCACTTGCGGTTGCGTCTTTCAGTTCATTGTTTGTTATTGAGCTTCGCGCAGTGGTGTGATTTTGACGTTTTTTGAATCCCAAAATAAAACATTTGTAATGTTTAATGTTTCGAGCTATAAATTTCATCTGCTAACTCATCAAAAGACTTTACACTCATTTGGAAATGGTTTTAAGGATAGTCTTTAAAATTTGGAAATGATGTATAAAATATTCCATTTGAATCTATTAATAAAGTCGCTTCTTTTAAGAACATAGTTTTCATGAACTGAATACTCGAAAAAAACTCAATCTATATATATAAAGTAGGATGTATGTATGTATGTATGTATGTCCGGGGTAAACTCCTAAACCTACCAACGGATTTTTATGAAATTTTCAGCAGACATAGTTTAGTTCAGAGATGGTTCCTGTCAAGGCTTCATCCTCATATTCCCACAGGAACGGGGTTGGGAACGGAAAATTAGAAACTACTCCACAGATTTCAAAAAATCTTTCAGCACTAGGGGTGCTACATTATCTCCCTTCATCAGTAACTTAAACTATATTTCATCCCTATAATCCCACAGGAACAGAAACAGGAACGATGACGGGAACCATAAAGTTACTTGACCGATTTAAAAAATTCTTTCAACTCTGGGATGTTACATTATCCCTCAGTGACATAGACTTACATTTCATTCACATATTTCCATGGGAACGGAAGATTCCCATAGGAACGGGGTTGGCAACGGAAACTTAGAAACTGCTGGATAGATCTCAAAAATTCTTTCAGCATTAGGATACCACTTTGTCCCACAGTAAGACAGATTATGTTTCTTCCCCAAATTCACACGGAAGAGGAAAAACGAGAACTGGAATCTTAAAACTACAGACCCGAGCAAAGCCGGGCAGCTCAGCTAGTTCTTTTTATAAATTTCCATTGCTACAAGTCAAACGCAAACTGTGCATTGAACCATTGTGGCACATAATCACCATTACTTGTTAAATGAAACAGCCGAGGCTAAATGTGCAAAATAATGTCATTTAAAAAGTTGCTTCTGGAAGGTTCGCAGCGTGGTATTCCGTTGAGATTATTTTTTAACCACTTTTGAGGTTATTTTGGAAGGAATCAAACCCATTACTTCAGTAATGTTTGTTTAAAGTGCGTCTGTTTTTTGTGTTGGCCAACAGAAAAAAATTAACCTTGACAAACCGCATAGTCTTTGTGGCAAATTGATGTTGAAGAAATTTATTTCAAGGACGATAATTTGTCATTTTGTGTGGTGTGTTGCGCCGTTTTCACGGGCATCGCAGTCATGATTTTATTTACCAAAAAAATCTCTTATAAATCGACCATTTCGCTCCGACTGTAACCATTCAACCATTGGTATTTTCGAAGAATTTCAAACCATGACACCTTCCGACTATAGAGAAAACCAGAGAGTCACTTTTTCTGTATGATATAACGTCAGCTCTTTGATCACTTGTAGCAGGTGTTGTGAGCAGTGTTGGGACTTGGAGAGAGCAAAAAAGTGGTAGATAGCTTTACAAAAAGGTAGTAGAAAAGTAGTAGAAAAAAATTATTGCTTAAGCTAAATATTTCTCTCATTTACTTGTTATCCTCGTTTTTCAACTCTTAGGCCGTGTGTGAATTGCGTTAAAATTTGCGTTAAAACTTCTACCACGATTAAAATTTGACATCTTGTTTGAAGTGGGATCAAATTTAGCCATTTGCTGTGTGAATTGCGTTAAAACAAATATTTTAACCAAGATTTCTGCGTAGGTTAAAAAAATTTCCTTCGATAATTTAAGAAATTTTCCTGAACAAAAATTGGTTTTCTTTTTCACGGAAAAATAATTTCTTTTCCAAAACATATTTTTAAGAAAACAGGGTTAATAAGAAGTATTTGAAACTGAAAAAAATCTTTTTTTTTTATTGTTCTCGATTCTAATGCCATATTTTAAAACAACAAAAATATTGAAACAAAATTCCCATTTTGGTTGATTGATTTATTCGGTGTAATAACACTGAAAACTAGAAAAAAAAACTACTACTAGAAAACAAAAGCATTGAATTTATATAAATTAATTGATTTCACGTGGGTTAAATTTTAACACACATTTTAACGCAATTCACACACGGCCTTAAAAGAAAAAAAAATTGTTTGAAAGCAGTTATGTAGCTCTTTGGTTTGACAATTCATTTATTTATTTGTATTTTCTTTTACAAATTAAGAATTTAAGGATGAAATAAATAAAATTTACATTTTCGTTGCTTTTGGCACCAGAAATTTTCGCATTTTCAATTGACTTCTTGTTTCAAAACTATTTCCTGATGCAATAAAGATGTTCTGGCAAGATGGCGATGTAGAAGTATTAAACGTTGTTATTGACAAATTTACCTATTGTTTATTAATTAAACTCAATTGAAAATAATATCCAACAAAATTATTTACCAGAAAAATAAAATCAGCACTGCATATTACTCGATCAAAGCCAAATAGTAGAATGAAAGATTGCATTTCATAAAGAACTTAGCACAAGTTTGCTCCGAGATAAAAAAATAATGGTTTAAGATCAATTTAGTTTTACCTAACAGAAATAACAATGGGAAAGAAAGACACATCCGAACAAAAAGCACACATTCAACTTCGCATTAATACAATTACATTCAAACATTGAGAAATGATAGCAACTGAGGTGAAAAAGTAAAGTGTTTATAGATAAGAGAGTGTGAGTGGGTTTAATATGTGAAATGAGTTAAATTTTCAGCACTATATAATCAAAAAGAACAATTTTATCGTTGATGTGAAAAAAGTGGTAGATTTTGAGTTGAGGGTGTTAGATTTTCCCGAATCGAAAAAAGTAGTAGAAATACGACTTAAGTAGTAGAAGTCCCAACACTGGTTGTGAGCCAATATTCGGCAATTTTGTTTCCTTACATAACCATTGAGTGAGAACTGTATCCAACGTTGAAAATCATTTTGCTCTAAAAATCGGTGTCAAGCAGCGTTTGTAGGGCATTGCAAATTGCGTTGTTTGAACTCTGTATAGGATAGAGATTCAAATCCAAATGAATAATGCGTCATAGTGAACTTTACGATACTTTTAATGGCTTAGAACGCCGGGAAATTGATCAGTCTGAACATCAGCAACCTGCAACAGCAATATTTTTGACTGATCGTGCATTGCGATGATGCACAGTCATAACGACACCAATAACGCTTCCACTCTCTTCATATTACTTCAAAATTGAACCAAGTGTTTGAGTAGTCGGTTGATTATGACGACCACAATCGTGGCGATATACCCCAAAAGTAATTACGTTTGGGTTAGCACTTTGGCTCTATGTTTTATGCTAATAATTTTGGCCCTTTATTCGATTGTTGAGCGATCCATTGCCGTAAGTGGTAAAAATCCGACTATTTTTCACTTTAGATGACAACTGAGTTTGACAGGTGATGTTGAATGTCAGCGCTACCAACTTGTAACCACGAAATGAATAATAATTTTATCGAATTAAAGGCAGTTGGTACCCGTGACGTGATGGTTAGCATGTCCACCTGCTAACCCAGAGGTTCGAGGTTCGAATCCCAGCAGAGGCAAAAATGTTTTTCCACGGGTAACGCCTTTCGCGAGGAATTGGCAAGTCCTCCGTTACTAAATTCATTGCCATGAAAAGCGCTTTCTCAATTAGCCGTTCGGAACCGGCAGAAAATTGTAGGTCCCCTCCATTGCTTCACAAGGCATGGTTGTGAGAAATGCGCTAGGCCCAGGAGCTCCTCACTCTGTTGCGCCACCCTACTTACTAAAGGCAGTTGGGAAAATTTTCATACAGTTTTAGTTAGAAAATATTTAAATACCAAAGATAAAAACCTGGTAAAATGAGTTAGTATGCAAATCTTAAGATCTTGCCAGAAGACGTTTTGGTTATAAAAACCAAATTTAAAATTTTTTTAAAATATTGATACGCGATGCTTTTTAAACAATCTACGAATTTTTAAATTTAAATTTTCGACAGAATCATGTAAGCAATTAACAAGGAAGTCACTTTTGAAATAAATGAGTACTAAATGGAGTACAGTTTCAAGACTTTTTTCCATTTTTTTTTGCATCATAAGAAAGACGATTGAGAAATAATCCTTCACAAAAAACTTAATCAAAATCGTTAGGGTCGTTTTTGAGAAAAGTAAGCGTTGTCATATGAGTTGTATGGCAGGTACAAAGACCCTAACTGAAAATTTTGAAGAAAATCAGTCAAGCTGTTCAGGCTGTAGATCCATATGGACAAATAGAAAGACAGAATTGCAGGACACACTATTTTCAAAATTTCAGTCATCGTTATACAGGGTGTCCCGTAATTCGTTTTACATACTTTGGGATATGATTCTTGGTCATATTCTAAGAAAAAAATTGTTTTACAGTAAAGTCCGTTTCTCAACTTTGACATCACTTTTTGACAATTTAGAAAAAGGCTAACTTTGGTGTACCCTGACCTGTGTTAAATTCGATATTTCTGTCAATACTGATGATAGAGGCCTAATCTTAGAAATTCGAAAACGGGCTCTGGCATGCATTCAAAACGAAGGAGGGCACTTTGAGCACTTGTTACAATTGTATTTGTATAAAATACATAAGAATACTTCTAAAAGTGCCCATATTATTGTTTTATTCAAACAAACCTCAAAGCTAAAAATTTTTTTGTTTTTTTTTTTTTAAATTTTACCCGTTTTGTATTTTTTCAAGTATCATAAAATGTATGGGTTTTTGAGTAATTTTAGAACTGAGTTTTTTCTTTATTATTGTTTTGTTCATCTGTAAAAAATAAGGAAACTCTATGTTTATCAGACATTTGCTGAAAAAATGACCTCAAAGTCAAAACTTTGTTTGGGGAAGAAAATTTGAACACCACTTAATATTGAAAATCTGGCAACCCTAAGTCAATGGAAGCTCAACTTAGATACTAAGTCTAAGATTAGGTCTCTATTATCAGTATTGACAGTATTGACCAAAGTTAGCCTTTTTCTAAATTGTCAAAAAGTGATGTCAAAGTTGAGAAACGGACTTTACTGTATAACAATTTTTTTCTTAGAATATGACCAAGAATCATATCCCAAAGTATGTAAAACGAATTACGGGACACCCTGTATTTAATTGCTATCTCGATTGCAAGACTCCAAGCTTTGCTCGGTATATCATCTTCATCACTTACTCAGGAATCTCTTAATACTTCTCACCAAGGTATGTCATTTGACTTTGTTGGTATTGATAATACAGATATCGTTGAAAGCTTACTTAGCATCAAATCGAATGCGGTTGGAATCGATGGCATACATCCAGTTTTTGTGAAGGCAATTTTACCATACATCTTAACCTATTTGACCCACATCTTCAACACTATAATTATGACGGGCGTTTACCCTGATGATTGGAAAAGGGCAAAAATCATTCCAATTCCCAAGGGTCGAAACACGGATGAATTCAGGCCCATCTCCATATTACCTTTCTTGTCCAAGGTTTTCGAGAAAATTCTCCAAAAACAGCTCAATGTCCACATCAGATCACAGAACTTGTTGTCAAGTAAACAATTTGGCTTTCGTGAGAAGCACAGTTGTACTACAGCAATAGTCAATGTAGTTGAAGAAACAAGATTGGCATTAGATGATAACCTTGTATTTTTTCTAGTATTACTAGACTTTTAAAAAGCCTTTGATACGGTGGACCATCACGTTTTATGTCAGAAGCTTTCTAGTTATTTTGGTTTGTCTCCATTGGCGGTTAAGTTGATGAAAATATATCTGCAAGATAGATTTCAGGCGGTGTCGGTTAACAACAAAATGTCGTCATTCCTTCCCACAACCAGAGGAGTTCCCCAGGGTTCTATTTTGGGTCCCCTTCTCTTCTCTCTATACATTAATGAAATACCAACTCAGATTTCGGGATGTGCGATTCAAATGTTTGCTGATGATGTACAGTTGATTTATAGTTGTCCCCTGGGGCTAATAGAAGATGGAGCTTATACTATCAACCAAGATCTCGAAAAAATATCCAACTGGTCTCAGAATAATGGTCTTTTCTTAAATCCTACCAAGTCAAAATGTGTTATCATCAATAAATCAGCAATTAATCTGGAGTATTTTACAAGCATCTGCTTGAATGGTATACCAATTGAATTTACATCGAATGCGCGAAATCTAGGCATGTTGTTTAACAGGAGACTTACTTGGGACAGCCATATCAATGTGGCGGTGGGTAAGGTTTATGGTTTTCTTAGAATGTTATGGTCGTCACGCCCTTGAACACTCGGATGATGATTGCCAAAACGATTGTGATCCCAATATTGACTTATGGTTGCGAAGTTTTTAGCAACTGTGATGCCAGCAGTAGAAGAAAATTGAATGTCGCCTTTAATAACATAGCTCGCTACATTTTTGGTCTTCGTCGTTTTGATCGTATTTCGGAATTTTCACGCCAAATTTACAACTTTTCCTTCGATCATCTCATGCGGTACAGGACTCTACTCCTACTCTGTAACATAATAAACACGCAACAACCTTCTAGTTTATATAATAGGATTCAATTCAGTTCCTCAAGCAGATCCTTAATGCTTATGCACCCTCATTATTCCTGTCTGAACAACAATTTTTTGTTTACGCTATTCGTCTGTGGAATCTTCTGCCTAGAAACTTGAAAACTTTAAATGGAGAAACTAGGTTTCGATTCGAACTCCGAAGTCATTTTCAAAGTGCCTAATTTTCAAAGAACCCCGCATAAAGTTGAGAGTTGAGATTAATATGTACGAATTTTATATCATATGATTTTAAATAACGAATTGAACTACTAAAATTTGTATAAATATACATATGTTCATAAAAATTATATACTAATTGTAATTTTAACTGAATAAATCAATTTGAATTTAAAGAATGAGATTATTAATTTAAATTAAATTAAATTTTGTATAAACTCAAAAATTTTATATAAATTCATCTTTGAAGTAGCCTGTTTACTATTTTATGTTTTGTATTTTAGCATATCACTAATATTATAAGATGTATGTCTTACTGTGTATGCATTCAATGAATAAATCTAAATCTAAATCTAAATCTATACTTAGTGTTAACAACTCTATCTTCTGTCAAGCTGAAAACCTGCTACTATATTGTTAATAGTATGACTACTCCCCAATAGATGTCAATAGATGTCAGGAAGAGTCGTATCGATATTTTCACTACCGGAAAGAACGGTTAAAAAACATTTTCTGAAAATGAAACCAAGCTAGCTGATTTTTCGTCCCCGCAACCGTTTACAAACAAAATTGCATCAAAATCCTGTGAATATATATAATAATTGTTCGTTTGAAGACAAGATAATCGGAATATAATACATAACTAAAAGTTAAAAATGCTATTCAACAAAGATTTGATTTTGAAGTTTGTTTATTGGTTTTAGTGAAAACACATGGGTGGGGCTCAAATCAGAAACCTGATACAATTCGCCTCGAAGTCGAAAAAAACAAACAAGAAACAAACTCGAAGCAAAGAGTTATTTGGGCAACATTCTTCAAAAAGCCTCTCAAAGAAGATGGGATTCTTTCTCATTAGATTTGTTCATTAACGATATTCAAGGACGCCTTCTTATAAAAAATAACGAAAGCAACAAGTCAGCTATCGATTACGAAACAAGTTTTTATATTCTGCTTTGGTTTTTATGTTTCATTTCATTTGGTTCGTGTTGTGCCACAAGGAAGTAGGCAATAATCGTCTACGATGCTGATTCAAAACAGTTTTGTTGCATTCGGTGTTAGTTGCTCGTACACAATAGCATGTATTTTCGAAAACCATCACCGAAACACTTTACCGAAACACTTACGCTTTTGTTAGTTAAAAGCGTGTATTCTGTTTCGTTTTCTTAGTTTGTGTGTAGACTCATAAGAAGCCATGTTCTCTTGTTTAGCTAAACAAAAAACGAGTTTTGCTTAATTCGGTGTGTTTTAAGACATAAGAATGGTCCATCTAGTGATTTCTTTGTTAAATCATGGGCTAATTCGACACTGACAACACTCATGCACGTCGTCATCGTATGGTACGTATAGACGAAAATGTGACCGCAGTAGAGTGAGAGTGTGAAACTCAATCCACAAACATTAACTCTCCACCGATCTCAACAGCTCAACAATTCACGAACAAGCCTGAGGAAAACTTTTTAAAAAATCAAATAAAAAATATGGCTTTTTTATGTACCTAGTATCCACGGTTGCCACTCGAAAAAAAATTTTACGTCCAATATTCATAGAAAAAAGGACCAAACGCAGTACGAAGCGACCAAAACACTACTTACATGAAAAAATTGCAAAACTTACAAAAACATACAGTTTGATCAATTTCATATTTTATTTCATTGCACAAAACAGGAACAATATTTAAATCACATATTGTTTAATCTTAACACAGCTCATAACTTATTAATAATAATAAATCACATCGTATATTTATACAATACAGTCAAGATATTTCTTAAATATCAAATCTGGTGCATATCACATTTGAAGATCTACTATAGATACTTCAAAACTTATGAGTTATAATAAGTAATGAAAGAGAGTAATTTATATTTAATAATAAAAATAAATAAAACTTAGAAAGTATTTTTTGCTGACCAAACAGTATGATTGTCACTTGCTCCATTCAGTTCTTTGGCTAACATTATATTATTTATGGTATCAAAGTTCAGTTTATTTCTCAGCTTTGTTTTCAATAAACTTAGCTCATAAAATTTTCTTTCAGCAGCGGCTGAGCTGTGGGGCAATGACATCAGGTTATTAACAAAAGCAGTCAAATTTCCGAAGCTATATTCACCCATGCCATTTTTCAGGTTATTTTTCAAAAACCTCAAAATTTTCCACTCCATAACCACGTTCTCCGGATCGCCCTCAACTAAATTTGGAAAACTTTCTATTAAAGGTAGAATTGAAACTTCGGATTCTGATAAAACACATTTAGGAGTAATTATTGATAGATTTTTTAGTTCATTGTTGCTTAAATCAAACCTGATTATAGTTCTAAATAGAACTGTAAAACGTTTGATTTTATATAATTTTTACTGAAATTAGTGAGCTTTGACTTTTTCAAAAATTCTTCTGCCTTGGTTCCAATAAAAACGTTCTCCAAAGGTAAATAAAAGTTTTTGTTTTCCAAATTCAATTCCGTCCATGAATTAATGTTTCTAATGTAATTATTGTCCATAAAATTACTTAAAATGAGCTTCAAAGTTGTCTCTAACTGCTCATGTAAATAAGGCAAATGAACCATCTCGCACTGAAACTCTTTATTTAAATTGTTTATTATTTTCAAGACATAAGACAAGAAAAGAAAGTAAGCTTTCGTTTCTTGGTTCCCCATTTCGTTTGCCAAATCACATGTCCTGATTCCATTAATTTCTAAAGCCTAGTACGCTGCTGAAACGAAAAGAAAAATCCCATACAAAAATGACAGGACGGAATCGTAAACGAAAAATTTCGCTCACCTTTTCGTTGTGCAGTACGCTGCTGCTCTGCGAAAAGGGTTTTATAGGTGGATAATTGTAGTAGATCTTTTTACTGCAATTCTAAAATGCTCCACACTTTTCCGTCCATCATTTATCTCCCGGGACAATAAATGCTTGCGAAATTTTGACAGTTCTATTGTTTTTTTTGTTTTGTGTATTTATAGTGCCATTTGTATAGAATTTCATAATATAGAAGATGGAAGAATTTTATTTAGATAGTGTTTTAAATAAATCGATAAAAGCTGTGAACATGGGCTTTAAAAAAGTAATTGTGAATATTTTAACTACACGGAATTGAATCAATGCCAGCAACCGAATTGCTATTCCAACCAAGTATGATAGGAAGCTTTGAACCTGGCCTTGTTGAATTGATTGACTACGTTTTCAAAATGTTTCACCCCGATGAGCAGCTTCTATTAGCACAGAATGTATTTATGACCGGTGGATGCGCTCAATTGCCAGGTACACTTACTAATAAAGTTAACTTCCAAGTTACAATTAAAAAAAAAATCATTTTCCCAGGACGCAAAGAGCGGATCTTTAAAGAATTACAAGAGATGAGGCCTTTCACACCACGGCAAGATGATTCATCAAGTTCGGATGCCTGGTTTGGAGCAAGCGACATCGCCCGCAGTGAGAATCTGGACAAGTTTGTTACAACAAAAACCGACAATCAAGAACAAGGTGGCGAATATTAATATAAGTTACACCCAACCAGGACACCCAAGGGACACCCAACCAAACACACCAACACCCATTGTAGTCGGAACATCGACCGAATTAATGAAAACTGAATAAAAATTTTTATTTTCTTATGGATTTTTTTATCTTTTATTTAAAAAATAGTTGAAAACTGGGAAATTTTCTTCTTGCTGTTGAAGATGATTTCGTCGTGTTTTGTTGGAACCACTTCGTGGCGTCTTCCTTTGTCAAACGATGTTGGAATCCAACGTTGATACCCAAATCGATATGTTCCTGTATAGCGAAACCGAAGTTTACTGTGGATAAGAAGTTGTCCCTCCTCAACTCGTATTCACGGACTTTAAGGCCTAGCTCCAAAATTTCTTCGGCCTTAGCGCCACGAACTGTGCAGTGAGCAGTGATTTTTCATTACGTCTGATGCCAAAAGATCGTACGGTATAACGAGTCTTTGAAAACACCGGTTGTTGACCAGTCAATTGTTCCGATACCTGAAAGTTGACAAAAAATGTTTATTTGTTGAGTATTCAACTAATGCACTTTATAGTCCTGAACTTACCTTAGCGGCACGAGTCAACCTATCACCGGATTCACCCACACAAATGTTCAAGCAGAGTTTTCGAAAGTGTAGTTCAATCCCGGATAAGGTTCTTAGTTAGTTTTATTAACACATTTAATGTTAAAAATATTAATTTGTTTTATTGCTCCTTGTGACACTTTTGACTTGGCTTTGATTGTCACTTTTTCTAAACAGCTGATTATACTCTACACAAATATTTTCCGCTGAGTGTTCGTTCACGATTCCGTCGTGCTCGTGGAGATCAACGAAAAATTCCGTTTCGCATCAGCAGCGTACTAGGCTTAAATAAGAAGATATTAAATAAAGCTGAAGGGCGTCCCACTACTCCAAAACACGATTAATTACATTTTCCAATGCGAGCCACCTTGTCAATGACTGAAAGAAGTTCACATTCAGCGTCAGTTAAATCATTGAAATCTGTGCGTTCAGTACTCTAAATGCGACAATTTCCAATGTGCAAACTGATTCAAAACTAACAAACTGCAGTAAATGAACAACCTGTTTTGAACATATTTTTCATTTTAAAAAAAAGCGACCAAATGAAAAAAAAGTTACCAAGCGACCAAATAAAAAAAAAGCGACCAAATTTGGTCGCATGCGACCAAAGTGGCAACCGTGCTAGTATCTTTGAGTTTGTATACATAGAGGAACCATGCTAGGTTGCGTTAAGACGTCGGTAGATGTCACCAAGTAAATAAAATCGACATTTCAAATTTTTGGTGGAATGCTCTCCACAGAAATTTGACTTAAAAAAAGGCAGCGGAAAAGGGAAGCATGCAAAACGTCATGAGTATGTTGCTTTGAAATTTCAAATGTCAATTTATTTACTTGGTGACATCTATCGGCGTCTTAACGCAAGCTAGCATGGTTCCTCTATGTATACAAACTCAATACTAGTATCTACGATCGCGGCGTAATGGTTAGCATGTGCTTGTTGCATGGAAGTTCGAGGCTCGAGTTCCTGAAACAAACAATTTTTTTCAGCGTATATCGCCGTCCGCGAGGTATTGGCAATTACTCTGATATTAATTTTATGCCATGAAAAGCGCTTTCTCACTCAACAGATCGGTATCGTCAAAAAACTGTAGGTCCTCTCCAATCCTCACAAGGTATGATTGACTGAAAGGCGCTACGCCCCGGGGCTCCCAGCTCTGTTGTGCTACTCTATTTATTTATTGATTTTCCTAAAAAACTCGAGACATTAAAACTTCTCTGCAGTGCATTGAATGTATTTTCCTCCGGGAAATAAAAGTATGTTACAAGTTAAACTCACCTCTGCAATTTCAACCATAAAGCCACACCGATTGTAAATTGTCTACCTTCTTTCTGTCCTCTCCGCATTGAATCCTGAACATGCAGAAACAGAAAGTAATTTTCTCGCTCTAATTTAAAATTTCCTTACCACCACCTAGCATGATACCTATGTACCAACATTTTATGAAAACAATGTCTTTTTTTGCATTTGATTGCATAAAGCGTCACAAATAGACCCATTTTGATCTAGAACCAATGTCACAAAAGCTTACGTAAGACCCATTTTCCCACAGCCCACAAGGTGCTTGCAACCCATCAGTCCGACAAAACCCGACCAAAATCCAAAAAAAAAGAGAAAATTATAATTTTCATTTCAATAAAGATGTGACATAATTCCATCAAATATCCTTTGTCATGACACCCAGTGGGAGTTTTTAATTCAACGGAACAAAATTGAACACAGAAGTCTTTTCGACAATGGTCGACGACAAAATGTAACTTGGTCTGTAGATGATAGCCCGTGTTGCACACCAACAACTATGAAAGGTTAATTAATTTTCATCCAACTGGGGATACACACCTCAAAAACAAAAAACCAAAAAAATGAGAGAGACCGAGTTTTATGTAGGAAAGAATAAAGGCACCTTGTATAACAGCAAGAAAAACGAATGGAAAAACAAGACTGCGATGTTTTCCATTCTTGTCGGATATACCTGTTACATTTCAATGGCAGCACAATTAAATGTGTTTTTCACATTCTGTAAGGACGAGAATATAGGTACAAGGTTCTACTCTATACCACACAATTGCTTAACAAATGACAGGCAAATATAATTAACCTCAGATCCCTTTCACCTAACAACTAAATAGCAGAATGGCTTGAGGACGAAGGAAATAATAGGAGAAATAGAAAATAATTCATTAACATAATAGTTGTGGTACTTGTTGTGGAAGGTAATAGTGGATAGGAGCTATTGTGGTTAGGTAGAAGCGCATTTGCATTTTCGTTTTCATTGAAAATTTGCTTTTTGATAAAATTTAATTTTACATTATGAACCATTTTCGATAAGGCATAAGTGAAGTTGAGAAGCTTTATTTACTATTTTCTTTTTAATGGGCTCAAAGAAATCGTTTTCAAAACGGATTTGCTTACTTAACAGGACTTATTGCTAGTCACGCAACAAGAGGCATTTTCGTTTGAATTAAATTAAAATTCCTGCATACCTCAGTTATGATTGCCGCATGGCAGTTAAATCGAATTAATCATGCAAAAGCCTTGCATTTGCCAAGTTTTATGTTAAACTCTCTAAAAGGTCTTCAATCATACAAGTTGACAAGAGAAAAATGCGTACGTGAGATTGTTGGGGTGGTGCTGGGGTGAGGTACGTAAAGACTATAAATGGCGCCCAATGCCAGACATTTTTCGTTTAATTCAAAAAGAGCACATCAGTTAACGCAGTTCACTGAGGGGCTTTGTTAAGACCTTGTGAATTTCCCGATGGCATTTGTAGCATTTTTGTAACAGCGTGGCATCACCTGTGAGAAAATGTCACGCTGTCACTTATTGAATTGATCGTTACATAAACTGTAAACATGAGCCAGAAAGAATGTTGAGCCGCACAGCGAAGAATAAAAACTAAGATTGGCGCCCAATGCCAAACATTTTCCGTTAATTCAAAAAGAGCACATCAGTTAACGAAGTTCACTGGGCAAAAGAATTTCTTATGCTGAAAAGAGGCTTTGTTAAGACCTTGTGAATTTTCTATCATTTGTTGCGTTTTGGTTACAGCGTGGCATCACCTGTGAGAAAATGTCGCGCCGTCAATTATTGGATTGATCGTTATGTAAACTGTAAACATGAATAAGAAAGAATGGTAACCTGCACAGCGAAGAATAAAAACTAAGATTGGCGCCCAATGCCAGACATTTTCCGTTAATTAAAAAAGAGCACATCAGTTAACGAAGTTCACTGTGCAAAATAATTTTTTATGCTGAAAAAAGGCTTTGTGTATTTCCCGAAGCCATTTGTTGTATTTTGGTTACAGCGTTTCATCACCTGTGAGAAAATGTCACGCTGTCACTTATTGAATTGATCTTTACATAAACTGTAAACATGAACCAGAAAGAATGTTGAGCCGCACAGCGAAGAATAAAAAACAAAGATTGGCGCCCAACGTCAAATCCACGTTGGGCGCCAGTTTTAACTATTGTTTTCAAATTGAAGTATAATGAAATCTCCTTAAACATGAGGTAGAGGCATTGTACAGCAATCTTAAAACTGAAAAACTCGCAGACTTATTCAATATCCTCTAGAGAGCTTAAATAAAAACAAAAACCAGAGTTCTTTTCATTTCTCGCTTGCCTCTTTTGTTCCAACTCAAAATTAAGCAGTATTTCATAAACTCAATCGGTTTCATCCAATAAATACACTATAACGGCGGCCATAGATCTTCATTACCTCTTCATAACGACCGACCATAAAGATTATTGAATGTTGTTTATGTCACCTTTAAGCATCATCATCATTGTCGCCGTCACTGATACTCATTCATGTCAATATTTCACATCAGGTTTGGTGAGTTTATTCTGTTTGCCATTGCTCGTTGTTGAAGCGTCACGTTGCTAATTTCAACAGCTTCATATCCATTCAAACCTGTCGTGGCATAGACTGTACTATACAAGGACACCAGCCCCCGGAAGGGTGTTCCAGTTGAGGATATTGCTGCATCATAGTATACTTCCTATCTACGGCTATGTGGTGCAAGAGGTAATGCATAAATGTATATAGAGTTTCTGTGCCGGAGATGATGCCATTTGGTCATTAAGGTGGAATTGAATTTTATATCGGCACAGCTTACTTTTTATTGCCATCACGTTGCAGTGTATATGAACGTCTGCGGAGCAGATCATTCCTACAAATCTGTACAAGAGTAATTCTTTTTCCGCCTATCTCGTCAATCGATGTGTGCAACTATTTTTCCAGAGATTATACCTGGCTTAGGCTTAGGAGTTACTTTGGTATATCATTCTCGTGTGGGTAGTTCTAGGAACGATTTAGGTGAAACGGTTTTGATTCGCTGGATCTACAATCGTTAGAGCAGCGATAAATGCTTTTTCAATACACCTCTGGTGAATCGTTTTAATACAAACTGATTCCCGAATCGAAGGCCAATTGCCCTTTGATGTGAAATGGTGCTGTGTGTTTTACTCCCGTATACAGTGAGTCTAGGAGGTGAGTCCTTAAAACTACAATCATTTTGAATTTGAAAGAAAATACAAATTTAATGGAACTCACTTCCAAAACATGGAAAGGCCTACGAAGCGGCCTGAATGAATGCGACTTTTCAGAGCACTGGTAGAAAGTGGAGATTGTGGGAATTCCAAAAAACCGAGCACCAAGACAACGTTTTAGGAAAAGAAAAAAGCCATTTGCGTGCTCATCAACGGAGTACAGTCAGGGAGGACTTTTTCTTCGAGGTCTCAAGACATGCTGTGACAACAAGATGATCATCATTATATTTTTGAATTCCACTTCCCATTTCGTTCACTCCTGAAGCTTCACGCTGAATAATCAACTGTATTACGAGCACAGCAAGGATGTTTAATCGACGTTTAGAAAGCGTTTGAGTTTTCAAAAGCACATTGCAAGCACATTGCAGGGGATTCGCAGAAGATGATTATCTCTCCGTTAGTGTCACAACCAAGTGGAGGAGGAACATAACCGACTTAGAGTGCAAAACTGAAAGAACTCAGCTGATATCGAAATTGTTAAAGAAAGATGTTCTTTGAGCCTCAGGTTCAGCCCCAAGAAGCTCTCGCGTAAATAGGTTGCTGCTTTGCTCTCTAAATTTTAAAGAACAATATGTTTTGGCCTTCCCCAACACTCCGGATACTGCTCTCGACGCACTGCTGAGTCTTCTTTTCCTTTACACTTACATCATGGAGTGTTTTCTCAAGACCATCTCTCCTTTAAGGACATGTGGTCTCTGGCACAATTCGCACTGGAATTTGGATTAACTCGCAAGCAGCATATCTCTTGACTCATGTCTAATGGGATTGCCGTCCGATACGTTGAGTAAGTAAGTAAGTCTCAAACTGCGTCAAAAATACACAGTCAACTTTCCTCCGGTTCAGGACTGGACCAAATGGCCTTAAGGTACGTTACGAACAATGGCTGGATGGGGAGATGTATTTGTATCTGCAGCGACAGTCAAGTTGTGCTTAAGGCTCTACTCAACCCTTTACCTACTTTGAAAGTGATCCAGGATTGCAAGACCTCTCTGAATGCGGTCAGAAGACCAAATTCTTAAGTTCTCTTGAGTTCCAGGCCATCACGGCATAGCTGGAAACAAGATGGCCGATGAACTGGCAAAACAAGAATCTCACACAGCTTTCTCAGGACCTGAACCACCGCTTGGTTCACCAGAGACCTCAGTGAATGGATCTGTCAAGACCACAGCCGTAGATGGCATGCCTCCAATGGATGAAGACAGACAAAAGTTTTGCTGAAGTCTGCAACACTTTGCTATCTTGTAGGACAAAAGAATGTACAAAGCTGATTGTCTCGGGGTACTTCTCTTTTAAGTTTTAACTATTTTTTATACGTGCTCGGCTAAAGTGATGTCAAACTCTAAAAATCCTGTGGAGAAGACGACGAGCACGACACAGCAGGGCACTTTCTCAGCAAATGCCTCGATACCATGTCATAGATTCTCGACGCAGACATGATGGGAGCTGGTAACCTAGGCTTAATATGGGAGCATATTCGGGCTATTCTACGATAATCTGGCAAACTATAACAAAAGATTGTTGCTATCTGGCCGTACAACAGACTAGTGGGTTGAGGTCTGAGTGCACTAGTTAGTGTTTTAATAACCTCCGACAGAAAGAGGAATGTCAGCTTAATCGGTATGAAGAATTTCATAGGAAAAAAGACAGCTCGAACCAAAGTACATAAATGCAATGACTCTTGGTAACGATCAACGACTTAATCGGAATCAGTAAAGACAAGGCAATCATTTTCGACAGCAGCTGTAGTCCACCACAGTCAGCTGGCTATCCTCAACTTAAGTCCCAACGTCCTTTCTTTCCAAGGTCATGGAATCGTTGATAATCATCTTATGAAATATCTTGAAGAACGAAAGCTTCTTAATGACCGACAGTACGGCTTTCGTAACAAACGGTCCATTGGCTTATCTCACCGAAAAGTGGAACCAATCTTTACATTGTTTTGGAGAAAGTAAGATTATTGCACTTGATATTTCTAAAGCATTTGGTAGAGTTTGGCATCAGGCTCTTTTATCGAAAATGCGTGCTTTTGGTATCGATGAGTATCTTCTTCGTTGAGTTAGAAACTACCTTTCCGACCGTTCAATACAAGTTGTATTGGATGGCTTCAAGTCTGATACCCACTTCATAAATGCTGGTGTGCCCCAGGGCTCCGTTTTGTCTCCAGCTCTCTTCCTCATTTTCATAAATGATCTCTTGTCTCAAACTTCTAATCCGCTTAACTGTTTTGCTGACGACTCGACCCTCAGCTTTTCATATTCGTTTCCAAATTCACGTCCCTGCTCTTCGGATGTGGAACTGGAACGGCTGCGTTTGATAAGCTCATTGAATTCTGACCTTGACAGCATTGTTACATGGGGTCATAAAAACCGAGTAGAATTCAATGCTTCGAAAACTCAATGCTGTCTCTTGTCGTTGAAGCTTAACATTCCTCCATTGCCATTATCCATGAATGGTACCTGCATCGAAGAAACCGAAAAGCTGTCAGTACTTGGTATGTGTGTAAACGATGATCTTCGTTGGAATGACCACATATTTGAAGTCGCCAAAAACGCTGCTAAATGCTTAGGTTTCTTAAGACGATGCAGGAAGTTCTTCACCCCTTCTGATCTGGCTACAATTTATAAGGCCTTCATCCGCCCAAAACTGGAGTATAACTTCCATATCTGGTCAGGTGCTTCTCAAACATCTTTGCGCCTACTTGATAGGGTTCAAAAGAGAGCATTGAAATTGATAGGTGATAGTTCAATCGTAGAATCGATTGATTCTCTTGAACATCGTTGAAACGTTACCTGTCTTTGGCTCTCTTATTGCTTTTTCTATAAACAAAGCTCTAGTGAAATAGCCAGCTGCATTCCTTCCCTGAAACAATTTAGCCGCAACACCCGCCTCGCTAGGAATGCTCATCAGTTTTACCTTGAGCCCAACTTCGGGCGTACAGTCAAGTATAGAGATCCTTATTTTAGTCGCACCACCCGAATGTGGAATGCTCTACCTGACCCTGTTTTTCCCTTGCATTACGATTCACAAAAGTTCAAAAGCAACGTGCATCGATATCTCCTTTCAAATCCTCTCCTATTTTCCTAAATGCTCGCACTGTGTTTAATAACATTATAAGGGTAATCATAGCCCCTTGATGTGCGCGTTAATTATAAAAAAAAAAACATAAGCTGAAAGAACAAGGGGTATCGGGCTAAAATCGTTTTCTTGAATTTGAATACGGCAGCACTCTTGCTTCAATAAACTTTGTGTCGTAAAGCTCTTTGAAAACTGTTAAAGCTTTCTTCCCTTTTGGTACTGTTTTTACGTGTATATTTTTAGTACACACAAATAGTGAGCAAAAGTTTTATCGATCGAACAAGCATTCTGCATTCAGCAAGGGGTATATGAAAAACTAGATCAAACATTTCTTGAAACGTCGATTTTCGGAAGCCAATTTCAACATATTCGATTTACTTCACTACAAATTTTGTGATGTAGTATCTTAGTAGAGTGTTGAGAGCGTGAAGGACTCGCTTCATGACCTCTGTCCTTGTCTTTTTTTTTTTAAGTACAACAATTTCCATATTCTAATTGCTCCTTCTACTTAAAGATAATATAAAGCAGTTTCATCAACGAGAGCTGTTTGTAAACCCCCAATTTTGAGTGAGCCTGATGCGACATAGCAGTCAAGAAGATATGTTCAAAGAACCGACAAGACTTCATAAATATTTCTTTGACTCACTGTATACGAACGACCATCGCATTGATAAAATAAAAATTGATTGAAAGCTCGTTAACGTGATTATTGGTCGCCATCATGCCATAAAATGAAATCCTAGAAGGAAATGTTGTGGAAGAACATTATCCCTTGAAATGTATAAATTCTGAAGCTTATATCGATTCACCTTTGTTTTTTGTTTCATCTCCAAATTAATTGAATTAAAAACTAACACTTCGAATTGAGTTATTAAATTTCGAGAAAGACAAAACCATCAGCTATTACAAATGACTTTCATGACTTTTATGCTCTTCCCCAAAACAACTATTTCTCCCTTGTCCAATTTGCATAGCATGAGTAAGAAGACCTCTTCATTTCGTCTCATTCTCCCAGGTAATAATTGCTTAAATTATGAATGATAATGGTCCTGGTTGAGCTCCAGGGTATGATAGTCCAACGGGGCCACTGCATTTACATGAAAAGAAATCATTAAGTATAATGAGAAGTTAATCGGTGAATAATAGATAACCATTTTATCGACGCTAGCCCATCCAGGCATTCCTCCCTTTGGTATCATTTGCATGGAATTAGATTTTCAAAGCCTCTATGAAATTGTCTGTTGCATAAATGAGTTTGTTTTGGCAGAGGCTTAGGACTTAAATTTGTTTCGTTAGTTGATTGCTTTTGTGTGCCTGTGCCTACTTTTGTTGGTAAAGTTATAATAATATTCAAATCACCGTTAAGAAGACTGCGTTTTTTGATTCATTATTTGCATGAATTTTGAGCGATGATTGTCAGCATAGAAGAATTGGTCTGAACAGAGTTATTATCATGAAGTCTCACAATAAATCAGTTTCGTCCTTAGTAAGGACTCCTTACCCTCTAGTTCAACTGTCTTTGGTACAAATTTTCTCAATCACTTTTAATTAAATTTTCGGCCTTAGCATCATATCTGTTAGAACAAGAGCACGATCGCAATGATTGTTTTGCTCACGCCATTTACTTTGAAATGAGATATTAACGAAGATGACATTTGCGTGACTTACCTTCGCACTATTGCTAGGGAGAATTTGATAGCCACTATATTTTATAAATTTAATTCAAGTCGTTTAATTTCCATGCGATGCGATGGGCTGATGCACATTGTGTTTCTCTGTAGCACAAGATCTTCAAATCGTAGAACTACAGTGAAATTGAATCTGGTGTACTTACTGACCTAAGTCTATAATAGTCGTGCGGCATGTAATAAACCAAATTGCCTTTCTGGATTAAGTCATATGAAAGCAGAGCACAATTTTCTTTATTTTCATGGTACAATAGTTGCAACTAGCCATTCGTTCTAAAACTCATTACACTTCTCCTACTTAAAACAACATTAAAGTGTCACAGTTATACCCAAGCTTAAATTAATTGCCTTCCAGAGATTTACTCCAGATATGCTTGCAAAAACATCCGCATTAGAGGTCATCCCATTGAAGCTGGTTCAGTGAACTGTGCTGTGCCCCTGTGACATTAATTTCACCAACAACACACAAGAACTGTTCATATCCTTCTCATCGTTTGTTTTTGTGTTTTGTGTTTTGTGTCGGATGCAAAAACAAAAATCGTTTTTATTTTATGAGTGTGTATATGTTATGACACTTTTCGTGCAGATTTCATTTTATCTATCTTGTTTTCCAGGCAACGGATGCCAAAAAATTATCCGCCCAAAATGGAAAAACACCAACATAAAAATAAACAAATAAAAAGAAGAAAACACAGCAGATTGCTGATGTTAAAAAAACTGTTACAACTAACAAAAGGATGAATGAGTACCACCAGCAGCACTCGGTGCCATTTTACATGGCTGAGTGTATGTTTTCATGAAAAAAAGGAACAGACTTTTTCTTTGTCGAAGATCCATCAAAGGTTAAACAATCATTATTTGGCGATGATGTAGGATTTTGTTTTTTGTTGATGGGTGTCTGATAAATTTACGTGGATGATTGGATTAGGTAAATTAGTAAGTGCCTTGGAAAAAGATGAGACATTTGAAATTTAATTGGATTACATTGACACCATGAACTGTTGACAATTTTGGGTAGCTGACAAATTGAATACACTTAACGGCTACCTCGAAAGCATTCATGTGTGAAATCAAGGGTCAGAGGGCTCAGTGTCTAATTGACAATTGTTCGGTTGAGTCCTTATAGCGATTAATAGTTAAAGAGGAGTGGAAAAGTTCCTGCTGGGGATCTGATTAGCTTAACTCTGTCCAAATTACTAGAACCTAAAAATATAGCCTGCACCTAATCTCCAAAGGCTTTAGTACAGGTCAAGAGATGTGTTCTTCGCCCTTTGCTCAATCAAGTTTCAGTTCTCGTAAGCATACGTTTTTAAATGTTTTTTTTTTTTATCAGAACAAATCATCAATCAGAACAAAGCCAGTTACAATGAATTGCGGTGACGGCTTAGAACATCATTACAAGCTCCTCCGCTTGTCGAAGGAGTCAAAAAATGCTTCTGGAGTCTAGCGACAAATTAATTTCAATTTCCCACAAGTTTGCTTTCAGATCCCAGGGCCTACCCTGGTCCCATTGTAGTAGGAGGAGGATCAAATCAAAACAATGGAGCATGCATTTGTCGAAAAATTTATATTTTTGGAAATGTTTGAAATACTTCTTGTAAATGCTGATAACACTACTCTGCCAAGCACAACCACTGCTTTCCATGCTACTTATCCTGGTTTGAATCTTCACGGACTCAGTGGCCAGAAAAGTAATTGGGCGAAAAACTCGCTGGTTTTAAAGTCTGAAGTATGACCACTAGTTTTTGAACTGGAAGATACGATGAGCATCATTCGAGTAGAAATCTTGTGTTTCCGAGAAACAAAATGGCGAAAAATAAAAAACTGGGTCCGTTTTCTAGATGTAAAGAAAATAGCCTACAGGGTGTTGGAAAGCATTTAAATAAAAATGGAATCTGTATGATCCTTAAGGAAGAACAACTGGCAGCGTATTGGACATTCAAAACAATAGAGGCCGTTTGATTTGAAATGATGATGCAAAGAAAAGTATGAAATATTTGCTTCCCAAATTGCTCTTCAGATGGAGAATAATGAATTTTAGCTAGATCTTCTCAAGAAACGAGGATAATGAAGACCATGGAGTTAGCGAAACAAGGAACCCTTCTGGCGAGTATATTCGGAGTATGTGCTTGTGCATGTGCAGATCATATTGTCTTATCGTGTTAGGTACCATAGTCATGAAACAAGGCTTGGGTGAAAGATTGCAAAGTGCTGTAATCCAGCAACAACTTCCTCTTCTAACAGATTTTCTAGTAGTAGGGGAGCCCAGGATGCTAAATTTGCAGTTACTAAAGCGTCATGGGGACTTATTGCATTGTGAAGTTTACGTTCTAAAATAAAAAAATGTGTATGGCAGTTTGCCATTTTAGTTAGGCGAAGAGCGTGTATGAACTTTTAAAAATGTAAAAAAAAAACAGTCGCATTGAAATACTCGAGCGCGTCAGATATTCATAGAGTATACGCGCTTTGTCCCTGTTATTTGTCGCTGTTATCCCAGCAGAGGCAAAAATGTTTTTCCACGGGTATCGCCTATCGCGAGGAATTGGCAAGTCCTCCGTTAGTAAATTCATTACCATGAAAAGCGCTTTCTCGATTAGCCGTTCGAAACCGGCAGCTAATTGTAGGTCCCCTCCATTCCCTCACAAGGCATGGTTGTGAGAAATGCGCTAGGCCCAGGGGCTTCTCGCTCTGTTGCGCCACCCTATTTATTTATTTATGATTAACTGGGGGCAGATGGGCGTAAGGAGAGGTTGAAAAAAAAGTTATTCGAGCGTATATCAGATTTTTAAAGTGAATGTAAAGTGTACTCAAAAAAGTGTATATTTCAATAATCTGACAATTTGAGTGGGGCCATAAGTCATGGCTGATTTTTAAGAATGTAAAAAAAACACGTGACCTTGAAATACTCGAGTGCATCAGATTTTTATACAGAGTGATCAACTAGATGTCTTCGTCCTCCAGGATGATAATCTGACAATTATATGGGGGCGTACTCTTAGTCTGACAATTTGAAAGTAACAATTATTTGTTGTCTCAATTTTTTCTTACTGGATGCAATAAAAAAATGTGTACACATATTATGTACATATTTACAAATTCTGATTTGAAATTTTGTTGAAAATACTAAAAAAAAACCCCTGAAAGTTTGACCCCTTAATATTAATTTTAAGTGCTCGATCAAGAGATGTGAAGATTTCCCATTGAAAATACACGGAAACCCTGATTTTGTATTTTTAAATTTCTATAGCTCAGCGGCATTTCATGGGATCGTTTTATACGAAGATATTTTTTTCTCAAAATTTAACGCTCTAAAAAAATGTTCTTTTTGGCAAAGTCGTTATTCATACCGGCCAGGTGGTACGGGCCACTAAACCTGATTTTTCCATAAAATTCACGTTATTTCGCAGTTATCTCGTAAATAACAAAAGCTACGGAAAAATTGTAAATTACAAACTTGTAGATAATTTAGTTTCCTACAAAAAAGGTCTTTTTGACCAAATTGCTAATATCAAAACTAACCGAGATATTAACCATCATATATTATACCTTTTATTGGCGATTTTACCTAAATCGCCCTAAGAAAAATGTCAGATTGTATGTTTTCCGTAATCCTGATAAGATTACCTTCAAAATAAAAAAAAATTTATCGCCCTCGAGTATTTCAAAATGTCGATTTTTTTTACATCTTTGTGACTCGCCTGCTTACCTAGGCCCCGCTCAAATTGTCAGATTATTGAAATATACACTCTTCTGGATGTAATCAACCTACCATCTCTTAATCTGACGCGCTCGAGTATTTCCGAGGATCGACTTTTTTTTACTAATCTGACGGGCTGCCCTCAACGAACGCCCCAGCATTAAGGTTTCATATATGGTAGGAGTACATTACAGGGTGCAAGGTTTCTCTCCATATGATTTTCTGACGGTAACGCGCAAAATCCCCTCTTGGGCTCCCCTACTATAGAGAAGCGGTGACAAATATGAAGCAAACTAGAGCTACAAGACATGTCTGCTCGTTACGTGGAAGTTCAAAGTTCTAATCCCAGAAGCATAAAACTATTTTTCTACAGATGACGCTTTTGTCGAATAGTTGACAAGTCCTCCGACAGTAATTTTCGTTGCAATGAAAGCGCTTTCGTATTTATCCGTTTGGAATTGGCAAAAAGATGTAGGTCCCTTCCAATTATCGCAGAAGGTATGGTGGAAAGAAATACGCTTACGCTCGCGGCTCCCCAGCTTTGCTGCGCACACCTGCGTATTTAATTATTTTAGGGCTACGAATGAATTATTGCAATTGTAAAAAATTTCTTTAAATTTATTAAATAAAAAGCTGCAAGTTTGCTTGCTTTTCATCAAGTGTAATGGACATAATCCTGTAAGTGGCTCTTGGCTTGTAAGCTTGTATCTTTGTGTTACAGGCCCAAGTACATAATCAAGTAATACACCTAAGTTAGACAGAGAAAAATGCTAGCTGTTCATTTCTTATAAGCAGAGATAAGTATGTGCGAAACACCATCGACACACTTAAAAATGTCGGGATCAAGGAACAAACATTGTGTGATTGCCCTAAAAAAATTTGTTTAAAGAAAACGAAACCACTGCTAGGAGTCTTGACAGCAAACTATCATCAAGTCAAAGAAACTTGGTGTTGGAACGATGAAACTTAAGCAATGATAGCTGCTTTTAAATCATGGTTAAAGTGTCACCTCGAAATGGAATACAGAAGCTTCAAGAAGGGAGGGAAGAAGTTCACCCAACTCCAAGCAATAATCAACGGGAACATTCATTTTGGTAAAATTTAATTGATTTGAAAGCAACCAGAAAACACTTCCTTTGTAATTTTTTTTTTCAAGTTTGGATTGATTAATTTTATTCGCACTTTTTGTATAATATTAAGTACACTTTTTAACATCCTTAATGATCTTATCATGCCGAAATATTGAGCCATAATCCGGTAACAGAGCTTCCCCAAAAAGCCTGATGTGGAAAAAAATTTTGCGATGTTTACTGGAACCCGACCGGAAATTATCTTAAACAAAAAAGACTATTGAAATTTATTCAAATTATCACTATCAAATCTCCCCCAACGTTTCTTCATAATATTTATTCAATCATTTAAAAACTGTTGGTGGCCGTCTAAAGTTAAATTGCAGTGAACACGGACTTTGAAAAAGTAGTTTTTTGAATAGGCTTTAAAGCTGCTAGGTAACAGTAGGATGTCTGCATAGCCCATATATACAATTATATGGAAAACGTCTTCAATTTTGCTTAAGGGATTACAATTCATGGAAAAAAATTAAAAAAATCGAAAATATCCCTAAAATATCCGCTTAAAGAACGAGAAATGTGAGGAGACTAGTTTGTTAGACACAAGATGCTAACAAAAGACGCACAAGGAAAGTTTGAGGATGTAAAGATGGCGACAGTATTGGGCCCATAGATTGAACAAATTCAAAGTCCGGTACTAGTATCAACAGCTGAATCGCTGACAAATTAGCAGCTCAAAAACTGCGAGCTTGACAAAATACTGGAAACGAAAGCCCAATCGCTTACAAACCAGCAGCTCAATCGATGGTAGATCAACTGTCAAAAACCGGAAAGAAAATATCCAAAATTCTGGAGGAGGCAGAAAACTTGGTATCTCTGTAAGAACAACATACCCCTAGCTTTCCTTTCGAGTTAGTAGCCTGTACACTACATTGTTTCCTTACCAAACATTGTCCGATTTTCAAGAGCGTTTTCTGAAAACTTTGCCTGACTTAGCGAAAATACCCCACATCACACTGATAGTTGGTGAGTCAGTTATGAACTCCTAAAAAAGCAAAAGTTAAGGTCAGACGAGGTATCATATGAGTTTGGAAAAAAGATCGGAAACTTTCGGCTTAGATGGCTCACGGTTCTCATCCCCAAGATCTAAAGAGTTGATAGTCTACTTAAACAAATTTAGAGAAATTTCAAAGTTAGCTACACCAATGTACTAAGAAGTGGTGGAAGCACGAAGCTGTGATAATTATCGTTCGATCGAGCTGATATCCCAAACTTTGAAAATCGCTGTGCAGGTGTTCGGTAACCAAATGCGTAAAGTAATTGGTCCATCTCATAACTAATGCGGATCTGCCGTAGACTGTTAACAGCAGACGCAGTCGAATTTATAAAGATCCTTAAATAAAACATAGTGATTCCTAAAAAATTGTATGCTGAGCTTGCTGTCTTTGAAATGAAAAGCACGGGATCAAATGTGGGTGGTATTAGTTAAAAAAAAAACGAATATTTTTATTGCCGTGCATATTGAAAATAACATCGGTCCTAGAACAGACCCTTTAGGGACACCTTTTTTTAATGTAAGGAAGTAGCTTAGTTTGCCTTCTATAATCATAGCTTGTTTCCTATTACTGAGATAAAAATTAAACAAAACATGAATTTATATCTCTAAACTAGACCGATAGAGTTTATCAAGTAACATTTTGTGATCTACCAACTCAAAGGCTTTTGACATGAGCCATATTGAATTCAGAAGAATTAAATCCTTTATAAGATCACTGCTGAATCCGAGAATGGCATTTTCTGTAGATTTTCCTGATTTGAAACGGAACTGATTGTGTGAGACATGAGTCTGTAATTTTTAAAATCTTTACTTTTTTTTAGAGAGCTACAACTTTTACACACTTTAGTGATTGAGAAAGCTGCTTTTTATAGAGAGCTACAACTTCTTCACACTTTAGTGTTTGAGCAAGCTGCCACGCATGTTAAATAAGTCACAAAGTATGTCACTTGTAAGGGTAAATCTGTAGAAACGGCCCTACACACCTTGGTTCGTACTATAGAATATTCCCTCCATCACAAAAAATTCACTCTGGCCGCTTTCCTCGACATTGAGGGCGCCTTCAATAACGTCAGTAACTCTGCGATTACAAAGGCACTGACGAAGCTCAAAGTAGATGGTTCCATAGTGGAGTTGATAAATCTAATGCTAAAAATCAGGAGAATCAACTCCACTCTAGGAAACTTCTCTGCAAAGAGATCCGTCAGTAGAGGAACACCGCAAGGCGGAGTCCTATCCCTTCTTCTATGGAATCTAGTCGTCAGTGAACTTCTAGTTGATTTAGAAGCTGATTGATTAAAAGTGATTGCATATGCAAATGACGTCATTGCGGAATCTGGCAAACATGCTCACGTCCTTACGGACCTAATGCAGACCGCTCTAAATAAACTTGTAAAATGGGCGGGAAAATGTGATCTAGGGGTCAACCCGCAGAAAACTGAACTCTTTCTCTTCACCAGGAAATACAAAATTCCTCAACTAATAACTCCATCAATTAATGGAATCCCACTTGAACTTTCAAATGAAGCCAAATATCTAGGTATAATCCTAGACAAAAAGCTAAATTGGAAAGCCAATATACAGGAAAGAATCAGGAAATCCACCGTAGCCTTATTTTCCTGTAAAAAAGGCATTGGTAATAAATGGGGTTTCTCCCCCCAAATCACCCACTGGGTCTACACCGCGGTCATCAGACCAATACTCACATACGGATTAGTGGTATGGTGGCTCTTGATTAAAGGACCTAATGCGATAATTTAAGCAAGGTCCAACGAACAGCTTGTTTGTGTATAAGCGGAGCACTGAGATCAACACCCTCAGCTGCCCTAAATACACTCCTTAACCTCACTCCACTAGATATCTTCAACAAACAAATGGCCGCCAGTAAAGCCATTCGTATGAGAGCTATCTCCCAATGGACCGTTAATAACATCGGCCACGCTACAATCCTGAATTTATTCGGATCAATCCCTTGCCACTCCGACTACACCATCCCCCAATTGGTCTTTGATAATAAGTTCCAAGTCTCAATCCCACCGAGAACGAACTGGGAAGACGAAAAATTGTGTCGCTTATCTCTTAAGGAGATGGCTGAACAGTTCAATATTCACCTTATTTGGGTGCCGGGGCACAGAGATATCGTGGGTAACTGCAAAGCCGATGAACTCGCCAGAGAAGGAACCGTTCTACCGATCTCAACCAGCAGGTTGAATATTGGCATACCAATCGCTACATGTAAACTAATGCTAAAGCAAGAGGCAATGGATAGAACAAATCATAGGTGGAACAATATCACCACGTGCGTGGCAAAAAAACGGATATGGCCAGGACTAGATCCAAAACGCACAAGACATTTGTTATCCATAACCAGATTGCACGTTAGCTCCGTAATCAATGTCATCACCGGACATTGTCTGATAGGAAGACACGCCATAAGACTTGGCGTTCCCTCTAATGACTTCTGCAGAAGTTGCTTAGATGAGGAGGAGGAGCAGACAATCCCACACCTCCTCTGCTCATGTCCTGCACTCTCTTTTAAAAGAAAATGGCATCTAGGAAAATATTTTCTTGATGATCCAAGCGATCTGGTGAATACAGATCAGCTACATCTCCTTCTTTATTAAAAGCTCCAAATGGTTTTGTTAAGTGAGGGACTTCCTCGCATAATTTCTATGGTATCACTATAGACCTAATATTGGTCTAAGTGTGTCAGTTTGTTTTCCTGACAGCCATTTTAAACCTAACCTACTATTTAATAATGAGTTCGCACATTGTTCTTAAAATATAAATAAGTGGCATATTTTTTTGACTTGTACTGTATAGTCTCCACTCCAGCAAAACCAACAAACCTCCAAGAGCAAAAGCTCT
The DNA here is from genome assembly GCA_949752695.1 of Melanostoma scalare. Classification (NCBI taxonomy): domain Eukaryota; kingdom Metazoa; phylum Arthropoda; class Insecta; order Diptera; family Syrphidae; genus Melanostoma; species Melanostoma scalare. Next base: position 22,429,217 of record OX456984.1, on the reverse strand, counting down.
CACTGAAACACAAACAAACACTATTCCAAAGGTAAAAAATTGGCACTCACTCGATGACAACCACTGCCTGTTAAATAAGGAAAATTCGCTCTAAAAGTGAATTATCTGAAAAGAAAATTCCACCACTTTTCCGCACACACTTTGTGCTTTGGGTTGGTTAGATTAGAGCTTGGTTGCGTGTAAACAAATTTGACACTGCTTTGGCCTGGCATGGCACTGGCAAATACCATTTTGCGATAAAAAGCCGGAAAATATGAAAATTTTTGATAAAATTGTGTGGAAGAAAGTCCCTCTGTCTCTCACAGTCTCAGTCTAATTTATTTTCCTTTCCATTGCTCTCTTTCTCTCTCTCTCGCTTTCTGGTAAAATTCCCATAGACTATACAATTTTCAAAGCTGATGGGTGGTTGGGTTTCGGTGTGATGGTCGTTTTATGTTTTTTTTTTTGGCAGGCAACTAACTTTCGCTGAGTATTGCAAGTTCTGCACATTTCCACACAACTAGACATTTTCAGTTGATTTGAAGTCTTCGGCGAAAATGGACGTGTAACGGGATTTTTTTTCACACACTCGAAAAGGAAGAAGAACAAGAAAAAGAAGAAGAAGTAGAAGAAGAAAAAAAAAATATACAAAGATAATTCAAAACAACCCTCTTTGCTCCGCGAACGTTCGTTGATGTTGTTGTTTTTATTAAGTTTATAATTTAATGTTCGTACTTTTTCAATAATTTTCCTATGGAACTACTACTAAACTAATACTTTTTACTACTTTAACCACTACTACCACACAAAGGTCATGTATTATTAACAATAAATAAATAAATAAATAAAAGTTTTTCTTCCGTCGTCGTGTCGCTGTGAGAAATTCGCCGCCGCCGCATGTCAAATTTTCTCATCCGTTGTTTTTTAGCGTAAATTTTGTGTTCCGTCGTCGTCGTCGTTTGGTTGCCCATATTTATATACACACAATCGTCTATGTGTGTATTTCTTTTCGGAAAATTCGTCATAACAGAAAAAGAAATTCCCATTTCCTTCGCTACAGTGGTCGATAGTATTCGCCTGTTTGTGACACAAGTGATAGCAAGAAAATATTTTACTGTAAATAGTGTACAGTTTATATATGTCTGTAAATAAAATAATCTTATTTAAAGTTAGTGTTAAAAATTTAAGATTAAATATTCAAACCGCGTAGTGCTTCAATTCTATTTTGACAAAACAAATAAAAAAAAAAAAAAATATATATATAATCGCCAATAGCTAACTAATGAAATAAGTAAATGCTTGGATACGCTTTAAATATAAACTTAAAAACATATTATAAAATAGTAATATAATTACATAAGGAATATTACACTATACTTCGCTCTTTTTTTTTAAATAACATAAATAATCTCTCGCGTGTGTAAAATAATAAAAGAAAAAGTTAGAAAACTTCAATGCCTATGGGTGGAAAATAAAGGATATAAAAACGGATTAATCTACTCACGAACCCAAAAGCACCTCGTTTCGGAAAACTAGGATTAATGTATTTGTAACACAAAAATACTCACAAAAAAAAAGAGAAAAAAAAACTGTTGCAATAGATACCCATACCCAATACACAGTCACAGAGGAGTATATCTCTTGAACCTACAAGAACTTATAAGTAAGGCAAACTAAAAAAAGAAGGGAAATACAAATTCCAGATGCATTCAAATGCTCGTGTATGGATGGCAGCAATAATAAGTACACGAAGGATCTCTGCAACCATTTCCGTTGCAGTAGGCTGAGAGACATAGAGCGAAATATTTGAAAGAAAGAAAAAAAAAAACCCAAAACAGCAGCAGCTATCAAAACTCTTTCCTGTCGGAACTGTCGGCTCGGAAGGATTACAATTTTGTAAATTATAATCAACTCTCTAAAAAGAGAGATAATCTCTATGAAAAGGATTTTTGTTCCATTTCATCGTTTATTAATTACATGTAAGTAAAATTATGAGTGGGGAAATTAAAATACTTCACTGAATGAAACTTTCAAGTGGGTTAAAGTCCCTTTTTGGGTGGTTTCACTTTATGACTTTTTTTTTCTCGTTTTTGTGTGCTTTTGTATTGACTTACTTGCGTGGTGGCATAAGGGGTTTTTTCTCTTACATGGCGCTGTGCTGTCGCTCAAACGTTGAAGGGGGGAATTATTCTAAGGTGTGTTTATGTATTTCATCATGTGTGTTTTGATTGAGGCAAAGTGGGACATCAAAAAGAATGTCTGAGTGTTTATCGACCTAGAGACGAGGTTTTTTGTTGCGTCCTGTGTTGGATATTACAAATTCAAATTTAATGAACTAGTTTTGTTTAAAGTTTCTTTCTCTCGTAGAAAATTCAATTGAATTTCTTGTTTAGTATATTTCGTTGTTTCTTCATTTTTTCCTTTAAACAAGCTTCTAGGTATTTAAGGATGTATTAAAAGTGGTGTAAGAAGCCTCTCCTCAAGTTTTTGGAAATTGATTTAAGCTATATGAGTGTTGTTGATGGCGGAATGAAACGTAAAACATCTTAAGACCAATAGAAAAAAATAGTTTCTTTTTCTAAGCACTGACTATTAGCATTGAAAATTGTCAAGAACGACAAATATTCTTTTTCAATTGATTTGTGCCTTATATTTGTTCATTAATGCGAGTTAGCAAAAAAGAAAAGAGTACAGGAGTAAGGATACTTCTCGAAAAATACCTACAAACGATTTAAAGTAAAAGCTCCGACATATTTGAAGTTGCCAATGCAGCTAAATGCTTAGGTTTCTTTAAACGATTCTTTAGTCCTTCTGATATGGCTTCAATTTATAAGGCCTACATCCGCCCAAAACTGAAGTACAATTCTCATATCAACCTTGCGTCTTCTAGATAGAGTACAACACAGAACGTTGAGATTGACAGGTGATAGTTCAATCATAGAGTCGATTGATTCTCTTGAACATCGTCGAAATATTACTTACCTCACTCTTTTTTAAAGATTTTTTAAGAGGCAGTGCCCTCTGAAACAATTTAGCTTATGCTCATCAGTTTTTACTTGAGCCCAACTTCGAACGTACAGTCAAGTATAGAGATTTAGACGCACTACCCGAATGCGGAATGTTGTACCAGACTCTGTTTATCCCCTCACATTACGACTCACAAGAATTCAAAGCAATGTGCATCGGTATCTCCTATTTAATCCTTTCCTATTTTCCTAAATGCTTGCACTGTGTTTAACATTATAAGGAAATTCATATCCCCTGATGCTTGCTAATTACATAAAAAAAAAAAATACGGTACACTACAACTCCAATGTTGGTAACGACAAATTTATAAAAAAAACGCAAGTGTTTTGTTCTTCAACAATTTCCATCAATTTCCTCCCACAGATTCACATTGCATAGCTTGGGGATGCCCAATTTCAAAAAATGTGCATGGTGTTGCCACTAGTTCCTTATACTTGGCAAGTTGGAGAAGCTTATGCGTATATGTTTTTTTTCCATCGCACAGCGGTAATTTATTGACAGGAACAATTACCCTTGGGAAGAGTACATGGGCTTGCCTAGATAGTGAATGCACCCTTCGCTTATGCATGGAAAATTGAAAAGAGTTCGGTTCAAACCAGTCAAGTGGTTTTTGGTGTTATACATTAGCCAACTGACGACAAAAGTTTAAAAAACTGAAATTTTATTTACTCTCGATAATAAACCACATTACTGCCTTTGTTTACTGAGGTTGCTCAGAATCTTTTTGAATGGAATGAGAACTTTAGTTAAAAATATTATTGGATATACCCAAATATCATCTTCCCCTCCCCGTAACAGTCCATTCTTCGCTGGGTTGGTGGAACTAGATAAAACAAGTATCCTTCCGGTAGATATTGCCTAAGGCTACAAAAGATAGTCGTTGTAGGATGTATGTATTTCTGGTGGCCATGTGTAATTGTCAAGCCACAACTCTAGAGAATCTGATTTTGATCTCTGTTTGATCTCTGATTTTAATTCCTCTGTTTTCCTCAAAATGAGGAAGACATCATCAGCAAGTGGATACTAATCTTCACCATTCAATAGTTTTATGGAAACACATTTGCTGAGACATAATATGCCTGCGCTTTCCCGACGGAAACGTCGACGCATCGGCTGATATGATATCTAACGTAATTCCCAACGGTATAAGATACTTTTTTCCTCACAGAACGAAGAGTGTCTTCCCCAAAAAGAATTCGTGGTTTGATTCGAGCTGTAAAGAGGCGATAAGGGATAAAGAAAGAATTCTTCGAATACTTAAAGACGGCCCTACAGTGAGAAACCGAAATCTGTGAAATGGGCCAGAAATATCTGTTATGCTCATTTATAAAAGGTTAAGTTTTTGAATGACCAAAAAGTAAAGCGAAAAATACTGGTGTGTCCAAAAGGAAGCAAAAACTTATGGTCTTGGAACATCTGACCACATCATCTGTCCCAACGCTCTTTTTCAATGACTCTCCGTATGTCAGCTCCATCGATAAAGCCAATTTGTTGGCAGCCCAATTTGCTGCTTACTCATTTTATGAGTATTCTACAGGTTATCCCAATAATATTATCACTCTACAGATCTTATGCTTAAGAGAGCGCTTTATGTATGTTAAATCACTTTTTTCATTTGAAGAAGTTCAGAATGAAAGAATTCTGTGGCTTTTGGTAGCAAACTCCCATTTATTTGATACTGAGAACTGTATAACAGGAATCCCAACCTCTAATATCGTTTCTTACCTACCTACGTTCTAGTTCCTCAACTACCTCTTCTTGTTTCTTTGTTTTCAGGATCTGCGTCAGATACATGCTTATTCGCCTCCAACTCTCCTCGTCTCTCAGCATCTCCTGAATGATATTATTCGGGCTGAGCTCTCCGATAACTCTATTTATTTCCTGACGGGGATATTCCCATCTACTACACTCGAAAACTGTATGATAAGCGTCGTCTGTCTGCGAATCTCCGTATTGGCACGAAGCACTTCTTCTTTTTCCAATTTTGTGCAGGAAATCGTTAAAATACCCGTGTCCGGTGAGCAACTGTGTGACGTAGTAGTTCACTTCACCATGTTTCCGGTTACTCCATTCGCTTATGTCTCCGATCAACCTAGCAGGCCAGCGTCCCCTGCTTTCCGACTCCCAGCGTTCTTGCCACTTCTGCTGTATGATCGCTTTCGCTTCCGTGTTCGACGCTTCCACGCCGATTTCTGCTTTCTTCTCATGTATGTATCTTCTTACCGTTTTTCATAAAGGTCTGATTTATAAAATGATACAATTCCAATTTCCGTCGTAATTGTGTGAAATAGTTCAAAGTTCCTTGACCGTTTGATGTTTTAAGGTGCACGTAAATGGTGATTGTTCAAACATAGTACTTTTTCAGTTTTTGTTGTTCCGCAAGGGTCAGTTTTGAGACCACACTTATATAATCTATACAGACTTTCCTGGTCTTCCAGGTTGTGAGTCAGCCATCTTTACTGATGATACAGCAATTCTATCGTCGCATAATATCGCTCACAAGTCACAACATTGAGAGGAACCTTAAAAATGCTTTAGAAATATTGAACGCATATTATCACATATGGAAAATTAGCTGAACGCTTAAAAAACTCAAACCATATTTTCCTCAAAAAAAAAAACCTTGTTATTTTCCAGCCAATCAGCTCCAAGTTAATGGAACCAATATAGCGTTGGATACCTCTGTGAAATACCTGGTTATTGGCATTCGTCTTGACTCAAAACTCTCCTTTAACGAGCATATAAGTCAAACCTTAAAGATGATAAAAGTTGTAATAAATATGCCTAACCCCTTCATCTGCCGCAATACGCACTTGGGTAACGATAGTAAAATCATTATCCACAAAGTTGTATTTTTAAAGCTTTACTTTTGTACGGATGTCTCGTATGGGGTAGCACTGCTAAATGTCATTCGCAAAAAACTTCAAACCTCTCAAAATAGGCAACTTAAAATGATGTTAAGATTTCCTTGGCACTTAGAGCGAATGTTGAATTAATTGCTGAACAAATTTAAAAAAATGTACACAAAATTCATTCTATATTGTAAAATGTGCGGTGGAAAACCTTTGTAAAAATATGAAACGGAAAAGCAATTTATACTTTTAAATGTAGCTTTTCAATTCTGTCTGTAAAATTTCGAGGATGTCGTACTTCACGAAATTGCATCTCAGACCTCAGACATTTTTAATTCAAATTGTAATTTCTCGGCCAAAGCTCAATTGCTTGTCGCTATTGTCAATAAAGTAATGACAAAATTATTATTTGCGCATTTCTTACCGTTCAATTGAGAAATTGTCACTAAAAATTTGTCGGCAGATTAGTGAACATTTTCAAAAAATCTCTGTCAACTGTTTTATGACAATTGTGGCAGCTTTCGAGACAGTTCCACAAAAAAAGTCCAATTTTTTTTTGACAGCAATCAAATTGTTATTTACAAATTGTTACCTGTCACATGTCAATGCTTATGAAATAGGGCAATGGGCATGGTGGGCAATGATTGTCGCTTTCTTTCTCAAATTTTCCAAACTCAACTTTGTTTCAAAATATCTTTGTCTCCCTTCATTCCACACAGACATTGTTGAGAAAAATTCACAATTCCCTGGCCTGTCCCCATTCCCTAAATGTTGTTCTTAATTAATATCTACATGAGTATTCTTTAACGAAACAAGTGGCAATTATCCATTTAAAGCAGGAAAGTTTCGGGTTCAATTAATTTCATTCTTTATACTCTTTGGGATGCTGTGTTGGATATTGGTAAATATTTGCAGCTTTAATTTTTCCAGGTCAGTAGTATTCACTATTCAGTCCTTTTTAAATGAAAATGTTCAAACAAATAAAGGACCTCCAAAACTAAAGCGTTTTTGCATTCCCGGCAGCGCCATTGCGGTGGTAAAAATGAAGTTATACAGCGACATGTGAGAATATACCCACACTGATGCGACAAAAAGAAATGGAAGCGTTTTCATACATTGGTTTTGTCGCGACGGCAAAACTGATGAAAGCAGCAGCAGGTCTGAAGGTGCAACTGCAAGAACGCCTTGGTTTGAGAGAACTTTAAAGTTTAAAACTATTATTCTTGAACGAAAAAAGTAAAATCTAAATTATATTTTTAAAATTAAATAAAATTAAATGTAGAAGATGACATTTCAAATTCCTAAAATTAGTATCGTCCGTCTTGAAAAGAAGTGTACCCCTATCACAGGGCCCGTCGTAATCGCAATTTCGAACTACGAATGTCTAATAGAAACGACTAAAAACATCTTCGTAATGAACGCTTGGCAACAGATATTTGTAACTTGTTAATTACTTTATTAATAGTAACAAATTTTGTGGCAAAACATTAACTACAAGGGCGTCTGTGATGCTTCTATTGTGGTATTCGTAGTACGAAATCGCTACGACGGATCTTGTGATAGGGGCCATTATTATTATGAAACCAAAAGTGGAAGATGGCAGACTAAGAGTAAATTTCTCTCCCACCACAGTAACAGAAATTTCATTGAGGTTGTTAGTTTTTGTTTGTTTATGTTTCGTACACGACATAAAATTTAACTTTTGACCTATTTTTTATTGAATCCGGAATAAATTTGCCTCAAAGAGCATATCCAAATGAAAACTAAGAGGTTTTTCATGATGGAAGTGTTTCCACAAGTAACAGAAAACAAGGAAACAAATGAAACAATCAAAATTGATATTTTAAAAGTGACATCACCAGCAGCAGTTGCTCACGACGCGACGGCGACGCTGACGGTAAACTTCGACGCATAAAAACAATAACAACTGATAAGAGTGGAGAACTATAAAAGTACCATAAAATATTCATCTTCCTTCATTTCTCTTGGTCTTTTATTGTTACACAAAAAACTTTCACCGATGAAAATTCCTTGAATGTCGTTTATAAAAGATTGTTTAGATGATTGACATTTTCTTCACTTTTGGGATCACAATTTGATGCTTGTTTTGGATTTTCCAGTGGGGAAAATTGACACGAACTGTGCTCAATGAACAGAACTGTCTTTGGTATGAGTTTTTAACTGTCTGATTTTGACGGCATTTCGTTTAGGGGCAATGAATTGAAAAGCAAATAAGAAAAATAAAAATTATAAAGAAAAAATAAGAAAAACTTTACCTTTCCGCTTTAATATAAAGAAAGTTCGCTGGGTATTGAAAATAGGAGGGTCGAAGCGATGCAATGTCCTTGTTCAGCGATTAAGACCTGTGTTTGACAGGCATGTAAGGTTTAGTTTTTCCAAAGAATTTTGCTCAAAAACCTTGATATAAAACAATATGAAAAGAAAGAGAAGGCGTATTGTTGTGGATACTTGAATGGTTGAGCTGATAGCTCTTATGTTAAAAAGTAGGAGAATCAACTCAACTCTGGGATGTTTTCTATAAAGAGACTTGTCAGTAGAGGAACACCTCAAGGCGGAGTCCTATCTCCACTTCTATTCAACGTAGTCGTAAACGAACTTCACCTTATAACAGACCACGGGCAACCCTTCTCTAGGTGCCAGAATGCAATCCCTTTCCCCTAGAAATATAAAGTTTACAGTGTGCTTGCACTGTAAACTTTATATATGTGTCGACAAACATCGACCAAACATTGCGTTTAAGAAAGGTACAAACAACATCTAACTGATGAAGCCATTGTTTGTACCTGGGCGAAACGCATAAGGAGTGAAGGTCAATTGAACTTTTCATTTTGATTTAAAAAATCAACACTCCATAAGAAAATAATAAATTCTTTTATTATTTTTCGTTTTTTCAACGAACTTCACCTTAGCTTGGAGGTTGAGGGATTCAAAGTGATTTTATACGTCGACGAAGTCGCCATTGCGGTATCAGGAAAACATGGTCAAATAGTAGTATGCAGAACCGCTTGAAACAAAGTTCAGCGATCGGGCTGCATGTGCATAAGCAGAGCTCTCCGATTAATACCTTCAGCTGTCCTAAGCACACTCGTTTATCTTATGCCCCTTGAAATCTCTGACAACAAATGGCCGCTAGCGCAACCTTGCGTATCAGAGCTGTCTTCCAATGGACCAATGACAACATTGGTCACTCAACAATGTTGCATTTGTTCGGATTAATCTCAAGCCACTCCGTCTTCACCAACCCTCAACTAGCCTTTAAAAACAAGTTCTCCATTCCAAGTAAATTAATTTAGTATAACGAGGTAATTTTAAGAGATGACTAAATAAAATTCTATACAAATGGTTCAAAGATTGAAGAAGTGTATGGCGTATTCCCAGAGAAAGCTCTATCAAAGAGTAGGACCTCTTGGCTAAAAAAAAACGTGATATCCTCAGTGAATATCCGAAGCTTCTCAGACAGCCAAGCAGCCCTTGAGTCACTCGGCTCTGTTTTGACGAACTCAGCAATCGCCCTTAATTGTCGACTGCTTCTCATGGAGATAGCTGAACCGTACAATGTTCACCTTTTTTGGATGCCGGGCACAGAGATTTCCAAAAAACTGCAAAGCCAACAAAATGGAACCGATACACCGATCTCAACCAGCAGGATGAACATTGGTACACCAATCGCTACATACAAACTCATATTATAAAGTAAAATGCTATGGACACAACTGGTGAAGAAACACCACTTCTTGTCTGGCAACAAAACAGATATGACCAAAACCAGACCTAAAATGCACAGGACAGTTGCTATCCATACGCAGATTGCGCATCGGCTCCGTAATCGGTGTAATTACCTGCCATTGCCTCATAGGTAGACACGCCACAAGACTCTGCGTTTCATCAAACGACTTCTGCAGAAGCTGTTTAAACGAGGAGGAAGAAGAGACAATTACACACTTCCTTTGTTCATGTCCCACACTCTCCTTAAAAAAAAAACCACCCACTTCTAGGAGATTACTTCTTTGATAATCCAAATGGTTTGGTAAACTGAGCTACTCCCTCATTCCCTTTATATGGTATCACAATTGTAAGGACGGCAAAACGCAAGACGATGTATTTCTTTTACATTATAGACTTATATTTAGATCTTTTCCATTAGACCCGGAAGCTTATATAACCTATTTCAAAACTGTATAAACATCTAGTGTAACCTCATGGTTAATTAGAAACTTATTGTTTTTTTCTTTGCTGTCAGTAATTTCCCGTAGGCGGTAACACTGAAATAAAAGTGTTGCTTCACCAATTACGTGTTTTCTCAAACTTGTGATTAAGGCGACTGACGGCGTTGAAAAAATATAATAGCTCACAAGTATTCAAAGATCCTGTTGCACCGGGATCAAAAATAATTTGTAATTCGCTATTCTGGTTAAACGTTGCGCTGAGACAAATCAATGAGAACGAGCAAATTTCTTCTTCTTCTTCGAGCATCGTGAACTTGAAGGGATCACAGCTCTCCAACTTAACTGCGTCACACTAGTGATCCGCTCGTGGGGTACAACGATCAATGAGAACAGGTAAAACATTGCTGAAATATGATCTCTTTAACTCTGATTTCCTTAAATGTCATTTCTTTAACATGCAAAATATTGTTGAAATGTCATCTCTTTGACTGCTTTCGTTGTCGCTGTGCCTTCAAGGCCAAATGGATCCTTTTTAGATCTTTCATCACTCATGCAAGTAGCGAAAGACAACTTCCGACAACTTCCGCGAATGAATCTTCCAAGCTAATTGCTTACATTCCACATTATGTCCGATTCATTTGTTCACATTGTATTTCCGTTCATCCTGAAGTTTTTATTTCCTTCCGCTTTAGTAGTTTTTACCTGAAACGCAACTGTAAATAGAAGGAGGTCTAAAGACAGATTTTAAATTAAATACCATAGATGGGAGTGTTCCATTCACTACCGATCAGACTGAAATCAAAAGTCGCGCTCCCTCGTTTCCTCACAAAAATGGATTTACAAAATTGATGAGATGAAGAACTAATTCCGTTTAAAGTCTGTAGTCCGAAGATATACATTTTTTGAGATATTTCGCTCAGTTCTTAGAGAATCTTTGAGAGTTAGCTCTTATTGGTTCATTTATGTACAGATTCTTATAAATTATTTCTTCTAGTCTCCAACAGATGGCGCAAGTTTCGGACACGGTTGCTTCAATTCAAAGAACACAGTCATTCATGCCCCTGTTGTGTTGATAAAATTAATTAGAGCTTCGTTGCATGAAACTGAACATATACACCCAACACCGGTGAACAAAAAATGGAACTGTGAAAAGCCGACGGCATTCTCTGGGGTCAACACGGTGTACACCACAGGAGGTATGTAGTGTGAAGCAGATGAGTCGGAGACCTGTGATCCTTTGGAGATCAAGATGCTCGTAGCCCCAAAAAGGAAGAAGAGGCCCCCGAAAAAAAGGCAATCAAAAAAATTCTCTGTTCTTTACATTTTCGACAGTATATGAATGATGTTCATATGCAATTTTTCAGACAAGGAGAAGTGTTGCAGTCATTCTTATTTCTCGTACTCTTTTATGAACGAAAAACAGTTAAGATCTTCTTGCGGGAGCTCGCTGTAGGCTGTACTCATTGTACTGTCATAGAATTTAAAAATGTATATCAACCTAACAGCTTAACCAAAACAATTGTAATCAATTAGTCCGTTTACATCCATATAATCCGATGGAAGCAATTCAGCAGTTATCTTTAAAACATTTACTTAAAAATGCAAATAAAATGGATATGCAATTACTCATTTGAACCCAGTCCTCATAACAGTGTAATAATTAAGTCTCTCCACAACTGCGGCAACAATGATACAAAAGCTATAACAACTTTGCCGCACAAAACACGATGACAAATATGATAATGGTTGTTGTAATGATGTCAACAACTGTCACACCCCCTAATTATAATTCAAAATTCCAATTTCTAAATCATAATAAACCTGTTTCGGCACATTGCAGTGCATCTCATCCTACCTCTATACGAACCCAAATTAAATCCAATTCATTTAGCCTACCAAAAAGAATCCGCGCATGGCTTTCTGTTCTGTGGCTTTCTAAAAACTGAAAATTTCTAATTTTCATGTGATGATGCTGCTGTTGACATGTGTGATGATGTGATGCATTCCCTAAGGTTGCTCTTCATTCAGTGCATGAAGCCACTTGCAATAACCACCACACCACCATCATGACCGAAGAACTAATTAAATGGAAAATTTATTTCAACCGAAACAACGAATCAGATGCAATTGCACATTTGGCTTAGTTTGGCAACGTTACTTGCATCATCCGACAGTGACACCACATTTAGGAGAATACACAGTATTCGTTACGGCTTGACGTGCAACGAATAGCGAATGTTGTGTCCTGCCAACCACATCCGGATGCTCCGGTCGTCCCGATATATTCCCTGTCATAATCAATATTGCAAATTATTTTTTAAAAATACTTTTCACATTAAATATTAATTGGAAGGTGGCGTAGAGAGTAGCCGCTTAGTGAGGGCCGGGCGGCTGTAACGTTGCGACAGTGCACCAGTATTTGTTCCGGTGTGGTGGTGATGGGTCTACCGGGAACCTTTTCTGGTCGGCCATCGGCAAAATCGAATTTCCGGTGCATGGTATGCCATTGAATATTTTAAGGGCATCGTTTTATCAAAAAAATAATAAAAAAAATTGATTCTACCTTCTCTCCTCTGCACATACTCGAAGAGTCGAAGAAAAAGTGATTGGAAATTCTTTCGGGAGAGTTTCTAGGGCATCAGGTGCTTTCATCTTGAAGTTGGAGGCTATAGTAGTGGATGGAGTCTTCTTGAAATTAAAAAGTTAAATATTTAAAAATCTTTCTTAGTGGCGGAGCGGAGGTACCATCACAAACCAAAGGCACGACTATAATGTGCTACGCGCTCGAAGCACCTTTGCATGCAAATTTACAACTTTTCCAGTGATTTAGGAAACCATCATCATTTTTGAAGTAGGCAGGTAGGAGGTTTGAATTTTACAGACAGAGGAGCATGTACTTAGAAAGAGGAACGATGGAGTGGTGTGGGATGGTTGGCACTGCTGAGCTGCAGATTAAAATCTAAATAATTTACCTGCAGTAGCACCGACTGACGACGCGACGCGACGACGCCAACGACGCATGGAGATGATCACACTCGACTCCATTAGGAGGAGTAGAGAGCGATTTTTTGATGCCGCCTCTATCGTATAGACGATGTAACATCATCTTCATCATAACATCGACATCTACATCATCGTCATGATGACGATGATTTCGTCGTTTTTGCTTATGGTGATTCGTGCGATACTTTTAAGTGCTTTTTTGTGAGTTTTTTTTTCACGCTTTTGAGGATATTTCTCTCATCTTTATTTGCCACCAGCCAAAGCTTGTGCTGCGCGCTTGAAAGTGTGCATACACTTTGAAAGTTTTAATATTTCAGTCAAAAGTTTTGACGGATTGGGCATGAAAATTGTTGTTTTTTTTTTCTTTTTCATTCCCTCTCTCTCTGTCTCAACGAACAGAGGTTATGTTTATCTGCTTGCATTTTTATCAGTTTTGCCTTTAGTCAGGCTTGTTTGTTTTTTTTTGCAGGTTGGGTGGTTGGAAAAGCAATTTGTGTGAAAAATGTTCCACTTTCGATTGAGAGGATTGATTCAGTGTGTCTCTGACATGGAGGTAATGGAGTGTGAAGTAGTAGAGAAAAAAGGATCTGCCTATTAATGATGACTTTGGTATAGAGGATATGCTTTCTGATTGAGTGGGTTCTTCTTTGACTCGATTTTGGATCACTATTTGTTTGTATTGTGTTTAAAAATGAGACGATTTTTAGTTTGTATTTCGGTCGAACTTTGAAGGACTTTCTTAGACTCAGTTGAGGACTTTTATTTGCTATAAGCTCCTTGTCTTGCCAAAAGTTCGCAACTCATTCATCATGTGAATGAACGTCTCGACTTGCTTAAGTCGCGCAATTATTGTAGGGCTTCCATTGTAGGAAATATTTTTAGTACACTTTTAGTACACAAAAGAAAACCATATGGTTGCGTCTCAAGTGAGTATTTGAAATCTCTTTTGATGAAGAATCAAAAAAGGGTGTTCTAAAAAGCGTAGCGAAAATGCAATGTCATTTTACATGGTCAGACAATCGAGTATTCATACTAATTTAGTACCTAATGGAAATGGTACAGAATTCCTTTAGATCTGAAACTATTGCGTTCAATTGTCATGTCATTAGATCACCTAGCTCTCGTTTGTCATTTGACTTGCATTTGAACTTTCAGTTCTCATCAGGTTGTGTAATAAGGAATTCTTAAGTGACTTTCTACTTCTAGTTCTGGCTACCAATCTCGGGTCAATCGAAATGACTTCCCAGATCTTCTGCCTTCAGTGTGGAATGTCTATAACTATCTCGTCAAGTTTAGTGTAACACCATCACCTTACGATAGTGGTCTAAGCTTTCTTGTTATCGCTGTTCTGCGAGTACTATAGCAATTCTTAGATGTCATCTATGACGGTTTAGTACTAATTCTACTATTAGGTGGTAAATTAGTACATCAATTGCCTTTATGTTCCGAAGACGGTCATAAGTCAATTTTGAAATTGAACTAAAAGCGAAAGTTCAACTGCTGCTTCGAAAAGCAAATTTCGGCCTTTTTTTCTTGTTTTTTGTGCTCCTTGATTTCCGATTACCTGTCAACCATGGTCTCAGATTATTCATATCTACAAAGTATTTTTTTTTAGCACTCCGCCATTTGATGGATTTTTTTGAATGCTAAATGCTTTGCAGCGCAGAATTCTCGTAGTGCATCAATCACTCCACAATTTTTAAAAATAAATTGAAGTTTTCCTTTACAATTATTGTCAATCTGGCCTTATCATCTGTCTGATTGTTAAGTACGTGCACTAAATTCTCTTGTAGCGGAAATTCAAAAAGTACTGAGAGATTTTTAGACCTTTATTTATTCATAAAGTAACTGATCTTTAATATTCTTGGACAAACTCATCTAACAGCTTTCTTTTGGATATTTAGTATGCAGTCTCATCCCATTTTGCTAGTTTAGTACTCCCCCTGTGAGTGGTCTATTGAGTCTGAGGTAAAATTTTTAGAACTCCTGTGAACTCTGTTTGACAATAATTCTAACATCTCAACACCAGGATATTACTGCAGAACATGGAATTCCCTTCCGATCTCAGAAGTTTGATTTAGTACTCATTTTGACTTGAGAGATTTTTTAGTACTCTGATATTCGAAATGCTTTCCAAATTTCACGATATTTCGAATTGATGCTAAGGAATAAAGTTTTATTTATCGAATAGTACTCGAATTAGGAACTCTATCAACAACTGAACAACCTTATCTGTTTGACTTGGGCAAGACCCACAAATCATACACAAAAAATTTTGGATGAGTGTTTGAGGGTTACGATGGATGTCTATCTACAGTTTCAGATCTGAGGGCCTGACACCCTGGATTTCGTAAAGTCTTAGGCGACTATCGTCTAGACTTTTGGTACTAAAAAATCGTGTATAAGACCCTGTAAATGTTATCAATAGTTAAATGAGCTTTCCATAAACCTCTGAAAGCGAAATAACACGAAACGATTTTTTAACGGTACAGTCAACGATGGACGACTGAACGACAATGTTCTAAAAAATTACATTTGCTGGGCTCGGTTTTTTTTCATATTTGATTTGAACCGCACCCGTGCCATCGCATCCGAGGGATAATCAATGAGAAGGAAACCATCACCTGATTCTACACATCTACTGCACCAAAAATCGTTGTTTTCTTTCTTTTTACTTAGCCCTTAACTGCTGATCATCTCTCAGGGATGCGAAGCAGATGAACTCGACAGAAACAGAACAATTCTGCCCCTCGCACCGATGACGGTAAGTATCGGCATACCAATCATGAAAACTCTTGCTCCAGCATACAAAAAAAACAAGCAGTTTAACGCAACGAATTAAATCTGTCCCAATCTAGGTCTAAGGCCGAGGCCACGCAGTCAGCGATAAGCGAGCGAGCGAGCGACTGAACGACATGAAAAAATTAAAACAAATGAAATTGCATTGAACTGGCCATGCATTGAGCGAGCGATGAGCGATTTTTTTAAGCGACTGAACGACGTCGCTCTGTCACCAAACTTGTTCTAATTTTTAGTTTATCGCTTAGCGTCAAGAGCAACAGATAGTTAAAGTAAATATAGAAATTTTGATCTCTGCTGTGCAACAACAACTAATCAACTAATCGCTAAAGAAATGTCGCTCACGAAAAGGCCACTCGTCGCTCGACTTTGTCGCTTAATCGCTGATCGTTCAATCGCTCGCTCGATTATCGCTGACTGCGTGGCCTTAGCCTAAGGCGGTCGAACGGCTTGATCTCTTTCAGCAGAAAACACATTAGTGCGACGATAGGTGTCATTACAGCACACTGTCTTATTGGCAGACATCCCGAGAAGCTGGAAGTCGACTCAAACGGAGGAGGAGACTATTTCCCACCTTCTCTGTTCAAGCTTCTCTTTAGCTCACAAACACCTAAGTTCGTGTTTCTTTAATGTCCCTAGTGATCTTTCTGACATCGACGCCCTGTGTCTCTCCCACTTGATTGCAGGCTCAAAATGGTTCCATTAGGATGAGGATACATTAGATCCGTTGTGGTATCACAGTGGGCCCAACAGGCCTAAGTGTGTTAGCCGAGCTGACAGCCACATTAACCTAACCTAACTTAACCCTTCTCTTTTCTTCTTATTGACTAATGTAGTGCAACCCAGTTGCATTCGAAAAGACAATAAATAGTTATAATATATATTTTATGATATGTATTATGATACAGAAATCATTTCGATGTGAAATGAATAAAGTAAACAAAAACTCATCGAACACCGATTTGCCAAAAAATCTATTCTGATTTCTCATCTCGATTTGTATAAAAAACTCAGCTTATACCGAAAATATCAAAGATACCTACCTACTGGACTGCAGGAGTAATCAATTGATGGCCTTAAAGATTTTCATTACAACTTTCTGGTTATTTAGTACAAGTTGTGCTTTTTAGTACTCTATCTACCACTCAAAAGACTTTATCAACTCTTTTCTATTCGCCTTGCTTTTAGTAGTCAATCTTTTGAAAGAATTTTTAGTACTTCTTCTGTTAGAACCTTTCTTTAACGGTAAAACCGATTGATATTCTTCTATACTGTCTCAGATTTAGTACTAGAAAGACGCGCACTCCTGTTCTACAAACTTTTCTACAGAGAATAGTCATTTCAATCAAAACAAAATTGTTGGAATTGCAACAAAATTCACATGAGTCAATTCTCAGATACTAAATTTGACAGCTGCGGGTAATTAAAATTGTAGAAGCTTAAAGTCATTTAAAATTGTTTTTCATGGAATTTGCATAGTACTTTCCATTAACCCGTCGGCCGGCGGGCAGGAAAATTTAAAAAAAGAATAAAAAAAACAAAAATCCAGAGACATCCACATCATTATTGATGGACTCACTAAAACAAAACAATAATAAAAAAAAAAAAGACAACAACACACTATTACCCAGCCCACTACTAAAGTCAAGCATCACATCAGAAGAGCATCGGCATCGAAAAGTATTTTGCCTCGGAGCTCTTGAGGCTAAAAATATCGACGACGGACGACGAGAGCGTCCAATACAAAAATAACCGATGATTTTCGTCATCGATTTTAATTTCCCTGATACTCTAACGACTGAAAGGAGGGGAAAGGAGGAAAACGAGGGTGAATAACTGTTTTACTGTATTTCGTGTGGCTTTTTTGTTGTTGCCCTCTACTTGAGAAAAATCATTTGAAAACAGGTGGACTTAAGATTCGATCCCAATGTAGGTATCTCTTGAGTTATTATCCCAAGATCATGTGCTTGTCAATGGATTTTTATGAGTGGATGCAGATGGAACATGGGCGTGGGAAATTTTGACATTTATATAATATTTTATTTGGATGTGATGTCTGATGACACGGGACATTAGTTTCGGCTGAGACAAAAAAAAAAAAGAATTATTTGTATATGATAGTTGGGGAGTAAACAAGTTTTTTGGAAAATTCTAATTTAAGAGCCGTTAAAACGACTTGCCGATGATTAATGGGAAAATTGCTCGATCTTGGACTTGTCGCTACCTTGAAAATAGTATTTTCCAAAATAATGAATGGAAACGAACGGAAAATATTTTTCCGAGTAGAATTTGAAGAGTGTACATTTGAAGATCACACATCAAGGGATTGCTTGATACTTTCCGTTTACTTAAATCGTTCTCAAGAATTCATAAAAAACTTTTAAGACTTTTTGAATACATTCCGCTTGTGCCATTTATAATTGCGCGTCAATCAACAAGAATTATTTGAATTGTATACCAGTTCGATTGTTAACGAAATGTGTTGTGTCTGGCTGAACGGATACAGTTCTTTTTTCATTGTAATATTTTGAGAAGATGTCTGTTTGAATCAGTGGCGAAATCTTTTGTTAATTTTGAAATTTTAAAATTCACACATTTAGTTTTGAGAAATGATAAATGAAAACTTGAATGAAATCTCTTGGCCTATCAAAGTATTCATTTGAGAAAAGATAGTTTTTATGTCGGCAATTTTTGTTTTATAAAAAGGCTACAGTGACTGTGCAGACAATTATCAAATTTTTGCCCAGTTAGACAAATTCTTAAATCGTTCCTGATTCGTTTCCAAGCCAATTCTGAACACCAGCGGAGTTTGAATTTTTTTTTTTAATTGAAAAGAAAAATTTTTAGGACTTTTTGAAGGCGACAATTTAATTTTACTTTCAATGCTGAAGTACACTGAATCGAAATGAGAATTCATTGGGAAATACAAGGTATTCCTTTAAGAAATTTTATGTTGTTATGAAAAAAAAGAGTAATTTTTGAAAGATGTTCATTTTGGTGATAATAATGAAATATCAAATAGTGTCGCACTACAGATCAGGGAGCCCTTGTCTAAATGAGACCCGGTAGTTGGCTCGTTTTCTCTTCATAAAATTTTCAATCACCAATTCGCATATTTGCGGTTGAATGATCACGATAATTTCTTGTTAGAAAACAAACTTCCACAAAATGTCCACATCAATATCTTCCAATTCCCCAAACAAAGCCGCTAATCATTGTTCGATAGCAGTTGCTACAGCCTCATTTTGGAAAAGTAGCGTACGATGAACCGGTTAGACCAAAAACCACACCAAATAATCGCACGATAGACAGGCTTTTTAACAATAGTTCTGGAGTTTTCGGAGCCCGAAATTCTTCAATTCTGTTAATTGTTAACTTAACCCTCTTGGTCAAAACAGTCGTCCTCACTCAAGATGATTTTTATATGAGATCCCGGATGATTTTGTTGGATTTAAAGCAACCAACGAGCAAAGACACGATGATGTTGATGGTCAGTGGGCTTAATTTCTTGTGTCAAGTGAATTTTGGTAGCCTGAGTACCTAAATTTTCCTGGAAGATGTTTTTACAAAGAATTCGAAAAAAATCAAAGATAACTATTCCAAGAAATCAATTTGTAGAAAAAAATTAATGAAAATTTCAAAAGTTATAATTTTTCAAATGACAATACAAAATTTGTCTTAGAAAACCTACGACGTGTAAAGTATCAAGTTTTACCAAAATACCAAAATGGGTAAAACCCATTAACGAGAAAGTCGGTTTAAAAAAAGCGGTACTATGGAAGGTAGCGTATTTAGATTTTTTTTACATTATCAGAAAGACAACCAAAATTTAATCTCTCACACAAAATCGAATCAAAGTCGTAAAAGTCGATTTTGAGAAAAATAAGTAATGTAACATAAGTTGCACGGCAGCGCTTGTCATTTCAGCACCTAGGGATCCGATTCCAACAACTCTTCTGTAAGCTCCCCTACAGATCCTAATTGCAAATTTCGAAGAAAATCCGTCAAGCGGTTCCGAATGTAGATCCATATTCGGGCTGGCAGACAGACATACAGACAGAAATTTAGAACCCACTTTTTTCGTATTCTCTATAATCATGTCATGATTGATTGTTTTTTTTGCTGCGCGATTGCAATATTGTGGTTATAATTGCAAGTAAAAATGAAATAAATACGACGGCGTAACAAAGCTCGGGGGCTAACACATTTAAAAGACCTTCAATTTTATGCTGATTCCAAACTGTTAAGTAAGCAAGCGTTTTTAATGGCAGTTACTTTTATTCTCGATTGTTAATTTTTTTGCGAAAGGTGATACCCGTGAAAAAACATTTTTGGTGAATTTTTATAACTTTAAGGGGTTAGGGGTAGTCAGAATTTTCAAAAAATCGATTATGTTTTTTTTTTTTGCATTTTCTTAAAGTATAGTATTTTAAAAATATTCTTTGAAGTGAATACGACAAATAACTTTCGAGTTATTCAGAGAAGAATAAAAGGCTCTCAAGCGGTCTGGTATTGGACTGTAAGACTTTAGATGCGTTTTTCTCAAAACTATGATTTTAGAACTGGTGACCACTGTAACTCAAAAACCGCTCTATAGATTTGAATGAAGCTTATACAGCTTTTAGAAAACATAAAAAGTGCCTGATCGAAGGATTTTTTTTTTAAACTCGATTTTTTATAAACAATTAATTGTTGGTTTTTTCCCGAAAATCAGAAAAAAAATTCCTGATACCGCCATATTGTTAATTTTGAAAAAATAAAAAAAAATTCGATCAGGCACTAACTTTTTATGTTTACTAAAAACTGTATAAGTTTCATTCAAATCTATTGAGCGGTTTTTGAGTTACAGTGGTCACCGCAAGGAACCATTATTAAAACCGGTTCAACTTAGACCGCCATAACTTGTAAAATAATTAATATATTTTTTTGAAATTTTAATGAAGTAATGTTAAAGTATGATGAAAATATACTATGTTTTTTTTTACTTATGTAAACTAAACCAAGGTTGCGAGTTTGTGAATTAAGAAATCCTTAAGTCATAAGTCAGTAAGTGACTTGTGAATTAAATAAATCATAAGTAATAAGTTTTTTTAAAAAAAAAAATCTTAAGCCGGTAAGTGAATACCAAATTCACTTACCGACTTAAGATTTTTTTTTTAATTCATAAGTCATAAGTCATAAGCTACCAAAGTTTGTGAATTATGAAAAATTTAATTCATAAGTCACTTGGTAACTTATGACTTATGATTTATTTAATTCACAAGTCATTACTGACTTATGAATTAATTTTTTTTTTTTATTCACAAGTCATTACTGACTTATGAATAATTTTTTTTTAATTGACAAGTCACTTACTGACTTATGAATTAAAGTCAAGAGTTAAGATAAAAGTGATTTAAGACTTTGCAACCCTGAACTAAACTTAATTACATACCATTAAAAAAAAATTATTTAAAAATTGCATTTTTTGACGTTTCTGACTACACCTTACACCTTAAGGCGCTGCTGGCGTAGATTATACTTGTCATCTGTGAAGAAGTGACAGGTTGAGTGATGACAACTGTCAAAAAAAGTGATACAAAGCTTTTCCTATGACGTTACCATTTGTAGGGACTTTTTTGGTAAGACTTCCGTTGTTGGCTTTAGAAGGCAGTTTTATAGATTAGCAGACAAATGTGTTTTGCTTTATCTAAGATATTGGTTAGTAGTCATAGGCATTTTGACGCAAATGATGTACAACCCATTCACTTCAAATTTAGAGAACTCGTTTTCAGTCACAGGAAAAAAGTGTTGTGTTGGTCTTATTTGAGCCACTAACCGATATCAATTTTTAAAATTTTGAGAGAACAATTAAACATGACATTATGATGATTGAGAATACGTAAAAAGTTGGTTCTGCAATTCTGCCTGCCTGAACCGCTTGCTAGGGTCTGTGAGGCAGCATACAGTGCGTTTTTTTTTGTTTGGTATTCGGTCTTTGGGTCTTGAAATAACAGTATCTGCCATACAACTTATATGATTATACTTATTTTTCTCGAAAACGGATAAAATTTTAGGTAAGGCATTACTTCTTAATTGTATTTCTTATGATGTAAAATAATTTTTATTTTTTAAATTTTTGTAATTTTTTTTTTTGAATATTTTCAAAGCGGTGTTTTTGATTTTCGCAAATTTGATTTTCGAAAATATCTTTCGGAAAGATTTTAAAATTTTTAAATTTGAGTCCTTGGTTTTTAAATAAACTGTTTCTTAAATAGTGAAAAATAAAAAACCGGTTTTTGAAAAACAGCTTCAACGATTTTGATAAAATTTTTTAGCTTTCACATAATATGTATCAGGGGCCCTACTCTGTATTCCGTTTCGAAAGCCAATCCTATTCGAAAGGGATTTTCGATCCGTGTATGATTTCATACTCTGTAAAATTTTCGAATCGAACAAAAAGTGCTTAGTATAATTTCGAGAGAGAAAAAGACATCAACACAAGTTGCAAACCAAACAGGAATTAGTTTTAAATTAAGCATTTTTTTATTCAATAAAAACTAAAATGCATTCGTTTGCACTTTGGATGCATGCAAAAACAGAAAAGAACGGGTTGAACAAAAAATTTTATGCGATAAATCAAATATTCCTTAAATGTGTGCCAGAATGTGAATAAAGATGAGCACACAACACACATGTACTGCACCAATATTTCAAACTATTTTTGTTTTGTGCTAATATTTTTTCGTAATTATTCCCTGTGTCTTGTGATAAAATTTTACATTTATTCATGGAATAAACTTAACTTGGACCTCTTATAAGTTCACTACACAATATATTGACTGGTTGAAAAATGTGTCCCTTCAACACAATCATTGTTTTTCAGTGAGTGAATTGAGATTCGTTAGCTACTTTGTTGTCGAAAGAAAACTTTCATTTTCGAATGGATTTGACATTCGAAAACGCTTTGCACGGTGCGAAAAATTCGTCTTCGGATTTGCTTTTCCGAGTGTAGTAGATTCTAATCCGCGTTAGAAATAAAGAGTACAAAATATTCGTTTTCGGAATTTTTGCTTTCGAAACGAATTACAGAGTAGGGCCCCAGTTACTGCAAAAAAAAAGCATTTGTATATTTTTTTATAATTAGAATTTTCAATTTCAATTTTCATGATTAATGTGTCGTTGGCAGCCCTTAACCATCAAATATATTATGAAGAGCGAATACTAAAACCTTGTGTTCAGTCTAAAGATTTTTATATTGTACTTAACACACAATACCAAGTTCGTGCGACCCACTCGTGCCTGTTTTTTCAAAACAGTGGACACTGGACAGTGGGCGAGAGAGACACGTTTTTTCTTCACAAGCGTTTGACTGTGTTATCCTATAAAATATGTTTTTAAACTGTTTTATTCAGTTTGCCCTGCTAAATTACTAATTTATTTATTTGGGTCAAATCTAGTAATTGAAGTCCGATCCTTTCTTGTTGACGGATTGATATTATCTTTTCTTCTGATATCTGTAAAATGGCCGCCGCAACAAAGTGGCTGATTGCATATTTTTTCTATATTTCCTCATTATGGCTATCAAATGAAAGGGCTTCATTAGGAGAGTTCTCTATGAAAACAAAATGGATGGTCACCTGCAAAACGGCAAACTCTATTTTTTTCACTTAGCCTTTATGTAGGTATCATAGAAAATGTGTTTTATTATTTTAAGTCTGACACTTACCTTATAAATGCTGGTGTTCCTCAGGCCTCTAATTTGTTAATCTAATTGTTATATTGTAATTAATACTAGCCAAATCTGTCCTTGTTTGGGACACTCCTAGCACATAGAACCAAATTTTTGAAACACGAAAATTGTTCTTTAATATTGAAATTGTATGTAAAAGTAAATATAATTTAAAGTAAATCTGCCAATAGAAACAGTAATAAGCTCCAACAAAATGTTAAGGGGGGGTTAGAGTTTCGAGGTAATAAAAGACTATTTTTGCGAATTTTTTTCTTAAATATGGATTGAGTAATTTTATTCGGAACTTTCGTACATTATTAAGCATACTTTCGACAATATTGGGTAATTTATTCATGCAGAAATATTGAATCATAAGCCGGTAACAGAGCTTCCCCCAGAACGTCTTAAAAAAAACAATTTGCGGTTTTCACCATAACTCAGCTAGAAATTATTTGAAATTAAAAAACCAAGAAAAATTAGTCAAATTATTATCAAATCTTCCAACCAACGTTCTCTGATAATTTCTTTTTTCATTTAAAAATTTTTAGCGGCCATTTAAAGTGTAAACAGTTGTTTTCCAATAAAAATTCCGCCATTTTGGTAAGAGAAAACACCCTTAATGTAAAAAAAATTTTTTTACTAAACGTTGGGGGGCGTTGTGTTTTATATTTCAAAAATGTGTACAAAGTTTGAAATGAATCGGTCAAGTAGTTTTGAAATGACAGTCCAAAGTCCGTGTTCAATTTGGAAAAGTAGTTTTGAGAAAAACGCGTCTAAAGTTTATGAACTAAAAAAGTGACAAAAAAAAATATTTTTTCCAAATTATATAATTTAAAAAAAAAAAAAAAACCCTAAGCCCCCCTTAAAGAAGGTTAAACATACTCCTGGTTTTTGAAACAAAGTTTAACAACATTTTGGCTGTAAGTTTTCATCGTCTGACATCCTGAAAATTAAATTTATTTTATAAATTTTGTTGCATTCCATCGGAGGTCTTTTTGACTAACTTCGGAAGTGCAAAATCCACTTTCTACTAAAACGACAACCACATTACACAAATATTTGCCTTCCGACACAGTTTTTCATTCCTCCAATCAGTCAACTTGAGAACTTTAGATAAAGAAAGGAAAAAAAGTTCATCCTTCACTTTGATTCCATTTCAAATACTGACTGTCCTTGTTGGAGTCAGTTTGTCTATCACCTCCTGAATTCGTGAAATATTGGAAACACTAATTTAAAATGAAGTATTTCTCCACGTGTTTTGAAAAGGCACCAACAACAGATTACTTAGGGTCTTCTTTATGTGGATTATAATTAAAACTCAGTAGTTCTTCTTTTGCATTAGAAAGTTTTCATCATTCCCATTGCGTTGTTTAAGTAATTTTTTTCCCAATGAGTTTCGCCTCTTCTCTTAAGTTTGCTCTTAACTTCAAATCCAAATCCTGTCGAAAAATAAATAGATTTTACTTCCACAATGCTCATAGATGACTTAGATGCATGTTCCAAAATATACCATGGAGAAGAGGCAATAGTTTCAGCATAACATACGACTAACTTTGATGAATCTGGTCATGTCATCATTTTAACTGCGTAGTGAAATCGCCGTATGCACGCTGTGGCATGTTAAACTAAGTAATAACTTTTCAATTCCAAACTTTAGCAAGTAATTGTAATCAGTAATCCCAACCGCATCCTAGTTTCCAATTCTTAGAACTATCGTAAAAAGCGCAGTAGAAAGTGACTTCCTCGACAAAGATAAAAATTCAAATTTAATTAATTGGCCACTTTAGCTAACAACTAATTTCCACTGAAGTTCTTAAGCATCATATAACTATCCCTATTTCAACGTTGTAAGGATAACAACTTCTTTCATAAAATTATTATAATTTTTGGTAATCATTTTGGTACCCAGAGAATGAGAAAATAAATCTTTACCTTAATTAACCCTCCCAATGACCACCCACCGATTTTATTTAAGCCAGGATACTTTTTTCAAAGACATCCCTAAAGTATTCTTCAGTTCCAGTTTATTTTTAACAAAAGTTAAAAACCAACGGCCATTGGGCAAACATTTTATCGATGAGTCGCCATCGTGGCACAGGGATTACAAATGTCAAATCTCTGATATAACTTCTCATATTTCCGCGATCAATACAAAAAATGAGCCCTGATTTCCCAGCTGACCCATTTAACAGCGCTTAACCACCATTTCTACATTTATCATAACACAAAAGAATTCCAACAAACAAGCACCCTCCTTCTGCTCTCCACAACCTCACCTAAACAGTTCGTTTACGACCAGGTCAAGACCAACGTTGAAACCAACAAAAAATAAAGAGGACTTATTTAGCCAATCGATTGTATCGATTTTCTTTTACGAACCTCACCCGAGCTTTTTCGAAATATTTTTTGAAAATAATAAAAGAATCTTTTAATTAAGCTAAATACCCGAAAAATATTTTGCCGACACTAACAAATGTCCCTGCAAAAAGACTTAATCGCATACACCATTTGCGTCTTTTGCGTCCATGTAGTGGCTTTTGTTCGTGTATAGTAAGGAGTTGAATTTCCCTAAGGCACACAATACCATCTAGCAAACGAAGAAATACGACAATGGCATAAATAGAAGTTGAGAAAACGGCACAGAACAGCATAGCACAGCAACAAAAGGTAACAGTAACACCAATAGATACACAACACTAACAGAAGCAAAAACAAAACTGCCTTTGGGTTTCTACAGAAGGATAGTATTGACGATATGAGAAAAAGGAACAAGAAATACTCGACACTCGAATGAATGTCCCATATAATATCCGTAGGCTACCATGAGTCTTCCCCTTCGATTGTGGAATTTAGCGTGTGCAACCCACAACCCACTTTGCCCCCTTCTTAGCATAAAGTGTTGAAGCATTTAATAACTTCACTGCGCCAAAAAAAGAAAGTCATCGAGGATATACAAAAATGTATTGTGTGCCTCACTAACGCGGGGTCTCTCTCCAGGACCAGCAATGGCAACGGCAACGGTAACGGCAACGGCAACGGCATCAGCATAAACACCCACCACCCCCTTGGGTCGACATTAGTCAAAGTTCGCCTTTTGGCGCTGTGTCATCACATTCAGGGCGGAAGAGGGCCTTCATTTTGAGTGAGCGAGAGGTAAGACAAACTATTGGCGCCACAAAGTTCGCCACTCTTCTTAGGGTGACTGAAAATAATGTCCTGCCCGAGGACAAAGCAGCAATACAATAAACGAAAGAAAAGCTCGCGCGGAGACCCATTTAAGTAACATTTGCAAGTAGCAATCTTGTCGTCGCGTCGCAGAATAATTGAGTGCTCTCGAGGACGGACCATTGGCGTTCACACACATTTTTCTTCCTTTTTTCTCCCATTTTTTTTTTATTATTCTCTTGTTGGTTTCTTTATTGAGGACTGCAGACCACAAGGACACTAAAGCAAATCTCTACCGAAGTACCATCGCGTTTGGATTAATATCATATTTATGTTTATGGTGTTGGCCATCACCCATCACCCATCACCCACCAGTAACCTGCATTCGTTTTGTGGGTCACACGCCCATTCGTCTAATGTCCTATTAAGAAAGTCATTTCATTACCATGATGTTGGCTACTTTCACTCAAAATACAAGGAAACAAAATCCAGAAAATCAGTTCCTTCTCATTGCGTGGTTGGGTTTTTATTTGCACACAGATTATCAACTGATGTAAAGTGAAACTATTTCTGGAAAGGGGCGCATAAATATTTGCTTTAGGCCACAAGTCTGTTGCCAAATGAAAATATATCTTTTTTGTTATTTTTGTTTGAGCGCGAACGCAATTAATGCAATTTTCGTACACGATGGCAATCAAAAGTCATAGGAAAACATTTTGCAGTTGTTTTACCCCGGCCGCCGCAGCTGGCAGCCATTGGCCCATATAAATGTTAATATAAGTTAGTACGACGAACTGATGTATTGGGAGCACGAATGTTTTGCACCCACCCTCCTCTTCCAATCTGATGGAATTATACTCAAACACAACAAAAACGTCAGCGATTTTCGGAATGAGAGAGAAAATTTATTACAACCGTTTACTTGGGAAATTATCTGAGTTTTCGATGGTTTTTCGGTTAATGCTTTGGGCCAATTTTCAGGGCCGGAAAGGCACATTACTCAAGTTCAGTTTGGCTGTGATCTAAAGTTGCGATTGTGTGTGGTAGGTACCTGATGTTATTGTGAAATGAATTGTTAGGTAAAATAAATGTGGGAGATTGGGGAGGTGTAACCCAGCTTTGGCTGGCTAATGAAATTCAACAAGGCTTTTCCGAATCATATTGGGATAATCTTTAATAGCGGGACCATTGCTTTAGTGGAGTTTCGTGTTTGACTGAAGTGTAATTGCTGGAGGAATATTAAAGAAATTATTTTGTTCAACCATTTTGCCTCTTGGGCTATTCTGGTTGATGGCTAACAATTTTCAGTTGCTAGTTAGTTTTTCTATTAATCAAGACGTTTGTGCCTAAATATCATTTTCATTATAAATTAAATCATTTTGGTTAGAGTTTTCTTTTTTGGCTTATCAAAAGCTAGCAATTAATAGCGATGGAGTTTTAATGCAATGAGGATTATTATCAGAACTCGTCGCAGACATGGTGAGACTTGGTAATTTATCATGGCAGCGTTTTTTGGGTTTTATACAAACATATGGAAAGCTTTAGCAATTAAGACGGTTCTATCTGGTAGTACAATGACCCAGTATTTCGGTCTGAGTGCTCCATTTAGAGCTACCATTTAAAAAACCTCCAACAGAAAAAGAGAATATCACCATCACGAAAACGTATTTTTACAGCTCATAAGGCTGTTGACAAGTAAAGGGTGTTTTTTTTAATGGTGTAGAACTTCGAATAGAAATAAAACAAAAACAAAATCGCTTTAATGTCCATTAATTTGGCTTTTTGGAGGGATAATATTTTGCCATAAAATATAATTTCGAGCATGTGGCTCGAATAAAGTTAAGTCTAGAAGTCCAATTTTCAACCATCAATTTCAATTCAAAATTTTCAACTTTTGTTCGAGCATTTGAGGCCGTATGTCGGCAAAAACGCCACAAATGTTGGCTTCCAAACCACCTATGGTTTCTGGTTTGTTGACGTAGACGAGTGACTTCACATATTCGCAAAGAAAATTGTCCAATGGTATCAAATCACACGATCCTGGTGGCCAGCTCCATTCCGCAAAATTATGCGCTCATCGAATGTTTCATTCAATAAATGGGTTAGGGTCAAAATACTGTATGGGTCATAATACTGTATTTAAAATACTGTATCTCAAAACACTGTAAATCAAAATACTGTATCTTAAAATACTGTATTTGAAATTGCTGTAATTAGGCTGAAAAATAAATATTGTTTTGAGAATGTAAAATGTGCTGGCACTTTTTTACATTCTCAAAACAATTTTTATTTTTCAGCCTAATTACAGCAATTTCAAATACAGAATTTTGAAAACAATACTTTTCTTAAGAAAATATCATAACAATTTGTCTTTGTACCATAATAATCTAATATACTTCTTTGAACAATTACATGTACCTATGATAATTCATTAGTCTTTGAATTAATTAAAACAAGAACAAAACAAATGGTATCTTCGTCTTTTTTCTCTATTTCATTTTCTCCTTCTTGATTGTATGTATGTATCTCTCTCACATGTTAAAATGAATTGTTTTGATCATAATCAACAACTGCATGAGCAATTGCAACAGACATATTAATCTGTCAAAACTAGAATATGCCAAGGAGATTACCAACTGGAAAGTGTTGCTGGATGTGTCACTCTCAGACCACAGATACATTCAATTCCATGTAGCAAATGTGGTTCCCACTCCTTTAGTTACAAGAAATCCCAGAAAAACTAACTGGACACTTTTCAACGATGAGCTCGGTAATTTCGTCAAAACTCTACCTAAGCTCTCAACATCACAAAAAGTGGAAGATGCAGTTCTAGAAGTGAATTGTGCCCTTACAAGTAGCTTCGAGCTGGCATGTCCAGCTAGACAATTACCTAGTAGATCTATGGTTCCGTGGTGGAACAGTGAACTACAGAAACTTCGCAGGGAAACCAGAAGTATTCTGAATAGGTCCCTCAAGACCAAATCAGATGTCGACTGGAACCTGTATCGATCTAAACAGAAGGACTTTAAAAGGTTAATTCGAAGATCAAAGAATGCCTCTTACAAAGAATTCTGTGAAAGTATAGAAACACTCAGTGAAACTAGTCGACTTACTAAAGCCCTTAAAAGGAGCAAGGTAAACAAACTAGAAATGCTCAGGAAATCAGACGGTTCCTATACCGAGTCCAAAGCAGAGACACTCAGTCTTATGCTGGAAACTCATTTTCCAGGAAACCAGATATCAATCGGACCACAGCAATCTATTTCCCTTAGATCAAGTGAATCCGATAAATCCACTCGACTTAGCTGGTACACGTCATCGTTAGTTGTTACCGACGAAGCCATCAAATATGCCGTGGCATCTTTTGACAGTTTCAAGTCACCTGGCACTGACGGTGTTTACCCAGCTATGTTGCAGGAAAGTATAAACCTTTTGCTTCCTACTTTGAAAAATATTTTCACTGGTAGTTTAGCCCTAGCGTATATACCAACTCCATGGCAGAGTGTTAGAGTCGCCTTCATACCAAAAATTGGTAAACAAGACTACTCACTCGCCAAGAGCTTTAGACCCATTAGTCTTACCTCCTTCCTGCTTAAGACGCTGGAAAGAATGGTTGAGATTTACATTCGTAAAACCTCACTCCAATTACACCCTCTGTCTCAGATGCAACACGCTTACCAAAGAGGAAAATCTTGCGAGACCGCACTTCAAAATCTTGTTAGCAGGATTGAATGCGCGCTTGACAGGAAAGAATTTGTGGTAGGCATTTTCATCGACATTCAAGGTGCTTTTGACAATGCTAGCTTCGATGGGATGTGCAATGCTGCCAGAGAACACGGTGTGGACGAGTCATTAGTGTTGTGGATTAAAGCAATGCTAATGAAGAGAACCGTAATCGCTGAGGTAAACTGTGGACAATATGTTGCAACGAGAGTAAATAAGGGCTGTCCACAAGGTGGCGTTTTATCTCCTCTTCTGTGGTGCATGTTGATCGACTCTCTACTTGTTATTTTGCTTCAAAATGAATATATCGATAGTGAAAACAAATAAAGGAATGGAAGTTTAAGAACGGAATTATGTAAAAATACAGTATTTTTACAGACAGATTTGTGAGATACAGTGCTTTGCTCATACAGCAATTTGGCATACAGAATTTTGAACTACAGTATTTCGACCATACAGTATTTTAAAATACAGCATTTCGACCCGCTCCCTCAATAAATCCATTGTGACGTGGGCTGTGTGGCATGTAGCACCGTCTTGTTGGAACCACATATCATCCACATTCATGCTACCCAACTCAGGAACAAAATACATAGTTGATTATAATGGCGCCATACCGGTCTCCATTAACGATTACTGGCTCGCCAGCATCATTCCGGAAGAAGTATGGCCGAATGGCTCCACCAGCCCATAGAGCACACCAAACAGTCAGTTTTTGTGGATGTAATGGCGTCTCAAGGTACTCATGTGGATTCTCTTCACTTCAAATGCGGCAATTTTTTCTTGTTGACTTAACTATTCAACCAAAAATGAGCCTCATCACTGAACAAAATTTTGTGATGAAAATCAGCATCAAGATCATTCTCACTGAATCTTGTAAGGTTGTAAGCCATGATCATTGGGCAAAATCTTCCATGAAGTTGATGGACAAGGCTTCAATTGCTGTGCACGGTGGCGGATCGATTCATTTGGGTCCTCTTCAACACTTTGCTCTACAGCGGCAATTATTTCTTCGGTGCGCACTGTTCGACGTCTCAGCGGATGAGTATTATCACATAAAGTAAACGTAGTGCGACAACGATCCATGCTTACCTGAGTTAATTGTTCTGATGGACGATTATGTCGACCATAAAATGAACGGAAACTTCGTGAACTGAACCATTATTTTCTAATTAAATTGTTGTTCTTTCGCCAACCTGTACATGACGAAATGGAAAACCAAACTG
Organism: Melanostoma scalare; assembly: GCA_949752695.1. Lineage (NCBI taxonomy): Eukaryota > Metazoa > Arthropoda > Insecta > Diptera > Syrphidae > Melanostoma > Melanostoma scalare. The sequence continues at coordinate 22,397,545 of OX456984.1, read as the reverse complement.
AACATAAATGATATTAGAGTTGGCCGATTTGGCCACAAAATGTTTATACCTATTCGAAAACCCAACCTCTAAAAAAACACCCGATACTTTCAATCAGCGATGACAGTGTCACAATTTATAGATGGTCTTGATTCACCCGACTATACCAAGAGTAACAGAAAGGGAAACACAGAACGACCACAGTGCGTCGATACGATCGACGCACTGTGGTCGTTCTGGAGATGGTGGACAAAAATCAATTTTTCCAAACTACACTAGTTGATTTTGCAAAAGTTGATGTATTTGTAATAGAAAAATAGTCTTACGAAATTTTAAGAAACGTTCAATCACCCCCTCCCCCTTGCAAGCATATTTCTGTACATTTGTTAAATCTTAAAAATGACTTGCTATATTGTTAAATGAACTTTAACCACAGAGATGAAACAAACTAAAGAATTTAAGTTTTTATTATTTTTTTTTTATTTACAAAAAAATTTAAAAAGTGAAAAATTTTACCGTTTGAAACAAATCCTTATGTAATGAATTGACCACAGATCTCAATGTAATATATTTTTTTTTTGAAAGATCATGATCTCAATATAATGCTATCGCATATTGTAATGAAAGAACTTTTTTATTTTCCCCAGAATCAGCTTCTACAGCAGAGGAACGTTCGGAAACTTCTTCAGCAAACCTCCACTCTTCATTTGAATTAGAGGATAAAAGATCTGCAACTCTTCGTTATTTTGTTTTTTTTTTTTAAGATTCCGAAAATGGTGTTTGGCGTCTACCCCGACTAGGATCCTGTTCATTAAGAAGTGATACACTTAGCAAATACGTAGAAACGCTAGTAGGAAGCCAAATTTTTTTTTTAAGCCAAGCCTCATGCCGCTTTTTGAAAAGTGAACAATTCCTAGAACAAAGCTTCTACGTCGTTCAAGATTTGGATTAAATAATATGATTTTGGACTTTAATTCGTTTTAATTTTTTTTTTCTTTAATTCACTTAAAATCAATATCAAAATATCCTCAATTCGCGTTTTTTTAGCAAAAGAAATCCACTTTTCGTAAATCTGTTGATTTTTGAAGATTTGACCTTGTCCTTTAAAAATTTGAATATTTTGAACGTTAGCAAGAAGTAGCAAGGAAACTTTACATTTTCGCAAAGTTAAATAATGAGGCAATAAAATGACATTTACGAATCGGCTATACTTTGCTATACTTTTTTTTAAAGCTTAACGGAAATTAAAATAATGCCTTAAAAACAGACCTTTTTTCAACAATTCACTAAAATTACAATTATGGCAAAAACTAAATGAAATTTTTCATATCTGCTCTGAATGAATCCATTTTAAAATTAAGCTAAACACAAAACTTGTACTTTATTTTTACGACCTAAATAACTTCGCACGAAAATACTTTCCAACTACCTTAAAATGTTTAAAAAGTTTTTATTCTATAATCTAAAAACACACCAGCAACAAAAGAATAGTAAATAAGAGTTATTCAACATGTGCATGACTCACATTAAAGCTTAATGGAACAAAACAGCACATCTTTTTTTTTATTTTTGTCCACTGGTCAACGCACTGTGGTGACCTCTCGAGTAACACAGACGCATATTTTATATTTTGAACCATAACGTTTAGAAGTTCCAATTTTTATTTATCAAACAAATATTAGAGTCAATATCTGTACCATGATTTTCCAGATACATTTAGTGTCAATCATAATTTTTCACCAAAAAGTTCAAAAGATATTAAACTTGTGGGATATGAAGTACTTCGTCCTGTGTCCGCGATCTTATACAGGGTGTGCTGCTTACTGTGCGAAAAAAGTTCAGGACAGATAGGTTGAGTCAAGACAAAAAAAAAATCGTATATAAAGGAGGGGGAGGTGCATCTCCCTTCGTTTAGTCGGGAGGCGGAAATTATTGAAAAATTGACTCATTGGTTTTGAGTCAATCACTTAAAACCGAATGAACAAAATCTTCCTAAATTAAAAGAACCAAAGGCTTTTTTTTTCTTGTATAGTATCGTTTGTAGTTAGAGCATTTTTTTTTTCTTTTATTTTCATAGAATTTTAAACTCTGAGCAATAAACTGATTTTTTTAACTTTTGTGATTTGTATAAAATCGCATCTGAGGGTGTATTTTTCTTGTGAATACAGAAATAAAATAAAGCCAATGATAACCTAGCTTTTCATTGTTGAGAGAGTTTTTAAAATCAGTTCAGTGGCTTATTCGCGAAAGCGTAACAAACAAACAAACAAATTCACATTTAAAATATCAGTTGGATTATCTCTCCAGTTTCTTTTGATTTTCCGGTACTTTTAAGTATGCATCTTTAGTACATTGAAGGTACCTGTGTCAAATGACATCTCTTCGCAAAAAATGTTTGCCTTAGGGTTAGAGAATCAGTAAGAAGCTGGTTTTTAGACCGGAAAAATCCCGGATGGATCTAGTTCGCTCATTTTCTTATAAGTTTTAACAATTAAAAAAAAACTTCCCTGAATTCATTATGTACGCTGTAAAAAATTATATTTTCTAAAGATAATATACGAGTATTACACGCATTTATTTGAATATGAACTAGAATAAAAAAAATATTGATATAAGTAAAATAATATTAATTTAAAAATAAAATAAAATCCAGTTCTCTGCTCTTTTTAGTTAAAACACTTATAACCTCGTCTGCTGTTACAGGTATCTCGCGATGAATAGCTAGAGCAACCAAACCATTCAAACGATACTGCAAATAAGTAAACATCCAAAGCTTATCAAACTGTTATTAAAATAGACATGATTTTTAGAATCTCTTTAAAGTGAAAAAAGTTCTTTCGGGAGTTGAGGTTGAAACCGGCAGTGTAGCTAATATCTATAATAACATATATAAGAAAAGCTTTTTCCGGCCAGCTATCGAGCGCTTCCATTGAATTCTTAGAGGAAGTATTATTCCCTTGGATCAAATATCTCTTCCAAGTTTTTAATTCTTTGAGAACAGAAGATGGTCCGGCAACCAAATAAATTTTTTAGATGTTTGTATATTTCAGACGAAGAATTCTTGAAAAGAACCATAAGCCCTTCTAGTATGTTTTCATGGTTTGTAAATTTTTCTCAAAGGTCCGTAACATAAAAATCTAGAAAAGGACTGATAACAATAACACGAAAACATTCTTCTGTACTTTGAACCGAAGGGTTCGAACGATTCTTTTGTCGGTTCACTATTCTCTTATGTTTAACGTCAATGTCAAGGACTTCAGCTATTTTTGTTTTTGCATCTTCAAACACTTTCGAAAATGAGTCGTCTTCTGCCCGTTTAATTTTTAGTTGATCCCTCAAATCATTGGCAAGATCCATAGCTTGGACCAAATTTTAATTCACTCTTTAATTTTCACGATTTAATGGCAATGAGAGTTCGCTCGAAGTCCACAGCGTTTTTTAAGTTCCTTGCGTCACTTTCCAATGTTCTTATTTGGTCAACAGTCGTGAACACAAACGGAAATAGTTCCTCAAAATCTTCAACTGCTTGATATTTTGAGATCCATCGCGTCAGATTCAGCCCTTTTAATGTCTTTTTTTGTGAAGTTTCTTTGCTTTCGCTTATTGTTTCTTGCAGCATATTTTTTCTTTTCGGTGTATTGAAATAATTGTAATCTGCTTCAATTGTGGTTAGGAAACCTCTAATGGCTGGTATTTTGCTGAAAACAGATATAGCAAAGCTTAAAGAATGTGCTGCACAATGCACGTAAAGAACATGCGGAGCAAATTTTTGGCGAATAATCGCCTGGACACCATTGTATCGACCAGACATATTGCTTTCTCCTTGGCCGATCAAAAAGAAATGTCCAGATCACAATTTCGAAGATTTTCCACTATAAGTCTTGCAAGAGCATCACCTGGATTGTAATTCTTAGTAAACTGCTGAGATTTTAAGAGAAAAGATTTTATTCATACTTGGCGTGGAAGCTGTTGGAACAATTTTCGTTGTTATAGACATATCGAACGCCATATGAAACTTTTTTGACCGTGGCTGAGTCCTGAGTTTCATCCGCCAGCACAGAGAAGAATTTTGCATCTTAGACTAGCACTTTTTTTGTCAAAATTTCAAAACCAGCTTCGATAATCCCGTTTTGTACAGAAGAACTTGTATATTTATCGCGTTTCCCCGCACCATCTAAGTGCACACGAAGGAGCGGATCTCAAATTGCTTGAAATTTCAAAAGAGCTCTAAAATTTCGTTTATTCGGTCCAGTGAAGTTGTTTTGCATAATTATTGGCCCACTATCACGATGCCCACGTAAGGCTAAATCTTGTCGCCTTAAACCTATTATTTTTTTTCCCAATGACAGGTGGTCATCTTTAGAAACATGCCGAGTCTCTAGAAACCTTTGGCCAGATATTTCCAAGAAAAAAACAGAATTTCTACTCCAGCTAAGCAGACCTCGGCTCTCTCTGTTGATTGGCATTCTCACGGGACACAACTCGTTGGGTACCCACATGATGAGAATGGGCATTAGCACATCCGACTTATGTAGAGGATGCCAAGATGAGGAGGCAGAGGAGGGATCATTCCACTTCCTCTGTGAGTGTCCTAGCTTGGCCCACACTCGGAAAAAAACCCTCGGAGAATACTTTTTCGACGAACTGGGCGACATCTCAAATCTCCCACTGAGCAACGTCCTGAAATTTACTCAGGGCTCCAAATGGTTCAGTGGGAGTTCCCTACCACAATAACCATTTACCTTTCCAATCCTCCCTTTTCCTCATCCTCTGATTTCCCCGGGACCACAATGGATCCTTGAGATCCGAGTGAGGTGTTGCCACTTGTTGCCACTTATCTCCCTGATCCCCCCCCCCTATCTACGCAACTTCGCCGCTGCACACAGTATTTCCAAATTGGAAATAACCGCAAGAACTGAAATAATTTCTATACTAAATCCAAAACTTTTTTACAATTCTTCATTAAATAAATTATTGCCAAAAAACACAAATTTTTTTAACGTCTTAGGTTTCCTAGACCGTGATGTACTAAGATATCTTCAATGCAATGGAAATATTTAATTTTTTTCATGTGTAACTTTTTTTTTAAATCTTTTTGATTCAAAGAAAGAGTATACGATTTATGCTTTACTGCTGCCTTTAACAAGAGTGTCTTTAGTATAAAGGTGCTCAAGCAATACAACTCTTGGAATTCGATGATTTGAATGGCTCAAGGACCTTATGAATGTAACTAGAATTCAACATCGGTGCATTTTATTTTCATTCCAATTTGTTTCCCACTTAATAGGAAATATGTATTTATTAAAATCAGTAGACTATACCTTCTATTGAAATCCACCGGGTGCTTACAAGATAGGTATAACCTTTTTCAATGAATTTCAAATTTGTGAATTGAGGTCCTTTCCAGAGAAATCCAATAAACTGTTTTGTATAACAAGAAAATCCCCAATCATTCAATATCTACCTCAATTCCGCATAATCAAACACGATACATCTTCATTCTAAAGGAATTAGTTATGTGAAAAGAAATTCCAGTGAATTGGGTTCATCCTATTATTTTGTTTTTCTTTTTATTCATAAGAAAAGATTCAATTGAGCTGTAGCAAAACATTTCTGAGAAAGGACTTCGAATTAAACTCTTATAAGTGCGGCTACTTTATGCAAGTTGTCCTTAGTAGAGTAGGCTTATTTTTAATTTCTCGTTTTCGAGGTTCTTCTTCAAATACCCAGCACTTAGAGGCTACAGCAAGGCTTTATCAACACAAGGCTTTATCAACAAATCTTTACTTCTGCATCTGTGGTTTTAGTAAAGTGGCGACTTTATCAAGCCTCTTATTCTGCCTCTGTCTTTTTGATAAACATGGAATACGTTCGTTATTAGCCTATTCGTTCCAAAAATATATTCGTGAATTTTTTTTAAATGAAGAAGTGATTGATTTTAAATATGATTAACATAAAGAGAGAGAAAGAGAGAAAAGTCACTATTTTAAGTACACGTCTGTGTGGCTTTGGTACCTTTGCTGTACCAACTCCAACTTCCGTCCTATTGCTAAACTCTCCTCTATTCCTAAGCTTTTTGAAAGCATTGTCATACTTTCATTGTAAGTCTATTGTTTCTCCACTGCAGCATGGTTTTCTAAAGGGAAGATCTACCACGACTAACTTAACCCAATTTGTTTCTACGACGCTCTGTGCTCTTGAACATGGCTACGAGGTTGACGTAATCACTACGGACTTTTCGAAAGCTTTCGATAAAATCTCACACCATATAATTTATCTGAAGTTATGTGCTTTTTTATTTCCCCCGCATTTTATCCAATGGGTGAAATCCTATTTGGAACACCGCATCTATAAGGTATTGTTTAGAAGTTTCTTATCTATTCCCATTTCTGCCTCCTCCGGTGTGCCTCAAGGTAGCCATCTCGGTCCTCTCCTTTTCGTCCTTGCTATCAACGATGTCCATATGATTATTTCGCACTCAAATCTTTCAATCTATGCAGATGATATAAAAATTATGAAGTCAATATCGACACCTCGTGATAATTCTTTACTTCAACATGACTTAGATTCTTTTCTTAATTGGTGTCATAAGAATTTGCTTGATCTTAATGTGAGTAAATGTCAATTCATTACTTTTTCACGAAAACGAATACCTACTCTCCTTCGGACTTATGACTTTTGTGGGGTTCCCGTTCCAGTTGTTTCTTCTATTCGAGACCTTGGAGTTTTTTGTGATAAAGAGCTCGACTTTCGTTTCCATATAGACCAAATTATTGCTAAGGCGAACTCTTCCCTTGGTTTCATAAAACGGTGGTCTAAAGAATTTTCCAATCCTTACGTAACCAAATCACTATACATTACTTTTGTCAGACCTATCCTAGAGTACGCATCTCAGGTTTGGTCCCCCTATCAAATCACTCAGTCACATAGAATTGAAGCCGTCCAACGTAGATTCCTTCGCTTTGCCTTACGCCATCTACCGTGGTCAAACCCTCTCATCCTATCTCCATACGAAGATCGTTTACAACTTATTCAGTTGCAAAACCTCGCCAAACGTCGTGCAATTGCTGACATACTCTTTGTACACCAAATAATCGGCCCTAGCGAGGTATCCGTTCGGAGCGGAAAATTGTCCGCAACGTCGAACGAAATCGGAAAAACTATTGCAATAAGTAAAGAAATTTCACAAATAAAGCAATTGATCGCACTTCAATGCAGTTCGCCTTGTGTGTTGAAAATATTGGATTTTTGGATTGGATTATTGTTGAAATATTGGAGAAAAATTTCAAAAAGCTGTTCGGAAGAATACTTCAAAGCAAAAACCTCCGAATCGTACAAATCGGAGAATTTTCCTCTCCGAACGGATACCTCGCTAGGGCAGAATGACTGGTGCAATTAAATCTCCCGCTCTCCTTGAAAATTTTTACCTTAATACCAATCCTCGTAGTCTACGGCCCATCCCTTTTTACAACCTTCCCACTCACCGCACTAACTACGGCCATTTTAACCCCATTACTCGAATGTTGCGCTTAGCCAATGGTGCACAAGATATTCTTGATTTCAACGCAAGCTTACCATCTCTTAGAAATAAATTAACCTCTAATCATTTTCAACTTCCTAATTAAATTTCCCTTAGCTTCTCAATTATTTTAATTTAATTAATATTTATTGTAAATAGTATTTAGTACTTAAGAAAGTAATTTTTGTAATATATTTAAATTTTCTTTTTATTTGTATGTATGTTGCTTGAACTAAGCCAGATAAATAAATAAATAATACTGTAATGGTTAGCATGTCTGTCTGTTAAGTGGGAGGTTCGAGGTTCGAATTCTAAATGAAAATCAAAAATGAAAAAATGAATGAAAAAAATGCTTTTGCAAGTGTATCGCTTTTTGTGGGTAATTGGTAAGTTCTCTGATTGGAATTTCATTGACATGAGAAGCGCTTTCTCGATAAGCCGTTCGGAATCTGAAAGAAATTTAGGCCCATACAAGAACTTTTCATAGGTTTTTGTTTTTAGTTTTGAATTAAACCATTGCCATTCAAGTTCACTCTCGGATATTCAAAATTATCTACAACAATAATACAAACCTCTTTTATCTTTAAGAGTATCTTTTAGAGTGTAGGAGTTTTCCCGACAGGACACCCATTTTCACCTTTTTGATTTTTGAACATTTTGTTTGTATATGTATGTTATACATAAGGTGTTGCAACAGAGTTTGAATCTTTGGAGCCTACTGCATTTCTCACTACCATGCCTTGAGAGGGAATGGAGTGGACCTACAATTTTCTACCTGTTCCGAACGGCTAATCGAGCCGTCTCGCTCACTCACTCGATCACTGATGCGGTAGTTCGACCCCAGTGCCCCTGTTCTGTAACTATCGCCTCGATAAAAGCAGGCGATAAACGGTGGAAAACGGAACGAAATCCTACTAAATTCATAGAATTTCGTTCCATTTTCCACCGTTTATCGCCAAGGCGATAGTTACAGAACAGGGGCACAGGTTTGTTCGAACTACTCGAACATTAACATTTTACACTATACGAATGTTAATGTTGCGCACTCGAGGTCTAAAGACTGAAACCAAGTGTCAACTCAGAATAATTATAGTAAAATAGTTCGCAAACATTCGAATTTATAATGGGAGCATAAACAGACTGAAAAGATTAAGACTTTTTTTTTCACACATTTGTCCTTTTTAATATTTTCATTTAGTTAGCAGTACCACGAGTTTCTATTTCAGTTATATGGTGACCTTTATCTCACCCAGTCAGTAAAGTGAGTGACTAACCAACAAGCAAATCAAACAAACCTTGAAAATAAAAGAAAATAATATAATCGTGAAGTCTCTAGAGCTCCCATTTCATCAGTGCTCGCCTGCTTACTATCCTTGGTTATGATTTTTTATTTTTTTTATTTTAGTGCCTGTTGACCTTTTTGGCCACCAATCGGAAGCTTTTTTTTTGTGGGGTTCCTCATTGAATGGGTCGATTGTTAGCTGATCTATTCTTGGATTTTATTTTTTTTTTTTCGTTTCTGACGACAATCCCATAAACTCTGCCATTATCCAATAAAATTGGTTCAGTATTTACTCTTAATAAAAGTCTGACAAAGAAACATGTGTTTCATTTAGCACAAAAAATTGAAGCTACACCACTCCCGGATGAGTGCTAGAGGACACTGAGGTTGTTTTTCTACTTTTTTATTTTATTTTGTTGGATACAGTCAGTACACAAGGAATTCATCACAATCTTTAGACGTGTCTCATATAGTAAATATAATTTTTTCTTAGTCTTCATCAACAACAAATATGATGACTATGACGGAGCCTTTCGGATGAAGAAAGCTAATCAATCAAAGAGAGAAAAAATTGTTTTTTTGAATGGAATTTATACACATTCGTGAAAATTGTTTATGTGAAGGCTTAATACTTTTCGGCACGTGGATGTAAAAAGCTAAGGAAACGCAATTTGGAGCATTTAGGACCTGATTGTATTTATAGCTTAGCTTTAGTTAAAGGTGAAGATATAAGAGCTTTGTAGAAATAAGTACGAGCAGGTAGAACTTTATTTCAAGTTTATTTTTTTTAAATTTTGAAAAAAATTGAGCGTTAGAGAGAGAGAGAGAGAAAGAGAGATAGAGAGAGAGAAAGAGAGATAGAGAGAGAGAAAGAGAGATAGAGAGAGAGAAAGAGAGAAAGAGAGATAGAGAGACAGAGAGACAGAGAGACAGAGAGACAGACAGACAGAGAGACAGAGAGAGAGAGAGAGAGAGAGAGAGAGAGAGAGAGAGACAGATAGAACTTGACAAATTAAGAGATCAAGGGAAGGTGCGGCACTGAGAAGGAGACAGAGACAGAGAAAATTTGTCAGATCCAGAGATCGAAGGTAGGTGATTCATTCGGACATTTAGGGTGAACACAAACACTGTTAAAAAGAGCATGGAGAAGATTTAAAAAAATTACAGAAAAATGTACTGACAAAGGGAGTGATAGAGAGACATAAAGATAGACAAAAAAAGGAAAACATAAAGAGATATAAAGTAGATAAACACTGAAACAGAGAGAGAGGAAAAGAGAAAGATCGAAATATGAAAAGTATTATGGAGTTAGAAAGAACTAAAAGTTCTCAAATGAGACAGTTCCAGCTTCCAGGTATTGAAAAACGTATTCAAAGGCCTTGTTAAACGATCAATTGTCAGTTCAGTTGCAAGATCAACTATGATAGCCCTTTAGGTTCTCAGTTCAATTTTCAGTTCAGTTGAAAAAAGTCTGTTTAAATAAATGTCAGTTCGATGTTCAGTTGAGTTTTTATTTTACTTATGAAAAATCAAAATCAGAAAGAAAAATGAAGACTGAACTGAAAACTTATGGAAATTCCATCAGTTTCAGTTAAACGCTTCAGTTTTTGGCATTCAGACATAAGTTTAACTGGAAGCTTAACTGATACCTCAACGAACGCTGAAACTGAAATGATCGTCTAAAAGGGCAACTTGCATTACAACAAGTCCTCAATTTATTTAAACAAATAACACTCACCATGAAATGTCTTAACTCAACTTCAATTTATTGCAGACGGTTCTTACATATTTCTATCTTCGCGCCAGATTGTCGCTTGCCTAATTCACAACAGATAGCCCTACACTGTATTCACTCACTCGTAGCAACGAAGGTATTTTTAACATAATTTTGACACTTATTCCATTGTAAAGTGCAGTCAAAAGCGTACTTAAGCCCCTTCTCCATCGCATTATACCAATGTACTGCCAGCTCAAATTTTGCATTTCTTTATCCGTTTTTTTTCCTGCTACAGAGCAAGAAGCAAAAATAAAGCCCAAAAGAAGAAAAAAAACACTAATAGCAGTTATAAGAAAAAAAGTCATAAAAATAATCCAATAAATGTCACCATTCAAACGATGACGGTCGGTGCCTTGAACATGGAATCCCTTTTGTTTTGTTCTACCTATTCTAGTAGTTCCGCTTTAACTATATTATTAGTTGGCTTTCTTTCTTCTACTTTTCCTTTTATTATTTAAATCGGCGACGTGCACGTATTCTTCGTCGTCAGTTGCGTATTAGGTGTCATTGTGGCCCAATGCCCTCGGCCATAAATCGTGCGAGAAGTGTGTGTTTGCGCTCACCACGGCAACAAACTAAACAATCAACAGCCAACCCCTGATGGTTAGGGGTTTTTTTTTTCTTCTTTGGTTTTGTTGTTTTATACATAACATGGTTGACATTTCAAGGCAATCCATCCAATTGATGACTGCAAAAAGTGTACTACTACTTGTTCGAGTTGCCGTTTCTTGCGTTGTAGGACTATGCCACCAACATCAGTGCCAATCCGCCACATGCCACCAAGCAGCAAGCACCAACCCAACCAGCCACTCATCCCACCACAGGGTGTGTTATTGTGTCTCGTTTTACCACTTTGTCTCCCATAGCCAAACACATTAACACAGCAAAAAGAAAATATAATAAGTATTCCGCATTTGCTGTTTCCTCGATGACTTTCCTTCCGTTCTGGTTTTTATAATGTGTCCTCATCAAGAAGACGTCTTGTCGTCGTCGTTAGCAGCCGCGCACACACAATCACTTAACTTCATTTAGACCGAAAACGAGCCTGAATGGCAAGAGGAAAACCCACTGAATTACCATAAACTGCACACCATACCACTCCTGGCACAACATGATGGCCATCTCTACGTTGCTCTAGCACCACTAACCCACATACATACCATATTCACCTTAACTCTTAACGGTAGTGGTCGCGTTTTGTTTTTGATGAGAACTAAAAAAAAAAAAAACATAAACCAAAACGAATTCAAGAAAACTCGTGGAGAGAATATCCAGGGATGTTAAGGACTGTTACTATATTTTTTTTTATTTAAGAACTAGTGCAGGACTATCGGTGAGTAAAATTGAGTTTACTCAATCGATTGTTATCATCCTATGCGGTCTTGTGCAAAGCCTCATCGTTTTAATGGCTGTAAGAAGTAAGACATACTTTTATTTTTCTGGTATCTGTCTTGGCAAGAGTCTTAGACTATGACCTGTAATGTCGAGGTTCGATTCTCAATAAAATTAAAAATGTTTTGCCTTTCTCAAACTTGAATTCAACTTGTGTCCCATAACAAACACTTACATTGCTAACTGAACTTGGTTAGCTAATTCCATGTTCGTCAAACATGTTCGAGACCTTGTCACTTGTAGAAGTAGTAGAAATGAGGCTCAGATTAATTTTACCATATTGGCTCGTCTCTAAGTAGAAAATAGAACATGTGAGAAAGGAGTGAAGAGAAATGACTCCGAACTCCAATCTGAGTTCAGCTTGAGCATCATCAAAGTCACAGTCGAATAACTTACCAAGAAGGATAAAGATCGGACTAAAACGAGGGACATCGGCTTGCGGTTAACTTCTCCAAGCATTCTGCCTAAAGTAAAAATAATTGCCTTCAATCAATGAGCAATGTCTCCATACACAAAGCAGTGATAGTTGCCATTCGATGAACCCGATGATCCAAAACTTTCAAGATCGTCAAGAGGGTGTTTGGTAGTCGACTACGGAAACTAATTAGGCTAGCAAGGTTCTTAGAGCAGGTGTGCTGATGATCTAGAAATATTTTAGTGACAAGTAAGACAAGTTGAAAAGATGCTAAGCTGGAGTGACCATAAATTTCAAGCAAACATGTCAATCCCCGATGTTTATTTGCAAGCAAATTTTATTCACAAGTATGAGATCAACCACATCAAGTGTCTGCTAGGCCCACTATCGTCAGATCAATAGCACTCAAAATACTAAAGGTCTTCATATAGCACCACCGGATTCCTTTAAGGTCGCAACATTTGTAGTACATTTAATGGAATCGCTAGGTCACTCTCATTCAATTACTTACAACATACTTGGGCCAAAGGAGATCGGGATAACACAGATTCTGGTGAACTGCTAAATATAATTTTCTGTTAGCAGTATTTTTGAACTCCTTGCGAGAAGCGATACCCAAAAAGCAGCTTTTTGATCATATTCAAATATTTGTCCTTAAGATCCTTATGATTAATTATTAAGTATTTATCTGTCAGTGGTTTTTTTGAAACAGTCTCACTTTCGGTTGGCTTTTGAAGCATTTTGTGGATTTTCCAAGAGCGGTGCACCAAGAAAGTGATTTAATTTCCTTTTGCCTCGAGAATGGGGTACTTGAATGCAACCAAGTTATTTGATATCATGTGTTGCAAGGTAAGACACTTTTAGTTCTATTCTGTTCTTCAGTTTCCTGCTTAAAGGTGGTGCCCGTGATGCAATTAATGGCATATTTACCTGGTAAGCACAAATAGACGTTCGTGGTTCAAATTATAAAAAAAAACCAACAATTTTTTTCCAAGGTTATCACCATTCGAGAGGAATTGGTAAGTTCTCCGATAGTAAATTTACTGCCATGGAAAGGGCTTTTTCGATTAGCCGTTCGGAATCGACGGAAAACTGTAGGTCCCCTCCATTCCCTCACTAGGCATGGTTGTTAGAAGTGCGCTAGGTCCCGGGGCTCTCCACTCTGTTTCGTCATCCTATGTATATGTGTAAGTAGTTCCCTACTTAAGACTCTCAGATTTGATAGAGCAGCAGTAGGTAAGAAATTATTTAAAAGAGAAGAGAAAAGTACTGGGCCAAAGGTTCTCCCTTGAGGAGCTCCATTGTAATATGAAGACAAAACGGAAAAATTCTTTTTGTCAGGTTTTACTGATATGTTCTTATCAAAAAAGATTAAATCGAATGAAGAATGTTTAACATCACTGCTTATTTTGAAGTAAAATAAACGATGAAGAAGGTAGTCGCGTGAACATGAACATCATCCATACGCCCGCTCCACTTTGGAATGAATGACAAATCTCATTTTCACTCATTTTCCGTTATGTCATGGGTTGGCAAGCATAGCAGCAGACAAGTATGGACTTACTTATAGCTGCTTCTATGCTATATTCACCACCCCACACTTCTTTATTACTCAACCTACCCAATGCCACCCAAACATTATAGTTCTGTATGAAGAACTTTTATGAAAATGAAAATTTTAACGTGTGTCGCGTCAAACCAAACGCCTGCCACCACCATACCATCCCCCCTAAATCCATTCAAAGATGACACACAAAAAGGGGGTAAATCTATTTGCATGTATACGTAATTAAACTATTCTAGGAGGTCGCATTTGGGGCGGGCGTTTGGTATGCGTGCACATTTGCAGGACCATGTATTTTAATGCGCTCTATGCGAGCTTTTGTCTTTTGAAATTTCTAGTCTAAAGTCGTTCTTTCTTCTTCCAGTTTTAGACTGATTGTTGTTTCTGTTGCTTATTCATTCTTCTTTTTGTGTTTTTATTTTTTTTTTGTTTTGCTTACAGAACTTGAGAACATAATTACTCGTTGTTGTTGAAGTAAACTTGGGTGTAGTATTATTATGTGGTCACTACAAATAGTACTAAAGTGTTTGCCTTTCTGTAAACACATTGTTTAACTAACCTTGACAACGACGAAGTAGTTTTGAGCACATGTTTGGCTTTGACAACGATTGAGATTTAGAAATTTTAGTTTTTGATGAAGAAAATATGTTTCAGAGATGATGTGTGTCAAGTAGTGGGCTTTTGAAGGCTTATACAATGGCTTTAAAAATTAATGAAGTGAAGTGGTAGAAGTTCTTTGTTGGTACTATATTGAGGTGTCTGCTGAACATTTTAAGAGTCTACTTCGAAGTATTGAACCACTTTCCTTTTGTTGAACCGCCTTTTTTGAGTCTGGTAAGTCACTGTTATCTACACAGAGGGATCTAAAGCCTGTCTTGGTGTAGAAAGCGGAATATTCTCGAAAAAGCTAAATTTAAGTCTTTTCTTCTGTTTACCAGACTATTGCAGTGTGTTTCAAACGGAAATTGTGGCGTTAAAAGAAATCATGTCCTAGCTCATGCGAATATCCTTCACTAATATTATTCGTATTTTCTCGGACAGTCAGGCTGCTCTCAAAGCTCTTGCCTCCGGTTCCACAAAATCTACTGCGCTGCGGTCCAAAACTGTCGCACGTCTCCGAAGGAGATGTCAGAACAGTTTAACATTCATCTTTCATGGGTGCAGAGACATACCTGTCATCCGGCACCCATGAAAGATGAATGTTAAACTGTTCTGACATCTCCTTTAGAGACGTTCGACAGTTTTGGACCGGAGCGCACCAGGCAAGTGTGGTATGTCTCTGTCAGACGAATTCGCCAAAAAAGGAACGACTTCGAGTTGACGTAGACGCTCCTGAGAAGAAGAAGCTTACTTTGCTTCTTCTTCTCAGGAGCGTCTACGTCAACGTGCCTTATGACTTAGCAAATTTGGCCATGTACGAACTCGAACGTCCAAGGAGCTCATTGAATCTGATTCTTCTGGTAGACACGCGAAACGACTTGGTGTCTATTCCAATGACTTTTGTGGAAACTGCATGAACGAGAAAGATGAGGAAACAGTCCAACACCTACTTTGTCCATGTCCTACGCTCTCTAAGTGACGGAAAACTCACCTAGGCGAATACTTTTTTGACGATACCAGCGACATAACTAGCAAAAATCCTAAAAGTTACCTTTTCATCAAACGAAGTTCTTCATGGTGATTCACTTGTTAGGTCAGGAGAACCTAACCTAACCTAAGCTAACCTAAGTCACCGCTGACTAAATGCACGACTTATTTTGGCTCGAAATTAGGTATGTCTGAAGAGTGTATAAAAGGCAAATAATGTTGGAAACACTTGTTTTAGAATTATATTTAATGTCGTAGTAGGCGACGCAATCAAGTGGAAAGAGACACCTGCCTTCTTGACGTTCAAAACCGGAAACAGCTGTCGAAGACTGAGACTTTTTGCAAAACGATACATTTTCGATAGTACTCTGTAGTAATTCAGGAATTCGTTTCGACAGCCTGTCGGTTTGTACAATTTTTTTAATCTTTGCCTTCATTTTTGACTTCCTAGAGCGGCTGTACTCACATCAATACATTGTAAAAAGTGTGAGTCCACATCTAAAAGTTATTTTCTGGAAATGTGGTGCTTAGTACATCTTTGAGAGAAGGAATCGATATGATTGAGTTCAAGGTCCGCCGAAGGAACGTCCAATTGAAAAACCCAAACCCTAAAATATTTTTCATTTCACAAAACATGGTTCTCGTATTATATTTCCATCATTTCCACGAAATTCAATCTTCATCCCAAGCCATTCCCCTAAATCCTCTCCAGCTATACGAAACAAGTTTCCGCTAGGTACTAATGCGATGACAAATTATGAAGTATTTGATTTTGACATAATGTCAAAGCACCGATTTGATCATATAATGAGTTTACTAAGCATGAGAACATTTTGGTTTATTTTTCCACTCCTTATCAAAATCCTTGAATCGTCACACAAAAGAAAGAAAGGAAAAGAGGAAACACAACCGTACTTTGCTTGTTTTTCTTATTATTTGCCCTTATGTTTTGAGTCTTTGTTCTTTTGTGGGAATTCAAATGGTATACCCATCTCATTATTTATAAATCACTCTTCACAAGAACAAAGCTTGAGGATTCTTCAATCAATCTTGTTTTCCATTTACCAATTCACTTTGTGCTCCTGAAACACACACACCCATATCATCGCTCTCACACACCGAACGTCCTCCTCTTTTTGTCGTATGTGCGCTTCACATTTGGAAATTTGTCAAAAAAGGAGGAACATTGCAGACATTTTTTGCATACCATATCATTTGTAAACACCGTATGTGGGTGGAAATTACATACGATTTATGCGGTTGTGTGATAGAATCTTTGACTTTCATCATCCAATCTGCAAAGCTCTTGCATTCAATTGAACACAACTCCCACACCATGACCCATAAGTCCCACTCGAAAGAGGGCAAATAAATCTGGGTCGTTTCTGTTGTGTAACCAACAACAAGAAATTAGTAAAAAAAAAAGGGAAGAAAAAGAATAAATACACTTAAAGAATTGGCGTCACATCATCGTCAGGATCAGGGAGTAAATAAGTTTATGGAGAAGAAATCGACGGACTTAACCCCATTAGCAATTATCTTCACAAAAGAGCGTAAGTCCTCTTGACATCAAAACAAAGTTTGCCAATAAATTTAATGACAAACAATAAGGATTCGTTAAATCAATAAGCACTGATTGTTTTTACCCTAAGGAGAGGGTTGTTTGAATTTTATGATTAGTTGATTTAGTGTCTTTTGTTAAACACGGATTTTGGTTTTAAGTCACGTCAGAAGGATCCAATTGTTTAATTGTCTTTATAAGAATGAGTTAATTTGACTCATTGCTTTTAAGAGTTTATTTGATATTTTAGCAACAAGTATATATAGACCAAGAGTACATAGGAAATTTATGTGAGTAAGTGAAAATAATTAAAGGAAAAGCTTGGAGCGATCGCGCGACTAGCCCCGGGGCCAAGCTCATTTATCACAACAATACCGTGTCCTTACATTGGTGGAGACAATCAATTTTTTGCCGATTCCAAATGGCTTATCGAGAAAGCGCCCTTCATGGTATGGAACTACTATCGGATGTAAGAGATTTGTAGTCGAATTTCTCCCAGTATCAATAGCAAGTCTGTCAATACAAACTGTTGTTCATCCTTGAATGGTGCTTACATTTGTTACCCAAACATTAGCTGTGTGAAAATTCGTCCCCAATCTGCAAGTTAAGTTTTTCTCTGAACAGTAGGAGACGGTCACGCCGGTGTTGGGTCATTACCTTCACTTCTTCGGATTTGTCAGGCTCAGCAGTACTAAGATAGCACTTCTAGAAAACTCTTTGTTTCCGATAAATTTTTTTAGATTAAGATTTGTTTTTATTTCGCTAAGTTTTATATACAATTGACTTAAAACTAGACTTATAACTAACTATGACTATGTTGTTGGCACAGAAGGGGCCTAACTTATTTCTACTGTCGAAAGGGATGGTTTTTATAAAATAAAATACATATTTTTGTCTGCTTAATCTACTACATGAAAATAAAATAAAATAAAAGTGGCGTGACTAAAAGTCTTAAATAAAATAAAAGTAAGATGAACTCTAGGTCTCATCCCCTGTCGTGTCCACTGTCTGGTTTTTTGCAGAAAGGTCTTCGAAGGCATCGATGATTGCTCTTTTGAGTAGATACCTATGGCTGGTGTTAATTTCTTCCTGCAGTAGCTGTTGCACTTCTGGGTTTGAATATCCTTCTAGGTTCCTCAGGATTCGGCTGAATAGCTCCATCATATATTGGTCTATTGGTACAATGTCAGCTGCCTCGTATAACATTTTATTTGGCCAGTACTTCCTCGTGAGGGGGTTCCTATGAAGTCCAGTGCAAACTCTGAGTATTTTCCTCTCAAAGAGCTTGATTTTCTTCATGGTTGACGGTGAAATGGTGAACCAGACCGTTCAGGCATATGTGATGACGTGCCTGATGAGTTGCTTGTGCAGGAGTAGTTTTGTCGTCTTGCTGAGTCCATACTGCTTCCTTAGTAGAGGATAAACCAGGTGAAAAGAGAAACTGGCGCGTTTCAAAATAGACGTGTTTGTTAAATTTCATCCGGTGGGTGAAGTTTACACCCAGGTCTGTGGCACTGTCCTTTGTTGTGACAACTGTGTTGTCTGGAAATCCGATAGTGATTTTCCTACTTCTTTCAGCGATTCTTCTTCGGGTCCTCGTCTTTGTCTGTGGTGGTCTGAAGCAAATCAGTTCCGTCTGGCTGGCGTTGATCTTCAATCCCTATTTAAGGTAGTACTTCCAGAGATTATTGACGTGCTCCTGCACTCTACGGGCTGCTATCTCAGGCGATGGAGATGTTGAGTAGTTGATGGAGTCATCTGCATACAGCTTAGTCCTTGTGCCTGGTGGGTTTTCTGGTTGGTCTGCAGTGTAGATGTTGAATAAAAAGGGGCCTTACTTTGACCCTTGCGGGACTCCGGCCTTGATGTGTCGTAGTCCTGATTTTTCGCTCGAAACCTGTACAAAAAAGAGGCGATTAGTAAAAAGATTTTGAATTATTTTTGCCAAATATCCTGGAAAGCAAAATTCCATTAGCTTGTAAATGAGTCCATTGATCCAGACGCTGCCAAATGCCTTTTCGATGTCTATCAGACATACTACGGTGTTTTCCTTTTTGTTCAATTCCACGGTGATGTTGCTGTGTAGTCCAAGAAGAGGATGTATCGTCGAATGTTTGGCCTTGAATCCATACTAGAAGTCCGGTATTATATTTCTTTCCAAGCAGAAATTTTTTACCTTCCTCAGTAATAGACTCTCAAGTACTTTGCTAATACAGCAAAGTAGTGAGATAGGCCTGTATCCTTCCACGGTGTGTCTGTCTGTCTTCTTGGGTATTGGAACAATCCTTGCTTTTTTCCAAAGAAATAAAAAATTAATGAAAATTTGAAAAATAAAATTTTGCAAATAATGTTGAATTGCAATCTTTCGTAAGCAACTTATAGAACTTTTAAAATTTCGCTCTGTTTCTTTAATTCTTTTCTTCTATGTTTTTCTCCGAGTAGACATATTATGTACTGTATTATGATGCTATTGCATTCCTTCAAGTCTCTTAGCAACCCTTAATTTAAAGTGTTTTTGGCTCAATGGTAACATCTGGCTAGATCAGTATGTGTATATATTTCAACAAACATATGGATGTGTCTCTGGCCAGGGCTAGTGGAACTTTTGCTCTGACAACGCGACTGTTTCACAGCAGCCAACTTGATAAAAGAATGAAAGTGTTTTGCTACATGGCTCTCATGAAGCCAATGATTGTCTATAGGTCTTGTGTGGTTCAACGTTACAGCGTCTCAAATGGAAAAGATTTGGATGTTTGAGAGACAGTGTCTGCGTACCTATCTTGGATTACATAACACCAGAGTCGAAGTACAAAAAATACTATCCTAATGGTGTTTTTTGTAACGGGGCTCAAATAAACAGATTCGACAACTTTATTATAAAACTGACTCGTAGGCAGACTGCAAGAGCGATGACTTCGACCAATGGCATGATATTTGGGGCTTTTTACCACAACATAGAATAAATATATGGAGAAAAGACGTTTCAGTGGATTTGTCATATACGCGGCTTTCCTCTATTTTGACATGAAAGATTTGATTCAGAATAGATTGGTGGTTCCTGATATCTACCACGTCTCCCGTAAGTCCGTGGAACGACGATTCGTTTATAACCGAGACGTCACCGAAGTAGATAGAGAAGTTGAAAAGCTCATCCGGTTCAGTAGGGCGGTCAAAGATCGCGATCGTCGTGACATTGTAAAAATGTCGAAATTGTTCTATTGCTTGTCGGAGCAACGAATTGCAATTGTCATTGATAGTGAGTCACCAATGGCTGGCTAACAAAAGCTTAGCGCGTAAATCTAAGGATATAGGGGGTGGGCACAGTGGCAAAAACAATAAAAAAATACTGAAAAAAAAAAAAATAAGCGTCAAAAATCAAAAAAAGCAAATTAAGAAGAAAAACAAAATGAAAAAAGAAAAATTCAAAAATAAAACCGGCATTAAAAATCAAAAAAAAAAAAAAACAAATTAAACCGAAAAACATGCAAACAAAAAACCAAAATAAAACTCCCAAAAAAATTAAAAGTTCCAATAAACAAAAAAAAAAAAAAAAAACCGAAAAACCAACTGTTGCTGCTCTAGTTTTAAGGAGTATTAAGTAGATTTAAGTATGCAGTTTTAATTAGTTTTATGTAGTTTTAATGAATAACTAATAAATTAGGCTCAATGAATCTAGATTTTTAAATTTTTCTTAGTTGTAATTATAGACGAGCCAAAAATTGGTGTTGGTCACGAGTTCAATGCATTACCCCATCCCTAAAGTGCTCCGACATGCCTAGAGAAATTTTCACTTCAAAAAGTTCTATGGGGGGTACCGCTTTTATACTTTTTCGCAATTTTTTTACACCATAAGAAAGTCAATTAAGAAATTTGGAGCCGTTTTCGAGAAAAAATAAGTGTAACCATATGGGTTGCATGGCAGGTACCGTAATTTCAAGACCTGAAGAACTGATTCTGAAAATCCCTCTGTAGGCTACCCCACTGTTCAGGCTGTAGATGCAGATATTCAATATCTATTCTTTGAGTCGCTACAGGGGCTTGGGAGACCGAATGAGAGACTAACATTAAGTTTGCCCGGAGTATGACCTTCCACCACCACACTTTAAGTTTTCAAGCCTTTTGTAGCAATGAATTGAAGCATTATTCAATAACTCTACGTCAGTCGTCTCATTCGGATCTTGATGAAGTTATGACTTCAAACTTCTTTTTAAAAACTCATTGTTCATAAAGATTCGTTGACAACAAATTTCCATAGAAAGGGGGAAGGGGGTTGAACTTTTTTTTTTATTAAAAAAAAAAAAAAGAGGAGGCTTATGCTTATCTGGAGCACTCAGACCTGATTGCCGGTCCATTGTACTATCTGGACTCCCCTTTAGTTTTGTGGAATAGATGAAAGCTTCAAGTGCGGCGTCCAGATGAAAATGGGACGCTGAAAAAAAAAGAAAAAATTCGTAGCGAACCCACGCCACTGCACTACGGCCATTCTCACTGATTGAAATTGAACTTACGACATGACTCTATTGACGGTGTTTTTTGCAGAAATCGAACTGACAGATAGTTATAAAGTATGTATATCAATTAAACCATTGAGCTGTACATTTCACGGTTCTTTTAATCTTCGAGTATCAATACACCTTTTAACCACGTAACATTGCATACTCTCATTTAAATTTTAATTATTCAAGTTCGAAAACACAAACCGAAGTTCATATGGAAAAAATTTACGCACCATCTAGGTTTTCATATGTTAAAAGGAGCATATTACTTTCTTTTCCTATTGCACTTTAACTAATGAAATCAAGTGTACTTTGAAGTTCCTGTACAGGGTCTCTGCTACAAATTTGATGAATATTCTCACTAATTGTTTCCGTTTAATCTTCTATAAAATGTTCTTTGATATTTAAAAAAAAATAGACAAAATAGTTACAATTCCATCAAATTGCACAAAGAAAAGGACGCCAACCACGAGCCTTAAATGTCTAGAGATTTCTGTCTTAGAACCTTCATTTAAAAAAAGATATGTAAATGTAAACATCCGCATAAATGTTAATATCCAAACCCAACCAAAATGAAGTGCACATGTAACATCAACAGTTATTCCAGTTTTAATTGATTTTAATTAAACAATTTTAGAATACAATTTCACTACAGAAAATGTAAATCTAAAATAAACAATACCCAATACCAATTCTTGTCTACCGCATAACCTCAAGGTTTGTTTTGCAATTTGCTTTCCCACATTAATATTAAAATTTTGACGAGAGAATGTTATAAAAATCGTGACCTACCTTGGCATATCATATCATATCCAACACATAAGTGACGTCAAGTCAAAAACATACTCAAATGGGAGCGCATGTCTCAGAATATATTTACCAAGCACCCGATTATATGCGTACAGAGTACGCTGCGGTTTGAATGGATGTTTTTTTTTTTTTTTACATTTTTTAAAGGAAACAACAAGGCTAAGGACACAATGACAAAATGTTGATGGAATGGAAGTATCTTGTCTCTTTTGACTTTGACACAAGAAAAAAAAAAAAACACGAAATCGCATTTTTAGAGCAAAATGTTAATTTTTTTGTTCTTGTCATTTTAAAGCCAAGCAAAAGTATTAGAGTATGAGTATTTATGAGTATTTAACATAAAAGTGAAAAAAAAAAAAGAAACAAGAGAGGTTAGAAAAACACTTTGACGCGGGCCTGTAGGGTGTAGGCACATGATGGAGACGGTTCACTAATGGGGTGCGAACACTGCGGAAGCTGTTCTAGATAAAGAATGAAACAATATTTATATATCCGTTTTATGATCTAACTCTCGACTTATGATTATTTTTTTACAAAAAAAAAAAAAAGGAAACAATTTTTCATGTCGTTAAGAAGTTTAAGTACGGTGGTACATATGCTACTTAACAAATACAAATTGTTTTAAATGTTTATACACTCGTGGTCTTTGGAGTAAAGTTAAAATTTTAATATTTTGGCATGTGTGGGAAAGCACTTTACATTTTAATGTGTTTCGAAAAAGGATCAGCTCAGCAATCAACATCAAGAAGTAGGAAGAGAAGAAGTCAGAGATTAGAGGGGTGAGAAAGTAGGTATGTGAAGGAAAAATTGAGAGATGAAAAAGTCGAGTAGGAAGAAATTGGAGAAGAAGATATCGAGAGTAAAAAAAGGAAATCGGACTAAATTTAGAGAGAAGCACTTCCCGAAGAAAAACAAGATGTTGTAAAAAAAAAATTGGAGAACAGAATTTGGAAGAAAAAAAGCAAAAGAACGATGAAAAGAAGTAAATGGCAAAAAGGGTTGTGAAGTTAGTAAAGAGAAAATAATATGAGATATTGAGGTCAGGGAAGAGCACATGGGAAAAGAAGATAAAGAGAACGAGATGTGCCAAAAATGAAAAGAATTTAAGCTAATAAAATATTTAGGCTAATTAAGTGGATAACAATTGATGAATTTAAGAAATTGACTGCAAAATTTGAATAGAAAAGTCACAAAAGGAAAAAATTGGAGAAGATAAAATCAGAAGAGATGAAGTAAGTGACATTTTCATCACTGATTTTCATTTTCTTCGAAGTCATCTTCTCGAACATTTTTTATTCGTATTTCTTTTTGGAAAATATGAATTAAAAATGTTTAAGAAGTCGAAGGAGATCAATTTCGGAATAAACAGTTTCCCTCTGAATGAAATAATAAAAAAGAATTTAAAAAAAGGAATAATATTTTCTGGGGGAAAAAAGTGTTGAAGAAGAATCAGGGGAACATGTAATCAATGACGAAAAAACACTAAAATATGTGAGAGGTCAAAGAAGAAGAAGTCGTCCACGAAAAAACTAGATGGAAAGAAGTCTGAGAAGAAAAAACCGAAGAAGAAGTCGATTAAAAAATATCAAAAAAAGAAAATTCTGAGATTAAGAAATATTGTAAAGACTGAGAAAAAGAAATAAGGGAAGAGAAGTCAGTCAAGAAAAAGTAACAAAACGAAATGGCAAAGAGAAAAACATTTGGGAAAAAACAGGGAAAAGAAAGAATGAGAACGGTTAAAGAGAATGCGAAGGAAGTCAGAAAAGAAGAGAAAAAAGTTGGGCAGAGAAAAAAGGACGAATTAAAGAAAAGGAAACGATTGAAGAGAAGACAAATTAGGAGGAATAATGTGGAAAAGAAAAGAAAAAAGTCGGAAATGAAGAGAAAGGAGTTGAGTAAAAGGAAAAGAAGACAAATGAGCAAAACGATTGAAAAGAAGACGATGGAGCAGAAAAAATTCAGAAAAGAAAGAAGTTGGAAAAGAAGAAAAAAAGTTGGGTAAAAGAAAAGGAGGACGATCAAGGAAACGGTTAAAGATAAGACGAAGGAGAAGTAAGAAGTCTGAAAGCAAAAGCGGAAAGAAACATTTGAAGAATAGGAAATCAAAGAAGTCAACAAATGTTTAACACAACTGCACAGAAATGGCCATAACTTAGTGCACTTCCTTCAAACACACATATGAGTAGAAGCTGCAATTTCCTGCCAAATCCGAATGACCATGTGAGAAATTACTTTTCATTGCAGTAGACTTATCAGTTCAGAGGGATAATTGGGAATGAAATAACGTAATGTGCCTTCTTCTCTGTCGGTAAAACATACAAAATTTCGGTATGAATGTTCAATTCTTTTATCGGCCTTGAAACTAGTTTAAAATAATATATATTGGTTCTAAATAGGCTTATGTCTGATGAAACCAATGCTGGTGATCGGCGACGCTGGCAAATCCACAGTCAAAAGCTTGTTAGTCGGTCGTCAAATACTGGCATCAACAACTCAATCGCTAGCAAAAGGAAAGTCTTTGAGAAGCTAGTGGGAGGATTTATGCTTGGTACTCTAAATTGGTACGGTAAAAATTAGGAATATCTAGGCACACACTACGTACATCGTACACCCCTGGCTTTTCTTTAGCGGAAGTAGTCTTTACGCTAAATGATTTCTTTTCTACACGGGCTGACTTCTCTCTTGCCTCTTCTTAACGATTTTTACAAAAGGATATTTACAATTAATACTTAATTATATAATGGTAAATTTTTTTGCTGTGTTGGCACATAAAGGGCCTAACGATATACATTTTCAGATATTTGGATTATGAATTAAATTTAAGTTAATGATTTGTTATAGAATAGAATAGATTGTTAGTATTTAATAACTGTAGGAGTTTTCATTCTGTTATCCTTGGAGTTAGTTGCGGTTGAGGTTGGGGGAGGTCAGGGGTGTAGAAGGAGGAGTAGGGGGGGGGGGGGAGTTGATGGGGTGATGGAGCTAGCCACGGTGGTGGGTTGACGCTGCCTCAGCGTAGAAGGTCATTCCCTCATCGTTGTTGAATGTGTCGTCTTCCGTTAGTGTCATCGTATCGATGTATCTCGGGTCCGGGTGTCGGTCTTCTTCTGCTATCCTTCTTACTAAAGGGTTCGGATGGTTGGTCAGGTTTTCCAGTAGGCGTCTTTCAGATTGCACCATGTATTTCTCTATGGGGATGACCCTTGCTTCTTCAAAGAGCTTTCTATTGCTGACGTTTTTCCTGCGTATCGGATCGTAGCCAAGCCCTGTGCATATGCACTGAACCTTCCTTTCGAATACAGCCACTTTTTGCATTCAAGTCTTGGATATTGTAAACCAGACGGGGAAGCAGTAGGTGGCTTGCCTCTTCTTGTATTTTTTAAGGTGCGGGGTCGGCGCGAAGTCGGCGCAGGCCGGCGAGGCGCAGCACTTTCCACAAAAATTTTGTGCATATTATATGCATGCACCTGCATGTATACTTAAAAAAAAAAAGAAAACAAAACAATGCGAAGCCAAAATAGTTACATAATTCAATTGTGTTTCAGTAACGAAATTATCATTTTTAGTCAAACGGTCTCTCTATCTTAATTTCCAAACCGTCCAAAGATGATTTGAGTAGTAGAGTATTGATTTGAGCAAGAGTATTGATTTGATGAAATCAATACTCTTGCTAGCATCTTGCTCAAGGACCACTTCCAGGAACTTGAAAACTGACTAAAACTGACTTTTTGTCAGCTTCGAGGACAAAATGCTATTGAAACCTTCCAAAGAGCTTGTTGTTCGGTTCATTGCCATATGGCAGGATATTCCTATTTGATAGTTAAAAATAGTAATAAATCAATTGCAGCGGTAAGTACAAGTTAAGGCACATAGAAATGTATAAATACGAACGCATGTCATTGCCAATAATTTCTTTCTTCTTTATCCAACAGAAATTAAATTCGGTTTTATTATCCAACGGATTTCGACTTTATTTCTCAACTTTTGGCATTCTTATTTTTGTCAAATATTTTCGTTTTTTCTTTTCGACATTATTACCTTTTCAATAGGAAATAAGGTAGAAAAATATTTTTGTTGTTGTTTTCGGCCATGTTTTCCAAAAAAGGTAATAAGGACGATTCGGCCTTATTGCCTTCGACCTTATTTCACGGCACCATCTAGTTAGCGTGAGTTCGATGGCAATGAGTGTTCGATGGCAGTAGGACTTGCAACTTCATTACAAGCTCCCCTTTGATGGACCGTCACTCTAACCATCACCCTATGGGAATAACAAGCAAACCTAGTGCTCCCTCTTACTTGACCTGCATGAGTTTTTTGATATCACAAATAATTTTTGTCTCAAACAAAAACTGTTACATAAACTAATATTCGAAGTAAGCGGCTTTAAAACAATTTCTTGAAGAGAAGCAAGTTTTTCAATTTCGGAAAATCTTCCTTAAGTCAACTGAAACTGCAACAAAATGCTACCAGCCAAAGAACAACTAACTTGTTTCCCTTTGCAAAAAAAAAGACACCAGCAAATATCTACTCCTGTATACCCATGTTCAGTTTCTGCCATGAATATAATCCTAATGAATGTTTCCAGACGCTTGCTGCAGAGCTATATTGTTTTATTTTCCATAAAGAACAAAGACCTGAAGTATGCCTTCTCCCCATTTTGTCGCAGTAGTCATTTACTTGGGCTTCTTCTGACAATTTACATGCCTTATGCAAGACGGAATATTACAATACAAGAGCGAGTACCGAGTAGTCTGACGTGGTATACAGGTGCACTGCTGCATGTTTTCTGTTTAGTTTATTTGATTTTTGCAATAGGCACAATGACAGGTATGATTTACGTAGCTTTAACAAGGTACACACTCTCACTCACATTTGTGCATTTGAGTGCACTTCGTAGCATGACTACTGTATACAGGGTGTTCAAGAAGAGCCCCATTGAATATATTGTGTGCTTGGCAGAAGCACAGCTCGGAGGCTTTTCTCAGTCTTTGTTTTATAACACCCATGGAAGACATTAAAAACAAAAGGAGAAGAAGAAAAAAAAAAACAAAGTGCCTCATCCTTTGTCTAAACAGAGAACGGCATACGGATCTCAATTACCATTTGGATGGAATAAGCAAATGTTTGTTGATATGGGTCGGCTGTTTGTTTCTGTTTTTTAAGAAATGGCACTTCTGTAGACGGCAACGCCTTTAAGACTTTGAGTTTTAAAGAATCTTATTTTTAAATTAAGTGCGACAGAAAGACTGAAGGTGAGATGTTTGCATATGGTAATTATGTTGAATGGGAGTTTTGTTCAGATTCTGAAAATAAATTGGCTTTTGTGATTTTGCCTCTTCTTATGAAATTCTCTTTGAAGTCTTGTGCCTTGGATTCGTCAAAGGCAGCGACACACAAATGTAATTAGGTAAATCATCAAAATTCTTCCGAAACATAATTACGTTACGAAATAAATTTCACGAAATTCACCAATGAACGCTGAGTAGAAAGGCTCTTTTTCTGTATGGTGGGTTATTACTTTTTTTTTCTAAATAAAAATTTAGTATTATGCTTCAGAGGTTTTTCACTTTCAATTAACTAACGGAAATGGAAGTTGAAGTGATAGCCTCCTTTGCTTTGAGGATCAATGGTAGCTTAGAGATGAAAGTGGTCTTGTTAAAAAAAGTTTACTAAAGGACAGTGTCACAATGAGTCGCAAAGTCAAAGTGGTGTTATGTAACGACGTAATGTTGGCCTAGCGAAACGACGTCATTCTGGGCTTAACGTAAATAACCACACCAGAAAGCGTCACCACGTCCGTTTTCGCCAGAGGTTTTATGGAAAGACTATTGATCTAAGGATCACTGGTAAGAGTGACCACGTTGTGCACATTTACCGCAAAGCCGAGTCTAAAAGAGCTCGTTGCTGAAAGGAAAGTTATTTTGAGTTGTATTTTCATCACATACGGACTAGCTTCAATCACTAGTCTTGTTCATTCCCGTTCAAATCCAACCACAAGACGTATTTTCAATCCTTCAACACACAGAAGCATTTTATTTTCTCCTTCGATTTTATTCATTAGAATCAAACGGACCAAAAATTGTGGTTGAAAAAACAGTACACACTAAAACCTCTTCCATGACTATTCTAAAGTGATTCGAGTTTCAAGTACAACTCTTACCTCACCACCACGATGTTGAATGATGTTGCGAAACTCTTTTCATGTCTACCTATACCTATACACAAAACCAAATAGAAAGGATCATAATAAAATCTATTTGAGGATTCGAGGACGAGAACAAATCCAGTGTTCGCGTTCTGTTGTCTCTGCGGTAGGTACGTACCTACTTCTACGTTCATATGTACATGTTCAACTTGAGCTTGTCAAGAGTATGCAACTACGACTCTCTACTTTCGTTGTTTGACAAGAAAATTCGATTTTACTGTGCGGGTGGTGGAATTTGTTAGGGACTTAGTTATTACGGATCGAAGATAAGGAGATTGTGTTTCAGCCAGAATGAATGCTTCTGTGATTTGATTTGCAGGAATTATATACCAGGTCTTGGTATCTGTCTAATGAAGTTTACGGTTGGCTGAACTGAATACTTTTTGTTATGGTTTCTCCTTTCATCACATGATTATTCCTTCAGGATACGGAAACTCAGATGGAAGAGACATTAACAGCATTTGATTTAAGGAGATAAATAGAAAGCAACTACCTCTGTTTAGTTCTTAGACAATGCAAATGAAAATCGTAACACCTGTCTGACTAGAAATAATGAAGACATTGAAGTGTTGAAATTCGGAAAGGCAAATGCGGGAACTGTCAGGAAATTAATTGGGAAGCCAATGGAATTATAACAACTCCTAGAAGGATAACCTATTTAGTTGGCTGTATATGAAGCTGAATATCTTAGTTTGTCACGGATTCCATGTTTTGACGGGTTTGTTTGGTACCAGCTGGTCTTCCTTTAACAAAATTAAATCCAGTTGTCTTAGGAAGTTTGACAAACACTTCCTGATAGCAAAGCGAGGAAACGGAAAACTTTAAATTAGATTTTATTTCCAGTATTTCATTCACAAATGACTGTCCTGTTATTTTTTTCAGTTAAATCAATAAAATAACTGATTGGATGCTGGAAAACTTATTAAATTATCTTTTTTAATTCTTTCAAGGTTTAAGAACTCTGCCGTTTAATTTGTTTCCCCTCTAATCATGGCTGAAAGCATCGTGGGGTTCAATACTGACCTACGCGTGTTAAGTATGATAGAATTTTTTTTTAATATTTAATTACAACGAATTCTACAGTAATGATTTTACTGCGATCGAATTCTGGCAATTACGAATGTATTTTAAGGATTGAGTGAGCAATGTTGCCAATACAACTGAACTATAGTGGTTACGACAGAACAGTCTCGATGCCAACATCGACCAATCGCAATGTATGTACATATGTCTGTCTGTCCGTATATTTATCTTCTTCTTCTTCTTCTTTCCATTTCCGGCGTTACGAGTAGTGATCTTGAAGCGATCACAACTCTCCCACTTTTCTGCTTCACACTAGTGATCCGCCTGTGGGGTACGCCGTTTATTTTATCTACTTATAAAAATGCCCTAAAATCACACAAACTCTGCAGGCGCTCGCAAATGTATACTATCTCTCATGGTTTTGACAAAAAGATTAACATTCACCTCTGGGTGCCAGGACACAGAGACATAATGGAAAACTCAACCCGATGAACTCGCGGGAAATGGAGCTATTATACCAATTTCTGCCACTACGACTATCAGTGGTATACCAATTAAGGCAACCATTAAGTGGACAAACACCCTAAAGATCTGGCCATGAAATGTCGGTTGTCTTATAACCCAGATTGCATCTCAGCTCTGTAGTTCGTGTTATAACTATACGCTGCCTCATAGTCAGTCATACGTCATACCACAAGCCTGCATTGGTAAAAAAGAAGAGGAAATCCTCTCACACCTCCACTGCCAACACTGTGCACTCTCTTAAATATGCACACTTCATCTAGGACATAACTTTATTGGAAATTCTAAATGGTTTAGTAAGCGAGGAACTCCTTCGCACTTTTTCTTTCCAAGTTATATGACAATGAACCTAAAACTAATTTAAGTACGACAGTTGCTTTTCCTGAGATCCTCCTTAACCTAACCTATTCTAGGGCTCCCTGTGAATTGACCCCAACCCATCCCTTTTGGCAAGCAGTCATTAAGCTGAATTCTCATCAATTCTATTAAATGTCAAGGCATTTTGGCATTTCATAAGCTAGCCGCTGGCAGATTAGTGTTTTTAATTCCTTTTGACTGAGGCAAAAGCAAATGCCATGTACAAAAAAAAAAAATGATTCCCTTAAACCAAGGAAATGAAATTTATTTCTTGAATTTTCCCTCAAAATGCAAAGTCAGTTTCAATATTTGGGGAAATGTCATAAATTAATTCCTAAATGTCATAAACAAATATAAAGCAGATTTTCAGTACAAATAAACAACCATTCACAAAGAGCATGAAAGAATGGTTTGACATTTTGAATAGCCACTAGTCCACAACGCCACAACCTTCGCAAAAATGTCACGTGTAACGAATTTGATTTTCTAATCAAATAATTAATTACAAAACTTTAATATATTTTTGTAAAAGAATTTCAGGCTTTATTTTAGACTGTACATTAATTTCATGGATATTTTAGTTAAAGTTCAATCTGTTTCTAGGTGTTGTAGGACGATTCGTTGAGGTATAACATTGATTTGGTTCAGTCAACTTAAAGCTCATTAAAATAAATAATTTTCCTGTTATGAATAGAGTTTTTTGCACTAAGCTGCAGAGTGACCAAATTAGAACAAAATTTAAAGCTGAGTGGCAGAGCATGATACCGCTCAGCTTTTAATTTTGTTCTTATTTTGCCGCCTTGTCGCCATTGCCAGTACTTTAAGACATCTCAGAAAGCTTCCGATAGCTTTTGGCATGTTTGCTTAAAGTAGAAAATTTCTTTTTCCGAACTTGATTACTTCCTACCTTTGCAAGAGAATATTCAGAATAGGAAATGGAACGGGATTCACACAATTTAAAGAGATAATTGCTGATGTACCGCAAGGTAGTGCCCTTGTACTAGCCCTGTTTGTTATTTTCGCTCGAGAGGCACCTCAAGGAATGGATACTGTATTTGCTGAAAATATAGCTATACCTGCAATGTCTGATCCAATCCACAAATACTTTTTTTTCCTTTTTCCCGCTCCACTACCGTCTCTACTCTCCACGCATGTAGCCTTCCATGTATGTTTCTATGCATCTCTAGAAATAAAACCTTTTTAGTACTACTATTGTTGCTGCTTTTGGGCCTTAACTCAGCAAAAAAAAAGAACAGCTTTATGAGCTCCGTTCAGTAATAGTAAAAAAAAACGTGGAATTTTTTGTGAGTTAAAGTCCTACAGCACAAGCTTGCCTCTTATGATGTTTTTATTCCCAATTTGAAAAAGGAAAGCTTCCAAAGTAATTTCTTACGTCGATGCAGGAAAAACTTTTTTTAAAGGAAGGAACTCTTTTTTCACTTCACGATCATATCCAATAAAAGGTTTGGTTAGATTGATTCGCACCTATTTTATAGAAGCACTTCTGGTTTTCCTCGTTAACTGTCAACATGTCGAAAGAAGAGGTAACCGGTTTTACTAAATGTGGATCCATGGTCAAGCTTAGGGATGAGTATCTTAGATAGTTATGCGAGTGTTTCTAAAAAGCTGCAATTTTTCGATAGTAGATAGTATTTGCTAAAGATATCTTGAGCCTTTTTTCAATTTTAGGAAATAAATTAAAAAGTGACATAACTCTACACTCTACAGTAACTGAGGAATACAAAACTTGATCACGTTTGCAAAAATCCATAAGGCATTGAGCCTGTCTTAGATATTGAGTTGAAACTTTCGGAGTAGTTCTTTCACTTCGGGATTTCGTTGGAAGATCATTAGTAAATAATGTAAATAAAAGTGACCCAATTACCAAGCCCCTTGTAATTTAGTATTTTAGAATTTATTTCAATAGAAAACGCTGTATAGTAAGAATAAATTCTTATAATAATACAGGTAGTGTTTTAAGTTACAATCAGTAGTAAAGTAATGTCTTATTAAAAAATTTAATACAAAATTAAAGGGATGGGAAGAAAAGAGAGAATGAATCAAAGTATTTCAAAATCGTGAATTTTGTATGTCTTATACATGCAAACTAAAATTAAGTTTATTGAGAAGATTCCAGTAATAGATATGAAAATAGTAACGAAGAAAACTGTTTGTGTCTAATCTTGTTCCTAAGTGACAGAGGGAGATGATTCCAAAATTCCACAGCATGAATGAAAAACTGGCGATGCGAGGTGACGCAACTATGTGTTTTGGGTCGTATCGTCAAGCTTCGAGCAGAAGCCGACGGGTTAAACTCAGCAAAAAGATAACCCGGCGATTTATTTTTCATTACTTTGACGAGTAGAGACAAACTTTTGAATCGAAAGAAGCAGCGAAGGTTACATCCCAGAATTTGACGCGCACAACTTGAAACGTGATCATGTTTACGTAGATTATACACAAACCTAGTTATAGAGTTAAACGCCATATTGACTTTTCGGAGTGATTCAGATTCCATGTTATCAAAGATTTCACAACCAAAGGTAAGGATTAATAAGATTAGAGACTTGGCCAATTTCGTTTTAACTTCGATGGGTAAGAAGAATCTAGAACTCGATAAGATACGTAGTGAGGCATATACTTTTGAAACTGTTTTATTGATATGGTCATACCAAGTAAGAGTATTATTAAAAATTATACCAAGGTTCCTTACTTTCGAGACCATTTCGACCACCTGGCCATTCAGGGCTATGTCTGGTAAATCATCAAAATCTAGTTGTTGGGGGCTTATCTGTATACACTTAGTTTTTGTCAGATTAAGTCAAAGCTGGTTTTCAACTGACCATTGGTAAACTGAAGCAAGATCTTCATTAGTTCTTACTATTGCGTCTTCAACAAGCCCCAAACGGAAACTGCGATAAATTTGAACATCATTCGGCAGCAAAATTTTTATGAAATCGGGATGAACACAGTCCAGTCCAATACACTTTGATCTTACGGAGAAAATTGCTTCCTCAACATCATATATATGTCGGCCTCAGAAAAACAGAAAGCATCATGAGATAAGTTTTGATTTCTCAGTTCAACAATGTTTTGGTCGCTTGCAAAAGGATTAGCAAATAAGGCGTTCAACTTGTCTATATTGATTTCATCTTCATGGGAAGAAGAATTATTACTAATTCTTAGATCTTTAATTTCTTTCCAGAAATGTTTTGATTTCAAGGTTAAAAATAAGAAGTCTTGAAGTACCACAACAGTAAGAACTGTTTGGAGCCCATAACTTGCTTAACTTTGCAATAAACGTGAGAGACCTTTGAAAAGTTGAATGGCTATGGCCGTACACTTTAAGTGATTCAAAAATACAATCGAATACACTAATAAGCCCAAAGTGTCTCTTTTGAACTCAATCCTGTCATAATTTTGGTCCTTACTGATTTCTTACTCTACCGTTTAAATTCGGTTGGAAGTCGACCATCAAAATACGAAATATGTACGTGAAATTTCTACTGTCAGAAGTAAATCTAATTGCACGTTAAACGCCATTTTTTTGTACATTGACAGCTTTTATGTAAAAAAGAAACTATGTAAATCCGAAGGAAAAGTCCTGAATGTTTATCAAAAAAAGTGACCTTGTTCACGTATATTCTCTCTAAGAATGTTTAGGTCTAACGAATAAGAAGTTTTATTTTTTCTCTGAAGTTTATTTTACCCTTTACTTGAGTATTAAGCTAAGAAATGTTGCATTTTTTGGTTTTTTCCAGCGCCAGCAACCATTATCAAAACACAGCGATTGTCGTTGCTCCACTCTGGACCAGACAATAGCGCCAATACAAAAAAAAAACAACCTCGCTATCGCAGTTTCACAATAAAGACCATTTTTAATCTCACTAAATGTAAACTATACTTAGCACTCAAAAGACCAAGTCTCACGTAACGTAATTCTCAAAATCAAATTCCTTGGGCTTAAACGGCAAAGCATCACATCCCCTCTTAAGCTCCTAGAGCTCACATTCTGCAAAATTGAAGCACAAGGTTCTTAAGAAAATTCCAAATTCGAGAGAGTGTATCGCATTACTAAGTTAAACCAAAACCAATCCAAGAAAAGCAACCCTACTGATGGTAAGAAAGTTCAGGTTCACTTGACGTCGATATTGATAAATATTCGACACATGAATGTCTAAAGTTTCCTTATAAGCCTCTCAGACTAGATTATTATATTTCTTGTGATGGGTAAGTGGTTACAACAACGAAGAAAATAATCCCCATATCCGTGCAGGAGACGTGAAAGTGGAATGCGTTTGTTTTCAAGAAATTTCATCCGGTAAAAGAGATTGCAAAAGTTAGCCAGTTATGTCTATGGAATTTAACAATGCATTCGGCTTATTCCATACATTGAATTCACCACTCCCATACTCTGTGCATTTAACAAACTTCATCCACCTGCTTTCTTCATTGTGAGGAATTTTTCATATTTGCAGTTCAATTCAATTTGCCTTTTTTTTATATATTTTTACGTTGCTCAAGTGCAGCAACCCAGTTGGGATGCTATTTCGTTTCACGTTATCATGTTGCCCGTCAAGTTTGCCTGACCTGACCTCAAAACTCAAAAAGGGTAAAATAATGTAAGAGGAAAAAAAATGAAATGAAATAACCTTTTTATGGCCTCCACTTGGAATCCAGTGATCCTGTTTGTTGTAAATAAAAAACCCAACAGCCCACAACTTGAACTCAGTATCCATAGGCCTAGTTAAAGGAAAGTCAAAACGAATCGGAAAAAGACGGGGTTGTTATCCCCTATTTTGAAGTATTGATGAGGAATAATTTAAAGTAAACGATGAAAGATGGAACCACAAACAATACATCGCCAAGAAAGAATAACAGCTTTTGGCGTTGTGAGGATATTAATTTTAGTCATCATCACACATTTTGTAATTCACTTCACTCCGCGAACCTCCTTCACGCCCCATAAAACTTTTATTGTTGCTGTTGTCCTGTTTTTTTTCACTACAAGCGAGTACTTACAGTGCAGAGTTTTTTCTTTTTTTTTCTTCTCTGTGCTGGTGCCGCGGTGATGATTCGTCTTCCAATTTTGCAGTGTATTTTTGTTTGTTCGAGATTTCATTTTTTGTAGGCTTTTTGGAAAAATGCCAAGGACAACACTGGGGTATGGTAGATTGGAGAACGCGCACCGAAGGAAATAACCAAATCGTTGATGTGGGGGGACAGTCGGCGACTGACAAGGATGAGCCAGGATATAGTCCTTTTTTTTTTTTGGTAAAATGAGCATTGTTCAGAGTTATTCTGTGGTTAAATGAGGAAAAACTTACCTTGAGCCAAGAATAGCCGTAGATGGACTTGTTTTTCTTTTTCGTGATTTTGTTATTTTATGTTTTTTTTTTTTTGTTTGGAAACCGTGAGATTTTGCGGCACTAAGATTAGTTGATATTGAAAAGAACACCCTCTAGTCGAAGGTAATGGCTGAGATTGCTTTCTTTTTACGGTTTGCTGTTATTGGAGACAAAAAAACGGCGCAGTCGGCTCGGGTCCTAGGAGAGGGGAGGAGGATGAAGTGAAGATCAAAAAGAGTCTTGCTATTTTTAGCACTGTTGACTATAATGGGTGGTAGGTGCTCTTCGTTAATAGGAAATAACTATGAATAAAGCTAACCATTTGGCAAAGCTAACGACGAAATACCATTGGATGACAGTCATATAAGCAACATGTCGGGGGTAAGCCCTGAGAACATATTTCTGGCGACTCAACACGGTTGCTTGTTAATTTATGTTTGTCTCCAATAGATTTTCTACCATAAATTAAGATATTGAAACGAACCGAGGAATAAACTCCGCGGGCTTCATCTAAATTCAGTTTCTAGCTTTGTATTTTAATATGAGAAGTGCAAGGGAGGGTGTTGATTTGTGGGAAAATTTGGGTTAAAGGTAAATCGAGATCTGCTTTTTTGGAGCGGAAAAGATCAAGCATTCATTTAAATTCATTCAAACTATTTATTTGTTTATTTACCTGTAATGACAGATGACAGACGACAGATGACAGATGGAAGATGACAGTGGCAGATGGCATTTGACAGATTAAAAGTGACAGATGAAAGATGACAGATGACAGACGACAGATGACAGATGAAGACAGATAAATAGATGACAAATGACAGATGACAAATGACAGGTGACAGATGACAGATGATGAAAACAGCTAAGTTAACGATACGATTCACTTCTTTAAGCTTAGCAGATATGAATCGGGCTTTTTAAAGGAAAAACAAATTTTTTCTTTAATTTTGTTTAATGGCCTACTCTAGGTCGATCTAGCTAGAGAATCGCTATTGGTGCTTAGTGGCAATTTTTCTGCTCCGTGCAAATACCTTTTGTGTCTAAAGGCCTACTCTGGATCACTTTAGAGCAGCTTTTTAAACTGTAATACAAATTACTGTCATTAAAGGCAGTTCATATTTCAAGTCGACAATTTTTCCACACTCCTAAGTAAACCGGTTTCTAACTAACTGGTTCGGAGTTGGCATAAAATTGGAGGCTTTTAAAAATGCGTGAAGCCAATGGGACAATTAAACTTTTAACACTGTGCTTTTTTCCGAGGTGTCATTCCTGTCATTTGTAGAGAATCAACAGTCGAGGATTGTCTCACAAGGAATATGAACCTCTCGACTTAGCTGCTGAGTAATTAAAAGCCTCATTGGATGTTCATCGTCGAATTTTAGATAGGTAGGTATCCAAGAGGCCTTCCCCAGCCCACCGGGAGCTGCTCTCGACACACTGCTGAATCTTCCACCCCTTGATACCTACATCATGGGGTGTACTCTCAAAACCATTTCTGGTTTGAAGAGATGTGGTCTATTTGTATTTGTATTTATTCATATTCCCTTTTACAATTTTTATAATTTCTTAGTTTTATAGCTAAGGCACGATTTGCACTGGAGCTTTAAGGAGCTCGCAAGCAGCATATCTTTTGGCTCACGTCTAATGGATATGCCAAGGCTCAAACTGCGTCAAAATTACTCAGTTACTTTCTTCGGTTCAGGACTGGTTCGCTCCAGAATCTGAGCCTGGAAAGAACTGTTATCGTATCTTCACAGATGGATCCAAAACCGACGAGGGTTCTGATGCTGATGACTTTGTGGAGAACGACGATATATGACTGCACTCATCTCTGGGATCATACGCATCCGTTTTCCAAGCGGAGGCTTATGCTTTCCTAATGGCCTTGAGCCACGTTAAGAACAATGGATGAACGGGGAGAAGTATCTTTGTTTGCAGCGATAGCCAAGCTGTGCTTAAGGCCCTTCTCAACCCTCTAACCACTTTGAAAGTGATCCAGGAATGCAAGAGCTCTCTGAATGCGATCGGAAGATTAAATTCCTTGAGTCTCATTTAGGTTCCGGGTCATCACGGCATAACTGGAAATGAGATCGCCGGCAAGGATCTCAGACAGCTTTCTCAGAACCTGAACCGTCGCTTGGTCTGCCAGCGTCCTCAGTGAGGGCTTCAATCAACGATTGGATCTGTGAAAAGCACAACCGTAGATGGCATGCCTCCATTGGATGCAGACAGACCAAACGTATGCTCGCCAACGTTATTAAGAAGACTGCAACATTTTTGCTAGCTCGTAGCAGAAAAGACTGTAGAAAGCTTATTGGCGTTGCCAGCGGGCACTTCTCTGTTGCCAAGCATTTATACGTGTTAGGCTTAAGTGATACCACACTCTGTGAATCTTGTGGAGAAGATGAGGACACCGCAGAGCACTTCCTCTGTGAATGTCCTGCTTTTTCTCGCATGAGGTTACAGATACTCGGCGCAGACATAGTGAGAACTGGTAACTTAGGCTCCTTATCATGGCAGCATCTTTTGGTTTTTCTCCGAACATCTGGAAAGCTATAACAAATAGAAGGTTGCTAACTGGTGGTACAATGGACCGGTATTTAGGTCTGAGTGGTCCAGCTGGTGTTTTAAAAACCTCCAGCAGAAAAAAAAAGTCCAAGGCGATGCTGGTTTCTCGGAGTATATTTTCTACCTTTTTTGAGAGTGTGTACGCAGATAATATAGACAAACATGTTCTCTTTTCAATGTGTCATAGTACACCAGGATATATATCCCAACATGGACATGGGCACTTATAATGACTGGGTTGCGAAGTTCGGCCCTATGTGTCTTGTTTGCACTCTTTAGCCTGAAAGGAACGATATATTTAAAAAGATTTGTTACTTGGGCTTTTGACACTACGCTCCGTATACAGTTTTGTCCGCTTTTAGTACGGTATACGTGCACTTTCCAAATCGATAAGAAACTAAAACAAATTGAATAAGAATCTGAAGCCTGAAATTAACTTCTCATCACCAACTTACTGATTCGTCATTTAAATTCTTCTGGTCCTATTATTTTACAAAAAATTGCAACTCTGAGTGTTAGAAGCTTGATTTTTCTCATTTCAACGATTATATTAAGAAACCAACTAACAAACAATATTTCTTATCTCTTTTCAGATTTTTATCGGACTTGAAGATAAAATACACTTAAAAAACCCATCCTCAAGGATGTAACAAAAATAGGAGAGTAAAATAATCGTTTTAAGTTTTCAATTTAAATAAATAATAATTTAATAATCTAGTTTCGAATAATAACTAAAAAGAAAAATAACATAGTAATTCTTTAATTAAAAAAAAAATTGAAATGGTTTTCACATAAGTGCTTTAGTGTCTCACAACAAAATAATTTTTGATCGAAATTCTACGACATAATTAGATGAATATATTTGTATTAACACACACACAACCGGGCGGGTTATGTGCTTTAAGATTTAAGTAAAAAAAAAAGAAATAAAATTAGGAAAAATTTATAAAATTAATTATATTATTAGCTAATTTTTTTCCAAGAATAAGTAATATTTTGTGATATAATCAATTTTTTTTGTTTTTACAAAAGAAGAAAAAGTTTAAGAAAAATTAGTTTTCACAACACGTCGTTTTTAAAGTGTGCTTATAAATAATTTCTACACATTTCTGTACGAGAGGAATACATAGTTTGTATACATTAGAAAATAGAATCGCTTCACTAGTGAACTTCAATATATTTTTTTTTAATTAATAAGAAAAAAGTTGCTTTAAAATTAAAATTAAATTTTAAATTAAAGAGAAACGGGAAAATCAAAATTGTTAAAAAATATTTGTGCATTATTTTCGGTGATCGAAATCAAAATATTTATATTTAGAAAAAATTAGATAAATTTAGTTCGAAATAATTAGTTCGCCACTATCAATATCAATAATCAAATCAATTGGAAAAGTGTTTGCAATTTTATCAAAAGGCATACATCAAGCCACATTAGGGACACACACATGTTATTGTATCGTTCATAATAATATCTCTCATATGGTAAACGTACGGAAGCAGTTTGTGTATTGCTTCTTTGGAATCACCGTCGAAATTGACCGAATTGTTTTATAAAGGAGACACCAAGAAAAAAACCAATCATTCACACCGCCACCATGCCAGTTCGAAGGGGACACGTGGCTCCCAAGACCACCCTAATTGAGACTATCATTAGGAAATTCGATACGCATAGTGAGTACCATAAAATTGAAAAAAAAGGACATTGTATTGATTCTATACTAATTGCCGATGGTGGGTTGGGACTAAATTGAAATGAAAATTAAAGGGAGTCAGCTTTCGCCAATGGATTGGAATTGTTTTACTTCTTTTTACGTTTTTGAATTACATAAATTGTTGCTGTGGGATTTAGTTCCTTTTTTTTTTTGTTTTCAATTTGAGGAAGATCGCCAAAACAGATAATGGACATCAATATACAATGCCAATTACATGGTTTTTCTGTGTGCAACAGTTTTTCCACAAAGGTGGATGGGTTTTCAATTGGAAATCGTTTTTGTGGGCTTTTATTTAATTTGGTGGTGAGTTTTTTTTTTCTTCATATTTGGTAGTCGAATGAAATTTAATTAATCGTTTGATGGTCTGTATGTCTTTTGAAGTGTGATCCTTTGTCTGTTGTTTGTTACTGCAATTGTTTCAAAACAATCATACGCATTCAGTTATTATGTTATTAAATTTAAATTTAATTTTAGAGTGAATGGTGGTAGCGGTCGAAGGCGTGCATTTGATGTCGGTGCTCATTTGTTTTTGACTCAATCGGCTGTGTTGATTGTTTTGACTCCTGTCTTAAGCCTTGGTCAATCCGTTCGATCCAAAAATAGTTTCGATAATTCGATATGAATGTTTGTGGACATTGAGGTTCTTTAAGGTTTGGGTTATATGTTATTTCGCTTTTATAAAGCTTTTGTTTTTCAGTTCATTTGAGTAAATGTTTTTCCTTCCAAAAATTCGAGGTATGTTCTTATTTTTTAAGGACCTTATACCAAGTAAAATGGGATATGGTTGTGTGTGAACGAAACACGAAACTCATTAAAGAGCTTGTAAGTTATTAGAAAATGGAAGAAGGATGCCATATTCACGGGACTCTATAATTACCCTTGAATCATGTGTTCAAGTTCTTGGATATTTGAAATGCAACTTGACAGCATAAATTGGATAAAACTCCCAGATTTACTTTCGAATAATTATGACAACAGTGTTGAGTGTGAAAATCAAAACCATACTACCATTCATTAGACAAGCCACTGTTAGTTGATGAGAATTCTCTGCACTTTAAGTTTTATTCATGATACCTGGTCACGGTTCCCTCGCGTCGTCTTGAGTTTGTTAATGGACGTGAACGTAAATTAATTTGATTTTTTTCCAATCATAATGTTTTTTTTTTAAGTTTTGTCAATTCTCAATGGAATTGGCTCTCTGTCTAGCGCACAGTCTTTTCTAGAATACTACTAATACACCTACGTAAAAATTCGAATATTTCAGAAAATATGGGCGTTCCTCTGGTCTAACTTATTCAGAAGAGTTGTTCTTACAAAATTGACAAAAAACCAAAAACTGTCAGGAACATTTGCTGAGGTAAGCTGATGGTTGTCTGGAAGTTTAAATTTTCCGGTTTCAATTGCCGTGAAAATATGGAGATGAAGATTCAAAGACAACGTTGTTTTGAGACTTTCAAATGATATATTTAGTAAGATTCTATGTTACTTTTGAACATGTGAAAGAGTTTCAGAAATCGGTAGAGCAGTTTTTAAATAGGTACCCTTTATCGAATATGGGGATGAGATGCAGGCTGTCCATGGCCGAAGATGTAACCTTCTTAATTTTGGTCCTTTAACAAAATCCAGAAAATTTTTAGTTTTTTTTCGCGAAATGGTGCACGTTTGAACAAAATATTATAATTTTAACTATAAGAAACGACAAAATTTTGATTAAAAAGAACTATGCAATAAAAAAAAAAAAACCTACGTACGTCTGCGAAGAAAGGCATTTCGAATGTACTGTCAAAATTTCGTATCGATCGGTGAAGATTTGCTCGAGTTATGTCTTCGGCCAGTTCAAAAAAAGCGACTTCTAGAAAAACGCTTTTAAAGTTTTAAGTTACTATAAAATCATATGGCATACCTGAGTGGCGCAGCCGCAGAATGAAAAGTTTGGACATTTAGACATTTTTTCCGACATCCATCCCTTGGTATGTTATTTTTAAGACCCAAAAGTACCTTTTAAGACTAAAAAAAATTTCGGTTTCTTCAAAATTCTAGACCAGCTTCCCCATTTGAGCATAGAGACAGACAGCGAAAAGCGACTTTGTTTTATAGTGTTGTGACTGACAAGTGACAGTCAGCTTTAAAAGAAGATTTGTTCTTGTTTTGACACGTTTTTCGGCATTTGTCAGATGTCAATTTTCTATACCCGACGATCACTCTCTTGCAATCTGGACCATATCGCGAGCACACCTCATAAAGCTTTCTCCTCATTGTTCTGTTTGTAGCATTTTTTTTTTTATTGAAATAACTGTGGGCTTTAATTTCATTATTAAGTTAATTATTTAAGGATAAGGAAGCCAAAAGGTTTTTATAACATCTTTTTTCCTTCTCTTCTTATGGTTAGACTTAGATTGAAAATAAGAAATTAGACTTGACTGATTTGGATTAGATTAGTTTATGCTGCTTTGAGCATTGCTTTATAGAGACTCCTTGTGCTAACCGATAGGAAGTCTCAGAGCAGTTCTTTTAATCTTGAATTGGACTAGAAACTTATGATTCTTTGTGGTTGGATAAATGTAATTTCATTTCGGGGTTAAGTAATCGCTTGAAAAGGTGAAGAAGTGCTAAGCATTGAATTAATATATAAATTGTGACGAATGGCAGGGACCAGCAATTTTGTGCCGACTCCAAAAGGCTAGTCAAATAGCTCTTTTATGACAATGAAATTAATATTGGAGGACTTTGCAATTCTTAACGAAACGCGATATCCACGGAAACATAGCTATTTCATTTTCAGCTGGGACTCAAACCTCGAACCTCTCACTGAGCAGGCAGACATGCTAACCAATAGGCCACGGACACTATGTTCAGTGATGTTTTTTAGGGTCTGATAGGGTCAGCTATCAACCTCATTATGTGAAAATGTTTTTATTTTTTTTTTCAAATAACAGTGGTCGATTTTTGATCCTGTTCAAGCTTTGAGGGTTTTCCTGAGTTAAGGCTTAATAGAGATTCAAAATACTGTATTCTGTCATAAATAGTTTCGAACAGGTTTGATCAGACAATTTATGCCAAGTTTTGTTGGCATCTTTCAGTATGGTGCTCTCAGCTGTGTAAATGGTTTGGTGCATACATCACTGAACGATTCAGCGCCGACGAATGTCTAAAAAGCTGAGTCTTTTGCTTTTTTTTCAAGCTCCCAGTTTCATCTAAAAGCCGTCTTTGAGATTATATATAAAATTACATCCACCTTTTTTCAATCTACTGAAAAACACAAAAAGAGAAGGCGGCTTCCCTGGTAGTGCATTGACCCAGCAATTTGGTCTGAGTCCTCCAGATTAGCATGAACCTCCTCTTTTTTAATAAAAAAAAAAAAAAAGTCTTAAGCTTGAGTGTCGGCAATCTTTTTACCATCTTGCCTAAAGCAGAGTATTTCTTTGCAAGTTTGGAGAGTAACAAGCTTGTCTCCTGTACTTATTTGAATCTTATGACAGGCAGGTTTAGTGCTCTTAGGGCAGCTTTACTGTCAAAAAAGACGAAAATTCTTTTGTTTTTGTTTTCTGTGAATTTAATCATATTGACTGATTGCGAAAACTTCGGCCTAAATTATAAACGAATTATTACCAAGAATTACCACAAAGTTTATCCCAGAAAATGCCTAGGCTTTTTCCCATTTTCTTTTTTGATAAAACGTAGACCATGTGTACTTGTGTTCTTCCAGTCTTAAGTAGATGGCATGACTATGCAGAAGAAGAAGTCTGAAGTTAGGCACGGTAATAGTAAAGTCGTCTGCTTCGACTGTAGGTTTCTAGCTATTCCAAACAAAAATCATCATTTCATTAAGTTCCACCTAAGGATATTCTTAGTCCACGCGGAAATGTCTTCCATGGATTTTGTTTCTAAAATGTTGAAGTTTTGGGGTTAAAGGGAGGTGAAACCGGAGCCGCATCCTCATCTCTAATTGATAACCATGTCTGAACTCGCCCGAAATCGAAATTATTGGCAAAATATGTTGTTTGGGGGCTATGTTCAACACGAACTACAATGTGTAAGTCTGTTTGGTTCCGTGGAAATGGTCAAGTAAAAATCTAGGTAATTTCTATTCATTTTTATGCTCCCAGTTTTTTGTAAAATCTTGGCAGTTCTCGAAGTTTCTCAGCTATGACAAAGTAGTCAACGATTAAGCATTTATTGATCCTTTCTCTAGTTCTTCTGCCTACAAAATGACGTTTTTGACAATTAAATACCCTGGGTCTGGTGAAGACGCATATAGTTTATTTGTTTTATCGTTTCCCGCCAACTCTTAATAAAACCTTAGGGAGAACTGCTG
This sequence comes from Melanostoma scalare, assembly GCA_949752695.1. NCBI lineage: Eukaryota > Metazoa > Arthropoda > Insecta > Diptera > Syrphidae > Melanostoma > Melanostoma scalare. The sequence goes on along the minus strand of OX456984.1, from coordinate 22,353,113 downwards.
CTTTAGCGAATTGAGAGCAGGTAGAAATTTTAAAACTTACCAACTACTTCGAAGTTTTCCCCAATGCTTAAGGTCCTACCCTGAAAAGGGTGGATGTAGTCAAAACGTTTTAAGCCTTGCGCAAACCAATGCGGTGAGTGCGTGCGATGCGATTGCGATAAGTCAAATCCTTATGCATTAAGTCAAACGTCCATAAGATTACATAGGGATTTGACTTATCGCAATCGCATCGCACGCACTCACCGCATTGGTTTGCGCAAGGCTTTATTCAAGTTTCTAATTGGAGTCCATATCAAGAATCTTGCTCTAGAGCAGTCATCAATTTTGGAACTGACTGAGTAAATACGTACTTAATTCGATACCATGTGGTGCCCGTCTTAGTAGTTAGCATGTCTGCCTGTTGCGAGTTTAAAATCCCAGAAACATAAAATAGTTTTTTCATAGGTAATCACCTTTGGAGAGGGATCGACAAGTCCTCAGAGCTCCGAGAGTAATCTACGAGTATATACCGGTATGAAGGGCACTTTCTCATTTAGCCTTTCGTCGGAATCGGTATTAAAATTCTAAGATATGAGACCATAGGCTCCCGAGGTCAACCGAACTTTGTAGCGCCACCAATGTATTTATTTATTTATTTATTCGATACCATGGCTGGTGATTTATTTTACGTTTGAATGCAAACTCGTGACGAATGACGTTGTGTAGCCTGTCGTAAAATTGTCGTATTACATGAATTGCGCTTGCCTTTGGTCAATGCTTCCACGAATTCGTTTTATTTAGAGTTTTTGCAGTTGATTTCATTTCAAAGAAATGCGGTGTTCAAGATTTTTTATAGTTTTCAGTACCACTGTTTGGGTGGCTCTTTAGCCGCAGTAGACCAAATGCATTCCATTCCCTGTTCCCTGGGCATAGTTTTAGGGCTGTTTTTTTTTTCTATCATCTACTGCTAAACACAGCACTAAGAATCTCATCCAAGCGTTTTGACAACATTCCTAATTTTAGTTAGTACCTAGTTCTTCTTTACTCGAGTAACTCGAACTTTGAAGCCCTTTCTGACACAAGCGACTTGAACGTACTATCGCCATCATCGTCGCCGAACCTTTGCAAATAAATGAACCATAGACAAATTGAAATTATTATGAGACCTTATGTAAATATTAGCTATAAAGCCTTACACTTTTATATTTTTCTTTGTTTTGAAATCAAGCGAAATGTTATTTCAGGCAGACGGCAGTAAAGCCATGTCCTTAATCTTAAGAAAACTAATTGTTACGAATATTGATGAAATAAAGAATCTATCTATCTATCTATCATCATAGACAAATTCAGCCTTTCTTCCTTGTTACGCTTTTTTGGAAGCCTTTAATCCACACACCGCTCATATGTTGTCTCAAATTCAAGTGTTCTATTCCCTCGAACTGATGAATGTGGTTTAGTATTCCTTATTACAGCTATCCCTTTAACAAGCAACAGCAACACACCATCAAACATTCAGTAAGTCTTATCCAACAAAGGCAAGACAAAAAAAAAAAGGAAATATCATTCTCCCTTTCAATTAAGCTATTATAGCTTCCGCAAGCCACACATTTGAGCCTAAAAAGCTGTTCAGTGTACTCACAAGCATACATAAATCGATGTACAGCTACTGATTTATTTATTAATGTATCCTACAAGAACAAGAGAAAGTTAATTATGTGTATTCCTGTGTGTCATTCATAAACGAACAAAAAAGAAAGGAAAGGGGAAAGAGAAAATGATAATCAAAAGCAAGAATAAAAAACAAAAGCGAAGGAAATGGATGTTCTAAGAGTTGACGCCACATAAGAGGGTGGCGGCTCGGCTCAACCAGACTAAAATAACAACAATAATAAAAATATAAAAAAAAGACCAAACAACGTATCAGAGTCGAATATCCTCGCAAAGGACATTGCAAATGAAATTAGGGCGAAATGGAAATGACTCTTTTTATGTTGTGGTAATGCTAAATGCTGTTGGCTGGACGATACTGTCACTGTCTGTCTGTTCTCTGTTATAGTTGAAAAGAAACGAAATGCATGATGTATGTGCCTCTTGTACGATGCTAAAGCAAGTATATGTGTGTGGTATGAATGATGTAATCGCTTAGTAGGATTTTCAGATGATGGCACAGAGAAGAATAAAAACAGAAAATCAATGAAAAACTCTTTGGCAGAAGAGTTTTCTGATTTCCTTTTGATCAGACGCTCGTGTCGTGAGTTTAAAGGCAATTAAATTTTATCTGATTGAAAGAAAATGAAAATCGGTTTTTTCTTTTGTCAAAGGAGACTGAGAGTCAAATGTTCCTTACGAAATTTTATAAAGAAGGAAATAGCTAAATGGCGTCTATTAGCGAACCTCAATCTTTTAATTTTGGGTGAAATGCTTTAGAAAGTGAAACTTTTAAAATGGGATAGTCCTTTAGTTAGAGAGACGGTGATTTGCTTAGGACTTATCCTTAATTGAATGCAAATTGTTTCTGAAATGAGGAATGATCAGATGTGGTTGATAAGATTTTGACCGAGGTCAGTCCCAACACTTTCGCGAAGCTTTGCTTCTACTTCAATTTATCAAAAAAAAAAAAATCCTCAAATCCTTTAATGAAAATTTAGCTTGTCAATGACCAAAATAGAATAATTTGTCAACCTTGATCGCAAATTTGTATAGTTTGGTAATGTAACTAAAGCATTCGTCAACCTATGACTTTTTTTTAAAAAGGACGTGTTTTTCAACCTACAAATTGGCAAGAGCATTTCATTCAAGCAAATTAAAGTAAGTCATGCCTAGCAAAATTTATGCTTTACTTTTTCCTTTTCAAGTGCAGAAGATTTCCTGTCCAAAAAATACCACATGCCAACTCCCAGCCTACAAATTATATCCATCTTGTCTATGTCAATTTCAAACCATAAAAGGACTTTGCACTAGCTTCCCTTTTTTCTGCAGTAATACGCCAAAAATACCGAAAGTAAATAACAATTCCTTGCCAACAAGAAACCAGTGTCAGGTTTTGGTTTTCACTCCATGAACTGGAAAATTTAAAAATGCAGTGTAAGAAACTTTTCATGAGATAGACTTTTCGAACCTTTAAAAGTTTTTTTTTTTTTTTTTTTTTCATTCCCCGTTTTGTATTCACTTGCAGGACGATACAACATGCAGTAGTATCATGATTTAGTGTGCTTTTTAATTTCTAGGCGGGTTGTGTCTTATGTGCTATTGTAGGACATTGCTCGACTTTAGTGCCGGATAGTGTTGGTTGCTGTCTGGTTGTTCATACCACCGGCCAACTCAAAATTCTCCACTTTCTTAGCTTCTCCGTTCTGGATGTTTATTTCGTCTTTTTGTTTTTGTCTGACGGGTGTTGCAATAGACTGACTAGAACGAGGGGGGATGGTCTGACGTCTCATTATTGAGAAGCGAATTTAAAATTGATAATAATAAAAAACGAATAACAAAAACCAGTCTTCTGGTGTTTCCTTATCCTTGGAAATTTTCCCTCTTTTTTGCTTTTCTCATTTTTCTACATTGTTGATGTTTTGTTTTTCTGGTACATGTCTGCTCATTTTTATTCTTTCAAGGAAGATTATTGAGGAAATTAAAGCTTCAACGAGGAAATTGAAATTTTTGTAAGCAAGTGTTACTAAAACATTCAACTATAGGGAAGTTAAAACCTTACGCTGTGTCTCCACTTGCTTTAAATTCATAGCAGAAAGAAGGAATATGACAGACACAAGAAAGCAGAGCATCTGACAAATTTTGTGTTGTGGGCATTTTGTATAGCAGCATACTTTTCATACCAAACATAACAACTAAGTAACAAAATGGTGGAAAAACCTATGCAGATGATAGTTCCCTCTGCTTTAATAGCTGCGATAGATACCCTGCGATAAAAGTATGCTATCTATCGCAGGCTATGAAGATAAAGCTGCTATAATGATCTCCACTTGCGATATTCAAAGGCTGCTGTAATTGCTGCGATAGATTTAAAGCATGTGGAGACCAGGGGTTACGTTTGGGGTACTTACGTTTTTGAAATTAAACAAAAGCTCTTGCCCCTGTCCTTACTCAACAGTTACAAATAATTTTTTTTTTTTCAATACATAGTTCAGTTTTTTCGTCTTTTACTTTGGAGAAATGATCCCTGGTCAGCTTTTATGATGAGATCTTTTTAGGTTTCTCCGAATTTTCTTAAGAATGACTTTTCAAAGTATTGACCATAGAAGAAAAGTTTGTGATATGCTTTCAGCTGCCCAAAAAATTAAATACTTGATTTTACTGAAACAAACGAAAACTTCTCTTTTTGTCTAGTCAAAGCCATTTGTGGTACCTGTAGGTACTACCTACCTGATCGTTAATTTAGGATGTCACACAGTGGTTTCTTAAATTCAAAAAAAAATTGGCAACAATCACGAATTTATAGGCGAGGGTACCTGCAAAATTTATAAATCACACAAACATGAGGCCGCACAAAGTGTGGCAGGCGATAAGTTCTTTTTAATTGGAAGTTATTGGAAAGCACTCTGTTCATACAAATCAATGAATGAGCTGTTAATGAGATCCTCAGATCAAAAAATCAAACAAATATTTCTGTAGAAAAATTTTTTTTGCTTCAGATTACTTACCATTGGTGAGGGAAATTCTTAGCTTGAAGTTTTTTTAGCCTTTGACTAACTGGATAAAGAGAGATGACCACTTCGAAAGTGATCCAGGAATGCAAGAGCTCTCTGAATGCGATCGGAAGATTAAATTCCTTGAGTCTCATTTGGGTTCCGAGCCATCACGGCATAACTGGAAATGAGATCGCCGATGAACTTGCTAGGCTAGGATCTAAGACATCTTTCTCAGGACCTAAACCATCGCTAGGTCTGCCAGCGTACTCTGTGAGGGCTTCAATCAACAATTGGATCTGTGAAGAGCACGACCGTAGATGGCATGCCTCCATTGGATGCAGACAGACCAAACGTATGCTCCCCAACGTTAGTAAGAAGACTGCAACATTTTTGCTAGCTCGTAGTAGAAAAGACTGTAAGAAGCTTATTGGCGTTTCCAGCGGGCACTTCTCTTTGGCAAAGCATTTAAACGTGTTAGGCTTAAGTGAGACCACACTCTGTGAATCTTGTGGAGAAGATGAGGACACCGCAGAGCACTTCCTCTGTGAATGCCCTGCTTTTTCTTGCATGAGGTTACAGATACTCGGCGCAGACATGGTGAGAGCTGGTAACTTGGGCTCCTTATCATGACAGCGTCTTTTGGCTTCTGGAAAGCTATAACAAATAGAAGGTTACTAACTGGTAGTACAATAAACCGGTATTTAGGTGTGAGTGCTGCAGCTGGTATTTTAAAAACCTCCAACAGAAAAAAAACTAGGTCGTTCCATTGAGGGTGCCAAGTTGGTTTTTGTTTAAAGATTTTTTGTCTGATTTCAGAACCCTTACCCTTGGTGAGGGGAACCTACAGATTGACTAGAGCCTTAAAGATCCTTCTGATGATGCATATTTGTATAACACAACAAAAGTTTTTCATAAAGATTCGTTTTTTGGCTTACCATGGAGCTGAGCTTGACTAGAGAGAGCCCCATTGACCTTTCTAATGGGGATCTGGGGTAAAATCATCGAGGTCAGCAGTTTCAATTGTTAACATGTGAACATCTAAAATTTCCTTTGTTTCGGTTTCAAAGACACCCGATATGTTCTGAAGCGTGTTTCTTAGACGTGTGGTTTTTAGTTTGAGAGTACCTTTTACGCAGTTGATCTTTTTGACTGCTGTCACTCGACTTATGCTCAGTTTAGTTTACCATTTTATCGTGGAAGAACTTAAGTTACACTGCCACTGGGCACTGCGACCGTGCAGTATGTCTCGAAACGAACTCGCTGTTGTCTCCAACTTTTACGAAATTTCGAGATTTAAACCTGTGAGTGAGAAATGGGCGTCTGCGCAAATAAACGCCTTGGAAGATAATATACGGCGAGTTATTGCTCACATACGGCCCCAAATGTTGGGCTTCTCATCTGGAATTTATTTGAGCCAGCCGCGGCGGCGACAAGTACAGCATTTAAATGATGTCATTTGCTATTCAGTGAAAACTAAAAAATTGTTGTTATTGAAATTTAGATGTTATTTTTACGAAGTTCGTATTTTCAAAAGAACTTAGAATCTGAATCTCCTTGAAACTACTCGTACACAGTTGTTGCTTCTCTTGTAGTATCAGTTATTCAGTAACAAGCGCTTAACCTCCAACAATTGTGAGGACTGCACTCCAGATAAAAGTTCCTCTCGTTCTTGGTAAAATATATTCCCTACAGAGTGATTAAGCTCCTGGCAGACAGAGCAGATACCAGACCAAGCGAATAAAAAATAACTTTTCCTTTAAAATATAAACTATGCTGTTGCCTTTTCCTCTCACTTCTTTGTCATGTCCGTGGAAGTGTTCATGTTGCCTAAAGGAGTTTATCCACAAAGAAAAGGACTAAACTTTAAAAAGTTTGATCAACTTTCTGAATTATTTTTTTTTTTTTGTTATTTGTTTTTTTTCTAGTTTTCGAGAACAACACCGTTTCAACCTTTCTCAACCCTTGGCCTTCAAAGCAAAGACGTTGCGTTTGTGGGAAATCTCTATCAAAATCGCAGATGACCTACATAAGGTTATGTCGACTATACACACGTAGAAAACTTTCGCCGCTTGTGTCTTTGTAAACATAAACACAACTAAAACGTGTTCAACACGAAACCTATTTTTTTGCTCGAACAAAGGCCAAACGAAGTAAAAAACAAAAAATTCCCAAAACAGTTGAATGAGAATAAAATTCCAATTTAAATTTCTCACTAAGTACGGTGAAAAATGTTCCAGTTCTGATTTTTTACAGTTTCCGGGTGGAAGGTAAAACTTTTTTTTTTTTATTTTTATACCCACTCTTGTGTCTCTTGCTCTTCATTCACAGCCGCCAGTGTTTTCGTATTGACTTTGATGGACACTTTAATTGTTCGGTAAATACCCAGTTCTGCTAAGGACAACGCATTTAGAGTAATGAAACGACTCCCATCCATCCAACTGTGGTTTAACTGAATAAAATAAAACCAAACTACATGACACTACCCGAGTGCTTCTCTCGGTCGTCGAGTCGGTGGCTGTTTTTAGTTTCCGAAACATGGTTTCGTCCGAATTTGTTGTGGTCCAAATATTCTTACAATGACTGGTGTCTGTGCAAACCATTCCCTGTCAGCCGTTCGTTTTCGTTTATGCTTTGCAATTCAACTAAATTCCCCATCGAGGATTGTTATGTAATGGCGAAATTCGTTGGCTCCGTCGAAACGGAAATAAAATTATCCTAAATCACAGTTAACACCTACTACTCGCTCTCCTCTTCGGCTGTCGCAAAGTTCAAATGAAAATATATATTTTGCTTAAGCAATGGCAAAACATTTTTTGAATTAATTTTCTATTATGGATGGCATTGGGCCGGAATTCATTTTGTTTTGCTTGAATTTTATCAGGATGTTTAAGTTTGCCTCGGCAGTAGTGGAATTGCCTTGGGAGTTGAATTAATTAATTATGTGTTCAGCTACAGCTATGTGTTGTGCCCTTTAGAAGCATTTTCTTGTAATTATTGACTTTTGGTAATGTATTCACTCTGAGAGCACATTAAATTGTGTATTTGAGAATTAATGACAGTTGGTGTGTGCACAACATTGGTTTTGAATACACTGACTGGCACAAATTTCGGTGAGGACTTGCAGTTAACATTATTGACACTAAATATTTTTCCAGGCATAAGTCAACGATGAAGGGTTTTGTATTTGGTGCGTTTTTTGCTCGTCAGCGATAATCTTTTTAAACAATTTGAGGGATACATGTGTCAATTTTTCGAACGTGTGACTTTCTAGTCTTTTCTCTACTCAAATTTGAAAACCCGCTCTAGTCCAAACTGATCAACATACGAGCTTGTAGACTTTTGACCAGTCCCCTCGTTTTGTAATATCATATGAGTAGGACATTCATTCTGGAACTTAAGTTTTTTTTTAATTAAAATTAAAATGAAAAAACCCTGATCCTATTCCTAAAGTAAATATACCACCGAATTAGAAGAAAGAGAGATAAACTTTCCTCTTCTCCTATTCATGTTTTGAGGGACAATTGCTGGATTACTTTCCTTGGCAAAGAACATACAACGAAGTCCACTCTACCGATGGCAGTATTTCAAAAAGTTCAAGTTTCTTATTTGCTCCGATAGTTCAAAAAATTATATAAGTACAGAAAATATGTGTGCTTAGATGTTTGAGCGAATGTAAACAATCAGAGAAATAATTTTTGAAAACTTTGAAACATGCATCGTTTACACTCAAAGAAATTCGCAAACAAAGTGTTTTATTTTGCTGACAGAGCAGCCTTCATGTGCCCGCATTTTTTGACATACTACACATTGGACACATGTTTATTATTAAGGCGATTCGCTTGAGATGTGACAGAAGAGCAGAAAGTGTTGGTTTGGCCAAAAGACGAAAGGATTGTTTTAACGGAAACTAATTCTGTAGGTTGGCTAGAGTTCAAACACAAACATTTATATGAAAAAAAAAAATTTTTTTTAGTTGAGATCTTCGCTGAGTTTAACGAATTAACTCAACTTGTTGATGAGCGCACTCGTGTTCCTGATATTGAACGCCATGCGGCCAACACTCTTGACTTATTTCTCACTTCTCATCCCGAAAAATACAGGGTTGTAGTATCATCTCCTTTAGGCAAATCGGACCATTGTGTCATATCGGTAGATTTTTCGTTCTCCGTCACGGTAAAAAAAGATAAAGTCCCCAAAAGAACTGTACGGCAATACGAGAAAGCCAATTGGGACGGCCTGAACAATTTCTTTCGAAATTTTAATTGGCTATTGTGCTTTCTCGACGGAAACGTTGATGCATCAGCTGATATGATATCTAACGTAATTCTCAACGGCATGAGAAATTTTGTTTCCCACAGAACAAAAAGTATCATCCCTAAAGAGAATTCGTGGTTTGATTCAAGCTGTAAAGAGGTGATTAGGGATCGAGAAAGTAGTTTTCGAAAATTTAAAGACAACCTACTGTAGAAAACCGAAATATCTGTAATGCTCATATAAAAAAGGCTTGAGGCTGTAAATTCTGCTATGAAGCAGACATTTTTTCGAACTCGCTCGGTAGCGAGAGTCCTCAATCTCAATATACATAAATCCGCTGGTCCAGATGGTTTCCCCGGCGTTATTCTGAAGAGGTGTTCTTTTACGCTGGCAAAACCTCTGCGTAAACTTTTCCATCTTTCCTATTCTGCTGGGATTTTTCCGGGCAGATGGAAAACTGCGTTTGTCCAGCCCGTCCCTACAAAAGGCGAATCTTCCTCCCCTTCCAATTACCGTCCAACTGCACTAACGTCCCTTCTTTCCAAGGTCATGGAAACGTTGATGAACCGTCAACGTATGAAATATCTTGAAGAACGAATGCTTCTTAATGACCGTTAGTACGGCTTTCGTAGCAAACGGTCCACTGGTGATTTGGTGGCTCATCTCACCGAAAAGTGGAACCAATCTTTGATATTTCTAAAGCATTTGATAGAGTTTGGCATCAGGCCCTTTTATCGAAAATGCGTGCTTTTGGTATCGATGAGTCTCTTCTTCGTTGGATTAGAAACTTTGGAAAAAACCTTTCCGACCGTTCAATACAAGTTGTATGGGATGGCTTCAAGTCTGATACCCACTTCATAAATGCTGGTGTGCCCCAGGGCTCCGTTTTGTCTCCGACTCTTTTCCTCATTTTTATCAATGATCTCTTGTCTGAAACTTCTAATCTGCTTAACTGTTTTGCTAACGACTCGACCCTCAGCTTATCATATTCGTTTCCAAATTCACGTCCCTGTTCTTCGGATGTGGAACTGGAATGGTTGCGTATGTTAAGCTCATTGAATTCTGACCTTGACAGCATTGTTACATGGGGTCATAAAAACTGAGTAGAATTCAATGCTTCGAAAACTCAATGCTGTCTCTTGTCGTTGAAGCTTAACATTCCCCCATTGCCATTATCCATGAATGGTACCTGCATCGAAGAAACCGAAAAGCTGTCAGCACTTGGTATGTGTGTAAACGATGATCTTCGTTGGAATGACCACATATTTGAAGTCGCCAAATACGCTGCTAAATGCTTAGGCTTCTTGAGACGATAATGATAGGTGATAGTTCAATCGTAGAATCGATTGAATCTCTTGAACATCGTCGAAACGTCACCTGTCTCACTCTCTTTTATCGCTTTTTTCACAAACAGTGCTCTAGTGAAATAGCCAGCTGCATTCCTCCCCTGAAACAATTTAGCTGCAACACCCGCCTCGCTAGGAATGCTCATCAGTTCTTCCTCGAGCCCAACTTCGGACGTACAGTCAAGTATGGAGATTCTTATTTTAGTCGCACCACCTACATGTGGAATGCTTTACCTTGCTCTGTATTTCCCCTGCATTACGGTTCGCAAAGGTTCAAAAGCAATGCGCATCGGTGTCTCCTATTAAATCCTCTCCTATTTTCCTAAATGCTCGCACTGTGTTCTATATCATTATAAGGGTATTCAATATTCATAACCCCTTGATGTGCGCGCTAATTATAAAAAAGAGCACAAAAGACATTTATTTATCAGCAGTCGGAAGAAAGTTTAGCTTTGGCTGCATATGCAAACTATGCTTTTTAAGAGTCACGAAAATATAGCTTGAAAAAAGGGGCAACTGTCTTCAAAATAGCCCAACTCCTGTCATCTATCATCTGCCAGCTGTCATCTGTCATCTGCAATCTGTTATCTGTCATCTGTCATCTGTCATCTGTCATCTGTCATCTGTCATCTGTCATCTGTCATCTGTCATCTGTCATCTGTCATCTGTCATCTGTCATCTGTCATCTGTCATCTGTCATCTGTCATCTGTCATCTGTCATCTGTCATCTGTCCTCTGTCATCTGTCATCTGTCATCTGTCATCTGTCATCTGTCATCTGTCATCTGTCATCTGTCCTCTGTCATCTGTCATCTGTCATATGTCATCTGTCTGCTGTTGTTATTGTTTAGCAGCATAAAGACCTTTTCATAAAAATTTGACGAACGAAATGTCACATTTTTTGTATAGCTTTCTTTTTGTTAGTTTTTGAAGTGGGATTATATTTTTCTCCAGCTTAAACGTTATCTCACAGCAAAATACAAATCAGATTTTTTAGTTTACATAAAGCTAAGAAAAGTGTATGCTCTTTCAACAAGGAAGACCTTGACTCATAACTAAAACATTTACTCGTTTACTGGCCTGAAACTGAATTTACTTGAGGACATCCTGCTCATAGAAGTATCTAAGACTATAACTACTCTCATAAGTTTCTGTTATTAAGAAAATGATGCGGTGGCCGGTGGTCTTTTCAATCTTCCATCTAATTTCTTATCCCTACAGCGTTCTGTTACTTTATGGAGTCAATCATTATTGACGTATGACTGTTTGGTCACTTTGAAAGGTGACTCAGGTCAGTTGGGTACAGAGCTACTATCCACAGAACTATCCTAAATATTCCCACTCGAATTTGATAATCGCCGATTGTCCTTAGTATTCTCTAGACTCTAGAGTGACCCTAGAGCCAACGAGTGCCGTCCACCCAATTGCATAATAAATCTATTCTTTTATGCTGTTAGCGAGTCAAAGTCGGGCATGGAATTGTTGGCCCAAGTGAATTATTGGCAGGACATAGTTCTATAGGCACATTAATTTTACTGGCGACATTTTGGCTTATCCACACACACACAGACGGCACAGAAAAAAGGGAAAAACATTTTGAAAATGCACTTTCAAGTTAAATGGGACGTAGCTCACCGAAATCCATAAGTCAACACATCAGGATTTGCACAGCAAAATAAAAAAGGACCAGAATCTGCTGAAAAATCGTCCCAAATAAACTTCAAATGACATTACTGTAGTGATACACTGATACAGTTTTTGTTTTCCTTTTTTATTTAACTTCGTCACCCTGGCAGCACAGTATGGTGGCGGAAAAAAAGGTAGTTCTAGTTTGAAAGTCATTATTTCAGAACGTTTATTGGCCGAGAGGCAAAAATGGCGTGTGTGTTCTTGACTCTCTGAATGATGACAACATCGTTGGATGCCCCACGGGAATTTTATTGTGTGCTGCACGCGCGGCCGCAGCTATGATTGCCGAGCATTATGTCAAACGGAAATAATGACTCCAAAGTGGTTGGGAAGGTGAATTTAAACAGATTAGAAGAGATTAAATGCCGTTTGTCTTGGAGGGAATGAGACTGAAGATGTCTTTAGGGTTATACCATTTAGATTAGAAATGTTAGCCTTTTTATTATCATTCATCACAATTATTTATTCATTTGAATTGAAAAGGAAGATGAACTGAGAATATTTTTGTTATCTAGCACGAAAGCTCTTAGAAAAGTGAACTAAGTGGAAAATGATTGCCTCTTCTTTCAACAATGAAGGAGAAGAATGCTCGGTACTGAAAAAAAGATGTGTTTCAAACATTGAAGAATCGGTGGATTGTTAAATTTGCAAAGAGAGCGTGCCCACAGCGAGGCTATTTAGTTTGATGTTATTTTTGTCCTTTTTCAGTAAGGAACTACATCAACCTAAAAGGGCTACCAAACAAAGGCATGAGATAAACATCTTGGTAGCTTGGGCCACAAATATGAGTTTCGTGCTGATACCGATGGCAGTTGTTGCCGTACCCTTTTTCAGGATTTGTTCTTACTCAAAAGAGCTATAACATCCACTAGGTACAATCATAAAACTGGATAAGGCTGATAAGAGGAAAACTCTCTCATTCTTGCCTTAACGCTGGGTTTTATTATATTCTGATGTGAGGAACACCTGTTTCCAATCGACATTCCAACACAATGGAGAAGAATTCTTTGCGCCGTATGAGTTTTACTCTCATACCAATAATCAAAGCGTAAACAAAAACGTCATAAAAGAAGGAAATGTCAGATAAATTGATTTTTTTGTTCACCTACATTCAACTGTTGGGTTCATGGGGGCGAAAAAACTCCCCCGTTTTCTTAGGAAATTTATTCAAACCGTAAGACCACCCCGGTAGATACTAAGAAGGAAATGATTATTCATAAGAAGTGGAACACTCATAATGGATGTTGTGAATGAAAAAATAAAAACTGAAGATAAGAAATAAATTTTTAAACTAAAGCTAAATTTGCTCTGTATAAAATTAAGCTTAAGCTTCCTCAAAAAGGAAGTCGTTTGGCAGTTGCTCTTTATAATTGGGAACGCTTGGATCATGATGCTTTTGCTTGTTTTTTTTCTGTTTTTGCTTTAATTTGTACGTTAAAACAAACAAATATGCAAAGGTTGAAAAAATGCTAAGATTCCCCTGTCCAAAGGGCTTTGATTAGTGTCAACATGACCCAATTATTACACCGAAAAGTTTGATATTCGCTAAAGTAATTGTTTAACTTTTTAGGCTCCAAAAGAAAATATAATGTAGTTCTCTGCTTTCTTAGCATAAAAATGAACTGATCTCTGAGCAAAGGATGCTGATACCAAGAGCTTGAAAAACTATTAAGTTTAAGGAGCAAGATCTACTTCTATCTTTGAAAACTCGACTTTATTCATTTTGCTATCCGCTTCCACCACCTCCACACAAACTGCCGGAGTTCTCGTTACTACCAGCTTTTCTTAATCTGCTTTTCTTGTAAATACAATTGCATCCTTTTCCTAATTTAAATACAATAATTTTAACTACCTCAGGAAAGACATGTGAGATGTGAAGAATCAAACGAAAGCTGAAAATATGGAGTTGAAGACAGTTCCTGCATTGTCTACTTGGCATCGTATTCTTTATTCACACAAAAACTAAAGCCTTAGCTTGAACAGAAAAGCCATAGCTTGAACCTATAGATTCTTCCGAAAACAGCTTTAGCGGAGTTCACACTGCACAATTAGTTGGACAGACTTGTTTGAGGATGTCAGATGTAGTTTGCGTTCAGACTTTTCAGACTTATCGTTCAATATTATGACATATGTACAATGTACATATGTACATATATTCCTTAGCTCCGTGCAACTTTATAATATTCAAAAATTATTTGAACAATTGGTCGTCTGAGCGTTCACATTTATCCAACATCGGTCTTTGAAACCAAAGTCGATTCAACTAATTTTACAGTGTGAACTCCGCTTTTGCCTTTTTTTTTATTCAGAAGTAATTTTATATTTTCTGTTTGAGAGATTTTATATTTTTAGTTTCGATAGGAAATGCATTAAAGTTGCATAATTAAGTCCAAGTCTATTTTCTCTGTTCGTACCTGACATTAACGAGATTATTAACGAAACTGTCAGAAGCCATTTAATGTTTGCTGAAGATATAGTTGTACTGTCTGAGACACCACGAGGTAGAAACTATGACAGCGGTAAACGGTGATTTGCTAAGCAATAGGCGACTAAGAGGAAGTGAACGACTTCTTCCACTAGGAAATTTTTATGACAAGAAACCTTAAGCTTACGACTGGGAAACTTGCAAAATCTAAAAGTGCACGAGCCTAGTGCACTTTTAGATTTTGCAAGTTTTTTACATTTGATTTAATTTTGCAAGTGCTGGAGAAGCATTATGTCAAATGAAGATCGGTATTCAATCTTCAAGCTTCGAATGTTTGAGGCGATATCAAAGGCCATAATGCTCCATGTTGATCACATCTGGCGGAATATAGAATTTATGCAAGTTAAGGTTAGTTTACGTGTTGCTCTATTTGAGTGCGAAAAAGCATTCGATTGACATCCACGGCATCTGGGCCCTATTTCATAAACATTGACAATTGCGTAATGTGACAGGTGACAATTTGTAAATAACAACTTGGTAATTGTCTAAATCCTGTCCTATAGAAAAATTGACAATTTTGTAGAATTGTCGGGAAATCTGCGACAATTGTCGTAATTTCGGATCATAAAAAAATTCAAGTACTTGCCTAGATAAGTACTGATAAAAAAGTTCATCCACTTTTCTTTACTGACGATAGATTCATCATGAGAGAAGTAACTAAATTCCCGCAACAAGCACTTAAAGTTTAGGTAGACAGTTTAAGACGGAAATAAGAGCCTTATTAGTAAATAGAAACTGAGTGCTCCTGATTTGCTGGTACATTCGTGTTGTTCCAGACATTTATTCAAATGAAAATGTGAAAAGTTTATATATATGGGATCTATAATAAATAATAACAATGCAATTTGGGACTCCACGACATTAATCGTCGTAGAATAGGTGAAGTTTTGATAAAATTCCGCCGTGTTATGTGCGGAAAAATACCCTCTTAGTCCTAAGCTGAAGAAAAAATTCTACATGGAGTTTCTTCATCCAGAACTTGTATACGCATTCACAGTCTTGGCCATACACAGAAAGTATAAGAGTAAGTTAACAGAATTAAATATGAAGATGTTTCGTATGGCAGCAGGAGTAGTTAAGCTTCATTGTATTAGAAGTGCGAAGATAAATAGAAACTTTTGCGTTAGAAATATCATTTTGCGAATAATCATAATTGGCTAACTCAAAGGAGAACACTAAAGAAGTTCGTCAAATAGGCAAATTCATACAACGTTCAGAAATGCTACTTGGGTGTTGATCAGTCATTGAAGCCTCACTATACCTACTCTTTTAGCTTTGCCCATGTAGCGATATAGCTCATATAATTCGTTGTTGAATCAATCGAAGTATTTTCCTTTTGAAACAACCAAAGGTTCATCCGTTTTGAGTAAAATTCGAACCTCATTATGAAGAAAAGGTCACTTTGGTTTTCAGACAGAGAGCTTAATTTATCAGTTGCTTCTTAGCTCATAGTAGCTGCCATTTTCAGGAGTCGTTCTCCGTTTAATCTCGGCACTTATGTTATTTTACGTTCGTTTTAGATTTTTTTTGTCGTACAATTATAATTAGTGATTCCTGCGGGGTAATGGTTAGCATGTCTTCCTGTTACATGGAGGGTTCGTGGTTCAAATACAATATACGGGTATCACCTTTTGCGAAGAACCTTAAAGGGCTCGGTTAGTTTCTCATTTTCAAATTTTTTTTCATTTTTCGATAGGTAAACATCTCAAAAATGATGTCCTAAAATATTGGAATGATATCTTCGATATTTTTGAAATTGCAGAGTATAGAAGAGAAGCATCTCGGGCGCTCGAACTACACCCATCCCAACGCGGCGGGGCGCCCAACAGCTGCCTCATCCTTAATGTCCTACAATTCCTTGTATTGCCTGAGGCTTTAATTTTTAAATGCTCAATGACATCTAGATCCTTTGTACTCCCTTCCTGTTAGTTGAATCGAAAACTGCTCTGAAAACTTTAAACGCGTTTTTCTCAAAACTGCATTTTTCAAATTTGCCGCAGCTGTAACTCACGCAAATATTAAAATTTCAACTGCATACTCTCCATATGTTTTTACATACAGCCATCTAAACTTTTACGATCGGATGAAAATTGTAATTTTGGCAGCCATCGAAAGACGATTTTTTTTGGCGAAATTTGGACTTTTTTTTAAATTGCTGCCATTTTGTCAATTTTCAATTTTTCACTTTAATTATAGATGGCTGTATGGGAAAAAATTTCTACTTTAATAACATTATTTTATTTTCTTGTTACAGGTACCAGAAAAATTAAAAAAAAAAGCGGCAAATTGACGTTTTCTAATTTCAATGAGTTCAAGAAATGATCCATATCTCTCTTATATTTCAATATTTTAACTCGAAACTTCGTGACAATTTACATGAATATATGTTTAATAAAGTCCTAAGATTACAGATTATTTAAAGCTATAGTTTTTTTTACACGCCTTCAAAAAATCACCTCCGTTTGAGCTCGAGAAATTAGCCGAGCCCCTTAAATTCCTCCCAAAGTAAAAATACAGCCATGATAAGCGCTTTTCCACTTATTCTTTAGAAGTCGTAGAAGCATAAAATTGTAGGTTCTTTAAATGCCTTAGGCCCGAAGCTTCCATAGCTTTGTTCCGTCACCCATTTTATTTATTCTATTTGAACATAAGTGGTACCCGTGGTGTGATGGATAGCATGTCCGCCTGTTAATCCAGAGGTTCGAGTTCGAATCCCAACAGAGGCAAAAATGTGTATCGCCTTTCGCGAGTAATTGGCAAGTTCTCCGTTAGTATTCATTGCCTTGAAAAGCGCTTCCTCGATTAGCCGTTCGGAACCGGCAGAAAATTGTAGGTCCCCTCCATTATCTCACAAGGCATGGTTGTGAGAAATGCGCTAGGCCCAGGGGCTCCTCGCTCTGTTGCGCCACCCTATTTATTTATTTTTTATTTGAACATAAGCCAAAAGTAAGTCTGTAAACCATTTTCTTTCTACGGAACTTAATTTTCTTTTGTTCAAGAAGTACTTCACAAATTTCATTGAAAGTAGTCCCCGCTAGTATATAACAGCGCACTAAAGAAAAGATCTACTAGAGTTATGCATTTTGTGCTTAAAGTTTGTAAATGAGAAGTAAATGCCCTAGTTTGATATTATATATTATATATTGAATTGATCTTCGAGATGCTTACCACTACGAGGTACGTACAGAAAAAGTAAAATTCTAAAAAAGTTTGGAGTAGAATACATTTTGGTATATGCTGTTAGTTAGTGAAGTTGGTGATTTCTTATATTTTCTTTAATAATAGTTGAATTCTGAAAAAATATCACTTGATATATTTGGGACAATATTTCATTGATGTTTTATTCCCAAAGACACACTAATTCTCTGCGAGAGGCGAGTTCAAGGGAACTACTGCAGCTTGTACGTAAAAACACTTAATAAATGGTAATAAACATTCACAGTTTGTTCATCTATAACCTCAGAGTATTTCTTGATAACACATATATGAACATTTATAGAGGCCTTATAAATCAAACAACCACTGAAAGAGCACTCAAAGCTCAAAGAATTATTAATTCTACTTCCGTAATAAAAAGTGCCATTCTATGTGAATAACTAAAGCAATATTTGCAATTTGATCTAAATTATCGAGTAAACAATCGCGCTATTTCAAGCACTACACAGCTACTAAGCCCGCAAAGCTAAATGATAATTCTGTCCTGTGGGTATGGATAGGTATGGGTGGATGAACGAACATTTTTCTTACGTCAATCTCTATTGACTCGAAAATGTTTGCTGATTTTCTACATGTTTTCCAAAAAAAAAAGTAAAAAAAAATATCGAACGCAAATTGAATAGGGACCGAAGCAGCTGATGTTCAGTTCATTTATTAAATTTGATTATTTTTGTTACGTATACGCCAGAGAGCACGTTCATTGAAGTGTAAAACTATTGTTGCAAAAGAGTGTAAAATGCAACATTCAATTTGATTGAAGCAGCAATATTTTCGTTTAATAAATTTTAAACGGTACATTGGTTTTTGAATAGCAATGAGTAGAGTAGTAGCAGGGAGGTCGCCGCTGCATAAATTCGCTCATAATAATTCAATTAGCAAAAATATGCATGCAAAAGTGCACGGAAAAATATGCAAATTTTAATGCAAGTTGAAAAAGGTGGCGTTTTGGCTGAACGACTAACAAAATCTGTAAAAAGCTTATCTAGCTTGCTCATAGAAGTTTTTGTTTTGGGTGTGAACGTAAAGGATAATGATTGGAGAGTGTAAATTCTTAAAATAACTCCAATTCCAGCTTGTTCAATATTGAAATTCGTTCGGGTTTCTAAAGAATGAATGCGATTGAAAAAAGGAAAAATCTTAGCTACATCGAGTTGCAATAAGTTACACAACATTTTACTATTCAGTATTGACATGGCTCTTTGGAAGTGATTTTGTGTTGTTTTGTGTGCTAAAATGGAAAAATGTATTCAATGTAAGTGATTTGCTCTGTTTAGTGTCCTAAAATAGAAAAATTGGAAGGCTCCAAACTCATTTGGTGACTCAACATACGTGATGATTGACTGTGTTAAAATAAATTTGAATATTTGTACAAAAGCTGGCCGCTTTCTGTTTGATATTCTCGATCAGCGAATGTGGCATCAAAACGATCGTAATGCACACTAAATAATTTCACCGCAGTGTTCAAAATCAACTCAGTGTGTTAAAATTTCATCAGTGCAATGGTTTGCTTTGAAAAATCATCATCAAATGAGTGCATATTTGTCAAAAAAAAGAAATTTTGTAAGATCTTGATTTTAGACGAAACTTTGTTTTTTCTCATTCGCTTTTTCAGTTGCTGCATTAAAACGCCGTATTTTTACTCAACTCTCCTTAGGTGATGCCGACACCTTTTTAACATAGAAGTTTTCAACGCCTATATCACCCATGGCAACCAAATGCACAAATAAATCGTAAATACTGGAAAAAATGGTGGTGTTATACGCCTAATTGAAAAGAGGCTGCGGAAACCAATTCAGTGAATAATTTGTTTCCTCCACATGAATGTATTGCCATTGGAACACTTGTTTTTCTATCTTGATGGATCACCTTCAGGATCAGAAACTTACTCTGGACCTTTGTGAAAAGCACTTCAAACTTGTACGACATTTCTTCAGTGGTACTCTCAGGAGATTTTCCTGTAGATCTAGGAAATAAGTTCCCCGAAAAAATCAGATCTATCACAGATTCCATCGTAGAAAACTTCTACACGGAAAGTTAAGTTACGAACTACGAAAATTTGTGTGCACAAAATCCGAATGGAATTGGAGGCTCGTTGGCTAACACGTGCCAACCGATTACTACGTCTGTATGTAGCCACAAAGATTCCATCGTCAGCTACATCGTCGTGCAAAGATGGTACGCGACATCTCTACAGTATGATTGCAAGGCAGTCTCTAGGTACCTCTCAGAAGATGTAATCCAGTAATTCAGCAAAATAATTACTTTGCGCATGGCTGAAAATGTTCTTGAACTGGCAGCTCGACGGATGCTGAAGACCCGCAGTGTGTCTGAAACATCAACTATAAGGCATTTTGAAGTGGCAATGGTAAACTTCAATGCATCCGATAATATCGACAGAGTAACTCAACCACCGATGAATTTAACTACAGAGGAAAAAGAGAACATCGCACAATCGGGTGGAGAATAAAGCCAACTGATCTTTTTAGGGCTACCATGCCATACTCAAGCTGTGTAGCAGGCTGTGAAATTAACGACTGAAGCTTCCATTTTTCAGTGCAAAAAAATGGCACGTTTGGGTGTAACAAAAGCTAAAATAGGTGCCGTGAATAAGGCCAAATTTAATGATTTGGCCTTATTTCGCTTTCTAAAAGTGAAATAAAGCCAAATTTTAATGTTTGGCATTATTACACTTTGATGAAGTGAAAAAATGCCAAACAGAGAATGGGAAAGGAGAAAAAGGGTAAGGCTTATAAGGGAAATAAGACTTTGACAAAGTGAAATAATGTCAAACGTTAAAATTTGACTTTATTTCAATTCAAGGCCAAATCCTTCAATTTGGCCTTATTTCACTTGGCACCGCGAAAATACAGTTGAGAAAGGAAATGACAAAGTTTGAGACTAAACGTGATTTTCGAGCAAATTGAAATATTTTTTTAAAACAAATTTTTGAAAGACTTTTCTTCCTTTTTATAATAAGTCTATCTTAACATGCCTTACTTATAAATAGAATATTTACTTACATCCTTTTATAAGCTAACAAGAGTACATTAAAACACCTTGCGTTTTCTAAAATAAAGTTTGAGGCTAAAGCGGAGGCAGAAGATATTATTAAAAAAAAAAAACATGTCTTCCTGTTTTAGTGCAACACATATAATCATCACTATTAGAACAACAAATTACACGTTCAAAAAATCCCCATACATCCGTGCTCCACCCTAATGAGCAGGTCTCCGGCTGATGGACTAGATTCTAACTGAACTCTTCTACTACCTTCGAGTAGCTTTGAATCAAGTCGATTAGAGGGAGAAGAACGATGGATAGAATTTGTTGTTTTAAATTTTATCGCCACAAGCCTAGTGCACACTTCACCGTGAAGTGAACCTCTGGCAGCATAAAAAGTGAAGTTTTGATATTTCTCGCTGGTACCAACTTATGATTGCCTTGTGTTGGAGCCTAAACTAAGTTATATTTTAATCTTTAGAGTTGAAAATTATCATTAACAGAAACCAAACTTTTCTTCTTTTGTAATCGCACTCTCAGAGCTTTACTTGTGAACTAAAATGTCAAATTGGTATGGGTCCACGACACACTGTTCACAAGTACGTACTCGTCTTTACTTAGATAGTCTCTTTAGCATATTGATTGCACTTTATTGAAAGGACTTCTTATATTTTCTTTTTGCTTATCATATCCATACTTTTATTGGTTGCGAGTATGAGTTTTTAGTGTCCAATTCTCACGCTGGACTGTTGTTTCTCTCAAGAGCCTTGCCCCACAAAATACCGACATAAATCTTCAATCGATAAAACAGTCATGTGTTCCTAACGATAACTGCTCCAAATGCCTTTCACTTTATTACCAACCACATAAACATAACAATCTTATTTGAATGCTATATAAATTCACTTCAAAACGTTAAACAACTATTCTCACGTACCGTACGTACGTACGAACTTCCAAGGCGTATTTACTTTTATGTCTGTCCTATTTGTTATAACTGCGACAGTTTTCCTGTCATTTATGACACACTTTCCTTCCCCCATTCCCCTGCACTATCGGTCGTTAAGTACGAATAAAGGCAAATGTGGCTCACAATGTTGATACGCTTAGTGACCTTATCACACATTTTGTTGTGTCATAACCAAAAGCGCCACACATCATTAATCCTTTACCTTAGTTTGTTTTATTGAATCAAAATGTGTAACGCCCCGCCATCCCACATCCCAGTCGCTCCTTATTGTTGACTGAATTTCGCATTTTGACAAATTATTTTGCATGTCTCGCGCTCATAAAGTCGACTTGGAGAGAAGAGTATATTTTTTTTCATAATTTAACTTTTTGTTTCCTTCTGGTGGTTTCATTTTTTTTTCGATGAAAAAGAAACCAAGAGATTTGCGCTTGTGGATAAACTTGTAAAACTCAATTAAATGATCTTAATTGCTAGTCCTGAAGGCTTCGTACATCCGCCAAGGACTACAGAGTTCACAGGACAAACTACTGTAAGGGTTGATTTGAATATTCTCTAAGAGATGCGTTTTCTTAATCCAGAGGACAAACTTTAATTGAACAGTCGAGGAAAGATAAATAAATAAACAAACAAACCTGTTTGGCTGGTGCGCAATGGTGTTGATCCAGTATGCTCTATACACTGCCAGAACATAGCCGTGAGTGAGTTGGAAATTAGTGTTTATTTGTTTATTCAATTAGCTAGTGTATCTGGTACGCGCGGTCCCAGATTTGAGGTTTATTTGCTTGCTCGAGAATACAAGAAAAGAGTAGTTTTTTTGTTTTACTTCTTTTTCTTTTATTTACAGTTGAAAGGAGCAATATTGAAAATTTCATTCAGAATTGGTGTCTACTTAAATATTTATTAATAGGCACTTGTTCGCAGATATACTTTGTAAGTGGGATGATGTGGGCGATTAATGAGTGTTTAATTATTTCCAAAGTGGATGTCTTATGGCTCATAATTATGTTTATTCGACTGTTTTATTTGAGTGGAGTGAGATGTGAGATAATCCGAAGATGAAGAGTTTTCTTTCTTTTGTGCTGATGAAGATATGGTTTTCAGCAGCTGGAAGTTTTTTGTTGAAGGGTTTACGATGGATAAAAGTTGGATAAATTTTTTATTGGTTTGACTTTTATTTGGCTTTTATTTGAATTTATTTCAATGTCATTAAGTTGAAAAGAGAAACTATTTCTATTGCCTTCAACTGCCTCTGCGCTGGGAAAAGCGAACATGTGTTTACTGGATACATTGGAATGTTTTTTCTCAGAATGATACGCTATTGCATTTTGTTTGTAAGCTACGTAAATGCAATGCCAAAAATAGCCTCGCAAGTACAAAAATAATAATTGCAGACGTAGTTAAAGTTTCTAAAATGTGTGAAAATAGCAGGTGAGAGACAGAAGTGTGATTATTTATCAATGAGACAAAAAAGTTTATAGTTATGAAGAGGTTTCTGAGAACTGGAGTTTTCAGGACCTGTATAGGAGAAGAGTCAGTCAGTTAGCACCTTTTTTTGTCTCTCACTGTTGATTTCGTGTTTTTGGAAGGAAGCAGCGTCAAGACGAGGAACTTCCTTTAATAACTTGTCGAAGATGATGATGATGATGATGGACGGCTAACACGATTTCGACGACAACAGCAAGACACATCTTGATTTTTCGATGACGAAATGTTGATCGACCTATGTGTGATGAATAAAGTCCCAATTTTGATTGATGCAGTAAATGAACATCAGTTATCATCTTATATGATATCCACCCTGATTTTGTAAAAATACTTATTCCTAAAATTTTCCAATTCTTTACACATATTCTAGATACCATCAATACCACTTCCGTCTATCCAACCATATGGAAAAGGTAGAACCGACTATCTTATGCAACAAACTATCTGCTCTGTTTAATTTTTCGAAAAGTGATACTCAATTGATCTTTTGTTATTTAAATAATCGCGTTCAAACTGTTTCATATAATAATAGCCTTTCCTCATACTTACCTTTAAGAAGAGGGATACCACAAGGCTCAATTCTTGGTCCTCTACTATTTTCTCTATTTATAAATGACCTGTCATCGGTTGTTAATTTACTGCAAATACCACATATATCCTGACGATGTCCAGCTGTATTTTTGTTTTTATACTGATCTTGTTGAAGATGCCATAGCGAAAATAAATGATGATTTAGCATCGATAGTTAAATGGACAGTTCAAAATCAGTTACTATTAAATCCAGATAAAATAAAATGTTTACCTATTGGAAGGCACCTACCTAATTTTTCTAACTTACCGCCCATCTTGTTAAACGGGTCGTAGGTTGAAATGGTTTCGAAAATAAAAAGCCTAGGAATAATCTCTAATAGTACGCTGTCCTGGAACGACCATATCAATAGCCTTGCTGCTAAAGCTTTTGGCTCACTACGCAGTCTTTCTACCACTGGGCCATTCCTACCCATAGAGGTCAAAGCTAAATTAGTAAAAAAAATTTGTTATACCCATTTTCAGCTACGGGTGCGAAATTTTTGCAGACTTATTTTCAGCCTCGTTACACAAACTGCAATTGGCCTTTAATTCCATGACAAATTTTGTTTTTGGCCTCCGAAGGTTTGATCATATTTCAGAATACTTACGAAAAATCCTTGGATGTACTCTACATTGCTTTCTTCGTTTTAAATGCAAAACCTTTCTCGTCATCATATAATGTGAAATAATAGAAAAAAACCGTCTTATCTTTTTGACAAATTAACCTTTTCACACTCATCTCGAGGTACGAACTTAAGATCTAGTACATTATGTACACATGCCTGAAAACGAGTCGTCAATTTTTCTTTCACTCTATTAATCTTTGGAGAGTGACTCCCACTCTCTGTTAGAAACAAAATAGAACACAGCCAGTTCTTATCCACCGTTTTTTAATTTTTATCACAAAATAATTCTCTTTCTGTAACATAAAATTCTTCTGAAATTGTTATTTGTTTAATTACAAATAAGACTTGTTCTTTGTATAAGATTTTATTGTAATTGTAATTTTAATTGAAATTTTTATTCAAATCTTTTTTACACTAGTAACAAACACATTATGTAATACTATATTCTATCTGCACTACTACACTAGTGGAAAAAATTAAAGGATCAAAAAAAAAATCCAAATTTTTTGGGGTTTTTCAAGTAGTTGTAATTCTCTTAAAAATGGTCGTACAGGAACTTCAAAAAAGCATTTTGAAGCTCAAAACTTCTAGTTTTGAGATCTAATGACAAAAATTTTTTTCAAGCTACGTAGTTTGCTCAGTCCTAATAAATACTGAGAACAAATTTTTTTCGAAATTTTTTTGGTTCTTTTTTTTGGTGTATGAACTTGGAAAATTTTTTTTCAACTTAACCACTAGATGGACTGGATAGCTTGTTTGTTTAGCTTGAATTTGCTTTTTTGAAAAGTTCAATTTGACCTTTTCTCATTGAGATATCGATTTTTGAATGAAAAAGTGTCTGTTTGTCTTTAACCATCAATATCTCAGCAACCGGTGATTGCACAAGAAAAACAAGGAGAGTTTTGAAAATTCGAATAAATTTCCAACAAAAATCATTTTGGTTTTTTCGAAAAAAAAAATTTCTTTCTAATCTTTACATTAATTTAAAAAATTAAGAAAAATGGGCTTTTGGTGTGTTTTGGAACAATCAAGCACCAAGTTGGATCTGTTAAGAAAACCGGTCATGTTGAGCGTGCCTTTTACAGTTTAATATCCCCACAAAAACCTCACAAAGTTTCGATTCAATCCATCAAGCCGTTTTTCTGTTTTATTCGATCAAATTTTGGAAAAAAAAATTAAAGGATCATGATCTTAGTAATCTTAAAAAATGCAAAAAAATGATTTTGCACTTCTTTTATGGATTTTTACTGATAAAAATGCTTGAGTTTATGGGGAAAAAAATTAATTTTTTGAGAAATTAAAAAAATTTTTTTATGATTCCAAAAAATTTTTTCAATTGAGCTTCAAAATGCTTTTTTGAAGTTCCTGTACGACCATTTTTAAGAGAATCACAACTACTTGAAAAACCCCAAAAAATTTGGATTTTTTTTTTTGATCCTTTAATTTTTTCCCCTAGTGTATAAGAATTTATTTCTCTTTGTGTAGCGATGTATCAAATAAATAAATACTAAATAAAATACTAAATACTAGCCATCGACGTCATCACCTGGAAAATCGACATTCCCTCTGTTGCTGTTTCAGAGTCAAATGTTTGAAACAAGCCAAATAGTTTGTGCTCTGAGTACAACGAAGAATGATGCTCGTAAATCCTAATTGAAGCAAATTTTCTGCTTTTGTGGGATTAAAGAATTGCCACATGTCATGCAAAAAAGGCCTCTGATACTACTTCTAGGGTTCGTTCCAGTTCGTTTTCCCACGATTTCGAAAGCCTATTAGCTAAGAAAGTTCCTCGTTAAGATTGAGGTTAATGTATTAACGGTCAGAAAAAGAATCACCATCTAATACTCAGCACCATGTTATTTTTTGGTGAAACGAAACAGATTCAAAAGAGTGTAATCGTCCGATTCTGCTCGACATCACTGATCTCTCAAAAGTCACAACTATTCAGTCAAGTCACAACTTTCCACCGAATATCTTTCTACTTTCGAATTGATATCTATTGTTCTTAGCAGTTCACATTGATGTGACTAGTTATGACTTGTGACTCTTAGGCAGAATCGGCCTGTAAGACTCCTTGTTTCTGGTAATGAAGTACGCCTATTGCCAGTGTTACTTTCTTTGAATACTTAGAATAAAATCGAAAAGTGAATCACTCCTCTCACTTATGTGAATGTCAATGAATTAGGATAACATTCAATGATGAGGTAGAGTTTGTGTAGTTCTGCATCGCTGGGAAGAGGGGCAACATGCCCATGGCCGAGGTATGCCGATAACAGCCAGTGGGTGGTTTTGCTTTTTGGATATTTCACTGTGGTCACACCATGGTTACTTAAATCAGTTGGGATCCAGGTTCTTTGTCCTTTGCATACAGCCAAAATTTATCCGAGTGCACAAAGTCCTTGAACGATGAATTTGGTGATCCATGGATAAAATGAATAACAACAATATTTGGCCCCCTTCTGTTTACGAAAAAAAGGGATCGCTGAACCCTGCGTGCAGTGCTGGAGATCAATCTGAGTTAACTGCACCATCTTGGTTGTAAATGAGTAGACTGACCCTTCCAACCCACATCACAGTTATTTTGAGTTCGCTTTCAGAAGTCAGAAGGTCTTCCTCGCTGGACGAAGCCATGGATAAGTTGTCGTCAGTCCCCATGTTGCATTTCGAACATCCGTGTGGAATGTTTTAAAATAAATAAAAATAAATAAAGTGGCGCAACAGAGCAAGGAGCTCCAGGGTCTAGCGCATTTCTCAAAACCATGCCCTGTGGGGCAATGGAGGGGACCTACAATTTTCTGCCGGCTCCGAACGGCTAATTGTGAAAGCTCTTTTCATGACAGCGAATTTACAAACGGAGGACTTGCCAATTCCTCGCGAAAGGCGATACCTGTGGAAAAACTTTTTGCCTCTGTTGGGATTCGAACCACAAACCTCTGTGTTAGCTGGCTGGCTAACCATCACGGTACCACTTGGAATGTGTTAATCTTATTTATTCGGAACGTGTTTATGTCCATGGATAAAAGTACGACGTGCACAGAAGGTTTCTTTACTGTAGGAACGTTTTGTGTGTCTGGAGCTGTTGTTTTGAAACATTTCTCGTCTTTTTGTCATTGTCTTGAGGACAATGCTGGACCAACCAAATCGGGTCACACCTTTGGTCGCTGCTAGGGGATCCAGAGAGTCTCCATTGGCTATTACGACTCATTTAAAAATACTATCTGGCTCTCTCAGTTCTCTCAAGGCATGGTTGTGAGAAATGCGCTAGACCCAGGGGCTCGTCGCTCTGTTGCGCAACCCTATTTATTTATTTATTTATCTGGCTCTCTCAGTGCTTTCAGGTCGTGGGCAGGTAGGGCTAGGATGTCAAACTAGATCACTTTAGGAATTGTTTCTTTGCAAGAAAGTTCTGATTGTAGTTTGTCGCAAGCCCTAAGTCTGCGCAAGACTTCTTCTCACATATACAATGTATAGTACCTATTTGAAATAGGCACCGTAGTCCTTACTCCGATGATTGCAATGCTCGTTTCTGGGATCATAGTTCAGCTGGAAAACTTCTTGACTCTAGGAATTGGCTTGTTATCGCAATTTTTATTGTGTTTAGTTGCAAGACTCAGTTTCAGGATCATAGTATAAATTTTAGGCCCACAATGATTCCTGCTTTATGATTTTGCACTGGTACGACTGTTCCCATCCATGTACTCGTACTGCAACTAAAATTTAATAATTTCTTTGTTTTTAAGTGACAAGGGCAGGGGCAACCTCATTTGAAACACTAAGTGAGACAGTCAGATGCCACTGTAAACTATTGACTTCTTTTTACCCCGATTTTTCTCTAGCCTTTGGAAAAGCTGCTTTTACTCCAAACTGCTTTTACTCCAGAACTGAATTAAAAGAAGAATTCTAAGAAAATATCTGAGTCCACCCAGTTGTGATTCTACATTGTCGGTGTTAATGGAGTGAATTCAACTAGGAAACTATCAACTAGAAACCGCAACTACAAAATCTAATGCAAAAGTAGATTTTCCTTAATTTCTATGATATCTGGTTTTCAAAACCCTCAAAACACAACGCTCAGTATAATTTATTGCCTGATCTCCTTTTCTTTTTTATTTGGTTTAAGTTTGATAGTCAAATGAAAAGCTTATTGATACCTCCTCCTACTCTGAGTGAGCCTTCGAAAGTAATTTTTCATTAGCTTATCGATTTGCAAACTTTGTAGAAATAAAACCATAAAATGTAATAAAAACCGCAACGATAACAATTCATTCTAACGAGAATATAGTTTCCAGCCAAACACGCAAGCTTCTCCTATCTCACCACCAGATACTACAACTAACTTAATGTAGTGTCCTTAATGTCACAACTCACAAGCATCATAACTGTCATTGCCGCTTAAAACGAAGAGTGAAAAGCGATACACTCAGTTATAAAAAAAGAAAATACAAACAAAGTAACAAAGTTATGACTACCCGTCATAAATTTCCATGTGCCACCACATCCAATGCACAAAACCACTAAAACGATCACAAAGATGTGCCTAAATGCGTTTCATAAACCCCGCAACATGTTTCACAGATGTTGTTATGTCAACATCGTGTTAACAGCAACCCCTTTTAGCCAATTTATCATTCCACAACTAGCCGATGCCCTCGAAAGGTGGTAGGAGTCAAATAGAACGATAAAGTACATATAGCGGAATGACTAACGAAATCACTAACAACACATCGACCAAGTCGAATACAAACTTGACCTCATTTTAACCCTATATTTACACCCCAGCACAACACACGCCTCTCTTCAAGAGTAAGTGTGCCGTTGTGGTGTTTTTTTTTTTGTTTTAGTTTATATATTTTTGTTTTATGACAACCGAAATGGGCCTTAGAACTGACGGCGCGGCGGTTCTGGTGGTGAATGGCAATTCCCGACAAGCAATTATTTTTCTCTCACCTCACATAGTATTGATATTCCTTTTCATACTTTTGAAGAGGACTGCGGGTTGAGAATTGTCGCACTGTTGGCACATAAGGCGCTGTTCAGCTCACACAAAGATATTTTTTATGACCTACCGTAGGAAAACATCAAAAGTGAATTGTCCGCAATTTTAGGGGCGTTACAGCATAGTGTCCTTTTAAGGAATTTCTCCATGGAAATGACCATAACGTGTCCAGTCATAAGGAAACAACCCATAGGAAGGACGAAAAATGAAATTGAAGTAATGATGGTCACGTCAACATGCAACATTAACATGAGAATGCAATTCAAAGCCATTTTCCCTCTATATGATTCCATAACAAAAAAAGAAAAATAATAAAATAAGCTGCAAAAAAGAACAAGTTTCTTAGTGTTTACAGAAGAAGGTCCTTGCTCGTGTGTAGAATTAAAGAGCCACTTTAAAGCACATTTCGCTGGAGGTATTTTTATTCTGATAGTTCGAGTGTTTGTGATATTTATTATTTTAAATTGACACGAGAAGAGTAAAAAACAGTAAAATAAAAAGGTAGAAATTCACAGCGGTGGATAAAGCACCAAAAATTTATTTAAATATATCGGAAGTGCTTTGAGGCTGCTGTCGGTTTTTGTGCAGTTGAATGGAAGGTAGCGGGAGGTAAATAAATGAGACTACCTGACCCAAGTATCGACTAGGCGAGTACTTTTTGAAATTCGAATGCAAAATTATGGCAATTTTCAATGCAATAAATCATTGATTTAAATTTCAATGGAAATTATTTCTGGGCACTGACACGAATAACTTTTTTATCCTCATTGTAGAGTTCCCATTTTGTTTTTCCTTTTCTGTTTAACATCATATCGACATATCTGCGGATGAAATTTTTTGGCGGTATTTCGGTAAGTGAACACGATATCGAAGGCACTTGGCCCTGCAATTTCTGTGAAAAGAGATTGTATAGGTTTAATAAATAGATACGAGGATAAAGATAAAAAAGTTTTGCACGTATATTTATTTTAATTGGATAAAGCTTTCGTGTATGCAGAACCATAATTTAAGAAGTATGAAAATTATCAGCCTTAAACTGTTATGACGTTTTTCTTTGCACAGAATAAAACAATGGATAGGGTAGCACAACAGAGCTCGGGGAGCTTTTCCGTCAACCATACCTTGGTGGGGAAGAGAGGGGACTTACAAACTTTCATTAATTGTTAACGATTAAGTGCGCTTTTCATGGCAGAGTAATTACTCTCTCAAGGTATGCCAATCCCTCACGAAGGCAATACCCGTTGAAAATAATTTGATGTTTTTGGAATTCGAGCCTCAAACTCCATTGTAACAGATGACATTGCTAACCATTTTTGCACGAGGTTCACAGAAACTTGGTTCTTTAAAAAGATTCATTAAAATGAAGTTAAGTTGAAGTTTTACCTGTTTTTGGATTTTCGCTGTCAAAAATGTTACCTTGATATCAGGACAGGAGTTTGGTAAATGCAATTAGTTGAGCTGGCTGCTTCCATTTGTTTTCTTCGCTATTGAAATAAATTCCATATTTTCAGATATTTTTTTTCACAATGTAAAGAATTAAGCTTGATCCTTTGCTATTAATGGGTAGGATATCAACAATCTCCTGACACAGCTTATTTCTCGTTTTTACCGAATTTTTCTTTTGACTTATTCCTTCCACGTTTCTTTGACTCCTCTCTAATTGAAGAAAAGTTAAATCATCTAAATGATGAGTATATTTCTGGCCCCGATGGTATACCTGCCATATTTCTTAAGAAATGCCCCTCCACTCTTTCCCTTCCCCTCTCAAAAATCTTTAACTGGTCCATTTCCCTAGGAGTTTTCCGCCAAGCTTGGAAAACGGCGTTTATAACCCCTATTCACAGAAAGGTCCTAAGTGCGACTTAAGAAAACTTAAGTTTTTGTTGCAAATCTCTAATTTCCCCTAGACAACACGGTTTCCTCAAAGTTAGGTCAACAACAACAAACCTCGTTGACTTTGTCTCATTTTCCCTCTCAGCCTTGGAGAATGGAAAGGAGGTCGATGTAATTTCAACTGACTTTAGTAAAGCTTTCGATAAAATCTATCACAAACTTATTCTTTTTTTTTTTTAACTTTCCACCCTCGGCTTTGAACCCTTTCTGTTAAGATGGATTTCTTCATATTTAGAAAACCGTTTTTACAGCGTTCGGTTCAGATCCGCCTTATCCAGCCCGCAATCCAGTTCCCCAAGTCAGCCATTTAGGCCCTCTCCTCTTCATTCTCAGTATTAACGACATTGAATTGATCATCAAACACTCCTCTATCTCTCTCTATGCTGACGACACTAAGTTTTACCGGGTCATTTCTTCTTCTGAAGACTCTTCCCACCTCCAACATGATCTCGATAATTTTTCAATATGGTGCTCCAAAAACAGCTTGGAGCTAAATGTTTCCAAGTGCCAATCAATAACCTTCTCACGTAAACGCATCAAATCTGCTCCCCGTCTAGTCCCGTGGCCTTGGGATTATTTGCGACCGTGAGCTGAATTTCCTCAAGCATATCGACGATATAATCCTTAAGGCAAATTCAGGACTTGGCTTCGTGAAACGATGGTCCAAAGAATTTGCAGACCCCTACGTAACCCTGATCCCTTTACATCATTTGTTCGTCTGCTTCTTGAATACGCTTGTCAAGTTTGGCTGCCTTTCCAACAAGTGCATGTTGCCAGAATTGAGAGCATACATCGCCGTTTCCTCCGATTTGATCTTCAAGGTCTTAATTGTAGTAATCCTTTGATATTACCTCCTTATCAAGACCGAATCAAACTCCTCAACCTCAATACGCTGAAAGATCGAAGAGAAGTATTTGACATTCTCTGTATTCACCGAATCTTCACAGGTACCATTGACTGCCCAGCCCTTAACGAATCCATTTTTATAAATACTAACCCTCGTAAAACTCGGAATCCCCGTCTCTTCTATCTTCCCAGCCGTCGATCATCTTACGGCTCCAATGAACCCATCTCCCGAATGCTGAGGAATGTCAATTCTCACTCTTCTAGTTTTGCCTTCAATATGAGTACTCCCTGCCTAAAGCTTCGTCTTCTAAGCCCTCCAACGAGTTAACTTAAGTCTTAGCTGTTAAGTTTCTTAGTTTGTAAGTTAGATTAAGTAATAGCTTGTATTAAGCCTAATAAATGGGGGTTTTGCCCCTACCAAAATTAATTAAAATTAAAACACTACTTTGCCGCTCTATATCAAAGGCCCAATTATGTTCTATCCTGGTTACAGACGGGCAGTATCCAATCTAGTTTATACATAGGTACATAGGATATCGGAACAGAGCGGTGAGCTCCGAGGCCTAGCGTATTTCTCACCACCATTGCCTTGTGAGGGAATGGAGGGGACCTACAATTTGCTTCCAATTCCGAACGGCTAATCGAGAAAGCGCTTTTAATGGTTAGGATATTATTATCGGACATATTGCCTATTCCTCGCGAAAATTGATTCCCGTGGAAAAACATTTTTTCTCTTCTGTTGGAGTTCTAACCACGAACCTCATCCGTAACAGGCAGGCATGCTACTCATTAGGCCACGGGCACACATTGGGTTATATTAATCAATCACCCTACCACCACATTATTTCAAGTTTCGCACTCATGCTTTTTGCGCTACAGCCACGGTGTATGTAAGCAACGAACGGTCTGCCCATTCCGATGGTAGAATCTACAGCAGATTGATTTCCGCTACAGTTCATGATGCTTCTTTGGGGCCCGTGGCGTGATGGTTAATATGCCTATCTGTTTGAAAATTCAATGTTTTGAAATTCAATTCCCAATAGAAATAAAAAAAAACAACTTTTTTCACGGGTATCGCTAATTTCGTGGAATCGACAAGTCCTCCGATTGCAATTCGTAACCATGAAAAGCTCTTTCTCGACTAACCGTTTGTAATCGGAAAAATACTGTAGGTCTCCTCCATTCATCACAAGTAAAGGTTTTGAGAAGTGGGCTCCTCGCTCTGTTGCACCACCTTATTGACTTATTTATTCCATGCGGTTACACTTAATACACACGACGATATGATATTCAATGTAAAGATAGAATCAGATGCTGACAAAAAAAGTGCTCATACGCCACAGTGTATATTAATCTAGTAAATAAGCAGAACTGTTCACTATTCGCTGACAAAGCTTTAGACTTTTACAAAAGTAAAGCAATTCAATCTCTTATCTGGACCTTGCTTTTAAGCTATTAGCTTTGTAAAATATTTCTCAACAAGGCTAAAAAGTGCCAAGATCACGAAAGCCCAAAACAAACTCTACACTTAACGAGTGCTTCAATCCAAATTAGCAAGGTGGAGAATATTCGGTCCTTTCTATAGCACGTCTTTCCTAATTGCCCTCTTGAAAATGCCTTGAGAACACCACGGGGACTTGAGTTCGACAAAGAGTAGTGAGTTAACTAAAATAAAACTTCCTCAGTGTCAACAACAAACAACTAAGACACAATCACCAAACACCAAGAATAGAATTCTAGTCTTAATGAAATAAAGGAAAAGAACACAAACACATGCTCATTTATTTGGGTAATTCATATGTGGAACAAGCCACTGTTAAACATGCTGGCAGGATGCGGCTTTTTCTTTCTTTTATTCTTTGCCATGACAATATGTTTGCAAGTTTTGTGTGTTTTTTCTTCTTCTTATTTTTTATCTCGAAAGGAGACAAGCTCCAAAGTTTATTGTTTGTTTGATGTACATTGCACATGGTTGGGTTATTCTACTGCTTCCACATTCGCGCGGGTGATTTTCTTTGGGAACTTAATTTCTTTCAATCAAATAGAACAGAGGGAGAGACAGAGAGGGGGAATGAGAGGAAAAGAGAAGGCGAGAAAATGTTCCACCATGAAGACGACAGCCGAACGACCGACAACTTCACAAAGGCCATGGGCTGGCTGTGAAAACAGCACGTGAGTAGTTGTTATTTTCATGTTTCTGCTGCAAATGGTTGAAGGTGGTAGTCGATGTGAAATTGTAGTATGGTGGGCATGATGTACTACTCAGTGGTCTAGTTAGCTGTGCAGGCATGCATTATCGACCGGAATGAAGAGCATGGAGTTGCTGCGGGAGTCTGTGTGTCATCGTAGAACTTGGTTAGTACAACTTTTCTAGTACCCACCTACCAATACTATGTCAATAAGACTATTAAAAATTAAATTTTTTTGTTTGCTTTGTTTTGAAAGTACGTTTTTCCGGTCTGCGGATGAATTTAACCTAAGGAGGGTGTCAAATAAATTGATTATTTGTTTGTCGGTGTTGATAAAGTAAAAAGTATTTTTTTATTTGATCTGATAGCGATATTCGATGCCTAGAGTTTGATTGTTTCCGTTTATAATAGAAACTGATTGAAGCAATTGCTATTTCCTGGCTTATGACGGACCAATGAGGCTTCATTGATGTATTGGAAATGATTTTGATTAACTGAACCTTGTTTCAACTAGATCTGGTTTGTAGTGCATGGCTGGGAGCATCGAGCTCGCTTTAGTGTGCTCAGTTGTTTGAGACCTTTCCATGGGAGGCTGATTTTGATTCGCCTGTCTTTTTGTATTTGTGAAGTTCCAGTTCGCATCTGATGCCGACACTTATAATGTTTTCAGGAAATTTGTGTGACCAAATATTTGAGGTGCGATCTTTTAAGGGGGTATTCTGGTCTAGAATTTTTCATATTAGGATAAAAAAATTACAAATGATTTGCTCTATCAATTTTTTATATGAATTTTGTAATTGAAAAAAAAAAAAAAAATTAAATAAGTGTGGGCTCAAAAAAAAAAAAAATATCGCTTCATGGTTGACATGATTCCAAACCTTTGAAGTGAACCAAAACAAACAAACTAAAAAAATTCTTTATAAATTAAGATGTCGCTATCGTTGCTGAAAACAAGAAATAAAAATTCTCAAAATGCCGTCGTCATAAAAAAAATCTTTTTTTTTGTCTCCATCTCTTAAATTTTTGAATTTTTTTGAAAACACAACCCAAGCAACTCACAAGCTCTTAAAGAGTTGTACCAAAAAATTACTCAGCACTTAACTTGGACTTAATTTATACTTAAAAATACTATTCCACTTATTTACCTATTAATAAGCTTTTTGAAGGTGGTTTTTCTTTCAGTTTTAACCAAAAACGCTTAAGGATAGGTTAAATAATTCCTTGACAATCCTTTCTCATGTGACACTTTGCAGAACTTATTGAAAATCTGTCACTCACTCTTCAAAAAAATAGTACTATCGAAAACAAAACCGGTCCCTGAAAGCCATCCGAAAGCTGAAACAATTCCCTGTAATTTTTAGAGCGCCGACGGATACATAGATGGCTTTGAGCGACCGTTTTTGTTTTCGATAGTACTATAGATTCCATATACATGCTTTTTCGCATCACTGTCACCCGACTTTGATTTTTTTTTTTAAGTGACATAGAATGTGTGATTTTAAAGTAAATCTTAAAGAGAAAGAAACTTATTATTCCATTGAACTGAAATAATTGGAACAATTAGAAGCGTGCTCTTATTGTTCTTAAAAGGAGTGTATTAAGAACTCTAAGGTACATACAGTTGGCTCCTCCCCTTTGGTCTCTTTTGGGTCTTCTCGACGTCTTAAAGATTGGTTAAGGCGTGAAAACTCTTATTAAATTGACACTTTAAGTACTAGATAAGAGGCAAATGTGTTGCTTGGGAAGTATCTCAATAACCTCTTCCAAATTGGAAAAGAATCGGTTTGGTAGGCCCTGAGATATCATGTCAACCACCTTAAAAAGAGTAGTTTCGAGAAAAACGTATATACCAGTGTGACACTTTAAAAAAATCAATTTTTCATGTTGGCTTATTCGATAGTTTACACCTTCAAAATTATTCTGCGAAAGCGGCAAGATACAAACATCTTGAATTGATTTTGAATTGAACCGTTCTAAAGTGCGACCACTCACAGGTAAAAACCCCGACAGTTGAAACTACAAACGCGTTTTTCTCGAAACGACATTTTTCAAAATTGCTGACATCATAACTCAAAGAGAAATTAGCCGATCGACTTCAAATTGTCAAACGATAATTTCTTACCCCAAATGACTTATTTTTTTAATACTATGACATTTTGTTAATCTTTGATATTTTTCAAAAAACGTGCGTCCTTGTATAGGAAATATTTTCTAATTTAATCCTTTTTTGGATTTTTTGTCTTAGTATCTCATGTTAGCAGTTGGGGCACTTTTTTTTTGCACCTCTGAAAACAGTAAAAAAAAAACATAAAATAAAGCTGAAAATGTACCCTATTATGTCCAAAAACTTCAAAACATTCGAGAACTTTCTTTTAAAAATTCTCAAAAATCGCCTAATTTTTCTTAAGTGCCGGGTTACAAACTCTGCTCATTTAGAAACGGGAGGAAAGTAATGTGTAGAACCTTACATTCAATATAAAAAACCTAAGTTTACCACCAAAATAAATTAGGAACCGCAAAGTATATTAATCGTGAAGTTAGATTGACTGACTATAGGTACTATCGGGAGTGTTCATGTTCACAAAATCTGCTGTATCACCGAAAATAATACGAATTTTGAAAAATACGTCTAAAGAAATATTTTTGAGGGTTAAAACTATGAAAATATGTTAAAAAAAAAATGATTTTTTCAAATTTCTGTAACAGAATACCTCCTTAAGAGAATAAGCGATTGATGTCTTGCTATCAACGTTCGAAAAAGTTGGCAAAGATTTATGTCTGATTAGACATAAGCTGTTATACTTAAAGATTGGCCAGGATGCTAAAACTAACGATTAAATTTTTTATAGACGAAAGAAATAAAATACTCGTGCTTTGCAAGTGCTCCCCAAGTTCACCGGCTAGTTCCCCGTTCACATTGATAAATATTTTGCAACTCTGGCTTTTTTATGTCCATGCTAATGAACATATCTCAACCACATTCATGTCTGCCTTTTAAGTAAGATCTCAAGGTTCGGATCACGGAAATATCCAATCCAGGTATCGCCTTTCGCTTGGAATTAGCAAGTCTTTCGAGAGTATTTACCCTGCCATGAACATCGTTTTCTCACTTAGCTGTTCGAAATCGCCAAAAATGTGAAGGTTCCCATTCTTCACAAGTTTTGAATGAGAGAAATGCGCTAGGCCATTGGGTTCCTTATGCTCTGTTATTCCTACCTATATATGTATTCTTTCGATTCAGAAGGAAAAGAATTAATTCTTGGGAAAAAAAAAAAAAACTTTGAACTTTAACTTGTTCGAGACTTTCACTGCTATTACCGTAAATTATTGAGATACTGCATTATTGATAAAATGATTGAACTATGCAGACGTACATTTTGCTGCATGACACATAAAATAATTGATAGGTAGTATGAGTATATTATTACTGTAATGTTGTAATGATAATATTACAGTAATGGCGCACAAGAATAAAAGCTTTTAGATATTTAATAAAAAAAAATGGTCAATATAACAGCGAGTTCTATCTGCAGTTTTGTTTAGTAAAGCTTAAAAGAAGTCCTTTATCACCACAACTTTCAACAGATTGACTGGCGTGTCGTACGTTTTGTGCGGCACTGAAAAGCTCCCTGGAAACCGCGTCGCACGTTTTCATGCAACACCAATTCGTTTTCGTTTGAAGGTGTATATGATTTCCTATGGGGCTCTTATTATGTGCTATGTCACTTTTGTGGCTGTGAGATAAGTTTTTTTTTTCGTGCTACAAAGTTTCTATTGAGACTTTACCTAAACCAGTTCCATGTCGTACGAAAACGAACGATACACAAATACTGTTTCAAAATGACATTTATAACGACAATCAAATGGGGAATTGTCTTTAAACTAATTTTTATACGCTATGAAACAGACATTAAGAAAAATACTTTTTCCCGACCTTAGCCATTGAATAATTACATACGAAGTGACAGTGACAATTCCCTAGCCATAATGTAAAAATAAACTGATAATCAAAGTGTTAAGGGAATATTTGTTTTGAGGACACATTTTTGTGAACTCCTCAGACATCCTTCGTTTGAAATATTGTACTTGTTTTTTTTTAAAGTGGATGACTTCGGAACTTAAGTTTATGCACGGTACTCAGTCTTCCAATTTTAAATCAAACAAATTCAAAATACACAGAAGATTTTCAATAACTTGATACGGAAACATACAATTTTCTAAAAGTCCACGATTGTCCCTTTTGATAGCAACCCTTTGTAATTTTGAAATCAATTAATTTGGCTTCGACATGTTTTAATTCCAAGAACGAATCATTCTTCCTTCTACTTTTTGCAGATTTGACGAACGTAGCTTTAATTATGTTTCTACATTCTGTTTGTTTGATAGACTTCCCAAATTGTTTCAAATTCACCTATGTATCATTGTCCCGATAAAAACAAAGAACATAAATGCCAAACCTGGTACGGTAGCGATTACGTTTGTTTTAAAAACATCCTTGAAATATTTAAATTATATTGTGCATTTCTCCTTCGGATTGGATTTCCAACAGAATAAAATTCATGAAAATGCATGAAATCAAAGGCAGTTGAAAAGGCTGAACTTTTAATTTTTATATAGTCAAACTAAATTGAATCAACTTGAGTGGAAATTGGAAAAAGAAATTATTTCCGTAATTATATTATTTCTTTGACAGGAAACTCTAGATGCATTTATAACCCATCACATTGATCTTCTATTTTTACCAAACTGTACAATTCGGTTTCAAATTTAAAAGAATTTCATTAAAACTCGCAAGCAAAAACCTGCCATCTGCACCTGAGTTTAATTAAAAACAAAAAAAATCCATTTTACAAAGTTCATTTCTCATTTATCCAGTTGGGGAAGCATACAAAATAAAAAAACAGAAAAAAGATGCAAAAACACGTTTTGCAAATGCTTCATATTATACTCTGTGCATTGTTGAGTTTTTTATGACACTGATGACGACAACTCCTAAGCTATATGCACATTCAAAAAGATGACTGACCCAACTTCAGTCCCGGTAGCATCACGTAGAGCCAACCAAGTTTATTGCAATCACCATCGCTCGAGTGTGCATAGTCTCCTTCGCCACAGAAATTTCGAGAACAATATACCATATCGCGACAAACTATATTTTGACATTTTGTCATGTATGTAGGTTTGTCCGCGACGACGACGATGATAAGTCATCATGAGGATATAACCTGTAAAAGTCCTACTTTTTTTAATCCCACATCGGTGGTAAAAAAGAAGTAAAAAAAAAAACAACCAACTCTACGGATGAAGATGAACAACAAGAGATAATATTGTCGAGAAAAAAATACTTGGATGAAAGGACCGTTGTTATAGCTTTTCAACCATGGTTGCCAGGAAGTAGTTATGTGATGAGATATTCCGCATTTCCCATTTAGCTTCATGTATAACGACAGGTCTAACCAATTGCCTCGTCATAGTCAGTATCCTAAAATGATGGCTTTTGTTTTGATTTGAGTGTGGACTCAAAGAAATAAGTAGTTACTCACTACAACAATTTAAGTTTTAAGTGAGTTTATAAGTGACTGTCAAATCTTAAAAATTCCACTTTGGCAACCATTCGCAAAATGCTTAACTTGAAGTCGTTTTTCAAAGTAATAACCCCTGTTGCTGGAACATTTTCAGCCAAGAGTGGCATTCAGTGTTGA
The DNA here is from genome assembly GCA_949752695.1 of Melanostoma scalare. NCBI lineage: Eukaryota > Metazoa > Arthropoda > Insecta > Diptera > Syrphidae > Melanostoma > Melanostoma scalare. Next base: position 22,313,225 of record OX456984.1, on the reverse strand, counting down.
GTTGAAATACATGATGAACATGTTTTCAAGCACCCTTCTACGAAACCTCCCATTAATAGTTAATAGAGGATGGAATTTGATAAGGCAATCTCTGGTGAACTATCAATAATGCCATGATAAAGAAGGAAGTCATCAAGTTGACCATGCCCGACCCATCACTTGAAAAGGGCTCTCATAAAGAAAGAAAAATACTTTTACTCTATGGAGACCATCCAATATCAATTTCTTGTTGTGGTCTTCATTTTTTTTCCATGTAACAAAAAAATTCAATTATGAGAAAAGTTTTATTGAATTTCTTTTAGAGCGAGGGGAAAAAGGAAAGGGTAGGTAATAAGAACATTTTAGATTCGTCTGTTTATGGGTTGTTCGTTTGCGTTTTTGGAATTCGAATTTGTTTCATAATCAAATTAGGCTTTTCTAGGAAATTTATAACAGGCGTTTCAAACATTTCTATGTAGCCCAACCATAAAGGCATCTGACGGGGAAAATTAATTTGGAGTCACTTACTTACTTAAGTGGGCATAACATTTCGGAGTCTGTTTGGAGTCAGTTGTTTGAAAATTGATTTTCGGCCTTAGGCATCGCGTCGCTTCGGTGGTATTAATTTAAAAAGCTTTATCCTTCGTTTTAAAATTATTTTTCATTGGAAGTTTTCCCCAAAATACTTTTTGTTTGGGGAAAAAGGAGCAGTAATCTAATAACAAATTTCAAAAACAACAACCTTTTTTTTCATTCTCTGTAGCTAATCACAACTGCAAAACACAAAAACTTGCGTTATTATGAATTTATATATTTTCCTTCGGGATTGAAATTATAGCCAAGTGAATTACTCAACTGCACCATTCACCATCGCATCCTTCGAACGCCCATTGACCAATTTCTAATATAACGATTGAAACATTGAGATTAACAATTTTGCTGGTACCGTATGTTATCGTTTTTATCATGGGTGGTTTCACTCTATTGACCACTTCCAATCGCATTAGGTGGATTGTACATATTGAATTGAAACTCGTAAAACTCAAGTTTGTTGCTATTTGGTACATCGATGTCGTTAAATTAGTGAAGTACAGCACTCGTACTAGCTATTGTCTTCGAAAAAAATATAAATGACTGAAGGTATACTGTTCATCCAGGAATAGCCAAGTCCTGTACTCTGCATTACAGTTCTCGACTTTCTAGTCGAATGTAAAGTACAGTATACCAGTATACCATTTCTATTTGTTGCTGACAATGGAGTCATCATAAGCGGGAATTCGTCATCCTTGCAACGAGCTCTTGATTGAATCAAGCGTCTCTTTAGTGAAGAGAACTTAAGGCTCAACTAGTAGAGTTGTAAGCCATCAGAAGCTACTCATATTTACTTCCTTAATGGTGATGTTGAGAGAACGTTTGAAGCTACCCAAAATACTCTTAAAAAAGTTGTATTTTTGCCATCGGAGGGTTTGATGATGATGATTGGAGCACTCAGACCTAAACACCGGTTCTTTGTACTACCAGGCAAAAATTTGCTTATGTCAAAGCTTTGAGAGCCAGAATAAGCATGGAAACTAAGGAGACTAGGTTACCAGCATTCACCATCACAACTCCGGTTACTCTGATGAAAAAATGCAGGACAATTTTCTCCACAGGATTCAGTGCAGTGTGGTATCGTTTGAGCATATCACGTTTACATGATTGGAGAAACGCCCCGTTGCAAAGCCAGAAATTTTCTACAGACTTTTCAGCGGTATAGCTTCTGCTTTCTTACTGACGGAAGCGAGGAAACGTTTAGTCTGTCTGTATCTAATGGAGGCATGCCTAACGGTTGTACCCTTGAATGATTCAATCATTGATCAAAGCCCTGACGGAGGATCCTGTCGGAGATCATTGCCTTGCAAGCTTACTGGCGATTTTTTCCAGTTTTTCCGTGATGGCGTGGAACCCAAACGAGACTCAAAGAATTTAGTCTTTCCTAAATACTTTCCTGGATCACTTTCGAAGTGGTCAAAAGTTTGAGTAGAGCCTTTCGTACCGCGCTTATCTGTCGTTGCAGCAAAATCAAAACTCTAGTTCGAATTATGCACTTCTACTTCTTTTAAACGAGCGAAGAAATAACGTTCTTCCGCGAAAGTTTTCTCCTTCAAATAACTCACATGAAATGGTTGATCTTGTCATAAAGATCTAGAGGAACTTATCGGTGACAGACCCATGAGATGTAAAGATTGGATAAGACAAAGTTTGGTTATTAATTGAATTGTATAAGTCGTGCAATTAAAGTACGGATCAGAAGATGAAAGTAAAGTTCTATTTTTTGAGTTTAGTGAATGTTACAGTATTTTGTTTTTCTATTTTTCGGTTAATCAAAGCTATCGTTTACCAACTGACCCACCTGGCGTAGCTGGGGCCTACGGTAATTGAGTTACGTAAATTAAGTAAAGTAGTTTTGAGTTTCAGTTCGTTTGAAAATATGGGTATAAAATATGGTCGACGTAACTCGGGAATAACATCGTACTATTCTAGTGGTGAAAAATGAACGGTCCTGTTCCTGTGGGAATATGGGGATGATAATGTAGTCTATGTTGCTCAAGCATAAGGAAGCACTCAAAGGGTGCTAGAATTTAAATCGGTCCAGGATTTTTTAAGATCCCGGTTATGTTCCGGGAAAATGGAGAAATGGGAACTGTCTTTTTTCAAACTCTAAGTCATCTCTGTTCCAAATTTTAGTCAAATCGGTTCAACAGTCTATTCAATATAAACAAACAAGTAATCCTTCCCCTTAGTGAAAAGACAAGATTTAGATATCTCAAAGACACGTTTGTCTACCTTGTTGGTTACCAAATTTGATGAATACCGATCAGTTAATTCAAAAGTAGAGCGCAGCTTTCAAGTTTTCACCTTAATGATTGCATCATTGGCTGTATTCAGTTCAGCAATGCATATTTCTTCTGAAAAATTGCAAGTTGTTAAGACTAAAGCGAAAGCATCACGAATATGTAGGAAATATTCAATTTCATTATAAAAAATACTGACTGCTAATTTATTTTCCATCTCGAGCTACTCGAAAAATAGAAAGAGATAAAATTAATTCGATGGAACATTTTTTTTTTTTTTTCAGAGAAGGGATTTTAATCTCGTTCTTGACTAATGCATTAGCAGAGGTGTTCCCAAAAATCGAATATTTGTGATTCACACATGCTCCATCACCACTCAGGTCATCGCAATTATTTGTTAAGAAGTTGAATGGGCTTAGCGTGTGCTGGCTATAGCCGTGTTTTATTGGGAATACATACAGAAAATCGCAAAACATCGCACATGGGAAAACAACAACGATTAGTGAACAGAAATAAGTCAGTGTTCAGGAGTGAACAACAGGGATGGCGGGTAAATGGTGTTTATAGTTGCAATAGTGAGTACAGCGTTTTATTGAGAATCGTTTCTGCACAAGCTATAAGATTGTCAATAAAACGCACCAAAAAAATGCACATATTATAGGAAGAGGGATACCCAATCAATTCCCAAGAACTCAATACCCCAGAATTAAAATTTACACACATTCATTTTGTGCATAACATCTTCTCACTTTATGGCAATTTGTAGAAGTGATTTCGTGAAAAGGGACGGAAGTGTTATGGGTGTAAATATGGAAGTGACTCATAAGAAAACGGAAGGCCACCTTACTGTCAGTTGATTTAAAATGAGTTCAAAGTTTTTCGCGTCGAATGTGCTATTGGTTTTCCCACGGCTTCACAGTCCAACGACGTTTTTCCAATAAATTGACATTGATGTCTGACGTCATGAACGAATTTTTTTTGCATTTTTTAGTTGACCTTAAGGTTGTAATACTTTAAGTTTTTAATAAAGCAATTGAATCTATTATCCGTTCCACTATACGAGTATACGTTCATCTCTATTTTCAAAGACTTTTAAGGGAACAGCTGTTAATGCTTGAAAACGGTATACAAATTATCCTCAAATAGGACTTGAGTGTTGAAATGAAAAATATTGAGTTTTTAGGCAACACAATTTAGTGAACCTCAAACATTAAAAAAAGAGCAGCAAGAGAAAAAGGCCACAGTGGTTGAAGAAAGAAAGGACAAGTACAACATAGAATTTCCTTTTTATTACTTCATCGATCTTAATTGTTAACCATTTCATTTAGTAACATCGGTGCCTACAATTTATGTACGGAAAACGTTCAAGAGGGTAACTTCACACAGCGACAAAAATGCTACATATGCTTCACTTTAAATGTTCTATTCCCATACGCTACTCACTCCTCTTCAAATTTCTAAGCCATTTATCAGAAAGGACCCGTAATTTCCAACCATCTCTCCCATCCAATTGTATTTCATTATTTATTGCTTACGCATGTTCCTTAAATCTCATTTTTACCACAGAAGAAATGAAGCTTTTATCGCTCCATCCACGTGAACTGGCCTGGAATGCTAAAGTTAATAATGTCACTTTGAAAAACGGTTTACATAAACTACACCACCACCAAGCACGAGGATTTTAAACAACTGATTACCCTGTGAACTCATTATTATCCAGTATTCACGTTCACATTCGAGTGTGTTTGCCTCGGCCGCCTGACTACGAAAGATTCATGTTCTCATTATAATCTCATTAACATGCCCGAGAATTCACTGCAAAAAAAGGAAAAAGTCCTTCAGATTCTCTTTTGTAGGAGAAAATACAATAACAATCGATTGGTTTAAAAGAGAATGCTCTGCATGTAATTAAAGAAGTTATGGTGAATCCGATGCTTTGTGCAAGCAATGCGGCTGGCTCCTCAATCAATTATTGCTTTAAATTAATTACTTCGAAACATTGCAATGTCGTCGGTTGTTCGCTGGCGATCCTTAAGGCACAAATCATTACGATTCTCTGCTTCGCCCACAAAAACAATCAAAATGCTAAAATCGAATCATAGTTATCGGATGTTTTGTTTTTTTCATGTGCACGTGCGAATAGTTGCAGTGCCTTTGATTTTCTATATACACATCTATCTTTGTAGGTCTAAAGTTAGATACGAACGTATGTTCGCTTTCGGTTGTTGTTTGTCAATCAAACTGTTGAAGTGGCAGCACTCTGCCTTTGACATTCATGTGTGTGCACGCTTACTATGTTGTATTGTGATTACACAAATAAACAAATGTTTATGCGATTAACAATACCGATCGATATGCGATTGTGATAGACAAACACAGAGACAACAACTGACATCGTGTTATATAGTTCTTTGACAGAACGGAAGAGGATTCTTGCGTTGTGGGTGGTTTGAGTATTGGGTATTGGATATAAAGTAAGGCGGGTGCAACGTTTAATTTATTGTTTGTTTATTGGACATTGATGTCGAATGGATTATGTTTAATTCAGAAATCAAAAGCCTTGCAAAAATACACCGCAATGACAACAAATCAATAAAAGATATAAATACAAATAAAAATTATTTATGGGTAAACAAGAACATGAAACTGACTCAAGAAGGACGATATTACAACAAAGCCTCTACTCTTGGATGAATATTTATATTGGCCATAGAACCAATAAACGTTAAGTATTGACCATAAAACCGTTGCGCGCCCCCATTTCTCATCGAATTCAGCCACACGTCTTATCTTTTTATCGCCTTTAGAAGTTGACTATCATATTGAGATATTTTTCTCTTTTTGTTTCCAAAAAGTCTGTTAGTATAATGATCAATACTAACAGACTTTTTGGTGGTGGTTCAAATAGTGTCGATTCAAAGTTGTTACCGTGGTATGTGGCTCAGTTATTGAAGTGTTTTAACAAAAAAAAACTCCACAATCGCTCATCTGATTGTGTGTATGTCAATCGACTTGATAAACACTTGTTTTGTTGGCATTATGGCTAGCCATAAATTTTCCCAAGAATGTTTATATTTTTGATATCTGCACTGCTCCCCACCAAATCAGTTACTATAAGCACTCTAATAAAAGGTGCAAGTTTTAAGTTCAGCTCTTTTGTATAGTCAGCAATGTAGCAAGTCTTTTCTGCAAATCGACCACAGTGCACTGTTGTCTACTCTACTAAATTGATTTTACCTTCACAGATTTCCAGGGGATCTCTTTTTGGAGATCTTGAAAACACCAGGGTCCAGTGATCGACCCTTGTCTCACTCCATTTTTACTTTCATTCCTATGCTGGACTTCGTTCACTCCCTGCAATTCTCTGTTCTACCAGCTGTTTAGGTTATAATCATACATAATCATGTTTAAAATATTGCCAACAAATCATAATGTTGAAGAATTTCGCTCATCTAAAGTAGACAATAGAGAACAAAGTGGGGTGTGTTTCTTTTTAGCATTTTAATTGACAAGCGAAAATGTTAAGCTACTAATTCCGGTATCTGTACTAAAGAAAATAAAAACCCCCTTTTACACTAGCTACAGCCAAAAAACCAGCAAATTGGAAACATCTTCATGTTCTTTCACCTCTCGTAATTTATGGCTATTTCGAAATCCCTTCAGTCACAGAAAATTCAAAATTTGTGCTTCCCCAAATGGATTCAATTAACAAAAGACTGGCGCAAACAAACAAAAACAAAAACAAAAAGGTAATGTTACAAGGACCCTCTCCTGTCGTCATACCAATCTTATTATAAGTAATTCATCAAATGTGACGGCTGAGGAACGAGAATCGAAAGAAAAACACGGTCATTCAAATGGAATTTCATTTAAAATTCTTAAAAAAGAAAAAGCAAAAAAAACACCAACCACGATGGAACGAGGATAACTGACACATGCCGAGCACGAACAGAGTAGAGCAGTAAAATTGTGATTCGGTATTTTTTTTTTCTTATTTTCATTCTTTTTTGTTTTGCGATTTTCAAATCGATTGGCCATTTGGAAAATTTGCAATCTTGCTAACAAAAGGCCTTCTTCTGAAGAAGATGAAGGAGGAATAGGATAAAATTACATCCAAACTTGGGAGAGGTATTTAGAAAAGAAGACAAAATAAAAAAAAACGTATAAAGAATTTTAAATGGCATTTCAATTGCCCTTCTTTGATATTTGCATTCCAGATGCACCAAGGGTGACATTAAAATGGTCTGTTACTTTATTTCGATCCAATATCAAATAACCATGTGGCGTTGAGCATGGAAAACTCCAACGACGATGACGCCAACACGTGAGTCTAAGGGTTAAGGACAAAAGGAATATAGTGATATCTTTGGAAAAGGAGCTGTGTTGTGATGATGGTAAGGGGCTAAGAAGAGAAACGTGATGGGCTACACATTTATTAGTTTTAGATATTTCAAGCATTTCTTTTGAGAATTAATGCAATTCGCTTGGTACAACTGAAGCATACCATGGACACCAGCTGGCCCGTAAAATTTCATTTATTTATCGACTTTGGACAAGAGAAAAGGACCACTTTTGAAATTCAAATAGTTTACCCCCAAAGGATTCTTAGACATTTCCATTAAAGTATATTGAGTTTGAAAATGTTTCTTTGAAGTAACCAAAGTCACACTAAAAAGATGTTTGTTTATTCGCTTTAAAAATGTTTTCATTTCTTGTCTGAACGTGCAAATCGATATGATTGTTCATTAAACCAATTTCTTCTGATTTTACCCCCAACAACAAAATGATACAATCATACTAATCATAGGCTTGTGTTTTTTTTAAAGTGGACAACATTAGTAAAATTTTATACAGTATACGCTAAAGTTGATACAGAAATGCAAATTTTAACATGAAAGGCAGCAACAAACGACCAGTAAAGAAAAGTTATCAAGTAAATGGAATTAATATGAAAGTGAATATCAATTTATGAAATATTTAGGAAACTAGAAACCGTAAAGGGAATTCAATCAGTTTGTAAGAAATGGCTCAATTAAATGAAGAGTTTTGTTTGGTTTTTAAATGCCTCCAAAATTATACTAATTCAGAAGCCTCGCAAGCCCTGACGAGCCTTCAAGCTATCGACCTATAAAGGCTCTCGAGTAACCTAGCGAAGATTTTTGTAAAAGTTATCAAAATTGGCTTCTGTTGGAATTCGAACCACGAACCTCTGGGTTAACAGGCAGATGTGCTCACTATCACAACACCGGTCCCACTCATCGGAGAAGCATTCCTGAAGATACATCATTAAAAATAGAAAATCACATTTTCTTCGTATAACTTTACTGTTTTATTACTGTACAAAGTTGCACTAGGTAACTTACTCCAGTCATCAATAGTCCTCGAACCAAAGAAAACCGATTTTTATTGTTGCTTCTGTGGGCCGTGTTTTCTTAACAGGACAACGCAACGAGCCGAAAGTCCTTCCTCTGCCAAACGTAGCTGCACAGTTCTTTTGGAAATCAATATTCCGGAACCATGGATGATGGATCATATTGGTGAGAACTGAGACACTTTTCTTTCGGTTCTGGACGCAAATGTCTCGAATTTCCCGGTCTGACCGGGGTATTGTTATTCGCTGTATACCACATATGCTGTTAGCAACAGACTAGCCGAAATTAAAGCTATTTCTGAGAATGATGTATGAAGCAACCATGTTTGTATTTCGGTTTTTTTCCTTGAAGTGATATCCAATCTCCGACCCATTCTGTTCTGGAAAAATGCCCAAGATCATTTAAAAAATTTGTGTTTTAATGAAATGGTTTGTTTTTGACTTTACTTTTTTTTTTTTTTTTTAATTAAATAGGGTGAAGGTGAAAATTACCTTTACAAGCACGTCGACCTGAAAGATCTTTTGTGCTGTTCCCTTAGGTTTGAAAACACGTAGTGTATAGGTTTGTTCATTCGAAGCTGAGGTCATGTAAGAACCTAAGAATCTTCGAGGAAGAGGTGTTTCTGATATCAAGGGGACAGGGGAACCCTTTATTGAATATTTTAAGCCTGGATCTAGCTAAGGCAGGGCATTCGCATAAGATGTGTTCAGCTGATTCTATGTCTTCAAGACAGAGACGACAGGTGTCATCTTGGCTGATGCCCATGTTTTTAAGATGATACTTGAGAGAGCAGTGTCCAGTGAAGAAGTCCGTAAGTAACTTTGCGTCACGTTTGCTCATGTCAAGAATTTCTTTCATACGTTTGTGGGATAAGTCAATGAATAGTTTTGACTGACGATGGCCATTTGAGTTGTTCCAGGTGCTGATCATGTTCTGTCGTTCCCAGGTAGTTAATTCGTTTTTAAGGCTTTACTGATTGGGAGACCACAGTAGGGTTCAGGGCCTTCGAATTGGGACTGAGAGCCAAGCCTAGCAAGGCGGTCAGCCTCTTCGTTACCCGGTACACCTTCATGACCAGGCACCCATGAAAGAGTTATTTTATTGTGAGTAGCTAATTGAAATAAACATGTCAGGCAGTTCCAAACTAGTTTGGATTCGATTTTTGTAGAGGACAGAGCCTTTAGTGCTGCCTGACTGTCAGAGCAGATTAGTATGCTTGATCTTCGGAGGTTTCTTCTAATGCATTCCCTAATACAGAATTCTATCGCCATTACCTCTGCCTGAAAGATAGTAGTTGTGTTACCAAGGGATGTAGATGATTTAAAGTTGGGACCATAAATCCCTGCACCTACACCGTTGTTTGTTTTTGAACCGTCAGTATACCAGATGTATTGGAAGTTATTAGTAAGAGTTACAGGGTTCTTCCATGCTGAGCGGTTTGGAAAGATTACTTCAAAGGGGTGGTGTAACAGTATGCGTTTAGGCATAAAGTCCGAGGAGTGGGCTGCAGGCGATTCCAGTATTGGGAGCACCTGCAGAATACTCATATGTCCTTGCAAGTTTTCCTTTCTCGAGTGGTTAGTGAGAAGAAGCTTTAGTCCGCTTAGTGCAGCAGTCTTCTTTACTCTTTGATGTAGCGGAGGAAAATTTAATAAACTTTCTAACGCTAAAGTTGGGCAGGTGCGCATTGCGCCTGTGATACCTACACAGGTTAGTCTTTGTAACTTTTGCAAAGATTTGCGGGCATAAACTTGCTCTGTTTTTTGCCACCAGATCAGCGAAGCATAGGTTATGATGGGTGTGATAATAGTGAGATAAGTCCAGTAAATCATTTTTGGCCTAAGTCCCCACTTTTTACCAAAGAGTCTAGAACAGGCCCAGAAAGCATTTGTTGCTTTTGCTATGGTTTTGTCTAGATGTGGTTTCCAATTGAGTTTATTATCCAGGGTTACTCCTAGATATTTGACCTATTTGGAAAAATTAATTTGAACATTATTTAGGGATAGTGTTTGAAGATCGATTTTACGTCTCCTGGTGAATGGAATGATGACTGTTTTGGTGGGGTTGACCTTAAGCCCTTCTTTATTGCACCAGTCATTAACTTTGTTCAGGGCACTTTGCATACGGTTTGTGACCTGTGCTTCTTGATTTCCTTGAATAGAGATGACTAGGTCATCAGCGTAGCCTTGTGTATCAAGGCCCAGCTTATTGAGGTCGTCCAAGAGCTGATCTATTACAATTGACCAGAGTAGGGGAGATAAAACACCCCCTTGGGGACAGCCTTTAACAGCATTAACTGTTATTGATGTTTGACCTAGTGTGGTGGAGATGATTGACTTTACTTACATTCCAATTTAAAAAGAGTTCAAACAATATTCATCCTTAAACAACTATCAGAAAGAAACAGCGACAAAAACCCGTTTTGAATATTTGCCATCAAGTAAATTCATCGTTAAACAAATAAAAATCAGCGCGTACACTTAGATCCAAAACGAAATCTCTAAAGAAAACTGAAATATGAAAACTGATAAAAAGGAGGTGGAGCATACTTGGGCCCAGGGCGTACACCTATGACACTAGTACCAAATAAAAGCGTACGTTCAGCCCAATCTATCTGCCAAATATTTTTGAATTTCATTTTTTCATTAAATTTTTTGCAGTATCTATTAATTTTTTACAAAACATAAAAGCTGAATACATATTAATGCTACAAATGAAAAAACAAAAAAAAATTCTCTGTTGCTTAGATCTATCAAAATGCCATCCAAAAACGAAGCTGGTGCGCAGCCCCAATACCATAAAATGCTCATGACATGAGCGCAACAACCAACAGTCCTCATTCCAACGAGACAGTTTCAATAGTAAGCTTTTATTACGTTTGAACTCTGTTCTGCGTTTGTATCGCTATTCACCAAGATGTAAGTAAGATACACTTTTTTCCTTACATGCCTGGATTTGATTCGCCCTCGCAATAAAAAGTTATTGTTGCCTATAAGACTATGATGATTAGTAGAGGTAATTCGCCTCCGATCTTGGCAGACTTTGATTATATAAGTTCCCTAGTCTTTTAAATGTACGCCACAGTAGGATCGAGCCTGGTCAATTTGGTAATTCCCCAATGATATCATACGAAGTTCTTGAATACTGAGTTGTGGAAAATTACCTAAATTCGGGATGTTTCCATCGATGCGGCTGAACATGGCTCTGGTTCTGTTAAGATTATTTTCTCTTACAAAGGCACCTAAATAATTAGGAGTATTCAAACGATTTAAAGCCAGTTCTAGCAGAACGTTCGCATCAGCACTGTCTTCAATGGTTGGATGAAACATATTTAGAAGTGCAGCTGCAACTTTGAAGTCGTCCATCAAATATAGCCAGCAGCTAGATTGAAAAAATCTTGTCGAAATAGTTTAAAATCCTTTTTAAACCGTCCGTTCTAGATTTCAACGATCCATCTGCACATAGTTAAATACCTGGATCTATTAGCTTGCTCAGTGGTAAGTTGAAAGTTACCTTCAGCAACAGATTCAAGCATGTAAGCCTTATATCCTTGAGATTCAAGATGTGGGGTTGCGTCTCTAAATCCTCTGTCCAAAATAAAAACATCATTTTGTTCAATATTTCCTGAACGTTCCATAATCGTCTTTGAAAAGATGTTTCATTAAGTTAACATCAGATACAGTTATTTGCACGTTTTGATAATTTGCAAAAATATTGGAAACGACAGTTGCTTAGGGTCTGGATCAACTTTGTTTCATACAAAGAAGCTGCAGTCAGTATAAAAATGATGAAAAACAACGATAAATGTCTCTGTTCAAGTGACAATATTTCTGTGAATTTCAAACATGGAAAGTTTTCTGATATAGCATTTTAAAGAAAATTTTATTTACTTTCTTTTTTATGAAGCAATGCCTATACCTATCTATCTTCAAACAAGAAAGAAATGCCAGTAAAAAAACTGAAAAAACTAAAAAATTGGAAAATTTTGACTTTTTTTCGTCGGGAATTTTAACGTTTTGGATAGAAAACTTTTTTTTACAATTATTCGAAAGATGTTTTTTGATGGGAATATTTGCTATCTACAAAAAAAGTCCTCGGAATTGCATCAAAATTTTGCTTCATAGTTATATTGAAAAAACGAGTGAAGATGGTTTAGAACCCATATCTCCACTTTCGGTTTTTACTTAGTAACTAGCCCCTTAATCGATTCATGCAGCAAAAATCAGCCTTTTTTCGAGTTCCTTAAGAAATGACATAATCAATAAACTATAAAGCTGGAGGCTTAATATCAAATTCAAGGTCCTTGTAAATAATATACACCTAGCACGATCTAGGCGGCCGATTGAACGGCCTTTAATGTGAAATTTGAACTGCTCAACGGACTCGATTCTTAGTTAGTCCATTTTTAAGCGTTTTGTGTGGCATGTGGCACCTTATTGTTTAAACCACATATCATGAAAGTCAAGCTCTGCAAGAAACGCTCGATGAACTTTCTTAACAGAGTACGCATTATGACGTTGTTCGTTTGTAAGACAATTAGTGGTTTGATTACAGACCCAACTGAAGATTTTCGACAGTGATATGAAACTCGAAACGTGCGTGAGCTATCAAAGGCAAGTGTTGCCAAAAAGAAAATAGCAAAGAAAAAATATAGATAGATAGATAGATAATTTTTTTATTTATAAATTTCAGTAATGTAGCACAGGTCTTAGACAACATTTTTGTATAACTATTATATCTAGAAACTTAAATGACATTCGATTTTCGTATTATGAGATAATAATAAAAAAAGTATTGAATGCCACACTATAGATTATATAATTCTAATATAAGTATTTTAAATTGGGTGGGGTGACCCAGAAATATAATTCAGAAGTTCGTAAAAATTAACATTAACATTTTGAAAACATCTTAAAGCAAAAGATTAATTATTAAAATTCAGAAATTCGTAAAATTTACATTAACATTTTGAAAACATTTTAAAGCGAGAGATAAATTTTTTATAAAGTAAACAATTTTTAAGCCAGAAAGCCAGAAAACAACCGTTCAATAGAGACGAAATTGAAATTGAAAAGCCAATTTTTAACCAACTTAAGAAACATTCCAGGTATAGTGATCATCTTCAAGGATAAAGGAAGTTTATTAAATAGACGATGTGAAGAAACATTATAAAAGTTACGATAAGTAGAAGTATGGAAGATTGGAATAGATACAGAGTAAGAATAGTTTCCACGCAAATTATAATTTGAAATCAAGCGAAAGTTGCGATTTCCAGACTTCATAAAAAAGTTTTTGAGCACTTTAAAACAATATAAATGACGAACAGGAAGAATTTTTAAGTCACGAAACAATGAGTAACTAGGATGTCTGCCACGTTTGCCACATATTTTCCGTATAATATTTTTCTGTAGAACTAACAACGGTTGCATTTTGTTCTTATACGTGCCTCCCCAGCAAGTAATGCCATATTGTAATTTTGAATGAAAGATCCCGTAATAAATAGCTTTAAGTAACGTAGAAGAACAAACATTACTTAGGAAATAAAAATGTCTCAGTGTGCAACGTAAATATTTTCTTAAAGTTTCTATATGAGACCCAAAATTCATTCTTGAGTCTATAGTAAGACCTAGGTATTTAAATTCTTTAACTTTCTCGATTAAGAAACATTTATCATCACAGATTTCATCACAATCAAATGTGTTAGATGATGTAACTGATGAGCAAAAACATGTACACAATTTGAACCTTTCGCATTTAGGACTATGGAAATGAATATTGACATCCAGATCCAGTCTAGGGGACAAACTAAAATACATTACTTTAGTCTTTGGGCTCATAACTAAGTTATGAACTAGGAACCAGATCCGCAAAAGATTAAGATCCCAATTTATGTTAGCTATCAAATCAAGACGACTATCTGAACCATATGAGAAACCTACGTCATCAGCGAAAGCAGTAGGTGTACCTTTGAAATTAAGTTCAAACAAGGAATTTATATAAATGAGAAACAGAATTGGACCAAGCACAGAGCCTTGAGGTACCCCTAAGTTTAGTATCATTTTATCACTCCTGATTTCATCCAATTTTACTTTTTGAGACCTGTTTGACAAAAAGGATCTAAACCATTCCAGCATAAAACCACGGAACCCTGCCTTTTCAAGTTTTTTCAGAAGGATGATATGGTTAACCATGTCAAATGCTTTAGTAATGTCAATGAACAATCCAGCAGTACACTTTTTATTATCAAGCTTAAACATTACTTCACCACAAAACTTTAAAAGTGCATCTTCAGTAGATTTACCACTTTGGAAACCAAACTGAGAGGGATGAAAAAATTCATTTCTCATTAGATAACCCAATACTCTATTTTTAACAAGCTTTTCGAAAATCTTGCTTATAACAGGAAGAAGGGAGATTGGTCTGTAATTGGAGATTTCTGTAGTTGAACCTTTTTTAAATAAAGGAACAACATCCGCGCATTTCAAGACTTCAGGAAATACTCCTTCAAAGACGCAACGATTAAAAGTATATGACATTATGTCAACCAAAAAGCAAACTACTTCCTTTAGACATTTGCTAGAAATACCATCTATTCCACATGACTGTGTATTTTTAAGAGAGCCAATAGTTTTCAGGACTTCAAACGCAGAAAAAGGTTTAAACACAAAACTGCTACAGACTGTCGGCTCATCAAAAGACATTGTTGTCAAACAGCTGGGACACAGATATGGCATAGGACATGATTGAAGATTGGTAGCAATGTTAGTAAAGTAGTTATTAAACTCATTACTAATAACCTGTTTATCTGAAACAACGTAGTTATTTACACGAATGCTGGTTGGTTTTTTAACAACAGATGATTTGTTTAGAATACTATTGACTGTTTTCCATTCGTCCTTTGAATTACCCCTAGCAGATGTGAATTTAGAACGGTAATAGTTATCTCGACAAATTGGGATATCTTTCTTAAGTTCCTTACACAATTTATTATACTTAGTTTTTAACGACAGATTTAAAGGATTCTTACGACATTTAATTCTCAACTTATTTTTCTTATTAACTTTTTTTAGTATGGACTTGGAAATCCAAGGCTTGAGCCTTTTATTAGAACTTTTAAAATTTATAGCAAGACTACAAGTTGCTATATGCTTCATAAGTGTATCGTGAAACTTTGAAAAAGCAGTACACGCATCGGTGCTGTTATACACATCTTCCCAAAATTCGTAAGAGAGAATATGTTTAAGCTGTCTATAATCAATCTCCGTTCTTTGAATTGAAGATATTGTGCTATGAGTATTCTTCATAATAGGGATGGCAAACAATAGTCCAGTCATACAGTGATCTGTTATTTGCAAGTCCAAAACACATTTCTCACAGTTTTCGTTTAAACTATTCCTAAGACGAACGTATATATGGTCTAAACATGTGCTAGAGACAGGTCTAGTAGGTTCATTTACCAAACTTTCGAAGCCATAAGACGCTAAAACAGCCAAATAGTTTGAGACTATTTCACAATTATCTAAAATATTGATATTTAAATCACCCAGTACAATGACATTTTTTGACTTCTCATTATCTAACAGACAAAAAAATTCCTCCATAAACGCTTCAATATGAAACATATGTAATCTATAAACACAGAAAAAAGTAAAGATTTCAAAATTAATTTCAATGGCAACCTTAATCACATCGGCACTAGAGAAATCAACGCATACAACTTCGCGAATCAAATGTGCATAATTGTCTTTTATAAAACAACCAACACCACCTGCAGCATAGTTTTCGTTAGTATTAGCATAAAACTTGAAACCAGGCATAACATAATCTTCGATTTCAAAGTCATAGATCCAAATTTCGGATACAAATACTATGTCTGGAATGCATTTAAAAGAGTCAACATGAGTAACAAGGCATGAAAAATTTTCCCGAAGGCTTCTTGAATTCTGAATTCTTCGACAATAAATTGATCACAATTAGGTTTAGGAAAATCAATTGAAGAAAAGTCATCACAGAAAAAGGAATTATTTGTGTTTAACATATCAGTTTAACGTTACAAAAAAAAAGAACAGCACTAAATAAGTGCAAGATCATTAAACGTTCTGATTGACATGACTTTTCCTTCTTCAATCTTCCTAACGAGAATCTTGTTATTTTTGATCCACACATATTTAACATTTTATTTAATTTATTCTCATTGGGCGGTCGCTGTAATTGGCACATGATTGCGACTTAGGGCATGGCCGCTGACCAGCTTTCAATTTTATTTTAATTTTGTCACTTTGCCGCTCAGTGCGGGATGGGAGCGGGTCAAAATTCTGGCTTCAAAATATTGCTTTTAAAATGAAAATTCTGCTTTTCAAAATTCTGTTTTTTTTTATTCTGGTTGACAAAATTCTGCCTTCCGAAAAAGCGCGTGCTTTTTAACATTTTCCAAACCTTCTTTTTCTTTATAATTGGCACAATATTGATAATCAGAATTTTGAAAAGCAGAGTTCTAAAAAGCAGAATTTTAAAAGCAGAATTTTGAAAGCAGAATTTCTAAAAAAGAACTTTGACCCCGGCAAGCCTTTTAAGCGCAAGATTTGCAACGAAGTATTCGACAAATTCCTCCAATTTATCTTATGGGGATGTCACTTATTTCTGTCCTGGTATGTGTGGCCTATTGCCGACTCTTTTCTCTTGATGTCTACGGTTACTACAGGTCTTATCGATCCGAATGTTTCAATATCCAGCTGGTACTAGTTGATGTATACTTCTTCGCTTTGTGGACTGATCGTTATGAAAAGTTGAAATACCTTGATGATATTTTCTTACGGCTTGTGATCTGCATTTTCGGATAAAGTCCTGCAAGGATTTTCCTTTTGCATTCCTGGAATTAAGTTCAAGAAAGAAACTTGATTTTTAAGAAAAAGAAATCTAGCTAGTATGGTGTTCTTGGGTGTGTTGGTTTTAGTTGTGTGTCGGGTAGAAACCCAACAAGTTGTACCGAATCATCTAACAACTGCTGTAAATTTCTAATGCAAAACCAACTGTTTGCAGGAGAATTGAAGCTCAAGTTGTTGTTTTCTCATAAAATTTACTTCAGTACCCCTAATATGTCAATTTGTCACTTAATCACGCAATTACTTTCAATTGTCGCTCACTATTTCACTTCACTAATCAAATCCCCTCTGCATACTTTACCTTTGAACTCTCTGATTTACCTCTTACTCAGCCACACGAAACACCGACCAACACACGATGGTAATGGCATACTAAGCTGTTCATTTATTTACAAGAGAAAATAACATTTCACCTCAAACTCAAGCCCCAACCCATTTCCAAGGGAAGTGTAATTGATCGGCAATTAAAAGATGTTAATTACAACTAGCTTCACCCTCAAACATCCGCTTGTGCATCAGGCCATCACCAACCATCCCCAGTCAGCTTGACATCGTCCATGTGCAGGACATTTTCATTACTAAAAATTAAATTAACAATGACTCAATATGCGGCATCTGATTGGGTGACTTTGAGTCAATTAAGGGTTAATTCAATTAGTCTAAGTGACCAAACCTACCTCAAATTTTCCCACAGCAACCGAGTAGAATTATAGAGAAGCTTAAATGCCGAACATGTTCTTAGAATAATTTACTCACACACATAATCTTACGTCTCTTTACAGATCGAAGTTTCCTTGTCGCCAATGCTCAATCAGATACTAATCATATCATTTGGTGTTCGGATGGCTTCTGCAAAATGACCGGTTTCGCACGGGCTGAGGTAATGCAACAATCTAGTACAACAGAGTTCCTTCATGGGCCGATGACGTCACAAATGGCCGTAAACCTAATAAGAGAGGCACTCGTCAAGGGCTACGAGAAGCATTTCGAGATCCTCTACTATCGCAAAAACGGTAAGTGGTTGCATTTTTTTTTTAATGAGAGTTATGTGTTTTAGTTAAGTGGACTGCTCCTTTGGTAGGACAGGATATGGTTTTTTCTTCTTCTTAGAAATGCCATTCATTACATTTTACAAGTATTTTCTACATCAAAAAGTTCTCATTGAGAGTTTTCTACGTATAGACAGAGGTAAGATGTAAACAAGTGTAGAAGCGGTAGAGGAAGAAAGAAGCTGCAAACAAAACTTACAGGCTATAGAAGAAAATTACTCGCTTACTCTTAGAATAAAAGAACTAAATTTTAAAATCAAAAAAACAGGGGTGTAGTAGGATGCGAACACGGAAAAGTTTGAGTAAATATAATTTTAGTTTTCGCTCTGTTAATTACTTTTCATCGCTTTTCACAATAAAGATACATATACAGAAAGCCACTATTAAAAATCATGGCAACGCTGCTGGTAAACATAAACCGCATAAATGCATGAATGAGTTCATATACGGTATGCAAAAAGGATGCGTGTTATACACACTACACTTGAACCGGATATGGAGAGTGATAAAAAAAGATAGTTCCACATATTTGTCGGTCGGGTGGATAGCAAAAAAGGATGATACCTGAAAAAGGATGTCAAACTGCCACATGCCTTCCTTATTAATATGCCATTCATAGCAAAGGAGATTCAAGCATTTTCTTGTTATTTTTTCACTCTTTTTTCTTACTTTTCCATGTGATAACGATTATTTCTTTATACATCCTCTTCGTCGTATTAAACGCGGTGGGATTTGATGGTGGGTGTGTGTTTGTATATTCTAACAAATTTATTATTCTTCGTATCATCTTTATGGATAGAGAGGAGCTCTGAAATGTACATAGTTGAGTTTGCCAAGCGGGAGGAACAAGAAAAAACAAACTGAAGAAAAAAAAAAAGTGACAAAGTGGTTTATGTCTGAGGAAACTCATGGTGATTATGAAAAGGGCATCAGACAAACAGTTATAGCAAATTGAAAGTTGCTTTTGTTACATCGGCGTCGTCAACGTCGTCTTCGTCATGTAGTCATCTTGATAAAATTATGGCTAAGTAAGTTCAAGGGTAGGTAGAGTCTTTTTTTTCCATCCACAATCCTGTCGAGATGTGTTCTTTGTACTTAATCAATGAATTTGTGTTATGGGTAATTTGTATTCAATTCATGCTTGTTGGTTTTTTTTTGTGATATCGACACAGTGATTTATGATCAAGGGGAGGCATATTGGGCCATGACAAAGAGGCAAAACCTTTCAAGTTGAATTGAAGTCAGAGGTCTTAGAGTTGGATTTGACAGCATGTTCAATCAAACTTTATTAATGGTTCAGAGTGAGAGTTTTTGGACTTTCCTAGAAGTGGACTCCCACCACCAGACATGAACTAAGAAAGTTCACAAAAGGAGACTTTATTCACCATTTGACTTCTGAAATTCTTTGTGTTTTCAAATCTTAAAAAGGACGAAACATGTCAAAAGCTAGACGTTGCTTTGCTTGAAAGAAAAATCAAAACTTACAAACGTTTTTCAACATTCTGAGAACTATTATTATTATCATTATTATTATTTTTTTTTAACTTCCAGTACCATCTGTTCCTTAAAGCAAAGCAGCGAATCTTAAATTGAAATTTGATTAGCAACGAATTCGTTTTGCAGCCTCAAATTTTATCCTCCTGTGGAGTTTTAAACTAAGGAAAATGTATTAAGGAGCGTCTAAACTAAGATGGGTGGCAATCGAATCCATTTCATTCGGTTTGGATTTGGGTCAGCTTTCTGTAAGTAGGAAGGCCGATCCATTATGATACGGTATTTCTGATTGGCTGGTGCTGATTGATGCCTTTTGGCATAGTGTTGACTCATCTAAAGGACATATTAGCACTAAACACAAGAACAAGTCAATGCTGAACTTCTTTTGTTTAGCATTTTGTTCAACCAAATGATGAGAATTAAGTTTTGTCAATGTTGCAGTATGCAAGGTGACAAATGTAACGGACGGAAGGGTTAAATCAAGACAAGAAAAAAAAAATCGTGTGTAAAGAGGGTCTATCTCCCGCCGTGTAGGTGTAACCGGCAATTTCATAAAATATTGAATTCATTTATTTGAAATCATCAAAAACGAGCTAAGCCTCCCATCTCCAAATGCTATAGTGTTTTTGAGAACCTTTACTTTGTTCTTTAATAAACATTTTAGTTTGTGAGAAGTTTTTGAGTAATAAAGTCCCAAATTCAGAATTTAAAAAAAAAAATCAAATGATTTTTCTTTAAAAAAATTTTGCTTTATAAGAGTCAGTTTTTTCCAAAAAATCAATCAATGCGTTTATTTTTTCAAACACCGGAAACAGAAGGAAAAAATCATTTATAGTTTTTGAAATATCAATTAAAACACCAAAGGTGCCTTATCCAAAATGTTGTTTGAAGGAAAAAATTTGATTTTCTTTTCAAAACTTGGAATTTAAGACTCACATTTAAAATCACTATGGTATGTTGTAGTCAGTGGCTTGATTGATTTTAAAAATGCCCCACCGAAACGGAATGAGATATATCATCCCCTACGATTTATTTCTGGTCTTGCCTTCCCTCAACCTTCCCCATCTTTTTGTCGTACCGTATGCAAAGCACGCTGCGAAGATCTATCGATTTCGAAAGAAAGAATAATTCATTTTCAATCAACAAATTGCAATAACCACAAAATAATTTTCCGTCTCCTTTTGACAAGCAGTGAATTATATCGAGTATGCTTAAGCAAAGACAGAAACCTAATAATAGGAAATTAGTACTACCACTGTATATAGAAACTAGTTTCTATATACAATGGTGCTACACTCTAGTCGTGGTTTTTTGACAGAAAAAAGGAGAACAGATGAAACAATTCAATAAGTTGTACTTTGTACATTGCTAAGACAACTTCAGTTCCCGCGCAACCACACAAACGATTCTACTTTAGTTATAGATGAAGTTATTTCCGTGGTCATGTCTGCTTGTTACGCGGGAGATTCGTGGTTCCATTCCCTATAGAAATAAAAAAAACAGTTTTTCTACGGGTATCACCTTTCGCGAGGAATTAGCAAGTCCTCCGATAGGAAACTAATTGCCATGAAAAGAGCTTTTTGTTTAGCTGTTTGGAATCAGCAGGAAATTGTAGATTCCCTCCTTTCCCGCAGAAGCGAACCGGTTTACTTTCACCCTTGTCTTGTACTTTGTAGATATCTACTATCTATTTCTTTAACCTGAATTCGCTTCTCTCTTTATTTATAAACAATGGGAAAAACTATTTGAATCGTGTGACATGTCTAAGCAAATTGTGTTAGTTTCTTCGGATTAAATGATCATTTACTTTGGTATGCAACGTTGGCTGAGTTTGAAATAATAAAACTTTTCCTTCACCTTAATTATACTACTTTTATTCGACATCCACTTTTAACCGATATACAATTCGATTAATAATCACACTAATTCAATCTTTACACCATCACTTTACAATAATAACTGACTCCCTGGTCAGTTTCATTTTCATCAGCGGCCTCTTTATATAAGAAAACATATTATATCGAGAGTTTTCGAGCAATTTCGATCATCGAGAGCTTTCCAGTAGTTTGCTATAAACCATTCCTCCTCCAGTTATATTTCTACACACACTGACTCAAAAGCAACGCCTTCCATTAGATGTACATTATAGTGATGCCACTTTGTTGATTCGGATGAACGTTTTGGTTTCGGTTAGGGAATTTGTCTTGAATGTTGGGTGTACATTACAGTGTATTGAGTGTACAATTTAAAATCTACATAATATTTTCTTTTCCTAACCTTTAATGGTATAAACAACAATAGTTTTAATTTGATAATTAAACTGCAACCACAATTCATTATAGTGTATAAAAAAGTAGCATAAAAGAAAAGAAAAAATATACCACACTGGATACGATATGAGATGGTTAATATGAGACGTTGAGGACCCTTGTGCCGATTTAAAATGTTTTTAGAAGCACAGATGAATTGTTCTTAACTCTCTGCTGAAAACTTTAATTGCAGCTTAAAATTTTCGTTAATCCTGGCAACGCCATTAGATTTCTGCAGTGTCCAGAAATGTGAAATGAAATATTCATCTAGAGGAATTGTTAAATTTTTATCTAATAACATTTTGACGAGTATCTGACTATGATGTTATGATACGTTAGCTAAGAGTGCTAGAATGTTGTGTCTTTCTTTATTAGCTTTGTATACTATTCTACAGCTTATAAGACACTTGATGGTTTAAATTTGATACAAAAACATAATTTTATAGAGGTTTCTATTTGTATACAGACGGATATAATCACAAAAAACTCAATGGCAACTTAAATTTCTGCACAGTTTCCATTGAGTCACATGCGATTTTTTATTTAATGTAATACGACATATAAGTCAGTAATCCTAACTAGAGTAGAGAGTAGACTAGAGGCTTTCGAGTAACTTACGACTATAGTTGGCTTGTTTTGTTCTTTGAAACGCTCAATTGAAGATTATGTTCCTCGCCAAACGTTGTCAGGATATTTGTTGGTAAGCAAATCATTAAATTTTATTTAGCAACAATCGATATTGCACTATAAGCGTATCGAACCCCCATGTGAACTATGTCTTTATATGTTGATTTACAATAAAATAACATAAATCCATCGTTAAACTTATTTTTCTTTTTTCAGGAACAAAATTTTTGTGTTCAGAAATAATCGCACCAATTCGCTCCGAAGTCGATGACATTTCCTTGTTTATCATCAACTTTGAGGATTTGTCAAATCCGTCAGCCGTGGAGCCACCATTAGTCGCAACACTAAGTAAATGTAAGTACCATCTTTACAAAAGTTCTCATTTATTAATTGATTCAAGAAAATAGCAGATTCAAGAAATACCATTTGTGGCTCAACTATTTTCTTGAAGTCATATATGTGTCCCGTTTTGTTTTTGATTTTAATCCCTCCTGCTTTAACATTCTTGCTTGTTGCCTTCTCTTTGCAGTTGATAGAGCTCGTGCTAGTTTTAAGCGTTCATTTAGATTTGGTAACTTAAGAGAAAGGGGCCTTAGATTAGCTGGGTATTTGACACCGCCTTCCGATGTTACACAAGAGGAGGAGGAAGCGCACGAAAAGTAATCTTCAATCTTTTTTTTCTTCTCTCGTTCATATACATCATCATTTCATGTTTCTTATCGTCATTCATCACTAATCAGCATTGATCATAGATCATTCTTCAGTTTCATTGTGCGCTGATTAACTATAAATCTGTTCTTTCTCTTTTTGTATGAACTTTCTAGCCAAATAACCCTCCCAAAAATCGAGTCTGGTAAACTCTGGACGCCAATGTCAACACCAACACTACGAAGTAAAGAGACTGAAAAATTACGTGATTCCTTACGTTTAGAAGATTTAAAAGTCATTTTACCTGAAGTAACATCTGTTGAGTACCGTTTTGATTACAAAAATGTTTATTCTGTTAGTATTGCAACTAATTACAATTCTTTTCTTTTCTCTTGTTCTCTTTGTTTGTTTTCCCCTTTTCTCTTTTGAAAAAAAAAAAACAATACAATTTATTTACTTGATTTTGTTGTGTGTGTGTCAATTTCATAATTGTCATTCGTCAAATATTTTCATTCATTTGAATTCATCGTCTTCTTATAAACCCTCCTTCCATTTGAATGGCCATTAATAAAAAACCTTCATTTCATTTCGTTTCCCTTCTTTCTCTCTCTCTCTTTTTCTCCTCTCTGTTTGTTTCTTTTTTCTTTTTTTTTGTGTATTTTTGCAGAAACCTACAGTTATCACAACAACACAAATAACAACTGCAAAAGACAAATCAGAATTTGTACATACAAAAAGTTTAGATTTCGATAGTAGCCAAATAAGAGGTGAGTCAAAGTTCGTTTGTTTTCCAAAACACGTGTGGAATGATTTTAAAATACTAAGTTATTGTTATGTGTTTTCATAATTGCCCCTTTTGGTCTGTACTAACACTGCACACTGAATAGGGGGTTTGAGCATTGAATATTCTTCATTTTTATAGTTTTTTTTTCTACATGAAAAGCTCCTGCAAGCATTTCAATCTACCAACCAAAGGTTGATGACTTTGGTTGGTATAACACTTTTAGATTATACAACAACCACAATTATTTGATAAATATTTTAAAAAGCTCGATTTCTGAATTCATGACATAAACCAGTACAAATAAACATAAATAGTTATGCTTGGTTTAGGCCATGACTAAATTTGCTCGCCAGTCTTTTCTATGTTATTCGATGTTTTTTGGTTTGTTTTTATCGTTAAAAGTGTTTTGGGTTTCATTTTTGTTGAAATGGTCTTTTGTATTTTGAGTGTTTATGTGTTTCCTGATTTGGATTACTCTTTTAATTTTGTTCGAGTAAAATGACCGTTAAAATGAATCGCTTTCGATGTTTCTTTTCTTGGATATTTACTCAATTATATAAGTGGAGCGGTATATGAATTTATTTTTGACTTCGTCAGTGTAATTCGCTGTAATCTTTTGTTGATGTTATTTTTTTATTCAGCTTCCTTTGAAATTTGCTTATTTCATCTAAGTTTTTTCTTGAATTTCCGTGGCCACAATGTTAGGACTTTATAAAGGAAAATTCGTCTAGAGCTCGTCATCTTTTCAAAGAGTGTTTAGCCAATTCTCAAATGGAAACTTTCATTGCCCTTAAAGTCAATTTCCTAGCCAGAGGCAGAGTCACAGACGGAGACAACAAAATATTCCGGGCGCCTTAAGTTTTTGTTTTAATTTTTGAAAAGCTTTCTCTCACACAAATATAAAACACAATTTACAAAGCTTTAAGCATCGAGCTATATTGACACCAAATAATAAACGTTCAAAAAGAAGTCCTTAACACACACACACATACACACACTTACAACTATCGAATTCCAATGCACACCCTTCAAAAAAAAAGATTGTCATTCTCGTAGTCTAATCCTTACTTCTTTTTTTTCTGTTTTCTTTTTATTTTATTTTTAATTTTCTTACTTTCCGTTTGATTTAATTTTGTTTTGTGTAAAACTGTTCTTTGCTGCTATTATAGATGAGGAACAAAGACTTATACATGTTAATGAAGTAAATGAGACCGCTAAAACGGCAAGCGATCGTCGTGGTCAAATGCAAAAGCGAGCGCACACAATAGACGATTTTATGACAGGTAACCAAATAATTTTCAAATCATAACCAACCAAAAATAAAAAAAGCAAAAAATATCTCTAATTTTAACCTTACGAAACCGAAGTAGACATCTAATTACAAAAATATAGCATTTTTGTTAAAAAAACTAAAAATAAACTCCTTTTTATAAATTTTTACTGCTAGAACCAACGAATACTACAAAAATATGAAAGAAATTCCAAACAATCAGGAACAATATGTTTTATACAAAATTTTAATTTCGTGCTTCCGAATATGAGTTACTTTTTTCTATTTACTTTCTTTCATATAAGTTTATACATATATTTTATATTTTTGTTTTTTCTTCTTCTTTTTTTTTTTGACTAAATCGAAATTTTGGCTTTTAGTGCTTAAGTTGGTATCGTTAATCGCTTTGAAGCTGCAAATTTGCAAAATGAAAGAGTGAATGGAAGATTTTGTCGATGGTGTTTGCTCGATTTTTGAATTCTATTACTTATTTTTTGAGTTGTAGGTTGCAATGCATGGATGTTTTAAATAAATACAGAAACAAATGGTGTGGTTAAAATTCTTTAAGTAATAAAATGAATTCCCAAATAAGCGAAGACAGGAAAAAAATAGTAAAACAACGGCTTTTAGGTGTTCGGTTCTGTGGCACTACAGACCTTATGTCGACTGAGGGTGATATCTTGAAAACTTATCAAAATATTGCTTAAGACTGAGAAGATTTGATTAAAATATTTTGCTGCTTTTATGCGCTGAATGCTTTCACCAAAATCATCACTAATAACTATCTTTATATCTGTTTTCTAAAACTAAATGTTTTCCCCACAATAATTTCTATACGTAAACGCTTTATAATGGATTTACATGGGCCTGCTATTGCACATGTGCAATAGCTCTCTGCGGAAAAACACGAAAAAACAAATAATAAACATATAAGATAACAACAACTTTCACACCGATCTGAATTTTGGTGTCATTCAGGTCTGATTTAGATTTGATCGACTGATTTTGAAAATCCGTATACGGGCATACGGAACGATATCTTGAGCCCTTTTGTCTTCTGCTCTTATATTAAAGTATAACTTCTAACGTGCATACATAAATACTCGATACGTGATGGTAAGCATGTCTGCCTGTTAACCCAGAGGTTCGTGGTTCGAATTCCAACAGAAGCAAAGATGCTTTTTCACGGGTATTACTATTCGCGAGGAAATGCAATCCGATAGCAAATTCATTGTCCTGAAAAGCGTGTTCTCGATTGGCCGTTTGGAATCGCCAGATTGTAGGCCTCCCTATTTATTTAAATAGTAAATACACACACGCTTTTTTCTATACTGTGATTTGTTTAAACTTAAGAAATAAGATATTTTGTTTTTTATTCCTAGAAGATTTTAGCTTTAATGGAAAACCAGCTTTTTTTCATATTTCGAATTGTGCAGCAAGATCACGGACCAAAAATTCATAAATTCAAGTATCACAACGTATTTCATCTTATTGATGGTGAATTGCCACAGTATAAACTTCATTCAAAACCAAGGGTCGAATTACCGCATCAGTGATCGAGTGAGTGAGTCTTCTTCTTTTCATATCCGGCGTTACGAGTAGTGATCTTGAAGCGATCACAACTCTCCCACTTTTCTGCTTCACACTAGTGATCCGCCTGTGGGGTACGCCACCTTCCATAATACTCAAAATTTTCAAAAAATTTCCTTTCAACCTTTTCGACACATGCATGCTCCATTTATGAGTTTGATTTCCCTTTTACTACACCGGTGATCTCCAGTCGTGTAAACCCCGGGATCTGCATGCATACTTGGGGACAGTTTTTAGGTGGTATGTGTGTCGCTAGACTCACTTTGATGTTAGTCGACTAGATACGATTGTTCCTTTAGTCGCCTTTTACGACAAGCGGGGAGGCGCTGCAGTGCTATTCTAACCCGACACTGCACGGGGATCTTCCGAAAGTCGTTCAAATACTGATGGACGAAAATCAAATCGTTGCGCTAAAGTGGTCGATAACTTGAGGGGTAATTCCAAAAGCTCATAATTTAGTCACGTATTACTCGATCACGGGTGCGGTAATGCGGTAATGCGGCCCCAGAGCATGTTATTGTCTCTCATGGTCCTTTATCTGTTCTGACCACTATTTTGTGGTCATCTGAGGGTGTACCATTTCTCGAGTAGACTTGAAGAGTTTGACCAATTGATTTAGCTCAAGAAATATTCATTTCGCTATCTGAATAGCCGAGTACACACTATACAATTAGTTGGACAAACTTCGTTTGACAGATGTTGGATGGTCGGATGTTTGCGTTCAGACTATCAAGCTTGTCGTCCACCTTTATGTCATATGTTCCTCCGCTCCATCCAACTTCAAAGCTTTCAAAAATATTTGAAAATCTTCCTACAAGTTGGTGAAGCGGTCGTCTGAGGGTTCACACTATCAAGCATTGGTCGTTCAAGCCCAAGTCTGTCCAACTAATTGTTCAGTGTGAACGGCTTTAATCATTAATTAAATAAATAAGAAACAATTTCTATCCATCGTTTGCTAGTGGCAACAACACTCCTGTCAGAAAGTGAATTTGTCCTTAAGTCTATAGAATTTAAGTGAAGTTGCAATTGTGAAAATTTTTGGGATAATAAAAATAGTTTATGTTTGCGTGATCCTTTTTTAAAAGCGAGTGATGCATCCATAAGAGAATTTACCTAAGACGAAGGGCTAAAATCTTCTAAGGCATCGCTCTAAGGGATGCGAACATGCGATTATGTGCTTAGTGCAATATCAAAATCTAAGGGCTGAGTACAAATCAGTATGTATGGTATGTATTCGCTCTTCATAATATTTTTGGTGATACAGGATTGCCAACTACACGTTTATTATGAAAATTGTATAAAATCACATGAAATAAATCCAAAATTTAATGCCAAAGGTTTTTAACCAAAATATAAAATGCCACTATTTTGCTAAATCCGGTTTTTTAGTTCTAACTTTTTTAAAAACAAACAAGTACACAAGGTTTCTTTTCTTTTTTTTTTTATAAAAAAAGAGGAGGCTTATGCTAATTTGGACCACTCAGATTATATTGCCGGTACATTCTACTACCAGGGTAGCAACTTTTCCTATTTTTTTGTGGTACACTGGATGGAAATAAAGTGGCTTTAATTTTATATATAACCTCAAGGGCGGCGTTTAGATGAAACTGGGAGGCTGAAAGAAAAGTAGATGCGGGATCTGCGGGATAGGCGTCCGGCCCATCTACTGAACATTCTACCACTGCACCACAATCGGCCCCTGAGATCTTGTCAGTAGGTGTTTTCACAAAATATTTGTAAAAAATCAAAGATAGCATTTTGAAATTATTTCGCCAAATCAAAAATTTTTGTATAAAGTTTATAAAAATTTCAAAAATTTAAATATTTCAAATGTTGTTGCGAAATTTTTTTTAAACAATTTAGTACTTCCGAAATATAAAATTTCATCAAAATCGGGCTATCCGTTTATAGTCGTTTTTAAAAGCTTTTTCTTATATCATAAGAAAACCAACATAAAAAACAAATATATTGGTTGTACGGCAGATATTTTAATGTCAAGACCTCGAGACGAAATCCCGAAAACCCTTCTGTAGGTTGCCTCTTCACTGCAAATTGTGAAAAAATCGGTTCAGGCTGTAGGCCCATATACGGACACACAGCCATACAGGCAAATAGACAAACAGACAGATTTGCAGGACCCACTTTTTTGAATTCTCTATCTTCGTAATGTCATGTTTAAATGTGTATGGATGGGTGGTGTAAAAATAAAAATTTGCGCGGATTTTTATTTTTACACCACACATCCATACCTACTCCCTTGAGAAAATTTTCTCCGCTTCGCTTTTAGCCTCATTATTTTATCCGTGAGTAAAAAGCGAATCGAAGCGAACGAAATTTCCCTTCGGGTAGTACGGGCTTGTGGTTGAACATAAAAGATTCACACGAACAGACCAGGAGAAAGTAGCTAAGAGCAAAACAAACATTAGGAAAGTAGATTTAGTTATTATGTGCGCATAAGAAAATGGACTGAGTTTCCATCATCCTATGTCACGAAGTGGGAGACAACGTGAGCTATGAATATTGAACTCATATCAACATAAGTGCCCAAATTTTGGAGCTTTGTTTTTCAGTACCTCAAAATGTTTTTCCTTCAAATAAAAGGAAACTAGAATATATACATTTAGCGCATCCACTATATGTTCTTGTTCTTAATCCTTTTTAAGAAGGAAAACAAATTTTAAGATCCCATGTGCATCAGACTCATATAAATGCTGCTTCAAAATTTCAACAGAAGACATGGGCAGAAATTCTTTTCTTTGGTGGGTCTTATTGCCTCTTCAAATTGGAAACAAAACCACTTCCTTTTTTTTTGAGTAATAAGGCCCGCTGGTCTTATTGCCGCGGGGCTTATTGCACTGCACCGTCATACGAAATTCGTTAATAGCTTGATTTTTTTTTTTCAAAAGTGTATTTCCACAATCTGGAAGCGTTGTTGTTAAACGGTTCAATTCAACCTTCCTGAACAGAAATGTCACAAGATTTGATATTTCCAATTGTTTAGACCATCACAGACAACAACCATCGAAACCACCATTCTATAATTCCTTTAATTCTTTAAGTTCTTTCCATTGATTTTTATGAAATCAAAAATTACAACAGTATTATATTTCAATAAGACTTTTCTACACAATCGTTCAAAAACTTGATCAGAGTTATTTGACATTTAGTATCACATAATTAAAAGACTGGAAGGTTCAGTAAATCGTCCGAATTCGGTCGAACACAACCTTTAAACGCTTAACCTTGAATTGTATAAACAAAAGACATCTAATGACTTTTCTTTATCATTGAAAAAATTAGCAGGGACACTGATTTCAACCCTTGAAAATTTCAAAGTCCATTTAAATAATGTTTGTTTTTTAAAAAATTTAAGCAGCTGGCAACCATATACCACAAAATACTGTGTAAATTCTAAATATTGTAGTTCGCACACACAGAAAAACAGCAACGTTCGACCCGGTCTCTCGTATAGTATTTTATTTTTTTGGTTACTCAGCAGCAAACTACATGTGCTCGTTGATTCATATCACGAGTAAAAGCTTAAATTTTACACAAAATGTTTTCATTTGTTTTACTTTTGACACCTTTTGTCGGATGCGCTAATCAAATTTAGTACTAAATTGATCATTGCTGTTTTCTCACGCGCTTATTTGACAATTTTTCACAGAAACATTTACTTTTTCTGTTAAAAATGATGGTCGATTTTGCGATACAAAGGTCCACACAATGTCTTCGATTACTGATTTGTTTGAAGTACTTATTCATAACTTTTATGATTTTTTGGTTTGCCACATTGCTTTCTAATCATGTGCTAAAAATTTACGTTGTACCATTTAATTTACACAAATGCCTCATAATGAATGGTAGTAAAAGCACAGATTTGGATAAAGAAGATTACCGGCAAAGCATGTGTCGAATACTTACATACGAGTATACAATAATTGAAACTATAAATCAAAACAAATGTTTTTCCTGTCTTCGTTTTTTTAATTACAAATGTTTCAACTTAAAATTGGGAATTGTGTAAGGCCTGTGCTAATGTAGTGTGAATTACTTGTAAGCACTTAAGTAGTATGTGGCACGCTAGTGGTCATAGATTTAATTCTTTACTAACATTTTTACTCTATCAAATAATTTAAAAAAAAATGTGTTCAATTTTATACATAGGTGATAATGCATTTTCCGACCAAAGCCTTATTCATCAAGGCCGTTTTTGTACTAAAACTTTTTTTAAATTAAGAATTAAAAGTTGGAATACAATTTGAAAAAATATTATTTAAAAAAAAATACTGCTTACAGGTTCGACTGGTCAAACGTCCAGACAATATTTTCCCTACGTCTCCTCAGAAAGTGATCTACAACGATATAAAGCAATTCCAATCCGTCAAAATGCATGTCAAAGTGAAACACATCACCAACGGACAACAAGTTCATCACTGTCAAATGTGCCTTCAGATTTAAAATCAGACCGGATAAAGGTGAGCAAGCATTTGATACAGCAATTATAGGTACGTGTCACTGTCACAAAAGCCGCTTTTGTACGTGTTAATACACATACACATACACACATATACTCACTCACACATACTCTATAAACATATAACCTCATGAAATCTTCACACTCCTCATTCTTTCAACACTCTTCTTCTAAGTCAATAATTTCGATATTTTTTCTTAATTTTTCTTCCCTCGATAACAACACTTTGACTTACAATTTTGAATCTCTTCTTTTTTTTACTATAAAACTAACTAACCAACAATGCTTACCACTCCAACGACAATCAAAATTTGTTATATTCACTTGAATTTGAATCCGAAAAAAAAACAAAAATATTTTGACAAAAAAAAATTTACATATTGACAGCCATTGAGCACGCAAAGCACGCCAAGAAGCATTGCTAAGCCGGTGGTGGATAAGCATGAAATCAAAGTAAAGTATTTTCTCGTTTTTTCTCCTCTTAACTCCACATTTACTTTCCACCCCGTAGCCCCCCATACTTGTAGAAATTCTACTTAGTGAAGTTGACTTTAAAAATGTAAACTGTTTCCCTTTGATTACTTAAGACTTCCTTGAACTTTCATTATCCTTTAGCTGAGAAATGTTAAAATCCATAGAAATGTGTAGATAGTTTCATAAATTGCACGAATTTACTTTTGTTTCGATCTTCAGGTTAGATTCTGTTGTCAAATTAAAGGTTCTTCCAAAACAAAGCCATTGGCGTCAAGCTCAGCTGTCAAATTTGAATAGCGTAACATGTGTTCCTTCAAGAACGACATCGACAAAAATCCTGCCAACAGCGTTTCTAGCGCTGATGCAACTGCAAAATCGCTTTGGTTTGGAAGAACCTCATATGTTTATGATTTAGGGCACTACTGTTGAAAACTAAAAACTCCAGCCAGTCTTCGAAAGCCAAGCCTCTGCAGCATCTGCTTGACATTGTATGCAGGTCTACTTGCAAATTATTTGTAAAATACTTAGCACTTTACAATCAGCGAATAGTGTGGAGATGAATGGACCTAAAAATGAGTTATAACTAAATTTAGATCAGATTATGTGCAGATGCTCCGAGTCAATACTTATTCGACGGTTAAATAAACCAAAGTGTGGTATTTCTTCGATTTTTTGCAAAAAAAAAAAAACATCGTAAATGTTGTGGAAGTTGTGTTGACTGGCAATTATCTTGTTATCTACTTACTTACTTACTTAGGTGGGCTTTACAGTTTGGGATGAACCTGGGCCTCAACCAACATCCTTCTATAACGACTTCGATTTCGGGCGAGCTCTCTCCAGTTTCGCACTCCAAGTCGGTTGAGGTCTTCATCCACTTGATTGCGCCACCTAAGACGAGGTCTTCCCCTTCTTGTTATCTACAGTAACTGATGAATAAATCTTCTATTTGATTACAAAAAAAAATAAAAACTTAAAATAGGAGTGTTTTGATGTTACTGGTAGATAAATAAACTGAAGAGAAGCTTGTCTGACTCTGTGGGTCTATTTGCTAATTTATTGGTAAAATTATTGTTGTTCAGCTTTTGCTACTTTGCGAATAATTAGATTACGTTCTAATGTTCATTTTAGAATAATTCGCTGAGTCAAACTGGGGCCTGTAACACAAACTACTTAAGAAATTTCTGTAACACAAAGCTACAAGTTTGCTTGTTGTTCTAGAAGTTTAATGGATTCAATCCTACAAGTGGCTCTTGACTTGTAGACTTGAAGCTTTGTGTTACAGGCCTCTGGTAGATAATATTTTTGGTAGTTCGTAGCTCATCAGGTGATTGAAGGTCCTCAATTCAACGCTAATTCAATACAAGCTTCCCTCAAAATCATCGTAAGCTACATTTTTTACGAAATTGAGTTAATGATGCAGTTCGATAGTTTATTCAGTTACGCGTCATTCTATGTCATTAGTTTTACAATAAAGCTTTAAAATACTGAATTACCGAGAAAACAAAATCTATCGTAAGCGACATACAAACATTCTGTTAACAGCAAAATCATCGCAAATGACATGGATTGATGTTGCCATAAACAAAAAGTGTGGTGATAATTGTAAAAATAAGTTTTTTTTAGTTTTTACTAAAAACTCTTGATATTTCCCAAATGACTCTTCGATATGCTTAGAAAAAAAAATTTTCTTAAAAGAAGTGTTCGAAAACGTGTTGCCCAATCAAGACCTACGAGAGCAAAATTAGCATTTTTAAAGACTTAAAATTATTGGAAAACTTCCGGCGGTACCATCTCATAACTGTCCAAACAAAAGTAACAAAATATACCTACCCCAACAATTTTCCAACGTTCATAAATTATGCTAATTCTAATGATTGGAAAAAACTTTCGTTGTCAATTTTTCCTACTAAATGTGATGTTAATCTTAAAACACCTGGATTAGCATCCTTTGAAAAAAACAGTACCCTAATTGTACTTAAATATTGATTTTTAACAGGCAAATGGTTTTTTTGTCTTACCAATTTACTCCAGTTAACGATGACGTACCCGCATGAAATTTATATTTTCTGATAGGTAGGTATTTGTATTTGGCCACAGATAATAACCATATAACCATTTTTTGCGGATTTGTAAACGCTCACCCAGGTAAATTAGCGCTAGAAGGGACATCGAAAAAACAACAAGAATAATGTGTATTTTCCAATTTTTGTAAAAAAGAGAGAATAAATTTAGTAGTTGAAAAACTATTTATGTTGATTTTTCACAAAAATACAATTTTTTTTACTTCGGAGTACTATTGCTTGTTCGGAGTACTTGTACTTGTAAAAATCTTTAAAAACTCTGAGTAATAATTGAAACCCTCTACTTGAAGTTTTTTTTAATGATCTTTTTTATCAGCAAATTCTGTTTCTTTCACTTTCGAAAAATCGATTTTTTGCCTAATCTTATTGTTTAACATTTCAAGTAATTATATGTCCCTAAAGTTTTACCAGAAGTTTTTAAGTGAAAGGAGAAATTATCGGAGAACGTTGGGGGAATACTTGATAATTATTCAACTAAAACAATATGGTTTTTCATTTCTGACAGTCTCCGGCCAAACTACAGTGAACACCGCAAAAATGCTTTTTCCCAAGGCCTTCTTGTTAACGGTCTATGCCTCAATATTTCTGCAATTCTGAATTATGTTTATTTTTTAGTTAAGCGTTTTAAAATTTTTGAATGCAATTTTAAATTTTTGAATGATTACGGGAAAACTCTATGAATACCTACGAATCAAGCCAACAGTCATAAGCTCAATTGTTTCGAGAGTTCACTTAAACATTTTTTAACACCTCTGACCTTAAGATTCGTCTACACTATTGCAAACGGCACCAACCGTCAAATGCCGATTGGTAGTACTAAATGAGTATTGACGTCTTAATTGGCATATCTATCAAACTCCTGCCGACGGCGCCGCCGACGCAGATTCAAACCGAATAAAATAATTTTGGTAGTGTTGACGGCCTTTGAAAAATCCTTAAGACTATCTTTTTTGCCCGATCCTAATCATCCAACAAAACTTGCTAGACCGCTGAATAGAGTCTTCCCTTCGGCTAACGTTGCATTCTTTGATCACAGACTGGTGAGCTTTTCCACAATTTTAGTCACCCTACGCCTATTTAATGATTGATGTTGTACTCACAATCTGCTTCGCTATTGGTCATAGATCCTAGATATTTTAACTTTTCTCCTTTATGCACAATTTTATTCATGTGAATGACTGGAATAGAGATAGACATATTATATGACACATATCAGAAGACCGGAAGCACAACTAAAACTTCAACCTGTTTGTGCAGTGCTTGTTTAAGGGACGCAGAATCCTCGCTTATGTTGATGGACTACATACTAGCACTCTCTAGGTATTTAATACTGAACTCAAAAACTAAGATATTGAAACACATCATTTCGTTAAAAACTCCCTGCGCTACTAGAACACTAAATTTGACTTTTGTATAAAAACGGCAACCCGTGCCGACTTCGTTCCAAAAATTGTTTTTGGACTTTTGTCGGAATATGGCAACTTGGGCCATTTCGAACGAAAACTAGTAAGGGTTTCTTTCAATAACCTCAAACTCAGTTTTTTGGTAAACACTTCTATTTTCAAATGAAATAGAATTAAAGTAGCAGTGGAGAAAAACCTATAAGATCTGGGACACCCTAATGATGGCTATAAAGTAAGCAAAGAACAGCCCTATACTTTATCTTCGTGCAGGTAGTCAACGACTGTAAAAAAGTGAAAATGATTCAAGAACCCTTCCTTGGTGTATACCAACTGTGATTTGGAGCGCTACAGTGACTCCAGCTCAACGTCAGAGCTTTTTTACTGATTTTTCTAAGATTATACATATGTACATACTTGATCAGTCACACATAGGACTCCCTAACTATTCGTCGTGTGAGGGCCACCCAACGAAATGTATTCCAAAGTCAACTAGCAGAACATGGAAATCCTCTAAGAAATGTTTTTATAATTAAGATCCTTAAGGTGCATAAACAACACTCTGGTGAACGGCACCATGCAGCACAAGTCGATCGGCCTTCCTACTTATCGAAATCCGACCCGAATTCCAACCGAATAAAAAAGGGCCTTCACAATGTGTCGGACGGCAATCGTGTCCATTTCAACGGTTTGGTTTCGGGTCGGCTTTCAGAAGGTATGGAGGCCGGTTCACATTAATTCGGTATTGCCGATCGATATGTGCCGATTGGTGCCTTTCAACGTAGTGGGGACGCACCTTAATAGATCCGATTGGCTTTCGGCAGAGTGTGGACTCACCTCTATTCGGTCTGTTGTCGAATTATCTGCATAGCAAACTTGTATTGGTTATATCAGAGTGTCTTACTATTCGTTCCAATAGGATTTCGCTAAGAATCGGCAAGTTATCGCATAGTTAATTCATTGTCATGAAAAGCGCTTTCTCGATTAGCCGTACGGAATCGGCAGTGGCCTCCGTTCATGCGCTAGGCCTCGGGGCTCCTCGCTCTGTTGTGCTAACCTTTTTATTTACTTAATCGGATACTGTATACCAGCCCAACGATCTTCAAAGTGTGGGACATGAGCTTGATCGAATGGTAATTATCACAGCTTCGTGTTTCTCCTTTTCATTTGACGAAGACATCTTGGGCAAACCGTTTCTCCTATAAGTTTAAAGATGAGCATTATGAATCATCTAGACCCGATGTCTCCGATATTTTTTAGAATCTCATTTGGTATCTCATTTTTCCGGCTGTAATGCCAAATATCTCGGTAAAGTTGAATGAATCTGGTGGAACTATTCACTAAAATTATTATAGCTCTGGCACCCCCTCCTTTTTTCTTGTTCAAAGTTTCTTGTTTCTAGTTTCTATAGTTTCTAGACATTAGGAACGTTTTGATCTCAGCTCTTTTCGAACTTCTTCCCCGAAAAGAATTAAAATCACGTGATCTTCTTAAACAATTATAATCGTTAGAATATTGCATGACGTAAGAACTCATTCTCCTAGCATGAATGTTATACTTAGTGTCTTTGTTTACAAAAATTTATTTTCAAGCATTGAAATGTTTTTTTATGACACTCTCATTTGAATTTCCCTATTTACAGGATAATGGATCGGGGAAATTTTTTCAAGGAAGTCGTCATACGCCCAACATGGGAGAAAAAGTAGCACAGGTAAGTGCGTAGCTTTAAGAAGTAATTTTTGAAATCGTTGCTTAAATCATGCAATCGAAAACCCATGATGAGCACAAATGACATTATCTCCATCAGGTAAAGTTGTTTACGAGTTAATGCCCCTCCCCCCTTACCCTTCTTTCTCCTCCCGCATACACACAGATTCGCATAACTATAAAAAAAATTCATAAAAGTAACCATGACAAAAGTCTCCTCCCAACACTCAAATTATCCCTCAAGTGTTTTTCTTCGATTTTCAAGCAGCAAAACGGACGAAATCGACTCGTCTTCTAGGAAAATACTGCTCTGCTCAATGCAATGTCTGTCATTTAATTTGATAGGTTTGTTATTCACCGCTGGCGTTGTGGATACTTTGTGTGGGTTTGATAAGAAATGGACTCAAAATAAATATCGAGAAAAACACTTCTTATTTGCTTTTCTGGGATTTCTATTTCTAGGAGAAGACAATAAATTTCTTAAGAATCATATCGACCAGTTTCATTTCAAGGACTTACGAGTAGATAAGGATTTTGCAAAATAATTCCCAGCTGACTCTCTAAATAATTTAATCCTTTTAAACTTTTGGTATTTTCTGAAAGACTTATGTGAGTTACAGACGTCCTTGTTGGTCTATTTTATGGTACCTATACCTACCCAGGACGAGAAGTGTTGAACATAATTTATGTCGCTATAACTTATTCCAACCATAACCAACCCAACTGATAGGAAAGGAAAGACATTTAGTATCAAACGCATGGGACTTTCTTTCATATAGCAGCCTACAAAAAAGTTAAAATATTTTCACCCCTTTTATGGTAGGCAACTACACTCGTACAACAAGATATAAGGTCAACCGCAGGAACTAGCCTTTAGCGTCCTACAAAACTTCTGACCATACTTTACTGCTTTCATATTTAGCAGGCTATGTTTGATAAGCCAACACTCTCAACCCGGAGACCTCTTTTGCCAAAGTTAATCTGTAAAATTTGCGTGGATAAAATTAATTAGAGTGAAACAAAATGCATATAGATGGTCGGTTGGTATATGAAAGGAAGCGAATTCCCGGGCTTATAGTTGCCCCTTTTTTGACTTTATGAGGGGATGTAACGTGACTAGAAGCAATTATTTAGTAAAAAGCAAAAATAAAAAAAAAATAAAAATGAGAAAAAAAGCTCTGTGTCGTAAAAAGTAAAAGCAAAAGTAAGAACCAAAGTCAGAAACTAGATTAGAGATTGAATGGGGGAGCTTCTGCAATTTTATTCCTTTCATTTGCTGTTGCTGTAATCATGTGTTTATTGAAAAAATGAACTACCTCTAGATAACCAGGTTATTTGAAGTTTTTTTTTATTTTTATTTTTGTGTGGAAATTTGCTGTCTTGAAATTAATTGGAAAGCTTTTTTCAACCTCTGTGTGGATATTAGATTCGGTTCAAAAACTTATTGAAAAAGTTCACTTCTCTTTGAAAGGAGATTGTGGATGTCAAGACTTTGAAGGATGTCTTATCACAACCAATCATGGTATAAGCTTTTTAAGGAAAATTGTTGGAAAGTCACTAAGTGAACTGGGGAGGAGTAGATTTTTTGTTGGTCTAAAGGATATTGAAAATTCTTTTTCTGAAAGCATATACCTGGGTATAAGACGTAAGATCTTTTGAGCTTTTCGAACAATAAGTCAAGCAGAATTTTACTACAGAAGAGGGTAAGCAACGCTACCCTGAAAAGAGCCCTTTTGTTAACTGTTGTAAATTGTGTACAGTCATTAGTTGAGCTTAAATTAACATTTTTGGAAGCCCTCACTGTGTCGAAGAAGAAAAATGGCTACCGCAAAACTCTTCGCTTCGTGTGCTCGTTCAATTCTGACAAGATCTTGAAGTGCAGTCTTCTGAATATTTCCGCTTTGGCAGGTATGTTGCTTTTGCGACAGGATATATTGTCAAAGAGTTCTTACGTGTGTGAACCAAATGAAGATGAAACTCTTGGCAGTTGAGTAGTCATATTTGCCGTGTTGGTATGAAAGCCACTAGGACGGCTACCACGAAGTTGAGACATAAGCTAAAACTCGTCTGCCATTGAAAACATTTTCCAGATTAAGTAGCAACATAGCTGTATTAAGGGAGGGGTAAACCCTGGGAGGCTGAAAAAAGGCCTTTTTTACGAATTTCTTATGAAAAATCTGATAAAGTAATTTAATTTATTGATTTGCTACACCATTAAGTATAGTTTCAAGGCTCTTCTATAATTTTTTCATACAAAAATATTGAAAATATTGAAGCCGATGAAAAAAAGAAAAGTGGAGGCGTCACGTGAAATATACTATCCCGAGACGCCTCCACTTTCCGATTTTTTACTTTTGACAGGATCATCTAAAATCAAAATTCCAAAAAGATTTCGTTAAAAGAGAACTTTCTCCAGGCAATAACATGAGGTTTTTTTTTTTGCAATTTTGAAGTGAAAAGTCGTTTTTTTTGCCTAAAAATGCCGCTATTTTGTAGCTGTCAAATCCGGAGAAATAAAATTTTTTTTTTCGATGCACCTAGAATTATTCCACCAAGTATCTCGAAATCGTTCTTCATCGTAAACTTACCTGGAAAGAATTGTCAATCGCTTTCTACACCTGTAATAGAATTTTCGGATGGAAGTGTTACTGTTAAGATTGTACTATTCAAAAAGATATTGTATCTTATTGTATATATCTATTGAAATAAATATATGAAATATGAAATAAGTGTGGACTTGGTCCCAAAACCATTCACTAGTTTTCTTCACATAAGCCTGTTGCATTAAAGACTTCAAACCTTAGGAACATTGAGATTTGAATGCATTTGCTGAACCAGTGCCATGAAAACAGGATCAACTGGCTCTTTAAACTTTTTTATCGCTAGATACCCCCGAAGTAAGAGAGGACGGCCAAAAGTGGAATGGGACTGAAACAATGTGCCAATTGGAAAGCAAGCCATATGAAATATCTTGAAGAACGAAAGTTTCTTAATGACCGTCAGTACGGCTTTCGTAGCAAACGGTCCACTGGTGATTTTATAGCATATCTCACTGAAAAGTGGAACCAATCTTTACATTGTTTTGGAGAAAGTAAGATTATTGCGCTTGATATTTTTAAAGCATTTGATAGAGTTTGGCATCAGGCTCTTTTATCGAAAATGCGTGCTTTTGGTATCGATGAGTCTCTTCTTCGTTAGATTAGAAATTACCTTTACGACCGTTCAATACAAGTTGTATTGGATGGCTTCAAGTCTGATACCCATCTCATAAATGCTAGTGTGCCCCAGGGCTCCGTTTTGTCTCCGACTCTCTTCCTCATTTTCATAAATGATCTCTTGTCGGAAACTTCTAATGCGCTTAACTGTTTTGCTGACGACTTCACCCTCAGCTTTTCATATTCGTTTCCAAATTCACGTCCCTGCTCTTCGGATGTGGAACTGGAACGGTTGCGTATGATAAGCTCATTGAATTCTGACCTTGACAGCATTGTTGCATGGGGTCTTATGAACCGAGTAGAATTCAATGCTTCGAAAACTCAATGCTGTCTCTTGTCGTTGAAGCTTAACATTCCCCCATTGCCATTATCCATGAATGGTACCTGCATCCAAGAAACCGAAAAGCTGTCAGTACTTTATATGTGTGTAAACGATGATCTTCGTTGGAACGACCACATATTTGAAGTCACCAAAAACGCTGATAAATTAATGCTTAGGTTTCTTAAGACGATGCAGGAAGTTCTTCACCCCTTCTGATCTGGCTACAATTTATAAGGCCTTCATCCGCCCAAAACTGGAGTATAACTCCCATATCTGGTCAGGTGCCGCTCAAACATCTTTACATCTGCTTGATGGGGTACAAAATAGAGCGTTAAGTTTGATAGGTGATAGTTCAATCGTAGAATCGATTGATTCTCTTGGATATCGTCGAAACGTCACCTGTCTCTCTCTCTTTTATCGCTTTTTTCACAAGCAGTGCTCTAGTGAAGTAGGCAGTTGCATTCCTCCCCTGAAACAATTTAGCCGCAACACTCGCCTCGCTAGGAATGCTCATCAGTTCTACCTTGAGCCCAACTTCGGGCGTACAGTCAAGTATAGAGATTCTTATTTTAGTCGCACCACCCGAATGTGGAATGCTCTACCTGACCCTGTTTTTCCCCAACATTACGATTTACAAAAGCAACACACATCGGTGTTTCCTTTCAAATCTTGTCCTATTTGCCTAAATGCTCGCACTGTGTTTTATTACATTATAGGGGTAGTCATAACCCCTTGATGTGCGCGCTAATTATAAAAAAAAAAAACCTATCAGGCCATAAAATTATACTAAGTCAAGCTAATGTAGACATTCAAACAGACTACACTTCAACGCATACTGAATCTAACAAACAGCCTGACGAGGGAATGCTGTTTAAAAGCAAATCATGTCTCCGTCTTTACAGACGGTTTCAAAATAGACAAAGGGTCAGTGTCAGCGATGTTCTCCAATTATCCTTCCATGAAAAGAAGAATAAAACTCTGAGACTTTTTCAGTCTCTTCTAAGCAGAAGTACTTGCAGTCTTTGAAGTAGTAAAACATCTAGCTACACAAAAAAAAAATGAGAACACGCACAGCCGTCTGGCTGTCTATGAAGATTTCGATGAAGCCACAACATTCATGGTGGATAGCTGCTCAAAATTGGGTCATCTCTCGAATACAACGGCTTTTTCTATTATTTCCAAGATAAAAACAGAATTTGTACTCTACCTTAGCAGATCTCGGCTCTCTTCGTTGATTGGCATTCTCACGGTTCACAGTTCCTTAGATGCCCACATGATGAGAGTGGGCATTAGCACATCCGACTTATATGGAGGATGCCAAGGCGAAAAGGCAGAGGAAAGACCGTTCCATTCCCTTTATGAGTGTCTAAGCTTAGCCTTCGCTAGGAATAAACCCTAGAAGAATACTATCTAGGCGGCATCTCTAACCTTCCAATGGACAGTATCCTAAAGTTCATTCAGGGTTCCTAATGTTTCAGTGAGGTTCCTCAAACCCAATAACCCATTCACCAACATAATTCTCACCTTAGACATAATTTCTTTTCAAAGTCCTTGCCATCATAAACGCATCTCAAGTTATCTCAATAAAGCCAATTTCCTGCTCCTCGCACAGATGGGCTTCGACAGAAAATCAATGAGTCTCATAACACTCAACTGTCTCATTTTCTCTAAATGGAATAACCTTCGACAAACCATAATGTGACGCACAAATCTACAGAAATATGATGGATGTACACATAATTTAACCACTTCGCAGACAACTACTGATTTCCATCAGTGTAAGTCGTTTTGTGTGCCCATATACTCGTAGATAGTTGAAGGACCTGTCTTGTGCTCAATGAAAAGATACAAATGTATAGACAAGTTCTGAGAGTCATTGTCAAGATGTACAGACAAAGAATGACACAGTACATTCATTTAAAGGTCAGAACACATGAGACACAATTAAACATTCTCTTTTAGAGACATCCCACATAAAGTCTACCATGTCAAACGAACAACCCTTCAAAATCAAACTATGTGACCCAAATGGCAATCCAATTATCATGCACTCATATTTTGAAGTTCAATAGGCATGGCTGCCGTTTTTTACATTTGTCGGTTAGTTGTATGTTTGCAAGACTTTATTACGGTATGTCGTTGATGAGCATTGTATAATTGCACAAATCCATGTGATGACGTTTGTCACACTTAGCCAATCCCAATTTGACCATGAAATACTCGTACGAACGACATTAAGACTGGTAATAAAAATTAATGTTGGCTCAAACTAAATAGACAGAAAAATAGAAGACATTTCTGAAAAATCCTATTTGCTATTTGCCACACATAAGACTGCTGGAGATTTATCGTGGGGCAACAATTCAGAGTCAGACACTAAGATATAGCGATAAACTTTTAACATCACACCATCGGCTTCGGCATCGGCATCGGCAACGGATGGAAAAAGTAACGATACGAAAATCCGCCTTTGCCTTGGATTCATTTTTCTTTGGCTTGCCATTATGGTGTCCCTTAGGAGGCTATTCACTGAGATATGGATGGCAAATACATCCATCCACCTACGAATACGGTCTACTGTGAGGTGCTGCTGCAGCTGCTACTACCAACAACAACAAGCCCCGAACAGAGAGAGACAGATTGAGAGAGGAAAACCATATCCTCTTGCCATGACCTACTTAAGACAAAGTATGTATATATCTATGAAATTCTCGAAGAGTGTGTGTGTCTCTTCTTGTTTGTCCTTTTGTACAAAAGAACCTACTTGCACCAATATCCAATATCCTCTTCCTTCTTCGCTGTTCTCTACTTTATCGGATTCAAAGTTTAAATGCTTCAACCAAACTCAGGTCAGGAGTTAGTTGAAATGGCAACATAGATACGTTTATCCCACAGACATTCACACACCACATGGTGTGAACATGAACAGCATGAACAATAATGTTCTAGCTTTAATGCACTAGTATCCTTGGCAGAGGTACTACCACTTGAATAGAATCAGCATGGACCATTGGAAAAGAAAGACAAATGAAGAAGTGACGAGCAAATGATTTTTGAGGTTAAATCGGTCTAAGCACTTCCTCCGTATTAGAGACGAACTTTTTTTATTTCTTGTTTGGTTTGGTACAAAACTAAATTTCAAATTGGTAGGTTTGAACACCTGAATTTTCTATTTGTTTCTTCATCCATGACTTGGCATCACCACAAACCTCTGAAGCAAAAAAAAAAGAAGTTTTTGGGAAATAACTGAAGAGGAAAAAACACTGAACCTGAGACAAATGAAAACATTTGTTCGATTGAAGGAATCGCTCATTGCTTTTCGATTGATTTTTCAATGTCAATGGGCACACGATGTCACAACAAAGGTCTTTCAGAGTTCTTCTCTCAAGCACTCAGTCGATGATATGAGGAATTTATGGTCGAAAACTCGAATAAATTGTGAGATGAGGGCGAACATACAAACGTGAGTAGACCTGTGAGCTGTGAACTTTTTGGAATAGCTTC
This sequence comes from Melanostoma scalare, assembly GCA_949752695.1. Classification (NCBI taxonomy): domain Eukaryota; kingdom Metazoa; phylum Arthropoda; class Insecta; order Diptera; family Syrphidae; genus Melanostoma; species Melanostoma scalare. The sequence continues at coordinate 22,269,207 of OX456984.1, read as the reverse complement.
GATTTTTGTTGGTTTATGTGTTTGTTATTAGTTTTTTCGAGACCCTCTTTGAAAATTTGTAATAAATTTAAAAGTAAAGTTATTCTGATCGCATGAGTTCTAAAAGACCGGTGAAACCCTTTAACCAAACCTTTCCGTAATGTAGTTCCAAGGCTGTTGTATTTTTGGAAAGGGATTAAATAGTGAAAGTGCACAATATAGTTTTCAAATTTATTTATAGCGTTCTAGACAATCCCGTGGTGCGTTGGGATTGGCATGTCTGCCTTATACGTGGAACGTTCGAGGTTTGGGGTCCAACAGAAAACAAAAAATGTTTTTGCACGGGTATTGTCTTTGGTGAGGATTTTATGGCCATGAAAAGCTCTTTCTTGATTAGTCGTTCGAAATCAGCAAAAATTGTATATCCAGTCCATTTTTCGCAAGGAGAAAAATGCGCTAAGTTCGGGATTCTCCGCTCTAAGTTTTATTCCTTGAAAAGCTGTTATTTCAGTCTTGGTATGAGTTACTGGTATCACAACAATACTGCCGTCTTTCACATTTAGCTTTTGAAAATATGCCAGCTCGGACACTATAGGCCCCAAAAGTCGTCTTTCCCAATCGTTTTGCTCTTTACGTTTTTTTTTCTAAGAGCTGAAAGCCACAGTAGTGCTCTATTTCTATGTTAACATTTTTTTTCTATTGGAGATTTTTAAAATACTAAATGAAGCACTCAGATCTAAATACCGGTAAGTTGTACTACTAAATGAAAGCGCTTTTTTGATTAGCCGTTCGGAACCGGCAGAAAATTGTAGGTCCCCTCCACTCCCTCACAAGGCATGGTTGTGGAAATGCGCTAAGCCAGCGGCTCCCCGATCAGTTGCGCCACCCTTTTTATTTATTTATTAATTTTTGTACTACCAAATGGCAATCTTCTTTTTGATACTGCGTTCCAGATGTTCGTATAAAAGCCAAAAGACCCTGCCATGATAAGGAGACTGAGCTACCAGCTCTTAGCATGTCCGCGTCGAGTATCTGTAACCTGATACGAGAATATGTAGGACGTTTGCCAAGAAAGTGCCCCATGTCAGGGCCAATAAGCTTTCTACATTCTTTTGTGCTACGCGATAACACAAATATTGCTGTCTTCTTATTAATGTTGGTGAGCATACGTTTGTTCTGTCCGCATCAAATGGAGGCATGCCATCTACGTTTGTGTTATTGACATTTCAAATCGCTCACTGAGAACCCCGGCAGACCAAGCGACGGTTCAGGTCCCGAAAAAGTTGTCTGAAAGCCACGCTTCGCAAGTTCATCGACGATCTCTTTTCCAATTATGTCGTGAAGTTTTGGAACCCAAACGTGTATCAAAAAGTTTAATCTTCCGACCGCATTCAGAGAGGTCTTTCATCCCTGTATTTTAGTAGTTAGAGGGTTGAGTTTTAAGTACATCTTGGCTGTAGCTGCAAAAAGTTTTTTTAAGCATTAGCCTGACCCTGACCAGTCATGAAGAAGGGAACTTGTCTCAAATTTAAAAAGTTTCTGGTATGAATTTTGTAAATGTAGAACAGTGGTCTAGTTGTATTATTGTACGGAACGTGTAGTACCAACCAAATAAGATTAATGAGATAATGAGTCGATTTCGGCAGACTAAGACTAAGACTAAGACGCTGCTCGGGAGGAGCAGTCGCTACTTTACTGTCTGTTAATTTGAAATCAAATCGAATAGTGTTTTAAAAACGATGTAAGAATGGAACTCATTTGCAGACGTTCTATGTCAGAAGAACCCGCCTCTTATTTGTTTTCTAAGTTTTAGGGGGTTTTTCAGTATCACAGACCCCGTGGCTGATCCTCTGTTATTTTAATTTGAGTTTTTTCAAAGGTATCATTCCTCACAAGAGTTGTGAAAACCCTCCGAAAGTAGTATTGCCGTGACAGATGCGTTTTGTCTAAAACGTTTGCACTGGACAGAAAAATTGTACAAAAGAAAGGTACCAAATTATAAATTTTTTGGACACCACAGTTCGGCTTAACAAAGTGTCTCGAGCTGTTGTTTCCAAATATTTATTATTTCTTTTTTCCAAAACTAACGCTTTTTATTCTTATTTACCATTTTCTTACAAACTAACAAATTAGAACTTGAAAACCCATTGGAAAGCAAACTGGGAACAAGCTGCGTGGAAATCACATGTTCTGTTTTGCCAGCAACGTGTATATTAGACTGGGCAAAAAAATTTTTTTTTTGTTTCAAAAACCATATTGAAAATATTTATTTGGGATAGCTAAAAAAAATTCCAAAAAAGTTTGAGCTCAGAAAAAAATTATTTAGAGGTCTGTCGTGTTTTATATTTCTCAGACCTAACCTTACTTGAGCGTCAAAACTGTTCAATTATTTTGAACCCAACAAATTTAACAACAAATATTTTTGTAGAAAATTAAATTTCCTTTAAAAAAGGTCTTTTTAAAAATTTTTGTCAGACAAAGAGTTTCCGAGTAATCAAGCTTTGAAAAATGGTATGTTTTTTTGATTTTGCTCTTTTATTTTGGAGTTTCTTAACTCACGTACAAATCAATATGTGAAAATTTAACTTTCTAAAAAAAAGGTCTTAATACATTTTTTCACAAAGTGCTTAGATTTTTGTTTGGCCCAGTCTAGTGTATATGACTTTCACTTTCACACAAGCCTCTCATTTATATGTCATATCATCTCAACCAACATTTTCTTGAAAAGTGCTGTTAAGATTCAGTAACATGTAACCACATATGCAGAGAGCATGCAACTGACTGGTGATTTACTGTTGAGCTCATTGAGTTCATTGAGTTCAATCAACTAATTCCACTGTCTTGAAAAGCTTTTCTTGACTTAGCCTCTCAGAGTTTACACAAAATTGTAGGTCTTTGAAATGCTTCAGGCCCCAAGACGTAGGCGTTTTAGATTTGTTGCACCACCATCATCATATTTTCTCTTTTAAGCTGAGTTATACATTGGATTTATGCTATCTGCTTGTTTCGTGTTTTAGTAATTATTACAGTATTTTAAGAGATGAGCACCTTACATGAACCTGGGCTCACATATGTGACACTTCATTGAAGGCTAAACACCGTCCTTAGCTAACGGCAAATATCCCATCATTCTTTTTTAAATTTAAATCTTTAAACATTCTCCTCTGCTTTTCCTCATTCAGTTGCAACAACGGAGCCTGACCTTGCTCAACAATTATTAAAGACTTTTCCACAGTTTCTTAAAGATCTAAGACTTTAACATTGGCCCAGCCCCATTAAGTTCATTTTGGTATCCAAATACAGACTAAAAAATATATAAAGCTATAAAACCAAATACCCAAAGGGTATTTTGCTCGTTCAGCTCTTCAACAAAACCAAAAAATTGCTCTACTCTGCTAATTGAGAATCCTCAAGTAAAGCGACCAAAAAATAACAAAACGAAGAAAAAACAGCAATTAATATAATGGCCGTAGCTGTAGTCCGTCTGTCAAGAAAAATATCTAACGATTCACTTTCAAGAGCTCGGTGAGAAAATAAAGATTTTTTTTTCATATTATTATTTTTGCCCGATTTTTTTCTTTAAGTACAGGAAAATATTTTGAACAGCATCCAAAAAATTTCCTGGCAGACATTTCTGTTCTTCCGGCAAAGAGGGTCTCCATAAAGCAACTCTTCATTGTGGATCGACATAGTTTTTAGCAATTTACACTCCGTTTGCTTTTCCTTAAAAAGAAAAAATAACCAAAAACAAAAAAAAAACACAATCTACCGATGAAGAAGCTAAAATCATTGCGGACATTCACAACAACACAAACACACAAAACGACATAAGGTTCCATTATGGCTTTATTATCTGAGTTTTGAGCTTATGGCCTAGAGAGACACGAAAATGGACTTGAAAACTTGTTCACACTATGTTGAGGATTATTATTGGGGGTTCGCGTTGTCAGTGTCACACCACTACAACTACACACAAACCTAAATAAACCACACAAAATAACACAAAAGAAGCTTGTGCTCTTTACTCTTTGGCTTTACCATAAGGGTCTTTATTTCAACTTGCAACTACTTGTTGATGTTGCCTATTAGTGTGTCTTGTGAGCTTTTTTAACGATTGAATGTTTTATTCAAAAAAATTAAAAGCTACTCATGTCAAGTGTGTACCTTTAATTTTTCTTAAGGGGGCCACTCTTATGTTTGTGTTTTTATTTTCGAGAAAGTGCAAATGAGTGTCACTTTAATGGGACTCTCAAAGGCATTGCCAAACTCTTATGCAAATTTGAAGATTTTAATGAAAAATCAAATCTTAAAAATAGAGTTCATCTCTTGCATTTGGTTTTGATATTTCGAAGAAAAACCCGACCTTAAACAAACGTGCCCATGTTAATTTGTGTTACTGCGCTTCTTGCTTTTGCAATATGTGATTAAGCAAATCAGTCAACGGGGGGCCCGGAACCTAGCACCTTTCTCCAAACCATGCCCTGTGAGGGAATGGAGTGGATCTACAATTTTCTGCCGATTCCAAACGGCTAATAGAGAAAGCTCTTTTCATGGCAATGAATTTACAAAAGTAGGATTTGCCAATTTCTCGCGAATGGCGATACCCGTGGAAAAACATTTTTGGCTTCTGATGGTGGGTGTGTTGTTGACCATACCATTCAAATTTCTCAATCTTTCACTTTACACTCTGTTGTGCCGGTGGCATTATGGTTAGCAATGCTGTCTCTAACGTGTGGGTTTGAGGCTCGAATCCCATCAGATACATAAAATTTTGTTTACACAGCTTTCGCTTTTCGCGAGAGATTGGCAAAGCACACTTAGTTGTTGGGGATCTACATAAAAGTGTAGGTCCTTGCGTTATGCCTTGAGGTTTCTATGCTTTTGTCGCGGCACCATATTTATCCCAGAATTCCAGAAAAATAAGAAAAAATTCATGACTGTGAAGGGTTTTTAAAGTGTACTCTAAACATTCTCCTTTTTAGACTGGAGTAATAAAGGGTATTTTTAAGGTGTGGTTTTTAGAAAGAAATAAAACTCATATAATTCAATGTTATTGCCAGGAAAGACGATAACGGTCTGCCTTAATGTCCTAAAATTGATTTCAGGCAAGTGATAACTTTTTGCAGAATTTGTAACCGTAAGTCAGCAATAATGCGCCAAATATCCTCCCAAGGTGTCAATTGTCTCGGACTTATCTGCGCAGACAAGCGACACAAAAATAGTCCTGTGGTGTCAAATTCACAATCTGGGAGGCCACGCCACGGGCCTACAACGCGAGATAATGCGCTCACCGAAAGTTTACAATAAATAGAAAGTTTTACAATAAATAATAATTTCTTCGACTGTATGGCATGAAGCACCGTCTTGTTGAAGTCAAAGGTCGTCCTCATCAACATCCTCCAACCCAGGCACTGAAAAGTCAATAATCACGACTCTATAGCGTTCCCCCTTGGCTTGAACATTATGGCCGGTTTCATTTTTAAAGAAATATGTCAAGTGACAGTTGTCAAAAAGACGAACTCCGAATAAAGCATTGCCAGATTGAAAATCAAACGTCGCGTCGTAAAAAACAGCCCTTAGTTATTGGAAAGAGTGATCATTTGAGTGCTCATTGCACTGACATAATTTTAAGAGCCGAGGCTGGATAAAAAAGTCTTGGAAAAGGACGAATTCTTGATTTCTTCTTACGAATATGTTCAGACTTTTGAAGAGTGGAATCAACGACGTCAGATTGCAAGTTTGATAAAATAGGCTAGATGGTAGCGCAACATCCTGTAAGAATTTTTTCTGACTTTAACCGATAAAGGCTTTTTTTAAAGACATCCTAGAAAACGGTGATGCAAACAAAATGCTACTAATCAATCTCTAATGACTTCATAACAAGTACTGCATTTGCTGACTGCACTAAAACCTGAAGCACTTTCTCAATCGACATTCATTTGGAATTTTCAATTTATTGCTGCCAACCTTTTAATATTTTGCACTCTTTTGCAAACTTTGCCATTTATTTGCATGTGACAACTAAGGCACAGAAGAAGTTATTGATTGTGGTAAATCTGTTTTAAATCGATTAATAGCCTTGATTCCTTTGATCTTTTTTGTTTTGAATATAAGCCGTGTTTTATTGGGAATTTCTATATTCACTTCACTTGCCAGTCTCAATAAAACGCTTTTTTGGCTAAATTCACTTACCAAGTTCACTTTCCCATAAACGCCATTTACGAGCCATCCCTTCACTTCGGCAAGTGAGTTATTTTTGTCCACTTACGCTATTCACTTTAGAGTTGTTGTTTTTCCATGAGCGATGTTTTGCGAAGTTTTGCTGAAGTGAATAGAAATTCCCAATAAAACACGGCTATAGTATCATCGCATTTGGCGTAGTGGTTAGAGCGTCTACCTGTTGTTTGTAGTTCGAGACTAGAACCCGAGAACAACCGAACTGATATTATACCGAAATCGCCTTTCCCTATGAACTGACACGTTCTTGCGTAGGTAATTAAACTAGCAAAAAAGGTGTTTTATAATTCAATTGGAAATTGATTTGGTAGCTTCGTTTATTGAAGCTCCTTTTAATGAACTAGAACAAATAAAGGTTAGACTAATGACTGTTACAAAAGTCCGAATTTGAATGCCAGTACTTTCATACAGGGTCTAACTACCGTAAACATAGGAGGAAACTCCTCTCCTTTGGACATTAATTGTAATTAAATTTGGTTTTTGCTGAAGAGTTCAACAATAAACACAAAAAAACACTTCCTATTTTCTGACCTATTTTCAGAATGAACTAGTTTCTCTCCCTTGCGTGTTGTGTATTGCCAACATATTATTTATTCCCGACTCGATCATAAATTTCAGGGACCGAATTGACGAGGGAAGTGATTTCCAAATTTTTTACAACACGCGATGGTGATTGGAACGAATTTAAATAAAAAAATCCAAAGGAGAAATACTTGCATTGCATACATTTTCTTTGCATTTGAACTCATTTAGCGACGAAAACCAATCACAAAGCGCAGAAGAGTCCTTTTATTCCAATCTTAACGAGTGAGGCTCTTCCTTACCTCACAGTCGAGTTTCTAGTTTCGATTTTGTAGTCTATCTGTGACAATTGACTAAACACGTAAGGATGGTAAAAGAAATCACTTTGACACATGGTTATTATCACAGCCATACACCCCTTACCAATTTTCTTACGTTATGGTTCGATATTATTCAACACAATCATCAATAGCTATTAAGTTAGGGAGGTGAATACCTCCCCCAAGTAATCATACTAAACTAAAGTAGTGTACAACTGTCAGTTCGTTAATGACATGATTTGCACCCCACACGCGAATAATAAGCTGTGGAGGGGATTTCATGTGTTGTTGCCAGGCCTAATTTTCTCTTTGAGAAACTTCTGAATGAAATAAATTTTGTATTGGACGAAGGAAAGCAGTCTTTTCCCTAATTGGCTATTGTTTGATTGCTTTCATAGAAAGTTTGATTTCATTGCACCTGAGGTTCAATAAAAAGCAATTGCTGTAATATATTCCCAAACAAAAACTCTCATACACTCTTAGTGCTTAGCAAAAATCAATAAAGAAAAATACTGAAATGGCAATACTGTCAACTGAAAAGGGTGGCTAAAGCTTTTCACCCAAACTATGAAACAACGCCGTACAAAGGCACTGGTGTTGGTTTGGTGAATTGCATACACAAAAAAAGTGGTTCTCGTTTTGTAGCAAATAAAAAGTTTATTACTCGTCACAACCCCTGGAGGAGTAGTGGCTGAAATTGCACTTGAATGTGACAGTGAAATAGAAACATCAGGAGAACCAGAACCAGAACGAGAAGACAACACGAAATGATAGAAAATATGAATCTGCTTCTTTTTTTTCAACCGCAAAGTAGTGGAAATGGAAGGAAACGATTTTCAAAGGAAATGAGTTGGGTGCAGTCAACTTGTAGAAACTATACGGCTCAAATGTGGGGAGAAAAATCCGTGAGACAAGGAGGTCCCACGTACCATCCTCATCCTTGGTGTTGCAAACTGTTATACTGCTTTTATTTTTTTTTTTTCACTCGAGGGAATTGAAGGGCATGCGAGAAACGTGCTTGAAGAACTGGTATTTCCAGTTCTACCTATTTACTTGCCCTTTGGTGTTCGCATTTGAAATAAAAAAAAATTATTTTCAAAAGAGCAAAAGTTTTCGGGGAAACCTCTGAGTCACATAAATGATTAGGGACTTACATGTATCCTAAATCCTTGCCAGGAATATTCACCGGATAAAATTCTGTGGGTGGGGTCTGGGGTTATCGAAGTGTTTCACTCTACCATCCAATTTGTTTGAATTTGATTTAAGCGCCATTTTATGGAAAGTACAGTGGTGTTTGCAAAAAATTAAAGTGGTATTTTACTTTTATCGAAGTTATTTTTTGGTGGCTGTCATTTGATTTATCCGCGTTATTGCTGACATACGACCCCAAATGCTGCAAAAAGCTGTCAAAATGTGGGTCTCTCTGCTGGAATTTTTTCGGCCACTTGGCTGAAATCATTTTGAGAAAATAGTGGCAAACCTTTATATCTTTATAAAAAGCTAGGTTCTTGGCATTATATGCGTTTTGCTTGTTGTTGAAAGCTAAACATTTAAAAAAAAATATCGAACGATTAAGCACGAGTATCCTTTAAAAATGTTTTATGTATGTTGTTTTGAGTACAGCCGTCAAGCCGTGTTAAGCTGAAAATCATTCAATTTTGCTTAATTCTCTTCATAGCATAAAATTGAACGTTTCTCTTTCTTGCATTCAAATTGGAAAAATGTTATTTCCTTAAAGGAAACACTTGTGACTGTAAGTTATTGTGATTACTTGAGTATATATTCGGAATTTGCCCTCTCAAGCATGGACAAATCGGAGTGTAGTGTAATAAATTTGCTGGCGTAAGTCAGGCTCTAAAACTGACTTGTAAAGTAACAAAAACTTTACCGCATGACATCAATCTTAAATCTTTCTGTATGAAGAAATAAATGGGGGAAGGAAAAGGCTTTTGTATCTATGTCGTCCTGTAAATTGAGATACAGAAACACAACGTACCGCATTGAAGTAATATTTTGAAACACTGCCAAAATAAATAAAATAAAATGATGCGTCTATAGTTTTTTGCAATAATTTAATCTGGGTCGATTCCTATGCTTGCGAAGGGCAGCAAATGCGTAGGGAACCTAAATAAATGTTTACATTGGCAAAATAAAATTATTAAGACAAAAAAAAATTGATTTGAATATCCGAACGGGTTTACAAATTGACGTGTATGATTTAGGCAACCCAATAATTGGCTTTTAACTATAGCACGACTGAAATATGGCAGAGCTGTAGACGCCACAAGTGGTATGTTTTATAGGGAACTCCGCATTGTCTTCGCTGTTAATTTTTTCTTACCGTTTTGACGAAAGTTGTTTTACTAAGACGCCTATTAAGACGTCTAAGACTCTGCCTTTTTTTTAGCAGAAGTTTTTTGTTTTTTGAAACAGATGAGAAATAGAGAGACATTAAGCATTACCATCTACTTAATATCACCATTCCGTTTCAATGCTTTGTTTTGAAATACAAAATGGAGGAAAGTTTCTTTGAGCAGCACCCTATCGAGTATGCGAATACTATAGAACTACACACAAGCTTTGGGGGATGTAAATAAACAAATAAATTCATCATAAGCTCGGTATGAGCCAGGATCTAGCGCCTTTCTCTCAGCCACTTAAGTAAGGAGTACGGATAACATACAGGTGGAGCAACAGTGAGTAACCCCAATACCTAGTGCATTTCTCAGAATTGAAAGAATGGATGGGACCTACAATTTTTGGTCGTTTCCGAACGGCTAATCGAGAAAGCTTTATTCATGGCATGTTTTTCCATGGCCATACCCATGGAAAAACATTTTTGTTTTCTGTTGGGATTCGAACCACGAAACCTCCAGCGTAGGTTCGAACCACTACGCCATGGGTACCACCACACAGGAAAGAAAGGGTCACTTTAAAATAAGATGAGGCTCATATTGTTGCTTATCCGTTTAAGGCAGCATAGTTTCAATGCAATAAAATGGATACCACTTCAATCCTGTTGTATTTAAAATGATCTTCTTTTACTTTTGTAGTAGATTACTTTTTAATGTAATCATCTACTGTATTACTGAAAGCAAATGATTCACTTAAAAATAAAACCATACCATCAATATTAACATCCACTGTAAACTGACTGTTTTCTGGTAAGTTTTAAAATTTTTCACTGTAAATATGAAGAGACTAGCCACTTTATTGTTTACTTTATGTCTAATTCCCCTTAAATTTTTTAGACTATCTGCTTGTTTACGACATATTATTCTTTTGAGTATTTATTTCAAAAGCCCTTACAGATTGCTTCGAGGCCCGACATACACAAAAAGCATTTTAGATCATACTGAAATTCGAAAACCACAGACGGCCAACATAATAGTCTCACGCTTATAACAGGAGTATGACGGTTTAGACAGATGTAAGTAGGCTTACATCCTTTAAATCAAATAAAGCTTGGAGTAACTCATCTGGCCAGATCTGTTCAAAACTAATTTTGCCAGAATATACTGAAAAAACATCAAAATTCCTACTGAACCAAAATAGGAAAACCCTAAAAATTTGCACAGGACTACTAACCGGTCACTGTTCTTTAAAGAAACATATTCATCAAATGAGGCTGGAAGCGGACCCCATATGTAGACTACGCCTCGAAAATTAAGAAACATCTGCACATTATTACAGAATGTCCAGTACTTTTCCGCCTTAGAAAGCAAATACTTGACTATGAGATCATCCCCCTAGATAAACTAAAACTCATTCATCCAAGAACTTCTGGTTCAATTCAGGAGCAGGAGAACTGCCATTAAACCTCACATGGGCTGGCACAATAGGTTTCATTCAGACACCGCAGTGCCCAGAACTGATCAAGTTCTACCCGTCCCCTAAATCTATCTATCTATCTAAGTGGGTTTAGTAGAATTTAGCCAGATCCAAACATTCCAGCATTTTCGGTGACTTTAAATACAAATATGTACGTGGTTTTCCCAACGAAGGTTATTGTTTAGAGTACTGATAGGTTTTCTTTGTTATGAATTCCTTTCATGTAAAGCGTTGAAGACAAAAGCATTGAGCCTTAGCGACAAAAGACAATAGTAGGTTTTTAATTGTAATCAAGCTCGGTTTTTATTACCCATGCTGTCTGTGGTGCTCGTTACATAATGGTTAGCACGTCTGTCTGTAGCGTGAGAGTTCGAAATTCGAAGCCTAGAAACATAACAAGGCTTTTTCATTGACATTGACATTGAATGAACGAAGTTCATGGGTAGGGCTATAAATCAACTGCCTAAATTTTTTTTTATCTCAAATTTCAACCAAATTTCAAAATGCTGTAGTCAGTAAAAGCGAGGAAATGGCAAGTCCTCTGACATTAAATTCATTGCCATGCAAAACGCTTTCTCGACGAGCCGTTCGGAATCGGTAGAAAACTGAAGGTCCCCTTCCTTCTCAAGGCATGGTTGTGAGAAATGAGCTAGGCCCATGGGCTCCCCGCTCTGTTGTTATTTGCGTCACCTTAAGATTCAAAAATGTGGCAACCTTAAATTGTTCCTTTTATAGCGAAAGATTGGAACAGAAAGTTCACTCGTATCCCGTTTGTCTAAAAACATCTTCAAAAAAGACTTCTGCTAATACTCGCAATCAAATTAATTTTGCGATAGTTCTAAGGCTACGTATGCACTAAATACACTGACAGGTCGTCTGCACCAGGCCAGAATGAGATTCATTATTTCCGCTCTTAACTTAAATGCGGGCTAAAATTACAAAAACTACTTTTATGACTGCTGTTAAGAGACGATTTGTTTATTTTACACTGAAAGAATGGCAACAAGAATTCGAGTTATTTGAAAATCCCAAAAAAAAAGAAAACATTTTTTTTGTTGAACCCCAAATAATTTTTTATCGACACAATCGCCATTGCTCGGGTGCTTAAGCCCGAAATTAGCTTGTGGGCAAAGTAAAAGCTACAAAAATGTTGGACCAACTCTATTTATTACCTTCTCTGATGATAAAATTCATATATGATACCTTTTCTCTTACAAACTCCATTTTCATTTACCTTGAACGAGCTTGAGCTGAAATGCTTTGAGGAACAATTGAAAATAAGAAAACTCCTTTCAAGTATGTGTGTACGTACAACGTACATTTGTGCATCATAAGATTGTTTCCTTATTTCATTTCTATGTTCAGGATAATAACTAGAAAGTTCACCGACTCCTATTAATTCATAGCAGTTAACAATTCAAAACACTCAACACAACAGTGTCGCTGTCATAAATTCCACAGTTTTATGAAACCCACCACTGTCTGTGACCGTTAATTTCATGGGCAATCGACAACACTATTCATACCCGAGAGCCGAGACAGCAATGGCAAAAAAACAACAACAACAACAACAGCATACAGCAAAAAGCTTTCACCTTTTACCACACGCACACATTCTCATTCCCTTTACCATTATCCCTTTTTAACACAAGCACATAAAGGAAAACTCACAATTCATTCCTTTTCTCACATCACCGACGATATCGCTCCGTCTCTCACTACAACTCAATGCTTTTTCTCTTCTCGGAGCACACGACACCATACACACGGGAGCAGCAAAACAGTTGATTTTTGCAACCAAACTTGGCGAATGGCACAAGTTGCTTGTTTTAGATTATAACGGTCAGTGAGGGTGGAAAATTCGTCACCACAATTCGTCTTCGTCGTCGTTTGTCGTCGGTTCTGTCGAGGCTCATTAACGGCGGTTTTTCCTTTAAAACACTCCAACTTACTTTTCTCATCGCACATACGAGTATACAACTCAACTTCACATTTTCCACGCGAACATAATAAAAGAATAACTGTTATTATCGGAAATGATTAAGTTCGAGTTACGCAAATTGAAACAAAGAGTTTTGTTGGGTGTTGTTTTATATCTTTCCTTTACAATCAGATCGTGGATTTAGGGGAATAAACACACATACACACAGAGAGACTCACATTCGACTCTTCATCTGTCATTTACTTTTTCCACAACGACAAAGGTTGGTTGTTTTCTTTTGGAAAATTTTTCCTCGAACGAATCCTTCGACGAGCGCGAAGTGGGTGTAGTTTCCACATTGGAAAAAAAAGGATGTGCATGACGTCATTGATGTATACATTATCACGTCACCAATGGGCTTACCTACTTTAAAAACACTTGGAGAAGCACACAATTATACTCATCGTCGTCGCTCATCCTCGATGGACACCGCCGTGAATTGCATAAAAATGTAGCTGCAGGACTCGTGCAAAATTATATCAAAACAGTAGTTGATGCATTCTTTGTGTGTCGTCCGCGGCACAAATAAATTTTTAATCACACTAACTCACACATACACACGCGAACACACAAACCCATACACTCAGTCATATGGCAAAAGAAAGTGTAGTGAGTGAAACTATCCTTTTATTGTGGGAGAAATATGAAATAATTAAAATCTTGTGAAAAATGAATTCTTTGCATAAATATTAAATGCATTATGCCCGTTGTCCGTATTCTCTGTCTCGGTAATTGAAATGTCAAGTGGAAAATTCATATTTTGATGAAAAATCTAAATCCAATCGGACGCGACGGACGTGACGTGAATGAGGGATACAAATCCTTGTTTTCGTTTCTCGTCATTGCATCAAGTGAGTTGTTCTTCCCACGAAAAAAAAAAGGAAGAGTTGTGAAATTAAATGAAAAGAAAATAAGTGACCAGTGTAAACAAATTTAACTAAGTGGTGCTGAAGGACATCTTTTGAGAGAAGTACCTATTAGCAGATGCAACCGAAAGAAAGGATTTGTTTTGAATTGGGAAAACATTTGGCATTCTTCTTACATAACTCAACGTCAACGTCAGAGTCAACGACGACGACGACTGTGACAACTTTATTTCGATTTCTCTTAGGATAAAATTCTAGAAAATACATAAAATTTAAGTGCGTTCCTTTCGAAAATAAGAAATTTAAAAAATCCTCGGTAAGGATGTGTACTGTGTATGTGTGTTTGTGTGGAGCATAATCGTTTTCATTCGTTGGCTATGGGCTCTGAAATGAAAATAAAAATAACTAAGCACCCACCTGTTTCTAGGAACAGTTATAATAACGGACACAAGAAAGGTCTATTAGCTAATGTTACAGTCGACCAGTAGACGAGGGTGACAGTGACAAATTATGGTGTTCAAGTTTAAAGTTACTCGATGGCATTGTGGCCATGTAGTTTTTTGGGTTTTTTGGTATGTTTTCGTTGTGGGCTTTGCAGAAAGGTATTTGAAATATGTACCTACTAAGCTGCTTCTATTCTCGTGTGTTGACAGAAAAATGTGCTCAGGCATGGATACCTTCATTGTTGGAATCAGATGTAGTGTTGTTGGATAGTGCGGGGGATTCTGTATCTATACGGAGATGTAGTAGAATATTTATGTGATGAATATCATGAAAATTGCATGCTACTATAAATTAAGGATGTCAAAAGGAGTAGCATCAAGGGAAGCCTGTTTGTGTTCTATCGTGTGAAACAGAATTAGTTTTTCTTCGTTTCTTTTCTTTTTTTTTTGTTTCTCAGACTATTTTTGGTCCTTTAAATTTTTATTTTGAGATAATGTCTCTATTATTTTGACAAAACAAAACGTGCATTGGCATTTGCGAGTCGGTTTACTTTAGTCAGTTTTATGGAAAAAGTGTTCTCTTACATGGCATGAATATTAATAAGTTTTTGGAGTTCTTCGATATGCTGCGGGCTATGCTTAGCTATGCGACTAACCAGACAGGCGGCTCACTAGTGGAAGAGTTGTGTTTCCTTTGAAATCGCAATACTCGTGCCACTGATAGAGATAAAGAAAGCAAAGAAGGAGTTGATTGTCCTTTGAATTTTTTTCGTGGAGACATCTTCCAATTACTTTGAAATCTTGCTTGACTCAAGTTTCAAATGAAATATTCAAGGAAATTTCACAAAACCTAGATGTTGCAATGGAGCGTGGGTATTGTTCATTTGAAAATAAACACGTGCAGTACATACCTGTCTATTAAGCAAGTCACTATAGAAACTGCTTCAGTCATAAGAAAAAAAGCTGTATTTTGTGTGGGTAGGTGGATACTTGTTAGGAAACATGTACCTCTATTCTTCGTCTATTTGTTGTCTTTTCAAGTCTTATGAAATGTTGTCACCTTAAATGAACCTGACTCCTTTGTCCTTAGAGATTAGGATTATAAAAACCTCTTGCCAATCTTAAAAACTAAATAGTTCTCAATAATTTTGTTCTATGCTGGCTTTGTTCCTTCGGAACTTTTAAAAGCAGTCACTTCTTCTGAGGACATATTATTTGCTTAGCTTAAAACCTGTTTACTTAAACAGCAGTTTATAAATTTGTATGTATTACAAAATTAAAATTGCCAGTAGAAGGAAACTATGATTTGTTTAGATTTTCGTTGGTTTTCGGGTTCATTTTTGCATTCGCTCACGCACCACATTTGGCTTGTGGAAGCTTTTGCCTTTTGAAAGCTCTGTAAATGGTTGAAACTGAGAACCACGGTTTATTTAAACTACGTTAGCATAAAATATTTTTAAATTGTTCTGTGAGTTTCGTAATTTGTTTTGTCAAACAATCTTAAAGTTTTTCTATTTAAGAATTCATAGCAACCAGGTACTTGATTACGTTGCATAGTCCAATTTATGTTGCTGAAACCCCACGATAATTTCGGTGCTTTCATTGAACCAACATTTTTGCCTATTGATGTAATCGACAAAAATTTAAAAGCGTCCATTTACTTAAACTTGAAACTGAAGTACTTTATAGACGATTTTACCACAAAGTTGAGTTTTAGTCTTATAAAACGTGACCAATCCTGTATATTTAACCAGTTTTGAAATCTGTTGAAAAAAAGAAGATGTATACATTTTTGGTGATATTTTTGGCTTACCAAGACTTTCTAGTTGTTGTAACACAAGGCTGGAAGTCTTCAAGTCGTGAGCCACTTGTAGGACTATGTTCATTTCAATTGTAGCTTTGTGTTTAAGAAATTTCTTACGCTTGTTGTAATTCGCTTGTATAACAAGTACTTGTGGTTTTGTATTGCAGACCCCTAGTATCAAATTCAATTGACAGGCACCAACTATTAAACCACTTTCATTTTTGAAAATAAAGTGACAACTACTTTGAGCGATATTTTATTCATTCAGAAGCTTATGACAGGGCTTATTTTGGTTTTTAGAATCCTATCTGTGAAGATAACCATAACCCAGGCATTAAAGTTTGTATTTACAAATCCTGAAATCTGTTGGCCAACAATTGCTATTTCCGCAATAAAAAAATAAAAGACTTGTGGTGATGAAGAACATCTATTAGAGGCGTAGTTCTGTACGCTTTTATATATATGTACTCTGCCCTTTATTTTGTCTTGACATTTAATATTGTACCTTGGCCTGGATTAGACATTTTTAATGTTTTCTTAGACATTGTTAAAATAAAGTCGAGAAGGAAGACACACTTGTGGCAAATTCGTACTTAACAAGAATCAGTGCAAGTCGATAGAACGTTTCAAGTTTGACCATTATAACAGAAGTCAACACTAGCGGGGTCAGCGGTTAATAAATATGTGTCAAAATTTCTTACATCAACAAATAGACTATTTTATTTTAGCTTTTCTAGGAAACTTCAATCTTGCTAATGAAGCGTGTGCTTCAGAAATAATTGACTCCCAAGTACCTTTATATCACTGAAACTAAAACTCCGCCCGTCGACCAAACAGATATTTTTCCATATTGTTTGTGTGGTTCTTGATAATTTTTGAATATTATTTATATTTGTTGTAATGCAGCATGAAATTTAAATTTGGAATTAATTAATATGATTGTAAATATTGCATTTCTCTTTGGCTTTTGTGTGGCTATAATGAGATTTAACTATGTGGTCCACAGATACGAACTACATGGAGTATTTTATTTGATGTTTTTTATAATTAGGTAACATCATTCGAAAATCTGATTGTCAAGTAATAATTCATCAGCCATTACTACTCTGCGAAGGGAGATATTCCATTACACATAGGTTGATGACGCTATTCAAATATGCAATTAGTTTGTTATGATAATGAGCCCTAATTCAATGCAAAAAAGAGGATTACTTATCATAGAAGTATTTTTGAAATGAAGCATAGTTTTCGTTCAAGCTTTAGTGAGGTGATGTAGAACTTTGAATTCAATAAAGTTTCTGTATTGTGTGAAGCGTTTTTATGAAACTAATTTCATTTACAATCATCATTTATCATCGTTTACAATCATCTTACAAAAAATAACAAATTACCCACACAAAGTAGAAGCCGTTGAGAACGAACTCACTTCCGTTCAATTGAAAATAAATTGGAGTTTCTAGTTGCTGAATTGATTGCATATGTAAACTCCTTAGCTAATGATCTGAGAACTTTGTTATAAATATTCCAAAGTATGAATTTTTAAAACTACTTAACAATAACATAGTATTATGGAAAGGTCTGATGTGGGTCTACAAGGGTAGAATTAAGGGCCATACATGGAACTTAATACTCTTATTTAACTGATCGTGTTTATATAGATTATACACCGACCATGAGCTTGCAAGTGTCATTGATGGGTGCTCGTTCGCTTAATACGAACTTTTTGAGTAATTAGAGGCGAAAATACTCGTGTTACTCGTGTCGATTCGTTTGAAACGAAACCACCCAGTCATTTCTGATGAAAAAGATAATTAGCATTCATATTGGTCGGTCAATCTGAAGCATAGTGAGTTGAAAACTTCATGGTCTGAATCGTGTTGGTTCGTTTAACACGAAATAACTAAGTCCATTCTGATGGAAAAGTCCTGCCAGATAGAACTTTTTTATGCTACTTTGGAAAATTATCAATTCTTAGTTGATTTTTTGAGTAATTTTCTGTACAACTCAAGGAAAGTTACTAATACCTTCACCGCCTTTATCAGTGTTTTATTTAAATAGCAAGGAATATTATCTTTAGTTTAAAAATCGATCGAATTTTGGCAGCACCATGAGTTTGTCAACTCAAATGATTTTGATTGTACAGCAGGATAATCCATTTTCATCAGAAATAACTGTGTGATTCTGTTATAATCGAACCAAAAAGAATCACACAATGTGTTTTAACCCTAAAATGACTCCATTGATATCGTGCTACACAAATTAACACGACTCGCACCGTGGTCGCATATTGACACTTCCTGTATAGTAAAGCCGACTTGTGTCAACATTTTTTTGATAGCATTATCCACGTCTTATACCAGTAAACGAAGATGTTTGGGTGTACATTTTATTAAACTGATTTTCTGCTATGCTCTTGGATGCACTGAATTCAAATCAATTATTCAAATTTGGTTATACATCCTCAACATCTGAAATTTACCACTTAAGCAAAAAAAACTCTATCTTCTTCTCCATTTTGGGAGTGTGTGACACAGACATAAGGTTTGGATTCAAAGCCTCAAAATATCAAAAGTTGGGGATCGTAAATGTACAAGGCACTTTTCTTTCAGTAGTTTGAGTGGTGCACTTGGCTTTATGGGTCTGTCTGTTATGTGAGGAATCTCAGATATATCAAATTGTTTTTCAACGAGTATCATCTTCCGCAGGAAATTGGCAGGTCCTAGTAGAATAAATCATCAACCAACCGTTGCTTCTTTGGGTTGAGAAGACAATTGAGAAACAAAACTCCCTCCAGAAAAACCAAGGTAACCATGTATAAGATCTTGATCACCCCAGTTCTGCTTTACGGCGCGGAAGCATAAATCTTATGGAATGCGGATGAGGAAACTCTTGGTCAATTCGAAAGAAAAATTCTCCGAATGATCTTTGGTCCCGTATGCGAAGAGCGGATGGACCCAAAAGCTCTGGCTCGTCGGGTTTTCGAAAGCACATTGCAGGAAAATCGCGGAAGGAGAAGACCTTGTCTTGGGTGGCGCAATCAAGTGGAAGAATACATCAACCGACTTAGAGTGCAAAACTGGAGAGAGCTCGCCCGTAATCGATGTCGTTATAGAAAGATGTTGGTTGAGGAACAGAACAGACTACTCATTTATGTCTTCGAAATCGTCTTACATTTGTTAGATCCTTCCATTCCTCGTCAGTAATTGATCCAGGGCCCTTTGATCGTGAAATTTTATATGACACGTACTCGTACACGAAAGCACACGAACTTTCCTGAAATCATCTACCTATTACGTTCTTCCTTTTTTTGGATTTGGATGATTTTCTTTTATTCCTCAATACCCGCTTTGTGTCGATTATTTCGATTTTTTATTATTTTGCGTTCCTGACCTTGTCGTGAAAGTCAACACAGGTGCTTGTTAAATGAAAATGATAGCTCAATTGTATTATTGCAATAAAATTGAAATAAATAACGTAGTTAAGCTTATCCTGACACAACCCATAAGTTTAAAAAATCTCCCTCTAAATGCGCCTTGCCAAAATTCAAAAAATAAATCTCTCTCTGAGTTAATCACGATTGTTCAACAAAAAAGTATCAAAAAACACATACCTACAATTAACATGAGCTTTTTGCAATACGCTGCGAGTACATCAATTGAGGATTTGTCACATAGCTCAGAAATTCATTGAATGTTCGGAGTTGGGAGAAATACAACAGAGCTGTACTGTAACTATAACTAATTGCCATAGAGATAAACCGATTGACTTTGATATTTACATTCCACTCAATCATTGTGTTATCTTTGTCAAACTACTGACAAATTTATAGTTTCGATGTATTAAACAGATGTTTTGTGCACTGCCACCAACAAATATGGGCTAGCATGAATATAGAAGAAGACTCTTCAACTTAAATGACGAGTTACAATCATTTTGCCTCATTAAATGACAAAAACTGAAAATAAAAGACAGTTTATTTGACGGGAAGGTTTCTTATCAAGTTCATTTGACAGTCACTCATAAACAATCTTTATCGATTTGATTCGTATAAGAGGGAGAGTCCTTTTAAGAACACCTGGCTGTTGGAAATTCTGCAGCGAATTGAATACATTTTCCTTTTTGGAAAATCCGCCATTTTAATTAATCTTATTACTTTGTGGAACAAATTTATTTTTTTCGTTATCAACTTATAAGTGAATTGGCATTCATATTTTATTAGCCTCGTCACGCACTTGGCTGTGGCAGAGAATTTACGATTTATGGTTTGCCACACCAATTTCGTAAGTAATTTCTCAATCGACTGCCCCTCATCGTTAACCCGAAAATGTGCTCGATAACTAGTACTGCGTATAGTTTTTCTCTTTCAGTAGTTATTTGGCAACTGCACGGGAATAAGAAGTTAATTTTCTTTTCGCAAACCGCAACTCAATTACCAACTTTTTATTTTAATCAATTATTTTTTAATGTCATTAAGTCCACACAAGCCTGGTAACTCCTCTTTGCTTCCTTGTCGCATGTAGGTGGTACACATCCGTTTATTTACACATTCTTTTTCCATTCTCGTATAAAACGAGGTGATTCAACACTTAAAAGTAGCACATTTCATAGACGAGCTTCAAACAGAATCTCCATTCCATTAAATTAAGCTTGTTAACAACATCCAAGGAAATGACGATTTCCTCCGTCACCGCACTGAGAGCTCCACTCAGATGTTTTCAGATGTGCTAGAGGTAGTACATCGATGCAGGGATTGTATGCAAGTCGGGGACAAAGTCCCTCGTCCTGTGTTTATATTTTGTGCATGCAACACAATGCTGCTTGTTTTGACGGAAGTACCATTGTCAACATAAAACCACAGATTCTTTGTGGTGCACCATCGTACTGCCAACAAACAGACACCAAGATTGAAACAACATTTATTTAGTGCAGAATGTTGCGTATACGCCAGAGTGAATGTGCGGTGAAATCGAAATACAGTTTATGGAAAGAGCTTTTTATTTTGGTTGAGAAATTTTTTTAATTTTGAAATAATTATGGTGTAAGTGGAGGGAAAGTTTTTGAAAAGAAAAAGCCTGAGCAGAGCACATTAAAAGGGTTCCATTAGTGGTGTGGTTTCCTCTTTTTTGTTCACACTTCATCGCAGCGCAGCTACTTAGCGAATCTATGGGCGACAAAACTTAATGAGAAAGAAAATGGTGGGAAAACTAAAAAGTTTACATTCTCAATGATCAATTGGAATTTTTTTTTTGTTTTTTTTTTCGTCTGGGTTGCCATCAACGAGTTGAGAATCGCTTTGATTGACGTACAAAATGGAATAAGGATTTATTGTGAAATGATGTTGATAAGTTTTTGGAATTCAGCACAGATGAAAAATATTTTTTTAAGAGGATCTGAACAAATTCCACTGAGAAGAAAAGAAGAAGGTGTCCAAATTTGATGATATTAATTAAATTAAGGCTAAAAATGCCTTCAATGTCAAAAAGTTATTGAAGGTCTCATAAGGGTGTTCCACTATGAAACTTTGACGAGTGGATGTTATATTTGCTTACGTGCAGAGTTTTGAGGCTGTAACGTTTCTGAGTGTATTTCGGATTGTATTTGATTGTTGTTTTATTTCTGGAGTGAAACTTCTTTAGAATCGTTGTGATTTAAAGCTCGATGAAACGAAAATGCGTCACGACAGGGAAACGGATCCGTAAGTGTATAAGATTAAGCCAGTAAGGGCATGAGATAGACTACATCATATTCAGGTTCTCCTCTTCGTGCGATGCTACCTAGCGTCCCCCTTGTCGTTTACTAGACATTGTCCAAGTGGATGCACCTTGTGTATTTATATAATCGATAAGTCAATTTCTACAAACGAACCTCGTAATAGGTCAGTTAGCTTCATGCATATAACAATGCTTTAGTGTACAACAAGCTTGTTGTATAACTAAAGTGAAACATTTTAGCACCGTGTTTTTTGTGTGACTCGATGAAACGAAAAAGCGACACAAAAAAAGTAATAAATTCACAAATAAGATTTAGTCTGCGAGAGAATGAGGAGGGAGTGTTTCATTTTGATTTTCATCTCCTTTTGGCTTTCGTAGTCGACTTGTCTCTTCTGAGGTTTCATATCTGCCCGATTTGAACTGCGCACACACACTTTTTTTTTAAGATAATCTATGCAGTGCACTGAAGCCCGTGTGCCCGTAAGCACACGTCTGCCTGTTACGTGGGAGTTCGTGGTTGGAGTTAAAAAATATCGAGGTTGTTTTCCACGAGCATCGACTTTTATAAGGAACTGGCATAAGTGTCTTGAGAGTAGATAGATAGATAGATAGATAGATAAATTCATTTTTTATTCAACTTTCACTTAAAAATAAGTACAATTATCAAAAGTATAAATACATAAGTGTAGGAGAATAAAAACTAATCATTCAATAACTTGATAGTTAGAGTTGAATGACGAACAAAGAAGATTTATATAATAAATTAATAGAATAACTGATGTGGGGTACTTTCAGTTGTTCTACCGAGAGAATTTTTACATTTTCTTATTTGATTTTAAGTAAGTTAAAGCAGAATTTGATGCGCATATAATGTAGTATAAAAATTAAAATTATCTAGATCTACGTTCAACTTTTATAAATAGATTCTATTACAATATTGTTCATTGTGAAAAGCCAGATTTTAATTTTTTTCAAATAGGAATTATAGTTGTAAGTAGTTCTTATTTCAATTGGAAGTTTATTAAAAATATACGAGGATGTTATAATGTAAAAGTTCATAAAATGAGTTTTGTGTGGAATTTGGTTATTAACAAGCGCAAGATTATTTATTCGCAGGTTGTATATTGACGAGTTCCTTGATAGAATGTTACCGCTTTGTTTATAAAACTCTTTCAATACCTTGAATACATACAGATGATGATAAAGGCAAAATTTTTAGCTCACAAAAAGGGGCCAGCTTTAAAATCGTTGACACTTTTTACAAATTAGACAAATTAAATGATTTTGAGCCGTCAACACGGGCTTTGAACTACTGGCATATGCACCTCCCCAGCTTACTAAACCATATTGAATTTTAGACTGAGCAAGACCATAGTAGATCGTTGTGAGAACTTTCTTCGAGCAGAGTTGATTAAGGTGGTACATTTTACGAGTAACTAGGTTCATGTATGTTTTCACAGATTGTATGTGAACTTTCCAGTTGAGATTGCAATCTATGATTACACACAAATATTTGAAAGAATCAACATACTCAATTTTAAAACAGCTCGGTAGACAGTTTTTACTTTCAAGAAAATTACAAGAACCACAATCATGTAAGGGCAAAACAAACCTTTGACATTCATTTGAGTGAAACCAGAAATCATACCGTTCATGAAAGCCAGACGATAATCTAAAAAACATAATTTTAGTTTTTTCACTTATTAAAAGTTTATGGTAGGCAAACCAAGCTCTCAATAATTGCAAATCCTTATTTATGTTACTAATACATTGAAAATATGATGCTTCAGAGTAAGTGAAGGCGATATCATCAGCAAATGCTCTACGATTTCCAGAAAAGTCTTGGAGGAATAGTGAGTTTATATAAATCAAGAAAAGGATCGGACCAAGAACCGATCCTTGCGGAACGCCATTTTTCAACCCTAAGACGTTTCTGAATATACCATTAACGGAAACTTTTTTGTACTCTCTCCACCAAGTATGACCTAAGCCATTCATATGTTTGACCTCTGAAACCAGCATTATAAAATTGTCATTTATCGACATGTCAAACGCCTTTGTCATGTCGATAAATAACGCCATTGTAGTGCGGCTTTCATTTATGCTCGTATACAGATCGCAGCATACTTTGAGGATAGCATCCTCTGTAGATCTTCCAGGTCTGAATCCATATTGATAATTTGAAAAGAAATTAGTTTTGTCAAGATAAGAGAGTATACGTGACTTCATTAATTTTTCAAAGATTTTTGAAAATGTAGGAAGTATCGAAATAGGCCTATAATCAGATAAATTTTTTCGACTGCCTTTTTTGAACAGTGGAATCACTTCAGCGCTTTTCAACATGTTTGGAAATTTTCCAGTATTAACACTGAAATTAAAAATATGGCAAAGAACATCTGCAATCTCCCAAGATATATTTTTTAAAACAGCAGAAGATAAACCATCACTTGTGCAAGATTTTTTGTTCTGAAGGCCGTGAATCAAATTGCAAATTTCCACAGGAGAAAACTCTTCGAAACGAAAACTAGTTATTTGCGTATTTTCTTTTTTTAAGATATTGTTAATATTACAATCACATTTTTTATGAAATGGCATTGAAGGTTTTATCTCCTCGGTTGTGTTGACAAAGTAACTATTGAACTTATTTGATATAAGTTGAGGATTAGAGCTTATAGTGTTATTTATTACGATATTCGAAATTTAATTTGAATGAGATTGTTTGCCCAAAATGGAATTAACTACTTCCCATTCGCGTTTGATATTGCTTTAGCACGATTTAACAAGTTGGAGTAGTATGAGTCACGTAATTACATTGTCACAAAATGAATAGCGTTTTCTCACTATAAGTCGGCATTAAACTGTCGAAATCGAAAAAGTTCTCCAATTCAGTGTACCTGTCGGTCTGTAACTCTGCCTGTCTATGAACTTACAGCTAAAACGGTGTGGTCTATTTTTTCTTATAAACCTGCTACAAACAACCATTTTGTACATCACTTTATAGAGTTACTAAAGTAATCAGACTTCTAGGTTGAAAAATAAGTGTAAATGTCAAAAAACCGCTATAACGATACTAATTTGCAATCGTAATGGTAAAATTTGTTTGTGTCGCAAACGCCTCAACGATTTTGGCATAAGTTTATGTAATCAATTTATTTCTTATTGATATACATATTGAAGTTCGTCCTTTATGTCGTTTCCTGAAAAGATTTTAACGAAACACAATTTCTGATTATTGTCGGTCGCTTCGATTACGTTACATGTCTATATTCACTAGAAAACTTTTTATTTTTTTCAATTTTCGACATCAAATTGCTTCATTTTCTTAAAATGATGTGTGCAACTGAGCCTAAAAATGTTGCAGCTTCCATACTTGGCTTTTCAGACAGTTTTTTCTTTAGTAAAAAGTGAAACTGTTTCTCCGATTTTGATAAAAAGATTTTGTTGTATTTGCAAAAAAAAAATTTGAAAACAAAGCTTTTTAATATTCAAATATTGATTGGAAAAATTTCAGAACATTGTATTCCACAATTTTAAAGCAACCCTTCAGTATTTGGCCCTTTTAACAAATAGCGATATTTGCAAAAGGCTACTCGCTATCGATACGTTGCAATTACGCTTCGCGATACTCCCTGTCATTTAAATCGGTCGTTTTGTATCATTCAAACAATTTCATGGATCCATTCTCGCAATTTATAGTCGTTCTATGTCGTAGCAATCGTTTTTTTTACCTCTCGGTTCGTGATTCCAGCCCCAGAGTTTCACTGTAGAGTCAAATGCGGCACAGTTGTCGCACTTTGCCCACAAGTTGAATTTGACCGACAATCCTCGACCGGAAACCCTCGTTTCCATTTTGTTATCAGTTGGTTTGAAATCAATTTAAAGAAGTTAAACGTTTTCGCTTTTTTTGTGTTTGTTACAGTGGAGAATGTAGAAAGCCATATTAAGAACTTGAGTAGCAAACATTATTTAATTTCAAAAAAAAAAAAATACACTCAATAAATAGGAAATAAAGAATCTCAAGTGTAGGCGAATGCAGCGGTTAATTCAAACAGGACACTGTCCTTAGTTTCACCTCAGAAAAAAACTGATAGTGTTGCAAGCAAAGGGGGGTTCTAGTCGACTCTCTGCGTTACCATCTCTGTGTTTTACACCACAACTTTTATTTTATTTTTTATGGAAAATATCTCATATCTCATGAGAACAATTTCGTGCTCGAACTTAGTCGTGTACATTTTTATGAAATAAGGGCGTTGAAAATAATTGGTTCTAAAAAGCTCCAAATTGTTGCCCAATTCGTTTTGAACACATTTTTTTCACAGTCATGCTTATTTATGAATATTTTGCGGAGGTATACACCCTATACAGCTATGCACGTGCCGGAGAAAAAGTTGATCAATAACATTAACTCAGAAACATGTTTCTATTTCAATTATAATTTTTTTTTAACCTCTCCTCGCCATTGCCTACGAACTCTGCTTGTCTCCTAAATTCTGAAGGTCTTGTGCCTCAATTCAAAAAAAGTCTCAAAAATCGATCCCACACCTTTTTCATTATGATTGTTTTAGTTTTTTTTTCTCTCCCTTTCTCAAGAGGAATTGTGGAAAATCCTTGTTAGTCATGACAGTCAGGTATGTTGTATAATTTTATGGCGTTCTAAGACGACATTTTTTCCTTCGCATTTTAACTTTCTCTGCTCTAGCAGTTCCCCGTTATATTAGGAAAATGAAAGAGCAAAAGCCTTTAAACACATTTATTATTCCAAATAATGTAGACTTTTGCCTTAAAGCATAAAAACACCCCTACGAGGAGGGGATGCGGTTTTATAATTATATTTTGTGAATTTTACTAGAAGTATGTAGGTATGAGGGTTCTTATAAAGGAGAGAACTTTTAAAGTTCAGCAGTTCTTAGAAAGAAGAGCCTTGGGAACCGTCGTCGTTCTCATAGCAACCATGTCACAATGAAATTACTTCTACATATTGTCTTGGCCTTTTGGGCTGCACACAACACAGTCAGTTGTAAGGATACTCGTATACAACATTCAAACTTTGAAATAAATGCAAAGTTCTGCGAAAGATAGTTTTTCTTTCGTTTTGAAATAAATTGCTAAGCATGAACAACTCTTCTAAGTCTACTCTGTGATAGTAAGGACTTTGCAATAAATTTAATCCCTATTAGGGGAAGAGAACACTTCTATTTTAAGTGATTTCAACCCTTGGTTATTTTTAGACGATTGACTTAACCGCCTGGCATTTGAAATAAGCTTCATTATGGTTTTCCGTGATTTGTTGATTAGAAAAGTTCAATTGCCTCTCGGGTGGCGCCGAACCGCATCACACATTCCATTTACTGTATGGGGATTGAAACTCTGAAACCACAAGAAGTTCATTGGCTTAAAATATTGACCGGCTTATCTCTGCTTCACCTGACTGTCCAATGTCCACGCCCTTAAAAATTCCTTAAGAAACTCAGTGAGTCAAGCAAATGGCAATATATCACATAACGTCTGGAGTTATGAGAGTCTAGACATAAATCAGTTCAGATGGCAGCTTACTCCAAGGTAAAATGATATAAATCCGCACATTATTCAAAGTCTTTCTTCTCGCAAAGTTTCTTCAGAGCGAAAAAAAAAGCTTTCATAAGTTGTCATTCTAAGTTGTTGACACATGGAACGTAATATCAAATTACACTCATAAGTGACCACATGCTTAATAAATCAATAACCAAGAACATTTTTTCGTTTCTATCTTTTCTCAAGGAAAGGTATGGGTGGGGAGCTTATTATGGGGTTTCCCTTATTTAAACGGATATTGCTACTTGTACCTGACAACAAGTCACTTTTTTTAATGGAAATTTAAATCAAATTCATCGGGTAATGGAATCCATTTAATCGAAATTTGCATTTGGAAGCTGGTCTCCAAAATTATTTTTTGAATGTGGGTGTTTTCCTTTCCTTTCTTTTTGGCGAGACCGATTGCTATGAGAGGTTATGTACCTCTCAAGCAATCGAAGCCAAGAAGTCGAAATGGTTTGTGTATTGTCAATAAACCACTTAAGCAATTTCATTAACAAGCAATGGTGAATAATAAATTGGATAAGTGTAGTGATTAGGAACTTAAATCATTAAATCTACAGGACACACAAATACGATATAAATTAGTCATCGAGTGATAAGTGTTAATTACAGGTGCCTTAATTGATGTTGTCTTTAATTGTTAATATTTTGGTTTGTTGACTTTTCAAAATTATAAATAAATAAGTAAATAGGGTGGCGCAACAGAGCGCGAAGCCCCTAGGCCTAGCGCATTTCTCACAACCATGCCTAATGAGGGAATGGAGGGAAGGGGGACCTACAATTTTCTGCCGGATCCGAACGGCTAATTGAGAAAGCTCTTTTCATAGCAATGAATTTACAAACGGAGGACTTGCCAATTCCTCGCGAAAAGCGATACCCGTGGAAAAACATTTTTGCCTCTGCTGGGATTCGAACCTCGAACATCTGGGTTATCAGGTGGACATGCTAACCATCACGCCACGGGTACCACTTTCAAAATTAGAAGAGACATAATTACACAACTGCCGAATTAGAGGGCGGCCGTGGTGCAGTGGTAGAGTGTTTGGTAGAGAGGCCGGATGCGTGGGTTCGAGTCCCGCTCTGGGCATCTACTTTTCTTTCAGCCTCCCAGTTTCATATGGACGCCGCCCTTGAGGTTATATATGTGAAATAACTAACAACTTATTTCCAACTACTGCAACACAAAAAAAAGGTCTGAGTTCTCCAGATTAGCATATAAGTCTCCTCTTTTTATAAAAAAAAAAAAAAAAAAAAAAAAAAAAAAAAAAAAAAAAAAAAAAAAAAAAAAAAAAAAAAACTGTCGAATTAGGAGACCATAGTTTAGAAGGTTTTGAGAAAGTAAAGGTTATATGCTAACGATTTAACCTCAATTGGAGAATTATGTTTGCGTTTGGGTATGACATTTGATGGTTTCGGGTCATGATGGCGGCTGTGTCATATCAGATGCGCCCTATAGAGAACATTACCTAGTGACATGTTAGAAGAAGTAACTTTATTCTATTTAGGAACGATATTATGAACTGGAACTGCAATTTGTAGGCGTCTAATGGTTCTTCGTTATAAGATTTCGCATTTGTATGTATTTTGGTCTTTATGGAATCACAGCTTTCCATCTTCCTGCTTCTGACCGGTGATCCATTTTTGTGGGACGAAATCATTCACAATTCTACAAGATTTGGATCTTTCCGTCCGAATTAAACCAAAGACTTGTGACGTCAGATTTCTTTACCTGCCGGCAGCTTTTATACCCTACTTTCCTTTTTTCGACAACGTTACCGGTTCGAAAGCTTGTGTTCATTGCTTTTTCT
This sequence comes from Melanostoma scalare, assembly GCA_949752695.1. Lineage (NCBI taxonomy): Eukaryota > Metazoa > Arthropoda > Insecta > Diptera > Syrphidae > Melanostoma > Melanostoma scalare. The sequence continues at coordinate 22,240,131 of OX456984.1, read as the reverse complement.
GTATAACTCTCAGGATCTACAGGTCTTTAAACATATAAACATGTTAAGTTGGCCCTACAATATTTTCTTCATGATTGAACGCTTTTACCTATCCTAATCTTTACTTATCAAGAACAATTTAACCTTTTATCGTCTTCTTGGTGCTCGGGGACTAAGCTATTGTCTGCCTGTTACTTGCGGGTTCGAGGCTCGAATCTCTAAAACGCCCAATCGCTTTTCTACTGGAATCGCCTTTCACGAGGATTGACAAGTGCTTCGAGGGTAATTACATTGCCATGAAAAGCGCGTTCCAACAAACCCGTGGTGTATTGGAAAACCCATTCAGTTAAAAAAGTAGAGTTTTTCTTCCCACTTCATTCATAACAAATTGCTTTACTGTTGATCATAGAAACCTGAGCTTTTCACACATCCTTTCAAATGAACCTCTGAAACTGGCATGTCTGGATCAGCACCACAGGCTTTCAGTGTATTTCAGACAAATTAAATGCAAATTCCAATCCTGAAGCCTGAACTATAATTTTTTGATACAAAATTAAAATAAAAGTGGAGTCAACGTCCCACCTTGTTTGATACCACGTAATACAACAAAGTTCTTGATGTTCTCGCTTTTGTTAGTTGAGAAAATCGATTACTCTAGCTGTCGACAAAGAAGAAAAAAATATCCTTAAACAAATCACTTCTGCCTTCGACAAACGTGACTAAAATTTACTATCTAATAATTTCAAATAATTTATATTCTACGACGTATACCTCCTTAGCGAATTCATCAACCAGATTTAGTCTGGGCTTTGAAAAAGAAAAATGCATCACTAATTGAACTCGATTCACATCTGCCCTTTTTTATTTAAAAATTAAGGAAATGATAATAATTTTGGAGTTTTGGCACATAGGGGGCCTAACCAAATACATTGTCTAGAATAAAAATAATAACTTAATATTATAGCTGAAAATAAAGAGAATTCTTGATTATAAGTCGGCTGACTTGAGTTATCTCGGGATGTTCTGTCCCGGTTGTCGCTGTTGTTGTGGGAGGTGGCATCAGCCACGGAAGTATGCTGACCCAGGGTCAGCATAGAAGTTGGTGGCTTGGTCGTTGGCTAGTATTACTTCTTCGTCCAAAGTGCTCATCACGCTAAGGTGTCTTGGCTCAGGGTGTCGGTCCTCAGTGGTCATCCTTCTCACCAGGGGATTAGGGTGGTTGCTGAAATTTGCAGCCGTATAAGACGTATTGGTCCAAGGGCGTCATCTTGGCTGTAGATGCTGGTTACTGTAATGTCGCTGGTGGTTGAAAGTGAGGCCGGTGCAGAGTCTCAGAATCTTCTTTCGAAAATTGGGAGCTCCTCATCGCGGTCTTCGAGATGGTGAACCAAACTGGGCTTCCGTAGTTGGTGACGGGTCTCAGCAGCTGCTTGTACATCATTAGTTTTTTTGTCTGACTTAGTCCTGTTCTTCTCCTCAGCAAATGGTGTAGTCGGTGGAAAGGGAAGTGCGGGTTGAATCTAAGCACCTCGTTGAAATTGATGCTTAGATACTTCGCGTTTCTTTGGGCAGCCAGTCTGTTTCCATCGGGTAGAGTAATGGATATGGCTCTGCAGTTACCAGCAGAACAACGGCCTCTTCCTCCGGGCCTTCTGAAGCAGACGAGCTCTGACTGAGTTGATCCGGATACCCCACTTACTATAATAAGAATATAGTTTGTGGATGTGAGTTTCCACTCTCCGGGCAGCTATGGTTGGTGATATAGATGTGCTGTATGTCAGAGAGTCATCGGCGTAAAGCAGGTTTTCGCAGTCCCTTGGGGTAGGTTGGTCCGACATCATGATGTTGAAGAGGAATGGTCCTAGTTTTGATCCTTGAGCGACTCCTACTCTGATGTTCTTGGCGGCGGATTTTGAGCTTCCAATTTGGACGAAAAAGTTCCTGTGGGAGAGAAAAGAGAAAACTATTTTTATTAATGGAGCTGAAAAGTTTAGAAGATTTAGCTTATGGATGAGTGCCTCAATCCAAACGCTGTCAAATGCTTTTTCGACATCCAAAAATCATGCGACTGTGATACGATGGCTGTTAAGGTCTTCGGCGACGTCATTGTGTAGCTTCATCAGTGGATGCAGGTTTGAATGCTTTTCCCTGAAGCCGAACTGCATGTTTGGGATGATGTTATTATCCCTGCAGAACTTTTTCAACTTTCTAAGTATTAGCTCCTCGAGGAGTTTACTTAGATTGTTGAGTAGGGAAATGGGCCTATAGTTTTCGATGAGCCTTAGATCGCCTTTCTTCGAGATCGCCACTATCTTGGCCGTTTTCCACTTCCTGGGAAAGTAGCTGTTGTTAATGCAGTTGTTTAAGATTGTAGCCAGAAAGATCATCACTGTCTGTGGGAGCCTCTTCAGGACTTAATTTGAGAGATCGTCTGGACCTGTTGATTTCTTGTGCTTGGAGCTGTGTATTATTTCTGCAATTTCTTCCGGAGTGGTAAGGTTTTTGCAGTTGATGGGGTCACTCGACGGGTTGTTGTTGCTGAACATCTGCTCTTGGTATTTACGTTTGGCTAACAAAATCTTCCCAAGCTATTTAAGTCATTGCAATAAAAAAGAGAAATTTTGGGCTTTAAAAGGCACTTTTACTTTTTGTGCCTTTGTCGTTTCATAGAAAGGTATTTAGAAATAAGAAAAAGGAGATAACGGAGCGGGAAAACCCCAGGGCCTAGCTCCTTTCTGTTAGCCATTTGAGGAATGAAGGGGACCTGCAATGTTTTTGCTGATTCCGAACGGCTAATCGGGAGAGAGCCGTTTCATGGCGTGAAATTACTATCGGATGAGCTGCCAATTCCACCCGATAAGCGATACTCGATAAAAACATTTGCCTACTTCTGCGATTCAAGCCTTGAATTTCGGTGATAAGGGCTGACATGGCAACCATTACGCCATGGACATCACACTCAGAAGGAAAGCCTTTATAACTTCAACATGCAATTTTTACTGATTTCCTAAACTACATTGTCTTCTCCCTTTAAATGGTAAACTAGTTACAAATTTCAATTTGAGATTCTGGCATTTTTAATTCCGAATGTATAAATATAACTATAACCGATTATATTTTATAAGCATCTGACTGTGAACGGCTCCATTGAATTACCTTGCATCACTTATTTTTTCGACACAAGTCCTAGTTTTCACTGTCACTTCAGTGATATCCTCAATTATGACTTGTTCGCAGTTATTTTTCCAGAAAAAATTGAAAAAATCTGCGCTTGATTCCGTCAACATAAACTTTTTTTTTTGCTCTGCATTTGATTGTGTCAGTCAAAAGTTTCATGCGTGACAAGTGCAGAGTTCTGTGGAATCAAAATCATCAACTAAGAATGTGCAAAACTATCATACCATAAAAAAGGAAATATAAACATTTGACATGTTTACGTCTAGTTTAGAAGAAATTTTCGGAAAAACAATTTTCTTCATTTACATGGTTGAGAGAGTTCGTCTGAAATTTTACTTTCAACACGTGTTTCCATCGGAATAAATTCAAAATACCAATACATACATAAACTGTATATCCTTACATTGATGAAGAGAAAACCCACACAAGCTGCTGGAAAATAAAATATTTTATAGGCTAGGGCTCTGTATGCACTCAACTTTTTTAAGTATCCCTGTTTTTCTTCGTATATTTGATTCGCTCTACTGTTGTGAAACACAATAATCGTTCACACAAATTCACATTCACAATCATAACAACAATTTATGCTAATCTGTAGAATTGATTTTCACGTAATTGTGATATCCTCTCAACGAAAATGAAGAAAAAGGGAGTATTCCCTTGTTATTCAGGAGGTTAATAATGAACAAGGAATAGAGTACCTACGGAGAGGAGAAGTAAAAAACCTTCTCTTCATTCATTATTTATAGGCGAATGTTTATTTTTCCATTTTTTTTTTTGTTCCTTGGAACTGGTTAAGGAATTAAATGTAGGGAGAAAGCAAGTACATAAGGACAAAGGAGGAAAAAAGGAATAAAATAATGGTGTACTTCAAGACTGTGGTGGTGAAAATCATTAAAATTAGACATGGTCAGGGGGAATTGATTATATTTAACGGTCTTGAACAAATTGATTACCAAACCATGTGCTTACACCCACTTCAGCTTTAAAATACAATCGATTTTGGCTGGTTAATTAAAGCATGAAGATTGGTGGATTGGTGTTCAACTTAGTAGAACTTAAGGATTCGTACAATGTTTTGGCCACACATATACTATACAAGTGGTCCCTATTGACCTTCTTAAAGTTCCATTTGCGTAAGCGAAAGAAAACCCCTAGCTATAACCTACTCTGGCTTTGACAACTTTTTGACTGTTCTATACCAAGGCCGACACCATCCTCTCATTCTCTGCTTTCCTGGCCATACGACTTGCGGTGATTTTCTTGTATAACTTAACAAACTACTCCTATTAAGGACTTAACGTGTACTCTTGTTACGCTCCTCATTACAGAAGTTGATCGAATGGGAAATGTTTGAGACTAAAGACAAAACTTTCGCTTCTGATGTTGGTATTCGATGACATATTTCTGAGAATGTTTCATACATCTCAAAAAGTTGTGCTGGACTTCAATAAATAAACACAAAGTGTTATTACGCAGTTCACTAATAACTGATCCATATCCTCGATGGTGGCTTATTCATAAGTACATATTTACGCAAATATCATATTGATGAAGACTAACAAGGACTTACAAAGGAATCTGATGATAGGTTTGGCAACCATAAATTTGCTATAGTCTTCCCATGCACTAAGCAGTGGTGCCCATGGTTATCATGTCTCCCTCTGTTTGTGGTTCGAGTTTCAGGAACATCTAAGAAAAAACGGGTATCACCTAGAGCAAGAAATCGGCAGGTCCTCCGAGAGTAAGTGCTCGCCACTGCTATGAAAAACGCTTTCTAATTAAGCCGTTTGGAATCAGCATGAAGTTGTAAATTCGGAAAATGTGTTAGACCCCAAGGCTTTCACAACTTTTCTTTTCTTATGAATTCATAATACAGTGGTGGTCCAGTATAACGAACGGAACGAATGTCCAGAGTCAATTCGTTATATCGAAAATTCGTTGTATCGAAACTTTTTTGTCATACAAATCTTTAGGTAAATAGACTCAATTTGTACTCAAATTTAAGAAAAAAATCGTTAATATGCATTTGTTTTTCGGGTGTTGAATGTTATTGTTAAATGCATCTTCCCGTAAGCTTTTTAGGACTAAGACTTTAGAGTTTTCAGTGCCATTTTGTCTGAAATTCGTTATTTCTTCGTTATATGGAATACCTAATGTACTTCAAAAAGTGTTCGTAATATCGATCATTCATTATATCGGCATTCGTTATACTGGACCACCACTGTATGTTCATATGGCCACCATTTGCCGCGGTCGATTCGTTGGACCCGAATGGATGCCGTGGAATTCATTGATTTGGATCGTTTCCTACGGAAGCCTGAACGATAGCAATATTTTCGACACTTCAACCAACCCGTTGTCTCAATGATACGGCAACGTCACACAACAAATATGAAGACTCAAATTTTTACACTAAAGTTGTTATTGCCTATCTGCAAGGACAAGAATTACGACCGAAAATTTAAGTTGCGGTAACCGACTGCGAATTCGGTAGAAAGTTTTTGAAATTTGCAGACGTTGCTCTTTCAAGTACTTTACCTTGAGGAGAATGTTGAATTCATTACATTTCGATGATTAGTGAAAGGGTGTGTTCACATATTAAATTCAAATTTGTCAAGTTTTTTGAGAGACCTCTTTGTATTTAGTCATAATATTTTTCTGCTAAACATCAACTAGCGAGGGTGATGATCTACTCGTTTACGAGGGTGATGATCTACTCGTTTACGAGGATGATGACCTTGTCATCACATAGGAAAACAAAACGTATTGAATTGAGGCTTGATCTGAAAACTAAAGGGGTCAGTCAGCCAGTTCAAAGTGTGATTCTTCGATAGTATTGATGGCAGCTGCTGTAGTGCCACACGGCGCATTCCCTCGTTAAAACAGAGTTTTCTCACCAAATGTGGCCGTTTCCCTGCAGTTTCTGTCTTGAGTTTGCCAAACACTAAACAGAAGCTAAATATGCTCGAGTTACAACTTTTTTGAAGTCAATTATCATCACAATCATATGTGTTAGATGATGTAACTGATGAGCAAAAACATGTACACAATTTGAACCTTTGGCATTCAGGACTATGGAAATAAATTTTGACATCCAGGTCCAGTCTAGGGGACCAACTAAAATACATTACTTTAGTCTTTGGGCTCATAACTAACTTATGAACTAAGAACCAGATCCGCAAAAAATTAAGGTCCCAATTTATGTTAGCTATCAATTCAAGACGACTATCTGAACCATATGAGAAACCTTTTAAATTAAATTCAAACAAGGAATTGATATAAATGAGAAACAGAATTGGGCCAAGCACAGAGCCTTGTGGTACCCCTAAATTTAGTATCATTTTATCACTCCTGATTTCATCTAATTTTACTTTTTGAGACCTGTTTGACGAAACCATTCCAACATAAAACCACGGAACCCTGCCTTTTCAAGTTTTTTTCAGAAGAATGACATGATTAACCATGTGAAATACTTTACTAATGTCAATGAACAATCCAGCAGTACACTTTTTATTATCGAGATTAAACATTACTTCACCACAAAACTTTATAAGTGCATCTTCGGTTGATTTACCACTTTGGAAACCAGATTGAGATGGATGAAAAAATTCATTTCTCATTAGAAAACCCAGTACTCTATTTTTAACAAGCTTCTCGAAAATCTTGCTTATTACAGGAAGAAGGGAGATTGGTCTGTAATTGGAGATATCTGTAGTAGAACCTTTTTTGAATAAAGGAACAACATCCGCGCATTTTAAAACTTCAGGAAATACTCCTTTGAAGACGCAACGATTAAAAATGTATGACAGTATGTAAACCAAAAAGCAAGCTACTTCTTTTAGACATTTGCTGGAAATACCATCCATTCCACCATTACAGACTATCGGCTCATCAAAAGACATTATTGTCAAACAGCTGGGAAACAGAGATGGCATAGGACATGATTGAAGATTGGTAGCAATGTTAGTAAAATAATTGTTAAACTCATTACTAATGACCTGTTTGTCTGAAACAACGTAGTTATTTACACGAATGCTGGTTGGTTCTTTAACAACATATGATTTGTTTAGAATACTATTGACTGTTTTCCATTCGTCCTTTGAACTATCCCTAGCAGATTATGTGAATTTAGAACGGTAATAGTTATCTCGACAAATTGGGATACCTTTCTTAAATTCCTTACACAATTTAGTATACTTAGTTCTTAAGAACATATTTAAAGGATTCTTACGACATTTAATTCTCAACTTATTTTTGGTATTAACTTTTTTTAGTACGGACTTGGAAATCCAAGGCTTGAGCCTTTTATTAGAACTTTTAAAATTAATAGCAGGACTACAAGTTGCTATATGCTGCATAAGTGTTTTGTGAAACTTTGAAAAAAGCAGTACAAAATTTATAAGAGAGAATATGTTTAAGCTGTCTATAATCAATCTTCGTTCTATGAATTGAAGATATAGTGCTATGAGTATTCTTCATAGTAGGAATGGCAAATAATAGTCCAGTCATACAGTGATCTGTTATTTGCAAATCCTAAACACATGTCTCACAGAGTTTTCATTTGAACTATTCCTAAGACGAACGTAGATATGGTCTAAACATGTGCTAGAGACAGGTCTAGTAGGTTCATTTACCAAACTATCGAAGCCATAAGATGCTAATACAGCCAAATAGTTTGAAACTATTTCACTATTATCTAAAATATTGATATTAAAATCATATCAGACAAAAAAATTCCTCCATAAACGCTTCGATATGAAACATATGTGATCTATAAACACAGAAAAAAGTAAAGATTTCAAAATTAATTTCAATGGCAACCTTAATCACAGCGGCACTAGAGAAATCAACGCATACATCTTCGCGAATCAAATGTGCATAATTGTCTTTTATAAAGCAACTAACACCACCTGCAGCATAGTTTTCGTTAGTGTTAGCATTAAACTTGAAACCAGGTATAACATAATCTTCTATTTGAGGCTTTATTTCACCCACGCCCTCTTAAAACCATTGTGCATGCTTCACAATAGTTCGTCAGTGTGAGGCGTGAGCGTGTCGAGTTTGTCCAAATCATTACAGCCAATTGATGGAATACAGAGAGACAAAGACAGAATTTATCAAGATTTTGGTTTATTTTCACTTTTTTAGTTCATAATTTTTGAGATTCTTGTTTACTTTTAAGACTCTCCTAATCCAAAGCAATTTTGTAACTTCCTCAGCAGCAAAATCGTTTTTGACAGTACTTTTGTGACAACTTCAAATATAAAAAAGTTCCGTGTTGTTCTTTTTGCGTCAGTGGGAGCACTCTCATCTTTTGCTCTCCAAACATATAATTTGACAGCTTGGTTTGTCGCTGTCTCAACTAGCCCTCCTTTATCTGGTTGCCAAAATAATTTGATATTTTCTAGAACATTCTCCAGGGAAGCCCGATTTCTAAAAGAATACAGGGTGAGCAATTTAAAAAGTTCGACAGTAATTGTTTTACTACCTAAAGAGACTCAAACGTTATGCTCCACTCAGACACACACCTCTTCTTTGTCAAATTTAAATTAAAAGTATCATTTTTAGCTTTAAAATGTCTTGACTGTATCGAGGGAAGCTATCAAATTTGCTACTCTTACCCTAAAAAGCAAAACTTAAACTTTCTAAGACTCTATCAGTGTAAAGTGAAATAAAAAAAACAAAAATTCTCAAAGAAAATAATTATCAAAACCCTCTCTACTATGTTCATGTCGAATGGCAAGGTAAAACTTAAAAAATGTCCGATTCTGATGTTCGTACAAATTCCTGCATAGAACTTTCGGAAATCCGAAAACTTGACAATCTCCTAACACAATGTGAGACGAGCAGCTGTGAAAATATTTGTATGGACTGCTGCGAGAGTCTTGGCAATTCCCGCAGCGAAGTCGACTACGAAGGATTAGCTGCAGCTGTAGCAGCAGCAGGAAGTACAAGTGCTCCTGTAACTAGTTCTGCAATAACTAGCACAACAACTGCTGCCAGTACCAGTACTGCAGCTCTCTCTAAGCCAACACCTTCATATTCCTCAACGTCTGCCAAACTGCCAACAACTCTCGCACAAACTCGCGAATCATCTGCAACTCAACTACTATCGCTGGTATCAAAACTGAATCGCAGCTTTGAGCGGAATACCTCCGCCTCGGATGTTGTAATGGAAGCGAACTTTCTTATGCAGGGTACAGTCTCTGGTAGTGGAAAGCATCATGACGGTTCGAGCTGCAACCACAACAAACATCACAAAAACACCAAACATTCCAAAAAGAGTAGCAGTCTCGATGGCAGTGAGAATGACATTTGTGAAATGGCGTCTGCAAAGAAGAAGGACCTTGTTGGTTCGAAACGATATTTCAGCCTCGACAAGGATCGTCCCGATCGGGATAAGGATGGACATGACGTTTACATAAGCAAAAAGCATTGTTCCTTCGACCGTTCAGTTCTTTTGAACGAGAACGATGAAAACAAAGTGACAAGCGATGATTCTGCACACCAAAAGCTGCGCAGATTATCCGTCCGCAATGAGTCGGCTTGCATTTGCGATAAGTGTGAAAAGGGCAACGTCATTTGTGTCAAATCAACAACTGGCGGTGGTGGATTGTTCAATCGAAAGTCACGAGATAGCACTGCTGGAATTGGGCGTTCGAACATCGGTATGAAAACAGTTAAATCAAGTGAAACTAGTCTCAAGGATCGTGAGTCCGATCACGATTCCACACACGGAAGCCTCCGATCGAAGTTTTCTCCACAAATATTCGGCCGGAAGATATCAACCCGTAGCCACCTGCATCATGGAGATAGCGATCATGACCCAGATACGGCCGATAAAGAGGCTCTTCTTGGTCATAAGCTCGAGATAAAACTGCCAGAGCCCGTGGAAACTGTAAGTTCATTATTTGTTTTTCAAATAAAATACTTTCCTTTTATTTAATTTTATTTCAGTGCAAGTGGGATTGTGGTTTTTATGGTCTTCTCCATTTCTTTTTGGCGCTGCCCTTCACTGTCTCTTCCAATTGGTTTTCGTTTTTGTTTTTTCTCTTTTTAAAGACTCCAAATCCAAATTAAACTCTTTTCCGGTTTGGTGAAGTTTGTGGTTTTTCTTCTTCTTGAGTAATAAACAAATAAATAATAAATACCAATGACTGTGGATCATATTTATTATTCTGTTGAGAATAATGAAAAGTGAAAAGTAATTTTTCATGAAGATTGGGTGATTCATGCATAAAGTGCTCCAAGCTCAATGGAAACGCTGTGGTTTCTTCTCAATTTATGTTTATTCACATAGAAAAAGGGGAAATCAGGAAAATAAGTAAAGCAGATGTGTGTGCGATTGGATTACATTGGAATTCGTGTTTCGCTTTAAGCCATAAATAAAAAGCTATGGGTTGGGTTGGTAAAGGTATCAGCTTACCTTAAATCCGTATAGGGATTCGGAACTATACATATGTAAATTTTAATAACTGGGAAAAGGTGAACATAATTAAGATGAATGGTTGAAATGAAAACCGATTTTCGAGTAAAATAAATTACAATATTTAAATTGAAGTGAATTATGCAGTTGAAAATTTCAACCAAATTGCTCATCAATAATAAACATTTTGAGGATTAAAACAACAACAATTGATTTTATAATTTGTTTGATTCAGAGAATTTTGATCAAATTTTCTCATAGAAGTCTTTGTTCTTGGAGTCAACAATACCATGTTCACTCTGCCAATCGTGATATTTTGTACCTAATTTTTTACTTTTTCAATAAAATCTCATGACACCAATCGCTGAAGAAAAAGTGAAACCCCATCAGAAAAATCTACACTTCAATCAATTGACAGCAATTTATCTGAGAACATCTCATCGATAACTTGTACTGCAAATTGGTTCACGACCCATGTGATGCTTCATCGAAGAAGAAGGGAAATGTATACTTATTAGTTTTCAGACTTTATCAAGTCTTCTTCATTGCAGAGTCTTAAAGTGCATCGATTACGTAACGTTATAGACGCCTATTGTTTTCTACTATCGATATACGACAATCGGTAGACAAATATCGTTTCAATCTAAGGTCCTAAACTAAACACTAGAAAAGATTCAAAGATTGGCAACAACATGCATTAAGGGATGCATGCGTGCAACACCAACATACGCTCTAAACGTCATTACAGGACTACCTCCAATCCACCTTTTCATGAAAGTGGAAGCAAGACTGGCGACACACCGCCTTTTCCATCAAAGACACATAAAATCACATCCATACCCGAAGGACATCTGTCGATAATGGAAAGTCTAGAAAAGCTTAACACCTTTAGTATGTGCTTGGATGCTATTATTCCCATGTACAACTTCAAACTCACTTTCACACTTCTCCATTGTCATCCCCCCTAGTGAAGACTGGGAGAACACAAAGCCTCATCCTTCAAAGCAAGATATCGTCTGGTATTCGGACGGCTCTAAAATGGAAATGGAAACAGGTTCCGGCATTTTCAGCGACTGTCCCAGAACGAATTTCTCAGTAAGTCTGGGCAGTCACTCGTCCATTTTCCAAGCTGAAGTCTTTACCATTAACAAATAATCGAGAATAATATGTTCATCGAACACCAAAAATAAAACAATATTCATCTTCTCAGACAGCCAAGCTGCACTAAAAGCGTTAAGCTCACCTGTCATCAGATCCAAACTAGTCCAAGAGACAGTCATGCCACTCTCTGAACTAGCAAGGACAAATTTAAGCAAATTAATCTGTTAGCGTTAAGATGTAGATGATAAATAAATAAATAAAACACTGTAATCCTCCACTGGATCCCAGCACACAGAGGCTATGATGGTAACGAGAAGGCAGACATCTTAGCTAAAGACGGCGCATCTAAATTATTCGTCGGACCTGAACCCTTCTGCGGTGTAAATAAAAGCACCTTCAGACACACTACCAAGAACATCCTACTGGAAGAATCAAATAAAGAAATAAAATCACCTGGCCAAACCTGTACAAAAATCTTTTTGCCAGAATATACTGAAAAAACATCAACATTCCTACTGAACCTCAATAGGAAAACCCTAAAAACTTCCACAAGACTACTAACCGGTCACTGTTTTTTAAAGAAACAACTTCACCAAATGAGGCCAGTAGCAAACCCCATGTGTAGACTATGCCTCGAAAATGAAGAAACTTCTCTGCACATTATTACAGAATGTCCAGCACTTTTCCGCCTTAGAAAGCAAATACTTGACTATGAGATCATCCCTCTAGATAATCTCAAACTCATTCACCCACAGAAGATTACTAACTTCTGGCTCAATTCAGGAGCAGGAGAAATGCCCTGAAACCTCACATGAGCTGGCACAATAGGTTTCATTCAGACACCGCAGTGCCCACAGCTCAGCATGCTCTACCCGTCCCCTTTAATCTAATCTAATCTGATCTAATCTAAGGTCCCAAACACAAACTTGTGACGATTCCATCAACAATAGACAATTGAACGATGATCGTCAAAAAGTTTACGGAATCCTGAGATCAGTATTTTGGTTCATCTCGCATTTTTGGAGTTTCTTCAAGAAAATTACTAACGTTGAAAATTTTCTACAATATTTTCTTTTATCGTCTCATTTCAATTTATATGGTGACAATAAGAAAGGATTAGGTCAAAAGTGTCCTTTTTTAATTTTAATTCGAAGCAAGCATATTTTCCTTACAAGCATAACTCGAAATTAACAAAGTAATGTTAAAACTTCAATTCTGTTATGCGCAAATCTACTTTTTTTATGCTAAGCCTATTCTACCTGACACCAGAGATTTTCTCTCTAAAAAAACCATTCCCAGAGTTTTTGATGAAATGTTAAACAACGTCAGCTTTATTTTATGCTCTAGAAAATACGAGTTCTTTATTCTGTTGCTTTCCGAACCATGACTTTTTCACGTGTTGCAAGTATAACTGATGAAAACATAAGCCCCCATAAATTAAACAATTGACATGCCCTTAAAGTTGCATGTGTAGCACCACCCTCGTAGGTTCTCCATTTAACAGAAGTGTGTGGGGAAAGAAGCAGCCAAGCAATAAACGAATATATGTTTTAATTAAAGACGACCACAGTAGTTTGTAGAAGAAACTGAAAAAAAAGGTATACTGTCAAAAAATTCATAAGTTAAGCAGGTTTTATTGCATTACTTGCAAGTTTTGGCTGAGTTTTGTTAAAGGCGTTGTGATAGCTTAAATGTTCTCCTTTCAGCATTCAACTCCTTCTGCTTCGCATTTTTCTGTTTCATTCTTTCTGTGAAAGCTTCAAATTTAACTTAATCGTGGGTAAGAAGATGTCTGTCCTCAAAGTACTCGTAAACCACTTGTACAATTGATATCAAACTTTGATTCGATTTGTGGCGAGCTCTCCAGTTTTGCATTTCAAATCGTTGGGAGTCTTCTTCCACTTGATTGCACCACCCAAGACGAGGTCTACCCCATCCACGATTTCCCTGCAATGTGCTTTCGAAAACCTGTCAAGCCGGAATGTTTATATCCATCCACTCTACATGTCCCTGTCGCGGTAAAGCTCATACAGTTCGTTGATAAATCTTCTTCTCCACACATTTTTCTTCAACCATAAAACCCATTTTTGCCCCGGTTCTGTTTCAATGCTCGCAAGAGCAACTGTGACATCACGCTTGCTTCTTCCCACTATATCAATATCATCTGCGTGAGCAAATAATTTTGCGATTTCTTAAAGATTATTCCCCTGGTCTTGACTTTTGAGTTTTGTACAATCTTTTTAAGTAAGATGTTTATGAAATCGCATGACAGCTTTTCGCTTTGCTTAAACCTTTTTCAACATTTAAGGTCTCGGTAAGTTCTTTATCGACCTTGACGGAGCAGCGTAAATTCTCCAAAATCATCCTGCACAGTCGTTCGAGTTTTGCTTGGATCACGAAACTAGACATGGCTCTGAACAGCTGGTCTATGCAAATACTGTCATATGTGGCCTTGAAATCGATAAAAAGATGGTGCATATCGATGTTATATTCTCGGGTTTTTTCCTAAATCTGCCTTAATGTGAAGGTCTCAAACCTTATGACTTATCAAATTGATGACGTGGGGTTTCAGACGTTCAAATATTACAGCAAACAAGATCTTATGAGCGACGTTAATGAGGTTTATTCTGTTTAATTAGCGTAATTATCAGGGTCTCCCTTTCTTAGGATCGGGCATACGACACTGAGGTTATCGGACATGTTTTCTTCCGACCATATCATGCAAATCAGTTGTTCTATGCTCCTTTCCAACTGATCTCCAGCTGCCCCGAAAAGTTCGGCATCAAGGCCATCTGCACCTGCAGTCTTATCTGATTTAAGGTTGCATATGGCTAGCTTAGCATCTTCCTGGTCCCGAAGACGGCATTCTTGATCATCAGCATCCATCAACTGATCGACGGGAATTCGAGCCGTCCGTTCAGTTTTTTCACATCTCAATTTTTAATTCCTAAGGTTTTTTTTTGTCATCCTCTGTAAAACAATGGTTCCAAGAAGGCTTCTCTATCTACGAGTATTATGTTTATTTTCGAGTGAAAATAAGGTCGAAGAGCTTGCGAAACTAAGTCAAAGTTTTCCTCTTCTCAAGTCCACCACAATCATTGTTCATAGTAAGTTGTCCACAATTAGACATGAACGAATCTGCCCGCTAAAAGCATTTTCAAGCTGGTATATAACTGCAAATTGAGTTTTAGAACACTAAAAGAGGTACGAAGCTCATGCCTCACAAAAACAAGTTTATTTTAAAACCAAACCGAACCAACCAATTTAGCTTCCTCTTGGCAATCCAATTTCCGTGTTTCTCTTCAGTACACCCCCACAGTCTTGCCAAAATTAATATCACCGGAAATCGCTGTCACTGCGTTGCTTTCCATTAAAGAAACGGCAAACTTGCTAAACTAACTTATCGCCCAATTTCAATCTCATGTTGAAAAAAAGATGGATTTGCATTTAGGTAAACTGAATAAGAAAGTGTTTCCTCTGCATTAGATCCTTCTCAAAGACAACAACCAAGTAAACAAAAAATAACTAAAAGTTGCAACGCATACTAAGTACTCTATTTGTGTCTATTGAAAGGCTGTAAAAATAAAGACGTCAGAATTTAAAGCAAACTTGAAACCTGAGAAGGAGTTTGAGAACTCCACCTTGACCGGTTTTCGTTTTTTCTTAGACATTTTGGCACCAAATTCACCAAACATCTCATTTAATTCTCTATTCTGGCTCCTGGGTGGTGCCAAAGTCTGGTTCTTTCTCCATTTTCCCGATTTATTTTGGCAATCACACAGTCTGGAGCGAAAATGCACAATTCATACATCGAGTGGCTGCAATGTGTGTTCTCCTTGCTTAATGCATGTTCATGTGTGTGGAAGGAGTTTTTTTTGCCAGTATACAAGGAGGTACATCAAAGTAAAGTCGTAGATAAACATCGATTTTCGCATTTTCAAGTCATGAAAATAAGAAAAAAAGGGGGAAGGAATGTTGAGTTATGAGCAAACAATTTGTAATGGGCGTTCTGGTTAAAGTGCGCTAATTTATTTGATGTTAAATGACGTATATGGGCCATAGAGTGCGCACATTGTTGTTTCTTTAAGTATATGTACATTGCTTATGTAAATTTCAATGTCATACATTTTGAATTTTTGAATTAAAATGTGATAAGTTGACATAAGGCATCCGGGCAGGACCCAAAGAATCTAAATGATTTATTAGCACAGAAGAGATCATCTGTTTTTGTTTACTGACCATGAATAGCGATGAGGTTATTTTGTTGGAAATAATGAAAACAAATGGCTAACCAGCCCATGGAAGGACCTTCATTTATTTTTAATGCTCAACACGTGGTACCTACTTTTGGAAGGGCTTTCTATGATGTGATGGAAATATAATAGCAGATAATCCCTTTTACAAAGAGCTTTTCTATCTCAAGACTTATGCCTTTAAAGTTCAAATCCATGAGACAGCAAACTATGAATGGACTACTTAAAAGGACAAAAGGAAAATATCACAGGGATATAAGTAATTAAGGTTTGTGATTGTATTGTTGATGTAAGTTGGTTTTCTAGCAAAGTAAAGTGTTTATAGAAAGCTTGAGAGGTACTTACTTATGCAAACACAGGTCATGATTTATTGATTCAAAACAAAGAAGTCCGGGGATCCACTTAGAAATTTGTAAATAATGCAGCTTTTAATAATAAATCAATTCTCGTACTCACAATACAAAAAAAAGTTGAATCTTATAACAAGTTATTTTTCCTGAATCCTGACTAAGCGTAGTTTAAAGTTCCCAACGATAAAACTACAACACAACTCTGATTGTATCAATGGACTTTGATTAAAAGAGTTGAGGGAAGTCGGCAAGTTTTGCATTACGAGAGTGGTATTGTTTAAAAAGTCAAACGAAATTACTAGTAGTTTAATGAGAAAACTGATAAATTAACGTCTCTGTCTTCACAAACGGTTTCAAATCGGACGAGGGGGTAAGGTCAGGCATCTTCTCACAGTACCCTCCTATGAAACAGATCAATAAAGTTCCCCGACTTTTGCAGTGTCTTCCAAGCAGAAGTACTTGCAGTCTGTGAAGCCGCAAAGCACTTGGCTTACGCAATACATGACCAACTAAAATATTGACATCTTCATAGATAGCCAGGTGGCCTTTGAAGCTATCTCATCTATTGTCACAAAATCCAATTTAGTAGAAAGCTGTCGCAGTAATCTACAACTGCACAGCTCAACAACCATCGTTAATTTAATTTAGGTTCCAGAACATCGTGACGAAACAGGAAACGAAATGGCGGATAAGCTAACTTGTCAGTACCCGAATCCAGTGAAACGAACACCACAGTTCTCAAGCCACTAAAAAAAGAAAAAAACGGAATCCAAGAAATATTTCTAAGAACCGCCAATGACAATGCTTGTTGTTGCCAATCTTTGAATCTTTTCAAGTTTTTGGACTGCCGTTATTTCTTTTATTTTTGTCCACCATCCAACAGCTGCGTACGTTATTGTTGGTCTGACTACCAGCGTATATAGATCGTACATCATTTTAGGTTTTAGACCCCAGTTTTTCCCGCATACGCTTCGACAAGTCCATATAGGGACGTGCGTTCTAGTTGAGGGTTCCATGACATTTTGCTGTCTAGGATGATCCCCAGGTATTTAGATTCCTTGGAAAATGGTATTGTTTCCCCATAGAGATTGGGGGGTATTAGAAGATTTGGTTTTCTTCTTTTTGTGAATGGGACAATAACTGTCTTACGGGGATTAACAGAGAGACCTTCATCTGAGCACCAGCTTTGTACTGTGTTCAGAGCTGTTTGAAGTCTTCTTGATAATAGTGTTTCTGATGAGCCTTGTATGACAATTGCTAGATCATCTGCAAAGCCCACTGCATAGATGCCTTGGGTTGCAAGTAATCTTAGTAGGCTGTCTACAAATATTGAACTGATGAGTGGTGAGAGAACTCCACCTTGTGGGCAGCCTCTTGTTGTTAGTGCTGAGATTTCCACTTCTTCGATATTGCTGTGGATAATTCTGCTGTTAAGCATGGACATTATCCATTTGCGAATAACTTGTGGAACGTTGTGGTGCCTTAGAGCACGGTCTGTAGACACAAAGGAAGTGTTATTGAAGGCTCCTTCTACGTCGAGAAATGCCACAACGCAAATTTCCTTTTTATCGATAGAAAGTTCGATCCTAGTAACTAGGTCATTCAACGCGGTTTCTGTTGATTTGCCTGGTTGATATGCGTATTGTGATGTGGATAGTGGGTGGGTAGCTAATTGCTTATCCCGGATGTGTCTATCAGTTACCTTCTCCATACATTTATGGATGAATGACATTAGACTGATTGGCCGAAAGGATTTAGGGCTTGGATCCAGATTCCTTCCTGCTTTTGGCAAGTAGATAACTGTTACTCTTCTCCAGCTTTCTGGTATGTGACCAAAAGCTAGGCTGCAAGTGAACAGTTTTGATAAAATGGGTCTTACTCTAAAATGGTAATCTTACTCTTACTCTTACTCTTACTCTTACTCTTACTCTTACTCTTACTCTTACTCTTACTCTTACTCTTACTCTTACTCTTACTCTTACTCTTACTCTTACTCTTACTCTTACTCTTACTCTTACTCTTACTCTTACTCTTACTCTTACTCTTACTCTTACTCTTACTCTTACTCTTACTCTTACTCTTACTCTTACTCTTACTCTTACTCTTACTCTTACTCTTACTCTTACTCTTACTCTTACTCTTACTCTTACTCTTACTCTTACTCTTACTCTTACTCTTACTCTTACTCTTACTCTTACTCTTACTCTTACTCTTACTCTTACTCTTACTCTTACTCTTACTCTTACTCTTACTCTTACTCTTACTCTTACTCTTACTCTTACTCTTACTCTTACTCTTACTCTTACTCTTACTCTTACTCTTACTCTTACTCTTACTCTTACTCTTACTCTTACTCTTACTCTTACTCTTACTCTTACTCTTACTCTTACTCTTACTCTTACTCTTACTCTTACTCTTACTCTTACTCTTACTCTTACTCTTACTCTTACTCTCACTCTTACTCTTACTCTTACTCTTACTCTTACTCTTACTCTTACCCTTAACAACAAAATGTTAACAGAATAAAGTCAACTGAACAATGAATTAATACCTGAAACTAATCCCCTTACTGAATCCACGATTACATAAATATAATTAAGCAACCCATTAGCATTCTAATAAACTACCCTTAGCATAGGCGTCTTCGCTAATCTCTTCTAAATTTCAATTCTCCAACTAGTAATTTGCATACCTTGAACTCGCGTTAATTTTAATTATGTGTTAGTGTTGCCGCAAGTAAGATTACTATACATATAAATTTAGTCTCGTAAGAACTGAAGACTTATGTTTAAGTTATGAAAAGCCATATACTTTGTGAGGCAATAATAATAACTTTCTAATTAATACTCTTGGGCTTGTGTGAAGCCATGAATACTGATTTTATGAATCATTTTATCGTAATATTTATTGGGTATATAGTTTCATGTAAAATAATTGCAAATTCTTGCACTATTCCCACCCTTCGAAGACCACACTACACCTGCATGTGAACATTTATATATAGATAAGTATATGGGCTTTATCTGACACACATGTCACAATGCCACTTCTGCTTGAATACCAATTAATTTTTTCCCAAAGAAAATTGAAAACGTATGCTTTCGCCATCAAATACAGCAGCAACTCTTGGAGGGTGGACGAGGCAAAACACTTTTAGCTTATTATTTTTATGTAAAAGTTGTATAGTATATCTACTTATCGGAAAATGCAAGGCCGCCCTGTTATAAGTTTTCTTCCTTATTGTTCATAGAAAAACACTTACTAAACACGAAGAAGTATTTCTTTTTAGTTGTTTTGCAAGAAACGAAAAGAATTTTAAAACATCAAGAACAGTCGGCAGATGAATTTCTTTTCCTGGAGGAAAAAACTTGTTTTTGTGAAAGTTAACACGTACATGCTTTTCACATTGATATCAAATTTTTTTATTGTTATCGAAGTTTTAATAGAAATACTGGCATGATCTTAAGGACTTCGTAGATGGATTCTTCAGTGAAAGACATTTGAATATTTAGATGAATGAAAACTTCCACGTTTTACTTTAAAGCTTTGAGCTTCGAATAAAGTTGTCGTTGAAGTTTTGGATTGGGCAAAGATATCTGATAGTGCCATATACTCCCAAGTGGGACTTTGAAAATATCCAGGAAATGTGGGGAGGCGATTCTAATTAAAGTTGATGCCAAAGTCAGCCATGGGCGGAGTACTGCTGTTGATAAATTGTTTGGACATTCAAACTTACTCATGAGATTCTTTCCCTAAAGTTCAAAGTGAATAAAGCTGAGGCGTTGATATTTTCTTGTTCTCTTAATCCGATACCTGCCAAAGGATACTTGTTTAGTGACTAAGGGGCCTTGAATAAGTAGAAACACTACGCTCAACTTCATCCCGTCCATTTATTGTGTGTTGCTCTTGGATCATTTTAAAGAAAGTGCGTTGCATTTGAGTCTGATATGAAGAGGTCAGGGTAACTGCAAGAATTTGCCATTCTGTCTACCTGTAGAAGTGCTTTGTCTTCTAAAATCTGTTGTGTAACAAATTATATTCAAAAAGCATAAAGGAGTTTTTAAAAAATAAAATTTCACATACTCAGTAAGTATCAATCCGAAACCCACGTAGCCAGCAGAAGGTACGACCAAGTCGTGCGATTTGTTATTTATTTATTAAAGTCCTTTGCACTTGCTTCCTGTCTGCATGCATATTTGTTGCCATCAGGTACAACACGTACCCGAACCCCAAATGCGTATTCGTGTGCCTAAAGCTCTATCCTTCACCTAAAAAGATTCCTGTTTACTGTCACCATTCTTATCGCTTCCAAATAGCATCCACGTTTCCAACAGTGTCACGAACTCTCACTCACGTACCAAGCATCATTTTTAAATGACTCGAATTTTCTGTTCATTTTATCTCTTCGGCAGTAAAATTATCCTGTGTCATTCTTCCCATTGATAAATATTTCAAACAATTATTTTCCTTGTTACAAAAGCCCCACATACAAATCGATTTTACTTTCTCTTTTGCACCAATTAAACCAACGAGTCCTAGTGACCTCATTTGGAAATAGGGGTAAACGAACCTAACTGCCTTTTGCAAAAAAGCAGTAAATTGTTCTTTTTTTTATGTCTTATTAAAGGGCAAAGCAATACATTCGTATATGTGTGAGGAAATTGACTTGGCGAACACTAAACACAAGATATACCTTAAGAACCAGGTTTTATATGTATTAACTAGCAAATTCAGCGCCATTCGCAATAGATACACACACATAGGAAAGCGGAAAGTTTTCTTTTTCTAATGATTGAAGAGGACACGCGATTACATGCCACACACCATTTTAAAACTGAAGCTCCTTTCCATTCGTTTAGGGGGTAGGGAGCTAAAAGCATTTTTATGTGCTTGAGTGGCGTACACAATACAGAGTGTTTGTGACCATAAATGGTAAAAAGGAAATACAAAAATTAGCAAAAAAAAAACTTTGGCAGTGCACCTTTTACTGTTTACCATTTCATTACGAAGTTTCAGGACTTGGGAGCCCTATTTTCTGTCTGTAGCGAATGTCTAATGGGTGAAGCTTTTTTTCGACTTAATTTGGGCAAATAATCGTGAGTGGTGATCGTGGACATTTTTGGATGCTCTCTTGGAAAACTATTAACTGTTTTTAAACTTCTCTGGATAAATTTTTTTGATATTAAGCATTTGACAATAATATACGAGTGTATATCTGACTTTTTATTTTATTTAAACAGTTTTTACCAACAAACAAATCCGCGACCACAAGCAGAACAAGGTCAATCCCCTTTGTTGGTTTTTATTCTGGATATGTTGTTTCAATCTGTTTATTACACAACCACTTAAAAGGACTCTAATTAAAACAAATCCGCCTAATGTTTTGCTTAAAACACCCTGCAATGATGAACTCTTGTTTCAGTACATAAAGTCATTGAAGTATGTACAAAAATATGCTCTTGCATGATATACTTTTAGGCTCTGTCGCATATTTTAAAATATCATTTTGCAGATACATTTTAAAGTCACCTTATGTCGTGTACGTCCTTATATCAAAGACGGCGAAAATGACTATGTATGTGACTAAACCATTCGTTGGAGAATTGAGTCGCGTTTCTATCAAAATAGCTCAACGCTCTTTCTCAGGATGATGGGAGAAAAATAATTTATATTGCACTCCTCCTAGCAGGAGACAAAATATGTACATGACCAAACTGAGAGGATGTGGAAGGTGTTGAATTTGTTTAGATACCTACTTAAATATAAAAGAAATAAATTCAAAGCTGTGTCGCACGTTCTTGTTCTCATCGGATACACACATATTTTAATTTTTTCTTAAATATAAGAAAACCACAGAGCTATTAGGTACTAAAATATTGTCACATTTAAACATAGATTTTATGAACCATGTGCACAAATGACTTTACCTACGATTTTAATTACTATAAGACAAGTTTAGCACTCGTGCTGAAAAAAGTTTTTGAGATAGCAATATAGCATGAGAATACAAAAAAAGTAGGTCCTACAATTCCGTCTGTCTCTCTGTTCGTATATGGATCTGTAGTCCGAACCACTTGACAAAAATTTTCTTCAAAATTTGCAGTTGGGTCTGTAGGGCATCCTGGAGTTCTTGGGACTGGGTCTCTAGGTCATTGAAATAACAGTACCTGCCATACTTATATGTATAAAATTATTTATCTCGAAAACGACTGCTGTGATTCCGAGTGAATTTTTTGTGAGGATTTAGTGTATTGTTTTTTTTTAATATGATTTAAAAAAAGATATGAAAAATATCTGAAAACGATCCCTCCTATTGAACCGCCTTTGGACCTTCTTGTTAATGTTGACAAAATTTAATATTAAAGAAGTCCTAAATAAAAATTTCTCACCAACATTGAAAAAATTGAAATTTTAATTGTTTTTGAAATTTTTTTCTAAACCATGGGTGAGATTCTGTAACTAAAAAGCGAACAAACGTTTTCGTGTGTGCGAACGATTTCCCTATGTTAACATGAAGGAAATCGTTCGCACACACGAAAACGTTTGTTCGCTTTTTAGTTACAGAATCTCACCCCATGTCTTTGATTTTTTCCAAATTTTGTAGTTGTCAGCCCTGTATCGCAAAATGTATAATTAAGAGCATAGTACTCGCTAATTCTTTATGTATTCTAAAACGTTCTAATTTGAATAAGCAAACTTTACAAGTTTTTAAGATTTTCGTAATAACATAGTAAATCAAATTTTGTTGCTAAAGCTTTGATTAGGATGATGCTGGCAAAAATATATCTACAGAAACTTCTAAAAGGATAAAGCCATGAAATTTTAAAATAAGCAGCAGGTTCGGACCAGTTCATTGTAGGTCTCTTCCATTCCCTCATAAGCTATGGTTGAGAGAAAATCGCTAAACCCCGGAGCTCTTTAGCACACTGACTTCTGTTCTTGTGAACGAAACCACTCTAACAATTCAGAAAATGTATAAACAAAAGACCTTTTTTTGGCTCTCCTGAGGAGTACCGATTTAAAAGTGAAAAAGAAGGTAGACGATTCTGTAACTGTGAAGCCGTGAAGTTATAAAAATTATTTAATTTCAGTCTTCACAGAGCTTTTTCATTTTATTACTTCAAAAAAAATCTGATGCGATTCCCGAACTCATAATGATAAATCACTCTGACAGTATGTACTAAAAAGTACTAAATGATAAATATTGTCATTTTTGTGTCAATTTTAATTTTTATTTGTAAAAAAAATATTTCAAAACATGTCTGGCATAATTATTCAGTTGGTATTTAACATTAGAGGCCGTAGAGAACAAAGGTTATTTCATTACGAAAATGTCTTTTCTTATGAAAAAGCTATTTGATGGACAAAGTCCATTTAAAAATATAGCAGAGGAGCACTCCATTCAACTCTATCGTTTTTGGTGTAGTAGTATTTATTATTATTAGGAGATATCCTCAGAACCCCGTCCAAAAGGCAATATCGTACAACGTTTCAACAAATTCGCGACGAAAAAGAAAACGCAGGCCAAAACACTCCTGGTACAAGCAAATGCAAAAACAGCAGCATTTGTTTGGCCTCATCCATGGAACAATCCAAAACCGGGAGGCTTGCCGACGCTTTCTGAGGTCAACGCGGCGTACCCCACAGGCGGATCACTAGTGTGAAGCAGAAAAGTGGGAGAGTTGTGATCGCTTCAAGATCACTACTCGTAACGCCGGAAATGAAAAGAAGAAGAAGAATATTTATTATTCGCCCGTCTGTTTCTGTGAGGTCTTTGATTTTTTCCTTCGCGGTGGTGTCGCGGCTTCGAACACTTATTCTGTACGTAAAGGAAAACATTTAGTAATTTCATGTCTGCCATAATGTTTTTACTTATAAAACTTACACAAGATCTTTCCAATACTTCCTCCATTTCGGTCCCTCTTTTAAGGTTCCCCCTAAGCTGTTCAACTGACCACTTAGTTCTTGAGTGGACTCGTTTGAACGAAAATGTGAACCGTGAACAGTTATAGGTCTGCAAATGGAATTGTTTTGCATCGTAGACGAGGATTATTTTAAATTATCTTAAATTATGTACTTACTTGTCATTTGCCAGTTCTTGCCTTTGCTCCAAAATATCAATTAAAAACTGTTTTTGGGCTATTTGCCCTCTTTTTTTTGAATTTCCATTTTCAAATTTAAATTTCACTGCCAAATTCTTTTGTGATAAAGAATTTATCATGTGAAGATATTTTAACATTTGTTTTCATTTTTTCACAGAACGAGAATCGGATTCGCTGTGAGTATGTGATATTTTTTATCACTTCACAGCTTCACAGTTACAGAATCGACCCCATGGACAGAGATTTATTTCACTGGAGTAAAAGTTCACCACTTTAGAAAATACCAAAATATCAGCAACATCAAAGCGTACAATTAATAGTTTTTGATTGAAAAGAAACTAACTGATAGCAAAATGTTTCACTTCTGTCTTCTCTAAGTTGACATATTTGTTGTTTATCTTTTAATCTAAAAGTTAAAATTAAAAATCTTCCTCTTTACCGATTCAGTTGAAAGTAAATCATAGTTATTTTTGTACAAGACAGTAATTCAGCTTTTCTACTAATTTTTAAACTTGCCAATCAGACCTTCAAAGTATGTATCACTTTCTGGCTGCCTCTGAAAAACCGTCTGTTGCTGCCCTCCATGCAGTTAAATGTATTGTAGTTTTTGGTAATTTTTTAAATTTTATTCCTGAGTTGTATTTGTGTATAATTGCAAAAAAAATTATATAAAGGGGGAAGGGGGCTATAACGATGAGTATAAGTTCCAGGTTCGAAACTATTTAACATCAAAATGTTTTCCCACGGGTATCACTTTTCCATCGATAGTAACCTTACTGCCATGAAAAGAGCGCTTTCTCCCTCGGTCGTTCAAAATCCACAAAAAATTGTCAGGTCAGCTCGATTCCCCACAACGTATGATTAAGAGAAATACACTAAGATCCTGGGCACTCCGAACTCTGTTGTGCCACCTCATTTATTTCATTTGCTTATTAAGATTCGCCATCAAGAAGGATCAATTAAATTTTTATTGAGACTTCAATACAATTTTTTTTTTCTTATGACTACATTCATGAATTAAAGATTGAATTGATCAAGAAGGATCAAAGAAAATTTATTTTCAAAGTTTACATCACTAAAAATGTTTCATTTCAAAAGTATTTTTCAAAGTTGAAGTGTGTTGATTGTTATTTTAAATACTTTCGATCTTTCGTCCCCAAAAAATCTTGTTATTTTTTAAAGTTCTGTTCGTATATGCGCTAACTATCGGAGAGTTCCGAATATTCTCTCGTCTGCCCAAAAGAACTGCTGCCGTTGTCTTTTCATGAAGTTAACCGGCACAGCATCTGCAGTCAGTCGTCCTGAGAAGTTTGCCAGTTACACATCAACTTCATATTTTCTTTGTCTTAATTAAGTAACCTAATCAAACATAAGTATTATATGAATACTGGTAATTAAAATTATAAAA
Organism: Melanostoma scalare; assembly: GCA_949752695.1. Classification (NCBI taxonomy): domain Eukaryota; kingdom Metazoa; phylum Arthropoda; class Insecta; order Diptera; family Syrphidae; genus Melanostoma; species Melanostoma scalare. Next base: position 22,214,332 of record OX456984.1, on the reverse strand, counting down.
GTTATTAATTTCAACACTCCCAGTTACAAACGTTTAGTATTCAAAAAATATCCGCCTGACCATGAATCTTAAACCGAAAGTCCTCATAAATCAATGCACTATTTTGTTTCTCTTTCATTGTAGCGATTTTCCATCAATAAAATTTTAAATCAAATTTTTGAGACTCCAAAACCTACCCTTTAAGCTTTGAACACATAAACAGGAAGAAAAAGGAAAACATTCTCATGGCTGTTCTCCTTGATTGTTGGCTGCTATTTGGAAATTCGCTTCGCTTTGAGGCCACGAATAAACAAAAAGGTTAGATATGCTGCAAAAGTATATTTGTACATACGAGAGTATAGACAGTCATAGCTTTTCTAATGACATTAGACTCCTGCAGTCGAATATTCTTTTGACATGCAAATAGACAACGTCAATGTTTGTCATAAAAATGCTAGAAACTTAGCGACAAATTTTGTTGACATTTCTTTTGAAACCCGAAATTGTGGGCGTTGAGCTATGCCTATAGTTCAGAGGAGACTCTTTATAGTGAATTTATTTAGAAACAAAGTAAATAGAAAATGTCTACTATTTGAAGGAATCTTCAACCATGGCTCCTCATCATTTAAAAGACTCTTGGTGTACGTTTATTAAAGTGCGGTAGCATTGAAAACACAAATATAAATATGATGAATTTTATAGTTGAGATAGACTTAGGTTTCTTAAGACTATGCGAAAACTCTTCACTACTTCTGATCTGACTACAATTTACGTCCACCCAAAACTGGAGTACAATTCTCTTATCTGAACTGGAGCTCCTCAAACATCCTTGCGCCTTCTAGATAGGGTACAAAAGAGAACGTTGAGATTGATAGGTGATAGTTCCATTGCAGAATCGATTGATTCTCTTCATCATCGTAGCAACGTTACCTGTCTCAGTCTATTTTATCGCCTTTTCTACAAACAGTGCTCTAGTGTAATAGCCAATTGTATTCATCCCCTGAAACAATTTAGCCGCAACACCCGCCTGGCTAGGAATGCTCATCAGTTTTACCTCGAACCCAACTTCGGACGTACAGTAAAGTATAGAGATTCATATTTTGGTAGCACTACCCGAATGTAGAATGCTTTACCACACTCTGTTTTTCCCTACATTACGACTCACAGAAATTAAAAAGCATTGCCTATCAGTGTCTCCTACTAAGGCCTCTTCCATTTTCCTAAGTGTTCGCCCTGTGTTTTATTACATTATAAGGGTATTCATAACCCCTTGATCCACTTGTTTCTTTTCTACATACTCGTATATTTAATTATACAATAATTTTTTTTTTTTTTTTTTATAATTAACGCGCACATCAAGGGGTTATGACTACCCTTATAATGTTATTAAACACAGTGCGAGCATTTAGGAAAATAGGAGAGGATTTGAAAGCAGACACCGATGCACGTTGCTTTTGAATCTTTGTAAATCGTAATGCAGGGGAAACACAGAGCCAGGTAAAGCATTCCACATTCGGGTGGTGCGACTAAAATAAGAATCTCTATACTTGACTGTACGCCCGAAGTTGGGCTCATGGCAGAACTGATGAGCATTCCTAGCGAGGCGGGTGTTGCGGCTAAATTGTTTCAAGGGAGGAATGCAGCTGGCTATTTCACTAGAGCACTGTTTGTGGAAAAAGCGATAAAAGAGAGAGAGACATGTCATGTTTCGACGATATCCAAGAGAATCAATCGATTCTACGATTGAACTATCACCTATCAATCTTAACGCTCTATTTTGTACCCTATCAAGTAGGCGCAAAGATGTTTGAGAAGCACCTGACCAGATATGAGAGTTATACTCCAGTTTTGGGCGGATGAAGGCCTTATAAATTGTAGCCAGATCAGAAGGGGTGAAGAACTTCCTGCATCGTCTCAAGAAACCTAAGCATTTAGCAGCGTTTTTGGCGACTTCAAATATGTGGTCATTCCAACGAAGATCATCGTTTACACACATACCAAGTAATGACAGCTTTTCGGTTTCTTCGATGCAGGTACCATTCATGGATAATGGCAATGGGGGAATGTTAAGCTTCAACGACAAGAGACAGCATTGAGTTTTCGAAGCATTGAATTCTACTCGGTTCATAAGACCCCATGCAACAATGCTGTCAAGGTCAGAATTCAATAAGCTTATCATACGCAACCGTTCCAGTTCCACATCCGAAGAGCAGGGACGTGAATTTGGAAACGAATATGAAAAGCAGAGGGTCGAGTCGTCAGCAAAACAGTTAAGCGGATTAGAAGTTTCAGACAAGAGATCATTAATGAAAATGAGGAAGAGAGTCGGAGACAAAACGGAGCCCTGGGGCACACCAGCATTTATGAAGTGGGTATCAGACTTAAAGCCATCCAACACAACTTGTATTGAACGGTCGGAAAGGTAGTTTCTAATCCAACGAAGAAGAGACTCATCGATACCAAAAGCACGCATTTTCGATAAAAGAGCCTGATGCCAAACTCTATCAAATGCTTTAGAAATATCAAGCAATAATCTTACTTTCTCCAAAACAATGTAAAGATTGGTTCCACTTTTCGGTGAGATAAGCCATCAAATCACCAGTGGACCGTTTGCTACGAAAGCCGTACTGACGGTCATTAAGAAGCTTTCGTTCTTCAAGATATTTCATAAGTTGACGGTTTATCAACGTTTCCATGACCTTGGAAAGAAGGGACGTTAGTGCAATTGGACGGTAATTGGAAGGGGAGGAAGATTCGCCTTTTTTAGGGACTGGCTGGACAAATGCAGTTTTCCATCTGCTCGGAAAAATCCCAGCAGAATTGGAAAGATGGAAAAGTTTACGCAGTGGTTTTGCCAGCGTAGAAGAACACCTCTTCAGAATAACGGCGGGGATACCATCTGGACCAGCGGATTTATGTATGTTGAGATCTTTGAGGACTCTCGCAACCGAGCGAGTTCGAAAAAATATCTGCTTCATCAAAGAATTTTCAGAATCGAGCTCAGGTGGAGCCAATATGCTATGAGGAAGTGTCGAGTTGGCAGCAAATTGAGCTGCTAGCAAATTGGCTTTGTCGATGGAACTGACATACGGAGAGTCATTGAAGACGAGCTTTGGGACCGATGACGTGGTCGAGTTCTTAATGTTCTTGACAAATAGTAGTAGTACAATAGTATTTTTTGCCTTACTTTTTGGTCATGTAAAAACTTAGTCCTTTGTATTTGAGCATTACAGATATTTCTAGCCCTTTTGAACAAATTTCGGTTTTCTACAGTCGGGTTGTCTTTAAATTTTCGAAAACTACTTTCTCGATCCCTAATCGCCTCTTTACAGCTTGAATCAAACCACGAATTCTCTTTGGGGATGATACTTTTTAATCTGTGAGGAACAAAATTTCTCATGCCGTTGAGAATTACGTTAGATATCATATCAGCTGATGCATCAACGTTTCCGTCGAGAAAGCACAATGACCAATTAAAATTTCGAAAGAAATTATTCAGGCCGTCCCAATTGGCTTTCTGGTATTGCCATACAGTTCTTTTGGGGACTTTCTCTTTTATTACCGTGACGGATAACGAAAAATCTACCGATATGACACAATGGTCCGATTTGCCTAAAGGAGATGATACTACAACCCTGTATTTTTCGGGATGAGAAGTGAGAAATAAGTCAAGAGTGTTGGCCGCATGGCCTTCAATATCTGGAACCCGAGTGGGCTCATCAACAAGTTGAGTTAATTCGTTAAACTCAGCGAAGATCTCAACATATTTTCCTTCGGGTGTTGTCTGGCCAGAATGTCGAAGCCAACCAGAATTGTGTACATTGAAATCGCCCGCAATTGCGATTTCAGTGTGAGGATAAAGGGAAATAATTCTTATTATGGACTCAGATAGCGCATCAAACTCGTTAGAGGTTGAATTGCTATCTAAATTGGGGCTTCTATAAATAAAACAATAATGAATGATATGCTTACGGACGGTGAATTTTAACCACAAGAAATTAAAGTTCGTATTGGAACAAAGGCCGTATTGTGGTAGAAGCTGGTAAGCAATATCATTTCGAACATAAACGGCGAGGCCATGGGAGGAAAAGAATAGTGGCACTAGGCTATATCCAGGCAGGTTGAATTCTGAGGGATCAGAACCAACACCCACCTGTGTTTCACTTAGTGCCAAAACAGCTGGCCTGCATTTTGCAGTGTGAGCGTACACAGCAAAGAAATTCGATCGCAACCCCCTAATGTTGCTAAAATCGAGCCGAAATTTACCCGACATCACCATTCACAAAAACACACAAAACAAAATATCGAACGCAGACGCTATCTAAGTTGCCGCTCAGGGAGGGCCAAGTCCTGGTGCATTTCTTTAAATCATTTCCTCCGATACCCACGAAATTTTAGAAACAAACTACTACTTGATCCCATACGTACCTCCATACAATTTACAATACTGACAAACTAACCCACACACCAACGAACGTAAATATACTTGAATAAAAATAAATCTTTTCCAGTGCACTCCATGCGATTAAAATCTGAACAAACAAATCATGATCGCTTTGAAAAATGCTTCACAAAAGAGATACCTCAACGTCTACTTAAAAATTCAAATATCTTTGCTTCTAAATCTTTCTGTGATTTAAAACCAATGCAAAAGACAAATGCCCGTACTCACACACCCACACTCACACACCCTCTGATCAGACATGATGTGACGACCTTAGTTCAAAGGATGAACTTCACTCGATTGAAGTTTTGCCATTTTATTTTCTCGTTTTTGCAATTTAATTTTTCTTTATTTTTTTTTCTTTCTCCTCCGCTTGGCCGACATAAAGCTTAGAATGCGCAAAGTGTTTCCTCTAGCGTTTTCGTCGTTCATCGTTACCAAGTCCTTTTCACGAGTGCATTTCAATTATGCGAATACGAGGCAAAAGCGTGTGTTATTTTGTATAGGATGACTGCACGGCACGGCACAGCGCACAGATGCTATTGCTGCGCTTCATTCGAATTCCGGCTGTAAGAGCACCACAAAACGAGAGAGGTAGCATTTTTTTATAGAAGCACAAAACCGTAAAACAACCGCATCCCTTTGTATGGTTTTTTTTCAGTTTTTGAATGTGTGTGGTAAAGGCTTCGAAATATGTAAATGTACAATGTTGGAACTTGAAATAACTGAGGTTTATTTCTGTCGTGAGAGGAAATACATTGACTTTGTAATGAATTAAAGGATGGGTACTGTTATCTTATATCATTAACAGTCTTGTTGGTTTAGTTGGCTGAAAATACAACCGTTTATCTGTAATTTTAAGATTCGTGAAGATAAAAACCTTCTCGGATTTCTTCTCAAATGAAAGCAAAGCGTTTATTTATCTGTGAAATGGCTACTTTATTTTGTTTATTTTGTTTAACTATGTAAATTAATATTTTGGGTTTGTTTTGCACTCGAGAAAACATTTTGCCATTGAGTATCTTCCATCTTTCCTCGAAAACTTCCATTTTTACATTTATGGGATTAGCGGTTTAATCAAAGAATAATAATCAAACACCATTCAAATAAAAACCTTTTAAAAAATCTACTTTTTACGCCCATCCTGGTTAAAACGATATCTTCCTTTTTATGCTATGGCAGTTTGACTAAAATGGGTTCTGAATTATCGGTGAAGCAGGTGCCAGCAGCAACTATAAACCTTCACCGTATTAGGCGAAGCAAGATCTGTAGATGCTTTCACGTCTGTTATTTGTGATTGAAAAATCAGCTGCGATGACTTCGTATGACTACAGGAGCTATAAAGCTCAACTCTGTCGAAATGGGTGCAATTGTGACTCAGAATGAATAAAACAAACCAAAGAACAAACAAATGTGACTATTTAACCCCATACATATGGAATAATCTAAGGCCGGGGACCTGTAACACAAAGCTACAAGTGTCCTAGTCAAGAGCCACTTGTAGAATTATCTTTATTTCATTTGTAAAAGAGCAGGCAAACTTTTATCTTTCTACAATAGAAATTTTTTTGCCGTTATCATAATTCATTTCTGTTACAAGTTGTAGTTGTGTTACAAGTTGTAGTTTTGTGTAACAGATTCCGGGAGACTTTTCATCGCTTTCTGAGGTTAACATAGCGTATGCTACGGGTGGATAACTAGTGTAAACCAGACGAGTTGGAGAACTGTGATTCTTCTGAACTCATTGCAATGTCAGGAAAGAAAAAGAAAAAGGGAAATACTGTATTTAGTTTGCTTAATACTTTCTGATTATCTTGGTTGTAAAAAGGAATGATCTTAGGAGAATTTTTATGGTCTTACCCAAGACCTGAGCTTAGCTCAGAGTTGAATCAATGCATTTTTTTTTATAATTTTTGCGCATATTACTGTTCTTAAAATGAAATGAAACACACTGCGAGCCTTAGAAAAAAGAAAGCATCGCAATGCAGTGGGGAAAACAACAGAGTTTGGTAAAGCATTACACATTTAAGTGGAGTGGCTTAAATGTGACTGTCTACTCTACGTCCGAAGTAAGGCTCGAGGTAAAACTGATGAGTGTTCTTAGCGAGTTAGGTATCGTGACTAAATTACTTCAAGAGCAGAATGCAACCGTCTTCAAGAGCACTTCAAGTGCTTTTCCTTTATTTTATCAGTTATCTTTTAAGTTAACAGTCATCGCATTCTAACATTTGTCCTGCTTACTTAATTACCAACGTTATTCTGGGAAAACCTGGTCCTAAACTATAAATTTTTGTAAACGAATCGGAGTCCCAATGATCTGTCTAAAATTTTGCACCTAGTGTAGGATAAAGTCTGCTTTCTGAGCCTGGTATGATTGTATGAACGGATGATGACGTTCTTTGTGTAAAGACCTGCCCTGGGCTTCTAAAATGGTTTTTATTTCTCAATAGGCTCCTTAATGTAAAAAAGGCTCCAATAAATTTCGGTTTGATCTTCACACTGAGATCTTTGTTGTCACTTTTTTCAATTCATTGTTCAAATAATAAATAGAGACTGTATAAGCTTTATTTCTTAACCCCATTTTCCCTACTTTTGTGTATATCCTGCCAAACGCACCTAAACCTGTTTCTACTTGCGATTATAGGTACTATAAGGCAAGTTTTGCAATCGTGCAGAAAAGGAAGATGATAGAGAATACGGAAAAATTGGGTCCTGCAGTTCTGTCTGTTTCTATTCTGTCTGGATCTACAGCCTGAATCACTATATACCGATTTTCTTCAAAATTTGCAGTTAAGATCCGTGGACAGCCTGCAGAGGTTTTTTGAATTGAAACTCTAGGTCTTGAACTAACGGATCTTAGATTTTTTTAAAAGAGCTCCTGACAAGATCATAAATCTTGCACGTACAAAACCTTTGTAATATTTTATTTTATTTTTTTCAATATTTTATGTAATTTATTCAATTTTCATAAATAATGTGTAGTTGGCAGCCCTGTACTACTAAATATATTATGAAGAGCGAATACTAAAACATTGTTCTCGGCCTTAATATTTTGATATTAAATACGATACGAAAGTTCGTGTGACCCAATCGTACCCTTTTTTCAAATGCAATGTGAATATCTTCTATCGATAGCCTTATCGGTCGCTTCAACAGAATTTCACGGACACGTGTTCTTAAAAGTCATCTTGCAAAGAAGATCCAGCTTTGAAGTTATATGCTATTAAGTTGAAAGAACATTTCCCTTTCCCTCCTCTATAGTTTACTACTTTCCAAATCCAAACTTGGTGCTCTGTAAAATATTGTAAACTTCCTAAATCCCAATCAGGGAAAGACTCCAAAAATTGACTTTCTCTAAAAAGCTGTTTTTTAATTTCTCAAAAATTAAAAAGATTTTCACATTCGGTTTCTTGTGTTTGACTCAGAATTATTAAAATTAGGGATTACTTAAAAGAGGTGACCCTTAATAACGCAAAATTTTGAAAAAGTTTTATTTAAAAAAAAATTGATTTACTTTTCAATTTGTGATTTTGAGACTTCATTACTCAAAAATTATTCGGGAAGTTAACTTGAAGAGAAATGTTATTTAAAGGACAAAGTATTGGCTTTCAAGTACATTACAGTGTGTTGTAGTAAGTAGCTTGTTTGATTTTTAATAAAAATTGTTAAGAATTAAGTCAATTTTCTTTAAATAGTCCTTCCCGCCTAAACAGAGGAATAAAGACACCCATGCGATTTTTCTTGTCTTTACGCAACCTATTCGTTCCTTCCTTTTGCTGTATTTTATGCAAAAAGACCCTGAATATTGCCCACCTATACTTGGCCCGCACAATTTTAAAACTTACTAAATTTTGAAGTAAGTTCTGCCTTCGCTTCAAAAACTAAGTAAAAACCGCACCAGAAAACACTTAAGGAAACGTACTCTGGTGAATTAAATTTAATACCTTGTTTGTGTGCATTTACACCTCTGCTTTACAATTTTATCTTGGCTTTGCAAGAAATCAAGTACTACAAATGTTTCTTTGCAATAATTTTTGATCTACTTACTATACATGTACCCTTTCCAATTAAATAAGTTGAAGAACTGTTATCCTCTGGACATTGATTGGCATCATAAGCAGAATCCGTAAAGTTTAACCTAACTTCTCAAGGCAAAATCAATCCTTTCCTGAGGGAATAAAGTTTGAAGCTAACTGAGGAAAATAATTGGGAGCATATTTGCTAACTTTTGTTAGAAGCAAAGATTGAATTTATTATCCCTGGTTTTCATGCTACTTTTCGAAATGTTCTTTGTATATTTGTGTCATGAGAGAAAAAAATTTAAGAAGTTTGCAAGATTTGTAAAAAGAAAGGAGAAAACTTTAATGCCAAATAGAAAAGCTTACACCAGCTAAGCTTACCATAGGAAAACTATTTTCAATTATTTATGTGCATCAAATGCACGCATTGAAACTACGTTGGGTTTGCCTGGGGGTAATCACTGCACTCGCAAAAACCCAGATTACTCTCTGGGTTCTCCACTTCAAAAGGAATTCCATTTTAGTCTAAGGGATCTCCCAAATCAAAGCGGCAGCGGCAGAAATGCAATTGACAGGAAACTGCAAGTGTATATGAAAACACTATGTCGTCCTTGCCGCAACAGTGTGGGTATGTTAACATAATTTGACAGCTTAATTTGTCACTAACAGAACTCCAAAAATGCTTTGGTTTGGGTGTACCTTAAAAAGTGTTTCAACTCTCAGCGTGTCTTTCTTATATCAACAAAAAGTTTGTCCAGCGATTACATTTCATCAACCCTTATGGAAGTCGTGAGCCCCAACAAAATTAACTACCCGATCCTTAACATCCCACTTGCGTCCGTCAACGTCGCATACCTTCCTCTACCTTTCATCGCCCCTAACTATGTTAACACGACCCGCAGGGCCGAAGGCAATAGATTACACACTAAAAAGAAAACGAATTAAGCTGTTGCTAAATCCTAATTGTTACATTAGCGCCCATCATTAAAACTGTTGATTTATCCACATAATCTAGAAATAGTAATGCGATTACCCGCGTCAGCCTCAGCTCAGTATACACGTACCTATGCTATTTCAACATACCACGAGTGGTGTCGATGTGGCGCCCACGTGAAATGACACACCACAAGCAAACTGAGTGTAGTAGTCAGGAGAATAGTTTTTTTCTTTTTCAAAAATCAAATAGAAAAAATTAAACAAGTTCGAAATGAAATATGGGGTGTGTTTGAATAATTTCGTATGCAATCACCATCCGGGTCGATGAATCGATGAGTTTTTGAACACTAAAGTCAAGGTCTCACAGCAACAAAAAACAAAACAAACAAAAAAAAGCTCTTGTCCTCATAACGGTGCGGGAAAGAGTATTTCCGGTATTTTGTTTGCAAGAATCATAAAACTAATAACTCATGACTGCGAATCAAATGGTGGTTTGTAGAGAAGAGTGTGCAGTGCACAAAACAGTCACACAGCGACGAGCTGACAGAGAACTAACGGAGAATTGATTTTTCAATCATGTCGGAAAGAAAAACAATTGATTCCATTCTATTGAATTGTATGGTGTCTGTAAGGCAGTGGCTTGAACTTTCGAGTAAACAATGGGATAGGGTTACTAGGCATGGCACGAAATGACAACAATGGATCGAATGGATGAGCAGTGAAAGAGCGGCATATTTTTTTTTATAAGAGGACATCGAGGATGTTAAGTTGTGATTGAAAAGATGAAGAATCGCATATTCTTGTGCACCGCCTACTAGTGCGGTCAATGCAGCTCAATGAGTCACTATTCCATTATTTTGTGAATGCAGGCTGAGGAAGTAGCAGAATTCTTAAAGTCCTGTTCTTCAATTGAAATTGATTTAGTTTTGAATACTCTAACCTTCCAATTTGTTTTCATTTGATTTCATTTGTTCAAAGTCTCCCTCCATTGAGTTGAAGAAGATTATTTTGCGGATGGGTAAACGTGTTTATAGCTAAAAAATGCTTAATATGGCATTCATCGGAAATAGGATGAGAAAATTTTACCACTACGCTGGTTCTTTTATTACAAATGCCAAGAGAATGCGGTAGCCAGTTCCTTTTCCAATCGAGTATTCCTCCTACTGTTCAGTGTTCATGAATTAAGTGCTCCTATTGTTAAATGAAGAAGACAAGTGGTAAAGAAAGCCAACAACTCGTCAAAACCGCGATCTCTTAGACTCCTTATCTTATCCGCATTCTTTCTTGATTCACTCACAAGTTAAATTTTAGTGGCTGGGTGAAGCCCAAGCTACGAAAATCAAGATTTAAGAAACAATACGGATATCCTAGTCTGATGAAGAAGAATAGCATGACTAAAGCTCTTTTGAAAGGCAATGTCACAGTAGAGAAGTAAATTGGCTTACCAAAAGTAAATCCAAACCAAATTCTGGGCAACTGCCGAAGCCATTAAAGACTGACATGGAATATTTGAAGTAGGAACGTAGTCATCACTAAGAACTTCAAAAGACCTATTCTCCAGACTGCTAAATTTGACAACAAACCTTTTTTTCTTTTTGTTTAAAAAGAGTAGGCTTATGCTAATCAGGAGCACTCAGATCTATATCCGGTTCATTGTACTACCAGGGTAGCAGCCTTCACTTTTTCTGTGGTGCAGTATATGGAAATAAGGTGTTAGTAATTTCACAAATAAGCTCAAGGACGGCGTCCAGATGAAACTGGGAGGCTGGAAGAAAAGTAGATGCCCAGAGCGGGATTCGAACCCACGCATCCGGCCTATCTACTGAACAGTCTACCACTGCATCACGGCCACCCAATAAACAACCTTCAACTATGATCAAAAATGCAGTCCTCTTGACTTGGAATAGGTCAAATCTTTGAAGTCCAAGACTAAAAAGCTGTAGGTGGAGGAGCTCTAGATGACTAGCTTTTTCAGGTAGATGGAGCTCAGTAAGATAGGTGTATGCAGCAAATAATTTCCATGGCATAGTCCGAAAACACACTATACTCGGTGTATTAGGCCTCAGTGTCAAATTTTCGACCTTAAAAAAATGGAGAACCACCAACTGCACTGCACTTCACTGGAGCTATTTCTTCAGATTTGGAAACAGGAATTAGTCACAAGGGACTAAATCTGATGAGTATGTTATATGTGGTGGCAGTTCGTAGCCCAGTTGATGGATTTTTGCATTGGTTACTACACACGTATGCACCCGTACATTGTCTTGATGAAACAGCATTTTTTTCTTCGCCAAATGTGTTCGTTTCTGTTTCAAATCAAAACGGAATTTCTCCAAATCCTTCAATTATCGTTTTACTTATTTCAGGGCAATCGATGTGAATGACACCGCGTGCATCCCAAAAAAAACTGTATCCATAACCTTGTTTGCCGAAAAACCCACCTTAGCTTTCTTTGGTGCACGTACGCTCGAAGTTCGACGGTTCCTTGGTCCCTGGTGTATTTTAATGAATCCTGATTCAAGCCACGGTAGCATAACTGTGCTAAAACTAGTTCGGGTTGCCACCAAACACTTCTGCTCACATGGTGTGCTCATATGATCGACTGTGAGCATTCGCGGCACATATCGCGCTGATAGCTTTTTCATATCCAAATATTCATTTAAAATGTGATGTACACGATGAGTTGAGATGCCTACAGTCTCATCCACCTCACGCACTTTCATTCTCCGATCGTTCAATATTAATTTATGGATTTTATCGACGATTTCTTGTGTGACGACCTCCTTTGACCGAATTGAACTTTCGGCGTCAATTGTTCTGATACCACAACTGATCTCCGGAACTTCGTAAATCACTTTACAACCATGGAAATCGATGTTGCAGATACATCATAGTACTTACCAAGTCTTTGCTTGGTTTCGGTAATGTTTCTTTACGCAAAAGAAAGTTTAATTGACTCACGAAATTCACTTTTCTTCAATTTAGTTAATTTTCACGAGATTTTGCTTTGGAAGGCTGTAAAACACAAGGCAGGTTTATAAATTGATAGCAGTTGACGAGAGCGGTATCATATTTCATTTTATTGCGCAAAAAAATCACAAAGTCACGGACTTATCAATCCGCCTGCGCATGGTGGATAAAGAAATCACTGATTGCTTTAAAGTGTCAACCATAATGAAATGAGGTATATATTGCTTCATGAGAATATCAACGAAGAGGAGAAAATTCGCAATAGACATTCATACTTCTAGGCAGTCTAGGATCCGACTACATGAAAAGTGACATCTTCGTTAAGATCTAATGAAGAACTTCTCTTGCTTATAGCTGTTTCGTTGTGTTGCGATATGAATATAAATAGAAATTAAACTGTCTTTCGAAAAATTTGTAGGAAAACCCTTTGCATGACCCGTCTCAGCACTCTTATGAAGCAGCGGTATTTACGCTGTCCACAACAGTCAACGGGTATTGCGCAAGGAATTGGTAAGTCCTCCGACACTGATTTCATTACCATGAAAAGCGTTTTCTCGAATAGCAGTTCCCCCATATCCTCACAAGTTATGGTTTTAAGAAAATGCGCTGGGCATCAAGGCTCCTCGCTCTGTTGCGTCACCTTATTTTTGTATTTTTTGCTCAGGACATGAATGGTATGGGTACCAACACTATGGCTCGACACCTTTTAGAAAATAAATTAGAGGGCAGTGGTGGACTAAAAAATCCTCACCTAAGTTAGGCTTCCTTAAACTTAAACTTAAACTTAAACTTAAACTAAATTTGAACTATAATAAATTCAAAGCAATACAGTTTCAAACACTAACTGTCTTCAGGTCTTTGTCCTTGGTCACTAATCATGATTTAACTTCTATGAAATCTTTTCCGATACTCACACACTGGGTCGCAGTAAGTTCTTTAAACAAAAACACCCTCACGGTTAGATCCAGTGTATATTTAAATAAAAATAAATAGGGTGGCGCTACAGAGCGAAGAGCCCCTGGGCCTAGCGCATTTCTCACAACCATGCCTTGTGAGGGAATGGAGGTTGTATGTGTATATTTGCATTGTTGAACAACCAACTCCCTTCAAGTAACTACTCTGAAAAACTATGCTTCACCACATCTTCCTTATTTTCCAGTTATTGCAAAAAAAAACCCATCAAATCGGCAGTCATTTTTATTGAAATACATTCCCATTAGATTTCCAAATGAAAACTTATTGGTATGGCATTGCCATTGATTTTCTCAATCGAACAATAACCCTCGTTGTATAATCGTCTATCAATGGTTAACCTTTCACAGGATTTTATGTTCACTCTTTATTTTTATTTCCTTTTTCTACCTCCCCCAAAGGAGCAAAAGAGCCTTCTAATAATGAGACCTCGACGAGGATAATGGGACGATGCTGTTGAATGGTTATTTTTAAATGCATTGAGAGTTTGAGATTCTTTTTTCCATTTCAGTGGATATCAAATCCAAACAACATTATATTGAAACGGCACAGTATGGTGCGGTTAAATGATATTCTATCCTATTTAGTTCAGTTTTGAGTTAAATTGTGAATCAATACAGCCCCCCAAGTATATCCGATGGCTTGGTGCTGTTCACCTTCACACCATCCATAGGCATAGGCATTAGGCATCCTCTCCAATATATTTAAACCCAAATGAATTCATAAAGGTCAAGCTGCTACCATGTTGTGCATTTCTATGTGTGGACTATGGATACCTGCCGGGTTTTAAATGGCCTCTAACAAGTCAAGAGCTTCTTATTGAAATTGTTTGACTACTGGAAGCATCACACAGAGCTCTTTTCTGCTCCTTCTCGTTGCCCAGGAGCACACCGGTAGATGCTTTGTAGTTGGATTAAATGCTTTGCTTTGTTTTGTGATGCTTTTTCTTGTTTTTTTTTTATTATATGCTTCTCTTTCTTCGGGTTGTCTCCTTGTAAGCTTAAACGTTGAACCCCGGCGGATGGATGCTCTTGTAGAGGGGTTAATTTAATGAGGCTTGTGCACTAGGGGGCAACGAAAATATTTTCTTTGTGTTTTGTCGTTGAGGATGGTGGTAGTGGAATGTGGTATTTTTTGTGATATGTGATTTACGGATATGATTAAATAGGAGGTGTGAACTTAGCTGAAAGGAAAGCTATTCAAAAAAGCCAAAGTGGGTATCCTCTGGTACTTCCTTTAGTAACAGCGTGGCAGCAAATAGCAATTAGCCTTACGTAAGCAAGTATAATTTTAGTATGTTCATGTGCTGCAAACCTATACATGGTTTTTGAAAGGCCTTTGACTCAATATGCATACTGCATGCAGTTGGTTATCTATTGCAGTTGACTTCCTGGAGCGTTTTTCTAAAAATTGGGGCAAATATTTTTAAATGTGATTGACATGAGTTCCGAAATCGTTGCAGAAATTCATTTAAAATGGTTATGCAGCACCTAAATGGATTTTAATCTAATTTTTCATTACCAGCTGAATTGAGTAAGCCAAAAACCCTCAGTCATTATATCACACATGTGCCAGATCATTGGAGTGGTTGAATATTGTGATTGGAACCAAGTAACTGAATCCACCTGGGGTAATTGAAAAGCATTCACAGGAATACTTGGAACAATACGTCTCCATTTGGCTCTGGTATGAGTTCGAGAAATGATATATTCGAACCGAGCATTTTAACTCAACCCTCATCGTGATTATGATGTGCTACCTAAATCGTGATTGTAACTTTCTTCTCAATAAAATCATAAAACAAAATGAGAAGTACAGACAAACATACCACGGTGTGTATATCATTTTTTTTTTTCTTTTTCTTTTGGAGGTTTTTAAATTACCAGCTGGAGTACTCAGACCTAAATACCGGTCCATTGTACTACCTGATAGCAACCTTCTATTTTTTATAGCTTTCCAGATGTTCGGAGAAAAGCCAAAAGACGCTGCCATCATAAGGAGCCTAAGTTACCAGCTCTCACCATGTCTGCGCCGAGTATCTGTAACCTCATGCGAGAAAAAGCAGGACATTCACAGAGGAAGTGCTCTGCGGTGTCCTCATCTTCTCCACAAGATTCACAGAGTGTGGTATCATTTAAGCCTAACACGTATAAATGCTTGGCAAAAGAGAAGTGTCCGCTGGCAACGCCAATAAACTTTCTACAGTCTTTTCTGCTACGAGCTAGCAAAAATGTTGCAGTCTTCTTACTAACGTTGGGGAGCATACGTTTGGTCTATCTGCATCCAAAGGAGGCATGCTATCTACGGTTACTGTGCTTTTCACAGATCCAATCGTTGATTGAAGCCCTCACTGAGGACGCTGGTAGACCAAGCGACGGCGACGGTTCAGTTCCTGAGATTCATGGAATTTAATCTTCCGATCGCATTCAGAGATTGTGGTACCCGTGGTGTGATGGTTAGCATGTCCACCTGCTAACCCAGAGGTTCGAGGTTCGAATCCCAGCTGTGGTAAAAATGTTTTTCCACGGGTATCGCCTTTCGCGAGGAATTGGCAAGTCCTCCGTTAGTAAATTCATTGCCATGAAAAGCGCTTTCTCAATTAGCCGTTCGGAACCGGTAGAAAATTGTAGGTCCCCTCCATTTCCTCACAAGGCATATTTGTGAGAAATGCGCTAGGCCCAGGGGCTCCTCTCTCTGTTGCGCCACCCTATTTATTTATTTATTTGATCGCATTCAGAGAGCTCTTGCATTTCTGGATCACTTTCGAAGTAGTTAGAGGGTTGAGAAAGGCCTTAAGCACAACTATGCTGTCGCTGCAAACACAGATACTTCTCCCCGTCCATCCATTGTTCGTAACGTGGCTCAAGGCCTTTAGGATAGCATAAGTCTCCGCTTGGAAAACGGATGCGTATGATCCCAAAGATGTGTGCAGTCGTATGTCGTCGTTCTCCACAAAGGCACCAGCACCATCTGTGAAGATACGATAACAGTTCTTTCCAGGCTCAGATTCTGGAGCGAACCAGTCCTGAACCGAAGGAAAGTTGACTGAGTAATTTTGACGCAATTTGAGCCTTGTGACCATCGTGTCAGACGGCATATCCATTAGACGTGAGTCAAAAGATATGCTGCTTGCGAGCTCCTCAAAGCTCTAGTGCAAATTGTGCCAGAGATCACATCTCTTTAAACGAGTAATGGTCTTGAGATTACACCCCATGATGTAGGTATCAAGGGCAGAAAGACTCAGCAGTGCGTCGAGAGCGGCTCCCGGTGTGCTGGGACGGCCCAAGTAACACAAAGACAAATTGTTCTTTGAAGTTTGGCATACGAGGCAATAACGTATTTACGCGAGAGCTTATTCCACCAAACAACTGACGCATAGGAGATGATTGGTCTTATCATAGCCGTATAGATCCAAATGACCCTTTTCGGTGAAAGACCCCATATCTTGCCAAAGGCTCCCTTGCATTGCCAGAAGACTGACAGTTCTTTAGTAGTTTTGGACTCGACATGTTTAGACCAATGAAGTTTGTTATCCAGGATCACTCCAAGATGTTTGACTTCATTTGAAAAGGGGATGTTGACGCCTTTAAGCGTAAGTTGGGTCAGACCAGTCAATTTTCTACGTCTCGTGAAGAGGACAACCTCGGTCTTAAGAGGATTGACGGAGAGACCGTGTCTGACACACCAGGTGTCAATCATAAAAAAACGCAGCCTGTGCTCGGGAACAGACAGCTTGGAGGCTGGAACCAATCGAGAGCATGGCGACGCGACGTCGTCTGCATATGCTTGGGCGTGAACGCTAGAACCATTGAGCATTACAAGTAGAGAGTCGATCACCATGCACCACAGAAAAGGAGATAAAACGCCACCTTGTGGACAGCCCTCATTCACTCCCGTTGCAACATATTGTCCACACTCCGCCTCAGCTATAACGGTTTAGCATTGCTTTAATCCACAACACTAATGACTCGTCCACACCGTGTTCTCTGGCAGCATTGCACATACCATCGAAGCTAGTATTGTCAAAAGCACCTTGAATGTCGATGAAAATGCCTACCGCAAATTCTTTCCTGTCAAGCGCGTATTCAACCCTGCTAACAAGATTTTGTATTGCGGTCTCTCAAGATCTTCCTCTTTGGTAAGCATGTTGCATCCGAGACAGAGGGTGTGTTTCTAGTGAGGTTTTACGTATGTAAATCTCATTCTTTCCAGCGTTTCAAGCAGGAAGGAGGTAAGACTGGTGGGTCTAAAGCTCTTGGCGAGTGAGTAGTCCTGTTGAAGGCGACTCTAAGACATTCACTTTCATTTTGTGTATACCATGGTATACCATTGAGTAAATGATTGAACGCAATGGTATGTCCACAAGCAATAAATTTCAAAGTTCATTGCTCATTGAGAGCTGTCAAAAGCATGGGTTTCACTGCCTTTAAAATTAAACCTATAGTAAAATTAAACCTATAGGTCAATCCCAATATACTCTTTTGTTTTCAATGACTTGCTTGAAGCAGCCCTATTTTTAGCTTGCAAACCATTTTGACTTTAAAGGACTTTCCAGGGCCTTAAAGCAGCCACTTACTCGATCGTAAAGAAAAGCTACTGCCGTTCGTATTTCTCAAAATATCTTCCACTTTCTTAACTTGATCAGAATGAGTTTATTTTTAGCTAAAACAAACAGCAACCACCGATTTTTCATGCTCCAATTCGCACTACAAAACTACCTCAACATGTTAAATCCTTCATTAAACTTTAAATATTGTACTCAACAGAAAGCTCTCACTTTACGTCTGACTGTTGAAAGATCGCAATGACGAGAGTAGTGGTTGTATAGTTACCTAGTTACGGCGAGAATAACATATTTTCTTTCACCTAATGACTTCCATAATGGGTGGCAAAACATGTATTTCTATATACACCTTCCACCATTCTGCCAGGATACAAACATCCTATTATTAGTACATTCTAACAAATGTGTATCCAGAGGCAAGGAAACGAAAGAAAATACCACCGCATCGAAAGTTTAAGTAGCATATGAGATTAAAATTAATGAAAATGTGTAGAAAAACGTTTGTATAGAGATTTGAGTAACGTGTGGCAAGTAGCAGCAGGCAGAAAATTGACTGTTTCATACTTTTTTTTTCTAAGTTTGTTGCTGCTACAACGTCAAGCAAGGAGTGAACAATTGGGGCAGGAAATTACGGTCAACTTTGAGGTTGTTGCTTTCACACTGATAGAAGAGAATTCGAGACGAATAACGTACATAACGAACACCACCACAACCATCACACATTTTGCTCTTGAAAATTTTATGCAATTAGTTTGTTCTGTAGCACAAGCCCTGCAAGCAAAGTATGTAGTTGCACTTTATACTTGCGGAAGTGTGTGTGCATGATGTCCACTTCCTCTTACTTTACCATATAAAGAATGATGATTTGGTATATTAAAAACGACGAAGATACATATTTGATCTGTCGAGAAAGATAAACAGAGTGACAAGGCTTTTGTTTCAATGAAGAAGGCAGAGGGAAGTGAAAAGTGTCATTAGACTTCTTGACTCCTATTTTATTTGATTAGCTGCAGGGATTATGTTGGATATCAGATTTGTGTTGATCAAAATCAAAACCCCTTATATCCACTTTCAAAAAAAAATTACTTAGGTATGAGGTTTTGTTGGTATCATTCAAACACAATCGAAGGACCCAAGTTTCAATCACAAATCTCATTTTATGCCATAGAAATCAGACCAAAAAAAGTGTAGTTAATTTCAAACCCCATTTTGTCCACTAAAGTTTTTGTTTCAAAATCCATTATATCCAAATATTTTTTTTCTCATCAAAATCCACGCAAAATACATATATGTATCTTTAATTATAAACTTGAAATTCAAAAACCCTTCTATATTATATTCACGAAGGAATATTGAAAGAATGACTCCTTTACTTTTCTTTTATCAGAGTAGGCGTTGTGAGTTGTGACCCATCCGTGTATGAGTAGTTTTTATGAGGGAAATTCATAGTTATTGTCATACCGGGAAATTCACCAAAAATGTACCACTGTTGTTCATTTAGGAGATGAAAGTTGATCCTTATTCGACTGAAAATATTCTAGGATGGAGTTTTTTTCGCCCACTGGTACCTGGCATTTAAAATTTATTGAATCTAAGAGATTCATTTTATCTAGCGACAATAGTGGGGTTATTTAAGTCCGTGGTGAAAAATGCTACTTATTCGGCATACGAGCTTCTAGATCGGAAAAAAAAGAAAACAAAAACAAATTTCAAGGATGGATCCATTAATAATAGTGGAGTGCAACTTAAAGAGGAAAAGCTAAGGGATGTGTTTAATTTCCTAACCAAGCACTATGGGGAAGATTGGAGGTCCATCGAAGAACTTAAATTTTATTAAAATATTGAGGAAGGAAGGAATGACGATCCTTTATGTGAACATCAGCCAGTTTTTGATGAAACTCGTGTTTGATAAAATTTTTTATTTCTAATTCCAATACACAGTGCCTCTTACCCTCAGCTTTTCATATTCGCTTCCAAATTCACCTCCCTGCTCTTCGGATGTGGAACTGGAACGGTTGCGTAGGATAAGCTCATTCAATTCTGACCTTGACAGCATTGTTACATGGGGTAATAAAAACCGAGTAGGATTCAATGCTTCGAAAACTAAATGCTGTCTCTTGTCGTTGAAGCTTAGCCTTCCCCCATTGCCATGATCCATGAATGGTACCTGCATCCAAGAAACCGGAAAGCTGTCAGTACTTGGTATGTCTGTAAACGATGATCTTCGTTGGAACTTAGCTTAGGTTTCTTAAGACGATGCACGAAGTTCTTCACCCCTTCTGATCTGGCTACAATTTAAAGGGCCTTCATCCGCCCAAAACTGGAGTATAGCTTCCATATCTGGTGCTGCACTTACATCTCTCCGCCTACTTGATAGGGTACAAAATAGGGCGTAAAAATTGATGGGTGATAGTTCAATCGTAGAATCGATTGATTCTTTTGGACATCGTAGAAACGGCACCTGTCTCTCTCTCTCTCTGTTATCACTTTTTTCACAAAAGCCAGCTGCATTCCTCCCCTGAAACAATTGAATTGAATGCTAATCAGTATTGCCTTGAGCCCAAGGTTAAGTTAAGTATAGAGATTCATATTTTAGTCGCACCATCCGAATGTGGAATGCTTTACCTGGCCCTGTTTTTTCCCTGCCTTACGATTCAAAGGGATTCAAGAGCAACGTGCATCGGTGTCTCCTTTCAAATCCTCTCCTATTTTCCTAAATGCTCGCACTGTGTACTATAACATTATAAGGTTAGTCATAACCCCTTAATGTGCACGTTAATTTAAAAAAAAAAAAACATAAATTGTTTTACTTGTTACTTAAAATAAAAAAAAATAAAAATGAACTTTTGCCTTCTTAAAATTAAGTTTTTCAAGTTTTCAATTGCTACACTTTTTTATTTTAATCTGAAATCTAGAGGTATTTCTCAAAACCCG
This sequence comes from Melanostoma scalare, assembly GCA_949752695.1. Lineage (NCBI taxonomy): Eukaryota > Metazoa > Arthropoda > Insecta > Diptera > Syrphidae > Melanostoma > Melanostoma scalare. Next base: position 22,193,514 of record OX456984.1, on the reverse strand, counting down.
TTATATCCATATTTCTTTTTAGTACCACTTAAAAACCAGAACCCACAGATCACTGTTTCTATAATCAAGCTGTGAGGAGTCCCAATTTGAACAGTCCTGCAAACAAAAAAGTGCTGAAACAATGTTTCGTTTGGAAGATACAAGTTTTTCTCGATTTACTCGAAATCTCTAAAAGTGGATTTTTGTTTGTTTTTTCTCTTTTCCTTTTTATGTTTTTGGTTCTCGTCTAAGCAATTTTATGGTCCCTTTTTGTGATTAATTGGAAATGTTTTCCGTCTATGGAACTTGTGTGATGAGCCTGTGCTTAACGCAATAAAGCTTTTTTAATTGAGTTTAGAGCTTTTAAGAAGAAATAAACACAGACGAAAACAAAAATTAAGTAAACAGTTTTTTCCTCTTTTGGTTGTCATCTTTCACAGTGTTTTGATGGTTCTCTTGTATAACATGGAAGGCAGTTACCATATAAATGTAATAACTTTTTCGTCTGTTTTACATACTTTAAGACTCTCTTTGACCAGACCTCCAATGAATACAATCAAAATGAAGCACTAGGCACATATAAACAGTGGACTTTTTCTTATTTAAATTGGAAAAAAGTTAAATATTTCGACACTTTGAAGGTTCAACATGGAACTTAACATAAAATCATTTTGAGTAATAAGCGATATCTTAAACATAGTATTTGAGTGTCCATTATTTAAACGCATCCATAACCTCAAATATTGAAAGTTACAATTTAAATGAACTGAGTCTACTTCTCAAAACATTTTGCTGTTCATTATTTACATTTTGTGTGTATTATTTTTTCAAAGACTAATTACTAATGTTGCTAATCTCCCCACTCAGCCTTTCTTAAATTATTCAGTACTCGTTCCATGTGTGGTAGAGACATTAAATTGTGTATGCATTTTAAAATATCTCTGGAGATTTCATTCATCCACAGAACTTCATATTATGTACTTCAGTTGAATTAACATTAATTTAATTTTACGATACGAACAACATAATTTTTGGCTCCATCAAATGGCTTTTCAGGATAACAGAGATAATTCCTCGAAACTGGACACAACCTGTTTTCCTTAATTTATGTTTTCACAAGCCTCCCAAGAGTGTAGTACTCCTCCTTTTTTTTTTTTTTTGTCAAACAAGAAATTAATGCGGTGAAGTGAACGGCTTTTGCTAAGGAAACAAAAGCATTTCATGTTGTGGCCTTGGTTTTTTTTTTTACTTTAATTATTTATTGTTATGTCATAATGTTTTGAGTCTGTTTTTTCCATGATTGCCTTATAAGATAACGCCCACTCGGAATTGTTTATTTTGTAAGAGTGTTTGTTGTTATTTTCTGTGGAACTTGGAATACTAAAGTAATCAGGTCTTCATATCAAAAAGAGAACTATAAAGGACTCTGTTGAGAAAAGATGCTTTTAAAGATATAAGCATTTCTTGATGAAAGCAAATACACAAAAAGAACTTTGAACTTTTTGATTTCATCACAAAATCATTGAACCTCCTAGGACGCCATTGCCCAGGTTAAACTGATAAATTTTACCCAAAAATTCAAACCAGAGTATGGCGTGTATTTGTATCGTGCATTTTCAAGTCGTGATTTCAGTCTTTCGTCTAGTTGAGGTGCAGTGGATTGTTTTCAACTATTGGTTGATGTGGCTAGTCTGCTTTGCTTTCAGTCAAGAAAGGTCACTAAACTACAGAATTGCCCAAAGCTACACACTTGCTTTTGATTTACGCCATTTTTGATACCTTTTAGATTGTTTTTCACTACATTTTCAATCTATTTAAAGATATACTCTTAGAGATTTTCCACAGTCTGTGTCTTCCAGGAACTCCGCGGAAGTGGTTGAATAGTACGATTCAAAGTCCAGACAGTTAAAACTTCCTAAACGGCACAGCTTGTGCGCACAGCTAAGAAATCTTTTTAGGCAGTGGTCAACCGAAACTCGAAACTTCTGGTGGCCTTGGAATAATGGTTGGCATGTCTAACTGTTACCTTGAAAGTTCGTGTTTCGAAACCCAACAGAAAAAATGTTTTTATAGCCTTTTGGGAGGTACTGCTAAGTCTTCTTTCATTGCTATGAAAAGCGTTTTCTCGATTAGCCATTCGGAATCGGGAGAGAATTGTGGATCTTCTCCTTTCCTACACAAGGTATACTAACCAATTCTGGCGTCGCTGGGTTACCGAATATCTACCCGACCTGGCTGAATGGTATTCCCCAGTTAAGTCAGTCCAAGAAGGAGACGTCATCATTATAACAGATCCAGAGAGTTCGCGCAACAGCTAGCCCAAATTTATTATACGCAAAGTGCTCCCTGGAAAAGATGGGGTAGTGAGAAAAGCGATAGTCAGAACGATAAACGGTGTCTATACAAGGCCGGCTGCCAAGCTCGCCGTGTTAGACGTTAGCCGGGTTTGACAAGGATGAAAGAAAAAAGTTCCAGGAACCAGCTTACCAGGGGGGAGTGTTACACTCAACTTGGCAGGACGTCACAATGACATCTAACCCCGAAACGGATTATGGGAAATCTTTCGCCATTACGCCATTCTTTGATTGATACGCACGAGGAGAAGAAGTATAGACATCCGACCCTAAAATAACCAAAAAACTAAAAAGGCTTACTAGAAGTAAGAATAAAAAAAACATAAAATTGTAACTCATATTTACATTAATGTATATTTTCTAAGAAAATTAAAGCTTCCTTTTGGACAGAAGAACAAACGAATAGTTCTATTATTCCAGGGATGCTTAACATTTTACCTTTGCCAATACTTTTATGGTTGTGAAAAACTAGCAAAGTTTCGTGGCTCCCCGTTTTGTTGCACCACCCTATTTATTTTTATTTTTGCACCGAAACAAAATAAGTGAGTCTGGACTAGATTGACAGTCTCCAGTCTGTTCCTAAGAGCGAGTCTTTCACTAAATGTGTTGAAAACCCGAAAGTATAAATTTCTTTTCCAAGTTGACGATTTCATAATGAGTGCAATGACAATTTTCTGGTTTGAGCAGTCATGACTTGTCCCATTGTCATAAGTTGAAATGATGAGTGGTTTTTGGGCTCGAGTGGTCAACTTAGTGTTTCACAAGCCCCGGTGACCGAAAAATACTCACAGAATTACCCTTTTGTCAATTATTTGTGTCTAATTAGACCACATAGCGATTGTTCTAACACAAGACCAATGATACCTGTGACATTATAAGTGAGTCTCTGCCTTCTGCGTCGGAGTTAGAGATTCTATTAAATTCAGTGAGTTGTAGATTCCCTCCTCTTTCTTAAGAGTTATGGTGGAAAAGTGAGCTTAGTCCTTGTCAACATTCGTTGGAAACAAGGATACAACTCGCCAAAGTTTCATTCCATTTGTGAATGGACAGTTTCGAAAAAATATGTTTCGAACAAACGAAAACAAAGGTTCACTTTTATAATGTTTGAAAACTTTGCTACCTACCTATACGCCTTTTTAATAAGAGAGGTTTTTTTATTTATATTTCGTCTAGCACTCACTGGTTTACCACGTCTGCTGGAAGTCTGTGGAATGACGGCACTTTGGTACCGAGACGTCACTGCAGTAGACGTTGAAGAGCTCCTTCGGTACTGTAAGGTGGTCTCAGATCGCGATCGCCTGTCGAAATTGTTCTGGTGGTTGTCGGAGCAATTGATATTGATAGCGAGTCGCTAGATAGATAGATAGATATAGGGGACGGGTAGAGCTTGCTCAGCTCTGGGCACTGCGGTGTCTGAATGAAACCTATTGTGCCAGCCCATGTGAGGTTTCAGGGCAGTTCTCCTGCTCCTGAATTGAACCAGAAGTTAGCAATCTTCTGTGGGTGAATGAGTTTGAGTTTATCTAGGGGGATGATCTCATAGTCAAGTATTTGCTTTCTAAGGCGGAAAAGTACTGGACATTCTGTAATAATGTGCACAGATGTTCCTTCATTTTCAAGGCATAGTCTACAGATGGGGTCCGTTACCAGCCTCATTTGATGAAGATGTTTCTTTTAAAAAACAGTGACCGGTTAGTAGTCCTGTGCAAATTTTAAGGGGTTTTCCTATTGAGGTTCAGTAGGAATTTTGATGTTTTTTCAGTATATTCTGGCAAAACGAGTTTTGAACAGATTTGGCCAGATGAGTTACTCCAAGCTTTATTTGATTCCACCAGTAGGATGTTCTTGGCAGTATGTTTGAAGGTGCTTTTATTTAAACCGCAGAAGGGTTCAGGACCGACGAATGGTTTAGATGCGCCGTCTTTAGCTAAGATGTCTGCCTTCTCGTTACCATCATAGCCTTTGTGTGCTGGGATCCAGTGGAGGATTACAGTGTTTTTCTTTGCTAGTTCAGAGAGTGACATGACTGTCTCTTGGACTAGTTTGGATCTGATGACAGGTGAGCTTAACGCCTTTAGTGCAGCTTGGCTGCCTGAAAAAATGAATATTGTTTTGTTTTTCTTATTCTCGAACATTTGTTAATGGCAAAGACTTCGGCTTGGAAAATGGACGAGTGACTGTCCAGACTTACTGAGAAATTCGTGTCGACGACCGTTGAACTCCTAACCTAATTGCATTTCTGTTGGGCTATCGGTGTTATAAACATACACATGTCAAAACTTTCAGACCGTACGATTAACGTACGAATCTCGAATCGAATCCCATAATGTTACACCATCCCTTCGAAGCAATCTTTCCTAACTCAGCATGGAAGAAACTTGTAATTCTTACAAGTGACTTCCAATATATTTGGAACACTGACAGTTCAAAAACTAACAACGGTGTGGTGTAAGTGCAGGGATTTTCGGTCCCAACTTCAAATCATCTATATCCCTTGGTTGCACAACTATCTTTCAAGCAGAGGCAATGGCTATTGATTTCTGTGTTAGGGAATTCATTAAAAGAATCTTCCGAGGATCAAGCATTCTAATTTGCTCTGACAGAAAGGCAGCCCTAAGGGCCCTGTCTTCAACCAAAATCGAATCCACACTAGTTGGGAACTGCCTGACATGTCTATCTCAATTAGCCACCTGCAATAAAGTCACTTTTTTCTGAGTGCCTGGATGTGAAGGTGTACAGGGTAACGAAGAGACTGACTGCCTAGCTATAGACTTGGTTCTCAATCCCAATTCAAAGACCCTACTGCGGTCTCCCAATCAGTAGCATTAAACATGGTTACCTAGAAACTGCAGAACATAATCCAAACCTGGAACAACTCTACTGGCCACCACCAATCAAAACTATTCATCGACTTATCTCAAAGACGCACGAAAGAATTTCTTGACATGAGCAAACATGTCGCAAAGTTGCTTACGAACTTCTTCACTGGTCACTGCTCTCCAAAATATCACCTTAAAACATGGTCGTCAGCTAAGATGACACCTTCTCTTCTCTGCCTTGAAGACATAGAAACAGCTGAACACATTTTATGTGAATGCCCTGCCATAGCCAGATCCAGGCTAAAACGTTTCCAAAAAGGAATCAATGGTCCCCTTGACATCAGAAACACCTCTTCTTCGAATATTCTTTGGTTCGTACACGACCTCAACTTCGATTGAACAACCTTACGCTTTACGTGTTTAAACCTAAGGAAACAGCACCAAAGATCTTTCAGGTCAATGCCAACGTGCTAGAAAAGGTGATCTTCCTTCGCCCTATCTAGTTGAAAAAAAAAAACCTACGAATCTTTTGGATAAAACTTGTGGATTGCATTTCGTCAAAAATTTATCTTAATCACAAAAGAAATTTGCATTTCAAAAGTTCTTAATTAGTTGATTGCAATGTTTACGTAAGGAAAAGTTGGTCAGTTGAACTTCCACATTCCTGTCAGAATGGAGTCAGCTAATTATTCAAATCACTAAGATTAGGAGCTCTATAAAAATTACCTCAAAGAAATTATGACTAAGCTCACTACTTTCCAATTCTACAAGAACCAACAGAAGAATCCTTAATTTTCTTGCAACTATTTGAAACTTTGCAAAATTTCATATTTATGATGCTAAACCGATGTATAGACGTGTAGGTTGAGTACCTAAACGTTGGTATGTCCCAGGATACCCCTTATTCAAATGAACAAAAAATTCTCATCTTCTCTTCCCCACACTCACAGTCTTTATTATCGACATTCCTGAAATATTCAAATATTCACGTCCTAGAGGATAGAACTTTATCTTGTACCTATGTGGGTGACCTTGAAACTATACAAACTACTTAAAACTTGGTTGTAACTAATCGCACATGGTTTTCAAACAAAAAAAACTGCCTCCTTGGCTTAAGCGTCCTTTTATTGAAGTGGAACAGGTGCTAACGCTAAAGACATTTAGTTTAATATACACTTTTTGCTCATTTCTTCAGTCACATTACTCAGTTGCTGCATTTCCTTGCAAAGGATGCGATATATGCAAGCCTAGACTTCGTTTCACATAGCTGGATATTTAGGTCATTGAGCGGCACATTGTAAAGAATGTTTATCGCACGTTAAGTCATAAGAACCTATAACGAACCCTCCATCAGAATATGTTAGAGGGAGCGATTATGAACTTTGTGGTTTAGGGGTGGCCTGGGTTGCTGTTTCCTTTTTGTTATACCCACATTTAGATTTGTTCGTTGCTCCCTCATGCATTTTGGATCTGGGTGTGCATAGTACATTAAGTCTGGAGGAATGTTTCATTAACATGGCGATGGCAAATTGACTGGCCGGGTCCTTTTCGTTCGGCTCACCTAATATTTATGGAATAGCAAAGGACTAAAGCGATAGCGCTCCGTTCTATCGCGTGAGTTCTTTGGTGTAGGAATATATATGTAAATTTGATGAATGCTCTCATGTTCTATATAGGGAATCGAGCAACGAGAGATGCGATGGAGAAAACTTTCAAGACATTGAAATCATTCCTGCGGTGTGCACTTAGTGAGGCATTGCATATTCCTGTTTTTTATTTTTTTATATTCGCTTTCTGGGGGAATATAAATGAAGTTTATTGCCGGAGCTGCTGCTGCAAGTGATGACTTGCTGCACTTTTATCTAATTTATTCGCATCGCAAATGCTGATGTGAGTTGAATTGTTAATGCTTCTGATGATGGGGTGGATGAGGCGTTCAGGGGAAAAATGGAAGAATGAACGTTTCCTGTCTCTTTTTTTATTTTTTGTATTTTGTTTCGTCCATGTCACGAAATAGTGTCACGAGCAAGGTATTGGTGTTTTAAATTGAAAAAATCACTGAGACACCCCCTGAGCTGCGAGGTATTTTGCTCACGTGCAGTGTGTAACCAGGCGTCTGCGCGAATAGAATTTTTATTAAAGCTCGAGATAAAAGAACGTAGCACATGTCTGTGTTCGGCATTGGCAAATTAATATGGGTTAAATGATGCAATTATGTTTATCTGTTTACGTGATTGTGACACACATTTCTATTCTAACACAAAAAAGGACTCTCTCAAAATGAAAAGGCGACAGCAGGCAGGAAAATAGAATCCTTTTGATTTGGAGAGGCACCCACCCACCCCCTAATCACTGACTTCAAATTTGTCTACTCAAATAAAACCCATGCTACAATCTTAAATTTTCATCTACATTCATTGGAGAATACAAAATGTTAGTGAAGGTCAATTTAGTTGTGAGCAAAATGAACATGTTTGGGTCTCCCTCTGTGTAAAGAAGCATCATTTATGTTCGATTTGATTATATATTCAAATAAAACTGCTATTACTCGAGGCATTTTTATATTTTTCCACTTTGTTCAATGTCGGATTGTGTTCACTCACCAGTGAAAATATTCAAAATAAAATTAAAGCGAAAAAAGGATTTTTTTGGGATTTGCTAGGTTTAACATTTTATTGTTTCACAAAATAGTTCAAATAAATCTGTTCAAATTCACACCAAAGGAAGTAAGTACCTACATATTTTCAAAACAAAGAATCGGGAAATTTATTTGTGTGGCTGTTGAATTGATAAAATAAGAGATGTGAAAACGCAAGGTGGATTCTCATACATGGGGAAAGATTACTATTGCTTATTTCCATAAACCCATCTGTTTGTTTGATCGCAGTTGCAGAAGAGCTCAGGTACCACAGTATTTTCATCGAAACAGATTTGAAACAGGGTCACACATTTTCATATTTTAAAATCTAATTCTGGGTACCTTCACTTGGTATGAATAAGTCTCTGTCGTAAAAACACATACGTCAAAAGTCGGCCTTTTAATGTCGAACCAAGATTTTAAAATAACTATTTGACATTACTTCATGATGATAGGCAAATGTAAACCACTTGTCTACCCTAACAACTTCCTTGAATTAGTAAAATAGGATCTTCTGTACTTCAATCGGCAAAAGGGTCTTCGGAAAAAGATTTTTAGGGCCGATGATGAAGGTGCCTGTGAAGTCACTGTCAGGGGAAATGGGTTTTGGAGCTAAAATTGAAAGGGTCGGTTCAAAATCAAAGTAATTAGACAAGGCGATGTTTCTTTTATAAGCTTTTTATTGCAACTGCCCTCTTAAGAATTCTTGGTGTATAACTTCTATCTATCGATGAATTAGACAATCAGTCCTATCACAGATTCCATCGTAATCGATAAAGTCTAAGTTTCCCGATGTAACTATCACATAATCCATTCGGAGTGGAATGAATTTCGAATTCGTAGATTTTGTATTTTTGAATTCGTCGTCTTAATATACAAAAAAAAATTGTTTTTGATCCTTTCTTCGATTCCATGAACACAAATTTTCGTAGTTCGTACCATAGCTTTCCGTGTGGAAGTTTTCTACGATGGAATTTGTGATAGGGCAGAATATACAAAAGATACATTCACTTATTACCATTAAAATACACAAACGAACACAATCGTTCGGATCTAGGAGGTTGACGGGTAATCACTTTACATATTGATGAAGGAATAATATGTTTCTTACAGAACTATTTTTTTTCTCTTATTTACTATTTTAGGCTTCGGGCTTTCTCAAGTCCGTTTCTTCCCTTAGTTCGTGTACTTTTTTGTCAAGAGTTTCGTTTCTATAAATTAACAACATTTTTCAAAAACGTTTGGTGATCGTCAACTGATCGCAGATTGATCAATTCCCAGCTTTCTTGAGACAGCTGATGCGACTTTCCTAGTGTTGATACCAATTGATTTACATATCTCAATGCCAAAACTATCGTATAGCTACGACATATCAATTTTATTATTCGTGTTGTTGTTGTACCCGTGGCGTTATGGTCAGCGTGGCTATCTTTTACGTGGGAGATTCGAGGTTCGAACTCCAGGAACAAGGCAAAAAATGTTTTTCCACGGGTATCGCCTTTCGTGAGGAACTAGCAATTACTCCGAAAGTAATAAAAAGGGTTCAAAAAGTCAAAATTGAGAGGCAAATAAATTGTACCTCAGGTGTGGCACAGGGTAGTCATTTAGGTCCTCTACTTTTTATCATATTTATTGATGACATTGGCAACTGTGAAGTTGAGCAAATGTCTCATATACACAGACGATCTGAAACTTCTTCTGAAAGTAACCTCTATTAGTGATTGCCAAAAACTCCAATTGGATCTTGATAATCCATCTCGCTGGTGTGTGTTAAACCGCTTGAATCTGAACGCCAAAAAATGTTTTGTGATTACTCTCTCAAGAAAAAATCATACGCAAGAGTTTTCATATTATCTTGATTGCAACCCTCTTCAGAGAACTGAAAAATTTAAGGATTTAGGCGTAGTTTTTGACTCCAAATTCTCTTTTACACCTCATATAGAAGCTATTGTATCAAAAGCTAACTCAATGTTAGGATTAATCAAAATGAACTCAACAGACTTTACTAAACCCAACACCCTTGTGTTTTTTTAACCTCACTAGCAAGACACAACTTAGAGTATGCAGACATCGTCTGGAACCCTCACCAACAATGTTTGCCCGATCGAATTCAGAAAGTTCAGAATAGGTTTACGAAGTATGCATTTTACAAAATGCGATGGTGCTTTCATCCAAATTCCACAGCTAGGCAGGATCTTCTACGTTTGCAGTCGCTCAAATCACGTAGAACTAATCATGACATAGTTTTTGTGCGAGATATTTTATGTTAACATATAAAGTGTCCTTCCTTGTTGTCCTTAATTTGTATTTATGCTCCAGAGAGGCCGTTGAGGGATAGAAATATTCTTTTTCAATCAAGGCACAGAACTAATTATAGCATGAGTGTACCAATTTCAAGATCAATTAGAGAGTTTAATGAAATTTGTGGTCATATTGATTTAGCCTTCTCCAGAGATAAATTTCGAAATGAATTAAATGAATGTATTACTTTTTTTTAAGAAATTGAAACCTATTTTGTTAAAATGTGTAATCTGTTGAGCTCTTTGCTGCATTGTAATCTTTGATTGAATAGTCTGATACTTTCAAAAGATTCTCCGACGTCAAAAGAGTCATTATACATACGTCCAGGTCTTATTAGGAACTGGTACTTTATTACGCTTCTCGTTATTCTAAAAACTACTGAATATTTTCTCAAATTTCTTTTTTTATTTGAAAGTACAATCCTTCCGGTTAATAATGGAAAATAATTTCATTCAAATGGCTGCCTCGGCTGGCCAATGGCCATGCAGTAGCCTACACGATCGGTGTAATTTTTAAGCACATTATCGATTGTGTGCACATTATCGATTCACCAATGGCTTCACGAATATTGTCCTTTAAAGCGTCAATTTTCTCTGACACTTATTTTTTACGGCACTCCACAAATAATAGTCCAACGGTGTCAAATCGCAGCTCCGAGGTGGACAAACAACATCAGCTCTGCGGCTGATAATGCGATCTTCAAAAACAGGACGCAAAACACCGAGTGTAGCTTCGGCTTTGTGGCACGTAGCGCCATCCTGTTGAAGCCATATGTTGCCAATATCCTCCTCTTCAATTTTTGCAAACAAAAATTCGTTCAACATAGCCCGATAACGATCGCCATTTTCGAAGAATGCCTCTGGACCAAAATCCGCACCAAACAGTGCGGGTTTTCTGTACCCCAAATACGACAATTTTGCTTGTTTACCCGCCAAGATCAAATTAGCTTCATCTGAAAAGATTATTTTTTTGGCAAAATCGGCATCTTCTCTAAGTCGATCGCAGGCTCACTTAGCGAAGCGAAAACGCATTGGATGGTCAGTTGGCTTCAACTTCTGAAACAATTGGACTTTGTATGGCGTCATACCAAGGTCTTTAAGCGAAATTCGTCTCAATGATATCTCTGAAATGTTCGATTGTTGAGAACGACGGTGAATTGATGTTGATGGCGCTTCACGCACACTTTCTGCCACAGCAGCAATATTCTCGGGTGTACGCACTGTTTTTGGCTTTTCACGCTTTGTTTTATCGATGAGGATGCCAGTTTCTTTCACTTTTTTCACAAGATAACGAACATACGGAGCTGACGGTGCTTCTCATCTTCCAAAATCCGTACGCAATTTTCCCACACATTCTGCAACATTACCATGATTTTCAAAGTAATGTCGCAATATTTCCCAGCGTTGTTCAGGCGTTTACACAACAACAATATTCGTTCAGCGGAAGGATGAAATTAATTATATCTGTCAAATCAGACATGAGATAAGTGTTACCATTCACGAAATAAGCACAAGTTGAAAAAAAAGTGTGATGGAGGACCCTTTATATATCGTACTTCTGTAACACTTTCCCGCTTATCATTCAATTCATTTCTAAAGCCTGGTCCAATTTTTCACAAGTTTACGCGATACGTGATCAATATTTCTACTAACTTCTAAGACGTTTTCTTTACTCAGAAAGCCAAGTACTGCTTTTTATCAGCAACCGAGCTCCTTTTGTTTCGACAATCAAAACATTTTTCATAATTCACAGGTTGTTTTCGATGGTGGTAGAGTTTGTGCTACTGATTGGTCTCAAGCAAATGAAGTCATGCATTTTCTGGCGCACTGCAAACGAACGCCTAGTTTGGTGGTAATAAAGAGTGGCTTTACTTAATTACTAGCTTTCAACCACGTCTTCGCTGGATCTCACTAGCGTTTAGCGTATTTATATGGACTACATTTTTATTTACTCACCACAATAGCTTGAATATTGTAAAAAGTGTAAGCTTAGTCAGCTATTTATTTTTAACAGGTAATGTATCGCTGTCAATTTTTCTATGAAAAAACAAGATCGTCAATCTAGTGGTTTCTCTTTATTTTGTTGGTTCTTGTGTTGATAGAAAGCCAGTACCTCAAAGTACCGCAAAATAAAATGAGTCGCTTAACGCTTGAACATCGTTAGGAAATACTAAAAAAATTTCCCAAAATGAGTGCTGTGTAGCTCAAGTGGTGCATTTTTTGTAGAGAAGTTTCGGGCGAAGTGAAGCACCCAACGGAATTAGGATAAGTAACCTCGGAACTGGGATTCAACTGCGGAAATTTTCTTGTGGCGGGCTTTGAATGACCAATGCTATGCTAACAATACGAAAACGATTCAAGGATGGCAAATACGAGGGCAGTTCGATGAGTACTTAGCCGAAAAACGAAAATTTTGGAGAAGTGTTGATTTATTTTTCAACATAATCTTCTTTTAGTTCGATACACTTGACCCAGCGATGCTCCAACTTCATCGTCACGAAACGACACAGAAACTCCTTCGGATTGCGCTTAAACAGCGTCAAGCACTACCCTTGTAGGTAATAGGCCCTAGAAAATTGAAGTGACAGAATAAGCTACTGACAATCAGCCTGAGGCAGTCTCTTGAATTAGTTTGTGTTCAGAATTATTGAAGGGAATGTTTGCTTGATAATAAACCCATTACCTATTGTGTATGAATTGTTCTTTTTATCGTGTTTTGAAAAAGAAACTTGCATCAAGCCCACCCCATACTGTGCATTTGAAGCCGTTCACCATGCCAAAGGTAAAGATCTTCGCCACTAGTGAATCAATTGTTAAAAGGATATAGCATTTGAAAGAAAACACTTCCAGGAAAAAGCAATACCGTGAGAAAACATGTTGATTTAGGAATTCTTAAAAATAACATGGAAGAAACATCATGTTCAGTTTAAGCCAGATCCCAGTTCATTTCCCCTAACTGTGCCTGAAGGATACCTGCAATATTTGTGGTTACAACCTTAACATACAGCCCCTTGAGGTGCGCGTGAATTCCAAGCGATCCTCAGTTGGGCGCCAATTCCTTTAAGAACGCAAACATTTCTCATGTCCTTTTCGATTCCAAAAATCATCATTGAATTTTTCAAAATATTTTTTTAGATAAATAATTCCAACTACCACCCCAAAGCACTATATTAACTTAAAAGCACGACAGTTTGTTTATTTTTAGGGACTATCCTGCTAATAAAATAAAATTTAGGGTTTGTTTTCCGATTAACATCTTAACTCCAAATAGAAAAAAAAATGCCGAAATCATTCTAAGCTAAACCATTAGTGCTAATACGTCATTCACACTTTCCTTATTACATTTAACCACGAAAGCCAAGCACTATACTTATGACCCAAAGTTTGTAAAAAAAAATCCTTTCGATAAAAAAATTTAACTTTCATTTAACTGTCACTTAAACTCAACGAAGCAAAGCTCACAAGTTCAATCATCACAAACAGCACATTAAAGCTTCCACATATTGCTAAAGCTACACAGAAAAAGCCAAATTTTATTTCAAAACACAAAACACATATTTATATTTAACTTTTTTGTTTTCTTCCTTTTTAGCCGACACTTGACCAGGTAAACACACTAAATCAAATACACACTCAATATTTAAAGCCATGCAAGTTTCCTGAGTTTAAGCTTTTTAACGCCTAAAGTTTTCGCAAGGAAAGTAGCCATTGCAAAACACATTGCTTTGATTTTGGTGTTTATACAAACTAAAAACAAAAGCTCTTTATTGCTTCACTAAAAATCAAAAGATGGCGATGATGAAGGTTCTTGGATTGTTCTCTTTTGGGGACAAGTTGGTTGTTTTGAAAATGCAGTCGAGCTCAACAAAATGAAAATCTTATTGTCCTAGTCTTAATTTCGCTGGCGAAGGAAAAATAAGAAAAAAGAAAAGGGAGGACGAAGCAGAGAGTGAGATGTTATGTGTCTCTTGGCAATTATCCTAAAAGGACATTATTTCTATTTGCACTTTTATTAATTGGCTGTGATGTTCAAAGTACCACAATATCTGCCTTCTAAAGTAACAAGGACACGGATAGCTCAATGATGATTCTGTCTTTAAATTAAACAGATACTGGGTCTTATCCAATCAGCTTTTGGAGAGCAAAAAATTGTGTTAATTATTAGGTGCTTTTAGGTAAATTGTTATTTGGAAAATGCGGGCGAGGTTGTCTGTTTATTACAAATTACTGTGGTGGCAATAGCTGATGCCAAAATTGTACGATGCGACCGTAGAATGTTTGCAGATGTGGCTGTTCGAGATAATGCCAAGCCAAATGGATATGTTGTTTCAGGAAATTCATCAATTCAAAACTGGATATTTTTAATATGCTGTGGATCTATCTATTATGTTAATTGTTTAGACGTAGTGGTTGAATGGGAATCTGAAAATTATTTATAACTCGTAATTTACAGACTTAAATATGTTCCATAGCTTCATAATAAACTAAGGCGTTGTAGTTTGTTTTATTGGTTCATTTTATAGTTAATACAATTTTCGAATTGGTTTATAAAGTTCATGTGGTTTTTCCAAAACTAGTTTTGATGAGAGTCTGCTTCTAAGATTTTCTTCAAAATAATTGAATGTATTTTTAGTCTATTCCCTTCAAATAGAACCTCAGGCTGTTCTTCCAATATCAGTGACTTGGTTTCTGAATTTCTTTAGAGGATAATGATTGGAAATGGCTGTTTTATCTAACGGTTCAGTTCTCCGATTGACTTTTCAAAGGATTCTAAACATAAGAATAGGCTTTTCAAATGATTGATTTTACTCTCCTCCGCCTCTCCCCGTTATGTTGTGCCGTCCTAATCAGTTTTACTTAGCAAGAGCCACTAAATTGAAAGTGAGATAGCCCTGGAGACCTATAACACCATTCGAAACTCCACAATCTTGAACCAATTGTTTTTAAATAAATCCCAAGTCTCCACTCCACACTCCCCCAACTGGTCATTTAAAGCAAGTTCCAAGTATCCATTCCCCCGAGATCTTTTTGGGATGACGAGAAATTTTTAAGAAATGATTAAAATCATTTCTATACAGATATTCAAAGGAACGAGGAAAGGTTCGGTTGCAGGGTGTTCTCAGATAAACTAAACGTAAGTCTCTTATTCAAACCAGTGTAGTGTTTCAAACTTAAGTTCTGTAGATGAAAGAGGTCCTATCGTGGCTAAAGAGAACGTGACAACCTAAATCAATATTTCCATCTTCTCAGACAGCCAAACAGAACTCAAATCATTCGGCGCTGTTTCCGCAAACTCAGTCCTCTAAATAATTAAAATAAATAGGGTGACGCAACAGATCGAAGAGGCCCAGGGCCTAGCGCACTTCTTACAACCATGCCTTGTGAGGGAATGGAAAACATTTTTGCCTCTGTTTGGATTAGAACAACGAACCTCTGGGTTAGCAGGCAGACATGCCATCCATCTCACCATATGCCCAAACCATACAAATGTAATTGAAGCTGACTCGTTCTTTGGCATGTTGGCACTATAGTTTACGGTTGTTATACTCGTATAGAATGCACAATTTTTATGCTCTGTACATCTTCTTGAAATTGTGCATATAGACGTTACTAGAAATTGTGTAAACGTTTACAAGCTCTGTGTGACGAATTATTTTGTGGGTGATTTGTAAAAACCTACAAATGTTTTTCAATGGTAAAATGAAATATTTATGGTGCATTTTTGTCTCATCTAAGAAGCCATATAATCAGCACACATGATAAAACGCCATGCATTTGCAATATTTGATGTATACAACTATAAATTCTAAGACTAGCATTTTTGTTTTAAAATCTGCGAGCACAGATGTGGCTCTACTTCGTTAAATTGGCTGATTTTATACATTTTTATTAAAAGGTATCTATGTCTAACATTTACTCATTTCTTAAATAAATGATTGGTATGTTCTCGTCAACTTGAACAATGCTGACGGTCGTTGGCTGTAATGTTGGTGGGCGAGGAATACTAGTTGGATGGTCGCTTCAGACCTGGAATTCCGTTTTGTTGGGTCTTTTGGTATCTTCAACCTCTGTTGTGCTGCGTTCCTTTTCCTGCAGCGACGTAGAAGTCTACGAAGCTGTCTTCTTGCGACATTCGAAATGCTGGATCCATTATACATATTTATCTTCTCAGCGAAGAGATGTGCGGATAGATTTATCTTGGTAGGGGCCGGTAAAAAGCACAAATTTCCTATGGTGGATTCCACAATAATATTTTCTGAAATGCTATTGAGTGCCACCTACATTTGTAAATTCAATCTTTTTCTGGCGGAAACTACACGACTTATTCTCACTGCTTGTACTGTTTGGTTTTCTCAATGAGAGTTCTACCCACCCTCACACGGAACTGCGTTCTTCTCACCTTTTTAAGGCTGCATCCACCACTAAAAGTCGGCATACAGTGGTTGAGAGCTAAGTTTTCATTATGATACATTAGCATAAGCGACTGAAAACTTTATTTTTTCCCAGCCTTAACATCAAGCTAAACTCGTGATGAATTTTAATAACGTGTAATACTAAAGTCCATCATTTTAAAGATTTGACTTTTCAGATAGTTTTTAAGTTACGGCCTCAACAGATGGTATGATTTGTAATACCTAAACTTAAAAATCCCTTTTTTATTTGTTCCACATTCCCTTCGCTTGTATTTATTTCAAGACGGTGTTTTTTTTAGGCGTGTTTTTTTAAAGATGAAATAAAATGCATATAGTTTAACGTTATGGCCAAGAATTTTGCTTTACTATCATGATAAAGGTTTGTAATTACGTTTTAAAAACGAGTTTGGGCAAGCGGACGCCACCACGCCACGTAGTGACGTTTTGGGACGTTTGCTAGCAATAGCGCTCCGAATATTTCCATCTACGTAGACGAGTGACTTAACATAACCCCTCAAAAAATAGTCCAGCGGTGTTAAATCGCCCCATCTTAGAGGTAACCGACAGGTTAAAATTTTTAAACAATGTAAAACTCGTCGTTGGCCTTTAGAGACAATTTACTTAACTTACGCAATTTCTAGTGGTCGTGCGTATTCAATTCTTCCACAATCAAGTGGCAAACCAAGCTGAGCGTATATCAAATGACAGCTGTCAAAAAGAATTCTGAAACAAAAATTACCTGATTGATAACCACACGTCTAAAAAAAGGACACCATTAATTCTCGCTTCAATTTTCCACAGAATTCTCACGCTGAATTGTCCTTAAAAGTTTCCGAAACCAAATGATTTCACGGTCGTTAAACAAAGATAACGAAAGAAATCTATACATCAGCCATATAATGTTTCAGGTCCTCACGTTAGCTTAATCACAATTTATGCTCCGCATGAAGTAAAATCAACTTACTTGACAAAAAAGCTATCAGTTCTCATTGGCTTTTTTTATGAAGCACTCTCGTTGAGAGGTAGAGTTTGAGGAGGGGCAGTCAAACTAAATGCTGGCCTCAGAGACGATTACAGCACATCGCCATATAATCAAACTGAATGGATCCATTATCCAAAAAATCATGCCGAAATAGTTTCGACTAAGAGTCAGACCTTAACACAGTTGTTAGTAAATTTTTATGGGAAATTTTTGATGTCTGTTCCTGGGTTAAGTAAACGTGTATGTGATGGTGATACCCACAGAGTTTCGGCAATTCTCGTAATTTAAGAACTTAAACCACAAAACCAAAAGTCGGATTTAATTTTTTGGAACTTAAAGTAAATCATCAGGCTTACCTCAGTGTACACAATCATTAACTTTTTCTTGGAATTTTGTAAACAATTTGCTGAGTTAAATACTTGAATACAGTATTCTAAGAATTATTTTACTGGTACTCTTTACGGCAGTTAAGTGCTTGGATTTATTAAAGCTCTTTTAATATATGTACTTAATTTGCAGTATTAAAGAGCAACGGGGTTGGAATTCAGGGAAATATGTTTTAACAGAAGTGGGACTTATAGCTCGTATAGGAAGCCATCGATTAGTGCAAGAAACCGTGTCGAACATTGATTTTTGTATCGAAACGGCGACGCGACATGTCGGTACAGACATATCCCTTCTCCTCCTCTTCCTCCTCCCACTCAAAAAATACTTCTCTAACACAATTTCTGTCCATAAAGCGAACATCAATTCGAATTGCAATACGAATGATTTGTAGACATGCAATCGATTCAAATATAAGTCATGCTCATATTGAGGTCGAAAGACACTTAAATCTGCTGGCAATTGTGGATGGCTCGCACAAGTTTCACATCAGTTTTTGACATGTTTTGGCAGAATGTTCTTTTTTTCTTGCACATACATTTTTGTAAAATAAGTGTATGTGTGTGTGTGGCCTATTTCGTATAAAAATTATTTGATTTGCAAGCTCGTGTTAATTGTGGCCAAATTAGCATATACCGTGGGAGTTAATGGAAACTGCATGGGATAGGATTTGCTTGTGTATCATAAACACACACGAATTGGCTTACACTCGAGGTCATAAAAGCTATATGCAGCATATTATACTGGATGTACCTCTTCTTGACACCATTAGGTAGGTACAAGAAATACTGTGAGCAATTTTTCGGCAAGGAAACAAGGTCCTGGCCAAGATATTTTAACTTCTGGTCTGGCACTCTTCCATTTTCGTTGGGTTCTATGCATTTTTTGGAAGTAAGAAACACGATTTGTGTTTCCAAAAATTATATTGCAGCCGCGAACCGGAGTTGAGTTTGCCAACAGACAGTAACTATGAGTACCTTATGGAAGTGATAGTGTATTAGCTTTTGTCTAGACGCCAACTACAAATGTAGTGACCATTCTGGCCAAGGATTATGGAATCATTTCTTGCACTGCGGTTCTCAACGCCAGCAAAGTCAAGGGTCGAAGGTGTGGGTCGGAAGTGAAGTTTATTCAATTTTCTCATATTTCAATTTGTAAACCAGCACGCAATTTAGAAGCAACTACTTTCATTTTCGTGTTGTTGCTCCTTTCTTTTAACTAAAAGTTTATTTTGCTAAAGGTTGATTTAATGAGTAGAACATTTAATGAGTTGAAAAGAAAACTCATTTCTGCTCAAGTGAAACCATGGCAGCGTCTTTTGGCTTTTCTGAGAACATCTGTAAAGTTATAACAAATAGAAGGTTACTAACTGGTAGTACAATGAACCGGTATTTTGGTCTGAGTGCTCCAGCTGGTATTTTAAGAACCTCCAACAGGAAAAAAAAAGATATGGCTTTCGTTCCTGGTTCTGTAACTTTTTGAAAAATTATCTTTTGACAATATACAATCGTCGATTGTATTGTCAAAAGATTGTTACTTGTAACTACGCTTTTGGTTGAATCATAATTATTTTACTTTACAAATTTAAGTAACTTTGTTGGAGATGTCTATATGTAGGTGGTGTTGGTTCGTACTTTTTTGATTGACCAATAGGAAACACCACGAGGTTTTTCATCAGAAACTGTTGAGTGTTTTCGCTCAAAGTGAGCCAACATGAGCAACACGACCTTTTTTCACCTCAAATCACTCAAAATAGCTGCCTTAAACAAACCAACACTATCCTACACTAACTTTTTTCCTTTCAAATTACTCAAAAACGCGGTTTTAAACGAACCATCACGACCCACGCCGTAGATGCATATAGACACCTCCGATAAAGTTAAGAAAATATGTAAAGTCAAAAGCGAAGTTACAATCTTTTGACGATACAATCGACAATAGACGACTATATGATAATTATCTAAAGAGATACAGAGTCCAGGTCCAGGAAATAAATGCATTTGGAGGCTTGTTAATTTCTTCTCTTCTTTTTAATTTTCCCATTCTCTGAAAAAAAAACTCATTCCTCAACGTCGAAAACGTGCTCCAATTTTCACTTTAAATGAATGGGTCGAATCTTTGATAACAGAGCCAAATAAGGTCTAAAATAATCGACTAATTAAGAATTTAATTAACAACAATTAGAATTTAGAATTTTTGCTATTGTTGCCATAGTTTTGGGAGTCTACCCAAAACCAACCGAGAGCTAATACTGAAAAAGGTTCTATAAGCGTAATACAAACGAATTAAAATCCTAGAGTGCTGATACATTAAAAATCAAATTCACAAGAAAAAAGGATTTGCATTAATGTTTTCGCATTTCAACCCCCCATTTTCGTGATCCTATTTGAATAGGCATTTCTGTTTAATGCACCTTCTCAATCAAATGAAATGAACCGCCTTAGTTGTTGTGCTTGTACAAATCCTTGTGGAATACAACTCAGAAAAAAAAATTTAGCAATACGATATCCAGCCATTAAATTCTTTCATCAACTAATCCTTTGTTAAACCTTTAATCTGGCCCCATTATTCTATCAAAGAATAAAGCTCCATTAACAGAGGTGTTTAACAAGATTGAAAGCAAAAAAAGGCCGCTTTTATTTATTCAACTCGAATATCACAATATGTCGATAAAGTGGAGAAAGCTTTGACACTGGCACTCGCACTTTCTGCTGCTTAACAAGGTTGAACGTTCCTAAAACGCAGTCATGACACTTCTCGTCCTTGAACCGAAAGATAGTAAGGAATAAAACAGTTGGCAGACAGACAGTGAGTCTATTCTGCGTAAAGGTTTTTAAAACATTCGCGTGTCTACCTCACGAGCCCGTGTGTGTTTTTATTAGCATATTTTTGTTTTTATAACAGGTACCTTATAGTGCGAGTCGCACTAAGTCACACGTTCTATTTTATGGAAATTCATGTAAAATTCGTTCCTTTGAATAAAAATTCTTTGTTACAATTAAGAGACTAATCCACAAACAAAAACTATTTACTATGTACAAAGCACTTTCCTTTTCGGGGAATCTGGTTGCCATGATAAAACAAAGACAAAGACACTTGTTTGGAATGTTGTTCGGTCTATGATTTCATCATAGCTACACTCGTATTTAGCATGATAAAATTTCTTTGAGTAATCCTAACAAGTATCAGTTTTTCATCCTCGTGTTCTCAAATTCATTTAAAAAATTCTTTCTTACATCTTCTTCTTCTGATTTTTCATCACAAATGATATTTACGTGCAAGAAACGCTTGTCGTCAGTCAAATGATTAATCCTTTAAGACGAATTCTCTGCATACCTACTCGTCGTATAGTTTATTTCTGTTCTCGGAAAAAGGAAGGAGGACAGTGTACAACTCTACTGCGAATTGAATCTTGTATTTTGCTTACTAATTATTACTTTTGTTTTGTAAAGAAAGTTCCATGCAACATTCCTGTGAATTTTGTTGAATATCAAAAATAAATATTTTGCTTTCCCTCCCTGTATCAGAACAGTAATTGGAGCACAGTGCTTTTCGTAAGCACACAAAAGTCTGTAGGGAATGTGTAGTGCAATGAAATGCAAAAAGTTACATTTCCTTAAAGAACTTCTACAGTACGTTCCTATTCCGGTGTTTATAGAGGGAACAAATTAATGACTGTGGGCAAACTGATTAGTAAATCAAAGCAAATTCTTTATTACTTTGAAGCCACATTTTCATAGCTCCTTAAAGTTGCAAACTTTCTTTAAGAAAATTAAGAAAATATTTGATTTTTAAGAACAAGCATTGTTTGAAAGCGATAGCTGCAATTATCACCGAGACTAACTTTAAGTCCACACTTACCCCCTGTTTACCCTTTGCGATTTTCACTTCTTTTTACGAACATCCTTCCAGAAAATTTCCCCTTGAATGGCATGATATTAAACTCATATTTTAAGTGTTAGTGCCTATCTCTATTTGTTTCTCAGCCATGAGTGATGTGAGTGAATGATTGAATAAGCCAATCAATCAAAACTTCTTGTGTTGTACAAAGAATAAGCCAATAACTTTTTCTCCAAATTTTTATCTGTCGACTACATGGCTTGATGGTAATATTTTGTTATCTCGAGCTTGAACTTTCAGCTGCACACAGGAAAATTCCTTTAAATCTCTTATATCTGAAATCGTATGGGTTTCCTGCATACGAAATAAACCAAAACTAACCTAATTTTTCAATTCGATTTGGGTTTTGAAACAGGCAAGTAAACATCCTTCAAATAAAGCTACACACTTCATTATTCGGCTATTGGGGCTGAAAATCTCTTATTAAGACAAGCACTTTACTAATTTAGCAATGTTATTTGTAATCGAAACATGGCCTATTACAAACTATAACTGTGAACACATAATCGACCTCTTGAAAAAGAGTAGTTTCACAATTTGAATTCAATCAGAAGTTTGAAGTGGATGGCTAGTGCTACAAAAGATCTCCAAATTGAATTGAATTGATCTGACGATGTGAGTGAATAAAATTGTGTGACAATAGTTTACGATGAATGCATCCAGCACTTTTCAAGTACTTGTTTCAGACTTTCTAAAAGTTGTTAACTTTTTAACAGAAATTTTCTTTTCACCCCTTTGATAATGAAGTTGCTTGTTTATTAGATATTCAATAGAAAGGATGTTATTTGACCTTTGGATTGGAGTAGAGCGACGATATTTTTAAAACACTGAACAGAAAACGTGAGTGGAATGTCCTTAAAGACAATCCAGTCAAGCTAATTTTCAGTTGCGTGTAAAAATATCAACTTTGATTATGTAATTTTACCTGCTTGTTGGTGACTTATGACAACAAATGAGTAGGGACCAAGAAGACTCTCTTGAGGAAAACTAAAGTTTGCATTCAATTGCTCTTTCTGAGCAGTTCTTTGCAACAATTATTCAAAAAATCATTCAAATTGTTTTGCCTTATTAAAAAACTGTCCTCTTCGTTCTTCGTGACTGTATGTTTTTTTTAACAAGTTTTGGTTTCTATTTAATCAGGAAGCACAGTTAAGTTTCCATGTTAAAGTCTCTTCAGTTTGGTGTTTTGTTTCTTATTTTCTTATCAACAAGTCAAAATAAATCACAGACATTGTGATACCTGAGCAATGTGGTCTTTTAAGAAACACCTTTTTAATATAAAGTCTCATCTTGGTCTTGGAATGTGATTTTTTATTTAAGTTTGCTTGCAGTGAAATAAATAAGACATCTAATTCTAAAAAAAAATGTCTGGCTCAATTCTTATGAAAGACTTGTACATTCCTTCACATTCCAGACAAACATTTGTGTAGATCATCCTTCGCAGATATTAGAAAGAAATAGTCTGTGAAAATGTCCCCGACTGTTTTTTCTCGATGCATGTATAATGTATGTGTATGTGCATAAAAACATATATACATATGCATGGACAATACATACGCATATTGAATTAGTTAATAAATACCGTGGGGCAACAGAGAGGGGAGCCCCTTTGCCACATTTCTCACAATCATGCATTGTAAGGAAATGAAGGGAACCTACAATTTCCTACCGGTCCCGAAGGGCTAATTCAGAAAGCGCTTTTCATGGCAATGAATTTACTACCGGAAGACTTGGCAATTCCTCGTGAAAAGCGATACGAACCACAAAGCTCCCGCCAAACAGGCAGACAAGCTGACCAATTCGTCAAGGACACTAATGCTTCATTAACCGAAAATATTCGGCCCGAAGTTTTTGGTCCTAGGCTCCACTTGTTTTGTTTGACCAGAGAAGAGTTGGTTGGTGCTATGGAACGTGTTAGTCCTTAGGATTGCTTACGAAGGAAGTCTCGCTTGGAATATTGTCTAAACTCCGAAGACCCGCCTTAGATATTGTTGCAGAGTTAAGTCAGTTGATTCTCTACTCCTTTGAAAAGATTGACAATTTGATACTTTCCATACTGAAATTCCTTTCAATGTTTGAACATTTTTCTATACTTCATGTAAAGTAACAGGAATCTGTTTTTTTTTCGATCACAATTGTATCCCGGCATTAAAGTAGTTCATTTTGTTTAGATATTATCGAACAGTTCTGAAAATTGTAATGATAATTGAATAAATACAAAAGTGGTAGAATAACGATAAAATTTTGATGAGGCAAAATAAATGAAATTTTCTCTTGTAAGGACAGAAAACATCCCCAGTGTTGTGAACGCTTTGAAAATCTGCAAAACGTAGGCAAACCGAGGAGAAGGAACTTTCGGCTTGTAATTAAATTTCATAACTCTTTTGCAATTGATGACAGTCGCTAAAACGATATAACCTGGGAAAAAACAACTTTGAATGAATTCAAGGGATGCAGCCTTGAAATTACTCCAAATTCGTTGTTGTGATTTTCAAATTTTCACCGCACATTATTTAAAAATACTCTTCGACAACTTTTTTAGCTCAAATCAAGTTTTTTCATTCAATGCACGGTTGATTTTCAATCAAAAACTCGATGAAACGAAAATACGCCACGATAAAATACAAAGCAATAAATGTAAATCATATACATACATATATACTCGACGAAAGAACGAGATAGACAACTCCACATAACACATTATTTTACATTCATGGTCTTCTCTATGCGATGTACTTCTAGCTTCCCAACCGTCTTCTAAAAGACATTGTCCATTAGACTGGGCCAAAACAAAATTTTTTTTTTTGTTTCAAAAACCCTCATTGAAAATATTGTTTTTGAAACAAAAAAAGTTCCCAAAAAAGTTTGAGTTCAAAAAAGAATTATTTAGAGGTCTATCAATCGTGTTTTATATTTCTTAGAATTAACCTTACTTGAGCGTCAAAATTGCTCAATTATTTCGAGTCCAACAAATTTAACGACAAATATTTTTATAGAAAACTAAATTTCCTTTAAAAAAGGTCTTATTAAAAATTTTCGTAAGACAAACCGTTTCCGAGTAATCAAGCTTTGAAAAATGGTATGTTTTTTGATTTTGCTCTTTTATTTTGGAGTTTCTCAACTCACGTACTAATCAATATGTGAAAAATTGCAAACATGTTTTTTAAAGAAAATTAAATTTTCTAAAAAAAAGGTTTTCCTACACTTTTTCACAAAGTGCTTTCTTCAGAAGTTATTCGCGATTAAAGTTGAAAAAAAAAAATTTTTTGACCCCGTCTATATATATTAGTAGTATATTTATGTTTAAAAAGATAAGTGGAGAAGAGTGAGTGTATCTCTATCCACAGGTAAACATCATTATGAGACCATTGGTTTCTCCCTCTCTACTGATTCCTAGCCCATAAAAAAGACAACAAATAGTAGTGATCTATAAATTTGTTTGCGCCTGTGTATTACAAAGCTTTTTTTTGTACAATGTTTCTTTGAAACGAAAAAGCCATACAAAAACGTTCATGTATAAATCATGTTCATGTTGTTCTAGGAAGAGTGAAAGACGATGTGTTTTTTTTTCATTTCTTAATACTCAAAAAAGTCGTGTGAAACGAACGAACACGAACTACTCCATCCGTGTTTACCTCTCAAATGGCTAGTGTAAAATCGTGTTGGGTGGATATAGACACATTCCATACAAAAATTCAAAGCTCTTACTGAACTATAGGACAAAAGTAAGACCAAGAGAGTAACAACGTCTTGTAAGTGACTTATTGAATCTAAAATACCGTCGCATAAGTTATGAGGTGCCCAGTTTTTGAAGAATTTATATTCTGCTTTTGTAGGTGGCTACAAGATAAGCCACGACATATTGCTTCAATTCAGACTGACAAGTTTCGTTCAGTTTTTTTGTCTTTTTTGCTCGGTTCTTCTGTTTGGATACTTTCTTTTGCTAAAGTGTACTTTAACTTTCCGCCGAAATAGTGTCTCCATTTGCTTCCGGTTATTTTGCTAGTGCAAGAAAAGTTTTCTTCATTAAACTTCACACTATCCACCTTTCCCATCACCATCTACATCATTTTTGTCTTTTTTTTTTTTTTTGTTTTTTCATCAAATTTTAAATTAGGTATTGTCATTGCGTTTTTTACTTTGTTTTCATACTTTTTGCTTCGAAAAATCTTAAAAAGCAATTACTCCAACGAACAGAGTTTGACAAACTTGCAGCATTTTTTTTATCTCCCTCTGTTGAAGAGTATTCAATATCCAGTAAAGCGTATCGACAACATTTTCCAATTCGTTAAGGATATTTTTATTTCTTGTTTTTTATGTAGCTACACAATAGCCAATTAGACGAACTTTGTCCTTTTTTTTACTGAGGGAAGCACCTGTACCTAATTGAGTCTTGTCTTGGAGGAGTATTGTGTTTCTTTTTTTTCTTAGTCGTAATTTGCGACATACGTATTTGAGTGTTTGTTATTTGTAGTCCTTAGAAAATGGAAGGTCACAAATATACTGTTGCTCAATATCAAATGTTTTCTAGATTTACTCGTATTTTTTTTTTTTTTGTGAAGAAAATGTAATGATGTATGTGTCATATGAGAATTGACTTCGCCATCACTGAAACTAAATAGGTTGTACCACATACATATTCCCATATGCCAAAGCTTCATATTATGATGTTGATTAGCGTTTATGAGAACAAAACTCAATTTATAAGTTCAACAATTGTTTGCGCCTTAAGAAGATTTAATAAGTAATTCAAATCATTCAATCAATTTGAACATTGCCTGCAACTTGTGCATGAGTCGGAAAGCACCTTCATTGCCACATTGAATGGTATGCATGGCGAAGAAGTTATTAAATTCAACAACTGAAACCACACCGATATTGTTTGTTTTTCTGATTGAGAAATTTGCCATCAGGAGCTCTCTCCACTTTATTTATGCAGGAGTAGCCGTATGCACTGCAGATGCAGATGAAGCATCGATTCCTGACAGCTGAATAACAAACAATACAAAGGAGAACATTTCAACGAATTGGTATTGAAGCAGACGGTGAATTTCTCATGTTGAACATACATCGGCTAAATTAAAATCCAACAAATGTTGGCCAAAAACAGTTTCATTGCCGAGAGCATGAGTTAAATTAAAAATAATCAGCGAATTCATTGTGGTTGGCCGTATTCAGTTCCATTTACAAATCCGATCACTTTGAGAGTGTTTATAAATTTTGAAGTTTTTGTATTATTGTGAAAAAGGAATCAAGGGTTCTTTCAGAGGATAGAGTCATTCGATTGAAGCTTGAGAACTACTAAGTGTTTTATGTGGGTTTTCTATGAGTAGTCTGAAAACAAGGTTCTCAGAAACATAATCCATGTGAAGTATTTAATTTTCATTTCAAAGAATCTCTGTTATGGTACCACAATAAAATTTAATATCCGAGATTAGAACTTGTTGATATCTCTGAAGCTATATTGAGAGAGTGAAATTAATGAAACGTAGTATGTCACTAGCTTGTGAGGTAGGTGGCGCTGGTTTCTTCCATGTTAGTGGTTGCATTTGTTTGCATCAGTGATGTTTTTTCCCTGCCCATTTTCGTTCTCCTTCTCAGTTGAAGCCTTGTATTATTGTTTCCATTTTATGGGTTTCAGAGGATCTCTTCTGTGACAACACCGATCAGTGCTCAATTTGCTACAAGGTAGTTATTTTATGTTTTGGTTCTCACGGATTTAAGTTCCTATTCGCTTTGGATTCGATAAAGCTTTGGCACTTCGTTTGTCATATGAAGTATTTTTATATCAGCTCCATTGTCTTACTTTCTTACGTTTGAACATTCTGTACCGTGTTTTATGTGTGAACCATTGAGGTGGCAGCTTAATGTTCTGCAAGCAAGTCACTTCCAAACAGCTTGATGGCTCCTCATGAGGGTGAGATCGTGAATTTATGCTTGGACACAGATATTTTCTTTCCAATTTTTTTGGGAAAATCCTTAAGGACCTGAACATAATGAATCCGCCCGAATGGTGTTTAAAATTGCTATTCTATTATATATATTCCGACTTCCTTTACTTTTTTTTATTTTTTTGGGTCTTTTCGAGTAAATGAAAAACGGCGTTTGTGCAGCTTGTACATTAAAAGACGAGTAGTTCCCCTTCCAAAATACTGTAGCGTGTTCCCAGCGGAAATTCTGGCGATCAAAGAGATCCTATCGTGGCTAAAAGAAAACGTGATGTCCTCAACGAATATCCGGATCTTCTCAGACAGTCAAGCAGCCCTTAAATCACTCGGCGCTGTTTCTACGAGCTAAATAACCGCCCTCTACTGTTGCCTATCTCTTAAGGAGATGGCTGAACAGTTCAATATTCAACTTATTTGGGTAACTGCAAGGCCGATGAACTCGCCAGAAAAGGGTACTTTCTACTGATCTCAACCAGCAGGTTAAATATTGGTATATACCAATCGCTACATGCAAACTTAAGCTAAGGCAAGATACAATGGATAGAACAAATAAAATAGGTGGAACATCAATATCACTACGTGTTTGGCAACAAAACAGATATGGCCAGAGCTAGATCTAAAACGCACAAGACATTTGTTATCCATAACCAAATTGTGCGTTAGCTCCGTAATCAATGTCATCACCGGACATTGTCTGATATTAAGACACGCCATAAGACTCAGAGTTTCCTTTAACGACTTCTGCAGAAGTTGCTTAGATGAGGAGGAGGAAGAGACAGTCCCACACCTCCTCTGCTCTTGTCCTGCACTCTCCCTCAAAAGAAAACTGCATCTAGGAAAATATTTCCTTGATGATCTAAGCGATCTGGCGAACACAGATACCCTTCATCTCTATCGCTTTATCAAAAGGTCCAAATGGTCTTGTTAAGTGAGGTACTCCCTCACACAATTCTTATGGTATCACAATGAACCTAATATTGGTCTAAGTGTGTCAGTTGTTTTCTTGATAGTCATATAAACCTAGCCTAACATCCTCTTCGAGCTACCGTCAAATGCTTTTAAGCCCTTCCTTCTAAGGCATGAAATATCTTGAAAACTGAAGATTTTTAATGACCCACGGTACCAATAAGTTCAGAATGAGCCACTAAAGACTAATATGGTTCTCTCTCCCATTCATCCGAGCGTTATATATAGCCTAAGACATCTCTTCTCCAATAACTGTTGTTTTCAATTCCACTGTGCACTTCTGAAGAGCATTTCAAACGCTTTCCAAAGCTACTAGCTTTGCTATTAACAGTTTGCAAGCTGCTGAAATACAGAATCTGGTAAAGCGTTCCACATACGGGTAGTGCGACTAAAACATGAATCTCTGTACTTGATTGTACGTCCTAAGTTGTGCTCAAGGTAAAACTGATTGTCCACTCTACTATAGCACTGTTGGTAAAAAGAAAGTGATAAAAGAGATAGAGGCAAGTAACGTTTCAACAATGTTCAAGAGAATCAATCGATTCTACGATTGAACTATCACCTATTAATCTCTATGCTCTGTTTTGTAGCATATCAATGATGAACTGGGGGTTTGTTAAACTTTAACGCAAAAAGAAGTCTTTGTGTTTTTAAAGCATTGAATTCTACCTCATGTAGCAATGCTGCCGATATGTCTGAAATCAATGAGCTAGTCATACGCTACCGTTTCAGTTCCACATTCGAAATGCAGGGACGTTAGTTTAGAAACGATTATGAAAAGCTGAGGGTTGAGTCATCAGCAAAACAGATAAGAAGATTGGAAATCAGACAAGAGATCGTTTATGAAAACAAGGAATAGAGTCGGATATAAAACGGAGCCCTGTGGCACACCGGTATTTATAAAGTGATTATTAGACTTAAAACCATCCAACACAGCTTGTTTAGAGCGGTCCGAAAGGTATACCTTTCTATAGTTTCTAATCAAACGAAGAAGACACTCACCGCTATCAAAAGCACACTTTTTCGATAAGAGAGTTCGATGTCAAACTCTATTAAATGCCTTAGAAATATCAAGCGCAATAACCTTACTTTCACCAAATCAGTGCAAAGGTTGGTTCCATTGAGATATGGCATCAAATCAACAGTGAACCTTTTGCTACGAAACGTTCGTTCTTCAAGATATTTCGTGTGTTGACGGTTTATCAGCGTTTCCATGACCTTAGAAGAGGAGGCGTTACGGTTATTGGAATGGGAGAAAAATTCGCTTTTTTTTAGGGATAAGATACGATATCTGGTACTATGTGCAATTTGACCTTTGTCAATGATTTTTTGTAATCGTTTCTCCATTAAAAATTAAGTTGAGAAGCTGTCCTTTATCCAGGTTACTAGTAAAATATTCTTGACCTACTTTTACCAGTACACTATTGAAACGTCATACATGCATTGTTAGAATAAGTCTTACAAGGTCGCTTTTCTTCGCTTGACTTCGAACTTGTTTCAGTTGATGCTCAGTTTCCATGTTCGTTTTGCAGTACTCAAAAAGAGTAGCTTATGATAGCTGTGAAAATTCATATGAATACGCAAGCAACTCAATGTATTGTCAAAAAATAGCAAACCTCTGCAACAAAAAAATCAACTTTGTTTACTTTGAAAAGCGTAAAGGAGAATAGGACTAAACGCACAACCCTTATGAGCTCCAATTTTGCTTCAAATTATTTTTTTTTTGCATTTCAAATCGTTATTATGGTTTCTTTACAAGGTTTTCGGAACATAGTTCCTCTGCTCAGTAAAAATGATTGTAAGTGTTTGGACTTAAAAAACGGTTGATTTCGAGTTTTCCGCCATTGAGTTTCCGCAAAAGCCTCCAGAATTCAGCTGCATGGCTTGTAAAAGCTGAGATTTGTGATTGACTTTCATAACATCGATTTTCTCTTCTTTCCCCAGCATTTTGTGAGTTTTTAAAGCTGAAAAAAAGTCGTTAAATTTGTGAAACTAAAAACTTGACTAATCGTCGAGAATGAGTTTTAGGATTTAGTTCTCTTTGTAAAAATAAATAAATAGGGTGGCGCAACAGAGCGAGGAGCCCTTGGACCTAGAGCATTTCTCAAAACCATACCTTGTGAGGGAATGGAGGGGACCTACAATTTTCTGCCGGTTCAGAACGGCTAATTGAGAAAGCGCTTTTCATGGCAATGAATTTACTAACGGAGGACTTGCCAATTCCTCGCGAAAGGCGATACCCGTGAAAAAACAAAAAAAAAACTCTCTTTGTAATAAGCCGAAAGCCATCGTCTGTTCTGCCCATGCTTCTATTAATATTTTCTTTCTTTCAGTCTTGAAATCTAAGAAATACCGAGGCATTGATTTCTTTCACATTGGATATGTTTGGTTAAAGTGTGTAAGCCGAGCCAACAGCCACTTTCTCGTAACCTAACCTTCCCATTGGATTTGATGATTTTTCTTCAACGTCCAAGAAGAAAATTTTAAAGTCCCAACAACCACACTTGACTGGCAAACATAATGAAAGCATTTCGAATACAATGGAATGTCAACCGCGCTTTTTTATTCATGTCTCTTTGTTTTGGAACAAAAGAAAAATCTTATTTCTGCATAAAAAAAATTTTTCAGCCAAATGCGGTTGACTAAAATGTTCTCCTTCGTGTTGCAGAAATTTAACTTTCTCCCCAGTGCGGTGTCTATGGATAATATCCTTGCACAATGTATGATGCCAACTTAACACAGAAGATGGGATACGACACACGAGCTTTTCACTGAACCAAATTACGCCTTCGTAGAGCAGAGCAAAACCTTATACAGAGAGGGAATAAGAACATCTTCCGGGAAAATGGTTTCTTGAAGTAAATTCAAGTTCAATTTTTATTCCCCGGCGCAATTAGCTGAGTAATGGCGGTCAAGTGAAAAAACAAAGCGAATGTCCCCACAAAGTATGCACATCATAATTTTTTATTTCTCCCTCGCTTACTTCTTTATGAATAATGAATTGTCTGTGTCCTGTCCAAGTCTGTGCGGCTACTCTTGCTCACCACCCACACATATTTAGGGTCGATAGAACATTCAACTTGTAAATAGATCAAAGTGTTGTACGACAAATCAACCCCCAAAACGAGGCTACTGTTCACTAAGCTTATGGCTTCACTGTGAAAGCTCTCCCTCGGCCTAACACACTTTAGGCTCCGGTTCTTTTTTTTTCTGTCCCAAATTTTATAGCGAAAGTTCAATTTCAAAAACAGTCAGCAGTGAGAGTGTCCTCTATAATGTAGTTTGTCATCATTCTTCAGGGCTTAGGTTTTGAATTATTTGTGCGATGGTACCTACAACTGAAAGCCTTGAAGGGAATGATTTCAAAAAAGAAAGCTTATCGCAAGCTTTGAACCATATACACTCTCCGGAGCATTATGAGAGAGAACAACTTAACCCAATGGTTGTGTAGGGAGAGCATTTTCATTTTATAGCATCCCCAGTTTTGGATGGTTGGTTATATTTCTTTGAAAGGATTCTTTAATAGTCCTGACGGAGTACGTGTTGTAATATGAACCTAAAAACCGAGCCAGTTCCCACATATTTCTGCAATCGCGTTCTGACTTATGAATTCATTGTTTCCTTTGTTTATTGCCTTATTCGTGGAAACTATGCATAAATGTTCGCATTAATCATGTGAATAAGAAAAGTGTTGTGTATAATGAGCCGGCTGAATTTTATTCAAAAAATTCAAAGGGCCCCACAGAGAAAAATCTCAACAAAAAAATTAACAAAACCATTCAGTGTTAGAAAATACAAAATGAAAATCTAAAAAAAAAATAATAATTTTCAAGTGCATTGTGGTTTCGAATAAGTTTTGTGTGTAATTTTCTTTTATT
Source organism: Melanostoma scalare (assembly GCA_949752695.1). Classification (NCBI taxonomy): domain Eukaryota; kingdom Metazoa; phylum Arthropoda; class Insecta; order Diptera; family Syrphidae; genus Melanostoma; species Melanostoma scalare. The sequence continues at coordinate 22,160,953 of OX456984.1, read as the reverse complement.
GTTGTAAAGAATGCCATTGTACCAACTTACACAGCTAGTGTGTACCTAGACGCATTTTTTTCTTTCTTCGTTTCTTTTATTTAACTCACCTCGGAGTACACATTGTGACAGACATGCCTATTTGACTGTATGCATTTCTGAAAATCGATAAAATGTGGTTGTAGAAAATTAAATTATTTTTGTATTCTTTTGCTGTTTCTGGTTTTATATGTGGAACATGACAAAGATAATTATACATTTGAAAAAGTTAACGCTTCTATATGAGTTGTCTTGTTGTCCATTCGACAGGCGTGCATGGGAGTGAAACAAAATCGTGTGCTTTAATTTGTCGTAAATTGATGGGTTGGTGCTTCATATACTACTTTGAGGGAAAAGCTAGGTTGGCCTTTTATTCACGCGTAAAAAAAAAATAAAAAGTTCATAAAAAAACGAATACCTTCCTATATACTTGTACCTGGTCGGCATATAGAGAGAGAGTAACACGTGATGATGTCTTACTAAGGATTGGTCGCTGGAATTGTGATGAAAGCACTTTGAATAGCCGCAACCGTTGCGTTGGAATACTTTCCCTACTTTCTACTATTTGTTCAAATCTCTTGCATTGAAGCTGGTGTTACCAAAGGACTAAGTAATCTGTTAAGACATTTGACACCACGTAGACACTGTGAAACTTGAATATATCGTAGCAGGACTCTGTGCTCTCCTGTATTCCATGTCCATCACCACGGTTGTAACTATCTTCCGACAAATACGCGCAACAGTCTTTGTTTTGTGTGGGAAGAACGGTTCCTTACGGTATTTGTAATACTTATTTTTGGTATAGGTGAAATTGCGGGTGCATTACTTGGACGAAGAAAGAAAAGAGGGAGTAGTGCGCGTGTGTTCGTATTTTGTACTTCCCTTCACCCTTCAGGACTTTTTTCCCTTTCTTTGGCAAAAGTAGTTAGTTAACACACTTTGCTTTATTTTTGTCGTTTTAATTTTGGGTGCTTAGGTCTGCACATCTGTTTTGAGCGGTTTTCAGTCTCAACCTAACAGAAGTTTCAAATAAGGTTTTCATGTGGTGGCAGTAAATGGATGACACGAGTTCAGAACAAATTTATCGTCCCTAGAGGGATAAAGTCCAAGTAGCAAAGAGAATTTCCAACTCTCTTTTTTCTTACTATTCCTTGAAATATTTCTCTACCCATCCTAACCGCAACAATGAATCAAGTAGAAGTAGGAATGCTCAACTTATCCTGTGAGTCCGAGGGTATAGTTGATAAAATGTCACTCTACCCCATAATGTGAAATGCCATCCTTGGAAAAGATAATATTTAAGTTCTATACAACTGATAATAAATATGATCCATCGCTCCCACAAGCGTGGTATATTCTTCCTCACACTCGTTTATAGTCACTTTGAAGTGGGACAGGTAATGTTCTTTATTTAACTTCTAATTTCCTGGAATATGTCGGTATTCTGTTCCCACGCAGCCAACGAAGTTAAACAAGGACGTGGTCTGACATCTCTCAAAGAGATGACGGGCAGTTGAGGGCTTGATTCTAGTGATTTGATGGCAAACCTACATCTTCTTTAGATATAACGTTTCCTGCCAGTCACAACAACGCTTCACTTTTCCCATCTCGCGAATTTGATGAAAAGATGTTTAAGCTCGTCTGGATATACACTACCATCAACTTTATGCTTTGCTTTTCATCCCCCGGTGTAAAAGTGCGTAAAAGTAAATCGATTTATCTCCCAGGAATTATTGGACCTCGCTGAACATTCTTACCCAACTCGGTGGGAGTTGTGTAGTCTGAGTCTGTTTCAAGTTTTAAAGTATTTAGTATACTTCAGAGCATCAGCTTAGTCTATTTTGCCGCTGGCGCTGGCTAAATGTGAAATTTTTTATACTCTGACAGCTGAGCTTAGTACAAGGTTAAGTGAAACAGATTCTCCAGAAAATAAGAGAGAGTGTTTGGTTTGTAAGAATTGTCAGAGCGACTCACCTAACTGCTTCATCATATAAAATAAAAAAGGCGTAAAGCGAATAGGATTTTCGGGGTTAGAGGCCCCATTTCCTTAGTCCTTTGCCACTCTGGGTTTTTTTTTCTGGGAAAACGCATTACGCAGCTTTTTTCTGCCGCTGACCACGACCAGATGGATTTCTAACTTCCTGGGAAATTTAATAGAGAAAAAAAATAACTCTAGATTTGTTCGGGCTTCAGGGCCGGATTAAACCTATGCGCAAGATTTGTAAATGCACAGAACGCCAAGCTCAAGGGGCGCATTTTTTAGAGTAGGAAAAACTTTTATTAAGAATTTAGAAATCAGCTTAAGAAATATTTAACTTTATTTTGTGAAAGAAAATGCTGTCACTGGCAACTCAAACAAAAAATTTGTTGTAGTTATTCCAAAATAGCAGCACTCACACCTTTTTGAATTATTATTTGCACATTGGCTCACATTACTTTAAAACGTGCAAATTCGATTAGATTCTAGCTCAAAATAACGCAAAATGAAAAATTCTACTAGAGCTAGGAAGAAACAAGACTTGAAAAAAGGGCGCATTATGTAACTCTTGCACAAGGCGCTGGTTTAGCTGGGGCTGGACTTGGCGGGCTTACATGATGGCCAACCGTGAAAGAGAGCGTGTTGCAGGAGCTTCTTTCTTGATTGTTTGAAGATAGGTGCCCGTGGTGTAATGGTTTGGTTAGGTTAGTTTAGATGTCGCTGCCAGGATACGGGACCTACACACTTAGATCACAGATTGTGAATTGTGATACCACTGCGGCCAGAAAGTTGTTCACGCTCTTGTCCTCATCTAGACGATTAGAGAACCCTATAATCGAACCTGGACTAATAAGTTAATCACCTGTTAGCCAAACCATTCAGAACTTCGTATAAAAATGGAGATACTTTTAAGGTCTTTGTTAGCTAGATCGCTGATGACATCAAAAAAGTATTCACCAAGGTGAATTTCTCCATCTGTTAGCTAGCGCAGGGCATAGATAAAAGTGTTATGGTCAGACTATTTTTATGTAGAAGGTCGAGATTTCAATTACAAAAAGGATTTCTTACAGACACTGCCTCTGCCAAGAAACTAACAAGCTTCCAGGAACAATATTTCTATGAAAGTTAGCTTTACCAACAAGCCATTCACTACCGGCACATTGCTAATGGGAAGGGCTGAGAAAGCTAAAACTTGCCCATTATAGCTTGGGACGATGAAATATTCAATTCTTTTTTAATATTCTTATTTGTATTAGCTTTGTGACATCACTCGCCAAAGCCATTTAGAAAAGTCATCCTCTTCCAGAAATAAATTGCATTACGTGGTAACAGTTTCCAAGAAAGTGGTCTAAAGCTCCAAGATCGGGCATAGTACCTTTGCTAAAACCTTTATTCATAAACAACTCCATAAAAATGGGATTTAATTGAACCACTAACTCAATTAATGAGGAACTCACTTTTGGATTTGAGAGTGCATGACGTCGGATCGCCGATACTCCTATGTTCTAATCAGCTCTACCTTCTTTTTCAGCCCATATGATAAAGGGAATATCCTATGAAACTACAGTGTGCCGAATCGTTTTCATAGATTTTCCTTAGAAGTACGCTTGTTGAATTTGAGATTCTTGCATCTAAATGAATTGCGATTGAATCGTTCAACCGCGATCGAAATAAAATCAGAAAATTTCATTTAGTGCTAGATTTATAGAGGCGTCACAATGAGCACAGTGGTGCCGTTGACAATACTTAGTAGATGCTATTTTGTAATTAGGGCAATCAATTCACTCTAACTATGCCAGACTGCAGAAGTTTTTCTTTTTGGGAAAAATATACCAGCTAATAACTGCTTATCTGTTAGTATTTGGTGAGAATTCCGTACTATATAAGGGAACTGAAGCTATTATGCTTTAGCTGCCTTTTTGCAAAAGTACATTCAAGTCATTTTCTCGAGAACGGTTTTCTGGACAACTAATTCCTCTGTTTGTTTCTCACTGAAAACCTTACAGTTTTTCAGTTTACTTCAAAATCCTTTTCAAAAAGAAGATCTTTCAGAGTTTAAACACCTGCCTGAGACTATTCTTTCAAAGATTTTGGGCCATTTATTTGTTGTTGTTGTGCCATGGACCATGGTGAAAGATTGATTTGGTTTTAACATACGAGAAAGATAAAAAAAAAGCCATGATAGCACTGTATTCGTGTAACAGGATTTTTGGCAAAAATTGGGACCAAACCCTAGAATCATCATGTGCCATTGTTAGACCCATTCTATCAGATGGCAATTTGGTCTTTGAAAGGCGCTGGAAAAATGAACGCATTTAAAAACCCTAACCAAAAAACAAAGAACAGCCTGTATTTGCGTCACTGGAGCAATGAGAACTACACCACCCGCGAGCTTGGAAGTAATCCTCAATCTCACACCCCTTGATCCCTATGTTCAAGAATCGGCAGCAACAGCGCACTTAGACAAAGTCAATCTCTGTAAATTTGATCGTGATTTTATCACGATACGCAGACAGCAATATCTGCACGGATTACATAACTCCATACCTGGACTTTAAAAAATCCTTCTCAACCAGCTTCCCCAATATACAGGATTGGGAGAATGAAACACCTCATGTGAAACCAGACGCCTATATTAATTTATACCGACGGCGACCGACGCGACGGTTCGAAAATGGAAGTTGAAACAGGTGCAGGTTTCTTTTCAGAAAGAATCAACCTTCCTTCAAACTTCCAAACTAGAGCAGTGCCTTCCAAGCCGAGATTTTGGCAGGTGTAGGCGCTGCAAAACAGGTGTTCATAATGGCACTTTCACACGCTGATATCACTTTTTTCATTGATAACCAAGCAGCAATAAAAGCGATTTCTGCCACTCTTGTCAAATCAAAGCTTGTATCTTGTTGTCGCGAAGAGCTAAAGGTTCTTAGACTCTTATTGGTTCCCGGTCACAGTGGCATATCGGGAAACGAAAAAGCGGACGAATTAGCGAGAAAAGGCTCTGCACTTGACCCTTCTTTCACTGACGAATCAATCAGGGTCCCACCTTGTGAAATTAAACAGATCATTGGTAACGAAATAATACGAAAATCCAATGAAAGATGGGAATGCGTATATTCCTGTGTCACTTCCAGGAAACTATTGCCGAAATACGATAAGAACTAATCTGAAAAGCAACTATCCCTGAAAAGGCCTTCATTACGATTGCTTATCAGTATTGTAGCAGGACACAACCTACAAGGGTACCACAAAAAGAAAATAGGTCTTTGCATCGATGACTTATGTAGAGGATGCAATGATGAAGACGAACATGAGGATGCCACTCACTTCCTTTGTCTACCCAGCAACTGCCACACCAGGAAAAAATTTCTAGGCAATTACTTCTTCAACGAACTAGAAGAATTATCAGAAACTCCCAGAAACAGCCTGTTGAACTTCATTAAGGTCACAATGTGGTTGAAAATTGACCAACCATAAGCTCATAGGTTTTAAGGACGTTACAATACTCCAGGGTATCGCGATGGATCTACTAGAACTAGATCAACCGTCTACCTAACTTGCCTAACATAACCTAATTGTTTAAAACTGGAGCCAGTAACTTTGCACAAATGATTGAGTAATTCGTGACTGAATTATGAATTTTTGCATTAATTCTCAAATTATCGAGCACTTTAGTAACACAATTTGTAATTTTTTCATCAGTATTTGAACGAATTGATGTCTATAAATGAACTGATTGATGTTGTGTAGTAAAGAGTGAACTTTGAAAGAATAAAAGCACTCGATCACTGATGCGGTAATTCAACTATGACCCACCTATTTTGTACTCATATGTCTCGTAATCTCAATTGAGCAAATAACTCCTGGTTTTCGAAGAATTGAAGTCATATCCTAAATCCATGTTTTTTCAGTAAATTGCCAACTGAGATGCAATATTAGTCAAATAATCCAAACTATTTTCAGAAATAATCAACTTTTTGAAAACTATAGCTACCTGTTACAACTGCACAATAAATTTCTTAGAATTCTACAGCAATAATTTTAGATTTGCATTGGGCAAATATCCTTAGCATCCTGTATCGCTTCCATGTTTGGGCTTCCTTTCCTATTTCTTTCTCTTCGATTTCCATGAATTAAACCTAAATACTTCAGTTCACTGCAATTCATTTTGCCATCATATCATAAACATTTCTCTGGAAAAACCAATAATTTACCCTTGGAAAATCTGCTTTTTCTGATAGCTTTATTTATTCAAAACAACACTCATTAGTTATCATTTGTATTTTGAGTACACAAAGCTGCCAATTGCTCGCAAAATTTTAAATTTTTGCAAAATCCCAGAATTTTGGTATAAAACTGGAAGGTAAATTCGTCTCAAACATGAGCCTCCTCAGCCAATTCAATATTTTGCAAACTGCAAAGCCAGTTTAGTTGTAAAATTTAAATTCGCATTTGACACAAAATTTTAACAATTTATTGTTCGTAGTCTCTGCAATATTCCTATGTGGCGTTTATCAGGAGAGATGAAACAAAGAATTGTCTTGTTCCTGTAAAGAAAGCAGAGAGCGAATTATGATTATATATAATATACCAGATATAAAACTGGCCCTTAAACCCAACCACACACTTCGAAATCTTTTTTCGAAATTGAAGGTGAAAACAGAAAAAGATAGGTGCTCGGATGTTATCTACAAAATTGATTGTAAAGGAAAGGCTGACGAACCATGTAATCTGTGCTACATTGGCACCACAAAACAACTTTTACGTCAACGCATATCTAACCATAAATCTGACATAAACAACAACAATCCAGCAAAAACAGCTCTCGCATTACATGCCATCGAAAATAAACATCTCCCAGACTTTGACGGTGCCCAAGTTCTCCAAACCGAGAAACATATCTCTAAGAGATATACGCTAGAAACTTTACATATCCTCAACAACAAGAACAACATGAATCGTAAACAAGATTCTCAAAACATCTCGTCCATATACTGCTCTCTTGTCTCTACATAAACTCTGTTATCCCATCCGTTAAATTTTGTTAAACCTAGACTAATCTTCATAAAGAGAAGTGCAATTCCAGCTTCGGAAATATTTTTGTCAAACTTTGTTTATTTAACATGTTTTAAAAAATCTCGTTTATAATGTAAGTTTTCTTTGATTGTTCATTGTTGTGTATACTTTATACTATATTTTACTTATTTGTTTTTATAATAAAGTTCCCCTGAGGAAGGCAACAACCCTTGCCGAAACGTCGGGAAAAAGTAAAAGATCCATCTTGTTTCTTTACTACACTTAAAGTGACCAAAAAAAGCCGAAGGAAAATAAATTTTCCACCAACAATTATAAATCTAATTGGTCAATACACTACTAAACATATTTCGCTTTCTATATTACATAAAGTCCGGTGGACCGTCTTGATTCATTACCGTTAATTAAATTAACATAAATAACACTTTACGACTGAAAATGAAACCCAACCACACGAAAGAATGAAATTCATAGATTAGAACAGTAAAAGCTTTTTTCTGTATTAAGTTAAATTTTAAGGGGCTTTTGCTGTCGTGCAAGTTGAGTGCAATTACAAAAGCAAAAATGTGTAAATTAATTCCATTTTCGGAAACTTGTAATGTTTATTTTGTGGAAATGAATACAAATTAAATTGAAGTTAAGTTAAATTTAAATAATTACAACAATTTTTTTAACTTCACCACTCAGAATAGAGACTGCCATGCATTTTTGTGGTAAAAGGGTAAAATGTAGTTACGAGAAAAGGAAACCATAAATGGGGTATTTTTAACTATACCTTTGATATTTATCATTTATGCAGAAACGAGAACATTGCAGTTATACTGCTTTTGCGCTACACACTGCTCTCGTAGCTGCATATTATTGCAAAGAAAAAAAAAAAGTTTTTTCAACATCATTTAATTGTTATGTTTTTCGTTGAACCTCTCATCAAAAAGCAATGGTTGTTTATTAACCCGGGAATGGTCACATTTAAGTTCAACAGAAAAGAATGGACTCTTGCTACTGCTACTGCTCAATGAAATGGCAGTTTTTTATAGGGGAACAAAGTGTCAAAAGTGGTGACAAGCCATTCCACACTTACTATAGCTTCCTTTGCACTTGACGTTCACTGTTTACCTCGCTTGGGCATCATATGCAGCCATTACATCATACAAAAATATTCTTTTCAGAGAGAATGCATAAGTAGTTGCTTTGAATCCGGCCTGTAGATATATTTTCCAAATAATGATAAAATGCCCTTATTTTAAAATATAATCTGGTTATCGAATTGGACGGCATTCATGCTTCAAATAACATGCAAAATTAAACTTTCGCCATTATGGATAATGGCGGCATTTTAACAAAGCAAAGACGTCATAATTGCACATAACTTCTCGAAAATTTATCTAACCCACTAGCGCAGTATGATACCAGGGGTCTGTAACCCAAAACTACAAGTGCTTGTAGTACTAATAAACTGTGACAAGAGTAAAAAGTTTTTGTAATACGATGGTACGAGATTTTTCGCTCTACTACAAGTATTATGGACATAAAGCTACTAGTCTACAAGTCAAGAGCCAGTATATCTATTATATCCATTACACATGTGGAAGAGCAAGCAGACTTATGATTTGGGATGCAGAAATTTTTTTAACAATTGTAATAATTCACTTGTATTGCAAGTACTTGTATTTTTGTGATACAGACCTATTTTGAAAGCAGTTTGATCATTTAAGCTTCACATCAAGGTGCATATGCAGTCTTTGAAAATTAAATTTGAGAAAAAGGATTTTTAAACGCAACTAGAATGCCAAATGTGCGGCCACCTATATATTTTAAACACCAGAGTACGTGTCACTTAGTTAGTATAAAAAAATGTGTGCAATGTGCATATGTAACATTTAAATGACACAGATGTTATCTTAAGAAGTTTATTTATGAGGAAGTGTGTTTCCAGGTTTCTATTTCAAAATTTATTTATCGATATACGCTTGAAGTGTTTTTCTGAATGTTTCTACAAAAAAAGATAAAATAACCAAACAAATGAGCACGTCCAGGTTGTAAAAATGTGACCACATCATACATACTGACACAGTATGAGCTCTTCAATATGGGCAATACCTGTTATATGCAACAATAACATGTCGGAAATGTATTTCTTTCTTAGACAAAGTATTGGTATTATGAGATATTTGTTTTGTTTCTTTGAAAATAATTCATGGTCCGAACATGATACTAAGGTTTTCAATGTACTTTTATACTCAACCAAGTGTCAAATAACTACGGCCGCATATGTGCTACTAATTCTGTTCTACATGTGAGTTGGTTGATATGAACCATATGCACCATATGCAATGCAACCACTAAGCGAGTATGAGCAGAATACATAACAAATTGTAGATTTCAACGATGTTTGTTGATTTGAGCTTAGATTTGTAATAACATATGCCACAAAAAACGATTCAATACCCGAGTTTTTGAATGCGATCAACAACCACAGTTCCGCAAAATTGCACTTAACCTGCTCAATGAGTAATACGTTCAGCTTAAGCAGATCTAAGACATCATATGCAGTTATAACCTGCTGCAAATAGTGTTCTTGTGATTCGTTATTGTTTTGAAGTCAACAAAACTTCAACTTCTCTCTGGATTACACTTGAGGCCCTTGAGACACATCGAACATGTTTTCCACAAAAACCCCATAAAATTTTAATGTTTAAACTGCCTACTGCATACTCCACACCACATACCACCTACTCAATGCGGAGTATATGTGCGTTTTACGCAACATTTTAGCAACACATGCAACCATTGCATGATGCAGTTTACATTTCAAAACCAATTTGTGAGCATGTAATTAAATGAAACTTTTCAAGTCGAATTTAACTGAAGTGTAATGAAGTGTGTAATGTAAGTAATCTGTAAATAAATGTTGTCAATGTCGGTTTTGAAAATTCAGGTAACAACTTGGTAATCTTTCAAGTGCGTGATCTCTTAAACCACAAAATTGATTCTCTTTGTTTCTTCATCAAGTTTCAAGTCTCTGTTTTCATTCCAATAAAACCATTTCAACCGAAACCACTCAGAGGTCTACTCTTAGTTTGAATTGAAAACAGCAAATACCACTCGAATCGCGATTTTCAGAAATGCATACACCTCGGCGCTAGAGTTCCCACTGAAATGGTCCTTTTTTCGACAGTGTTAAGTGAAAATAAAAAAAAATTCAATAAAAAATTCCATCCAATTAATAAAATTCAATAACAAAGTCATGTCTGTAAAGTGCTAAACATAAATTAAATTTAAAATTTAAAAAAAATTACTGAAATAAAAATCTTCATGGCAAAATGAGCAAGTCCGGCATAATTGATAGTTCAAGTGTTCCGCTTATACTCACAAGCACAAACAATAAAAACTTCACTGGCATCGACAGTGATAGCTCAGATGTAGATGACGACGACGATGCAATCGCAACAAAGATTCTCATTGAATCTTCAGCAGCAGGTGGTGGTGTGGGCAATGGAGCCACAAAGAAGAAGCCCCACCACGAGGATAACAACGACAACGACGACGACGACGCTGACCAAACAACAATATATAATCGTTCACCGTATAGCAGAAAATCTTCGACGAAAACGGTGGTTGGTGTTGGTGGAGCCGCACAAAATGCACAAATCACAGATGACAGCAGTGACGATAAGGTGAACAATATCAATAGTAGCCATGCCCCATCTTCATCGTTTGGCAGTAGTTCGTCTGGGCTAACTATTGGTGTGAATCCTCAACCACCACCGCTACCAACGTCTTCATCTGCATCCGCAACCACAACTCCTGCTCAGCTATCATCTTCATCTCCTGTTTGTGTTACTGCTGCTATTTCTGGAAGTGGTGGCGCTGTTGCTACTTCACCACTTACCAGCCCCGCTGCTGCATCTACCAGCTCTTCCGCTGCTGCTACTGCTGCTATAGCTAGTGTTGATAGTTCTGTCGCTGCTGCTGCCATTGCCACCACTACTCAAGGTGCTTCAACAACTACAGCCTCAAAACACCCACCTGCGAAAATCTGCAACCCCAATTCAAATAGAAATGCACACGTTGATAGTAGTGGCATCGGCAACAACCTCAGCTACCAAAGTAGCGCAAGCTTTTCGAATGTCATTAACATTATCGCCAACGACAATTGTTACCCCTGTTACGCCAGTCACATGAACTACTTTGATCCGAATGCTTTGGGATACACAAACAACAACAACAGCAATGGAAATCCCACAGGAACGCACAATGGGAGTGGTGGCAATCGGCCAACGGCACTCAGTCCGGATAGCGCAAACACTAGCGACCATGGTCTCGAGCTCAATTTCAAGGACAGATCCTGTCGCAGTTTTGTGCGCCACACGAAGTTGAGCTCGGAGCATCGCAATAAGTCCGTTCCGCATAGTTTACAGGTCCAATTAACATTTTCTTTAGAAAAATAATTTTTCCTTTTGTTGTTTGTTTCTTTTTTCAATTGAAGCGTTAACATGTGAATAGGAAAAGATTAGTTTACCATAAAAAGTTTTGTACGCTGCGCATGTTTGCTATAATTTTGAACTTTTTTCTCTCATTTTCAGAGGGTTGGGTGCCACTTAAGGGAATGCTTGCTCTAGTTGCTTTTGTGAATGTTTTAAGTAGTGTGAGTGCGAGTACGAGTTGGTGTGCATTTTGTTATTGTATTTGTATTATCAGGGCTTTTTATGTTTCCATTGTTTTGGTTTTACCTTATCAAGGATATTTCCATAGAAATTTTTGTTGTGCACCTCTTCTACTACTATATTATATCGTGAATGAGTTTGTTGACGTGGTAGGGAGTGAGTGCCAACATATTTCGGTCAACGTGCTTGTTCAAATATACACACATAGGTAGTCCTATTCTTAGTCATACGGAGGCCAGAAATGGTGTTGACATGCTGTTGTCTACCTGGGCAATAAATCATACCTCACATTAAATATGTAAGTGATGTGAAGTGACATGAAATATTATTTTTTACAACTCAAGACTCTTTTTTTTTGAAGTGATGTTAGTGTCCATTTTTAATACAATCAATGGATGGGTAATCTAGTTTTTCAATCCGAGTGACAAGGCAAATTAGTTTAATACAATTGTCAGATGGTGTCGATGGCACTGGAAGTTTATCTTATAAAAAAGCTTAAAGTGTTTGAGGGGATTTCCATAGAACATGAATTTCTCTAGAAATTTTAATTGAAGCCGCAAAATTGGTAAATCATTTCAATGGGAGAGATAGATAAATGGGACTGAAGTGGTGAATTGGTAAACCAAACTAATTAATCCTTGCTAAGAGGTTCACCTCACATAAATTGATCCATCTCATCTCAATTAAACAACAAAACCTGGGGAAGGTATGGTTTTTAAGTTTTTCGGATAAGCTACTTGTGTTTTTCGTTGAGTAAACCTGGTGGCTGGCGCCACCTAAATTAATTATTTATTTAACTTAGGTACTAAAAGCTCTGTTTACAACTCTATTTCCGCTTAGACTGAGCTGAGAGTTGCAAATTTCTCATCAGAAAATATTCAAGTTTATGGACTAATTAATTGAAGTTTGCTGAGTAAAATTGGAATATAACAACATTTCTTCGTGGTACGATGTTCGTGTTTATGGCTCGAAGAAAAATCAAACTCCCAGAGATAATTGCTCACGATCATCGAAAACCTGTAGTACTAACCTTATGTTGTATGTTCGTGATAAGGTTTCGAACACGAACACCCGGTGAGTCACGAAGGTGTTCGGCAGCTTTGTACATGAGTCGATGATGGATGTGGTTTCGATGGCAGTGTATTAAAATGGCAGAAGAAATTAATTTTTTGGTCATAGTATAGTTCGAATCATGGATAGAGATAGATAGTGATTCAGGATGTATACCACAAAATTGCAATAGTCTATTGGTTTATGAGATGACAAACTTATCTCAAGGATAACGTTTCGTTATTTCAAGATTTTTTAGTATGGTTCTGGTGCAACCCGAACTTTCAACCTGAATGGAAGAAGGTTAGTTCAAAATGGTCGAATCATGAAGAGTATCCAAGAGCAGTTTGAAGTAAAACGTTTTACGTTTAAGTTTCTTACGTTTTATTTTAGTTCATTTCATCTAACAAAGTATAACAAAACTTCAGTGATTACAAGATTATCAATAAGTGAATAAATAAATAAATATAATCGAGCAGAGGTTCAAGATGGCTACCCTGAGGAACACCGGATGTGACATAAATTAGCTTGCTGCTTTCTAAATATGAAGCTCAGACTATTTACATTCATAGATCTATAGTCTGCCTCTTTGATTGAAAAGTTTTAGTTCGTATTCATGTTCAAAAGATTCGCTATTCCATGGGTGGAGTATTCAAATAAAATCTAAGTCACTGAACAAGGTCTCTTGACACAGCTACTTAAATTTGATAAAACGTTGTTAGCAACTCGTTCTGACCATTTTAATTTCTTTGTGACTTTTGTAAAAGCATTTTTCTTAATTCTAAAAAGATCATTCTTCTTCTTCTTCGGGCTCGCCGTTATGAGCATCGATGAAGATCTCAGCTATCCCTCCCACTTATACAATTAGTTGGACAAACTTAGGTTTGACAAACCAATGCTTGATAGTGTGAACTCTTCATACGACCGCTTGTCCAATTTGTTGGATGGTTTTCAAAATTTTTTGAAAATCTAGAAGTTGGACGGAGTGGAAGGGTATGTGACATAAAGTTGGACGACAAGCTTGATAGGTGTGAACGAAAACTACATCAGACCATCCAACTTCCATCAAACGAAGTCTGTCCAACTAATTGTACAGTGTGAACTGGGCTATTCATCATTTTCAAAAGGGCTGAAGATCGTGAGTTTTTTATCAAAAGTTTTTCAAGTTTTTTTGTTGATATTAAGTAAATTTTAGGGCTTATGCCCCTAATTTGTAACTGTACCAAATTGAAACGCTAGTTATAAAGGAACCATTTTTATGGGTCGTAAGCTAAACTTACAAATAAGCCAAACTTGGAGGAATGAATTTAAGTAGGAACGGAGGTCATACTTCGTGACTTACGTTTAGTGAAGTCAAGAACTACACTGGCTTTACTTGTAATACTATCTACATACAGCTTTGCCCAAAAGTACGCAAAAGTACGAGTACTGAGCACTTGAAAGTGGTATCCCTATTCTCCAAAGAAAGGTTGATCATTTTTCGATAATTTCAAAACGGAAGGTCCAAAGCATCCTGCAACAAAACTTTGAAAACTTTGGAGTAAGTCTAAAGAGATTTTGATTGAACAAAGCTTAGAAGTTTAACAAGTCGTTTCGCACTATTAAGACATAGCATGTGTTCTGTTTCGAAACTGGAATGTCATAAAATCCAGAATGATTGAGAGTATTCTCGATATCGTTGATTTGAAAATAAAGAAAAGTAACAGGTCCTAAGTGGCTGCTTTGAGGAACTCCAGATTTTAAATGAGCATTGTTGGACACTTCAGAAGTTTTGTCCTACATTTTATCGTCAAACAAACTCAATAAAATAGTTGTTTTTACATTTGTTCTTAAAAAGCATCACATTGCCTTGCAGACTAAAGAAGAAGGAGCTGCATCCAAAGAAAGCAACGTAAATTACACTTCCAAAAAGCTTAGGCGTTTAAAATGAAGCTCTGGCACTCATTTTAACTGGCAAGGATTTTAATAAAAGTTATTCATAGTATTTTAAGAATAAATCAATCAGATGCATTCGACTCTGTTTCCGATTTTCATTTCAAGTTGTAATGTTGACTTCAAGTTGCAGAAAAAAAACATAGTTATCTTCATCAAATACGAAAGACGAACAAATTTAAACTCATTTATTGAACCTTGTTACTTGTAGAAATTCAATGTGGAAAAATATTAACTCAACTCAACATGCAATCATCCAAACTTCAAAGAAAATCCTTTTGGAAAATGTTATCATTTCATAGGTGCCAGTGTTTCAAGATTCCAAGAATACTCTCCACAAGACTGCATGTGAATGTTACAAGGCTAAGTGTAAATTGTTTCTCTTTAACAATTTTTGCAGTTAAATAAGATTCCCTTGATTTATAGACTCAGTTTACAAGTGATCATTTCAAAAGAGAAAAGCATCACAAATGCATAAAAATAAACAATCCGTGGAAAAAAAACACCCGAGAAATTGCTATGTAATATTAATAACGTTGGAAATGTCGTGAGACAAATAAAACCACTCTTTGCACCGCACATGTCTTAAATACTTATGTATAAGAGTTCATCTACAACTCTACAAGTTAAATAGGCATTTTCATTCTCCAGTAGTCCTGACCTACAGAAACCGATAGTGACACAATTTCCTACTTCTGCAATAGGCCCCCCTACACTTGAAGGAGTTCTTTTTCTTATTATTTCGTATTACAAAAAAAAAAAGTTGTACAAGTACTTGTAGTAGTGTGCTCCTAGCAAACTTCCCTTTGAAAATATTTTCTAATCACAAGAAATGCGATTGCACTGTTTGCGAATGGAGGATTTACTATGATTTACTTTAACTGAACTGACTTAAAGGTCATTTGGACATTGTAAAACAGGCATCAAAATAAAATTGTATTTGATTTTTTCAAACAGAAAAAGCTTCACTGGTCCAATCAGGACTGGTACTTATTCCTTACATCACAAAACTTTGGCAATAAGTGATTAGAATGTTCCTGACTTAAATAAATGGTGGGTGCATTTTGAATTATTGTGTCTGTGTAGCCCGTGTTTGAAAAATGTCCTTTCAAGAAACTATTTGAGCTTTCCGATGGAAAATCCTGTATGTGCCTTAAAGGTTTGATTTTTAAACTGGAAACACTGTTTTTTGTGACTGTCAATTTCACAATTGGGAGTGTATCTATGTTCAAAACGTTTTGCCATTTTACAATGAATACTTTTACTTCAGATCAATAACTGCGAATTGTTTTTGTCGATATAAGGCCCCAGTTGTTCTACTTCCTGATTACAATTCAATCGAAACTAGCCTCGAGACCCATATGCCCAAACTGTTTTTATGCGCTAGTGGCATAAGAATAGCAACACCAGTAAAGTGAAATTTATTTTTACTCGTTTTGTTTCGTATCGAATTTTTATAACTCTTAAAAAAGTATCCTCCTCATATCATTTTGTTTGTATGTAACCAATTTTTGATCTGAGTTTTCAGTCTAATGTATTTGCGTTGGTTAATTCTTTTTAAAATCGTTTATAAACATCCCGAGTACTTTTAAATCCCTATCATTAAAATATTAATAAATAATTTTGCTTCAAGGAAATGCTTTTATGTCAATGAAATTAAAAAAAAAGTCTCAAAGCATTTCCATTAACAAATTTCTAATCAACTTTACATGACAACAAATGGATATTAAAAAGCAAAAAGCCTTTTTGAAGCTTAGTCAAGCAAGAATTCGGAAAGTCATATCAAAAAGAAAACAGAAGTCGTGCAGACATTCAGATTTAAATAAAATAAAAATTTCATAATGGGAAAGTTTATTAATTAATCATTATGCTATTAAAAGGACACTCTGATTCATTCGTTCGTGTTTTTAGCCTTTTTTCATATAAAGACGTATTTCTGTTTTGAAGCAATTAAAATCAAAGAGATTTTGCTAAGGCTAACAAATCAGTATTCATATCAAGTGTCCTTTGAAAAGAATTATTTATGAGGGGATTGACTGTATCTTTGTCCAGCTGGACAAAACAAATTCGCTCTTAAAATCAAACTATAACGACTGATTTTCACAAGAAGTCAGGGAGCTCATTGAACTCGACCACTTAAGCAGCTGTAACCGCCAATTCGTTTTTTTGAAGTGTTCACTTACTGTCTAATTAACAGATAATACTGGGCTGGCTGTCAGCCACAAGTCGAGTGGCCGCTACTGTCCGTTAATAAACAGCTTGATGAACATAAAATTGTGGTGCCCGTTGTTTTATGGCTAAAATTTCTATTCGACCTTCGAATCTCTCACATAACAGGGTAGATTTGAGGGTCTAATCCCAAATTAAGACTGAAATATCTTTCCACGTTTTAGGCTAAGAATTGGCAAGTCCATCGATAGAAATTTCATTGACGTGAAAAGCGCTTTCTGGAATAGCCGTTTAGAATCGGCAAACAATTGTTGGTCCCTTCCATTCCTCGCAATGGTATAGTTTTGAGAAATGTGCTAGATCCCAGGGCTTCCGCATTATAGTGTCAGGCTTTTTTTAAGAAAAAGGCGAAGGTGAGTGACCGGATTGCCCGTAAGATTCATACTTCTAAGGATTGATTTGGTGTTTTTTTTATAAACGAATTAGTTTTCATCTTGGTCTTGCGTTGTTTTTGATGGTAAATGAATGTTGATTTTCTTTAATATTGGTGATAGCATCTTTAACAAATTAGCAATGCAGTCCATTTCATGATTTAAACTCTGTTTAAGAATAAAAATTGCCGATATGCTTCATACCACATGGCATTTCCATGTAAATGCTCTGTTTAAACCCTTTAACCCTTGAAGCTAAGCTTTAAACCTATCTTATCCGCATTCAGTTGACCTTGATCTCAAAAATTTGAAAGGAAACTCTTAAAACTGTTTTTAAGTAATAAATGCAATTTATTGATATGCAGTATCGATATGTTTTTGACCTTTAAAAATAAAACTGAAATGATCAGTTCATCATAGAAATCATAAAAAATAAGAGAGGTGTTCGTCGATTCGGCGAAGGATGTCCTTCCAGTTATAAAAATTTGCGGCTTGAGCTAGAAATACAACCTGCGTTCAAAAGTCATCAATCAATATTCAGGAGAGAGAAAAATCTACCCGCAAAGGACAATCCCACTCACTCGCAGTCATGTCTTATGTACTATTCCTTTGTTACTCTACAAGCAAATTTACAAAGAAGTTCATATTTCTGTATCCATCTCAATCAAAAAGAACATTTCTCTTTTTTTTGTTTTCTGTAAGTCCTGCAGAAATTCTTTGAGTTTGTATCATTCTTTCACGACTATGCTCTCAACTGTTTGTGAATGTTTCTGGAAGCAGCAAAATGTACGGTTACAAAGCATTCCAGTTGCCGTTTCAGGGGCAGGACAATTCATTTTTTTCTGGTTTTTTAATTTCATCACGAGATTGAATTTTTTGTGTTTGTTTATCTTCTGCAGTTTATAAACGGAAGTTGAACTTGAAATTCTTTAATTTCAAACGAATATTGGGATAAACATTTTTTTCTCAACCAAGTCCCAAAGGTCTCAAGATTGAGGAAGGCAAACATTTTGAAGAACTAAATTTCAATTTGTCAGGAAAAAGGACTCTCTCACCATTTCGCCCTGAGGACTATCTTCCAAAAAAAAGTTTAGGTATGTTTCGTTTCTGAACCACCATCACTTATCATTTCTCATGTGTTCCCATGAGGAAAAATGTTAGTCCTATTTCCAAATCCATATGTCAAATTTGGTTGTGTTTAAACTTTGACTTATTGATTTCCTCAACACACTTCTCAAGTAATCGCTCTTCTACTGTGATACATCCTCTCCAGTTTACGATCCAATTTTTAGATATTTTTCATTGAAAGAATTTCACAAAAATTCATGATATCCTCATAAATAATAGGAAATGACATTAATTTTACGATGGTAAGCATCCTAACAAGGTTAAAAGGGTCGCTCTTTAGACTTATCGACATGCCTTTACGAGAATGCGTGCGTATTTTTTTTACTCTCTTCTAACTGGATGATTGTGAACGAACACTTAGGGTGAAATTCCTTGAAATAATCGAACGACGCTCGTAGAAAAAAGGCTCAGTATATAAAAAGATACACATGCAAAACATTCTACTCATATTAGAGGAAAAAAAATGATAAGTGAGAAGGATGGGTTTAGTGACTTAGGTCATAACCAAAACATAATCATCATTTCATTTGTGTTGTGGTCAGCGAACCACTGAGGCATATTGGAAAAGTTTCTTCTCAAAATGAATTTGCTTTTCAATTTAAAAGGCTTAAACCACACAGCAAGAAAGTTGTTTTCCTTTTCTTATTAAAAAAGAGAAAATACACACACACAATAGCATAAATACATTTCATAAAAATAGACCGCAATGGACTTCACGTCTCGCTCGAATAGTTTGAGTTGAGTGCTTTGGACAAACGACTATTTACGTTGTCCTTTCAGTCACACACAAGGACCCTTTTTTATCATGAAGCATATCTCTCTTAATTGGTGGACCCAAAGACATATAAGAAATTCACAAATTAATGTGCTGTGCATAATATTCTTCCCAAAATTATAAAAGTAAAACTCGAGACGCTTGAAGTTTTCATTTGCACTCCGATAGGTAATCTATAGACGTTAATGCGGGAACCTCAAAATAGTTTTGTCTTATCCTTTCAATCCTTCTATTTTTAGGTCCTCCGGGTGCAAATAAAGTTGAAGGTCTCTGAAATGCATTAGGTCCTTAGGCTCCCCTACTTATGATGTGCCAACCTTTTTATTTTATTTTTAATTTACTGTTTTCAACTTTCAATCAAGTTTCAATTTATCAAAACTTTTTCTTCTCTCTTTGTTTCGTCGTTGGCAGTTCGTTCTTTGTGTGCGTTTATTCAAACTTATCGTCATTTTTCCCTACTCTAGTGACTCCATAATTTGTTTTAAGTTCGAACTATCATTTGTTCGTACCCAAAACTTATGTTGTGCAGTCTGTTTTCGTCCTGTTGAAACAGTTGCCTTTTAGGAGGTACACCAAGGTAACATTCTTGATCCGAAATAGCTTATCCTTGTTATTAACGACGGCGACGTCGACAAATTTTTGGTTCATACCGATGACGTAAATATTTTGAAATTCAGTATTTCATCACTGTGCTTTCAGAAATTCAGAAATCTACTTATGAGAGTAAGATACGTTACGAGTCACATTGAAAATTGTAAGGATCCTTTTACTGCTTTATGCGAATTGATGTCGTTTATTTTTGAAAATGAAAATCTCTTTCAAATTTTATCTTTCTCAGAACTCTGCCGAATAAGTCACAATCCCCGAGGACATACAAAATATGAACAGTCATGATATAGGCTTTGAGGTGCCCGTGGTTAATAAAGTCTACCTTGTACATGGGAGGTTCAAGGCTCGAATCGTAAAATATTTTTTTTTTAAGTCCCGAGATTATCCGTTCCTCGTGAGGCTTCTTTGTTCTCAGCTGGGGTAGAACTCAGCGGGTCCAGGGTCTTTCCCAAGGAAGCTCAAAAACTTGGGCAACGGCGGTCCAACTTCTAAAAAAAAAAACGAGTATTTTTTCTCCGGACACGGCAAAATGAATTCAAATATTCTTTATTCTTAACTAATGAGACGAGAGACAAGTCTTTACAATTGAACGGATTAAGTTGTTTTGATTTTATATAAATTTCGTGAGGTTTAAAAAAGAAGGTTTGTACTGGTTGACACGACACACGAGTCGCCTGGTTTGGTCTTGGCTTTGAGTGCGGGTGGCATTTCCCCTTCGGTTGCTCGGACAGGGAATCAATCCCCACCACCCACCTGCACTCGGTCGGCGCGGAATTTCGGTGACTATTTGTCTAGTACGGGCCTGGTGCTTCTGCCCTTGTCCTTGATGCGCTCCTGTTAATAACTAAGTATATAAACAACTAGGAACGTTGCCCAGAGTATGGAGCGACGCTTTTAAAAAAAACAGGGGAGTGGTGGCTATAGCAAGGCCACTGCAGAGGAACTGATCGGCGGACCTTATTCCGACCTGCGACTGAAAGTCTAATAGGTCAGGAAGGTGGTCACCTGTCTTGCTCCAATCAATTCAAAAAAAGGTGGTTTCAAAAAGGGGTGGTTATGACCGTAGTCGAAAATAGTATGGCCACAGGATGACCACTTAACCGGATTTGAATTACTGGGGAATTGATCAGCGGACCTTATTTCGACCTGCGATTGAAAATCTAATAGGTCAGGAAAGTGGTCACCTTACTTGCTCAGTTGCTCCAAACAATTCAAAAAAATTATTGAGGAGTTGAGGGGAAAGGGGATGGAGAAGAGAATTCATTAATATCAGTGTGGTATTCCCTTCCCACAGCTAATATGTTCCTAAGGTTTTTTCTTTCTTCCCTCGTTTTATCAAAAATGTTTACTTGTACTTATAAGTTTCTCGGCCGTAACTGAATGTGAGGTGTAACGGGCGAGTGAAATGTTTACATCTAAAAAACTGCATACACGCTCGCATCTCGTCTCTTGTTTATGTTTCAAGGACATCATACATACCATACACGGTAAGCTAAGCACAGGAGCCTAGTACCATATCAATACGTTTATACCCCAAGAACTTAGAGCTTAGAAGATGGTTTTAGCACACTGGAAAGGACACCCAATCGGGGCTAAAACTTCCCATTACAATAATATCACCATAATATCATAACTCGTGCGACATTATTATAAAATGTATTGTTACTTCTTCCTAAGAGGCAAACTTACTTTTTTGCTTTTTTGTCTTCGGAGTCGTTCAGTTATTGATCCAACCGTCTTTGAAGTCAAATGGAATGCTTCTGACATCATCTTCATTCATGGGCTTCTAAAAAAGAAATCTTTCTAGCCACACCGTCCTCAAGCTCATGATTTATATTATTTTAATTCCTTATAGTTAAACTTCTCATAAATACATAAATAAAATGGATAAAACTAAAACAGAACGTGGAGTCCCGGGGCCTAGCGTATTTCTCAACCATAAAATGTGCGTGAATGGAGAGGACCTACAATTTTCTGCCGATTCTAAACCGAGAAAACGCTTTTCATATAAATCAATTTCTTATCGGAAAACTAACTAACAATCTTAAATTTTTTTAGTGATTTCAACTCTGAATTGTAACGTGATTTTCTTTATTGCTAAGGTGTGGAAAAAATTTGTGATGCCTTAGCTCATTTATTCCAATTATTTCTAGTTATTGAAATATTTCTTTCAATAGTTGGGACTGTATAACTTTTAAATCAAATGGCTAAGCAAACGTCTTTCGACGTTATAGCTTCACCTTCCCGGGAACTACTTTTAACGATAACAGTTACACTCCAGAAAATCCTTTCAAAACAATGATTTTGTGCTATAAAAGGACATCTTTTGATGAGGGAGATTACCCTGTACCATTATACGAGACGGTTTCCACTACAGAAAATTCTTTTTGCGAGATAAGCACAAGCTCTACCGTAAGAGAACTTACAAACTTAATTACAATGGTGCAAAGCTTGCAAAAATCATGTAAGCCGGGCTTATATGGTATTCTATAAGTTTTCCTCACTAATTTTGGAATAAACAGAATGCAATCGTGCAGAAAAGAACTTTTGAGATAACATTTAAAAACTACTATAGCCGTGTTTTATTGGGAATTTCTATATTCACTTCACTTGCGAGTATCAATAAAACGCTTTTTTGGCTATATTCACTTACCAAGTTCATTTTCATTTCCCATAAACGCCATTTACCAGCCATCCCTGATGTTCACTTCGGCAAGCGAATTATTTTTCTCCACTTACGCTATTCACTTTAGAGTTGTTATTTTTCCATGAGCGATGTTTTGCTGAAGTGAATATAAATTCCCAATAAAACACGGCTTATATGTTGTTAAACAGTGTGAAAAAAGTGAGTCCTGCGATTCTGTCTGTTTGTATGCTTGTCTGTCCATATGTGGATCTGCAACCAGAACCGCTTAAAATTTTCAGTAAGGCTCTACGAGCGAAAGCAATTTCCATTTATTTATTTACTTCATTAGACCTTTTCGTTGAAGTGCTGGGTTTGCCCCGTGGTTCACACAATGAGTTTTTTTTTTTTTTTTGAAACCTTCAACTCGACCAGTATTTCAAAATGGGTGTTTTTTGAGCCCTGAGTATGCCCTGAACTCGCCTTATAATAAATAGCCCCAGGTTTTCTCTCGGGTGAGTTCAATTATCGAACAGGACTGTCGACTGATAAGTATCTTTCTTTAAATGACAGGGATGAGGACTCAGAATTTCGTAATTCATAGGTTTTTTTTTTTGTTTTGTTTTGAGAACTGAAAACAAAGTTTTTTTATAACTCATTAGATTATCAGAGAATCCAGGGTTAACCCTGGAAAAAGTTCAACGAACTGAACTGTTACGAGTTAGTTTTTTTTTACTTGGGCGATGACAGAGCCATGGTAGATAAGTCCTTGTGATGCCGTCAAGCTTACAGTATTGTCGAAACAAGTTGGGAAGGGTTTCAAAATGATTCAACTTAAAAGCTGGTGCTCTTAGATGACTTGTTCGCTTGAGGAAGTCATACCTACTCGAATGTTCTGTTTAAAAAGTTCAGTTTTTTTTTAAGTAAGGTAAAAAAAGAGTCTTTTGTAAATCACACCACAGATAAGTGGAATGTAGCTCTACTCTGATTTTATTTATGTAACCCATTCGGGACGAACAGAACTTTAATCCCAAAATGCAATTTTTGTATACACTTAATTTTTTAGCCTGTGAAGTGTTACAAACCCCTCGCTCACAAGTAATCTATATGAAAAAGGAAAAAGGTCATTATTAAGTAAAAAGTTATCGTACGGTAAAATTATTGAACTGATAGATACGTTTGGGTTGTGTTTGATGTTAAAAGCTGAAAATACCTTTTTTTTATTGCATTGGAAAAGCCTTGTTCAAACCCTCCACCCATTGAAGACTGAGTATAAATAACTATCATTTCATAAATGGTGTCAAATGCGAAAATTTCAAGCTTCAAATATGATTTCGTATATTTTGCTCAGCTGGCGCTACAAGTTTTGGTTTCCATAACACAACTCCTTGTATGAATTTAAATTTTTTTAATAAATACCTTTTGCCTTTTTGAACATGGAGATTGTTTTTTTTTAACTCTTGATAAATCTTTCACGTCTCTGGAAACCAGCACCAATATGCTATTTCAGTTTCTCTCAGTGGCGGAATGGTGAGGGACTTGTTTACGACTTTGTCCTTCAAATAAAAATGTGGATAAAAAGCCTAGCCTGTGAGCACAGATGTGTGCGCATTGCGACTGTCAGCAGTAAATTATACAAAATAAAATTATTCACAGCCCGATATGTTTCGCCATTTATGGTATCAACCCTAACAAAAAAGGATGTCCAAAATTTCCTCGATTAGCAATGTGCTTTCATTTGGCTCCAATTTACTTTCAGGTAGACAGTGTTAAGTGTATAACTTATTTGGAAGACAACCATTCACAACTTTCTATTAAAGTCCTCCCTTAAGTCAAATGTTCATTTGAAAAAACAATGCTCACAAAACCACCTTCCAAGAAACAAAATAAAAACCTTACCAATTCACACATATGTTCAACAATTTTATTGTGTGTAGAGGTAATCTAAAAACACATTCGCTTTGTTTTCGATTCTATTTGAATCTATTTGAAGAGAAAAAAATACAATGGAAACAAAGACAATATATTTTATTGTTCTTCGACACAACTGCTACCATATTGAGTTTCGGTGGGGTTTTCCGTTGCTTACATTTAAGCGATGGAAACAATAATAAAAATAATTTAACTCGTTTTCCATAAAAATGTATGTACATCGCACGTGCACATTTATTGTGTGCAAATATTTTGTGCAAAACAAAGCACTGTTGATATTTCCAAAGAACATTAATTTCGTTTCCATGAGAATTTTTATGACCCTAAAATCAAATTGAGTACAGTAGCGTTTTAGAGACTCCAAAATAAATTTCAAACATAAATCAGCGTTACTGGTATTTAGGAAAATTAATTGCTATATAAACCGAACGCATGGTGAAAAAGCTTTTTTTACTCCGTCAGAAATATTTGACTAAAAATTCAAAAACAACTTTTGTTGCATTTAATCAAGGAATAGCATCATCAGAAAGTGTACAACACTGGGAAAAAACTGAAAACTAGTAGCTCGTCTGGCTTTCTAGCACCTTTAAGACTTCTTTGAATCTTGGCATTGACCTTACTAGCTTCCTTGTCAGTCCGGCACTCCTTGTCACTTCGTTACCCTTCAATATTCTTTTTATTTAAATAAATAAAAAAAATTAAATCAAGTGACACTCTTCTTAAAATGTCCCTCCTGTGGATCTGTTTATCGAGATATTTAAGCAAATGGTTGACAAGGTTAATGAAAAACGATGTACGAAAAGTAACTATTCATTTGTTTAATAGAAGTGTGTTTAGTGATGTCGCATCGCTTCGTCTTGTTTTCACTTTAAGTATATCAATCAACATATATAAAATAGGATGTATGTATGTATGTTTGTCCGGTATAGACTCCTCAACCACCCAACGGATCCATAGATGGTTCCTGTCAAGGTTTGATCCCCATATTCCCATAGGAACGGTGTTGGACAGATTTCAAAAGTACATTATTCCCCTCCATCAGTAACTTAAGCTATATTTCATCCCTATAATCCTACGGGAACAGAAACGAGAACGAAAACGGGAACCTAAAAGTTACTTGACCGATTTCAAAAATTCTTTCAACTCTACGATGTTACATTATCCCTCAGTGACATAGATTTATATTTCATTCGCATATTTCCACGGGAACGGAAGAATCCAACAGGAATGGGCTGGGAACGGAAACTAAGGAACTACTGGACAGATTTAAAAAATTCTATCAGCATTAGAATGGCACCTAGTCCCACAGTAAGAAAGATTATATTTCATCCCCATATTCTCTCGGAAGAGGAAAAACTAGAACGGGAACCTGAAAACTACAGACACGAGCAAAACCGGGCGGCTCAGTTAGTTCATTCTAAACATTAAAAATGTAACAACATATCAACTGAAGTGCACATACAAGTATCATAAACCTGTCTCCCGTTCGAAATCTTGGCAAAAGGTCAATTAAGAACGCCAGACCATCTGCTTTCTTTCGGTTCACGTGACCTATTGGTTAGCACGTCTACAACTTGGGCTGTTCGTGGTTCGAATCCAAACTGAACCAAAAATGTTTCTAGATGGGTATCGCCTTACGGGAGAAAAACACTAGCAAATCCTCTGATAGTGAGTTTTCTGCCATGAGAAGTTCTTTCTCGATCAGACGTTCGGAATCAGCAGCAAAGTGTAGGTTCTCTTCATTACCTTACAAGACATGGTTGTGAGAAATAAGGTAGGTACAAGCTCTGTTACGTCACCCTATGTTTGTAAAGGGTGATTTTCAAGAAGAAATACCACGAATCTTGTTTTGTGTTATGATCAAGAATTTAGCTTTATTATAATGACAAATTTTTGACATTATGTTTTAAAAATGATTTCGGGTAAGTTGCCCAATTTTCGAAAAAATTTTGGAACATTTTAGGTCGTTTGTGAACAATATCGCGCCGAATATTCTCTTCGAAAAAACCAATTGTCTCGGGTTTATTTGGCCCGTTGACAAGCGAGTTCACAAAATCCCACAAAAAATAGTACAGCGGTATTGAATCGCCTACCTTGGAGGTAAATCACCGGTTCATACCTCGAAATAATGTGGAAATTGTAGTACGTAGGGTACTATTGGATATTCTCAACAGCTATTTCGTTTCTAGATTGATCGAACGCAGTGCCCAGTTATCATTTCGCTTCGATTCTTAAACGAAATAAAATGGCAAACTAAATTGAGTTTAAATCAAGTGTCATACAGACTCAGAAATAAGTATTGCTAGATTGAAAAGTGGTACCTGTGGCTTGATGGTTAGCATGTCTGCCCATCACGCAAAAGGGGTTCGAGGTTCGAATCCCAACAGAGGCAAACATTTTTTCTCACGGGTATCGCCTTACGCGAGGAACTGGCAAGTCCTTCGTTAGCAAATTCATTGCCGTGAAAAGCTCTTTCTCGATTAGATTAAAATTGTAGGTCCCCTCCATTCCCTCATAAGGCATTGTTGCGAGAAACACGCTAGACCCTGGGGCTCCTCGCTCTGTTGCGTCACTATATTTATTTTATATATTTTTAGATTGAAAACCACCCTTAATATTATATCTAAAAATCATCTGTTGCCGAAGTACGAAAGCGCTGCTCTTTCACAAAGAGAAGTTTTACTTAAAACTATGGATATTTTGTACTCTTTAGGTGTATCGTTGGCCAATGGAACAATTTCGTCCTCTGACTTCGACCTCTATTAATTTCTTCATCTTCACGTCCTTCGTAATGAGTTTTAGCTTGATATCAAAGACAATAAGTATTTTGTACAATATTAAGTTGGTTAGCATGTCTCTGCCAGTCGCGCGGGAGTTTGATGCTCCTATCAAAGGCATAAAATTTGTTTTTCGCGGGTATAGCATTTTGCGAGAAATTGGCAGGCAATTCGAGAGTAATTACAATGCATTGAATAACATTTTCTCAATTACTCATTCTTCTTCTTTTTCTTTTCATTTCCGGCGTTACGAGTAGCGATCTTGAAGCGATCACAACTCTCCCACTTTTCTGCTTCACAATCACACTAGTAATCCGCCTGTGGGGTACGCCTCGTTGACCTCAGAAAGCGTCGGCAAGCCTCCCGGTTTTGGATTGTTCCATGTCACAGGCCAACCAAATGCTGCTGTTTTTGCATTTGCTTGTACCAGGAGTGTTTTGGCCTGCCTTTTCTTTTTTACCTTTAGAGTAATGGAAAAGGAATTGATTTCTGGAGACTGTCTTGAGGTACAGCACAAGAAATTAAGTCTAAATATTTCAAAAGCATAGCTATCAAGTAAAAAGGTTGAGTGAATTATAAATCGTTCATTAGTAGTAATTTTCTCATGACCAATCAACTGACTATTGAAAGTATATCTTTCAGTAGTCGGTTTCCGACCTATGTAGTCTGCTGTGGAATCCGGTATGTGTTTATTTCGTCAGGTCATTGTTAATGCCAATAGCCGGTCTCATTCTGCTTACTGCTGACTGCACAAAAATGAATGCACCGATTGGTGGTCGTTTTAATACTCGGTTCACTTGGATCACCTAACTCTAGTCGTTGCGTTGTTTTTTCTACAAAATTTTGGGGGTTGGATGTTACGTGTTAGCTACTGAAGCGTACTGTTAGAAACTCTCACTTTAACCTCTTCTGATAAATGAAAATGTTTTGAAAGAAACAATAACCGTTTAACAGGACATGATAGCCCTATTTCCAAATCGACTGTGATTTTACGAAAGGCTGCGAAGGTTTAATATGAAATAATTATCGTTTTTCAAAATATAATAAATGCCTAACTTTGTGTGCTCAAAGATTATTGTCTCTGTCTTATTTTTGTCACTGTTTTAATAGATACTACAGTCGATAGAGTATTTCAGCCTCAAAAGAAAACATTTGGTCGTTAACAGAAAGCGATTATCGTTTTTCGTACAACGATGAAGATGGTTTAAAGTAGGTTATCATATTCGAAAGAAAATGGAGCTTACTTATCGATTACAGTCTTCACTTTCGTGATAAGATTTACTGCTGGCTTTTCCAGCAGTAAATTCCTTTTTTCCAAGTAAATTTTCCTTTTTTATTTAGTTGCTTGAATGTTTTGTCTTTTCTCATCTTAAATTGTAATGTGAAGGTGAATTTCTTTTAAAATCAGACTGTGCATTGAAAGTTTTCAAAGCGCTACTCACATTTCTCTTATTCTTACACTTCTTCTTGATAACATGAAGCTGATTTAATCAATGAATTATTTCTAAAGCCATCTGTACTAAAGGTCACATGTCTGAACGTCTCATCGATTATAACTACACCTTTAACAGTTCGAACTTTTTCTTTTTGGCACAAGCCAAGGTCTCGTACGTGGTGTGGTTGTTGCACTTCCTGCAACCGCACCTTTTTCAAACAAAGCAAAATAAAAAACCAATAACTTTTAACTTGAGTGACTGACACTTTACCATATAAACGCTGCAGATTCCGTTTATCACACAACTCGTCATGTTGGGCGCCATTTATCTACTTGCAGCTTCAAGTAAAACAAAAACCTTGTGCTCACCCCCCAGAGAACCACTGCCAACATATCAGCTTCTTGTTAGTTATAAAGTGTATTACAGCTTAGCAAACCTTGTGCACGTGATTGTTAAATAAAATTCAACTTCACTTAGATTCAGGTGAATTGAAGAGCTTGCCATTGTGTACAGTCAGTGCAGTGTTCGCGCAAAAAGTTCGCAGTTCATCGTGATATCTTTGTTCATAAACGTATTCCGTTGAGAAGAGAAAAAAAAGGAAACGAAAGAGCTTTTTTTGTGATAAAACCCCGTGGGCGTATCACTCATCTTCCATCCATCGCAACCATTTGGCTTTGTTCCACATTCAAATCAATTTATCGGCCTCATAAATTATCTTGTTTTTCTCCGTTGAATTTAAGCCACTCAAGACTTTGAAAGGATAATGTTTTTGAGTAGAGAAAAAATAATAATTTTTTTTAATGCAAGGACATGTTGGCTGTGCTAAAATAATCTTTATCTCCAAGCCGCAGTCATCGTCATCTTACTCCGTATGTGACGAAGAGATGAATTCATGAACCGTGGCTATATACTCCCACTTATATTTATCATTGCCAGTGGTTGCTTCTTATTTCGAAAGCACGCTAATTAGTTGCTCCTTACTCAAAAAAGAAACATAAATTATCCAGCTTCAAATAACAATTTATTCAACCCAATCTTCATGGTTTCGTAGGGATACTTGAGAACGGTAACTAACCAAATGAAAGTGCAAAATAAGCTTTTAATGGGTGACAAATTAGCGTAACTGATAGTCAACGCCTTATACATTTCATAAGCTGCTGTGATAATGAATATAGAGTTTTTTTTCTACTTTTCCTTTCAATTCTATTTTTATAGTTCTTCCTTGGTCTTCATATCATGAAGAAAGCTTCTCTTAAATTTGGTTGGGATGCAAATGGAGATTTTGGTCTTATAGTAAATCTTCTTTAAGGGCAGAGCATGCGCTTTTGAAGACAGTGAATTCAAGAGCAAAAAAGAATTGGGCATAGATAAGTTAAAAAAAAACAGAACCTGACTACACAAAACGAAATAGACGAAATACTTGAGGTTTAATGCCCTTGAAGTGGAACCAATCTCATCTCTGCCCTTAGATTTATCAGATACACATACGTTCCAACAATGCTTTTAAATCAAACTTTGAACGGATTAACTGCGTGTTATGTTAGCTGTACTCAATGTTGATCCTGGTTTTACAGTTGTTTCTATGGAAACGTTAGTCTAGTGGCAGCAGAGGGAGAAAAGCTAACACAATTTTCATATTAAAACTGCTTGGTGACATTTGTAGAGAAATTGACACTGGATAAATAAATTTCCTGTAATTTTATTGGTTAGCAAAAAAACCCTTTGCGTTTTTTTCCAAGAGGGGAATAAGCTTCCATTTTTTATTAAATTGAATTTATTGTTTGGCTTTTTCAACCTACAAAAACATTGTGGTTGGAAAAAATCTCAGTTCTTTTTTGAATTTGTTTTGAAATTCTCAGAAAATCAATCAACTCTGGGAGTTACAATTGTCGTTGAGTTGAAAAATGATTCAGTAAAGGTCTACATACGTCTATAATAGCTTGGAAGTATTTTTCTCTGTCGAGTCATTGACTAGGTAACCAGCTTCCTATCGTAAGGAGTATGCTGGGCTAAAATCCTGCAGATTTTTATGTAGGAGTTTTTCTTTAACTATTGAACTACTAGGTAGAAGCCTTTTCTAAAAGCTTTTCAGCTGTTCGTAGAAAAGCCAGAAAACGCTGCCATGATAAGAAGCGCAAGTTGTTAGCTTTCACCATATCAGCGCAATATCTTGTGACATGATTCGACAAAATGCAGGGCAGTCTCAGAAGAAGTGAGTCGTGGCCTCAAAATTTTCTCTATGAAATTTTCAAAGGTAATTATCGCTTCTGCTTAACACGTTTAAATGTTTGGCAAAGGAAAAGTGTCCAATGGCGATAAACTCTCTGTAGTTCTTTCTGCTAAAGGATGATCAATTCCAATTCCAACTTTCCTATTAAAAACGGGCACTGCCAGAAGAGGCACTTGATCATGGACTGATACGACTGACAAGATGACAAGACAGAATTGTAAACGAAAAATTTTGCTTTAATTTTCAAAATCCAACCGCTGCGAATGAGTTTTAAAAGTGGATTATTGTAAAAGATTTCTTACCATACTTTTAACAATTCTTTCAACGTAAACGCTTATTTGAGAAGTGAACATCAGTCAGTAACGAAAGTAAATTTTTAACATTTCCAGCAGGTACACTCTTGTGAGTGCGTTATGAGCAACAGAAGTTCTCAGCGTGAAATGATGTTCCCGTCGTGAAATTAGGTTCATGTAGTAAAATTAGGTGGTCGTCGTGAATGAGGTTCACGTTGTATAATGAGGTTTACTTAGTGAAATGAGTTTCCCGTAGTGAAGTGATGTTTTTCTGGTGAAATGAGGTTCATGTTGAATAAGGTTCACATAGTGAAATGATGTTCCCGTCGTGAAATGATGTTCCCGTCGTGAAATGAGGCTCATTTCGTGAAATTAGGTGCTCGTCGTGAATGAGGTTCACGTTGTATAATGAGGTTCACTTAGTGAAATGAGTTTCCCGTAGTGAAGTGATGTTCACCTGGTGAAATGAGGTTCACGTTGAATAAGATTCACATAGTGAAATGATGTTTCCGTCGTGAAATGATGTTCCCGTCGTGAATTGAGGCTCATTTCGTGAAATTAGGTGCTCGTCGTGAATGAGGTTCACGTTGTATAATGAGGTTTACTTAGTGAAATGAGTTTCCCGTAGTGAAGTGATGTTTTTCTGGTGAAATGAGGTTCATGTTGAATAAGGTTCACATAGTGAAATGATGTTCCCGTCGTGAAATGAGGCTCATTTCGTGAAATTAGGTGGTCGTCGTGAATGAGGTTCACGTTGTATAATGAGGTTCACTTAGTGAAATGAGTTTCCCGTAGTGAAGTGATGTTTTTCTGGTGAAATGAGGTTCATGTTGAATAAGGTTCACATAGTGAAATGATGTTCCCGTCGTGAAATGATGTTCCCGTCGTGAAATGAGGCTCATTTCGTGAAATTAGGTGCTCGTCGTGAATGAGGTTCACGTTGTATAATGAGGTTCACTTAGTGAAATGAGTTTCCCTTAGTGAAGTGATGTTCACCTGGTGAAATGAGGTTCATGTTGAATAAGGTTCACATAGTGAAATGATGTTCCCGTCGTGAAATGAGATTCATGTCGTGAAATTAGGTGATCGTCGTGAATGAGGTTCACGTTGTATAATGAGGTTTACTTAGTGAAATGAGTTTCCCGTAGTGAAGTGATGTTTTTCTGGTGAAATGAGGTTCATGTTGAATAAGGTTCACATAGTGAAATGATGTTCCCGTCGTGAAATGAGGCTCATTTCGTGAAATTAGGTGGTCGTCGTGAATGAGGTTCACGTTGTATAATGAGGTTCACTTAGTGAAATGAGTTTCCCGTAGTGAAGTGATGTTTTTCTGGTGAAATGAGGTTCATGTTGAATAAGGTTCACATAGTGAAATGATGTTCCCGTCGTGAAATGATGTTCCCGTCGTGAAATGAGGCTCATTTCGTGAAATTAGGTGCTCGTCGTGAATGAGGTTCACGTTGTATAATGAGGTTCACTTAGTGAAATGAGTTTCCCTTAGTGAAGTGATGTTCACCTGGTGAAATGAGGTTCATGTTGAATAAGGTTCACATAGTGAAATGATGTTCCCGTCGTGAAATGAGATTCATGTCGTGAAATTAGGTGATCGTCGTGAATGAGGTTCACGTTGTATAATGAGGTTCACTTAGTGAAATTAGTTTCCCGTAGTGAAGTGATGTTCACCTGGTGAAATGAGGTTCATGTTGAATAAGGTTCACATAGTGAAATGATGTTCCCGTCGTGAAATGATGTTCCCGTCGTGAAATGAGGCTCATTTCGTGAAATTAGGTGGTCGTCGTGAATGAGGTTCACGTTGTATAATGAGGTTCACTTAGTGAAATGAGTTTCCCTTAGTGAAGTGATGTTCACCTGGTGAAATGAGGTTCATGTTGAATAAGGTTCACATAGTGAAATGATGTTCCCGTCGTGAAATGAGATTCATGTCGTGAAATTAGGTGATCGTCGTGAATGAGGTTCACGTTGTATAATGAGGTTCACTTAGTGAAATTAGTTTCCCGTAGTGAAGTGATGTTCACCTGGTGAAATGAGGTTCATGTTGAATAAGGTTCACATAGTGAAATGATGTTCCCGTCGTGAAATGATGTTCCCGTCGTGAAATGAGGCTCATTTCGTGAAATTAGGTGGTCGTCGTGAATGAGGTTCACGTTGTATAATGAGGTTCACTTAGTGAAATGAGTTTCCCGTAGTGAAGTGATGTTTTTCTGGTGAAATGAGGTTCATGTTGAATAAGGTTCACATAGTGAAATGATGTTCCCGTCGTGAAATGAGATTCATGTCGTGAAATTAGGTGATCGTCGTGAATGAGGTTCACGTTGTATAATGAGGTTCACTTAGTGAAATTAGTTTCCCGTAGTGAAGTGATGTTCACCTGGTGAAATGAGGTTCATGTTGAATAAGGTTCACATAGTGAAATGATGTTCCCGTCGTGAAATGAGATTCATGTCGTGAAATTAGGTGATCGTCGTGAATGAGGTTCACGTTGTATAATGAGGTTCACTTAGTGAAATGAGTTTTACGTAGTCAAGTGATGTTTACCTTGTGCAATGAGATTCACGTCGTTGAAAAAGGTTCAAATAGTAAAATAAGCTTCAGGTTGTGCAATAAGGTTAACAGTTCGTGAAATGAGGTTCGCAGCTCGTGAAATGAGGTTCACTGCTCGTGAACGAAAACTCTCCAATTTGGTCTCCAGACGACTTCAAGAACATGTTTCCGAGTGAACGAAAATGTCAAATTTGTATGGGTTAGCGGCATTGTTCAGAACTAATTAGTAGGCTTAATCTCCGGGTACATTAAATAATATATTATTTACTTTGCAGGCAAGTTTTAGGAGAAATTAAATGAATCAAAATAATGGAAATAGGATAAGAAAGTGAAGTGAAATAATTGTTTAGTAACAAAATTTGAAAATATCTGCTGGATTTCTCCTTTCTGTAGAACAAATCGTCCCTTATTCGTTTCTATGAGTTACAGTACTCAGAAAATATATAAATAAGCTTTTTTCTTTCCAAGGATTTTTAATGATTCCTTGCAACTCTGGAAATCGTTGCCCTTGTACCAATACTGCCAGAAAGTTAGCTCATATTTTATAGGATTTAATTGACAACTTTTTTTCTACTTCTAGGAATCAGGACTCATGTTCTCATGTTGTTCACTGAAATATTCTCTCTTAGTGAAATCATACTGTTCCAGCCCCGGATCTGTATATCCGCTTCATCTGTTTTGTGAGCAATTCCCATGCCCGAAGGTAGTGCCTCGCATTCTCGTATTTATTGGATAAAATTAGTACTTCTCAGAAGCTATGAAGCTTACGAATTTTAAAGTAAAGTAGTAGTGGCCTAGTTATACATTCTGAGTAACGAAGAATATTGAAAATGATTTACAGAAATTTATTCTAAAAACTGGGCTAAAAGTTCTGAAAAGTTAGGGTTGACCTAATTTAGAGAGAGGTCTTTAAAGATCCACTTTTTTAATTTTATATAAACAACTCGTCATAGCACAAAAAAGTATATTCTAGTCTGGAATAGAGTTTTTATCTTTTTACTTGGATCAATCTGTAGGAAGATAAAGACTGAAAAACAGTGGAGATGAGTATTTTTAAACAAAAAGATTTCATTGTTAAAAGCGACATTAATTGAACATTTAGCGAGTAGTGGATTGCTAATCATTGTCTTGATATAAAGTCTCTTCATCGTAGAGCCTTTGTTGTTTCGTTAATGGAGACAGGTTGTCAAATAACTATATAAATATATGTCAATAAATAAAATTTCAAAATATTTTGTTTCGGAATATTTTTTTTCTTTTTGCCAAGCGAAGTCCTGTTTTGAGACAAATTGAGATTTCCCTTCGTTTTTATTCAGAAAAGTGTCAAAACTAATCGATAATTGGTCCTTAAACTGATAATCACTTTGACTTTAAGTGGTAGTCTCGTTTTAACAGAATCCTTTTATGTCAACTCGTAGAAATAAGATAAGAAATTTTATAATCTTGAAAGGATTACACTTGAGGGGAAATTACCAATTAAATTGAAATTTTCTAAGGCCAACTGAGTTGAAGTAGAATCAATTTGTTTTTATAGAAAATCGTGTTGCTTTGCATGCTGATTTCACTACGATACAAATGTAGACATTTTAACAATCCTTGAAAACAACGCCAACGGTGACAGAACCCAATTGTAGCTGTACATTTCCCATAGTAGAAAAAAATGCTCTTCTCCGTGGTGTAAGCTTGACTGTTTGTGTTTCATTAAAATAAAATTTTATTTTCCAATTGAAAATGTAATGTTAAATATCTACTCAAGAAGATAATTCATTTGGTATTATCGGCAAACACAGCCACATGAACTTTTTCGTCAAAAACAAAAAGAGTTGAAGTCACATTTATCAAAACATCTGAGCTTCTTGATGATTAAGCACTCTCGGGTTTGTATATAAATTATAGAGTTTGAGATTTTCTATTGCCTCGATTGAGTCACACGCCAAAAATCTTTAAAGTCATACAAACTGAATTTCATCCTTCCAAATCACCACAGGAATTGTTTATCTGCGTTTTCAAAAGCAATCCTTCTTTTTTGTAACTTAGAAAGCAAGTTATCAAAGATAAATATTTGCAAAGCATCGTCTCATAAAAGTTAATTGAAATTCTGGTCATAACCCATCAAGCCGCAATATCTAGAACGATTTAATGTTTGTTACTTGCTTTAGCAGTCAAAACAACAAACAACTTGTTACTTTTCAGCAAAATATTTTCATTTAAATGTGTTTTGACCTTAGAGAAACTTTTAAGGGTGGGAGATCCTTTCAACTTTGTAGGCACAATAGTTCGATGCAGAAACTCGTTTTATTCAAATTTCTCTTTATCAAATTGTAGTAATTATTCATGTTTATCAAGTATGGAGAAAATTGAAATTCTTCTAAAAATCAATGCTGAAAGTTTCGTAACTACAATGAATGAAAATCCTTCAAAAGTCGGAGATTATTACATTTATTAGTTTCTCTCGAAATTCAGTTGATGCAATTTCTTTGAAAAAATACAAAAGTTTCATAGCAAAGTGTTTCCAGGAAGGGGGTATGATATTTACAATATCAACTGGAGGTGTGCATTATACATATACAAACAAGAATATCCTTCGATTGAATTAAATTACGCTATCCTATTAACGTTCGAATGGTACAGAAAAGTAGAAAAGCTAAAGAATCTGTGAAGCTCTTTGACGGAAGTATATTGTGACAGGTTTCTTATAAGATGTTTTTAAAGTATTTCCGAGAAGAACAGTTTTAAAGGAACGAACAATCATTTAAACGGAACGGAAAAGCAAATTTATTTATAAATTTATGTGTAAACTAATTTGCATATACATATCTCCTACCTTACCTAGAATTACTTGCATGAGAGGCTGCTTAAATTAATGCAAAGTCGAAGCACTTTAAGCTCTTGATCCGTTCATAGAAGTATGATAACTTACAGAGCGTTGAATTGACTGAGTCTCATGGAGCGCATAAATTTTGCCTAATTTTAGAGAATTTTATTTTATTAGGCAGTGAAATTCAACCATTTTAATTTTCTTATAGGTTTTTATTTGTGTCTTAAGCTGTATGAAATTAATTTTTTTTATATATATTTTACATTTTTTACAAAATCAATTAAATTTGACACCGAAAATAAAGAAGCTCGTGGTGATAGCGGCTGTTTATGTTATCAGAAAATAGAAAAATTAAATGGATTATTTATTTTATCCATTTAATAGCCTATACCCACCAGGGAAAAGCGTTATTCATTTACGAAGATGAGCTAATCCTTGCTTTTTATTTTCTTATATACCCGTGGTGTAATGGTGAGCATGTTCGCCTGTTAACCCAGAGGTTCGTGGTTCGAATCCCAACTGAGATTAAAATGTTTTTCCGTTAGTAAATTCATTGCCATGAAAAGCGCTTTCTCAAACTGTCATACGGAACCAGCAGTAAATTGTAGGTCCCTCAATTCCTGGCATGGTGATTTCGTGAGAAATGCCCTATACCCTGGAGCTCCTCGCTCTGTTGCGCCACCCTATTTATTTATTTTATTTTATATAATAATCAAACATCAATGGATAAAAAAAAACTTTTGATGACCTTCGAGTCCACTACGAATGTTGTTTTCTGAATAACCAGCAAACAGGGTTTGTCCATCTGTGGACCAGGCCAGCGACAATCCTTGGCTGGCCCACCACATGCGAAGTCCTGGATCTTGATCTTGGTGGACCATAGGCAACGCACAGCCAATAACGGTTGGGCGAGAAGCACAAGACGTTGATGATGTCGTTATGCTCGAAGGTGTGTGTACAATTCCATGCCGTCATTTAGATCAAAAAACAAATTCTGGGCGCCCTTGCCGCCGGATGTGCAGAGATGAATCAGGACTCATGTTGTTCACAGAAATCTTCTCTTACAGTGAAATCTTACTGTTCCAACCCCAGACTTGTATATCCGCTCCATCTATTTTGTTCCGAATTTTCATGCCCTAGGGTAGTATTTATCAGATAATTAGTACTTCTGAGAAGCTATGAAGCTTGCGAACTTTAAAGTAAAGCACAAGGATGTGCAGAGAGAGCCATCGGGTGAAACTGTCACGGTGTTCAAGTAGCCACAGTGGCCGTGTTCCAGGCCTTAACGGTACGATTCCATCCGCACCACACGATAATTAGGTTGGACTGGTTTGGTGAGAACCACTCACATGATACCCAGTCTCTGTCTCTGTGGATGGTGTATTTGCACTCAGCCAAAGTGTTCCACAGCTTGGTGGTCTTTTCTCGTGAGCCAAAGACGAGCAGAAATAATGGTGTCAGGATCCTTTGGGTTGGAGACGATTTAAGTCACCCAGCTATTGTGCCCCAAAAGGGTCCCACCATTTTTTTGACGTCTCGACTACTTTTGCACTCTTTTTTTAGAAAAATCACTATTATTAGTTTTATTACACTTATTTGTTGCAAAACAAAGAAATTGAGTCGAACTCAAATAAATTTATATCATTAAATACTTAAAATCTATGAGCTTGTAATGTCAGCTGTTTTGGTTGAACGAATTCAGCACACTAAATAGCTTCTTTCCTGTACAAGCGCCATTAGATTTTGGGTTTTATCAAGAACGACTTAAAAACATCTCGTCTCTGAAAACATATCGCGCATTGCAAACAAAAATGGAACTTACCAAAAAACCTTGTTTTTTAATACAACTCTTTCAAAAAAAAATTAAATTAAATGTTATGTTACTTGGCCAAAGTATGATTTCATTATACTTTCATAAATTGGCGTTTGAAGATTGACTTTAAACCAAAAGTGCCTGTTAATTAAAACAGCTTATTTTTGTATATTCCATTCAAAACTCCAGTATTGCATAAGCTGCTGGGATGGGGCATACCAAACTAATATCAATCCCCTCCTTGTTTTAGAGAAATGTGCAATGAGAAATATTTACGGTGCTAATCGGTTAACTCCTTCTATGACTCTATTTAGGTCCTTAAATGTTTTACCTCTCAGGGTCTCAGGCATCATTACTATTACAAAACATCTAAAATATTTTTTAAGAGGGCTGGCTATTTACAAAGCCCAATTTCTAATGTTCGTACTATGCGAAGCAACTTCGAATGTCAAGTGATCGTCCCCGCTTTCTGTACTATGCACTCATCTCAGAAACTTCTACTTCATTGTGTCTTGCAAGCTCTTTAATACATTTCCAGCAATTACTCGTACTGTACTAAAAAATTAATTTCACTTTTCAATTTTATTTTGAGGACAAAATCGACACCTAGATGTCGCTCTAACTCGAAAGTGAACATTTTTGTATAGTGTCACTTTTGTTTTCAATGTGCGATAGGGTTTTAAACAAATGTATGTGAAAACTTATTCGGTTTTGAGAATTTTTGCTAAGATCACGTTTTGCTCCCGGTGGGAATATGCTTAAAGTTTGTCGCTATCATCCCCACCAAGATTAATCAATTTCAAATTTTTAACAAAAAAAAATGGCGTTCTGTAAACAAATCGAGTTATCTTCTTTTAGTAAAAGTTTTGGCATAGACGTGACCGATTCAGAAAACGACGTTTCGAAAAAAATTGGTTTAAGGTTGGCACACTTTTTTTTAAATAAAAATAAATAAGTAGAGTGGCGCAACAGAGCAGGAGCCCCATGGCCTAGGGTATTTCTCAGAGCCTTGTCTTTTTTTATGATAAAAGCATACATCAAGGGGTTATGAATATCCTTTTAATGTTTTAAAACACAGTGCGAGCATTTAGGAAAATTGGAGAGGATTTAATAAGAGACACCGATTTACATTGCTTTTGAATTATCGGGAATCGTTGTTGCGGGGGAAAACAGAGTCTGGCAAAGCACTCCACATTCGGGTGGTTCGACTTAAATATGAATCACTATATTTTACTGTACGTCAGAAGTTGCACTCGAGTAAGAACTGATGAGCATTCTTAACCAGGCGGTTGTTGCGGCTAAATTGTTTCAGGGGAGGAATGCATGTGGCTATTTCACTAGAGCACTGTTTGTGAAAAAAAGCGATAAAATATAGAGACGGGTAACGATGTTCAAGGTAATCAATTTATTCTACGATTGAACTATCCACCTATCAATTTTGTACCCTATCATAAGTAGGCGCAATGATATTTGGCTAGTACCTGACCAGATATGAGTCAATTTAAGTAAAGAACTCTAAGGTCATTGTTACAAGTACAACAAATAGAGGTGGGATGTGCAAAATCAAGGCATCAACCTTTGCAAATGCATTTGATCTTCTCACCGCTTCTTGTAAAATAAATAAATAAATGGGTGGCACAACAGAGCGAGGAGGCCCAGGGCCTAGCGCATTTCTCACAACCATGCTTTTGTGAGGGAATGTAGGGGACCTACAATTTTTTATTTTTTTTTGCTTTTCTTATATTTTTTGATGCCATAAATTAAAATCTAACACCCGTTTTTACCAATCAGCTTTAGTTTCTAGTATGTTGCCATTTTCTTTTTTATATGTTGGCCTCATATTTACAAGTTCAACATTTGAACATGAAGATTTATTACTATCCTGTGCATGTTTATCTCACACATGTGCAAGACGACATTAGCATTTATGACAAACAACCTTTTTCCATGAGATGGGATGAAGAATTCTTATCGTTACTGTAATAAGTTTGCTTCTATTCCTATCGCATATTCCACGAACTTGATAAAAACTTACGAAAACATTGCCACAGTCTTAGGAAAAATCAAATACCTTGAACATAGCTGGCAAATATGTGTCCATTTTAAAATGGTAAATTTTCTTTTAGAACAACAAAGTGGATTTACAAAGTATCCATGTTTTATATACCTTTGGGATAGTAGGGAAAGAAAACACCATTGGAATCGGAAAGACTGGGCAATTAGAAAAAATTTGGTCCCTGGAAAGCAAAATGTTATACACCACCGGTTTTGGATCTGGTGTGTGGTGGCGTTTGGATAGACTTTGACTAGTACGTTTCCACTTGATCCTTTCTTACTGCAGAATCATAGGCGGATCCACGGGGGGGGGGTTTTCGGGTCCGGACCCCCCCAATCGGGAAAATAAAAGATGTTATTTGTAACATTTATCGTCTCCTAATGTTCAAATTTCGTTACGGGACGGAAAAATATAGCATGAGTCAGACAAAAAGTAAAGGAGAAGTAATATTATTATTTTAAAAATTCAAGAACTTTATTGATTATGAAAATATAATCGACATTCTTGAACGACTTGCTATTGATAAACCTGAAAAATATTGTCAGATTGATGTTTGCATATGTGACTCGATACGATAGAAGGGACTTGCTAGGCAAAAAATCGGTTGTTGGATCATGATTGATTACACAAGTTCTTTTACTGAATATTCATGAAGCGCAATCAGAAATTGTAACATCGCTATTATTTCACAAAATATAAATTCAGAGAAACGATTTTTTAGATGGGTTTGAATGGTACATCAGCGCCTTTCAGAGCGTGCTGTGTAAGCTTTCACTTTTGTCTAAAAGGTGCCTTTTCTCGGATCGCGTCACATAAAAACTTTTTTACATGTAAATTTTTGATCGAAAGATATTAATCAGTAAAGCATCAAGCGCATTCTGGATGTTCTGGCCGTCGATTCGTTGTCTCCACATCTTGACTTCTGACAGAAATTTTTTTTTGAAATTTCTTGGTGTAGAACGTCTTGTCTTTTAGGCCAGTGAAAAAATGCTTCAATCGCTCCGATAGTTCCTAACGCATTTTTGATTGCTGACACTTCGCATGCAGCATTGACTGCCAAACTAAAGCTATGTGCAGCGCAATGTACATAAATTGCCAGGGATAAATACGATCTCAGATGAGCCTGTGCACCAATAAATTGGACACTCGTTGCCGGAGCTCCGTCGAATCCTTGGCCATACATATATGAGCAATCGACTCCAACATCATGTAAATAATTTCTGATTGAATCTGCTAAACCTCGTATATATAAATAAAATTTTGAGTAATGGACCCCCCCATGCCCAAATCCTGGATCCGCCACTGCTGCAGATTATCTTTTCATTTATTGTAGAACATATTGAACTAGAATTATATTCTCGTGATGTGATCATATTTACAAACAATTAAATTAAATTAACTTTTTGACGACATAAAATGATATCTTCAAAGTAGAAAGCATGTGGGTCAAACCTCAATTGTTGTAAATATATAAAACCTAACCAGCTACCTAGTCTACACCAATATCGAGGAAATTGAATCAAATTTAAATTTAAAGCACACAACAGTTAAAGCTTTGTTATTGAAATAAGGGCTCCAGTCAACTTTCATTATTAAATCAGACCGTTTACAAGTACTGCATTGCCTTTTGCTAAAAACACACAAACACACACATTCAGGATACACGTTCATGCACCTTTTCAAGGTAGTATGCGCCCCAAATGTTGATTTCCGTTCTCAATTGCATTTTCTTTTTCATAGAACTATGAGCTAACCTCATTTGTGCATTTTGATGTTCCTGTGTTTGTTTGCTTTAAAAAAAAGAAAAATGAAAAGAAAAAAGGGCAAAAACTTTAAAAAAAAAAAACCAACAACAACAACTTTAGTCCTTATTTTTTGTTTGAAGTGAGAGTCATGTTTTCGTTGTAGAAGGTACGTGCAGAGCACTAAATAAAGCTTTTGCTCATCCTGCCTCTCTCCTCGTTATTCTTTTGAAATAGAAATGAATAAAATATAAATACGATCTTGCGCTTCACAGTCTGCATGCGAAACCCACACCTCGTATACATGTGGGCGGAGAAGCGAATAATAATAATCAGACATTTTTGAAATGAAGTTTTGACAGATCTGACACATGCGAAGAAAGTTTGAAAGGCACGCTACTCTGACTCTCTCCCGCACTCAAATTGAGACCAGAGAACATTCATTTTGAAGAGACGGAGAACAGATACGGAGTATGGACAAATGAAATTTAATGCCAGTTCAAATTCATAAGAACTTTCAATCCTTATGAGTGTGTCTGTATAAATGCAATCGCATGTCTGATAAAATCCAGAGTTGATAAACTATGTCCTTCGATAAAAGAGGTGTGCTGTGCTGTGTTCTTGTCGTGCTTGGTTGGGTCATTTTTTTCCATCGTTCTTTCCTTTTACAAGTAAACCTTCGAAAGTTATTTGTTAATTATGTATTCAGTGCACAGCTCCATTTAGGTGTTGCAGTTGTAATTTATAGTCAAGGACAGTCCACGTGTGTTATTAACTCGACCTGATTTGTGTGTGTGAGCGTAAACTTGACACCGCGGCTTTCGTGAAATTCTTGCACATCCTTAAACGAGAAAAATTGATGAGGAAGAAGCCTTACAAAGTGCTTGTGTTTAACCCAAAAGAAAGATAAGTGAAAGAATAACTTGCACATCCTGAAGTGTTGACACAACAGCAAGGACGTGTTATCCTTGCAATACATAAATATGCATAAGCCGATCATTTGAAATTGTTTACAATGCGATAGTGGCGGCTCCTTGTGTTTTCTTATTTCTACTGGTTGACTTACAAATTGAAAGAATCAACCCCACCCTAACACCCACGTAGCAATCCTTTCGTCGACCAGCAATCTATGTATCGCTTTGCTCGGAACTTGAACGAAAAAAAGTGTATCTAATCTCATCCTTAGCAAAAAAAAAAAGCAGCAAAGGAATATGGAATTAATTAATTTTTGTGAGTAGGTTTTAATGTTTGTTTTAATAAATTTTGCAACTTTGTGAGTACCTATATCTAATTGCAATTCTCTGACCCTTTTTTTGTATTATTTTGCTTTTAGAGTGAAAATCTAAGGAATTTACTTGAAAATCATTCTTTGTTTACACTCAACCTGAACCTTCTTCAGGTAGAGGATTATTGTTTCATTGTTGCGCATTAATTAAATATCCTTTCATCGTTCAAGCAATTTGGCACGTATCAGTGAATTCCTTTCGTTTGCTCATTTCTCCTTTATTTGAGTAGAAAAAAATAATTGTTGAGTATTCTTTGTTAATAAAATGGAGTCAGCTTAATTTTAATCCTCATGACACTTCTTGTCTGGTTTTTAGAAAACATAGCCCAAGAAGTTATTTGATTGATTGGATTTGCTTGTCCTGAAACTCGGAAAATACGGTCGGGTTTTGGGTTAAAATCATTTGTTCTTTTTTTTGTGGCTACATTTTAGTGACTACCAGTCTATGGTTGCTGTTTATTCATCAAAATGAAAATGAATTAATTTTGTTTTCTCTATGGGTGATGGTGAAAGCAAACGGTCTCACAATGAGTCAATCAAAACAAGTTTGACATGAAGACTTATGTTATATGTACATACTTGTTTGGTTTGGATCTGAGTTGATGATTTAAGAGTTTTGTTTTGTTTTTCGTTGATCGAATTGGTTGAAGACACTGAATCATATCTTTATTGGCAAT
This sequence comes from Melanostoma scalare, assembly GCA_949752695.1. Taxonomy (NCBI): domain Eukaryota; kingdom Metazoa; phylum Arthropoda; class Insecta; order Diptera; family Syrphidae; genus Melanostoma; species Melanostoma scalare. Next base: position 22,116,921 of record OX456984.1, on the reverse strand, counting down.
GATAAGATAGTCTATTCTATTCAATTATGACAGTTTCAAAATCCACTACCACTTGTTTATTTTTTTGAATAATTATCAAACTGTCTAGTAGATTTTTTAATATTGTTCAGTAAAATTATCTTTATAGACCAGAGTTAGCATCATGTATAGAGCAACATGATTGTATTTATGAATAAGGATGAAATTGCTTTATTGTTTCCCCCAGTAGCTTTGTGATTTCGTATTTGGCTGCATACAGACAAGAGTGTTTCAATTTAACGAGTGTTTGTGGGAAACAAAACCAGAATAATTTTCATTCCATTCTTTTTGGCAATTTTAAAAATATTTTTAATCTACAATCGACAGCGGTTTGCCCCAAAATGAAGAATATTTTAACTTATAAATAAAAGGTTGCATTTTGTTCATTTTCCTAGAAATATCTGTTTATTTATTCAATTCTAAACCACGCTATTTTATGTTTTTGCAAACATGGCGTTATGGATGCCTCAAAACCCAGAGGTTCGTGGTTCGAATCTTAGCAGAGGCAAACATGTTTTTCCACCGGTATCGCCTTTCGCGAGGATTTGGCAAGTCCTCCGTTAGTAAATTCATTGGAATGAGAAGCGCTTTCTTTCTGTGCAATTGTTCGGAACCGGCAATTGTACGTTCCCTCACAAGGCATGGTTGTGAGAAATGAGCTAGACCCTGGAACTCCTCGCTGTGTTGCGCCACCCTATAAAAAATAATATAAATTAAATACTAGAATCTGAATGAAATCAAAACATTTTCTTTCGTGACTGTAGTGCAAAATTAATTATTGCCTAACCCAACTTAAAACGCAAAGCTTGAAAACTACTCAGAGTACCATTTTAAAATGAAATAGGGCTTTGGCGATTAAGTCTTGATACCCGCGAAGAGTTGGCAAAATCTACGGGAGTAATTACACGACCTTGGAATTGATTTTCGAAATCTGAATAAAATTTGTAGGTCTTTTCCATTCCTTACAAGCTATGGTTCGAAGAAATGCTCTGAAATGGTCTGTTGTGTCACTTCCAGTATCCCCAATAACCCCCAATACACAGACAGAACGAGCTCCAGCATCTCTTGAAAGGGCATCAACAAGTTATGGAAATTTACTAATAATTAGATAAGCTTGATTTTGTTGGGGTTTTTTTGCAGAAAATATGGCAACTTTAGACACTATTTTTTCAAAATGCTCCTTCTGTGCATTGTCTTAAATATCTTCTAAGAAAACGAAGTGCGTGACCTTTAAAAAAATAGACTAGCATAACTGAGCTAGGAGCCTAGCTCGTTTCTCTCAACCATAATTTGCGACGAAAATATGAGACCTTCAATTTGTTTAACGAGAATGAGAATGAGCAGTGAGAAAACGTTTATGAGATTGAAATGTTAACTTAACTGACTTACCGGCCGTTTAAAGGTTCTTAAAGATACTCCAGAACCTTAACTAATTAACTATTAAGGAAAACCATACTTTTATCTATTTACAAAATTCTATTCAGCCTAAAGAGGCAGACTCGCTTACCATTACGCTACTAGCGTTTTCTATTTACGTAAAGCTCATAAATAAAAATCATAAATACTTATGAACAGTAATAGCTTTCAAATGTGTAGTATTTCTTCGCTTTTTTGATTTAACTAACACTTAAAACAAATCATTCTTAGTTAAAATTAATTAATTAATTAAAATTTCTGTGCAATGAATTTCAAATAGTAGCATCTACAACAAATTTTTTACATTTGAAGAAAGATGAAAACTATTTCATTATTTTCTCGCAGAATCATCGTTCGTTCGCAAAGCGTTTCTGATTTTTCGTCTGGCGACAATTAGAAAAGCTGGTTTTGATTTAAAATTATTTTTGGATTACTTACTTATTAAGGTGGACATTACAGTTAGGGGTGAACCTGATCCTCAACAAAAACTTTCGATAACGAGCTCTCTCCAGTTTTGCAGCTTAGGTCTTCTTCTCATTCTTGCGCCACCCAAGACAAGGTCTTCCTTTTCCACAATTCCCCTGCAATCTTCTTTCGAGAACCTATCGAGGCGTTGACGTTCATCTGCTCTACATGTCCCAGCCATCGTAGTCTCGTGATGCGTACTCTTCCTGCTATGCTCATGTCGCGGTACAGCTCATACAGTTTGTTGTTGAATCTTCTTCTCCACACATTGTTTTACATACGCGACCAAAGATCCTTCGGTGTACTTTTCTTTCAAAATGGCAAATTGTTTAATCATCTGCTTTCGATGAAATCCACGCTAAGCAGGACTGGCATAATTAAGGTCTTATAAAGGGTTACCTTGGTTTTCCTAGAGAGGGTTTTGTTTCTCAATTGCCTTCTCAAATGGAATTTTCTCATGACGCTAATATCGTCTGTGTTAGCGAGTAATTTTACAAACTTTTGAAAGATTATTCCTCTACTGTCAACTTTTGAGTTTTGTACAATCTTTTCAAGTATGATGTTGAAGAAATCGCATAACAGTTTGTCACCTTGTCGAAAGCCTCTTTCGACTTCAAAGGTCTCGGTTTCAGTCGTTCACATATTACAGCAGACAAGATCTTATAAGCGACTTTAGGTATTCCTCTATAATTGTCGCAATTGGTGAGGGTCTGCTGTATGCTAATGAATGCTTTGTTTCCTACAAAACATAAGTGAGTCAATTAAGTGATGGTTTTTTTTTTAAACATACTATGCGTCATCTCTTATCAATCATATACCCCGTTTCCTCGTAAATTCGAATCATAATTGATTTTGAATTAGTGTTCCTCATTTATCGACGATTAGCATCTGGATACAAATCCTTCGAGCTACAGATGTTGGTTCTTTTATTGGGTGCGTTTTTGATGCCACTCAGTGATCCTATAATCAACTCATCAGTGCACTTTGTTTCGAACTCCGAATACCCACACGGGTATCGTCTTTCGCAATGAAGACTGTTTTCTCGATTAGCAGTTCGGAGTCGGCAAAAATGATAGGCCTCCTCCATTCCTTTCCTTACAAATTATGCTTGCGAGAAATTCACTAGGTCCCAAGGCTCCCCGCCATTTATATATTCTATTTGTTTTTGATATAATTTTTGTTTGATTCTTTTTCGTATACAATATTTTTAGAAAGATCTAAGATCTAAACGATCTAGAATCAAGTAGCGCAGTAATAAAGTTTTGAATCTGGCAATACATTTTTCGGAGTTGGTTTTTTGACTGCTGTCACTTGATTTATGCCCATTTTTTTTTACCATTTCATCTTGGGAAAATTAATGGCAGCACTACTATTGGGCACTGCGTGCATTCGGTACAATTTATCGAAACGATATCTATATTGACGCCGATTTTTACATAATTTCGAATTTTAAGCCTGTAATATTTTTTATTTGAAACCACACGTCTTAATAAAACACCCTTTAGTTATGGCGATCAGCTTACAAATGGCGCCACAGACATGATAAAGAAAACTACGAAGAATAAAACGTTGGCTACAAGTTTAGCTATCATGAAATTTTTGGGGTGAACACGATTTTTCGCTATATGCAGTGAAATGTTAAACTAATTTAACTTTCAATTGAAAATTTTATCAATAACCTTAGAAATATCCTTTAACAATTGGTCATGGATCATAAATACAAAAATGCGTTAGTGTGTTTTACTTATATTTATATCTCACCCGCGCCACTTTACTTCACTTAAAGTAATTGAAAGTTCCTCGATAAGTTCAAATGTAATGAAAGCAGAACAAAAAGAGCAAGAGTAAATCTGAAACATTCTTCATGCATTGATAGAAAACGTATAATCCTGCATCGCTCTCAAATGATTAAATCAAACATGTGCACTTTGAGACCTGAAAAAGGTTACTTTCATCGTAGCAATGAAAAAAAAATTATTTTAGATTTAGATTTTATTCATTGAATGCATACACAGTAAGAAAGATTTCTTATAACATAGTGTTATGCTAAAGAGAATACAATATAAAAACAGTGAGAAGGCTACTTCTTAGAAAAATTTTATACAAACATTTTTTCCAATTTTATCTGAATACTCGTTAAATATAAGCAAATCTGTACATAACTTTAAGCATTTCAGTTCTTTATTTTAAGTAGATTTTAATTTTTATACATACATCTCATCTTATGTTAAGTGCTTTAGTTCTTAAGAGCTAATGCATTTTGTATTAATTTATTTTAGTCCCTTTGAAAATAGTTTCGAAGTTCAATGCTAAACTTAGCTTGGCCACGTTTCATTTTCAAGTTTCTTGGAAGAAGATTCCACAGACGGATAGCGTTGACGAAGAATTGTTGTTCTGAGGTCCGACAAGAATACCGAGGGTGTATTAGCATTAAGGATCTGTTTGAGGAGCTGAAACGTACCCTATTGAATAAGCTGCAGGGTTGTTGTGTGAGAATGATGTTGCAGAGTAATAGTAAAGTTCTGTACCGAAAAAGATGGTCAAGGGGCATATTATAAATTTGATTCGAGAAACTAGATATCCGATCAAACCGACGTAGGCCAAATATGTAACGAGCTGTGTTATTAAAAGCAACGTTCAGTTTTCTCCTACTACTAGCGTCACAATCGCAAAAGACCTCGCAACCATAAGTTAAAATAGGAATTACTACAGTTTTGGCTAGCATCATCCGAATATTCAAAGGTGTGAATTGTTGCGATGACCATAGCATTCTAAGAATTCCATAGACCTTTCCCACCGCCGCATTTATGTGACTGTCCCAGGTTAGCGTCCTATTAAATAACATACCTAAATTTTTCGTTCTAGATGTATATTTAATTGGTGTACCATTCAAGGAGATGCTTGGAAAATAATCTAGGTCTAGCACTGTCCTACTGATTACAATGCATTTGGTCTTGAGTGGATTTAGAAAGAGTCCATTCTCCTGGGACCAACTAAATATCTGCGCAAGATCATTGTTAATTGTGTGCGCACAATCTTCGATAAGTCCGAGGGTACAGCTTCTAAACAATTGCACATCATCAGCATACATTTGAATATGGGACCCAGATATCTTTGTTGGAAGTTCATTTATGTACAGGGAAAAAAGCAGGGGTCCCAGAATAGAACCCTGGGGAACTCCTCTAACTGTGGGAAGAAGGCCAGAAGTTTTGTTATCAACAGAGACCGCTTGAAGTCTATCTTGCAAATATGTTTTTATCAAACGAACCGCTGGAGATGATAAACCAAACTTACCATAGAGTTTATCACATAAGTTATGATGGTCCACTGTATCGAAGGCCTTTGAGAAATCTAGTAATACTAAGAAAGTTACTAGATCATCATCTAATGCCAGTCTTATATCTTCAACTACGTTTAATATAGCTGTCGTACAGCTATGTTTTTCGCGGAAGCCAAATTGCTTAGATGACAGTAAGTTTTGCGCCCTTAGGTACACATTGAGTTGTTTTTGAAGGATTTTCTCAAGTACTTTGGACAAATACGGTAATATGGAAATAGGTCTGTATTCATTTTTGTTTCGATCCTTTAGAACTGGAAGAACTTTTGCTTGTTTCCAGACACTTGGAAAAACGCCAGTCATAATTATTGTATTGAATAAATGTGTTAAGTGAGGTAGAATATATGGCAAAATTGCCTTCACAAAAACTGGGTGGATACCGTCAATGCCAACCGCATTTGATTTGATACTAAGCAGGCTTTCTACAACTTCTGTACTGTCTACACAAATAAAGTAATATTTTAAGTAATGCAGCGAGTATAGGGGTAAGGATTTCTACCATTTCAGGTCTATTCTAGTCTTTTGTAAAAAATAGATTTTCATCAGTTTTTTCGATCAAAGAGAAAAGCTTTAAATCTAGCAATTCGATTTGAATATGGAACCATACATCTTCGAAAGAAAATCGCCCATACCACAGTGTGACGGCCAACTTCTAGGGATTGTGATTAAGAATTTCTTCAACGTAAATGAACGAATGAATGAGAATTTTATTTCCTATGAAATGACATTGTAGGATTATATTATATATAAAGTAGGATAAGAATACTCACACTTTGTCTTTCCCTGTTACCGTCACGAATGTAAAGAAAGTTGAAAATGGCCGAACAAATTCATGAGGCCGGAAACTATTAAGAGTGCGTTCAACAGCACGATAAAGAAAAAAACATATGGACGCATTCAAGTGCTTACAATTTAAGTCGGAAACTGAATAATATGATTTTTAGTAACAAGTTAGCTGCGGCAACACACAGGATATTTCATAATTGATATTTCAGGCAAGGTATTTGTATTCATACAAAATATCAACTACCTAATCTGACATCAACTGACAGTCGCAATGGGGACAAATATAAGCATTCAAAATATGTGACTCATTATTTACTGCTGAATTTGAGTGTAGAAGTTCTCATCGTTTTTACATTTTTTTTTTTTCACAAAATTAAACATGGTTGTCATTTGCAAAGAACCATGTTTTTAAAAATGGCCATGTTTTTGGATCAGTAAAAAATAGTTTTTGGTTTGATCCTTATGGTAAAATACAATACGATGGAACGGAAATGCGAATTTTTCAAAACTTCTAGTTCATGTAGCGACACAAAGAAAAACAAAGAATGTACCTTGAGAACTTGGAAATAATAGATATCCTTAACCCCAGTCGTACTGAGTGAAAAGTTACTCTCAAAGCATTTTTCTTGATTTCCACCCGAATTCCCAAATTGATTTTTTCAAGCAAAAAACAATTGGAACCCTGAGTCACCCCTGCATGTATGTCATCAACTGAAGAATTTACTTGTCTCAAGTACAAAGCACTGACTTCGGGGAAACTAATTAGCTATCATAATTGAGCCAAGTGACATCAATGATCTTCCTCTGCACAATTTAATTTAAATGGAACTCTGCACGTGGCATTCAGTTAAGGAAATCACAAAAGCAAATAAAGACTCCAATTAAAAGTAAATTTTGCAAAAACTGAAAACAAACAATATTCTGGGATTCGCTAAATCTAATTTTGTTCCATTTCGGAAGTGACCTACTCTGTGATATGGCCAATCTTAATTGAGAGAGGGATTCCACTTGTCATCTAAAAACTGTTAACAAAGGGCAGCTGGTGCTACTTTATTTCCCCCAATTCACATTTCAGTTAGTGAATGTGCTGTCACAACAAAGAATAATCATCATCAAAAAGCCCTTTGTGAAAATGTGTTTCAACACTTGCTTGTTTTCCCCGTCTAGGGTGGTGTCTTGATCTATTTTCGCCTGTAGGGCTGAATTAAATTCTCTTTTGATAGTAAGACTTCCTTTATTGCAATCCCAACGCTAGATTTACTTTATTACGTGTTCTTCAACAATAATCAAGTAAGACGAGTTGTATTTATCTTAACAATGCCTTCACCTTCATCTCTGTCGGTGAGCGTATTCGCTCAACAAAATTCAAATAGCACCCTCTTTCAAATAGCGAACCTATTCCATTCTTCCATTCGTTGAGTAATTTCATCCGGTTTCATATGTGCAAAGTTTCACCAAAAGCATCTCAGTGCATTCCGGCAAGTGATAAAAACTGTAAACTAAAACGAGAAAAAAATACCCAAACAATAGAATAGAAAACCCCCCACATTCTGGACCTGAATACCACCACTTAACCACTTAAAGTTCAAGGATTCATCTGTGTGAGCTCATAGAAGAAATTCAACTTGCACGAATAATGAGGCAAACCCTTACACGGCAGCGTGCAAACTTTCCAGTTTCTTGTCAACACTAATAAAATATGAAACCCCCTTATTATTTGTTCTTCACTTCGCTTCACTGTGTAAATGTAAAATGGCTGAGCGTGTGCATTGTGTGGATGTAAATGTGTCTGTGGCTAACATCAGCAGCATGTTTGGGGTTTTTTTACGTCCTCTAATTTTCTAATGCTATAAAAGTGGGGTTTTCCTGCAGCTATGCACTCAAAACTAAATGCAGTCGTGTGGGGGTGTTGTGCGGTTGCAGTTTAGGGGTGTTTTCAATTAATTAAGCCTCGCAATTAAATGGGGGGGTAATTTTAAAACTGACAATTCTCATTTCACCATGAGACACAACATGTTAACGCTTCAACTGAATTTCTTTCTATTGTTAATGCTTCGTTCTAATGTTTTGTTTTGCAAATTTTGTTCCTAATTTTCATTTCGTTTCCTCGTTGATGTTATTGTTATTTTGTGTAAGTGCCAAAAAAATATCAATCAATTCAAATCAAATCAAACTGAAAACAAAATTAAAAAATCCAAAATGAAATTAAAATTAATCGCAAGTCATTCATCACAATAGGCAACGGAAAAATGGTCCAGTGTTCGAATAAGTACAGACTCAAAAAATAAAACGAAAATTGAAAACCATGTATCGATTAATTCGAATTTAAATCTCAATGGATTTGGCAGTGAGAGTAACAGTATTAAAGGCAAAGGAAACCATGTCGGCAAGGAGGTAAAAAAAACTTGAGTTTTTCTTCTTTCCTAACAAACTTTTTTTTTTGCATAGCTTTTTTGTTTTTTTAATGTGGCTACGTTATTGTGTGTTAACCTCAAACAAAATAATGGAAAACGACTTTAAGTTACGCAACATGATATCTATTGTGTCGATGAATGGGGGGTGCGCTATCTCAGACGTGTCGACTTATTTTTTCTAAACTCTGTTCGCTGTCATGAGTGCTTGAGTGATCTGGTAAGGGAATTTCGATTTCCATAATCGAACAATATGAAGAGGAGCCTATGACGTGTGTGAGGAAAAGAATAAAACCAGGTGTCCCAACTTTCCTTGTTTTCGACGCTAAGTTAGCACTCTATTATAATTTTTTGTTGTGCAAAATTGGTACCTGTTGCGTGTAATGTCTCACTTAAAGAAATCCCTCGATAAGTATGATGTAAGTCAGGATTAAACTTTCAGCGATTACGTTGGTTGCTTCCCGTTTTTACAAAAAGGGAACATCATTTTGGAAAATCACCATAAATATCTGCGTGTCATCGATTTTGGAAAAAGGCCCAATGCGTGATTGGCACCAGGCGTGTCTGCTTGTCAAATAATACGATTTATGGACGACACGAGCTAATCACACGCTTGTTACTTTTAGTGATGTCAGGTACTTCCCTTAAATTGGATTCTGATTTTGGAAAGTTTTTCCGAGGGAACTGTTTTGCTGAAAAGGACATCATAATACTACCGCCAGTTTTACAGATTTTTGTCATCATCTCCAATAAGCTGCGTCCTCCTTTACTATCGTTGATAAATTTCGACAAACGATAATTTATAATTTCTTGAGTATTTCTCCTCTTTTGAGCGGCCTTAGTCAATTTGTTTTTTCTGATCTCTTGAGTAGCTTGGTTTGCATCAACAACTGGGACACAAATTTCTTCGACCTCCTAAAACTGCTCTTTCGTTATCCTTAATTGAGGGATATCGAACCTTGAGTCTTAGTAAGATTCTAAATTGCTTTTTTCAATTACCACCTCTCACGAGAAGCTCGCAAGTCCTTCGGAAGTATTTTTATTTTTTTAATAAATAAGAGCGAAGGGTGAAAAAATGTAACAAATGCCAGCACGTCGGTCGTCCTGAAAGGTCTTTTGTTTCGTTCCCATTCAGTTCATTCAATTAATCGAAGAAGAGGCTGTTTAAAAATCCCAAAATGTTTGAAGACTAAGGTGCTTTAAGTATCAGAAGGACAAGCGAACCCTGTTTGAAAATGGTTTACCCTGGAGCTAACTATCAGGACATTCACAAATGATGTGCTCTTTTGTTTCAACGTCTTCATGACTTGCCAATCCAACATATTAGCCGCGTTTTATCGAAAATTTTCTATATTCAGTTATGTTCATTTACGATAAAACGATTTTTGGTTTATATTCATTTAGCACGTCACTTTCAATTTTAACTTTCAGAGTTGGTACCCTTGGCACTTGTTCTAAGGATAAGAAACATTAAAAATTTGCATTCAGAGGAATATAAATGCATACCTTTTATTTTCCATTTCTATTGTTCTCTATTTAATTCTCGATTCTCAATTTATTTGCCGCATTCCAACTTTTTTACTTTCGAGGTAAACAAACAAATGTCACTTTAATTTTTTTTCGCAATGGCTGTGTTCAATTAGATTCATTTTGTGACTCATGTTTTTGGTTGCCTTGGTTCTGATGTTCTTATGTGTTCTGTCTGATGTTCTTTTTTTCTGACCGATTGCGAAACTTTCCTTGAGTGTGTGTGTGTGTGTGTGTGTGTGTTAGTAACTGCGTGTCTATTTATGTCCCCACCAAGTCACCACCTGACTCTTCTATTAGCTATTAGGTGTGTTTCTTTACTGAAAATTCGCACGAAATGCACCGAAATTCGGCGAAAATCAGTCTAATCCCGTTCCGATTTTCGTAGCAGTGCACAAAAAAGAGAGTGCTCTCGAGAGAATAAAAAAATTTCCCCGTCCTGCGAATTTCCGCCACCAAAATTTCTGTGGACAGAAATCGTGCACAGCCAAAACAAATACCACAACTGTCAAACAGACGTTTTTCCAAGCGTTGCGTTGCTGCGAATGTTTTGTTCAAGGCGTTTCTTTACTTTTAAGACAATAACGCTCTTTCAGAGAGTGTCTGAAAGAATTTTACAACCACTCCTTAAAAAAAAGTTTCTGTGCACAAAAAGTAAAGAAACAGACTTATTCAATCTGTTGTCGAAAATCAGAAATATGAACGAACACAACCCAAAGACTGCCAACCTCTGGGTGCCAAAAAAGAAATTTACCAACCATCCCTGTTGTGCAGTTATCTAACTGCGATATTTATGTTCATTTAGGCTATTGACATAAGGAGTTGTTGTTTTCCCATGAGCGATGTTTTACTGAAATGAACATAACTGCACATAGAATTTCGATAAAACACGCCTATTGTTTCGACTGATTATTCCTGAGGTGTTGGTTGAGAGTAGTGTCCCGCTACCTGTCAGCCGTTGATAAGAAGCGGCAGAAGAAATGTAGCGGCTGGCAGCCTTGTTGCACTATTGGCTCCTTACAGCCAGGTTATATCAGCGAACAGCTGGAGAAAAATATATTGTAATTTGTAACGTAAATTGGCTTTTAAGCTTTAATTGCAACGGCAGCAGCATATTTTTCTTTGAGCCTATCAAAAACACCAGCTGCACTGCGTTTATAGTTGTATTTTTTTGTCTTTAGCAGCCGCTGCCAGCAACTGAAAGCTGAATATGTTTATCTTTGCCAGCCGCTGCTTAATACTCCCCGGTCGCCCTCTGATAGGCAAGCATAATGAATTTTTTGTTCTCACAAAGCTGATTAGCGGCGGTCAATAGGGGATGTTTAACTCGCCGCTGACAACCAGCAGCTTGTGACCCGTTCTTTAGAATTCGTTTATTGAACCCTTTGAATCGGGATTGCTAGCCAACTAGGCAGCCAGTCTCTTTATGGTCCTGTAGAGTGTGCTGTACCTTCATGTCCAGGAAGCCAGGTGAGAGTGACATTATGAAGTGTGGCTGATTGTATCAGGAACGTTAAGGGCTTTTGGTTTAGATTCAATTTAAGTGAGCTCAAATATTTTTGTCAAAAAACCAACTCCCAAAAACAACTCGTCTATAAAGACATCCTTTACAAATTTTAAAGTATCTGCACTGACTGACTATATCAATAGTTTTTTTCTAACAATTTCTTCCAATAACATTCTTTAAAATCCTAATTTTTGATTTATCAAACAATCCTCTACGAAGCTTTGCAACATCAATGGAGATGGTTAATCATCAGCTGAAGAGATTTTGATAAGGCAGATTTAGGATAACAGAACCTCTTTGTTAGCAGAAAACGGAGGACGAAGAACGCCACCAGCTAAAAAATTCTAATGGTACTCATCTTAATGCTTGGATCTAACAAAAGAGGGCTAAGAGCACAACCCTTCCGTAACCCTCTTTCAGTTTTCATTCCATGGCGGCACTCCAACATCGTCATACAGGTTTAAGAGAATTCTACCAAATTCGAGTCACATCCCTGTCCAATGGAAGGACATTTCCATGCACCGCATCAATTTTTGATTTTAACTCAATTGCAAAACTGTATAGCTTCATTTGAATCATTAAAAGTGACTCTGCAAGGCTTTTCTATATAGAAATATGGTCGCTTAGTATTCAGGCCATTATCCAGCCTGATATTGTTTTGTTTCGGAATTCATTCCACAAACCACTAACTAAATTCGATTATACAGATTTTAATTTCCCTGGGATAAGTTTTGTTCCAATGCTGCGGTTCTTTCCCAAGCCATTTTCTTTTTTTGAAATTGCTGTTTAATTTGCATTTGAGTTCTATGGAAACTCAATTTATGCTTATGAATTATGCAACTGGAAATGACATTCATGTTCCATGGCAATTCACAAGATGTACGAGAGATACACATTTATGTCTTAGCCAAACAAACTCACAGGAATTTAATTTTATTTGTTCAACAACCTTGAGTGATTTCCACAACCTAGTTGCGATTTTGTGGACAAAGTATGATATTCCGTTTGTGTATTGAGGTTGGTGTGCACTTGCTATTTGAACAACAAAATAAACGTATCAGAAAACATTTGCGAAAACAAGAAAATTCCACGAAAACCATTGTAAATTAAAGCCAAAGAAGACAATTCAATTATTTGCTAAGGAAGGGAGGATTATTATTTTACAATGGAAATTGTTTGTCAGGTAACAACAAAACAAAAACATCAAACAAAAGCCTGGCCGGAGGCAATGATACTAAATATTTAATGAAAGAGAAATATACCCGGTAGTATAGATGCGTACACTCGTATTCTCCTCATCGTAAAATTAGAGTGACAACCTGATAATCATTTGACAATAAAAAAAGAAATTCAATCAGAATTTCTCAGTCGAAATTTTATGTTTCCATAAGCTATCGGAGACCATAAAACAAAAATACTAATGTTGTGTCCTTTGAAGGATTTTCATTAAATTGTCACAGCAGTATGGATAGGCTGTTAGCTTCGATTGCCTTGTAAATACTTAAAACAAGATGCTTATGGATTTGAAGTGCTTTTTATAACAATGCTGATTGATATCTACGATAGATTAAGACGGAGAGCTTGAAAATTGCTCTGTCTGCGATTCTACGACCAAATGTATGGATAGACTCCGAATTGAAAGTCCTAGGGGACTTATTGAACCAGGATTCTTCTTTTTCCAATTGAATAAGCCGAATTTTATGGTGTCTATTATTTTTCACCAGGCTCAAGTACACACAGGGATTTATCATTCAATCACATTTTCTGTAAAAAGTAAATCTGTTTTTATTAAATAGATTTGATTGTGTGGTTTGTTTCATCATCAAACTCAACTGCACACATATAAGGCAGGCAAATCAAGATAAATATTCAATTAAAACTAAACTTCAAAGCTTCAAGTGGACGATTTGTTAGTGACTTAAGGGCTCACTTACCACCTGGAGTGTTTACATGCCTTGAAAGATTACTTCTGCTACCTATAATATTCACACAACAATAAATTTACATTACATCTACTGGTAGCTAAAATCAATAACCAAAAATAAATCTTTGCAATTGTATCGCCTTGGTCTATAAAAATCTCTCACCGAATGACAACAAAAGACCAAAGCCCATAGATTGCTGATAAAAGTATATGCTCAAAGCAGTGACCACTTTTCAAACACAAAGACGAATAAAATAAAAGGATCAACACTGAACAAAAGAGTACTTCATGGCGTAGCTGAAGTGGTATACAGTCTTTTATCGTGTGCATGGTGTATACGTATGAGTATATCTATAAATGCAAAGATTTTCCACACATTTATCGCCAAACCGTTTTCTGCATCATCCTTGGCCCTTCACACTCCTCACACAACCGACCGCAGCGTGGATGGGTTGGGTGCGGTGTGCAGTGTGTCTTACTTGTGCCAGGATTTCTTTCCGTCGTCATTTTTGTTCATCGCTGCTAAAAGATTCGGATGTTTCAAGCTGGATAATACCCAATTATGCTTTGCTTCAAAAAAGTTCGTATAAGTATCTCTGATCAAAAATACACCATATCGACATAAGACGGATGTGCATTGTGTAATCCTTTGAGTAGAATAAGAGTTAAGTTTACATGTTTCCAACTCCTGTTATTTTATAATATTCGCAGTCTTTAATTTCCCTCTTAATACACAAGGGCGTAACAAAAATATGATAACTCAAACAAAAGAGCAGAGATAGTAAGTCGATGTTGTATGTAGAAAAAAAGGATGTATCGAAATGCGGGTTTGGGTTTCTTCCAAAACCAACTTGCACCATTACTAATAGTTTATGTAAGCCAAACTGTTTAAAGCTGAACGTTCTCTGGCGTATACGTACTCTTTTTTTACTATAAATCTCTTTTCGTTAGCATTCGGTGGTATAACAAATCGGAGGATTATGACAAACATCCTGTGTGTTCTTTGGAAAGTAACACATAATTAAATAAGATATTACGGAATGTTTCTTTTCGAAAGTACTTTTTCTCATTAAACGAGCATAGCAGCTTACAGCTGGAGGATAAACAATCTGGGTTTGATGGATTTCTCTTCTTAATAAGTTGTTTGTCTTTTTGATCTGTGCTGCCTTTGACCAATTAAAAAAGGATTTGTTGTTTTTCATCATCCCGCCTCAAAGGAGTGAGTAGAAGATTGTATCTATATCAATATTTAGTTTAAATTTTTGAATGGAGGATTCAAAATGGCTTATGATTACAAGAAAGTAGATTTTGAAATAAAAGCTATTGATTATTAAGGCAGTGGCTTATGATGTGTTACATCTAGCATCTCGTTGTAAGCATATATGCAGACATTCTTGCAAAAGACAGCGCCTCTCAACCTTTTGTCGGCCCTGAACCTCTCAATGGTGTAAATGTAAACGAGTTTAAATACACAGCCAAGAACGTCTTGATTGAAAAATAAAACAATCCTTGACATAACTGGTCTCACCGATCTGGTCAAAACTTTTTAAATTTACAGTATATATACTTACAAAAAAAACATCAAGATTTCTGTTGAAACTTAACAAGAAAACCCTCAAAACCTGGGCCGGACTATTAACCGGTCACAGGTCTTTAAAATGAATACCACGCCAATTCAGATTGGCAAGTGATCCTATTTGCAGACTATGCTTCGAATATGAAGAAACATCTCTGACCGTCATTCCAGAATGTCCAGCACCTCTCCACTCTAAAATCAAATACTTGACTATGAGATCATCTCTCCCTGTAGAAACCTTAACTCATCCATCCACATGAGATTATTAACTTCTAATTATATTAATGAGCAAAGGAACTACTCTGAACACACACTGCTTACAGAAAGCGTCTTGCAAGGCCTATTCAAAGTGTACCTTGAATAAAAATGATGACAAAGCTCGCCTTGAAAGAGAATGCAGGAATTTCAACAAAGAAGCGAATAAGGGGTTTCCTCAACTCCAATCAATGAGAACGGACGTATTGTATGAGGAGCTAGAAGAAATGACTGCCCGTCTGGTGACGAAAGTCGAGCTATTTAAGAGAAACGAAAAAAACAACTTAAATAAAAAGGCAACCATCATCAAAGTAGCCACCGGCACCGTTAGAAGGAGAAATGCTCTGTAGATTAGTTCCAGAGTTCATTAACGACGCTTAAGTACAACTGCTTCGGTGTGACAACAAAATCCTGTCCTTACAGGTAGCGACAGTATTGTGATGGCTTATTGAACGTAGATGTACACCAAGGCAGTGCCTTGAGTCCTCTGCTCTTTATAACAGTACGTGCCTTACTGCTACAGAAAGAAAAGTAAAGAATGTAGAACCATCATGTGTCAAATATTTTTTGCTGGTGAAAAAGGTCCCACGTCCGTGGAACAAACGTTTGGCGTATTGGTAAAAAGTTCACCGTTGATCACAAAAAAAAAATGTCGAATCGCAGCTTCAAGGCGGCCAATTACGGTGAGTGCCTCATTTGGACCAAAACTTCTTTTCAAAAGTGCACTGCAAAGCGTTCAAGTTTTCAATACTTTAAAATCTTATGCAAGCGTAAAATGACTCATGAAGTTAAGTGTAGGTGTGATACCAACTTTTTGTCAAGATTTTGAGCGGGAAACCACAGACATTGTCAAAATAACCTGGGACTCAAAAAGAAATCACTAGGTGGCGCATCCTGCGTATAATTTTGTTTTATGTACGAGGGCATTACTCATGGTATCGTATCTATTGTCGACTGACCTGTAACCGCAAGTACAAAAGTGTAACTTCACCTTAAAGTCACTATTTGAAACCCCATTCGAATCAAAAAATTCGAAATCTTCGAAATATCCCATTCCGTTTCCTTCAGGTTTCTAAATCTAAGTCTCCTAATGAGTTTCTTGAATCAAAAATTGACACACAGACGTCCTAAGGCAACGGTTTAAAATTTTGCTATTAAATCGTATTATGGCGCGAGGTGATGTCATTTCATCAAATCGGCTCAGCAAAGACAGTATTCTTAAACTTCCTAGTGAAATTTACTATTGGCAATCTAAAACGGAAGTCTTTTCGTCGTCGTTTCGTAGAGATATGTTATTTTATCGGTTCCTGGAGACCAATTTCATTTCGCCAATTACACAAACATCACTGGACCTAATACCAGAAATCTTGCGTTGAGAAAATGTCAAATATTCTCAGATATTTCAGTCGTCCGGTGAACTATTTGATAGAAAAACGTTTTTTAAACTCTGCTTTCGGAATGAGGAAAAATAAGCGGATTTTTTTCCCATAAAATAATCTACAAAAATTTATTTTGCTTGGATTGTCAAAAAGTGACATTTTACTAGAAAAATACCGTAGGAGTTTCTTTCTCCGAAAAACCATTTGTACAGTCCACTAAAGAAATGTTCAATATTTTTCAGTGAATT
This sequence comes from Melanostoma scalare, assembly GCA_949752695.1. Classification (NCBI taxonomy): domain Eukaryota; kingdom Metazoa; phylum Arthropoda; class Insecta; order Diptera; family Syrphidae; genus Melanostoma; species Melanostoma scalare. The sequence continues at coordinate 22,100,072 of OX456984.1, read as the reverse complement.
TTATTCCACTGGCAGTAAAATGAACACTTCTGTTGCACATTCCTGTCTCTACACTTCTGTCCCTTAGCTACCCAAAATCACTTCCACCGATTAATTACAAGGAGACATTTTTTCTCCCAACTGGTAAAACTTCTGAAGAAGTGTTAATTTAAAACGGTTTTTTAGTTCTAAGCTAAAACTTTTTCTTTCCATCATTTAATGGAGCGTGACGCGTGACAGATCTGCCAAGAAACCATAGTTTATGGCCTTTCCTTATTACTTTTCATCATTTATTTATACTGCGCCTTCGGTGCTAGAGGCTTATTACTCATAGACTGGTTTTGCAAAATAGTAAAGGGTGTTTTCTTAGACATGCGACTTTCAATCTGGCAATAATTTTTCGCAGTTGGTCGTTTTGACAGCTGTCACTTGATTTATCCTCAGTACGTTGGATAAATTGTCTTTTAAACGAAATCGGTGTTGATGCCGATTTTAACATAATTTCGAGTTTTAAACCTGTGGCTTACCTTCAAGACCGGGTAATTTAACACCACCGAACCGCTTGACTACGCAGATAAGCTCGAGACGGTTGACGCTTTGGAAGAAAATATTCGGCGCGTTATTGCTGATAAACGGTCCCAATTGCTGCAAAAGTGTTCGTTTGGGCTGCTTGGCTGAAATTTATTTAAGACAATCGCTGCGACCACTTGCCCAACATAATAAGACTTACTTCTTGACCGTAACATTAAATTGTATGCGTTTTATTTCATGTCACAACCACACAACTACTTAAAGTTTGGTACACACACTCGCTTAAAACCAGGCATTATTTTTATCATCAGAGTTCTTAGTTTTTTGATGATTTTGCATAATCCTTTGCTTTATTTTGCGAAAACAGGACTTGTATCAAATAAGTTTGCATGTACAGGATAATAGGAAAAGTTTTAGTTTGACATGAAATAACATCTCCATTCAAATATCTCTATAAAAACACTGTTTTTTTAAACGTCACTTATCGAGTTATCTTTTTATGAAATTTTGTTAGATGGGATATTTGAATCCTTAGAGTTTTTGCTTATGTAATGGTGCATTCTCTCGTTTGAGTATCTGAAGCGCCATCAGAGGAAAGTGAAAAATGGTACATTACAACCAGTTTTTATATAAAAGCCAAATTCTTTGAATTCCATTCTTTTCGTTTGACAGTAATACTTCCTGATTTGAAATGTTGTCGTGATGGAAATATCCTTCTTGCATATTTTCAAGCAGCATTAGGAGATAAAAGCTGGCAAATAAAATCTTTCTTATCCAATAAGCATCAGTAGTCAGTAGTCAGTACCCGCAGAACAATTACGTGTGAGACTCAGTCGTGCATAATGTTTTACACCCCATTTGGTCCACTCATTCCAATTTACTTCAGTAAATAAATTCATTCGACGATGTACAAATCAATGCACGTGATTTTGTACGTGGTCTTATAAGTATGTGTATCAGCAAATCGTGCTTATGTAGAACCGTTATGATTTTATGAGCCTGAATTTAATGATCGTAAGACATGTGTAATAAAGCTCTTTATTGGCGGTAACCTCGGTTAATATACATTCTAACGTCTAATGTACGAAATTCAATAATTCTACTGTTTTATGATTTTCCTTGTGTGGACTATGAGGGTATATGAAAAAATGTTTTTTAGCCTGCGAAATAAGAAACTTGAATTTTTTTTTATTTCGATGCAAAAGATTTTCGAGGTACATCCCCGTATAGTTAAGCTCGCTTGGTTTTACCAAAACAAACCAAACCTTAGTTCAACTAAGCCAAGTATAATTTTTATTATTATAGAAGCTGTGTTCCATTGGGTTATGCGAATTTTTCTTTAGTGCGTCGTTGTATAAAAGGCTATGGAAGCTCATAACTCAATTATTTTTCACTTAGATCGTAAGCAAAGTTAGTTGATCACAGCCACAGGTACTAAGAGATACCTTCTTCGAGAGGTCCAATGGAACACGCCTATAGATAGTTTCAAAAATGTGAGTAGGCATCACTATATCTTCTCCTTCTTTTCCATATACATTTGGAAAGCGAAGCTTAATGTCATAAAAGGAGAAGTAAAATCCTACCGTGAATATTTTTTTATGTCAATTTGGGTATTGAATTATTGATTGAATGACTTTCATGCAGCTGTGTAAAATGCAATGAACCTTGAAGGCATTGTAAAGTAGTGACCGAAAAGAATCGTTACGGTTTTCGCATACGGTTTTGCTGTTTGATTTCCGAATTCAAAAGAGAAAGCGAGCCAGAGGTGACAGTAGTGAGAATTTTGTATTCGGAATGGAAAAAACACTCGAATAAGCTTCAAAAAGATTTCTTCATTTTCTTTTTTTTTACTATGAATGTAGCCTACTTTACTTAATCAAATGTTGATGGTGTGTACTTTTTCTTCATGCAAAATGACCTTGCTTGCATTTTATTTACTATTGTAGACATACATACAGGCAGACGGCTAGGCCACGCTCTAACGATTTTGTTAAAAATTAATGTGAAAAGATATACTGTTCTTAAATAATAAATCGAATTATATCTATCTATTCATCCTTAAGAAGCACGCATTTCAAGTTTAGCGTGTAGTTAGAAAGTTCTTAAGCTTTTCCCAAGTAACCGTTTCTTAACTTCAGAAAGAAAAAAAATTCGGGTGTGCCTATTCGTGTGTTCTTATATTAAGGCTTAGCCTTATTTTGTTTTTAAGAGATCATCTCAGTGTGAAATTTTCACGCGGTTACAAACATGCTGTTAAATTTTTAAATCCATATTCGAATTATTTTCGTCATTACAGCATTTTTTTTTTTTTTTTTTTTTTTTGTCAGGAGTAAATCTTCAAAAGACACTTAGTAGTATTCGATACCAAGTAGTGTGGGATTCTTACCCACTAAAAACTCCTCTCATAATCAGAACCAATCTATAACGATCGACAACAGATTTTTCTTTCTCAATAATATTATCTCTTTAAGGGAAGCTCTTAAACTTTTAATGCTTCCCATGACTTTTAGGCCATTAGCTCGTGTGGCTTGGTTCTTCTTAATCTCCGAACATTGCCTCTCGTATTTAATACGGACTCCATTTCAGAGTTGATATGACTATATGCAGTCGCTGATTGTGTGATACAGCATGTTTTCTTACAACTTCTGTAACCGTTTCTATTTGTAGGTCACGATGTAAATCGCTATTTCTTATATACCATGGTGCATTTACTATTCCACGAAGGACTTTGTTTTGGAACTTTTGGATGATTTCAGTATTTGTTTTCTTTGAACAGCCCCATAATTGGATTCCATAGGTCCAAACAGGTCTAAGTACTTGTTTATAAAGCATTATTTTATTTTCGACAGATAAGTCCGAATTTCTACCGAGTAACCAGTACATTTTTCTATATTTCAAGTTGAGCTCTTCCCTTTTCTTTTTGATATGCGCTTTCCATTTTAGCTTTGCATCCAAATTCATCCCAAGGTATTTGGCCGTATTGGCGTAGGGTACAGCTTGATTGTTGATGAATATTTGAACGTAGCTTAACTTTTTATTTGTAAAGTTTATATGTGCAGATTTAGCTTCATTGAGCTTGATACGCCATTTTTTGGTCCAATCACTAACGGTGTCGACGGCATTTTGCAATTTCTCAGCAGCCTTGACGACGCACTTACTGGATGCCAAAATTGCGGTATCATCCGCAAAAGTAGCCATAATGGTGTTGTTATCCACTGGAATATCCCTTGTATATAGCAAATACAGGGTAGGTCCTAGGACGCTTCCTTGTGGAACACCGGCTTGTATATTACATAGCTTTGAATATTCTTGATCATACCGTACTCTGAAGAGCCGGTTTGAGATATAAGATTTTAGTATTTTGTAGTACTGCCTGGGTAGGTCCCTTTGCAGTTTGTACGCTAGCCCCTCATGCCATACCTTGTCGAATGCTTGAGCAACATCTAAAAATATAGCCGAACATACTTGTTTTTCTTCTAATGCTTTTTCAACTGTATCCGTTATTCTATGAACTTGGTCTATCGTGGAATGTTTATTTCTAAATCCAAACTGATGATTTGGGATTAGATTTCTTTCTTCTATGACCTTGCTCAGTCTTTTCAGTAGCAATTTTTCAAAGACTTTTGCCATTATTGGTATAAGCGATATTGGTCTGTAAGACGTCACTTCTGTTGGTGGCTTACCTTGCTTTGGTATAACAATTACTTCAGCAATTTTCCAATGATGTGGGACATATTGGGTCTTTAGGCATGCATTTATTATGAATTGGAGTTTTATGAAGGCTTTTGATGGCATTTCTTTCATAACCTGAGCAGTTATTAGATCGTACCCAGGTGATTTTTTGTTCGATAGTTGATTTCGACACACACTTTTTATTTCTTTGAGTGTGACAATTGGTATGTCAACTTCATCGACTTTATCAATAAACTGTAAGCTGATTTCAGATGTATTTGCCGGGAATGGCTTAAAAACATTCGCAAGATGTTCTGCAAACAGGTTAGCTTTTTCTTTCGGATTTCCGATCCAATTCCCGTTTAGAGATTTAATTGGCGGGTTTTGTAACTGCGGTCTTTTCAGGCGCTTAGCTGCTTTCCAGAGCGAATAATCAGTTGAAGCATCAGTCGTTAAATTTTTCAGGAATCTACTTAATGAATCATTTTTGAATTCGTAGATTTGTTTTTTCAGTTCGTTGCTTAGCCGGTTAAACGCTGTTTTGTCGTCTGGAAATCTAGTATTTTGCCATTTTCTTCGAGCTCTTCTCTTCTCCAATATCAACTCTCTTATCTCGGCAGGGTATTTTGTTTCAGTTTGCTTCCTACTCGAGCAAGTTGGTGTACTTTCTTCTGCAGCTTGTTGAACATCGGCAATGAATTGTTCTACTTCAAGGTCGATTTGCTCTTTTGTTTCCATAGGGGATCTGAGATTTATATAGCTTTCAAGCTTTTCTCTGAATTTACTCCAGTTTGTTTTATTGTTTACTAGCTTAGGATTTTAGCATTTTTTAAAGAAAAGGAACGGAGGAACGCGTTTTTCTCGGAATTGTGTTTTCTAAACGATGTTCCCTGCCAAGAGAAGAGTTTTCAAGCTATCGATTTCAAAGTCTTACAGAACATTCTTCTTGTCATTTTCTATCGTCCGGTGGAAGCTTTTTTTTAATTCCTAATTTTTTTTCTTGAAACTGTCGAAAAAGGCCAAATTCACTACTTTTTTAGTCCAAATCATCGCCATTTTGTCAAGAAAAATTTAAAAAAAAGCCTCCATAGGACGATAGAGGCTTTCCTATGGATTAATAATCTTTTTGAAATTTTCGTTTCAGATTGAAATTGAGCCCGGAAATGTGCACTGATTTGGACTTTTTTTATAACATTTTTGATAATTAGCAATAATAAGAAACAAGAAAATCACCGCAACAAAAATCATTTTGTATTCTTCATTGCTGCTTTAATTTATTAAAATAAACCAGACCAATTAGATAATCCTAAGCATGAAAAAAAAAATTGTAAACATCAGTGATTTTTCGGGCGGTCACACTGAGATGATCCCTTAAGTTAGATCTTTAAATTTGGGAATCAAGCCACTGACTTTTCCCTATCGCTGAATATATTAAAATCGCAGGTAACATATTTTCTGAGTGTAAAACATACTCCAAAAGAAGCAAAAGCAATGACTTTGGCCTACTCTTAAAAAAAACCGTTTAACTATTTTATTTGGCTTTGGTTTTTGGGAAAGTGAGACAATTCAACCCTGAAATATGAATTTCAAAGACAGGAAGTGTATTTGTTTTTTCTAAAAAGAGAGTTGTCTATTTCCTATTTCTGAGCCATTTTTTGCTTTTTTCTTTTACAGCAAATATGGCTTATAAAACTTAAGAGATCAAAAGATTAAGAAATAATGATAAAAATAATCACCAATACTTTTTTGGTTTTGGCAAATCCTAACATACATGGGAGAGATTTCTCAAAAAATTCGTTCAAGTTTAAACCAAAAGTAGAGATTAAACTGTCTCTGCGAAACTGGTCAGAAGTAACTAAGCCTTGACTTGAGTTTTTATTAAAAAAAACTAAGAACTATTTAACGAGAGCTGGCGTTTTTTCCATGAGTTAATTTAGACCGCACTTCTGGATCTGTATGATTGGTAGTTTAAGGGTCCAATCTAAGTGAAAGGCTGGGCGATATTTCTATTATAAGCGCTTTATTACAACTGACCTCTTTTGATGTCTTAGTCTATAAAATTGGGTTCTTTATGTAAAAAAGAATTGTAACATCGTGCGATCGATGGATTAGACAATATACATAAAATACAATTAGTTATTATTAATAAAATACACAAACGAATACAGGATTCGGATCTAGGAGGTTGACGGACTATCACTTTACATATTGATGAAAGAACATTATGTTCCTTACAGTAGTTTTATAATTATATCTTAATTAAATTCGAGTTAAGATTAAACTGACGATTAAAACAGTGCTGGGTTCTGTGAATGTAGAGAATGTGTACGACTGGTGGAAAAAAAAATCTAGTACCGCCATGCCATAGGTTGCAACCAATAAATGATCAAAGTCAGCACCGCTATTTACATTGTGCGTTTCCTTGTTTGGTTTAAGATTTTAATTAAAAAAATCAATCCTGTCCTTGAACTGTCTACCCTCCCCATTAATTTTTATTTCTTATTCCTTTTCATAAGTTACAACTTCTGAACTTTAACCTAAAACATTTATCAAAGTCGGAAAAAACAAAAAGAAATATAGATTTTGCTGTCTGCACTAAAATTATTATAAATTATAGACACAAAACTATAGTCAGTGCGTTCTTAAGAGAAAATGCTGGCTCTAGTGAACACCACCCAAGCTTTCTTTTAACTTTTTTATAAGCACCTTACTAAATTATGACAAAAACACTAAATGTGAACAGTACTAAAGTCTTGAAAACCAATACGTAAAACAAAATGTCAAGCAAATGACAAACGTCAGAAATTTTAGAGCATGATTTTAAATATTTAAAACGGGACTTGCCTGATTTTAAATTTTGAGTGACTTTAAGAAAGTTTTAAGTCAAAATCTTAGTTTGTGAGAATCCTGTGTTCAGTTGATTGTTTCCAGTGAACTCTTCACCAATTCCGCCGATTTGGTATTTATACTCGTAAGAAATTTGGATTTTATTTCAATTAATGGTCGCAATATTCATTTATTAATAACTAGCGACCCGCCCCGGTTTCGCACGGGTACAATACTGATACTAAATACACTACAGAAAAACTGTGAACGTTGTATATAAAAACACAGCGGCCCGCTATGGCTTCGCACGGGTATAAAATATATAGCCTATGTCTTACTTACTTTGGTGGGCATTACAGTTCGGGGTGAACCTGGGCCTCAACCTACATCCTTCTATAACGACTTCGATATCGGGCGAGCTCTCTCCAGTTTCGCACTCCAAGTCGGTTGAGGTCTTCATCCACTTGATTGCGCCACCTAAGACGAGGTCTTCCCCTTCCGCGATTTCCCTGCAATGTGCTTTCGAACACCCGACGAGCCGGAGCGTTTGGGTCCATCCGCTCTACATGGCCCAACCATCGTAGCCTAGCGATGCGTACTCCATATAGCCTATGTGCTATGTCACTCACTGAAAAAATGATGAAGATCGATCTAGTAGTTTTGATTTACTAGATTACTGCCCGTGGCCTGCCATCTTAACGTTAACCTATACTATGAGGATTTCCGGCTGGTACCGCCGCAAACGCTACGTCCCGCAATTTTTAAATCTGCAATATCTTCGAAAATATTCACGTATCTAATGTATTTAATTGGATAAGGAATGATACTGTATCGTTTAAAATAGCTTGGTAAATTACCCTTATTTTTTTTTTTTTGTAATATGTAAATGATAAAAATGGTTACTGTGGGTTATCCTTAGGAGATAAACATATGCTGTCGCAGACTTTTTTATTCATCTTTTTAAGATATACAATTCCGTAGTGCATAAATTTGATTTATCTCGTTTATCTAAGTTAAGCCAGCGTTTGCAACGTAAGCACAGAAAAATATGTTTGTTACGACATCACATTACAAATCTTTAAATTTCTCGGCTTTTCTCTACTATAATATGCATGTATTGTACATATAAACCTTCCTCTTGAATCACTCTATTCTTAAAAAAAAAAAACGCATCAAAATCAGTTGCGTAGTTTTAAAAATCTAAGCATACATAATGACATAGGGACAGAGGAAACGACTTTGTTTTATACTATGTAGTGATAAAAGGATTACGAATATTGATTGTTGTTATTAATTGTGAGTTTCACTAATCTCAAACAGATGGCGCCTTAAATCAGTTTCTGTAGTAAGAAAAACAACCAATTTCCGTTGTCACTCCTTAGAGATTAATGAAATTATTAATTAAATACGGTTTGTAGTTGCACACTGTTCTAAGAACTGTTTTAAGTTTTAAATACTTGGAAGGGAATTATAAATACGACTGACAAATGACAATCGATAAATGTACAATCAACGCCAAGTTTTAATTCAAATATTCTTTTTTTCTATGTTGTACACATGCTCGCTGATAAATGTACTACGTAGCCTCAGTTGCACTGAATTGAATTTTTAAATTTTGTAGACATATCAGAAATGCCAACACAATTGAAAATTGGATCACCGATTATTCTTCTACGTTATTTGAACCTCAATCAAACTATGCAATGACAAACATTTGGTAATCAAAAACAATCTCCGGAAATGTTCTCGAAGCAACTACATATTGAGACGGGAAAGTGTAAAAGGGATATATATCGTTCTGCTATCACGTATTCTAATAATACTATCAGATTCTACAATACCACTCAAAAGACTGCAATCACCTTTTTGTTTCGCTTTCAGGATGACTAAAAATTAATCACAAGGCCAAAAAATTTCTATTTGCGGGTTAAACTTTGAAAATATATGTTTCTCCCATGGGCAACTTTATGTAACCTGTTCACATGTAGGAAGAGCATCAAGCTTATCTATATGTTAACAAAAGAAAAGACCAGAAATATTTTACTACACGCTTTATTAAACATTAACTGCGATTTGATTCTTTATAATTAAAGTTAATCTGAGCATTTATTAGTAAAATGAACAGTGATTTATTATAAATAAAGGTAATCAGAGTTTTTAATAATAAGAAAGAGTTGGAAAAGTTATGATATTTTTTATTAAATTTTGTCATTCAAATCCTTCCCGAAACACTAAGCCACAGCAACGTGGATCTGCTAGTCAAATATAAATTAATTCAGGAGTCAGTTTAAGCTAGTGCAGCTCAAAGACTCATTTAAATTTGATTTTTTAAATGACTGTAAATTTGCGCTATACTTCAAATTGTTTGAACTGCAAAAGTAATGCGTGTTAGCAAACAACAGGTGGCAATTGGTAATGGACTTTTGATGTGTATCGATTAAGAATGGCGTAGATTTAGAAAGGATATGACTATGAATTCTCTGTGTCGTATGACAAGTTCCTTGCTGTTGCTGCTCATTCTTTGCTCCTTTGTTTATGTTCAAACTCATTTATATGCACTCAAAAATAACAACCCTTTAATCTTCAATAAAATTTGCATTGCTGATTTTGCTCTTTTCCAACACTAGAGCCAGTGTCTTCTCAAACCCTTCAATTGAATGTATTTTTAAATTATTTCCATATATGCTCTTTTGTACGTGCGTTTTTTGATGCCTCTACACATTCTTTACTTTATCAACAAAGCAAATATAAGCAATGAACTTCACTATTGAGCACGCTGTTCAGAACTTTACAAAACTTTAACACGCGAGCTCAATGCATAGAGTTGAGGCAATTTTACGCAAATTGAAATAAATAAGCAAATAATTAACACGAGAGTGGGAGAGAAAATTGAAAGTCCTTGTGATTATTCTTAGTCCTTACGTGCGCTCTCATACCCACCGCATATACACATGACACGCTCTTTTCAAGAACAGTCAACCAAATAGCCTTTTTCAAAAAAAAAAACTGCATTTTTAATTAAACTTTGAATGCATATAATGAGACTCTTTAATTTTACACACGCCGCCATCATCGGAGGGGCTGTAAATTCTATACGCAATTAAAGTTTAATTTTTTTATGTTTCCTGGAGTGATATTTACGAAAGTACTTGTGTGGAGGTAGCTTGAGTTCTTTTTTTGTTTTTTTGTACTTTTTTGCAACTCAAGCGCCTCAACTAACTTTAATTGCTTTTAACGATTTCAAAGCGAATCAAATAAGTGCTCATTGTGGTGTGTTCGTTCGTTGGTATATTCGCAATGTGTAGGTAAATCTCATTGAAATCTTTTTTTTTTTATATTTTTTTTACAAGTTACTTCATTTCTCACACTAATTCTCCTTTGTTTTTCTCTCTTTTTTGAATTATTCAATTTCAGGTATTATCGCTTGGTGCTGATGTCCTGCCAGAATACAAAATGCAAAGTCCTAGTGTACATAAATGGACAATACTCCATTATTCACCATTTAAAGCGGTGTGGGATTGGGTAATACTTATATTAGTTATGTATACAGCAATTTTTACACCATATGTAGCAGCTTTTTTACTCGGCGAACCTGATTATCAGCGACGTACTAATAAGTATATTAATAACGATCCAATTGTGATAGTAGATTTAATTGGTAAGTTGAAAATCATAAACTTGAATGTTGTTCTATATTCTATTCTTTTCTTCTTCTAAATAAAATAAATTAATATCTAGTGATAAATCTCTTTTGAGTTTCAGTTTTCCTTTTGTTTCGGTTTGTTTCAATGTGTATGTTTAAATGTATGATGTTCCTTATGTTTGATATTTAAATGTTCTTGTATTTGTTTGAGAATTTGTTTTAGTTACTCAATTTTTAAGTTTGATTTTGGAAGATTCAACACACAATACTCTTCTTGAAACATACAAAATATTATACAATACAAGTTTTAACACTAATTGAACACACCCACACACACACACACTTCCTTACAACACAATATATATTTACTAAATATTTTATGGAAACAATAAAAACGCTATTTGCTTTTTATGCTTTTCTTTAATTGCAAAACAAATTCAGCAAAATAATGTAAACATATCTCAACTTTCCTTCATGTTGTCATTCGATTTTTATTTTTATTTTGGTTTTACTCATGAATTATTTTTTTAATTGTTGTTGTGATTAGTCGCCAAACAGAAGCACTCTCAAGTAATTCAAGTCAACTAGAGGGGGAATTCGTTTAACAGTTTGTTGACAAGGTTTGATAAGATTTTCTTTGAAAAAAGAAGATACATTTTTCCAGCTCTGATAAGAAGTAGATACTCTGCGTTGTAATGATTCAACAGATTTTTTTCTTTTTATTCATTTTTTTCTCTAACAAAAATCATTTTAGCAAAATCTTTTTTTTTTTGTGACAGTCGCAAGTACCCGATGCCGTCATCTGAAAACGATGCTCACTTATTTATAAGAATGTATTTATTCAACTAGAGCGTTGTTGTTATAAAAAGAATATTAGGTAACTGTTAGCAAACGGTCAGCCATATTGGTTGATGACGTGGCCTGAACGTCTATGCCGAACGGCATCAATTGCCAATACCGAATGAGTGTGGACCTCCTGATCGGTTATTCTACCTACTGAAAGTCGAATCAAATTCAAATCGAATGAAATTTTAATTTCAATAGTTCTTTATTCTCTAATACATCAACATTCTGGTATTTTCGTGGACATTACCAAAGCTTTTGACACCGTAGATCATGATATACTGCTTAAAAAACTGTCTAGCGTATAGGTTTCCGTCGATTCATCCTAGACTGGTTTTGTTCCTACTTAAAAAACAGGAGTCAAAGAGTTGGAAATGGAAAAAGTTGAAGTGATTCCAAAAGCGTAGGTCTCGGAGTTCCACAAGGGTCAGTGCTGGGACCGATTTTATTTCTGATTTATATCAACTCAGTTTTTGAGCTTCCTTTCCTGGCAAAGTAGAAGCTTTTGCAAATGGCATAGCATTTATGTATGTATGTTTGTAATAACTATCTTGACCTAGTTGCTGACATAAATAGATATGTGCACTTACTCCGGGTTTGGTTTGCTAAAAGCAAGTTGATAGTTAGCAAAAAAACAAAGCTTATATGCTTCACTTTTCAAAACACGATCGCTCCTGAGTTCAACATTACATTGCATGCCGCTAATTATCCAAAAGTGAGTCTGCAGTTGTGCGATTGCTACCTCTTGTACAATGAAGATAAAAGCTGTAATGATGATTTTTTCACAATTGATATTGTTACTAGCTATAAATATTTAAGAGTCTTAATTGATTGTAATTTTTCTTGGAGTAACCACATGATGTGCTTAAAACAGTATCTTCTCTCGTCGTGTGGGCGCACCTTAAAGTGCAATCACTGCTTTTTTGTGAAAGTGTGCATTCAGTTTTCAAAGCGAATCTTCATTTTCATTGTGTAGAAGTGACTCAAATGATGGTTGATATGAATTCTTTGACACCAATTTCAAACAAAACCCACGAAGTTATATCCTCATACATTTGTAGGGTTTTGATTGTGGAAAATATTTGTTCTGTATTGTTTTGTCGAAGATGGTATTTCAATTGAATTTATTCAGCTTAGTGTGTTGAAAGTAATAAAATTCACATCGTTGAATTGAAACTAAAAAGTAAAAGCAAGACCACCATATACATCAACGGCAAGGCAACCAAACATACTCCAACTCATCGTCTATCTGATGCTTAGCTAAAGGCTTATCGCTATGAAATTGCGAAGATGAAATATTTTATGGCGAATCTTTGTCAAAAGTTAGTCCAAAAAGTAGTTTGGTTCCATTAGCTTTCATTGCACTTTGAAAGGCTTCTGTTTTCTCCAAAACACAAAGCTTTGAACCTTCTCCGGGTTCTCCGAGCTCATGTAGGTGCCACAATTTTCTTGTTTTGCATTCTGAAGAAAAAACTTTTTGCTTCAAATCAATCCCAGGGAAGTAGAAGGGTCTAAGGTAACGGGTCCGTTTCGCTTCGCTAAGTGGGCCTGCGATCGACTTAGAGAAGATGCCGATTTTGCCAAAAAAAATCGTCTTTTCAGATGAAGCTCATTTTGATCTTGGCGGGTATGTAAACAAGCAAAATTGGCGCATTTGTCGCACAGAAAACCCACACGCATTCATTGAAAAGCCGATACACCCAAAACGAGTCACTGTTTGGTGCGGATTTTGGAACAGAGGCATAATTGGGCCATTTTTCGAATATGAGCAAGGAGTGGCCGTTACAGTCAATGGCGATCGTTATCGGGCCATGTTGGTTTCAACAGGACGTCGCGCGCCACGTCTTTATTATTAATATTTTCTATAATTTGCTTTAAGACTTTTGATAAAAGAGTGAAGTGATGAGATAATTTACTGTTGGCAAGCTGTGGCGGCAATGTTTTTTTCAGTGTCTTTCAAATTTATTGCTTGTCATTCAGTCACTGATGCCAAACCACCACGACTAGTGAAAGGATTGAACAGCACGTTCGAACGATTATAAGTCCATTTTAAGGCACACACGGTTTGAATACGACTCACATCGTTCGTTAAACAATTAGTGTGAATTCAAACCAATGTAGCAGCTGTTGTTTGTGTGTTCAGAGAAAAATTGCATATTCTACTCCCGCACATGTTGTTGGCCTGATCTGGAAGCCTTTCGAATAAGGCCTTCACATGCACACAATTAAAAGAATTCTTCATTCGCATTTTGCTTTCTGATGATAAGTAAACAGTAGTACTCCGAACTGTTTCATCAATCTTGGTACTCTTCTCGTAAATCGGATTTTGAGGTTTTCCAATTGTTCTCTGGCATTCTTCCTTGAACCTTTTTCCGGACAATTTTCTTGGATTTTCAATATTTTCTTCTGAAGAGCATGTTCACATGCATTATTATCTTCGTTTTCATGAAGCGAGTTCTATTTGAAATGTAATGAAAATGAAGAATTTCTGCTTTTACTCAACATAGTAAGGGTCCAATTTTCAAATACAAATTACGGTTTCTGTAGAATTGAAGAACAAATGCTAAGCCTATCGATTGCAAAATTCGCAACGAAAATGTTTAATCAAATTTATATTTTCTATTGAAATTGCTACTCTCCGGATGCAATTTCATGTTTCTTGTCGGCTGATAGAAATTTTAGCCAAAACAGAACAAATTATTCCAATTATTTGAATTCCATTTTCATTGTATTCCACTGACAGACTTAAAGCCGCATTGCATGAGGAAAACCAGTTGGTAATCTGTGGCTGCGAAGAGAGTTTTGAGAGTTTTTGAGAGTTTTTCTCATTTACTTACTTAGGTGGGTATTACTGTTGAGGTGAACCTGAGCCTCAACCAACATCTTACGCCAACAATTTCGATTTCGGGCGAGCTCTCTCCAGTTTTGCATTCTAAGTCGGTTTAGGTTTTCTTCCACTTTATTGCGCTACCTGAAACGAGGTCTTCCCCTTCCGCGATTTCCCTGCAATGCGCTTTCGAAATCTCGTCAAGCCGAAGCGTTTACGACGATCCTTTCTACTTTGCCCAACCATCGTAGCCTCGCAATGCGTACTCTTCTAACTATGCCACTGTCGCGGTACAGCTCATTGTTGTATCTTCTTCTCCACACATTGTCTTCGCATACGGGACCAAAGATCATTCGGAGAATTTTTCTTTCGAAACGACCAAGGGTTTCCTCATCCGCTTTCGATAAAGTCCATGCTTCCGCGCCGTACAGCAGGACTGCGGGATGATCAAGGTCATATACAAGGTCACCTTGGTTTTTCTAGAGAGGATTTTGTTTCTCAATTGCCTTCTTAACCCACAGAAGCAACGGTTGGCAAGAGTTATTCTCCGTTTGATCTCCGCACTGATGTTGTTTTCCGTGTTTATAGCGGATCCTTGGTAGACGAAGTCCTGTATTACCTCGAAACTATGTCTATCTATTGCGACGTTTTGTCCAATTCGTCAAATATTCAGTGTCCTTTTTGATGGCATCATATACTTGAGAGCTTTCCATAGACCTATGTTTCCTATTCTCAATACAAGCTCATCAGAAAAAAAAAGTCATGTTTCCATTTGTCCCAACTTCTCCTGATGGTTTTCCTGATCGCTTTTACTGGCCCCTAATGAAAAATTAAATCAAAAGAGATTTCGAGGATTGAATATGTACTAGACGTATCCGATTGTTTTATATCACCTTTCGCGAGGAACTGACAAGTTCTCCCCGCATAGTTACACTGCCAACGGAATCGAGCTCACATCCCTCAGAAAATTATGAGGTTTGAAAAAAATGCATTAGGTGCCGAAGATCTCCAAGCTCTGTTGTGCCACAATATCCCTTTTTTACTAACTTTCCTTATATTAGTAGAATCAAGAGTCGAAGAAAATAAATATGGATAAGTCGGCAACGCTTCTTAGCCGAAACGGCCAGTATTTCGCGTTAGCTCAGAGCTCTTCCAACGTCGTTGGCTTGTTGACATAAGCCAATCTCTTAACGTAGCCCCAAAGAAAACAGTTTAGAGGCACGGATGAGTTGGTCGACTGTGTCATTTCTTGAGATATCACGTTCATCAAACTTACTCTTCAATAAATCGATTGTAACGTGTGATGTAGGCGCTTTTGGCACCATCCTGTTGAAACTACATGTAGTCCAAGCCCATATGTTTCAATTCAAAAATAATCGGCTATCAAGGCGCGATAACGCTGGCCATTCACTGCAACGTCAAGACCCTCATCGTCACCGAAAAAATCCTGTAAACCTATGCAAACCTCGCTAAGCATTTTTTTTTTTTGTTATGGACGAAATGGTGATTCATAAAGCCCATGTAGATTTTCACCATTGAGCCAAAAATGAGCTTCGTCACTTCTTCTTCTCCAGAGCCCAATCGGAGAACGAACGTCGCCGTCGTTTCAATATTGCCATTAACCGAATTACGAATTAGATAACCATAAATTTTGAGTGTTGGTATCACTGCATTTGCTGTGTCATCCCCAAGCTGCTTCTTAATTCAAACACCTCCCATTTATTTATCATAGATAAACTATCTATGAAAGTGGTATAGAGGGACTTGAACTTATAGTCTCAAGAGTGTTATCCATGAAATTTGAAGGTTTGAAGACTGGAGCTCAAGCGATAATACATTTTGGTCCTTCGAGCCGGATCAAATATTTTTAAGATCAAACCAATCAATTTCAAAAACAACATCTGGTTGTATTGTTCTCAATCTAATTCAAAAGCTCTCAGAACAAAAATGCTGTATAAAAAACCATGCAGATCAGTTTCCCTTTGCTTCCAGTCATAAAGATTTTAAAATGATTCCTTCTACAAAATCTTTTCCCGAATTAATCGTTAAATTCGTCAAAAGGAACGGCAATTTAATAGTAGGAACTCTTTAAGTTAATTAAATGTTATTTTTAACATATTCTCTTTCATACATTGTTATCATTTAAACGAGTTATTAGCATGTGCCTATCTGCCAAAACTCTGTCTTACATTATGTTCTTCATTTCCTTCTTTTCTTCCTCTTAGTTAAACACTTACACAACAGGGTGTTTTCTTCCATATTTCTACATATTTTTTTTATTTTTTTTATTGAATGTACGTTGCATAATACTATTTTCTGATTCAACTCATTTCCTTTAACTTATGGAAGGAAAAATAAATAAAGTCATTTTAAACTTTAACAGAGAATGCAAAACATTATGCATCCATCTGCAGACTCAATTCCAAGAAGAATTAAACATAAATCTAGTTTTTACTTGAGCATACATCACATGTAATCATTTCCAATTCAAAACAATACCCCTACCCGGTAAATTTTTGAAGGAATTTAAAATTTTTGTATTTTTAAAACGCATCCTATAAATGTGCATATCGAAGATAACAATGACTGCAGATGAATAATTTACAAAAACATTAATTTGATGAGAGAAAAAATAACTTGTTGATTTTTGATTAATATTCTTGTTCGCGTAAAAAGCGCTATTCTATAAAAAAAAAAAAAATCCGTTGTGTTTTCATGAATTGCACTGTGAACGTTTATATTCAAATTCGAATCAAAATATTGACTCACTCGCGAAAATTAACTTAAAAAAATCCGATGAAAAAGTGTTGACTGTTGATATTTGTCTCTGTATCCATAAATATTTAAAATTCACATAGTCGAGTGCAGCAGTGTACAGTGTTGATTAAACACTTGTGCCTCCATAAAAATCTTGGATGCGAGCGCGTATGGTGATATATTTATGTTTTCATGTTTTCATGGCCATGGTCACACTTGTTGCTTTCAAGGTCAAACATAATCTGGAATATTTAGTACTATGGAAGCCGACATAAAAATATCGATAAGAGAGTTTCTTGAAAATGTTCTTATCACGTTTTCGACGACTGCCTATTTTTAGAAAAAAAAAAAATACATATTTTTGCTTCGTTGGTAGCCCAGTACTTCAGCTGCACACTGCTAAAGCAAGTTTTCTCTTTCTTTTTGCCATGAAAACTGGATGTTCTGGTTGATTATTTGGAAAAAGAATCGTATTTTTCTTTACCTGGTCCAAGAATGCTTTCATCGTTAAACCTGAGGCAGTTCTAGTCCTTGATCAACGGTAAAGCTTTAATGAGAATGTAAGACTCCAAGGCTTTCTTTTTTTTCTATTAGCTTGTATTTTGATTGGAATTCGTGTAGTTATTTCTGAAAATACAAGAGGTTCTCTTGCAGTAGCTTGTCAATTTTTTCGCAATTCTCTGCTTTCCTTTTGCATATTCTGTGAAAATGACTGTTGTTTTTTTTTTAAATAAAATTGGAACCCTGCCCCGACTTCTTGGAAAAGCAACTCTTTTATGCACAAATTTTGCGTTCTTTTTGCTCACAGGATGCAGGATCTATTATTTGCATAACTGAATATGTCATCGGTGTTCTAGGAAATGTATTTCGAAAGCAGGAATCGGAAAACTGGATTAATACCATGCCCATGGCCAGTATTCGGAATACTATATGCCCCATAGATTTCAATTTTATTTGAAATGTAGAGTGAAAATTTCTTCCACAAAATAAAAGTGATGAAGTAATGCCAATTAAAGGTGCGAAAAAAGTTCAAAACGCACAGAGTCGACAAAGTCCTGTAGGTGTACTCTCAGTTAACTATTCGCCTTTGACATCAGTTATCTGTATTAAAATTATGTTGGGCGCTTCATATCCATAATGACTTTCCTGCGATAAAACTCTCATGTATACAAATCATGTTTAAAAGAAGCAGAAGATCTTCAGGCTTCCAGACGTTTCACCACCATGATTGATGCTTGAACTTCTTGCTTACTTAAGGCTGCGATCGCAGTCCAGTCTGTCAGTCTGTCTTACCAAGTGACCAAGTCTTTTGTTATGCACTTTGAATTGTTTTAAATTTATATCCGCCTGATTTGCAAGTTTCAAGGTGAAGACTTCGCGCACGGTCACGTACACAGCAGCAAATCGAGAAAATTTAACTTAGTCGCACCACCCGAATGTGGAATGCTCTACCTGACCCTGTTTTTCCCCTGCATTACGATTCGCAGAAATTCAAAAGGCAACGTGCATCGGTGTCTCCTTTCAAATCCTCTTCTATTTTCCTAAATGCTCGCACTGTGTTCTATAACATTATAAGGGTAGTCAGAACCCCTTGATGTGCGCGTTAATTATAAAAAAAAAATTTAAACTTGAGACCCTGAGAGGCAATGCAATGTCGCCTAGCTTTCTATTTTTTTCTAATTTGGCCGTACTCTTTCACAGTTGTACTTTACTTTCACCTTAGGACAGAAAAATTGCGCTAAACATTATTCGCCCAACCTTCTCAGGCTTTGAATTTTCAGATATCAATTCGTCGTTGAATGGCTCTGCTCTACTTTGCCAAAGATACTCATTCCACGTTCATCATTTAGAATGGGAAGAAAAAGGTCTTGTGTGGATCTTTGATGTTCTTTGAGAGAGAATTTAACTATAGAATTGCTTTTTTTAGCATAAAAAACACTGGCGAAAGTGATTCGCCGATTCCTCTGTTCGCTGATATAGTCTTGCGAGGTTAAATTGGAGTTGAGATATACAAAGTATTTGACTACAGAAATTAAGCCTTTAACTTAACGTAAAATCTGACCTTATCGTCAAATATTTCACCAAGCCGTGTATGTTACTGAATGCTGATACTGAATTTGATACATAATCATCTCTTTTGTCTGATTCCGCTCCGCTCCAAAACCTGATCCACAGAATTCACACATTCAATGATATTATAATGTCCTGCCAAACTCTGTGGCTAGGCTTAGGGAATTTTGTACAACTGCTTCAGGAATGAAGGTAAAAAGGTTACGTAATATGGGCTCATCTTCTTCCAGCCGACTTTGTTTTTCAGCAATTTTGAAACTTTTACTTGTAAAGTTGACGCTGTTCAAGGTAACTCTCTTCTTATTTAGATGGGGTACCCGATACTAAGGTTCCATATGTCAGACGTTCTATATAACTTTCAAAATTGATAGGTGGACACGTTACAAATAGTATGTACATGGTGAGTGTACCCCACGGGCCATACATCAGTGTGAAGCCTCTAAGTGGGGCTGTTGTGCTCCCTGCTCGATCTGCCTTGATTGATTGCTCCAGTTCCTTTAAAGATCATGTCCATGACGTTGTAGGCGTGTGACACTTGTACCAAAACTTTGTGACCCGAGTACAAGTCTCTGGGTCTGACTGCTTTTTTGTTAGAGTCAGATTGTCATAGTTTATTGATCCATGTCACTGTTCATGAGACGTTGTAGGCATGCGACTTGCGCCAACATTTTGTGATAGTATGCAAGTCTTTATTCATGGTGCTCTGATTTCTGACAATCCACTTATTACCCCTAATTAGTGTTAGATTGCTATAGTTTGTTACTCAAGCTCCTCTTTGGTGCGTGTCCATGACATTGTAGGCATGCGACTTGTGGCAACACTTTGTGATGAGCATGCGATCCTCTGTGATTACTGAAAATAAACTTACTCCTTCTTAATGACTGTCAGATTGCTATCGTTTGTTTGTGAGGTCCCTCTTTAGTTCCTGTCGATGACGTTGTGGGCATGCAATTTGTGTCAACACTTCGTAATGGGCATGCAAGTTTTTGAATTTGTTGCTCTGACTAGAGTAAAAGTTACCCAGCATTTTGTTGAGTGTCAGTTTGATGTCGTTTGTTACTTGGTTTATTTGGACTTATTCGTATTGTCTTTGTTGCTGTGCCTGTGCTGTGCTTTTACAGAAAACAAGTCTGTCCTGCTTTGAAGGGAGGTAAAACAAGGTCCTTCCATATCAGTCGCTGATGTTACTTCTTCAAAACACAATATTTTGTTTAGAGCTTTTGGGAATGTAAAATTTTCTTCCCGGCCGCAAACCACACTTCGTCAACTTTCTAAAATTTTCTAGAAACGCCTCTACTCTTTCCTCTTTCTTACCAACAAGAAAAAGATTTAGTTATGCTGGCAAATAGTTCAGAATTATTTTACCAAATTCATTTCAACATTGTTAGGAGTCAATACTGTTTTGTGCTTAAAGTTTTCTTAGTGGGTACGACATTGACATGCAGAAACCACGTCTCCTTTTCTGTTTTTCTGCTCTACATCCTTTTCCACAAAAACATGTTTGTACATGTACATACGTCTCACTCAAATGCGCAAAATTTAAATGAACTCAGTCTTCAAGGAGGTATCTGCTTTGACAGGTTTAATAAAAGTTTTAAATACGATATAACATCAAGTCCTTGTGGAAAAAATTGATTTAAACTATTAAGTGCTGCCATACACAATGACAACTTTAACCTGCTTAAAACATTTAAGGCAACTGTTTTTAATGAGCAAAATGAAATGACACCCTCAAAGCACTATACCAAACTTGTGCGCTTAGTAAAATTATCCTGATATTGAAAAACTCGAACTGAAGCTGTCGATAACAAGTTCGGATCCAATGATTATGCAATAAGAATTTCCTCTCTCAGTGTGTATTAGTTTCTATAGGCTATAGTACCACAGGATCTTATTCACATCCACCGAATGGGTTCGAAATTATTTCCCAGCATTATATGAATCATCTTTCGGTAGCCTGTTCACAATCAAAGAGAATAAAGTCAATTTGGTACATAGTAGGGCAACTAATCCCATCAACTTTATTCTGTAAGGATATGCTGACCTAGGGCACTCGTGAAGTAATCCAGAACATGTGACCCTAATGCTTTCATCTTTTATGTTTCATCTCTGCCTTACCGGAATACAAATAACAGAAAAAATCCTCCTTCTAAATGAAGCTGTACGAGTACGTGCAGGGGTTGTTTGGGTGATTGTTTGTACGTTGGTTTCGTTTGACCTTCTTAAATCAATCCAACTGTCTCACCGGAAAATATACTTTTTGGGAAACTTTCTACGAATTCAATAAAACTAACCAATCACAAATGTTACCACATTTTTTGTTCTTTACTTCTTTCTCACCATCAAAAGAAACTCAAAGGACACAACATTTCTCTTCAAATTCTTATATTTATGTTCTCTTTATTTTCTTTGGATTATTGTTTGTTTTATGTTTTCGTTTTATAATAAATAATTTTTATTTATTTCAAGTTCGTTCATTTAAAACTAATAATTTATTAAAAGATTTTCGCCTGAGATGACACTCAATTCAGTATCAATTTTGTGAAAAAAAAAAACATAAACGGACCGTCTCAAGAATGTGTATGTTGTATGAGCGAGCGAGTGTCGAGCGAGCCGAACACAATGATATCCTTGTGTTGCTAATTCAATTTATTTATTATTCCCATGAACAGAGAACTTAATTTACTTTCGGATACATCATCGAGGCCCCATCAATCTCACAAGCGTAATAATATTTAATCATTGTTAATCATTCAAGCCAAACCTTGTCAACAGAGCAGAAATTGTTAAACATTTCCTTCGACCCTCACATCCTACATCCTACTCGTAATAATTGACTCAATTACCCACCTTTTATCGAAAACAAAAAGAAAAAGAGAGTAATTTTCACATTGATCAAAAAGCATCCCTCCAAGCATCAAACATTTATCCATTGAAACGAAATAATTAAGCCAAAATACAAATAGAGTGGTCTCTACTCTCTACAACAAGGAGACCTTAACTTAAATGTGTTTTTGATGTTTGTTGAGTTCGTAATCATTTGTTTTGTTTTTTTTTTATTATTTTTTAATATTTTTCCATTGTTCATTTTGCTGAATCGCTGCAAACTCATAGAATGCCTTTCAGAAAAAAAAGAACATAGTTATGCTTAAATGTTATTATATATCTAATGCAATTTGTTACGCAAAGCAAATAATATTTTATTAGCAAAATAAAAATGCCAGAAAAAAACCAACCAACCATACACGTATACTGCTACTCAACTAATAACTATACACAAAAATAACAAAATCTACTCCTTTAACTTAACACTATACTTTATATATTAAAAAAAAAAAAAAAAAATAACACCACAACACAAGAAGTACAACAATGCAATACAATTTATTGTTATCATTAATTTGTGTGCCAAAAAAAAAAAGATACAACTACAACAACAAATTAAAAAAAAAAAAATACAAAATGGTTGCAAGAAAGAGAAACAACAACAATTTTTTTCTTTTCTTAATTTCCATTTACAGTGGATGTAACATTTGTGATAGATATATTAATAAATTTTCGCACAACATTCGTAAATGGCCAGGACGAAGTTGTATCACATCCTGGACGGATAGCGGTTAACTATTTAAGTGGATGGTTTCTAATCGATTTGGTAGCCGCGATACCCTTTGATTTATTATTAGTTGGTAGCGATACTGATGAGGTAAGTCCAATTTTGTTTTATTTTTCTTATAATTCTTTGATTTTAGTTTTCAAAATATTTATAAGGAATTAGTTTTTTTTTATTCTTAGTTCTTTTTTGTAATATTTATAAGTATGTGAATCTTTTTCTGTTGGTTGTTTTTTTTTAGGGAAAATTTTTTTCTAATTAGACTTAGAAAACAAAGATTGTGTTTTTCTCTTCATTTAAGTTGGAAATTGCGTTCAGGAGAATTATTCCTTTCGAATAATACTTAAAAATAATTTAACATGTAATCCCTTTTTTTTGTGGAAATGTCAATACAGGACTTTAAATTTGTCGGTCCCAATACTTCATTAGGCAATACAATCTTAGATTGACCGGACTGTTCTGTTGGCCCTTTCAATTATTCAAATTCTTAAAAAGCACAAAGAAAATAGGCGTTTTTAGACATTGCTACTTCCTTGGTAAATGTTCTTAAATCAAGCTGAATGCTTACGCAAAGAAGATGTCATAAAAGTATAAAGCTTACCTTTTGTTGGTTTATTGTCTATGTATTTGTGAAGGAGTTTTCTTCTATGATTTTTCGCTACGCTCTTGTAAAATTTGGCTGAGAAAAAGAAAATCCTTTGAAAAGCAAAATGGATACAGTGAAATACCTGCCCAAAGCCTATAAGCTTTGAATGTAATGCTGCTAAGGCTCGTCAAAAATAACGAATTTACTATTTTATTTCTTAATTCCATGCTTCCCAGTGGTTTTGTATTATAACCACACTCTATATTCCTAGTGGTGTCTTGATGAAATCTTTTTTTTAGCTTTTAGGCAAACATTTAAAAAAATTAACACTTCCGGTAACAAAGGCTTAAGCACTCACTTAGGTTGTTTGTTGCTGAATTAAAACCGAAACTCTTCATCGTTTTTAGCTTAGAAATGTGACAAAAAGAAACCTCACTTTTGGGGCCTATTTGGGCTAGAGACGAATACCTTTGAGTTTGAAGTAGACATTTAACTTTTATTAATATAAGATGGTATGTGTTTTGAGTGCCTAACTTGCGTTAATACTTTCCTATAGCAGAAAATGGTAGAGTTTTCCTGCTCCTACATCCACCTTACTCTGTGTCGTCATCACCAACATTCCAGATATTTAAATTTAAACTTTTCACACTTGGAAGCACATTTCCGTTCAAGTAAATGTCCGGAAGAATCCTTTCTTTATCAAAAAACGGGCCAACACAAACACTGAGTATTTTTTGACTAATAAAAAACTGCTGTCTTAATTTTTTACCAATACATTAAGTACTTCATGTAGGGATGTAGGATCCTTTCTTATGATGGCTCCATCGTCAGCAAAGAATAGTTAATGTGTTTTAGTGTTATGCACTTTATCTTCTGACGCTTTATTTTTTTCGCTAGAAATCGGCAAGTCACCCGATAGTAAACTCACTGCCATGAAAAGTGCTCTCTAAATTAGACGTACGGAATTGGCAGAAAGTTGTAGGTACCCTCCATTCTCTCACAAGGTATGGTTGTGAGAAATGCGCTAGGCTTAGGGGCTTCCCGCTCTGTTGTGCTGCCTTTTGGATGTATTTTGCTTGATTGTTGTGCACCAAGACTTCTTACCTTCCTCACTGGGCCGTTCATACATATCCTCAATAATCTCTACATAGGCCTCTCGAACTCCTCGTTGTTTATTAGTCTTTGTCATTAATAATGCAAATATTCTGTTTAGGAAAGTGTCTATAAGCACCCACGGTATGGGCGATTTTGAGTCTAATAGTCACAATACAAATGCGGGTGGGCCTCAAGATTCTGTTTCGTTTCCCACTGTCTCCCAGATACACTGCTCTTTGATTAGAATTTGCATTTCATAAGCTCTTTCAATTCTGACCTTGTATCATTCAATAATTTAATGCTTTCCATTTGTATGTCTATGTCTAGTGTCTAATGTCCAATTGTTTCTAAGAGACCGAAAGTCAGTCGATTTTTGAAATGATTTCATATGATGGCTTTCGGACTACCGAAAGCTTTTATTGTTCAAAGTGGTTGCAGGAATGACACATCCAATCTGATTTACTAAAAGGAAATTTGAAATTCCTAAAATGGTCATGTTCTACTTAAACATCCATGGAATCGAAATTGGCCCCTGCTGAATAAGCATAGCTAAATATATTCATAAGTAGTGCTTATGAATTTGTTGTTCACTGAAACAAGTACTGGGAGGAGTTATTTCCAAAAGACTACGAAAATCAGACTCCTGTGAGTTAGAAACTCATCCAAGGCATCATTTGTTCACTCTAAATCTTAGATAATGTCCAAAGTTACCCTTTGCATTGCTAGTGTCACTATCCCGTCACAATAACTGAGGACACTACGACTAAGTTATCCCATCAGGGGAATCAATTTGTTTCTCTCTTTGTTTCTATTTACCATTTCGAAATGAGTGTACCTACATTTGCAGTAAAGTTACACCGTGCTCATCTGGTGGTTGTCGTAAAAATCTGTAAAAGGTAGTCATTTAAGAGTGATTCTTATGTAATAATGTTGGATAAGGTATTCGTTAGCTTTGCATACATTAAACGCGGACTTCATTAAATGAAAGCCACACCTAAAAGTTACATCCCGGCTTAGAGCAAACATGGTTCTTATAAATTGTACAACGCAAGTGTACAATAAGCTCAACGGAATACTTTTTGGCCTCATCTGTTTATCCGATCCAGAGCATGTTCTTCGTTCGTTAAAGTCGAGATAAGCACTAAACAACGAAATCACCGTTAATGACACTTCTTGACTCAATATTTTCAAGAAAACGCAATGAATTATTCGAAATCAGATGTTCATTTCTTGGAAATGTTTAATTTTGACGTTAATTTAAAAATGGGGAGGCAAAACATTGAATTTACTTGTTTAGTCTACCTCCTTACAAGGAATTTATATTTATTTGTTTATGAATGAAATTAAAAGAAAGCGGTGTTAAGTAACTTCCCTTTGGTACATCATATTTGCAACTAGATGACATCAATGGATCATTTGGCTTCTTTTTATTTATCGAAGGATTTCCTTTTTGTGTCTCCCAGCACAAATTGTATGCCTATTGCTTTTGGAGGTTTGTTGGAGGTTTCTAAAATACTGGTTGGAATAGTCAGAACTAAACACCGATCCATTGCACTACTAGGTTAGGTTAGGTAGAATGGGCTGACGGTTGATCTTATGCACTACCAGATATCTACCTTCTTTTGTTATACCTTTCCAAATGTTCGTAGAAAAGCCAAAAGCTTCTCACCATGTCTGCGCCAGGTATCTGTAACCTGATGCGTGAAAATGGACTACATTTACTGAGAAAATGTTCCACGGGCGCGGCGGCGGCGTCCCTGTCATCATAATATCCACAGGAATCACAGAGTGTGGCATCATTTATGCTTAGCACGTTGCACGCTTAAACGCTTAAAGCAAGAGAGAAGTGCCCCATGACAAAACCAATAAACTTTCTTCATAACAAATTTTGCAGTTTTCATGTTAACGTTGGGAGCGTTGGTTTGGGCTGTATACATCCAATGTAGGCAAGCTATCTGCGGTTGTGCTCTTCCAATCGTTGATTAAAGCCCTCACTGAGGACCCCGGCTGGTTCATGTCGTGAGAAAGCCGTCTGACATCTTTGCCTAACAAGTTCATAGGCGATCTCATTTCCTGTTATACCAAAGAAGACTCAAAGAATCTAGTCCTCCTACCGCAATCGGAGAGGTCTTGAACTTGAAGTGTTTAGAGAGTTGAGTATAAGGCCATAAGCACAGCTTGGTTGCTGCTGCACAAATACTTCTCCCCCATCCAGCCATTGTTCGTAACGTAGCTTATAGCCATTTTTATTGCATACGTCTTTACTCCAAAGACGGATGCGTATGTGCCTAATGAGGCGTGCATTCGTGTGTCATCGCTCTCCACAAAGACACCAACGCCAGATCCATTATCGGTTTTGGAACCATATGTGAAAATTCCATAATAATCCTTTATTGTCTCAGATCCTAGAGAGTATTAGTTAGTTGAGTATTTGAAGTGTTTGAGGTATTTTTGACAAAGTTTGAGCCTTGGGATTATCGTGTCTAACGGCATATTTACTATGCTGCTTTTTCGCAGACTTCAGGCTTCATATATGAATTTTTGTAAGCGTAATTCTGTGCAGTCTTCAGTTTAAATTTGTTGGCCTTACAGGGAAGTCTAAAGTCTGCGTCGTGTGAAAGCAGCATTATACTCGAGCCTAAAAATATACTGTTGAAGGAAAAAGTTCACAAGTTTCACGTTCATAGAAACAAATTTGTTTACCTCAGGATCTAAAGAAAGAAAAATCAAAACACTAAACGGCGGTTTTTCAAATATATCAGCCCAAGTCCATCTCCAACAACTGAACAATTATTGGCAAATGACAAACGTTTCGTCCTTTTAATTGCTTCTGACTTCATTTGAGCTTGCAGAGCTACCGCCTCATATTTTGTATACGCCGTTTGGAAAATCTATATTTGGATTTATATGACCACAAATAAGGAAATTAGTCAAGCTTTCCAGTGATGGATAAGATACCACCGAAGTGTTTCTGACTTTAAGACTTCGACCGAATAAACTAAGATCAGTAAAGCATACTAAGCTTGCACGAAATAATAATCAATCAATCACATTGCCCGTCCATCCAATTTTGGACGACAAATTTCGAAAAAAAGGACTAAAAACATCTTCGTAATGAATGTTTTTCATAAGGAACAAAAGAATTTGAAAGGAATTTTACCAAATTTGACAAATTTTGTGGTAAATTACTACGAGCATGTCTATGATGCTTCCTTTTTGGCATTCGTAGTCCGAAATAGGTACGACGAGCCTTGCTCCTTATTGCTTGTGGGGCTGAAGCAAAAATGGATTGATTAAAATGGACAGCTATTGCTTTTCTATTCAAATCGTTCTCCTCTCCTAAAGAGGAGGATAACGGACATCCGTTCGAACATGTCGATAAACCATCATAACCCTAAAAAAAAACTTTCTCCTTAATAAAATGTATAAAGTATCCCACTTATTACGTGCAATCTAAACTTGATTCAATTCCATTTATTGGCCTTATCTAATGGAACACGTTCGGTGCATACTCAATGCTCTTCAAGAAAAATACAATAACAGACAATTGATAGGAAAAATTGTTACTCTTATTGAATAACATCAAAATTACCATCTCGGCCAGATGGTCGTCTTGAGAGGTCTTGCGGTCGCATGAAGATAACATCCTACTTCGTCTCACATTATCACATCACCGATCGATAAATCGTTATGACAACTACCCATCCCCTTGTTAAAGAGGAAACGAAAATTAGCTTGACCTACAAAAATACTACTTTTCTGATCCTTAACAATACACCTTCTTCATCTCAGTGTTGTATTAAAACCAATTGAGCCATAAAAAAAGGTACTATAGAAGAAAAAGAACTTTTTCCCTTGAACAAGATGAGATTTGTTTGTTTGCTGTCATTTTTCTTTTACTTCAAAAAGCAGTTTTGATAAAATGAAATATTAAGGATGAACTTTATTCGTTACGTAAGAAGGCAAGCAAGTCCTTTGCTGTCCTTTGAAAACATCCAGAGATTATGGATTCTGAAAAAATTCACAGGATTTGCATGAGATGAATAAACCATTTTCTGTGTAAAACTTAATTAGTTTTAATTTGAATAGTAACAGCATCGTCAGATGGTGTTTTTTTTTCCTTTGATTGAATGTATTAGAAGCCATTTGAGTTTAAGGAATTTATGCGGGGCAAACCTCTCCGCGATGCGTAGTAATAATTAACTTCTTTTCATATGGAAACGCGTTTCTAAACGGTCTACTGCCTGATGGGATTCTCATTGATTACTCATTGGTTCTGCGAAAAAAAAATTATGTTGTACCATAGGAAAAGGGACTACCATTGAAGATATTATCTATTTCAACGACTATCTTCATTGAATTTCACGAGAAGGCGCATTTTAAAAGCCTACGTCTAATTCTGACTCTTGGAGTGAAGGCTCAACTCAGTATAGAAAACGAAACAGAACATTCCGAACATTGTTACGTTCTTATTAAAGAACATCGGCGTACCTCAAAGGCGGATCACTAGTGTGACGCCGACAAGTTAGAGAGTGACGAAGCGCTCGAAAAAGTATTACTACCAAGGCGCTTCATTTAAGAATTTAAGAGAAGAGACGAATCAAGAACAATCGCTATACCGAGCTTGGCATTGGCTTTCCACTTGTTTCTGAAATATTTCAATTAAAGTTCTGATTGCGGGCTTACCAAAGTTGGAAACTACGTTCGCTAAATTCAAATCTTTCTTTCGACTGCAACCATCTGAATAATTTTTCAGAAGCTACTCGATTGAAGAGGGTGCATCTGGGCCTCAAAATCTATTACTAGCCGAGTTTTATTGGGATTTTTTATATTCACTTCACTTAGGTGCTCAATAAAACGCTGTACTCACTTACACAACTTTATTTCATAAACGCCATTTACCAGCCATCTCTGTTGTTCACTTCTGCAAGTGAGTTATTTTTGTCCACTTACGTTGTTCACTTTAGAGTTGTTGTTTTTCCATGAGCGATGTTTTGCGATGTTTTGCTGAAGTGAATATAAAGTTTACATGACAAGTTTTCCCAGCTCAATTATGCAATTGTGCACCAAAGTGAGTTCCATGTTCGGCGTTTGGTGATCGATGATTTTTTTTTCAATTCTTTTTCAAATATTGGTCAACATTAGACAAACAAAAATTCCTTTATATTTACTTTTTGTAAGGTACAGATGATAACTTTTTTGTGTGAATTGCAACAGTTTCAAATTGTATACACAACTGACTTTGGAAGGAAGCTTTTTATTAAGCTGGCTTGCAGTAGATATGAGTTTTTAAGAATCAGCAGGTGTGATTTAGTTCGATGGATTTTCTGTTGTTACGGGGAATATTTACAATTTACAAAGAATGGGAGAAATTGCAGTTGATATAGTGGTGGGAACATTTTGTGCTGCAACAATAAAATCACTGAAAATGATTTCTCTCAGAAATCTCATCCTGATTCGTTACAGGAAGTGTCCAATGATGAAACAGTGTTGTGTTGAAATGTTAGCCATTTTTCTTTTCCAATTTGGCAGGATTTTTTTTTTTTGTATAGAAATGGAATTTGTTTTCTTTTTACCGGAAATACAACATGAAAGCAAATTTTGTGGTTGGAGATGAAAGATGAAATTTCGAGACATGAATTTACCCAGCAAAGAAAAAAGAAAATCTTCTAAAACATTACGTTAGCCATACAGATATATACCAAACGTTTTCGCGCTGTTTGACAATTGAGTGTACTTTTCAAGGCATGAAGAAAGCATTTCGTTGGGATATGACACAAACCTGTACCCGCTTATGCCAATTATAGTTTGGCTTTAGGTGTCGCCCGTAAATGGCATAAGCCGCTCAGTTTTTTGCTTAAAAATAAGCATTTTGTAAAAAGAGATCTCTTTATTTGATTTTTTTTCTCATTCGCTTTGAATTCTGATTTAAACTTTTATTTTCGATTTGTTTGGTCAGTCGATTTGTTTGGTCTAGGAGTATATTTATCACCGATATCAGTCACTTCTTCTAGTTTTTTAAAGTTCGCCGTCCTAACGAAGATCATACACCCAAAGGAGGGTTTAAATGTCTTATATACAACATCGCATATTTAAGCTTTTTTGCCCGTGGTACCCGTGGCAGAATGGTTAGTTTATCTGGCCATTACGTAGGAGCTCGAGAATTGAATCCCAAAAACATGCAATTGTTTTATCACGGGTATAGCCATAAAAAGGGCTTTCTCGATTAACGGTTTGAAATCGCCAGAAAATGTCAGGCCCTATTATTTCATCAGCAAGGCATGGTTGAAAAAAAAAAAACACTAGGCCCCAGTGCTCACCACACTATTTATTTATTTGTTATCTCTGATGAAATGCGACCGTTCTACAAACGTTTATTTTGTGAAAGACATATTTACCAGAAAGTCGTTTAGTAAATTTTACGTTTTTGTCAACCATAGTATCGCATTGCTTACCCCAGCATAACCACATCAGTGGTTCGCGTGACGTGATGGTTAGCATGTCTGCCTGTCAACCCGGAGGTTCGTGGCTCGAATCCCAACAGAGGCAGAAATGTTTTTCCACGGGTATCGCCTTTCGCGAGGAATTAGCAAGTCCTCCGTTAGTCTATTCATTGCCATGAAAAGTGATTTCTCGATCCGGCAGAAAAATTGTAGGTCCCCTCCCTGGTTGTGAAAAATCCGCTAAGCCCTAAAGTTCCTCGTACTTTTCCGCCACCCTGTTTATTTTATTTATTTAACCACATCAGGTTTGCCTATTCGGTTGTGCTTCTGATTAAATTGAAACGACTGTGGTCAGTTCTTTATCAAAGTCACTTGAATTTCAAAACTGAATATTGAGCATTGAAACAAATGCATCACTATTCAAAGATTTTTGTGTCACAGTACAGTTTACCACACTTACTTCAGCTTATTGGTTTGGCTTTAATTTGGCAGTAGGTTTTATATCGGTATTACTGTCAGTCATACATCGGGTACATACTTTTTTTCAAAACTAGATCCCAACGATTTAAATTTGGAAGTGTGGAGCCTTGTTTTACCACTATCCCCTACCAGTGGTGAGGCGGTATTAGAAAAATGTGTGTAGCATATAGCAATACTTTTCTTCGGATCAAATAGTACATTAAACATTAGGTCAACTTCCAAATTTCTTTAATTATAAGCTGTTGTATATTCATTTTTGGTCGGTATTTAAAAAAAAGTATCTTTTCTTCTCTTGCAAAGCCACCTATTTTTCTACCTTTTAAAAAAAAATTCTTTTGTTTTGAGAATTGTGAAATGTCTAGAAACCACAAACTTTTATGACCTAAGCCACAACAGTTCTGCTACACGCAAATGAGTGTCTTTAGAGTCACAAATGCGAGTCACTTCTTAACTAACAGATTTGAAATTGGTAGATTAATTATTTAAATTCTAGTATTTAAGAACGTAAATGACCCAATGCATTTTTTGTGTTGAAAAGAGCATTAAAATGCTCTAAATGAATTGAGACTACTTTAAGAAAAAACACAATCTTTGATATCGTATTTGAGAAAGCAAAGGCTTCATACCCACTTGTTTTTTAAATTTATAATTTAACATTTAAATTTTATTTTAAAGAACAAATTTTGCATATTGTGACAGAGTGTATTTTATTTAGTCATTTTGCGTATGCATAGTTTTTCAATATAATATTCAATTTCTCTTACAAGGTTTTAGGAAAATTAGGGAAAATATTTTAAATCTTTATTGATGCATGATTTGATCATTTGTTTATTACTTAAAAAATTCTTAAATACTATTTTTTAGCCCTTTAGTCATAAGTTAATATAAGTGAACTCTTTTGATGCATTTTTCTTCTTTTTTTAATAAAAAAAAAAAATTTACATGTAACATTTTTAGTTTGACTAGATATAGTTGAGAGATTTGAAGTGGTGCCCGTATTTTATGTTAACTTTAGAAATAATAGTGTGTTGTGATTTTCTTTTTAATCATTTTAGCAAAATAGTCTTTTCTCATAATTGCAATTTTCAACATCAATGTTGTAGTTTTGTGATAAGTGTTTTTTTGAGTTTAAGTCATACTTCTTTTTTTTTTACTAACTTCAACGACAGTTAAATGCAGTGAATAACGGAAAGGTGCACTTTAAAATAAATACCAACAAGCGATGTGCCCTTGTTTTTATATAAAAATAAAATTTGGCTTCTTTAGCGCTTTGTTGGCCTTATTTTAAGAATCTGTTTTATTTCATTTGTCATGCCCTAAAAGCTTTTTTGGTTTGTTTTAAAATCTTTTGGTGGAAACTCTTTGATTCCAAGGACTCTACACACTCCCTTCCTGAGACTAAACCATGATTCCATTTTCCCCATTACTCACGATGTACTTCAACGATATTCACTGCATTACAGCCACTTCAAATTTCAATGCAGGTCTTTGTAAACCTAACAAATATCAACTTTGTATAGGCCTCAGTGTAGAGTGAGAGTGTCAGAAAAGGTTTTATTTTCAAATTTTCATTTTGAAGAAATTAATCAATAACCTCCTTGACGAAATAAGAAATAAATGTATTTGTTTTTATATTTAGATAAGCACACAGAAAAATCACTTTCTCTATGAATGTTTGAACAAGAATAATCTAAAATTTTTAAATTGAAAATATTTTACAGCTTGGCTTGGACAACGAAGAGGTATTATAAGCCAGTTCAATTAACAATCAATCAAAGAAACATAATAAAAGAACCCCATAACTATATATATGCTTGAAATACAATATTTTCACTCAGACAAAAATAAACAAGTCAAAGCTACACAAGCAAAGTTTTAAATATTTTGCTTCCACGAACAACCTCAGCAAGACAATTTTGTATAATATTTCTTATTAAATTTGTTTTCTTTTTTTTTAGTTTTGTTTTACAGCCAAAATCTTACACTGATTGATTGAATCTGTTACTTTAAATGAAAGTTTTGAAATATAGTTGCTAACTCTTCACTTAGCCGAACCACAACACACAAACAAAACACTTTGACACATTTTACCATATATAGTTACTTTTTTCCCAACACACAAACACATAACACACATACACAGACAGAAAGTTTGTGTAATTTTTCTATATGGGTTTGAGATTTCAGTTGTTAGCTGTTTTTTTAAGCTATGTACACTTTAAATATGTTAAGGAAATAAAAAACAAATAAAAATATGCGCTTTCAATTTAAATTGATGAAATTGTGAAAATATTAAATATTTTCTTTCCACTGCTGTTGTTAATACACCTTCCTGCCGTCTTTCTATCTTCTAAGCATATTGTTGTTATACTTTTGAAATTATCCTTTTATTTGTATGTTACTGAATATTCAGGCTAAACTATCCTTTTTTTCCTATACTATTCTATACAGAATCAGAACATACACTGCTTAAGTCAATCCACTACTATTTGTATTCTATTTTCATTTCGTTTATTATTTTGCCATAGTTATTTTGTTTTCGGTTTTTTTTCCCCCCCTAAATGAGCGAAGTAATGGCTTAAAATACACGCTTTTAAAAATTATTTAAAAGCCAATAAAAATTTTATTAACGTTATCTGCAACGGTCGGTTCTATGTACTTATTAACAGGTTTTGAAAGGATAACATAGAACATCAAACTCTTAGAATCGTTCGGAGGAACTAGAATTTAAGAGATAAAAGGGCACTCACATCAAATAAACAGCTTCATTACACACTGACTTTGCATATAAAACTGTGCAAGCTATACTCTACTAAATCATTACCCAAAATGCTTTAAATAGGTCGCAAAGTATCGTAAAAGACGTTTTTTTTAATTTGAAGTGAACGGCTATTTCAAACTATGGTGGCTGTGAAGCATACGTTTGGTTTGAAATTTTGAATATGTGGTATTTATAACATTTTTCATACAATGACTGATCGCACTCTTGGAGGATATATGTAAGAAGGGCTTTGAGTGGGTATTAGGAGCTCAAGGCCCACCAATTATGATTTAAAAAATTGCAAAAATCGTTTAGGAAAAAATCCTGGATGATATCCACCCTACATTCACCATACACACACCCTATATCAACCATATTCATGCTCTAATAATAAAGAAGTTTCATTGACAGTTCACTGATATGCTATACTCCCACCTGGCACTTTAACTAGTTTAACTCAAAACTACCTTCATAAAAATTACGAGGTTTGAAATACAAAATGAAAGCTTCTCACTATGTAGGATTCAAGGAAACCTACTGACCTACTTTTGCTAAGCGCACTGTATTCACCACCAATATTCCACCTGCTTTGATGTTTGAGAAAATGGAAGTGAGCGGATACAGAATGGAATCTCTCATACGTCCAACGTCCATTGACGACATTTTACCTACATTTTATAATCTTTATGTGTGTTTAAAAAAAAGACAAAAACATAATCATCAACTAATGATACGTCCCCACCCGGCACTTAAATTTGTTCAACTCAAAATTATCCCAAACCCACACGATAACCAAGACCTAGTTTACATTGGTCGATTTGTTGAAACTTCGTGCGAATAAATGCGACTGTTTTTCTGTCCTCCTTCTCTGTTACACCAACTTGTCGGAATTGACTTGCGGTCGATTCGTTGAACAATGTAATCATTTTGGTCGATTTGTTGCTTCAACAAATCGACCAATGTGAACTTCATCCAAGTGGTTTGCCATACAAAATGAAACCTTTTTTAGTTACTGGGTTTCATTTCAACCTACTTGAAACCAACTGCACTGAATGCACTATTTCCAATGTTCCAGTGAATTTGACGTTTAAGAGAGTCGAATCTCTCATACGTCGTTGAAGCTCTGCTCACACTTTATGTCTCTCTCTCTTTTTAACTGAAGACAAAAGCACCTACTCAAAACTTTTTTTCATATGGAAACACTACTAGGTTAACTCAAACCAACCTGAAATGAAACCTAGTTTAACTAAAGGTGGAAACAAAGGAATAGAGAATGAGATTTTCTCTGTCAAATCGAAACTTAAAGGTGGAAGTGAAAGGCAGAATTTTCTTGTTTTTTCGTTTATTAAACTTTTTTTTTTTTTTTTTGTCAGGAGTAAATCTTCAAAAGACACTTAGCAGTATTCGATACCAAGTAGTGTGGGATTCTTACCCACTAAAAACTCCTCGTAATCAGAACCAATCTATGAACGATCGACAACAGATTTTTCTTTCTCAATAATATTATCGCTTTAAGGGAAGCTTAAACTTTTAATGCTTCCCATGACTTTTAGGCCATTAGCTCGTGTGGCTTGGTTCTTCTTAATCTCCGAACATTGCCTCTCGTATTTAATACGGACTCCTTTTTAGAGTTGATATGACTATGCAGTCGCTGATTGTGTGATACAGCATGTTTTCTTACAAGTTCTGTAACCGTTTCTATTTGTAGGTCACGATGTAAATCACTATTTCTTATATACCATGGTGCATTTACTATTCCACGAAGGACTTTGTTTTGGAACTTTTGGATGATTTCAGTATTTGTTTTCTTTGTACAGCCCCATAATTGGATTCCATAGGTCCAAACAGGTCTAAGTACTTGTTTATAAAGCATTCATTTATTTTCAACAGATAAGTCCGAATTTCTACCGAGTAACCAGTACATTTTTCTATATTTCAAGTTGAGCTCTTCCCTTTTCTTTTTGATATGCTCTTTCCATTTTAGCTTTGCATCCAAATTCATCCCAAGGTATTTGGCCGTATTGGCGTAAGGTACAGCTTGATTGTTGATGAATATTTGAACGTAGCTTAACTTTTTATTTGTAAAGTTTATATGTGCAGATTTAGCTTCATTGAGCTTGATACGCCATTTTTTTGGTCCAATCACTAACGGTGTCGACGGCATTTTGCAATTTCTCAGCAGCCTTGACGACGCACTTACTGGATGCCAAAATTGCGGTATCATCTGCAAAAGTAGCCATAATGGTGTTGTTATCCACTGGAATATCCCTTGTATATAGCAAATACAGGGTAGGTCCTAGTACGCTTCCTTGTGGAACACCGGCTTGTATATTACATAGCTTTGAATATTCTTGATCATACCGTACTCTGAAGAGCCGGTTTGAGATATAAGATTTTAGTATTTCGTAGTACTGCCTGGGTAGGTCCCTTTGCAGTTTGTACTCTAGCCCCTCATGCCATACCTTGTCGAATGCTTGAGCAACATCTAAAAATATAGCCGAACATACTTGTTTTTCTTCTAATGCTTTTTCAACTGCATCCGTTATTCTATGAACTTGGTCTATCGTGGAATGTTTATTTCTTAATCCAAACTGATGATTTGGGATTAGATTTCTTTCTTCTATGACTTTGCTTAGTCTTTTCAGTAGCAATTTTTCAAAGACTTTTGCCATTATTGGTATAAGCGATATTGGTCTGTAAGACGTCACTTCTGTTGGTGGCCTACCTTGCTTTGGTATAACAATTACTTCAGCAATTTTCCAATGATGTGGGACATATTGGGTCTTTAGGCATGCATTTATTATGAATTGGAGTTTTATGAAGGCTTTTGATGGCATTTCTTTCATAACCTGAGCAGTTATTAGATCGTACCCAGGTGATTTTTTGTTCGATAGTTGATTTCGACACATACTTTTTATTTCTTTGAGTGTGACAATTGGTATGTCAACTTCATCGACTTTATCAATAAACTGTAAGCTGTTTTCAGATGTATTTGCTGGGAATGGCTTAAAAACATTCGCAAGATGTTCTGCAAATAGGTTAGCTTTTTCTTTCGGATTTCCGATCCAATTCCCGTTTAGAGATTTTATTGGAGGGTTTTGTAACTGCGGTCTTTTCAGGCGCTTAGCTGCTTTCCAGAGCGAATAATCGGTTGAAGCATCAGTCGTTAAATTTTTCAGGAATCTACTTAATGAATCATTTTTGAATTCGTAGATTTGTTTTTTCAGTTCGTTGCTTAGCCGGTTAAACGCTGTTTTGTCGTCTGGAAATCTAGTATTTTGCCATTTTCTTCGAGCTCTTCTCTTCTCCAATATCAACTCTCTTATCTCGGCAGGGTATTTTGTTTCAGTTTGCTTCCTACTCGAGTAAGTTGGTGTACTTTCTTCTGCAGCTTGTTGAACATCGGCAATGAATTGTTCTACTTCAAGGTCTATTTGCTCTTTTGTTTCCATAGGGGATCTGAGATTTATATAGCTTTCAAGCTTTTCTCTGAATTCACTCCAGTTTGTTTTATTATTTACTAGCTTAGGATTACTTTTTTCCATTATCTCCGATTCATTAAGTGATAAAATCACCGGTGTATGATCTGATGATAAGTCATATTTACCTTCGACTCTTATATGGTTACGTTTGATACCTTTAACTATGAAAAAGTCAACAAGGTCTGGTATTTTACTTGAATCCGATGGCCAGTATGTTGGTGATCTGGATGAATAAAACTCGCAATTGTATTTGAGGCATGCTTTGTAAAGCCTTCTGCCTTTTGTTGTTATAAGTCTGGATCCCCAATGGGTGTGCTTAGCATTAAAGTCACCGCCAACAAGGAAGTTATGTCCTAGTAGTTTTAGCAGTTCTGTATAATCATCTTCAGTCGGGGAACGCCTCGGCGGGCAGTATATTGATGCCAACTTGAAGTCTTTTTTTTTCATACCAATACTAATTATTGTTACTTGCATATTCTCGTTTGTAAACATAACTTCTTCATGGTGTTTTAAGCTCTTTTTTATGAGGATTGCCGATCCACCTCTAGCCTTATCAGCTGGATGAGGAGCGTGGTAGCAAATATAGTTTGATATTAAATCATCAAGAACCAGTCCACTTGAGAAATGAGTTTCGGACACCAGACAAATATCTATGTGTTCGATGTCTAAGAAGATTTTTAATTCTGATAAATGGTGTAAAAGACCGTTTGCATTCCATGTTCCAATTTTTAGTGTTCTGTCCATCATTGTTTCTTAAGAGCGACTTCTTCACTTAGCCGTTTGATGTTCAAATCCTGATTGTCAATTCTTTTAAGAATAAGTTCAAGAATTTCTTTAATGGAAGTTTCTTCATTCTTCCGCACATTTTTAACAATCTGTGAATAGGATTTATTTTCGTCGCTTTTGCTTTTAACAGCTTCCTTCGGAAGTTCTTTCTTACCTTTATCCTCAGCTTCAGGAGTTCTTTTTGTGTTTGCTGGATTGCTGGGCTTTATTTCACCGGATGTCATTTTGCTTTTGGATTTTTGAAATCTTTTAGCAACTGGACAGCCTCTATAGCTTGCAGGGTGATTACCTTGACAGTTTACACATTTTGCTTTCTGTTCTTTGCTTGATGGACAGTCTTTAGTTGCATGTTTTCCTTCACACTTAACACAAGCAAACTCGCGGTTGCAATATTTTTGGGTGTGGCCAAATGCTTGGCATCGTTTACATTGCGGAACAATTTTTGATTTTCGCAGTGGTTCAATTTTGACTTTTATGCCCAAGATTGATCGAATACTATAGACATTTTCAAGACTTTGTTTGCTGTCGAAAGATAGCGTGAATAAAGGCAGTGATCTCTTTATTATTATTGGTTCCCCAGCAGAGTTCTTAGTAGTCTCATTTTTAATAAGATTGACTGCATCAAGGGCTTGGAAGCCTGCTTGAACAAGGTCTTCTACTAATTCTTTTGGAGAACATGAGGAATGTAGGCCTCTGGCTATTACTTTTATTGGTCTTGTGGATTTGTTTTCATAGGAGTGCCACTGGATTTTATGTTTGCTTAGTTCCTCAGTGACCAGTCTATAGTCATCATCTTCCTCGACATTGACTTTCCAATTGTCTTTGTTATACGATGTATATTTGCAAGCTTTTTTAGTACATTTCTCAATCATTTTCTTAAGATCTCCAAAATTTGGGAATCCTGTGATCATAATTGGTGGTGGTACAGTTTTTCTGTTGCCTTTAGACAAAGACTTCGGTTTAGCATTGGCTAGCACATTATTTGCATTATTCTTTGTAGTACCCAAGTCTTTTTTATTTTCATTTTTCGAAGTTTGCTGGTTCTTTGTATGGAATTCGGGGCTACCTTCCGCTTTTCGTTTTTTAGCAGTGCGCTTACTACTTTTTCTTTCAGTTTCAAATAAAAGTTCTTCTTCGTCAGTTTGATACACAGTAACAGTATCTTGTTGACTTGTCTGAACCGTAGACTTGTGTTCCTTGTCAAATAGGGACACCTTTTCTTCGAGTCTTTTTACTTGCTCCTGAAGACTTTGAACTAAGGTTTCAAGTTTCTTTCTTGCTGCTATTTCCTTTTGCCATTCATCATAGTAATCTTTTGATTTGGTTTGGCAGTTTTCTTTGATTTCTTTGAAACTCTGTTGTCCTGCAGTGTCGATCATTTCAGAGACATTGGTTTCTTTTTGGCTAATGACTTTTACGTCATTTGTCTTAGTTGGGGTTTTCGATGGTGTAACCCTTTGGGAGTAGTTTTTTGGTGGAGTTCTCTGTATTTTCGTACTCCGTTTACCAAAATTTTTAAGCAATAAGTGGTCCTCCCCAGAATCCGTAGGACCGATCTCTTTAGAGAGTGGATTTTCCAATTTTGATGGACTGCCACCTGGGGTAATAAATCTGTTTGTTTTGTTCATTGCCATAAAATTTTTCAACTTTTTTTTTATGATACAAATAGGTCAGTTACTTCTATTCGCATTTTATATTCAGCCGTCCCACTGGGATCAGACGCTGACCAGTGTGCCGCACAATATGTGTCAGACGCTCTTGGATTTATTGTTGAGCTGGTACATTCAGAGTGATATTTTTCTTGCTTTGCTCCTAGTTCCTGAAAAGATAACTCAGGTGACACAGCTCGTGGATCAATTGATCCAACGCTCGTCGTTAGTTGGTTATCCAGCGGGCACCACTTGGAGGTGACGATGCGATTTTGCTCCGTGAAATTTATTTTATTTGCTGTACCACAACAAAATTTATGGTTATCCTGGAAGTAGTACAATATAATTGTTCATTCCCAATTAGCACTGCAGCTATACGATTAAAATATGTCAAGGCGTTGGCCTAATTACACAATCCATCAAAATCCTGTTTGTGTTTTCAATGTGACGTCGCGTCGGCACGTAGACGACTTGAAGTTTTCCTTGAAACTGGCTTTCAATTAATAGGCTATAATTAGTTCTTTTCAAGATGGCGTCAATGAAAAACAATTGAATTTTATTTTATTTAAAATTTTTTTTTTTTTACATATTTCTTTTTGCTATTGCAGCAGTTTTGTTCTCATTTCGCTCTCCACTTTTTACTTTTGAAACTGATCTTGCGAAGCCGTCAATTTCATGGATCTCAAATTGCTTCTCGGCTTGCTTTGAAAATTCCATACCAGCTCCGAAAAGTTTGGATGTGTATATTAAAAAGATTAACTGGGGGTCATTCCGTAAGCAGTCGATAGTGCGACGATATCGTTTTGACGATAGTACTACTCTCCGTAGCACAAAAAAATGCTATCGTCTCAGACGATAGACTATAGGCGCCTGACCTGAACCAATGCTTTCCGTAACATTTTTAACTGTCAAATTCTGACCATAGTTCGATAGCTACTTTACTATCGTCTCATGCATTTTTTTTTTTTTTAGCGAAAAATAAACTTTTAGAATTAAATTATTGCGTTTGTCGCTAAAATGGAAATTACAGGGCAAGGAAAGAAAATTTTATGATTTTGTTGGTACCTATATTTTTTATGACATGATGGTTAAAGTCGCATTTTTGACAGCACAAAATACTAACAAATGCATAAATACATTTGTAGGTTTTATAACTAGTGAAAAAATAAAAGCAAAAATGCAATTCCTCGCCGTGTCTGGTTGCTCCCCCATGTAGTTCATAAAAATAAAAAAATAAAATAAACTTAAACTTTAATTAAGTGTATTTTACCTTTACACTTTGACAGCAAATCCAATTGGCATTTACCATTTTTAGACAGAAATATCATCTTTGATGACACAATAAGTTTCGTTAAAAAACTTCGATGACACATTTTTAACGACAGACGAGACGATAGAGCGACTCGAAAGTAAAGTAACGGAGAGCACAGTTCGGGAGTTATCGTCGACGATAGACGAACGAACGATGATCGTCTGTGAAACTTGCGGAATGAACCCCCTGTACTGTGAGTGACTTGCCATAATATCTTACTCGTGTAGCCCCGGGGCTAGTATCAACCTTAAGATTACGTTACTCCATTGCGGTATTTAAAAAAACGGTGTTTGAAATGGCAGTCAGTCTCAGTAAAATGTAGTGAGCGTATCAGAGTTTTGTTATTTTTGGCTTTTCACTCCTGCTTCCTGCATACTCTTTTTTCAATTCAAACGCTTTTTCTCTTCCACAAGTCTTTTTTAAATTAATGGCGCAAAAGTTCAAAAGCCACGAATAGAAGTTGCCTGTGAAGCAGAGAGTAGAAGCAGAGCTTCAACTGCGGCAAGGTAGTGCCATTTTATCTACAAGACAAATTAGAACGGGAACCCTCGTCGCTCTTTTTTGTCGGTTGGTTTGAAATCAATTTTAAAAAGTGAATATGTTTTCGCTTTTATTGAGTTTTGTAACAGTTGAGAATGTTGAAAACTTCATTCAAAAATGCAGCAATAAACATTATTTGCCATAAAAGTTAAAAATAATGAAATTCAATTACACCCGGATATAAACGTTCTTTCAAATAAGACGCCATCTTTCTTGATCTAACCACGGAAATAGTTTGAGGGTGTTTCAGGCAAAAGGAATACGAGTTGAGTCTCTGTATTATCTACTCTGTGCTGTCAAGCAGACCTTTCTTATTATTAAATCTACCACCACGTTCATTTGCACTTCATTTTCATCATATCCGCGTTTATACCACCATACCCACCACATTCACCTCCTAATGGTGCGATGAGACAAAAAGTATAAGTGTTTTTAAAATACTAGGTTCTACTCAAGCAACCACATTAGTTTGATAAGTTAAAGTTTTCAATTCAAACAACGAATATCTTCGCTCTCGATTATGTCTTTTTGTTTCAAGAAAATCTTTATTTACCTCGCTAAACTTCCAACTTAGTTCTTTAGTGGGAAACTTATAATGGTTTTAGCTTTCCCAGTACTATTTAAGAAAATATTTACCAAATGAAGTAGGTTTGGCACTTCAAATCTTTTGCGATTAGTTTGTCAAAACAATTTCAAGCAATCTGATGCCTAAATGTAAAATGAATATCCTTCAATAGTACGTTTCCTTTATCTATAATTTTGGTTTGTAATATACGTTTATGCTTTCGGTTGTAATTGTAAGCACTCTTGCTTTCGAAAGAAATGACACTTGTGTTTGGCATATTTTTAGTGAAACACGCAATAACATTATTCTCACCTTTTCAATATCGAAAGAAAAGCTTAGATCTCACTGACTACAAATCAAATGCCTTGAAATATTAGAGTGCATGTGTAGGGGTGGACGTGGTGTAGTAGCGGAATGTTAGGTGGGAGTTTGAGATTTGAATCCCAGAATCTAAATTGTATATCCGCAGCTATTGCCTTTCACGATGAACTGACAAGTCCTCGGGAAATAATTTCACCGCCATTGAACGCACCTTTTGTTAAGAAACAACATGAGGATCCCTTCCATTCCTCACAAGGTATGGCTGAGAGAAATGCACAAGGTCCTAGGGCGGATAGTCCGGAAATCCACTGCCACCCTGTTTCAATATTTTCTTCTTTTTTTTTAGTGTGTGTATGTATTTTGATTAAAACATTCTTGAGGTTTGATTTTTCAATTATTGTTTCTATTTTTTGTACTTTACTTAACAAAAGCAAATGATCTCTTGTCGAATAAGAATACTAAAAGGCAATATATATACATGTCGTCAGGCTTGGCAAAGTACGTCTCAAAATGCCAAAAATAATAGTTGACCTCTATACAAAACGTCTTCGAACTAACTAAAACTATACAATAAAGTGGTTTTAAGACATAAACAATTTTACAATTTATAAGTTTTTTTTATGTAGTGTTATTTCATATAACCAACTCAACAATTTAGTATCGCTTTTTTCTCTTATTTCAAAATTGAATAATTGGCAAATACATTCATTTGTTTGTTTATTTATTTACTATTATTAATTCTTGTTATGAGTGTAACAAAGATTGTTTGCATTCAATCAAATTAATAAACTTTCATTTGTAATTTGTGTGTGTGTAAATATGTTGTTTCATTTTTCAGTGTGAAAGCATTCTGACACAGTGTCAAAATATACTCAAACAAATACATTAAAACAAAACACAAACATATATTTATATGTAAATCTTGTAAAATTCTTAAAAACAAGCAAACAGTGTAAGAAAAAAAAAACATATTATAACTACACTATTACAAATCATTTATGTTTTTGTTTGCGTGGAAAATTGTTTTAACTATATAATCAAAAAAAAAAAACATTTGTAAGGTTCAAGTTACATGCTAGAAATAATATAATGTTTTTGTATAAAATGTTTACAAATAAAAACTAAATGCTAAACGTCAAAATAGATATCAATTGTCCAAGTCATCCTGTAGTTTTCTTTTTTCTTTTTATTATTATTCATGAAATTTTTATTTCTTGTCAACAAATTTTATTCAGCATTTACTAAAAATATATATAAATTCGATTTGTGTACTCTTTATTGCTGTTGTGTTGGTCTCATTCTTTTATGGTATTGCATTGCATTTTTAGTGTAGAAAAAGTTGAGTAGTTTTTTTGAAATATGTTCTGTGAAGTTGAAAACGTATCTTATGTGGAAATGTTAATGTATGTATGTTATGTATATTTATATTCTCTATTTACTACTTTATGTGCAAATTGAACCGTGTTGGAACTAATCTCATCTTCTTCGTTTTAGCTGAGGCTGAATATCTACACCTTTGTTAGGGAAGAACATTAGTGATTCTTTCTCATGTTTTCTTAGTTTTCTTTTCAGGAAAATAGACTTAAAACTTTTTTT
Source organism: Melanostoma scalare (assembly GCA_949752695.1). Classification (NCBI taxonomy): domain Eukaryota; kingdom Metazoa; phylum Arthropoda; class Insecta; order Diptera; family Syrphidae; genus Melanostoma; species Melanostoma scalare. Next base: position 22,055,698 of record OX456984.1, on the reverse strand, counting down.
TTTGCTTCGCTATAAATAATAGAAGATCATCATTGTTCATTTCACTTTGACATTATTCATTGTGGAAAGTGACTACAAAATAAAAAAAATTTAACTTCTTCTGCGTCAGACTTTGTCCTATTAAAATAATCCTGCAAAAATTTTCAATTTAAGACATAATAAGAAACCTGTGCATTATTTTATGTGGAAATACATACGTGGCATCAATGGTAGGTTCACCGGGTGGGTTTTCAGCTTAAACTTAGCCCTCAAGTATTTTCTCATGAGAGAGGGCCGTGAGTATACAATTAGTTGGACGAACTTCGTTTGATGGATGTTGGATGGTCAAATGTAGTTTGCGTTCAGACTTATCAATGTTGTCGTCTAGCTTTACGTCATATATTCCTCCGCTCCGTCCAACTTCAAAATTTTCAAAAATATTTGAAAACCATCCAACAACTTCTGAGGGTTCACATTAACAAACATTCCATAATTTAAATTTAAATTAAATAGTACATAACATAGCAGTCGTTTGTTTCGTCAAAAATCGAAACTGTCCCAAATCTCTTACTCTCTTACTGTTCATAAACTGTTTTCTTTTTTGTTGTTAACATATTAATGTGTATTTTTCTTTTCGCAATAACTTTCAACTCAACTGTTCCTCGATCATTATTGTACAAGTACAAGTTGTTTGAAATCTGATATCTCAAGAGTGAGTGATGGTGTACTGAAGGGTTCCGGCTTAGCTTCACTTTTCTTCACCTTAATAACTAACCAACAGTGAAAACTTTTTTTACTAGGTCTGTATTTGAGATGTAAAGGTAGTTATTTCTGTCAATGCTTTCTTCGGAGTTGGTAATTTTGACAGCTTTCACTTGATTTATGCTCAGGTTGGTTAGTCATTTCATCGTGCAAGATTTAAAGCCGCACAGCCTCTGGGCACTGCATAAGTTCAGTGAATTGTCTCGAAACAAAATCGTTGTTTACTCCGATTTTTACATAACCTCATGTTTTAAACTAGTAAGTTACCTCCAACATCAGGCGATTCAACAGCTTCGGACTATTTTTTGTTGTTTAATGTGAAACTGCTTGTCTACACAGATAAGCACGAGGCGATTGGCGCTTCGGAAGAGAATATTCGGCGCATTATTGCTGACATACGGACCTAAATTCTGGAAAAAGTGGTCGAAAATTGGGCCTCTCGGCTGGAATTCATTCGTCTATCTCACTTAGCCGTTCAGAAGTCACCTCTTTACTCACAAATTTAATTAAATTGTCACTGTCTGATATACAGCAGAATGTAAAATAAATTTCCGTTGATTTTGTTTTGAATCTTATTTCTCTGTGGGCGTTTTTCTATGAAACTGTCCACTAACTGACGGAAATACTTCCCTTCAATCTAGTTTAACATTTTCGGAATTCTTTAACACGATCATTTTCGAAATTTGTACTTTGCTGGTTGCGTAATAGACGGATTGAGATTTCACATAGTTTGACATAGTTTCCCATACCATTTTCTTGATAGTTTCTGTGGTATTTCCGACCTCTTACTTACTGCTGACCGTCTTTGATATTTCGAAAGCCTTTTTCACACACTAAAAGTTAAGCCCTTCCGGTTTAATCTCTCTCAACAACTGAGACATACGGCCATCATTTGCGGCCTTTAACCCTACGGACGAAGCGAATAGCAAATCTTTTAACCGCTGCTATAGTTATGGTGCGTGTAACACATAAGTTTTGACTTTTGGGCACAAAAAAAGATAAAGTCCCCAAAAGAACTGTGTGGCAATATGAGAAAGCCAATTGGGACGGCCTGAATAATTTCTTTCGAAATTTTAATTGGTCTTTGTGCTTTCTCGACGGAAACGTTGACGCATCAGCTGATATAATATCTAACGTAATTCTTAACGGCATGAGAAATTTTGTTCCTCACAGAACAAAAAGTATCATCCCCAAAGAGAATTCGTGGTTTGATTCAAGCTGTAAAGAGGCGATTAGGGATAGAGAAAGCAATTTTCGAAAATTTAAAGGCAACCCTACTGTAGAAAATCGAAATTTGTTCAAACGGGCCAGAAATATCTGTAATGCTCAGATACAAAGGGCTAAGTTCTTACATGACCAAAAAGTAAGGCAAAAAATACTGTTGTGTCCAAAAGGAAGTAAAAACTTTTGGTCTTTTGTGAAGAACAGAAGAACATTAAGAACTCGACCACGTCATCGGTCCCAACGCTCGTCTTCAATGACTCTCCGTATGTCAGCTCCATCGACAAAGCCAATTTGCTGGCAGCTCAATTTGCTGCCAACTCGACACTTCCTCATAGCATATTGGCTCCACCTGAGCTCGAGTCTGCAAATTCTTTGATGAAGCAGATATTTTTTCGAACTCGCTCGGTTGCGAGAGTCCTTAAAGATCTCAACATACATAAATCCGCTGGTCCAGATGGTATCCCCGCCGTTATTCTGAAGAGGTGTTCTTCTACGCTGGCAAAACCACTGCGTAAGCTTTTCCATCTTTCCTATTCTGCTGGGATTTTTCCGAGCAGATGGAAAACTGCATTTGTCCAGCCGGTCCCTAAAAAAGGCGAATCTTCCTCCCCTTCCAATTACCGTCCAATTGCACTAACGTCCCTTCTTTCCAAGGTCATGGAAACGTTGATAAACCGTCAACTTATGAAATATCTTGAAGAACGAAAGCTTCTTAATGACCGTCAGTACGGCTTTCGTAGCAAACGGTCCACTGGTGATTTGATGGCTTATCTCACCGAAAAGTGGAACCAATCTTTACATTGTTTTGGAGAAAGTAAGATTATTGCGCTTGATATTTCTAAAGCATTTGATAGACTTTGGCATCAGGCTCTTTTATCGAAAATGCGTGCTTTTGGTATCGATGAGTCTCTTCTTCGTTGGATTAGAAACTACCTTTCCGACCGTTCAATACAAGTTGTGTTGGATGGCTTTAAGTCTGATACCCACTTCATAAATGCTGGTGTGCCCCAGGGCTCCGTTTTGTCTCCGACTCTCTTCCTCATTTTCATTAATGATCTCTTGTCTGAAACTTCTAATCCACTTAACTGTTTTGCTGACGACTCGACCCTCAGCTTTTCATATTCGTTTCCAAATTCACGTCCCTGCTCTTCGGATGTGGAACTGGAACGGTTGCGTATGATAAGCTCATTGAATTCTGACCTTGACAGCATTGTTGCATGGGGTCTTATGAACCGAGTAGAATTCAATGCTTCGAAAACTCAATGCTGCCTCTTGTCGTTGAAGCTTAACATTCCCCCATTGCCATTATCCATGAATGGTACCTGCATCGAAGAAACCGAAAAGCTGTCAGTACTTGGTATGTGTGTAAACGATGATCTTCGTTGGAACGACCACATATTTGAAGTCGCCAAAAATGCTGCTAAATGCTTAGGCTTCTTGAGACGATGCAGGAAATTCTTCACCCCTTCTGATCTGGCTACAATTTATAAGGCCTTCATCCGCCCAAAACTGGAGTATAACTCCCATATCTGGTCAGGTGCTTCTCAAACATCTTTGCACCTCCTTGATAGGGTACAAAATAGAGCGTTAAAATTGATAGGTGATAGTTCAATCGTAGAATCAATTGATTCTCTTGAACATCGTCGAAACGTTGCCTGTCTCACTCTCTTTTATCGCTTTTTTCACAAGCAGTGCTCTAGTGAAGTAGCCAGTTGCATTCCTCCCCTGAAACAATTTAGCCGCAACACCCGCCTCGCTAGGAATGTTCATCAGTTTTACCTTGAGCCCAACTTCGGACGTACAGTCAAGTATAGAGATTCGTATTTCAGTCGCACCACCCGAATGTGGAATGCTTTACCTGGCTCTGTATTTCCCCTTCATTACGATTCACAAAGATTCAAAAGCAACGTGCATCGGTGTCTCCTTTCAAATCCTCTCCTATTTTCCTAAATGCTCGCACTGTGTTTAACAACATTATAAGGGTATTCATAACCCCTTGATGTGCGTGTTGATTATAAAAAAAAAAAAAAAAAAAAAAAAAAAGCTTGGTGGGAGAACCCCCCATCTAAATATTCGTTCCAAAAATCCTCTCTTTTAAGTTGACTTTGAAATCGTGACGACGTTTTGAAAGAGAAAAACGTTAAACCTAACCTTATGTTGTAAAGGTGAGATGTCAGATGTACAAGCACATATCAAGCCATCAAATGTGGCCTCAGTAAGGCTCACTCGTTTTTTTTTTTTTTTTCTTATTTACTTGAGTCCCATATTATTGCTTAAAGCTTCTCGTGCACATAGAAAGGTATATGCCAGTGATTTGTTACGAAAGCGGCACATCAGACCATCGACCTATACATCCTCTTCTTGGCTGTGGATACCAAATACCCACTGTCGTCGCTAATGTCATACGATGGCAGCGTTCATGTTGCATAAATACTGTCCAATCTATGGGCTTGAGATCTGAACGTATACATTAGGATCGGTGCCGGTGCTCAAATTGCTGGAGTCGGCACATTATTCTATGAGTAAAAATGGCTTGGTTTTGGTTAGTGTAATTATTGGCATACTGTACCATTACCTTTTTGGTACAAAGAAACATACATGCGAATCGGTTTTTCATTTAAAATAGAATTTAGAAAACAGACATACTTGGCGCTCAAACTTTTTGGTTAAGTTCAGAGTATCATTGTTTGAACCCAATCCTACGGAATAGATGCTTGTGAAGTTTTTTTTTGCATCCTTGCAGGGTTTCCTGGCTTTTTCTTAGCTCACCACTGTTTTTACAAACTTGGCTCAGAAATCTCCAATGCACACACTGTCTAAAGTGCATTGCAACAACACGAATGTGGAAACTCCTATAGCACATGCTGATTTTTTGTGTAGTTTTGATGAAGAACCCATTTGGGTTCGAAACCCATTACGCTTCGAAATGCTTTTTCCTCGCTTAAGAAGTGTTAGTAAGTCCACCTATATATAGTAAATACTTCAACGACATGTACTTTCTCTGCTAGCTTTCTAGGACAGAAGTCCCCATCAATATTTAACAAGTTTTGTTTAAGAGAAATTTAGTATATGCTGGCCATACTTGAGTCCAAAAATATATTTATTTTTGTCTGCTACATATTTTTTTTAAAAAATAAAAAACTTTACCATTTTATATTCAGCAACATCTTTTCTTCAACCCCAGGAACTTATTTTCTCTTGATAGCACAATTTTCTCAAAAATAAGTCCTTAATTATCCCACTAAGCTTCTTAAGCTTATGTCTTTTTATCTCTAAGCCTAAAGAAATGAAATGAAAGTCGATTTTATTTCAAGTTTTTTTTGTAAAATATGGTCACATCCATACAATTTGTATGGCCATCCTCTGTTTTGAAACATTTGTGTCAAGATAGACGATTTTTCAATTGAACAAACTCCTTACAGTACCCTTGTCAGGTTTTTCTTCCCAGGTGTCATGTTGACCTTTTCGTCGTGCCCCAAGTCAGGCACTTAGGTTTGTTTCTTTGCATTTTTACTATTAACAACACAGCGTTTGAAAGTTAACTCAATATTCTATTCTCTTAGTGATTGATGTAAGCAAATGAAAAAAAATTTTCAATTCCATTTCTTCACTAAAACACTTTTTTCTTCTTGGAATAAAATCTGTTTTAACATAACCTGCTTGAAGCTCAACGTTGCCAGGTTCCAATTGGTTCTTTTTTGTGTTAACGCACCTAATGCTCTCAATGGTTCATTTGTGAATTTGTTCATTTCCACATTCGAGAGCATCCAATGACCCTTCCATCATCCAAGGTGTGTTTCTCCACCTCTCTGTCAAAACTCATTAAAATTAAATTCACTTAATAAGCTTATTGCTCCCATTCCCACAAAACGAGTTACTTGAGCTGCGAAATGTTATTTCAAACATAATGTGTTTGGACTTCAACCTCAATTTAAGACTTTTTCTTCTAAGTTAACATCCTCATTAAATTTAGCTGTTTTCGGAAAGTGTAAGAAGTTGGAATTCCTAATAAACCGAATAAATTTCGGTTTACTCCCTCTGAATAAAATGAAATTCTTCATAACCACTACCCACAGAGCTTTCAAGTTGCCTAAAACAAATGTTTATTTTAAGTTAAGATTTTCGCCAATTTTAATCCTCTCAAAGGGTATATATAAAATTGTTTTGGTTTTTTGGGATCTTTTGATGTTTTGTTTTTTACTATGGCAGGACCATGTAACAAAAAATTTAAAGGAGCATGGAAAATGTACTGTTTTTCAGTACATTTTCCAAAGTACAATTAGAAACATTTCTAAAATATTTTTATGTCTTCGTAGGCTTGAGAACTATGTACATACATTTCATTGTAAAAGAAGTAATAATTTCTTTTTATATTCAAGTAGAATATTTTATTTTCATCTTTTATCCGTTTCACTTATAAAAAAGCAATACCTCAAGTACGCATTGTACGACTACCAAAACATATTAGCTCCTCAAACTCATTTGCATGTTTGCAAATGAATGAGAAAAGCCTTTTACTTATTCATAAAGTTTTATTTTTAATTATATGTATTTTTAAGTGAATGTCCTTTTCCTTTATTAATACAAACTTTCTTTTATAGTAGTTATGAAAACTTCCAAATTCTATAAAGGTATAAACGAATATTATACTAATCGTTCAAGTTCATATTTCAGCCGACAAGTGAGAAATCGAGGATAAGTCGATAAATATATTTCTCTACAAAAAAAAAAACAAAAATTGGTCAACACTAAAAAAAATTTCTCTATTTTCATTGGATTCTTATTTCTAGAGAAAAACAAAACACCAGTGTTCTGGGGAGTCTAATAAATATCTGCAGTTATTCCTTAAAACGTTGACTTAAAAATAAAACTAATAATTTCAAATTAGATCTCTTTAGTTTCCCACTAGAAAAAAAATGTAGATAAATGTTTTTTGTTTATTTACTAAATTGCAATTCCACTTTAAATTTGTATGGAGAAATAATTTAAAACCGCCCATACATTTTTAAATTTCAAAAAGCACACTTTACTTAAAACTAAAAGTCAACTCAATGAAATAAATTTTGTTTTGTACATTTTTAATTTTTAGCAATCTATTTTTTTCAATTTCTAATAAATCAGCTGAATTTTACTGACATTCAGTTTCGGTTGTATGTAAACTATAAAAACAATCTTTTTTAAGCTTGTGAAATAAACTTTTTTGTAATCGAAAAAGCAACACTTTTCTGGCTGTCTTTTGATAAAAATAAACTTAAGTATAATTCTGCATCCAACTTTTTAGTGAATACATGTGCCCCACCTTGGGTGGGGAGTGATTGCAGGAAAATAGCGAACATGGCTGCTGGAATGTGTTTTTTTAATATAGAATACTAATATTGATATGATTAAAAGTATGAATCAATTCATCAAGCAGTAGATGGCTCACGCCCTTTCTGATTATAGTGCTTCTTCATTAATGCTCACGAATCAGTAAACAAAACAAAAAATAAATCATTTCCACATTCTTCAAAGCCTTACCCAATTCAATCACATCACAATGATTTGAAATCATTTGCGTGGAACATCATCGATAATCTTGAGTTAAACTGTCAGCATATAGTTTACATTACTGTCAGACGTGTGAAAGGCAATGATATCAATTCACAATCATTGTTGATTATTTCTTCAAAAACGCAAAATTATATCTAATTCAATAACTGTACCCACCTGAAGTCATAAAATCAGCCAACCCCAAGGACCATCTTCGTCGACACGGAATCTCATTGCTTCGGAATTTTAAATTATTCAATGCATGTTGAATAAATTTAAATCCACACCACGTGTGGCAAGAGAATTCATGCAACATAAAAGCCCGATTCGTTTTGCATGCTTAAATAAATACCAAATATGTATGAACAATACCATTACGCTTAAGGCACAAAGCTAGGCACGCTCTCTCTCTCTCTCTCTACCTTTCTTTTTTCTCTCTTGCTTTTTGTATTTCTGTCTGCAAAAAAGCATGTCCTTTCAGTTGTACGTAGCATTATGTGTTTCTGTTTATGATTTCGGGTTTATTTTTGTTGAATTAAGTTTTCTATTCTTTCAACTCCCAGTCTCAGTTTTAAGATATAGTAATTTTGTTTTTGTTTTGAATACACAAATTAGGACAGTCTTTTTTTTTAGAGTAAATGATTTTCTGTTTTTTTTTTTTTTTTTTTTGAGTAGACAAACTCTAATTGATTGCACATTACAGATAATATATTTTATGAAATGAATATACTTTATAAACTAAAGAAAAAGAGAAATTATGTATAGAATCCTTTTTTTGCGCAACACAGTAAACGTATGTGATGTTTTTATTTGTTTTGTTTTTTATTTTCGTTTTATTTTTTCGTATCCTTCGTTTCATTGAATAGACTACAACACTGATTGGACTCCTTAAAACCGCCCGCTTGCTGCGCCTGGTGAGGGTTGCAAGAAAAATCGATCGATACTCGGAATATGGGGCAGCGGTCCTTGTGCTACTCATGGCAACGTTTGCCCTTATTGCCCATTGGTTGGCGTGCATCTGGTACGAACAATCAAGGTTTCGTTTTATAATTTTTTATGTTTATGTGTGGATTACAATTTTTTGTTTTGTGGTTATTGTTGTTTATGTGCTTAACTACTTGCTTTTGTTCATTTTTCTGTTGGAATATATGATTTTGAAACAAAACAAATATGTGAATTCATTTTCAGGTATGCAATAGGAAATGCGGAGAGAAGTATGCTGCCAAAGGACGTTGGCTGGCTGCATTCATTAGGCAATGACATACAGGAGCCGTACTACGATAATAAAACAGGAGGTCCTTCGATAAAGGTGACATTTCCACTCACACACTAACCCATACACAAAAACATGCTTACATAGGTATAATATAGAATTTTTTCAAAGACGACAGCTGTGGCGTATGAGTAACAAAAAAAAATAAAAAATAGACACCAGATTCTTTTCTGTGTGACATTTTCCACTTTTGACATATTTTTTCCCGATTTTATTGTTGTTTTATTGGTGTAACACACATTCTGAATTTACAAAACAATAAATGCCACGTGATTGTACTCAATTGGCTATCGATTTGTCTCATTGCAGTCACGCTATATAACGGCGCTGTATTTTACATTCACATCGTTAACTTCGGTGGGGTTTGGAAATGTCGCACCCAATACAGATGCGGAAAAAATTTTTACAATATGTGTAATGTTAGTGGGATGTAAGTATTGACTATGGAAAGGATAAATTGTTTTAAATTTAATAATGTTTCTTTCAAAATTACGACAAGCTCGATTGACAGTGGTAATTGAATTGTAAAACACGCTACAAAATTAAACAATTATTCATATAATATTGGATTAAGACTTTTTACGCAGAATTGCACATTTACTTTTTTGGTTCTTATTGTTTTTGGCTTAAATAAATTTAACTTTCACCATTTTTAGTGCGTATGTGCTACTGGCAAGTTAGTTTATTGAAGAGATTTCTGCACGCGATTTGCTTGGCTCACACATAAAATATTGCAGCTTAGGTACATAGATGTCTATACTATTTTATATAGTGAATTTTTTTTATGGTATGATTATGATAACAACTTTAGCACTTCGTAGTATCTACGCATTTAATGTACTAAATTTTTTACAGGACATCTTCTGTTTCGTTTTCCGTCGCACATTGATGAGTTGTTGACTATAGTAAGTTATGACATCTAAGAAGCAGCTGGGTTGCCTTGTTTTATAGCAATGTCCTTTTAAAATTCAATCAACTGCAGCCACTGGCTGCAATAGGAAATTGTGGTTATTATCAAGGATATCTGATTGCTTTCTCTGCTTTGGAATGAAACTTTATAAATTTTTAGTTGTAGAGTTTGAGGTAGTATAAGTTAAGTTGTAAGTTGCACAGTCATTTAATGAATAGTACGTAATATTGCAAGTGACATTGAATTATGCCGTTTCTCTGCTATATCTTTCCCTCCCTGATACGTATATCACCGACTGTACTCTCAAGACAATTTTCCCGCTTAAGAGAAGTGGTCTGGGGCACAACTTAACCTAGAGTTTAGACGATTTCTCAAACAGCGTATCTCTTGACTCACGTCTAGTGGATATGTCATCCAATAAGATGATCTCAAGGCTCAAATTGTATCAAAAATACACGGTCAACCTTACGTGAATTCAAAGTGGTTCATTCATTTATAGAATCTAAAGCAGTAAAGAATTGTTTTTCGGATCTTCGAGGATGATTCGAAAAGCGATGATGCATATGGCACTGATATCTGTGTGGACTGCATGCCTATTTAGCCACATACGCGTATGTTTTAAATGCGGAGACGTATACCACGAGCTACCTTACGGAGAATGGTCGAATGGTATGCCTTCTTTACCTGCAGAAAGACTAAAAGTATGCTTCCCAACGTTAATAAGAGAGGTAAAACATTTTTTCTATAGCTTGTTGGGGTTGCCTCGTGGCACTTCTGTTTAGCCAAGCATTTAAACGTGTGTGACTTAAAAGATGTCACACCCTGAATCCTGCAGAGAAAATAACGACAATGCAGAGCATTTTTTCTCTAAATGTATTGCATTTTCCCGAAACCATGTCGTACATGTAGATTCTCAACGCAGACATGATGGGATCTGGTAACCTAGCCAAATTAATATGACAGCATCTTCTGGCTATTCTACGAGCACCTGGAATGTTATAACAAAAGATGGTTGCTGTCTGATAGTGCAATAGACCAATGGATTTAGGTCGGAGGGCTCCAGTTAGTAATTTATATACCTCCGAGACAGTAGCGGTGTTAGGGTAGGGTGCGGTTGGGCGACGCCCCTTCCCCAGCTCAAGTTCATAGTTCGAGGTTTACTTAGTCGTGAATTCAATAAATAAAGCGGTTTTTTATGTTGGCAACACTTGAATGGAACACAGTATTCAATCTGTTCGATCGGAGTTCATTTTACCGGGAATCCCCAATCATAGAAAAACACATTACCTATCTCTTTTTAACATTTTGGTTAAAAAGAGCTAGCGTTATTTTAGCGAAGCGTAACAAGCTCAAAATATTGGGGTTCAAAGGAGAGTTCTCGACATAAACCCCTTAGTTGTTTATGTACCATGTGGCTGTCATAGCTACAATCTAGTACTATGCGATGCTGCTAAGTCATCCGTAGTATCACATTGTTTTCAGCTTTTGTTCATCGATGGAAAATTCTAACCGATCACTTGGGACTATAAACTATAAATAAAAAGCTCAGTGACACACGTTGGGAAGCAAGAATAAGCAGTGTTGAAGCAGTCCGTTATCAAATTAGTGCTATCCATGATGCTTTAACTACTTTGGCTATTGAAACTAAGAAAACTGATGTTCGAGTGTCTCATGAGGCTGCTACTCTAGCCGAACGGCTAAAAGGTTTCAGCTTCATAGTTTCATTGGTTGTTTGGTATGACATACTTTTTCAAATAAATATTGTAAGTAAATCTCTACAGTCAAGAGACATGGAAATTGGTAAATGTACAAAAATGATGAAAAAATGCTGCCATTTTTTGGAAGACTACAGAAATACAGGCTTCAAAAGCGCTATTTTAACTGCGAAGGAGTTGGCCGAAGAACTAGAAATTGAACCTGTGTTTCGAGCTACAACAAGAATTCGACGTTTTAAGCGTCCAGCTGATGAAATTACACGCGATGACCCTATAACTTCTCCAGAAAAAAAAATTTGAGGTAGAATTTTTCAACTGTCTTTTGGATACTACATTAATTTCAGTCAATGAAAGGTTCGAACAGTTAAATGAGTACTCGGAATCTTGGTCTTTTTTGTACAAACAGATTCCAGTAAAACTCGACCTTGTCAAGCTCTGTAGTGATCTCCAATAAAAATTAACTGTAGACTCTAAATCAGACATAGATGGTTGTATGTTCTGTGATGAGCTTGTAAGTCTGATATCCTTTTTGCCTGATCAAAATGTGGTTACTCCCAGTTTTTCTAATAAATGGTTATTTTTTATAATAAATAATTATTTCTTTTAATACATGGTTATTTCACTATAATGCTTTCCCTTTTTTGTATGGGTTTGAATTGCAGTTGGAGGGCGCCGTAGAAATCTCACCCAAGGCGCTGGTAGTGTTAAAACCGGCACTGCTCCGAGAGAGAAAAAATGCTATAGAATGGTTTGATTTTGAATAGTTCGCTGTTTTATAATTAGCAGTTGACAGAAACATTGCTTTCACTACTTCATAGATACGGAGCGGGAACTACTCCATTAATCGAAGTGGAACAATAAGCACTTCAACAACTCAGTGAAATGATTAAACTCACTATTCAAAAATTGAAGAAAACGATACACGTCGTTCAAGATCAACTGAAAATAATTATGTTGTAATTCATAATGTTGAAGAAGAGTTGAGAAAAAGTTTTTTCATTTGTCGTCGATCTTTGGAAGTCTACACTCCGCAGAAGTCCCCGGATTTTGTATAAAGAATATTATCAGAACTCAAGACTATCGGCCAACAACAACGTCGTGTATTTTCTGAGTCCTTGAAAAGTATTAAAATGATCCGGAATTTTATCCAAAAATCATATTGAGTGATTAGACTCATTTTTACCTCGGAGGTATGCAACTTTCGTCGCATTTGGGACTTTTTGAGACACAAAATGCCACTTTTCAAATGACAAGTAAGAAATACAATTTTTATATTAATGGAGCGATAGGCTTCAACAACGCATATAAATTTTCAAAATTTACTTAAGGCATTTACGTCGTCTCTTAGTGAAGACACATCACGGCCAACTATTGTGAAGCTCAACATCACGCTCAACTATGACTGAGAATATCTGCAATGTGTATTTGCTTATTGGGTCTTTAAAATGCTTACTACAATGATCCGGAATTTCATTGTTAAGATAGTTTGTCACCTCACATTCTTCGTTAATAAGCCGAAATGTATTGTGACTTGACAAGCCCATTAAATATTATTGCAAATGGTTTTCCATGCTCAACGTGGTAATGTTTGGTACAGTTATTGTTCAGTTACTGGAACCTACTTTTTAGAAAACTGGGCCGATGACAAACGTCAAACGTGGATTGATAATTTTGTGCGTCCGGAAAAAATTGTTATGTACGACGTAAATCTTCAAAAAGATGGCGCTACATTCCTCGCAAGCAGCGATACCAACGATCTCTTAGGCGACAAGTATCAAGACCGTGTGGTTTCTCGAAGTGGTGGCCACTGAGGTCTTGTGATCTAATATTTTCTTAATTTTTTGCTTAGAGCTACATATGCAAAAGACAGCTTCTAACTCAATTGCTGACTATCGATTCAAGATCTCAAGGATTGGATTCTTCAAGTTGTCAAAAGCAAAAAAATTTCATGAAAAGAATATGGTCCTACAAAAGCTGATATTGTTTTTGATAATATTCATGAGACGAGAGTATCTATCCTGCTTTCAATTAAATAAACAATCCACTGTGGTACCCGTGGTTCGAAGGAAAGCATTTCCGTCTGTTAACCCAGATGCTCCTGGTTTGAATCCCAACAGAGACAAAACTGTTTTTCCATGGGTATCGCCTTTCGCGAGGATTTGGCAAGTCCTTCGTTAGTAAATTCATTGCCATGAAAAGCGCTTTCTCGATTAGCCGTTCGGGACTTGGCAGAAAATTGTAGGTCCTCTCCATTCCCCCACGAGGCATGGTTGTGAGAAATGCGCTAGGCCCTGGGGCTCCCCGCTTTTTTGCGCCACCATTTTATTTTAAACAATCCAATCTCACACTCCCAAGGTTGGCTACTATCTTTAATTTTGATTAAATGATAATTGTGAAGCTGCTACTAATTATATCAGACATTTGATGTGCCCCAGTTGTGTGTCAATCGCGGATTTTGCTGTGAATAGATCAATTTTCGGCACATCACGAGTGAGAAGAAACAGTGCTGGCCTAAAAGTACTTCCCTGCGCTTTACTAAACTCATTTTCCGCAAGTTGGGTAAATTTCTTAATCATGCCTGCAGTTCATGTAAAATGATAATTTGTGAAATTGATACGAATTGAATCAGACATTTGATTTGTCTCAGTTGTTGCAAATTTTTCTATGAAAATACCAATTTTCGGTTCATCTCGAGTGAGAAAAAAATCTGGTCCATGGATACTTCCCTGTGGTCTTCTATTCTCATACTCATGCCTACAGCTCATGTAAAATGATAATTTGTGAAATTGATACGAATTGAATCAGACATTGAATTGGTTTCAATCGTTTGTCAATTGCAAATTTTGCTATGAAAAGATCAATTTTTGGTTCATATCGAGTGAGAATAAACAGTGCTGGTCTAAAAATACTTCCCTGTGGTCTTCTTATCTCACACCCCCAAGGTTGGCTACGTTCCTTAATCGCGCTTACTTTAGAAGTGGAATGATAAATTTGTGGAGCAAATTTTGTTATGAAATTATCAATTTCGGGCGCATATCCAGTGAAAATAAACAAGACTGATCTAAGAATACTTCCCTGCCGAATACCATTCCTAATCTCTATGACTTCTAAATATTTCGTTCCTCTTTTTATTTGGTACAATATCTTTTGAGAATACAATATAACATAATATATCGCAACTTGAACTTCAACCTAATTCCAAAAGTTAACCGAAAGCTAGGGAAACATCAAGAGAAAAACACGCAAATAATGTATGTCTTCAATAATATGAAAGGGAAACATTTGGCCTTCTATATTTATCGAAGAGGTCTTTAAGATTAATTTTCATTACTCAGACTTAGTCTTACCTTTTATTGTCCACCTATCTTCCTATTTAAAAAAAATGGTCAATGCAGATGTACTTTCAACTATCTTTATGTTATAAAGGTGAAAGAATTTGCAAGTATCAATTAAAATTAGACTTTGCAGGATTGTAGAAAGCTTTAAATTGCAGCTGGTATATGTCACTTTTAAAACTTAAAATTTTATTTATGTAAAACTTCCATCGCCTGTTACACTTACCTCCACAATTTAACTAACAAGTCAGTCCATAGCTTGGTTTTGTATGAAATTCATTTCCTCTGCTTGATTTTAATAAAAATCTGTGATTTCTAGTTAGTTACACGGCACCATAGTATTTGTAACTGAGTTTGTGTTTTTTAATTGTTTACTACTGTACAGGTTTTACTAATGTTTTTAATAGGAAGACTCTCTGGTAAGTACTAACAATAGCAAGTGCTTCAGCAAGCAAATGCAAATTACAAAGCCTTGAGCTTAGTTAAAATTAAAACAATGACTAGAACTAATAATTTGGTATTCATTAACTTTATGTTTAGTATAATTTTCTTGAGTTTCAACAGCTTCAACTTCACTAGGATATTTATAATAATAAATCTAAGTTCTAAAAACAGTTTAGAAAATTATTGTGATTTTTTTCAAAACTCTACTTAGTTATTAAAAATATTTAAACGAATATGCCAATGGCGCTTGGGTTCTTCCTTGGCTTATGTGTTTAGTTTTTGAAACTTTTTGTGTAAACGTCAATTCTTCTGCAGATAGTTACATTTGTCTAGAAACAAGGACCCCAGGTTCACGTTTCAAACAACAAAACCACAACATTTACCACTCTCAATTCCTGATGAAAGAAAAATAAATATAATCAGTGTTTTTCCTAAAGACCATGAAAATTTAATTTTACCACACCAGCCATTCAATTACCACTGGAATACCGTGTCTCATCCATTCATCACCATTAAAATCAAAATTCAAAAAAAAAAAACAAAACAAATCAAAAAAACTTCATCCTTCGATTCAAAATTCTTACTTTTCTGTTTGCTTGCAGCCCTCATGTACGCCAGCATATTCGGTAATGTATCGGCGATCATCCAAAGGCTCTACTCTGGTACCGCCAGGTATCATACCCAAATGCTACGCGTACGAGAATTCATTCGATTTCATCAGGTAAGTTCGGATCAGCTCCGCTGATCGGTGATCATCTCTGTGTCTAGTTCTCTCTCTCTCTCTCTATCTCTATCTTCGACTTAACGTGAAGTACAAGCGCATTATGTAACGCGTAAAACGCGGCGCTATTGAAAAAAAAAATGTCTGTCAGTATGGTTGCAGGTTTTCTGTTCCTTTCTTTATTTCTTGTTTCTATCATCCTCTTTTTTTTTAAATACAAAATTAAGTTCTTCAATTCATAATCAGATTACTTTTGATTTTCTTTTTATATTTTCCGCGAAAGTGCTTTTGTTATTTTCTTAAAAAAAAAATAGATAAAATTCAAATTATCCCAAGACCACTTTTGGTCTTCTGTCAAATTAAAAACTTTCAAACAAAACGAAACAAAAATCACATCGATTTTTAAAAACTTTATTTGGATTTTTTCGTTTTTTGTTTTCTCTCCATCGTGCTCTGTTTTTAACACACACAGATACCAAATCCATTAAGACAACGTTTAGAAGAATATTTTCAACACGCCTGGACGTATACCAATGGAATCGATATGAATTCTGTATTGAAAGGATTTCCCGAATGCTTGCAAGCTGACATTTGTTTGCATTTGAATCGTAACTTGCTGACAAGTTGTCCAGCTTTCGAAGGAGCCAGTCCTGGTTGTTTGAGGTAAGAACAAATCAACAAAACAAAACAAAGTGTCAAACAAAGTAAACAAATTGAACTCCTCATTTGGATGTGTAATGTAGCAGTACAACCAGATGGCAATAGCATTTTGACATTTATAGAAATGCGCTCGTACTTATTTCGTCTTTGGTTGAAATACAACTTCCTCTTAGAATGAGACCAAAAAAGTCTGATGTGTTTTTAATTGGAAGGATTTCAACGCAGGACGAAATTAAGGTCATTTGCTTGTACTGGTACTAAAACTATCCAAATCTGCCTCCCGATATCACACTGAGCATTACATTCTCTTCTATCTGTGTACATTGAAAATTCTGCCTCTGTGATCCTCGTAATGATGAATGGATGATCTTGTAATAGCGTATGTTGAGAGCCTGATAAAGTATTCTTGAAAAATCAATTTTATTTTGCTATGGGTATTTCCTATAAGGACATCGAGGTTGCGAAAAGATATAAAATTAAGTAGAATTTTTTAAGTTTTGTTTTACAAATCGAAAGGAGCCTTTAAGTAAACGCTTGACATACTACTTTAGAATTTTTTTAAACTGTTAACTACAACAATTCTTTCATTTGTAAATAACTTCTTCTACTCATACCTTCTATAGAATGGGGTAAAATCTTAGGAACGTATATTTAGAAAACAACGAGAATTCAAATAAAAATTTTAATTACTTATTTTTAAACTCATTGCTCATTCGAAATTTTTGAAGTGAAACTTCTTTAGAATCATTGTGATTACAGAGACACGATGAAACGAAAATGCGTCACAGTAGAGTCACAACAACATAAATGTATAGGATTAAGTCGGTGTCACATATATTGTGACTCCGACTTAATCCGTGGACCATCGGTGGACCTAATATTGGTCTAAGTGTGTCAGTTTGTTTTCCTGACAGCCATTTAAGCCTAACCTAACCTAAGTCGGTGTCAGAATGAGGTAGGATACACAATTTATATTATCGGTCTACTCTTTGTGCGAAGCTTTGTGCGAGTCTTCGCTGTTGGCTGCTACTTATCACCGATGAAACGAAAAAGCGACATAAGTACAAAAATTTGTAAATAGGGTTCAGTTTGTGAGAGTATGAGGAAGAATACAAGTTTTTCCTAAAATCTTCGTCTCCTCTTTGTTCAGGTTTTTGTAAGCGCCTTGTCTTTTTGGAAGTTGCAACTTTGTCATGTATAAACTTGGGGCTTATCCACCTTTATTTTTAAATTCAGTTGGGAAGCTAGTTCTCACTACTGCTACGTATAAAATCCCCTTAGAAAAGAATTGAGACAGCTATTTGTTTATAGGAAATTTAGATTCGTAAAGATTTTTTGTCAGCATCTGTCACACGGCTGCCCTCCTGAACCCTTAGTAAGAATTCTTTTAGGAGCATAAAAAAAAAAGAATTTGGTAAGCTAGTATTCTTAAACAAATCGAACCGACGACGACTTGCAACTAAGCTGAAAGTATGGAAAGTGTCTAGTGGCCCTCCTCCACCTTTTGACCTTTTAAGCTCCATCTAATACCTTGATGGGATTTAAATAGTTCTTATTTTTCTGATTGCAGTAAAAGCAGTACCAATACTCATCTGCTCTAGGCGTTTTGTGGTCCAAGCAAGTTTTTCCGACTTAAGCTGTCGGTTAAGTTGAACGTCCGACTCTTATTGAGGTCGGGTCTTAAAAAATAAAAAATACTTGAACTCAGTTAGATTCTGAGACTTTTTGGTTTCGAAGATATTCAAATATGTATTCTTAAAGTTAGCGAAAAACTAGTCGTACATTATTTTTTGGATCAATTCTAATTTTGCGATTCTGAAGCTATTTATGGAATAAGAACAAAGCGGGAATTTAAAAGGTTAGTCTAAAAGTCAACTGACTCCAAAACTGGTTCTTTGGCTCGGCTACAGATGTTTCAAAAACTAATCAGTTTTTATTGTAGCAAAGGGTGGTGCTTTTAAGTTGCTTGCCGGACCTAAGCCATTCTGTGTTGTATGAAAAAACAAATTTCCTGCAAGAACATCCAACTGGAAGAATTCATCGTATCTCTTCTGGTCAAACCTGCCAAAATCCATTTATGGCAGAATACACTTAAAAGACATCGAAATTCCTTCATTCAAAATCTAACTACTTACCTTCTCTACTACTACTACTACTACTAAAAAAAACTCCTCTAGAAGATTTTAGGAGCAGACCCTGTCTCCAGATTATGTCTCAAATGCGAAGGAACAAGACAAGAAGACTTTTTTAATCCAATTTTTTAATTTCAGAAACTAGACGATGTCTTATGTTTCTGAGTGTTCTTTTTCTTTGTATTAAAATTTCACAATATATCTCGCAAAATTCTCCCAAAATAAACTTACAGTTGCAAAAGAAAAACGTCGTTAAAAGTACAAAAGACATTTTGCAATTTAATCTTCTGAATCTAGATAAATATTAAGCTTACTCAGGTTGGCTTCACCGTTTTGGATGAACCCAGTCTACGCTCATAACGCTGTTCATCTCATCGTTGAATTTTCGTCGAAAAATTCAAAAGATCAATCGGAGTGTTTCACTTTCAAAACCACCAAGGACTTCGCTCTAAATGACACCGCATATAAAAATTGGAATATTAAGAATGAAAAGTTTTTCGAGAGAGGGTTTTACTTCTCAATTGCCTTCCTGATCCAAAGAGACTGCTTCCAACGATTGGTAAGCATAATTCTTCGTTTGATATCCATGCAGACGTAATTTTATGTGTTTACAGTGAATCCTATGCGTACGCAGGTTTTGTTGAATTCGTCCTCGTTCTCTGACCTCGTTTGATGACAGAATATTATATAAAAAGGATGACAGCTTATTAAACTCACACTACATTTACAGCTTCAAAAAAGTATGTAACCCTTACGAAAAAAGTTATTATCTGAGCAAAAACGCAGAATGGTTAAATGAGCCTTAAACTTGCACAAAAGAATTTCATTTATTAATTTATTTTCGATTAAAATTTAATAAAACAAATAATAACTCAATCTCCCACGTTATTTTACTCTTTTAAATAAAGTGTTTTCCAATAGGTATGATATGATTTTACAGTGGGATTTCGGCTATTTGTAGTATGTCTGATCTGCCATTTGTTTTTTATTGCATTCAGAAGTGTTTACAATTTCACCATTGGACCACCGTAAACGTCGTGAATTTTCTGATTTTGCCTTGGAACAACTTGAAAACGATAACGATTTTTTTAAGAAAATCATTTTTTCCGATTAGGCTCACTTTCATTTGACTGGTGCGGTAAATAAACACAACTGTCGATTCTGGTGCTATGAAAATCCACAAAATATTCATGTAAACCATTGCATTCACCTAAATTGACAGTTTGGTGTGGTTCTTGGGCTGGTGGAATCATCGGTCTGTACTTCTTTCAAAATGAAGCTGGTAACACCATTACTGTCAATGGAGAACGGTATAGATCGATGATAACCAACTTTTTAATGACGAAATTGGAAGAAGTTGATCTTGCCAACATTTGCTTTCAACAAGACGGGGCTACGTGCCACACAGCAAATGTTACAATTGAATTATTGCGAGAAAAGTTTGGAGATTCGATTATTTCAAGAAATAGTGATATTGAATGGCCTTCAAGAAGTTGTGATTTACCACCATTAGACTATTTCTTGGGGGGTTATTGGAAGTCATTGGTCTTTCAAAATAAACCAGATTCTCTTCTAGCTATACAAGTCAATATCGAACGTTCCATTCATAATATACGACTTGATTTAATGGAAAAAGTGCTCGAAAATTGGGTTCATCGAATTTGTTGCAGCAGAAGAAGTCGTGGCCATTTGAATGACGTTTTATTTAAAACTTAATTGTATTGATTAACAACAAGTGTGTTTTAAAAAAAAAAAAAAGAAATCATATCACTCTTATTAGAAAACCCTTTATTAAATTTAGTTTACCCTTTCTTTGGCGCTACAATAATCTTAAGACGGTTATGAATGAGAATCCACCAATTATTTGGTTGTTTCTTGATGTGCACTCTTGTGTACTCCTTTCCCAATTAAAACTGTGTCTACTTCATTTAACTTTGAAATCAGGCCTTTGCGACTGTTTGAGGAGACTATGCTGAAGGTTTTAATTATAAATCAGCCAAGTTTGGACAATTTTCTAAGAATGCTTCGGGTCATTGTCCTGGTTAAAGCGAAGAGTAACTTCTATTCATAATTGCCTTGCACTTTGGAATAAGTTTTTCTTAAGAATGTTGACAAACATCATTTTGTCAGCCCTACTTTCAATAAATTCAAACTTTCCATCTCAGATTAATTGACAGCCCATCTTCTTTTTTGTGATTGCGTAGATGGAAATAAGGCGGTTTTAATTTCACATATAACCTTCAAGTTCTCCGCCGTCGGCGTCGTTCAGATGAACCTGGGGGCTGCAATAAAAGAAGATGCCCACAGCGGGCCCATACCATCACATGCCCAGTTCAATTTTTGTATGTTGCTTTTTTTTATCAAAGCTCTGTATTTCAGAATGGTTTCAGCGGAACAATGTTTTCCAATTTTGGCATTTTACTAGACAAGTTGTGACGATAACTTAGAGTTTTGTTACACTTTCCGTACAATGTATCGTCATAAGGGGCACTAAATATTTTATTTGGAGCGATTCTCAAAATAAAAAGCGATGGGTCATACCTAGGGGTACGTAAATTTCGCAAATAAATAATCGTGATTTCGCATTTAAAAAAACCCAAAAAGAAAAATTTCGCATTTATTTCGCAAAAAAAAATTCATTGTTAAAAGCTCAACTAAAGGCTAACATTGTTGTAATTTCTACTTTTTCAACGTTCATTGTTTGCCTGCGATCAATTACGACAATGTTGTAGACACAAAAGTACCTCTCGGCATCAACACTATTGACAGGGCAATCGATAAACTTTTGAAAAACCACACTCATTTGTTGGATTTGGCACCATCTGTACCAACAATTTATCCAAGCTCTTTTGAGCTGCTGTCTTCACTTCAACATCATGCTTTGATCGATAGAGTTTTCGGGTGATAAAATATTCATTGTTTTTTCGCCAAAAGAGCCTTCACATTGACGCTGAAGAGACGACTTCAAATCTTCTAATTTACTCACAAAATGTATAATGTAATGTAATGTATAATGTGGTTGGTCTGTTTCTCATCCTTTTAATTCGTGCTACCTTCAAGAATATTATTCAAAACTGATCATTCTAATATCGTTTTTCATTGACGAAAAGAGTTAGTCCTTTTGTGAAAAGTTTTACTCCTTTCCCATTTTCCATGTTTCATTGAAAAAAAGAGTACATAGATCCTGAGTTACTCTAAACGCCAAAGATCTACTCCCATTTGGTTGGGAGATCTACTCTGAATTCACGCACACATGCAAAAAAATTTGTTCTGTCAAACTTTAAATGGAAAATTATTTGCTTATTTTCAATTTTTTGTGCCACCGTTGGGTTGAAAAAATTGCTATAAATTATGAGGAAACAAGTAAATATGAGAGTGACTATTATCTGTTTCCTAATCTCAAAAATGGCTTGGCGGTAAGAGATTTGTGAACAATAAAGAAGTAATCGAAGCTGTAAATGGGTATTTTGAGGAGCTTGACGAATCAGTCCATAGAGATGGCATTATTAGACTAGAACACCGCTATGACAAATGTATCCGCCTTGGAGGAGATTATGTTGAGAAATAAAAAAAAAAATTCTTAAAAACGTTGTTTTTCTTGGTCAGGCCGGAAACTTATCAATCCACCCTCGTAAGTTAAAATTCAGTGATTTGCTGAAGAAAAAAAATTACAAAATATGAAAATATGAATTCTTATAGTGAACATCAATTTAACATCAAATACCAACAAAAAACCTAAAAACATGTTCCATTGAAAGGAGTAGTTCTCGATTTGAGAGTTAATCTATCGAATTTCAATGAAAAACGCTATAAGTGATAGGCGCAGGAAGAACAGTTTTATCACCAATTTCTGCTGTCACAATGGAAAATGAATTGTTTTGCTTTTTTTAAGTATAAAATCAAGTTTTAAAATAAAAAACATTAGAGGGTTAGTTAAAGTTCAAATCTTTGTTAAACTTTCTGCATTTGTACTTTTGCGATAACTTTTTCTTTATTTAGGAGCTGCATATATTTATTTGAACTTTTAAATAGAGAGTGTGTCAAATATGCTGTCATCCATTGTATATCGTTTTACACTTTTATAAATATTAAAATCTTCCGGTGTTGGTGTTTCAGTTTTCTACGATCCTTTTCATGTTATTCCTTTACTTATTTATTTTAGCCATATAAAATTCGTACGACTCTGCATAATTTACACTGCTTCTTGCTAAAGAATCCACCTAAGATATCGACCTAGCCTTTCGACAAAACGACACTGTCGAAATACAATGTTTTTTTTTTTTTTTTTGAAACGCCAAGATCATCAATTTTTGGTCGATTTTTTTAGTAAATAGATGAACGGATTGTTTATTACTCAAGAGTTGGTGGTTCGAACCCCAATAAGACTCACTGAACACTGAAGCTTTTGAAGTTACGATTGCACATTTTCATGAAAAGTCAAAATAAGACCATTGGAACTTGTACATAGAAAATGTAGCAAGTCCATTGGTCACACTTAGTAACCATTTTTACTTGGCAGGTTATAGTGCAGGGACTGTAAGCATTTCTGGAAAAAAGTGAGTAGCTAAAACTAAGCTTTAACTAAAGGACCAGTTTAGAAGAAATATGTACATTCGATCCTGCCTTCATTCGATTTCTTATGCCAAAATATCTATGGACATAAACGAAACTTTGGCAACCATAAGAAACAATGTTGCTGTCAAGTGTTTATGTAATTACATTGAAGTAGCCATCCCCCGTTTGGTTTTTAAGAGATGAATTACTTGGAACTGAGTTTCATTTCGATTTTTAAGTTAATACAAAATACAACTAAAGAAATAATATGGAAATTATGAACATTGTCACGAACATCTTTTTAGGAATGAATGAATAAGCCTCATAACTAATAAATCATGAAAGGTAATTATTATAATGTAACAGACTCTATCAAAAACTCATTTCCTTTCAAGCAAAAGACAACAATGGAAAGGAAATAAATCCAAACATTTCTTTCTTTGGGAGACTTCAGTGGGAAATTATTTATTTTCTGTTTTTGAAATTAAATTAAAGTTTCCCGATGTTTTGACTGGGTTTTGAATTTAGCTGACTCTATACGCATGTTGTTATTTTTTTCTTCTTAAATTAAAATTTTTTTACGAATAATGTGCTTCTTTTTTGTAAAATCGGAAAAGAACGTTCTTTCTCATCGATGTCCTTATAAGAATGCTAATTTTGGAGGATAACATAATTTTTTGTGTAATGCTAAATCTGAAAGTATGAATGACTCCAATTCAAAAACTTTGAGTATGCTCTATCTGACTTTAAACTTGCGCTATTGTGTGTTACGCTTAAACTGCCAAACATGCAGTTTGCAAAAATACGCTTGCATCGCCCGCCGCCGCGCCACCTTTGTAAAAAAAAAAACGATACATTTGATAACTTTTTGCTATATGATAATGACCAGCTCTGCTCAATTTACACACATGTATTGTATACACTTCTCTGTAAACTACTCAAATTAATGAAAAGAAACGCTCTGCAATTCGAATCATATTGAAATCTGCGCCAGCTTATCTTATTTCAGCGTTTTTGATCATAAAATAGAATAGACTATACCGAATTGGAAAAAATAATTGAAACTGTACATAAGAAATAACACAAAAAACATATAACAAAACAATAAAACTGTTGTTTTAATATTCTTTGTACCGTTGTCTTGTTGTATTTTGGTTTTCATCTGGTAGACTTGGTGATAGGATATTTATCTATTCTTAAGAAAAGCTTTAATACTGCTGCTGGCTGTGTATATGTGTCTACTATCTGTCTTGAGTATTATTAATTGCTGTTTAAGAATGGATCTATATGCCTAGTGTTAAAAATGTTAAATGTTAAAAAAGAAAAAGAAGTTTTTTGATTTTGATTTTTGATTTTTGTATTTTGTTTTGATGAACCTAACAAGATGTACCATTTATGTACTTGTTGCTTTGAGTTTTACTTTCTTGTCAATGAGCAATCTGTAATATACGTATACATTTTCTATCATTAAAATTTTTTGAGTTTTTCATTTTAAGAAAATATATACAATGTAACAGACATGAAAATTATAATATTCTTAACAAAATTTTTATATTCTTAAAACTCTAATTACTCTTTTGCTTTATCTTTCTCTAGCCAAAGGTTGTGTTTGGTGTGCATATATTACGCAGCTCAAGGATCAATGCTTTCACTCTATCAGACACACACACACACACTCACACACCCACACTCGCGCCAAACCCATGCTCGTACAGTTCTTGTATAAACGACACCATGTGTGTGGAGGTTGATTACAATTCCCATCGTTGCTTGATTGTAATCGTATTTTGAATCTTTTCAGTCACCAGGACTCATTTTGCATTTAAAAGTCTTTTGAATTCTTGTATATATGAAACTCTACCTACTTGCGAAGCTTTTAATCAGTTTAATATATTTTTTGATTATACATTCGCAGAAGTAGTCAAAAAATAATCTGCTTCTTGGTGCCACAGACGTCGGGTCGATAATCGAATTAGCTCAATAATATTCGCTCGTTATATTTGTTTCAATATTAAAAGTTCTTCTTTTTTATTTTTATTTTTATTGAAGAAACGCACTGTCAGCTTTTGTACTTCAAAGAGACCAATTTGGTTATAATCAATTTTGCGCTTTAGGGGTTTCGGGTATTTGCTTTGATGCAATCGCATTGCTATGTATGTGTGTTTGTTTTATTTGTTCTTTCTGTAATTTGTGTTTATGGAAACTGGAAATACTGTTTTTAATTTTGTTTTCTTACTTAACTTTTTCTCCGTAATTATTTCACTAAATTTTATTTTGATAAAAGGTCTTTTCAGATAAATCAGTAAAGCAGTCGTAAAGTGTTGAATTTAATTTTATATTAAATTCAGTCGTTGTCTTTACTTACCTGAGCATCACTAAACTTGCATAAAAGGTTAAAGATAAATCAAACTAAATTTACCGATTTAATTAACTTCAGATTATGTTTATTCTAAGCCAGCAGAGTTTAATGAACTATAATTTTATATTTGATTTTAGTTTGTTGAAACTCTCTAGAATATTCTATCTACTTACTTACTTACATACTTAGGTGGGCATTACAGTTCGGGGTGAACCTGGGCCTCAACCAACATCCTTCTGTAACGACTTCGGGCGAGCTCTCTCCAGTTTTGTGCTCTAAGTCGGTTGAGGTCTTCATCCACTTGATTGCGCCACCTAAGACTAGGTCTTCTCCTTCCGCGATTACCCTGCAATGTACTTTCGAAAACCCGACGAGCCGGAGCGTTTGGGACCATCTACTCTGCATGGCCCAAACATCGCATCGTAGCCTCGCGATGCGTACTCTTCTGGCTATGCCCATGTCGCAGTACAGCTCATACAGCTCGTTGTTGTATCTTCTTCTCCACACATTGTCTTCGCATACGGGACCAAAGATCATTAGGAGAATTTTTCTTTCGAAACGACCAAGGGTTTCCTCATCCGCTTTCGATAAAGTCCATGCTTCCGCGCCGTAAAGCAGGACTGGGATGATCAAGGTCTTATACAAGGTCACCTTGGTTTTTCTAGAGAGGGTTTTGTTTCTCAATTGCCTTCTTAACCCAAAGAAACAACGGTTGGCAAGAGTTATTCTCCGTTTGATCTCCGCACTGATGTTGTTGTCCACACATTGTCTTCGCATACGGGACCAAAGATCATTCGGAGAATTTTTCTTTCGAAACGACCAAGGGTTTCCTCATCCGCTTTCGATAAAGTCCATGCTTCCGCGCCGTAAAGCAGGACTGGGATGATCAAGGTCTTATACAAGGTCACCTTGGTTTTTCTAGAGAGGGTTTTGTTTCTCAATTGCCTTCTTAACCCAAAGAAGCAACGGTTGGCAAGAGTTATTCTCCGTTTGATCTCCGCACTGATGTTGTTGTCCGTGTCTAAAGCGGATCCTAGGTAGACGAAGTCCTGTACTACATCGAAGTTATGTCTGTCTATTGTGACGATTTGTCCAATTCGTCGATGTTCTGTGTCCCTGTTTGATGACAGCATATACTTCGTTTTGCCCTCATTAACCATCAAACCCATTTTTGCCGCTTCTGTTTCAATACTCGCAAAAGCACCTATGACATCACGCTTTTTTCTTCCCATTACGTCAATATCGTCTGCGTAGGCGAGTAATTGTACAGACTTTTGAAAGATTGTTCCTCTGGTGTTGACGTTTGAGTTTCTTACAATCTGTTCAAGTATGATGTTGAAGAAATCGCATGACAGTTTGTCGCCTTGCCTAAAACCTTTTTCGACATCAAAGGTTTCGGTGAGTTCTTTACCGACCTTGACGGAGCAGCGTGAATTCTCCAAAGTCATCCTGCATAGTCGTACGAGTTTTGCAGGGATGCCGAAACTAGACATGGCTCTGTATAGCTCGTCTCTGTAAATACTGTCATACGCGGCCTTGAAATCGATAAAAAGATGGTGAATATCGATATTATGTTCTCGGGTTTTTTCCAAGATCTGCCGTAATGTGAAAATTTGGTCTATTGTGGACTTCTCTGGTCTAAAACCGCATTGATAAGGACCTATCAAGTTGTTGACGTGGGGTTTCAGACGTTCACATATTACAGCAGACAAGATCTTATAAGCGACGTTAAGGAGGCTTATCCCTCTGTAATTGGCGCAATTGTGAGGGTCTCCCTTCTTTAGGATCGGGCATACGATACTGAGGTTCCATTCATCGGGCATGCTTTATTCCGACCATATCATGCAGATCAGCTGGTGCATGCTCCTTTCCAACTGGTCTCCAGCTGCCTTGAAGAGTTAGGCATCAAGGCCGTCTGCACCTGCAGTCTTATTTGATTTAAGTTTGCATATGGCAAGCTTAACTTCCTCTAGGTCGGGAAGACGGCCTTCTTGGTCATCATCCAAGCTGAATGGGGCAATCTGCCTGACAGCGGAATTTGTGTCCTCATCGCCGTTAAGCAGTCTGCAGAAATGATCTTTCCAGATCCTCAGTAGCGACTGTGACTCTATAACTATGTTTCCCTGCTGGTCTTTACAGGCTTGAGTTCGGATCTTTTTACCTTTTCGTAAAACTTCCGAATCTCGTTCCTGTCATGGCACCTCTCTATTTCCTCAAACGAGCGCTTCTCATGCTGCTTCTTTTTCTTTTTGAGAAGTCGGTGTTCTTCCCTTCTTTTCTCCTTATAGATCTCGTTATACTGATCGTAGGCAGCCCTTGTTCGTTGTTGCATCAGCATTTGTCGTGCTTTTTGTTTGGCTGCATTTGCCTGCCTGCATTCTTCATCGAACCATGGGTTTCGTTTTGGTGGCCGAGTGAAACCCAGAACCTCAGAGACAGCGGCTCTGATGGCTTTTTGGCATTGCTGCCACTGGTCTTCAATGCTTAATGCTGGTGGCATGGGATTCAAGGATAATTGAAGGGACACTTGATTGGAAAAGGCATTGGCAATCTCTTGCGATAGTAGCTTTCCGACGTCATATCTCTTCACAGGCGTTAGTTCGTGCAGGTCGTGAACAAGATATCCTCATTCGTACCTTGGCTACAACAAGGTAGTGGTTCGAGTCAAAGTTGACCCCTCGGAAAGTTCGGACATCAACACACTGGAAGAGTGCCTTGCGTCGATCGCGACATGGTCAATTTGGTTGACGGTTAATTGATCGGGGGATCGCTATGTGCCTTTATGAATTTTGAGATGCGGGAAGCGTGTACTACTTACAACAAGATTTAGCTGTTGGCTTGAAGCTGGCCTTAAATATGCCTGACTAATAACTTTTAAGTAAAGAATCTAATTTATTAACATAACCTCAAAAATAATTACAAACTTATAACTACAACGCATATTGTGCATTCTTGCTCCTAGTATGCATATTTCCAACTCAGTTTCTATGCCAATTCTGCAACTATGTCCACGTAATTATGCACTCGTATGTAATCATAACAGTTTAATTTACCCTATAAAAACCCAATTTTATTTATTGTTATTAATTTCTAGTACATGAAACATCAACGCAATGCAGTCATGCTTCACAGTTTTATCTAAAATCAGTAAAACACCTCAATTTAAATAAAACTTCATGGTAAATGTATCACAAAACATTTTCTCCAAAAAAAAACAAGTCAATAGAACTTTTAAAACCATTTTACTCAATTAGCTAGAGTCGTGGCATATATTTCAATAACTCTACTTCCATTTAAATATTTACCGTCCTCCTAGTCGTCCTTTTTGCGGTATGAATATTGACACAATTTAAATTGAATTCTGTAGCCGAACCTGTCCGTCCCCAAAAACAATTTAATCGAAACTATTTTGTTTCTGTGCTCTTTGTTAAAGTTGGTTTCCACACCCACTAACTTTTTTACACACTAAATTGAAATCCGAATCAAGGGAAGATATTTATTCAAAATACAATAAACAAGAAGAGAGGAACTTTTCAATCAACAAAACATCAGAGCCCGTCTTTTCCAAACAGCCGCAAGTGTACAGTGGAAATGCTTGTGCTTGTGGTTCTTGCCAAACTTTATTTCTCACCCATCCTTCAAAAACATTTTCCAAAAACAAAACCAATGTTCAATTACAAATTTTCAGCAAAAAAAAAAAAAAGAATCAACCAAAAAGAATTAAAACAACAAAAATAACTAAGAAAACAAAAACCACCAATGTGTAATTTTTCAGAGCTTTATCACTTAAGTTCAAAACAACTCACGCACCTCCTGGCGATACATTAGTTCATAAGGGCGATGTCCTTACATCATTGTATTTTATAGCACGTGGATCTATAGAAATCCTTCGAGACGATGTAGTTATGGTAATTTTAGGTAAGTGCTTTTATGATCACAAACGAAAATTAATTTATTAATTCCTCTCTCAACTAATTGTTATCCATATATGTTTTGATTTATTTCCATTTTGGTGAAATTTACAGGAAAGGACGATATTTTCGGTGAAAATCCCTGTATATACTCAACAATTGGAAAATCTAATAGCAATGTACGAGCGCTTACTTATTGCGATTTGCATAAGATTCATCGCGAGGATATGCTCGATGTGCTTGATCTCTATCCGGAATTTTATGACAGTTTTGTAAATAGTTTAGTGATAACGTACAATATGAGAGATGTGAGTATAGAAGAGATTTGATTTGAAAAATAATGAACGATATAATTTTTATTAAATTATGTGCTCAGATAAATGTTTAGTAATAATATGACAGAGTTGTAATTTGCAAAATTAACTTTAACCATTTTCTTGAGTAACAATTTTGGTAAATCTTTTCTTGTTATGTGTTTTCCTATAAATAAATTTTGACTAGTATTATTAGAGACCATAAATTAGTTGTAGATAGTTTTTTTCGAACATCAGAAAGGACCTTAAGTACCTACATAGTCGTGTCTTTGCATATAAATATAAATATTTGCTTATTAGTTTGTCACCGAAGATTTTTTCTACCATTCACCGATTCTGACGATGCTTGGGTTACTTATTTTGCCGCCATTTGCAAAGGTTTTCAAGTTCTAGCCCAAGCCGTACAGCAGGTGATATAAGGTCCGTTCGTTGAACTTTCCCCGGGGTTGACCCAGGTTGTCTTGACAACCCTATGAATTGTAAAAAAACCTGTGTTTTCCAGTTATCAAAAAACGCTATACCACAAATCACCACACATCCCTTTCATTAAAAAAAATACATTCCATTTAACAGCCCTCAACTCGCCACAGCAAAAAGCTAGGGCGAGTTGATGGAAAACCTAGGTCAACCCTAGGGCTCAAAAAACACCCAATTTGACAACGCTTTGTGGCGACTCCAGGGCGACCCTAGGGCTTCAACGAACAAACCTATTAGTAACAGTAGGTGTTTATCGTTAAGGTTATTATCAGCAGTTAATTCTCTTGCTAAAACACACTCATTAAGTTGTTGCGGAAAACAACTTAATAAGTAAAGGTTTTCAATTACAAAACTAGGTGGCGTTCTAGTTTTTTCAAAAAATGTTTGTATTTCCTTCAAGTTGTAACAACTTCAGACTATGTCAAAAAGAAAACACTAAAACATGTTGGTAGTGAATGTTTTGCACCAGATTATATTTAGAACTTGCTAAATTTCATCAACAGCGTCTATGATGCTTCCTTTTTAGCATTCGTAGTCTGAAAATGTTACGATGGGCCTTGTGATAGCGACCGGTGGGGTTGGTTTAGTTCATAAACATTTTTGAACATAAAGTTGTTCTGTTCATAAGTCGGAACCACATCATCGAAAAATTCGGAGAGATTAGTTGTAATTTTAACAAAAATTAATCATAATAGAGAAATGCCCCGAAGCACACATTTTCTTGGAATGAAGTTCCTTGATGAGCTTTTTTTCTTCAAAAAACAACATAAAAATGTATGTAAAGGGTCCGCCAAATAACTTTTTTTTTTAAAACAGGGCGCAAAACATCGATGGTAGCTTCGGCTGTGTGGCAGTGTGGGACGTAGCGCCGTCCTGTTAAAACCAAATGTTGCCAATATCCTCCTCTTCAATGTTTGGTAAAAAAATTCGTTCAACATGGTATCGAGCCATTAATTGAAAAAAAAAACCTTAGATGGCGGACCCTTTATTTCGTGTATAAACAAAAGTGGAGTCCCATTACAAACATGAAATTTAATACTGCTGAACAACTACAAGCTATGAAAGACACACCAACGGGGATATCGTAAAGGTAGAAAAACGTAGTCGGCTTAATGTAGATGACAAATGACAGATGCCAAATGATAATTGAAAGATGATAGATGACAGATGACAAATGACAGATGACCTTTTCATGTTCTTTGAAAATTTTTGATGACGCAGCAATTATCCCATTATTTCGTTTAGACAGTAGATGTTGTTCATGTTAGTTCCAAATACCAATTGTATGTGTGTGCTTATGTCTTTCCGAGTACATTCTGTTTATCACTGCGAAAAATTGATTCCAGTTCGATTCTCTCTATGGACGATAGCATTTTTTTAAGATGAGGCCTTGTGATTGTCAACAACATCATTTTCTTGTTCTTATTTATTATGACTAAAAGCGGTTTAAATAGTTTGGGAATCTGATCCTGGGGATATTGAGCTTCTGCTTACGCATTATGTACATTAGGGTGGGTCAAAAAAATCAAATTTTTTTTTTTTTTGATCCGACACACGAAAACTTGTTCTTTGGTACCTCTAGAAAGTACTTACAAAATTTGAGCTCTTAATATTAACGGGAAGATGATGCTCATCGTAGTTTTCCATTTTCAGTTTAGTGTCATATAAAAATGGTCATATCTTTTTAAAAATAGATTGTTCAACCAGTCGCAAAAACAGTATTGATAGGAAATTAAACGGTCTACAAAAATGATCTCTTATACTTTTTTCATTAATCTAACCATTTAAAAGATATTCAAGGTCAAAAATTAAAGTATTTTAAAGAAAATAACTTTT
This sequence comes from Melanostoma scalare, assembly GCA_949752695.1. Taxonomy (NCBI): domain Eukaryota; kingdom Metazoa; phylum Arthropoda; class Insecta; order Diptera; family Syrphidae; genus Melanostoma; species Melanostoma scalare. The sequence goes on along the minus strand of OX456984.1, from coordinate 22,023,563 downwards.
TTGTTTTGAATTTTGTACCTCACTTAAAAATAGTTATTATCAAATGAGCATCAACTATTTCAATAGAAAATTGAACGTTCTACAAAAAAGGTATTTTGTTGTTAATCGATTACTCTAACCATTTAAAAGATATTCGCAGTAGAATTTTAATTCCTACTAGTTTTAATAATTTCTTAATAAATATTTCCAATTTATCTACTTAATATATGAATTTTGAAAATATTCATGTGAACTTGAGTTTATTCCAAAAAAATTATAGTTTGCAAGTTATGTCGTATCTTTTGTTTGAGAATATATTTCATATTTTCATTGGACTCAATTTTTTAACGATATTTTTTGCAGTAGATCATAAATTACCTTAAAATTTGTAAATTAAACAGATAAACTTGAAATATTAATTAAAAAACTATTAAAATTAGTGGGAGTTGCAATTCTGCTGCGAATATCTTTAAATTTTTTTTTTAATAGATGTATTGGAAATATTTATTAAGAAATTATTAAAACTAGTAGGAATTAAAATTCTACTGCGAATATCTTTTAAATGGTTAGAGTAATCGATTAACAACAAAATACCTTTTTTGTAGAACGTTCAATTTTCTATTGAAATAGTTGATGCTCATTTGATAATAACTATTTTTAAGTGAGGTACAAAATTCAAAACAAAAAAGTTATTTTCTTTAAAATACTTTAATTTTTGACCTTGAATATCTTTTAAATGGTTAGATTAATGAAAAAAGTATAAGAGATCATTTTTGTAGACCGTTTAATTTCCTATAAATACTGTTTTTGCGACTGGTTGAACAATCTATTTTTAAAAAGATATGACCATTTTTATATGACACTAAACTGAAAATGGAAAACTACGATGAGCATCATCTTCCCGTTAATATTAAGAGCTCAAATTTTGTAAGTACTTTCTAGAGGTACCAAAGAACAAGTTTTCGTGTGTCGGATCTAAAAAAAAAAAATTAAATTTTTTTGACCCACCCTAATGTACATACATACATATGATCTCAAAATTTTAAATCAAAATTCATACATAACTTTATTCTCTCAAACTTTTCGCAGTGTAAACTTAGTGTTCGATTTCGATTCATGCGAAAAGCTTTATTTTGATTGAAATGAGGAAATTTCCACTAAAACTAGCAAATGGTCGAAAGGCACTCAGAGTTTGTGAAAAATAATCAAGTTCCTTAGACGCAATTACAAGGATCTTGATGTATTCTTTAACACATTGACTGCAATAGCTATCATATTTGATGGCCAGTTATGTTTTCAGTGGGGCCGTGGCTATCAAATATGATAGCCAGGTATGCTATCATAAAATGATAGGAGTATCAAAAAGGGTAGCTACTAGGGAGAAATCTCAATACAAATTAAAAACTCTGGCACCCTGTGATGTGCTAGGTAAACTTGGTTTGGGCAAACTGGATATCACATATCATAGCCTTGGCCTCCGACGGAAAGGTAGAAGTCTAACTTATTGTGCTGTTCCATGGATATCATATTTGATGGACAGGCAAAAGTCCCTCCCAAGGTTTCCCAGGACAACACAAATATAAATATTCATATAAAAATATATATTTATGCAATAAAAATTTACAATATAGCAAAAAACGTTATTGGCACCCAGTGAAATATACCGAAAATTGGCTTGGCAGTCAATGTGTTAAGGGGATCATCCCATGCGACGCCGACGGCCTGTTTTTGAGGAGTTTTCTTAGGACTTTTTTTCTACGACCAGTAAATTTATAGAGCCTTAAATTTATTATCATTTGTGAACATATATATCTACAGTAAAAATGTAATTTTTCAGTTAAAATTTATCAGTAGGACATGAGTTACAGCGCTCTGAACACTCCCGCCTCGAAAAAGTGGACTTGCACTTCCTCCACGATTGCGTCTGATTGGCTTATAAGAAACGAATTCAATTAGTGGCGTTTTATTTTGAAGGTCTAAATGCATGGAATAAACTATCATCAAATGATTGTACCAAAAATTAGACTTTTGGCAGACATTTGAAAAAAAAATCCAAATTTTTGGTTTTTGTTTTTGGCTTTAAAAAACGGTCAGGCTGTTTTTGAGATATGATGGAGGAAAGTTTGAAAAACACAGTTTCAAGAAAAACGCATTCAAAGTTTCAAATCCGCTTCAGGGTACGAAGCTAGGGAAGATCTTCTGACTGCTGTATCTTTAAAACGAATTTGAATTTTTCAAAATCACTTCACTAACCTATTCATTCTATAAAAGCAATTAACATCACATGGAATAACCCCCTTAAGCATGAGTAGATATAAGTTTCTTCAGGAAACTCGGACTTTTTAATGGCAAAATGAATCTGTTTACATTAAATGAAAAGGGGATTTTGCATTCAAGTTTAAGAAAATTGTTTATACGGAGGTGTCTTGCAACTCCTCATAACCTTTTTCCTATTGAATCAGCTATGGTTAGAATATAGATTAATTTTTCTTTGTGTGAAAGCTTCTTGGAATAGTCTTTGAATGCATATGCTGACGTTATTATAAATAAACACGTATAACCAAGAAAAAATTCACATGTTATAAAATGCAAACCTTCGATAAGTGCCTGCCAATTCCAAACCACTTAATTTTACCACTGTGCCTAGTCGCTTTTTAAAGCATCTTTCATAAAACAAAAACAATGTTTATGTTGAGTTCGGATTCATAGAGATGACTTCTTGAAATCGTAATGGGTCAGTGGTTCAGGACACAATGAAGCATAAAATTACTCTAACCTTCATTCAACCTTCTATTTTCGTAAACCAGTCATATGCAGGCTAGTGTAGAATTGATCCTGGTTAATCCTTTTACGTTTTTAGAAACTATAGCGTTAATTTTTTTCTAAGTCCAATTCCAAATAAAAAGTAGAACTCTTTGAGAGCAATAAATTCGAATTTGTATTTGCTTGCCGATAATAAAAAAGTATATATTATTACTAAATGTTAACCACTACCACTTATTTACAGAGTTTACCGTTATTATTGTTGTTTCTTTTTTCTTTTCTTTCGTTTTATGTAATTAAAAAAAAAAATACTATAAATATAAATATAAAAATCTGGATGCTTGGAAAAACTGTCTCTACCGCAAAAAAAAATAAATAAATACTAAAACCAAACCACAATATCAAACCAATTCGGCTTTTGAAAAAAAAAAAAAATTAAATTACTTAAAACAAAACGATTCAAAACAAACCAACACCAATGCACGCAGGAAGAACAAGCTGGTGTAGAGGTTAAACATAGATACATGAGAGCCACATCACATGATAGAGACAGAAGTACTAGTGATACTAGATCAATTAGGCTGTAAGTACTTTTTTGACTGTCAATTTACCTAACTAACTTTTTTTTCAATGTTTTTGGATTTCGTTTTACTTTGAAATTTTATGAATAAAAGTTTTCGTTATTAGTATAAATGTGTTTTTTGGTTTTCATTTTGTGTACATATAAATTGTTTGAAGCTGAGAAAGTTGTAGTTGAATTTCAAAATCTGAGAACTCTAACCCTAACCGTAGTCTGTGTTTAAGAATAAGCTGATAAATTGTTTTGAAATCTTACAGAACTGGAGTTCATAATCGACCTTGCAAGGCGAACATTTGTGATAATCCCAACGAGAGGCTGTCGCCAGGCGTTCTCAGTGATACCGACAAGGATATCACAATAGCGAGTAACGGTAAACCACACTATCCACGTACAGGTAAACTAACACTATACCCTCTTAACCAATTGTTTCGTATTTTAGTAATATTTTTGTATATCTTATAAAGTTACAATAAAACTAATTTTGTTTTTTCTTGTTTTTGCATTTCCAAAATTTAAACAAACGTTTTGTACTCATGATGTACACTTTTTTTTTGCACCAACCATACGAATAAATAATTCGAAATCTAAAAAAAAATGCCATTTAACCAAAACTAAAACACTAATAAATACAATTTTTGTTTTCTTTGTTCAAAAATAAAACCAAACACAAAAAAATTAAATCTAAACAAAATTCTATATAAAATAAAAAAAATTTAACGAAAAAACATTGATTTACTTTAAACAAAAAATGGTAAACCAAAATTAAAAATTCTTAGGACTGTACATGAAACGAAAAAGTCAACAATATCATCAATACGATCAGAGAACACTTAAAAATGTCTTCAGCATTCCAAATGGTGCTTATATGTTTTTGATTTTTTGTATTTTATACTTCTATATGTATGTGTGTGCGTGCGTGTGATTATAACTAACTGACTGTGTAATCCTATTTTCGGTGTTCATATTTACATATATGCAGCGTTTTGTGCAGTTTCTCGGTTGAAGAAATGAAATAAGAGCTCTGTTGGGGAGCTAAAAAAGGATTTTTGAGGCTCTTTTTTTTTTTGTAATTCTACTATGAGTGGATTCATGTTTAGCCACTTCAGGAGCATTCTTTGTAACATTCTACAAACACTGCAATTAGTACAACAGAAGAAAGATTCAAGGACTTATATGCTTAGTCTACAAAAATGTTTCTTTAGGAATTTCTAGGACTATTTTGCTTATATTGAAATTTTAAGATGGTTCTTTCAGTATTGGCATTTAATGGCATTTTATGTTCAAAAGCTTGTAACCGATAGGTATGAGTATTTTTAGACTGAATCCATGACAGGAGAGTGCTTGTTGTTAGTTTTTTTTAAGGACTATTGAACATATTTCGCTGGTGATCCTGTCAAAGTTGGTACTTACATACGAGTACCAACTGAACAAGCAGAGTTATTTTGGTAAACAATTTCCATCTTCAGGAGACTTTACCAAGACTTGTCTCGACGCACTTGTTGCTCACTTCTCACTGACACATTAAATTCATAATGCAGGCCTGCAGTTAAAGCCACAAGAAACTTTTCAGTGAATCTTCTGTTCTAATGCTGCATACAACTTATTTCTCATTCCCTATATCCTAAATTTGTGACTGTCACTTGTCACACAATTTAGAAATGGTGCACCTATCGAAATACTTCTCCAATTTATTTCGGATAACATCGGAAAAAGAATAATTAATAAATAAATAAATGGGGTGGCGCAACAGAATGGGGAGTCTAGGGCATTTCTCACAGCCATGCCTCGTGAGGGAATGGAAGGGACCTACAATTTTCTTCCGATTCCGAACGGCTTATCGAGAAAGCCCTTTTCATGACAATGAATTTACTATCGCAAAATAAACCAACAACCTCCCGCATAACTGGCAAACATTCTGACATAAAGTTAGACTTTGAACTCACGTTTCCGTGGCAATATGTCAATGAAAAATAACCTACTTCACTCGACGATAACGTATAGCTGAATTGGATCATTGATTGCGACGAGTCTTACCGTGTGCAAGATTGTATGTAAAAAATGACATTAATGTTTTAAAGACTTTAGAATGCCATACTTCTCTATCTGTCCCTCACGCAAATTTCATTTTATTCCCCAATCGACAACAGGACTTAGTAACATCTATTTATTGTAATGTACAACAAATAACTCTAGTGATTCATCCCTTTCCCCATTATTTCCTTCATCGTTTTTGAAAGGAGCTAAGTTATTGTTAAACACTGGCTCAGGTTAGGTGGAAGTGGCTGTCAGCCAATGAGTACATTGCCTGACACACTTAGGTGGCAAGGGCCCATTGTGATACCACAGAGATCAGTAAGTTAATCACCTACTGATCTCAGAAGCCCGATGTAAGATTAACGAGTTGATCACTTATTAATCTTCCATTACGGGACTAGCCGGTTAATCACCTGCTAGTCGAACCACGCGGAACTTTTAATGTACATATTTCGAAAGACTTTTAGGGTCTATGTAAGCTAAGTCGCTAGTATCATCGAAGAAGAATTCACCGAGATAAGTTTTCCTCCTATGAAGTAGTGCAGGGCATTAGCAAAGAAGGTGTTGAACGGTTTCTTCCTCCTCCTCGTCCATGCAGCTTCTGCAGAATTCATTGGAAAGCATACCAAGTCTTTTGGCTTTTCTCCCTATTTGACAGTATCCCGTAAGAACACCTATGGCAGAACCTAGATACAGGCGGTTCAGGGCTAACAAACTCTTCGAGCGTTTTGAGTCTACACACGGCCAAACTTTTTGGTTGCAAGGCAGTTGTTACTCTCAGTCCATCTAGTGTTTGTTATCCCCGAAGTGTCTTGTTTAAGTAGGACTTTACATGTACCGATAGGTGCACCTATGTTGTTCCATTCTAAGCGTAGGGAAGTGGTCGTTCCCTTTTTGGCTAGTTCGTTTGCCATACAGTTGCCTGGTCTGTCCCTGTGCCCTGGCATCCATGAAAGGTGAATGTTGAACTGATTTGACATCTCCCTCAGAGACATCTGACACTGGCTTAACAAAAGAAGCAAACCTAAGTCAGGACAGTAATAATTAGACCAAAAAGATCTAACGTATCGCAAGTTAAAGAGCAGGACCTCGTAGCCATCTTTTGGCATCTTCAGTGTACTTTTGTTGTTCTGTACATTTTGTAGAAAAAGAAAAAGTTTAAAGTATTTAATATACATGCCAGGTTGCTGCATTTTCTGCAAAACATGCTTAAATTACTTACGAGGTCCTGCACTGCAATTACGATATGTACGAGGGCAGCCCAATAAGAACTTAGCCTACAAAAGAGAAACGAAAATTTTGGAAAAATGTTGATTTATTTTTCAATATAATCTCCTTTTAGTTCGATACACTTGACCCAGCGATGCTTCAACTTCTTTAACCCATCTGAAAAATACGTTTTCTCGAGTTCTTCAAAGTAGGCCTCCGTGGCGGTGATGACCTCCTCATTCGACACAAATTTCTGCCCGGCAAGTGATTTTTTCAAGTTTGGAAATACGGTGGATGGGGCAATAGTTCATAGCCCAGCTCGACCAATTTAGCAGCGGCTCTGAAGTGGTCACACGGTTGCGTTTGTTGTCTGGAGTGAGCAAACTCGGCACCCGTCGCGCCGACAGCTTTCTCATGCCCAAAATTTCATGCAGGATATGACCCACGCGGTCTTTCGAGATGCCTACTATCTCAGCTATCTCGCGCACCTTCAATCGGCTCGGTGGTCTGCCAATACGAGATCGTGGATTTTTGTCACATTGTCTTCCGTGGTAGCCGTTTTCGGGGCACCTGGGCGTGGCTCGTAAAAAACCGACGTGCAACCACGTTGAAACTCGTTGAACCAATTTTTGACGGTCGCCATCGAAGGAGAAGAGTCACCGTACACAGCATCCAACTGCTCTTTGATTTCGTTGCGTGATTGATTTCCCTTCCAAAAACAAGAATCGAATCACTGACCGATATTGCTTTTTTTCCATTTTTCTAAAATCCACTGACACGTTTGCTTCTACACGCAGTTAAAACAAAACTACGAGTCCAATTTGGCTGAAATTTCGACAGTAGCCTTCTACAAAAAATAGTACACTTCTTTTGCGATAGTGGCGCTATTGGGCGGAGCGGCTAAGTACTTATCGGACTGTTACGGCACTAGATTGCTCAATAGCGTGAGTGGAAATGGCGAACTCATATGATTCAGTCCCGTATTACTCATTAACGTGCGCGGTAATTCGACCTCTGGTTTGCTTATTTCATGTAACGTAAAATACACATTCTGTTAGAAAATATTTCAAATTACTTCTGTTCCAAAATGCGTTTCACCCAAATGCACGCTGCTACAAGTGCTAAACATTTAGATGCCCCACAACCTCAAAAATGCACATCACCAAAAAATTCCTCATTATAAATATTTTTAACGATTCGTTGCATGATCCGAATATATTTTTTCTAAGTCTTTAAAAAGATTTGCCAGCCCAACATTACGTTACACACTTGCACCAGAACCAATTACGTCTTATCCTTTTTCCAATCTACTACACTCACGAAGTGTTTATTCAGATCTGAGATAATTAAATACAAACCAACCAAATACCATCTTCTTTTTATCAGTTTTCTGTCTTAAGACATATACCTTTAATTAGTCTCCCAACTTTGACGTACCAATCACCGTAATAACTAAGGATACCATAATCCCTTGCCCCATCAGATGTTACGAAGTGCTTATGCATAGTTGTTTATTTAATTTCCTTTGCCTTTGTTATACCCCACTCTAATAGTTCCTAATCCTGCCTCTACAGAGCTTAATGGTATATATATGGAGATAAATCGATTAATGGCGCATTCATCGCCTTCTCAATTTTGTGAATTCCAATTAATTGCTTAAACCCTTGCCTGTCACTGGCATGTACCATGAAAAGTTTTCCTAGAAATTGTGATTCGCATCGTATGGTTATGATAGGTGTAAATGGAAGTGATTCTAATTAGCCAGTCGTATTAAAAAGGACTCATCATTCACTGTTGATGGTTGTATAAGAAAAGAAATAATATTACTTAATTCCTTCGCCTTAATGAAAACTTAGGGAATTAACCCTTTTCTTGGAAGAGACTTGACCCTTTTTCACTTTTCTCTACACATTTTTCTTCTTTTGGCTGCTCATCAGCGTCTCAAGCTCATCTCCAAATCATATAAAAATACTTAAAAGTAACCCGATTTAGGAAAACGCTACCACAAAGTGCCAGTAGCAGGAGGTACCTTTATTAAAACAACAGACATATTTCCGCTTGGCTTAGCTCTTCTACAAATGAAATTGATACTACTTTGCCACAAATTCACCCTGCCTGAAGTTCAGCCTACATACTTCCTCATTAGAGGAAGTCATTCCAATAGACGCGACGCCGCCGACCGACGCCTCGTCATCAAATATCTCGTTTGAACATGGTTTTCATCCAAATTGTTCTAATTTATCCGAAAAACTGTACAAAGTGCTGTTTCTGCCTTTCAATAAAGACTTTCAAAGTAGACTTTAGTTTTGCTTGCCGAGTTTTTCAAGTTCAATGATACTCTGTCATGTAGAGATATTTTAATTTACATTTCCCGCCTTATAGTGATACTAATTGTTTGTCTTTGATGTGCAAGCCCATGGTTGAATGAATCTCAGATTTACTGACGATATTCTTTATTTAATTGGATGCCTGTAGCAACCTCACCAACGGAAAGTCATCAAAACGCACACAGAACCCGCGGCAGTATTGTTGGCGGAGGTGTTGAAAATGGTGGCAGCAATATGGGAATGGGAGGAGGTGGAAGCATTCCAGGAATAGGAACTGAATCGTATGATCCCCTTTTAGGACACCGACGCCGTCATCAGCCCTCTCATTCGTCGATACCAATTGGAATGAGTATTCCTCTGAGTGACATTATACCCGATGAGATGCAAGAAGCAACTGAAACAATTACACTGTGTGCGACTTCGGCGAATACTTGTTGCTGTGGCCAGAAGGATCCGCAACCTTGTAGCAGAGTCAAACTACATATGCGCACTGAAAGTACTGGCAGCACAGGGCCGGGTGGCTATGGTGGGGAACCGACATCACATTCAAATTGTCACCATTGTTTGAAAACATTGGAAATTAGGTGAGTTATTTGATTTGATGACCTCACATTGTGTTAACAAACTGCCATTACCTCATTACAGCTCAATCAAAACACAAATAGGTGAACTATCGCAACGTATCGATACATTAGAAACAAATTTGCATAAAGACATTCGTACAATCCTCGATATACTGCATCAGCAGCAGCAAATGCAACTTTCACTGCATCAACAGCAATTGCAACATCAATTAGAACAGCAACAACAATTGCAACACCAACAGCAACTGTTATGTGGTAAACAACAAATCGCAACATCCTATCAGCCGTCCGAAAGTGATTTCTCATTTGATTTATGTGCAGCAATCACAACTGATAAACCTCAACAAACTACATCATCTCAACTCCAATCGCAACAGCAACAACAACAGACACTGCAACCACATCTGTCGCCGCATATGCAGCTACCATCAGCACCAATTGCAGGCCAATCGCTAACACAACAACAACGAACCAATGTACAGAGATCTGTTTCGCAACCCGAGTGTACGGCGGCGTCCGGAACCGACAAAAGTTTGTTCAGGTAAGTCTTAAGAAAATTTACTTCCAGGTTCTAAGAAGAAAACCATTCTTGGTTCTTGTGTCATAAAAGCGTTGAAAAGTTTGTTTTATCAGACTTCATATTCCTATTCAGGGTTGTCAGGTTTTGAAAATCGGGATCGCCAAAAGTAAAATAAAAATCGCCAATTTTAAAAATAAGTTTCACAAGCAAAAATGCTTGAAAATCATAAAAATAGCGTTCGTGGTTTAGGAGCTTGAACGAAAGTATTGCGCCTTAGGCCCGCCAATTGCACGAGATTGAGATAACATTTTTTGCTTAAGGTCTAGCTTCAGAACCACTTCCCGGCCCATTATAAAACCATACAAGGTCGTTCAGGTAAATGAGAGTACAACTACGTTTTAGAATTGGAATGCGTTCTAAAGTTGAGCGTGTTTTAATAGTTCAACGACTTCGTTCTAAAAACTTCAATAAAACATTTTAACGTTCAAGTCAAAACTAGAAAAAAATTATAAAAAAAAACATAAGAATAAGAATTAGAGAAATAAAGATCGTCAAAGGCAAAAAATGCTAAACCGATTTTCGTGTAGCCAAACAAAACTAAAAATCGCCACATCTATCTATCCCGAAACGATTAAAATCTCTATCTCTCTTTAGGTCTGTTTCTTTACTTTCTGGGTAAAATTTGGGAAAAAGCCCGGGAAAAAGTTTGGGCTCGAGCTTTTTAATGTTGTTTTTGTAATCTCCATCCGAAAATTAAAAGTAAAGATACGCCTTTGGGATGTTTCTTGCTGAATGACATTTATTATGCACTCTCCGTAGAGATGTAAAAAAACATACAAACAATTTTGTTTCAGAAACGTGTTAAAATGAGCTCAAAGTAATATTGGATTGCATACTTAACATTATTTTGAATTTTTAAACCAACAAAGAGGGATTATGCTTTCCATTTTTCATTTAATTTCAAATACAAATTTGAATTCAATCGAAATGTTTCGATCAGCCACTTTTCTGATTAACACTAGTGATCCACCGAGTTCTCCTCATCTTTTCTCCGAACATGACAATACCAACTGAGTCAGCCTAGCTTTATTTTTTCCAAGACTGTATTTTTGATGTGAAGCCACACAGATCTAGTATATTTTATACGATCAAGCTTTATTACTCCTGTCGTCAACTTACTCTCATACTTGCACGTTGTCCAACATTTTGAAACGGTGTGTGAATGCTGGACGTACAACCGCGAGCTGTGTAGCTTTCCCGCCTGATTATTTATTGGACACTTTTCGCTCGCAGATGATAACGGGACTTTTCCGGGGCCTTTACAAAATTATCTGGTTTAGAACGATTGGCGGGGTGTATCCCATAAAAGCGAATCACTAGTGTGAAGCAGTTAAATAAAGGCCTGCCATCCTTTCGATATCAAGATGCTTGTAACGCCGAAATAGAAGGAAGAAGAACCTTTTCAAATGTTAGCGTTACATCTTGAGTGACTCAAATTCACGCGAACCCTGGCAACGCTAGGAGCCCATTTTATATTGACCAATAGAAAACCTTTACTTATCATAAATGACTAAGAAAATGATGTGTTAAGCCTACACCACCTATCTATAGGCCGATTAGAAATGTTGACTTAGAGCCGTTCTACCAAATCATAGAGCAAATGACAGTTAGTTCATCGATAATTATCTTGTGTGTAGATTTCAACAGCGATATTACAATTGATAAAAGTCTCTGTGAAAATATGAGTTCCTTCGACTTACACTCTGTAAATGTATCTGAACCAACTCATTTCACTCAAACTTCAAGTACATTATTAGATCTCTTTTTTGTAAGTGAAGACGAAATAACCAACTATAACCAACTCGCCACTCCAGTTTTTTCCAAGCACTACCTAGTTTTTCTAACATATGACTTTATTACAAAAGAAAATTCCATAAACCCAACATTTTAGTATAGGAACTTTAAAAATATTGATATGTCTTCACTTCAATACCACATCAATTCCATACCTTGGCATAATATTTATCTCATGCCTTCGCCAGATGAGCAAGTCAAATTTTTGACCGAAAACATAAATTTTTTATTCAATTGCTATGTTCCTTTCATCGTGGTACCCGTGGTGCGATGGTTAGCATGTCCACCTGCTAACCCAGAGGTTCGAGGTTCGAATCCCAGCAGAGGCGCAAAAATGTTTTTTCCCGGGTATCGCCTTTCGCGAGGAATTGGCAAGTCCTCCGTTAGTAAATTCATGCCATGAAAAGCGCTTTCTCAATTAGCCGTTCGGATCCGGCATAAAATTGTAGGTCCCCTCCATTCCCTCACAAGGCATGGTTGTGAGAAATGCGCTAGGCCCAGGGGCTCCTCGCTCTGTAGCGCCACCCTATTTATTTATTTTTTTATGTTCCTTTAAAAACAAAGAGAATCATTTGCCCTTCTAAACCTTGGTTTACGAGTAGAATCAAAGAGTTAATGAATCAAAGAGATCAAGCTTATCAGAGATGGTTCGTTATCGTGTTGAATAACTGCATTTAGCTTATAAGTCTTTGCGTAATAAAGTTATTCAAGAAATAAGAGCTGCTAAAACTCAATACTACTCAAATCGCCTTGTTATTGATTCGAATGGACGAAAATTTTGGGAAAACTTTCGAAAACTTGGAATTGGAAAGCAGAGACCAAAATTCTATAACATTATCGATAAGGATGAACTCAATCAGAAATTCCTCTCTACGCCAAATGTCACACCATCCCGAGAAGTCGAAAATGCGCACAGTCCTCATACTTTCTCAACTGGCTCTTCCTTTAGGTTTGCAAATGTAACCATCATGGATGTAGTCGAAAGTTTCATTTCAGTCAAATCGAATGCTATAGGAGTTGACGAACTTAACCCTGTTTTCTTAAAGTCCATTCTGCCTCTGCTACTACCGTATTTCACGCATGTATGTATTCAATACAATTCTAACGACAGGAACATTTCCGCAGCAATGGAAAATGGCAAAAATAATACCACTTCCTAAGAACTCGCTCTGTAATGAGTTTCGACCAATATCTATACTTCCATTTCTCTCAAAAGTCATGGAACGTATTATGCAAAAGCAACTGAATGACTATATAGCCCGGAAAAATCTCTTAGTGCAAATTCAATCAGGTTTCCGCCCTCAACACAGCTGCATAACTGTACTTTTAAAGGTCATCGAAGATATCAGGGCTGAGCTTGTTGATAATAAAGTAACGTTCTTGGTTCTTTTAGATTTTTCCAAGGCCTTTGACATGGTCAACCATACTGTACTTTTGAACAAGTTGCATCAAGAATTTAATGTTTCTGTTGAAGCAATCAAATTAGTTTCATCCTATCTAACTAATAGAAAACAGGCAGTTTACATAGAAAATAAGTTTTCAGATTTTCTTCCACTACGAAAGGGTGTTCCCCAGGGATCGATATTGGCCCCTCTGTTATTTTCACTCTATATAAATGAAATTGACTCCATTATTCGAACAGCATCGAAACACTTTTATGCGGATGATATCCAAATATATAAAAGTTGCCCCCTAGGTCTCATTGAAAAGTGTGTCTCCATCATTAATCAGGGCTGGCTCTCAACCCAAATAAATGTAAATGTCTAGTGATTTCCAAAAAAGTTCTAGACCTATCTTTCTTTCCACCAGTCATGCTCAACGGGACTGCCTTGGAATTTGTTAATTCCTCCAAAAATCTTGGTGTAGTATTTAATAGAACTCTTACATGAAATGACCATATTAACTCGATAGTAGGTAAGGCTTATGGTACTCTTCGGACCCTCTGGACTGCTCAGGAATTTACCCCCCTCAAAACCAGAATTTTACTTGTGAAAACTTTGGTAATACCAATCCTCACCTATGGGTGTGAAATTTACTATAATTGTGACCGTTAGCAAAAATAAATTGAAAATTTCTTTTAATAGTGCCATTCGTTACGTTTACGGCCTAAGAAGATATGACCATTGACCATGTCTCGCATCTGCGGCAGAACCTACTTAAAATGTCTTTTGATAATCTTATTTAATTTCGAACGCTACTATAATTTTTTAAAATTTAAAGAACTCGTCAGCCAATATATCTGTATGAAAAACTTCGCCTATTTTTCGAAAAACAGGCAGCTATAAAGACAGTTCTTTATAGCTGCCTGTCACCCGTGGAATTCATTTCCAGCTTATTTGCGAGAGATCAGCAATGTGCAACGATTTGAGAATAGTCTGCGTATTTTCTTCTCTGAACAATTTCTATTTTCATTCTATTTCCCTTCCCTTTTTTTCATCTTTTCGTCTATTTCTCTTTTCATCTTTTTCCTTATTATTCTTCTATAAACTTTTTATTTCATTTAAAATAACATTTTAATTGATAATCAATTATTGAAATTAATCATTTCTACTGGATGTTTTCCAAACTTTTCTTATGATTGTACATTTTTAGTCTATAGCATTAACTTGTTAACTTGAACAGTCAATTCATTTTCTTCACAAATTTATAAGATTAAAATAATAAACTTAAACTTAAACCTTTTTTGTGGGCACTTCATATTTAAACCGCTGTTTATCATTAACTGTTCCTGTGTATCAATTGCAATCGATTTAATTTCATTAAAAGTACTGAAGTTTTCCTGATTAAATTTTTTATGTCAGCTCCAATGATGACTAACATCACTGTTCATTTAATGATTTTAGGAGATCAATGCACCTCCAGATAACAAACCATACTAATGTCGATAACATCTTATTATTCTCAGATGTTGTATACTTAACCCATTTACAATAATTGCAGGTGCTCAAAATATTCATCGTTTAACCAAACAATGGACGATCCTGAAAATTGGACAACTGTTTTTGCGCCAATTGCGAAATTAGAATCATTAGATGAGATCGATCAAGTATGATCCATGTGATTGCCATAATTCAAATCAACCAGCAAACAGTTACAACCAACCAAAAGTTTAAAACATAAAAAAAAAACTATTAAAAAAATTAAAAAAAAAAAATAATTATTTACTTGTAAAGCCATAAGCTAGACTTTTTTTTAAATTAAAGTGAATTTTTACTAAACCAAAAACAAAAACAAACCAAAGCTAAATTTAATTGTTTTGCATACACAACAACAACAAAAAGCAAATAAAAAAACATTAGATTTTCTATTTAAAACTCAAATAAAAAAAAATTAAAATACTGCTTCTTTTGAATAAAGAAAAAGATTATTTTATATCAAAACAAAAAGAACATGAAATCCTATTTGAATCTTATAAGTATCTTAAGTTCTTTTTAGGCATTTAGTTAATATAAAGATGTAATTATAATTTCTGCTCTTCAACATTCCCGAACATGTAACATTAGGTCATATAGGTAAGTTTAATTTATTCATATTTTATATTGCATACTCATTGAAGCATTTACCATTTACTTATTCTTTTACAAATGCTGTGTTCACAATAGAATCACACATAAGCAGAGACAGTTGAATTCATTTTTTACTTAAATATTAAGTTTGAGATCTTCAATCAAAATTATTTCTTGATAGAATATCAATGTAAGATAAGAACTTATTTAGCCAGAAAAATAAGCAATTTATGTTTTTCTATCATTTGTTTATGATTGTTTTACAAGGAGCAAAATGTTTCTTTAAAATCAAAAAAGACGAGTAGCAAAGTGTGCTGTCGAATACATTTTTTACACTAAAAATATGAAAGTTTATTTGTTGTTGAAATATAACTTAAGTATAAGTTTGTATATAATCATTATGTAATGCTCACGTTTGAATAAATTGTATAAAGATGAAATCAATTAAGTTTAATTTTATAAGGAAAAAATGGCTTATAGGAGTGTTAAGATTATTTTATCATTTATTATTATTTAGCAAACATTAGCAAATAAGACTAATTTTAAATAAATTGAGATTGACTCTTTTTTTTTTTGTTTTATTTTATATTTTATTTTCTAGTTTTTGTTTCGAATCTCCAATTTTAAGGCTTACACATATCAATTACCTTTTTAAAAGAAACAAAGTTCATAAGCACCTCTTATGTTGGAATTCTTATTTATCAATGTGTGTTAAAATTTAAATTCGGTTGTTAATTTTTTTATAAATTTTAAAGTGTTAAATGAACATAAATATTAAGGACAATAATGTATAATTATGAAAAAGAACCTCAACGTGCTTATAAATAAAAGTATTTATTTATAACCGATAGTCAGAATTAAATATTTAAAACAAAAAAAAAAACAAAAACTTTATTTTGAAGAAAAGAATATTTATTACAAGCAGGAAAATGTCTCTCAGTACACGTGTATGTAGGCCTTGTTTTTAAAGGCTTTATCCATATTTCAACTATGTTCCCAAATGTAGAGTTCTGTTTTTGTTTTTCAAATGTAAAAGAGCGTAGTGTAGTGTGATGGTCACACGGCGCGCGGAGGTATATTTTGCTGTAACAGTTGTTTACAACATTACATTTATAGTTTTACATTTTTAAGAGTTTCGAAAACCTTCCAAAATCGCTAGTTCGTTTTTATTGACATTTTGTGCTTTCAAGATTGCCTTTGTTAAGTTTATGAGAAATGAAAGAAGAAGAATCCATGCTTGTGTAGTATCTGTCCTTTGGAGAACCAATATTTGAGAAAACAGCTCTGGAGTATTCACTTTTTATATCAAGTAAACTATGTTCAACAATTATAACGTTTCAAATTTTTAGTACAACCAGCAGTTCGCAATCTGTTGAATCTATTTCGGTAAGAGATATCTGTATTGACAATTAAAAGTAAAGAACAAGAACACGAAAATCAAACAAGCTAAGCTTTTATAGAGTAAATTTTATCACCTAAGCAAACAAGACTGCCAACATGCGTTTGTCTGATAGGTAACTTCCATATAATTATTCATTGAAGACATTTTGAACAGATTTTTTTCCTCGGATTATATAATATCAAAGTGAAAATTAGCTCTGTTACCAGCTTTTTTCAAAAGGCGGAAACAAATGGCCAGTTCATTGTACTACCAGAGTAGTAACCTTCTTTAGTGGTGCAGTGGATGGATATGAGGTAGTTGTAATTTCACTTACAACATCAAGGGTAACGGCTACCATCAATGCTTAGAGAAAAGTAGATACCCGGCGCAGAATTCGAAGAAATGCTTTCGGCTTATACTCTAAATACTCTACCACTGCCCCTCTTTTCCAGCTACAAAGAGCAAATTAATATCGTTTTCTGTTGGTTTCACAGGGGGAAACCAATGTAACATGTTGTCTTTGTATAAGTAAAACATTTATGACTCAAAAAAAATATTTCTTGAGGAAAATTTTGATTTTGACATTTATGTAAGTAATGTGTTAGTGCTTCTTGAGTAGATTCTTACTTCAAATCGAGAAGTCACTTCACAATTCATGAGAAATGATCTTTTGTTCCAATGAATCGGTTTGAGAAAGCTCCCAAACGCTCCTGATGGATGCTCCTATTCGTTCAATGGAACATGACATAAAAATGTCTACATTTTTAGCAAAGTAACAAAAATTAATAATAAGAATCAGAATGTTAAATATTTTTTCTTGAGATCTTAGTGCTTTGCAAGCTACTCAAAACCAATTCAATTGGTTTTCAATATTTAAATGTCAAATAAACAGAACCTATCAACTGAAATTTGATGAGACTTACATATGTAAAAAAAACATCAACTTCTATGCATTTTTTCAGAATTCATATTTCAAAATCAGTTTCACTTTGAACAGCCTGAAAAATTCTATCTCCAGCCTCAAAAAAGTATTACCATTGTAATTGAATAATACTTTTTTTTTTGTTCTTTACATAGTTTTCAAAATTTACATCAATTTTGTATATTTCGTGTATATGAAATTTAACAAAATGGAGCCAAAGCGGACTTGTTCCAGTATCTGTTACATGTCGTAAGTGACCATTAGCTTGTTAGAAAAACACACAGGCTCACACACTATAATTGTTTTTTATATAAAGTTATCTCCCAGACGTTCAGCGAGCAAACATGCTGCTGCATTGGGGATGTCGGCCCGATGCAAGGTGAAGTGTCGGCGCCTCGGTGCACACTGCACGATGTTCAATGGGTCTTTTGAGAGAACATTTCTCCGAACGCCTCATTTCCTTAAGAGGGGACCTTCCGTCGCCTATTCGGTCCCCTGGTTTGGCTTCTTACGTTTTTTTTACCTCAAATATGTTACGATTATAAACGTAAAAAGAATTCGTTTTATTAGGTTTTTTTGTGATATCAGATTTCTCTCAAATTTGAAAAACCCGTTGAGTTACGATATTCTTTATTCAGTTATAGTCGAATATAAAAGTCACCAAACACGAGGGTTACAGGAGCTTATAGGTTTTCAAAAAATACCGTGTTCCTGACTGAAAATAGTTCAAAAAACGTAAGAGTTGAAATCTGACCGACCTGTGTAGCAATAACGTACGTTCCAATTTGTAAGTAATTTTGAATTCACGTATATTCCATATTTTGACAACTGCATCCGAGACCAGCTCTTATGACCAGCTCGGTTGTGTTCAGCTGATAAGCAAAATCATAAAGACGACTCGTCAGTCTCTCACCTGAGATGCTCCTCATAAAAGTTTTCAATACCAACATCAACACAATCTATTGCTTTTAGTTCTGTGTCTAGTACTACGTTTTGAATATCTGCACATAAACCAAGCAGTTCCAATATAAAAAATGTATGTTTCCAAAACAATGTTAGAACAAGACTTTTGACGAAATAGTAGGTTTGTTCGTTGAAGCCCTATGGTCGCCACAAAGCGTTTTTTGAGAAACCTAAAGTCGCCCTGAATGTCAACCTGAGTGTTTTTTGAGCCCTAGGGTTGACCTAGGTTTTCTCTCAACTCTCGAGTTGAGGGCTGTCAAATGGCATGTATTTTTTTTAATGACAGGGATGTGTGGTGAATTGTTGTTTTAGCGTTTTTTGAGGACTGGAAAACCCAGGTTTTTTTGACAACTCATAGGGTTGTCAAGAAAACCTGGGTCAACCCTGGGGAATGAACGGACCTAGTATGTCGGAAACATCTTATGGGATTTTCTATTGCTAAAAAGAATCAATCCTTTTTTTGATTCAAATCCGTCAAAATGTTAATTTCGACACTATTCAATTACCCACAAGTAATTTATATTTTTTTTATTTTTGTATCATTTTTGCAGATTCTCATTTTCAGAAGGGTTGACCTTTCATATCGATAGATTTTTAAGTAAGCTAAGTCGCTAGTATCATCGAAAAAGAATTCACCGAGATGAAATTTCCCGTTATGAAGTAGTGCAGGGCATGAGCAAAGAAGGTGTTGAACGGTTTCCTCCTCCTCTTCGTCCATGCACCTTCTGCAGAAATCATTGGAAAACACACCAGGTCTTTTGGCGTGTCTTCCTATTAGACAGTGTCCCGTAAGAACACCTATGGTAGAACCTAGATACAGGCGGTTCAGTGCTAACAAACTCTTTGAGCGTTTTGAGTCTACACACGGCCAAACTTTTTTGGTTGCAAGGCAGTTGTTACTCTCAGTCCATCTAGTGTTTGTTATCCTCGAAGCGTCTTGTCTAAGTAGGAGTTTACATTTAGCGATAGGTACACCTATGTTGTTCCATTCTGAGCGTAGGGAAGTGGTCGTGCTCTTTTTGGCTAGTTCATCTGCCATACAGTTGCCTGGTATGTCCCTGTGCCCTGGCACCCATGAAATGTGAATGTTGAACTGTAGTGTGCTGTAGTGGTGTAGTCGGATCGATTCGGAAGGAATCTAAAGTTATCTAGAATGGTAGTGTGGCCGATTTGATTATTATTGATTCACTGTGATGTAGCTCTGAGTCGAGTAGCTGAGCTAGCTGCGACTTGTTTGCTGAAGATGTCTAGGGGTATGAGATCTAGTAGTACATTAAAGGCGTCCGATGGGGTTGTCCTCAGTGTGCCACTAATACACAGACTAGCCGTTCTTTGAACTTTGGCCAGCTTGTTGTAGTTGATCATCTTGTCTAATGCGGTCCACCAGACAATCACCCCGTATGTGAGTATCGGTCTAATAACCGAGGTAAACAGCCAATGTGTGATTTGGGGGGAGAAACCCCATTTCCCACCAATTGCTTTTTTACAAGAGAAGAGTGCCACGTTGGCTTTATTTACTCTTTCCTCAATATTGGTTTTCTAGGTCAGTATTACTCCATATAGAGGAGTAACTTTCTACGTCAATGAAAAGGACTATAAGTAGTAAGGTATGGCCTTCTATCTGAGCGGTGCGGTGATACCCGAAAAAGAATAATTGAATGTTTCTGTAGTTCGAATCTCGAACCCTGATGTAACAGGCAGACCCGATTGCCATTATGTTGCCATCATTTTTGCACCATACTAGATCAAATAATAAGTGAGAAATGTTTACCCACTTATGAAAAAAAGACTTTGACGATGGTGTAACTGATCAAATTTCATCTGTTTATCGAATAAATAAATAAACAGAATAACTCCAAGTTTTATGACAAATTCATAAAAAAGATAGGATGAATATGTATTACTACATAATTTTAATTTATGTTAGTTGCTGTCAAAGGACACGTTGATGTTGTATTTGGAAAATGTCCATTGACTTCAAGCATTTCTCAAACATCACCAAATATTTCTAATTCATGTAAACCAATTAGCACACTCCATGATTATGCCTCAAGCAAAGCCGGGATATGACAGTCTTTTTAAGGACATACCTTTTAAAAAATGTTAGATAACATAAACTGAGTAATCATAAAAGAAAAAAGAATGAAATTAGCACGAATGCTCTCAAAAACGAAGCTGCGATTTTGGTTAAAATGTTTTCTTTATTCTATTTTTCTTTATTAATTTTTTATTTTTCTAAAATGGAAAGAGTAAACTCTTATACATCTACATCTCCTCTTATTTAGTACTCGTTGTTTGGGCAACAAGAGTATCACACATTTGTTTATACCTCTTTTTTTATTGATAGATAGATAACGAATGTTCAAATTTGATCCAAAAGTCTCTATGAGATTTTGTGATAAGCTTACTTCATATTCAACTTAATTTCAATCCATATCTTAAAACGAAACAAAAAAGAAATCATAACATACCTAACCTATTCCCAGTGGCACATATCACCGCTTGTTTGTTAAATTATGTTTACTTAAAAACTGTTACTCCAATTTCAAGAGTTTAAATAACAAATAAGAAACCGAAAATAACTTTTCAAATTTATCATCATCCATTAGATATCTGTTAAATAAACAAGAATTTATGTAGATAATCGTGTAAAACAGCTTATTAAGTAAACTAGACAAAACAAAACACAAAAAAATAATAATAAAAATAAATCAAATAAAGCAAGAGTTATTCAGTGCCTGCATACAAAAAAGTAGCAAAACTTTTTATTCAGAAAATTCTTTTGTCTTCTCTTTAATTTTCTTTCAAAAGAAAAATAATACTAAACTTAATTATATTTTATTAATGTATTTGAAAATCACAAAATTATCGTTTGATTGGCATAGAGAAAAAAGCGTATTAAAAATATAAATATATATTTATGTAAAACTATTAAATTGCTTGCTTCTTAAGCTAACATAAAAAGCAACATTTCTTTCCTCATGTAAATACTGTTACCATTTAATTGTATAAACAAGATATCTTATTATATCGTCGTCCTTGTATTTTTTATCTAAATGTACATTACTAAGCTAAAAACAAAAAAAAAAAAAAACAAACAAACTAAAGCCCAGTTATATTCACACTTCTTTTCATATTCAGCATCTTTTTCTAACTTTAACTAAATGGCATTCATAATAGCTAGCAATATCGCAATTTAAAAATATAAAATCAAAAAAGAACAATATAAAGCAATAACAGTAAATTGAATCAATTCCTTCATTATTGCATTTATAGTATGATCCATATTTTGATAATCATCGATTTTCGTTCGAACGATTTATTTCAAATAATTTCCTCAAACAAACTTAAATTAAATTTTTAATAAAAAAAAAGAAAGAAAAAGAAAGCACAAAGATAACTTTATTCATTGGTCTTTTTTTCATATAATTTTTTCACTCGAGATAATATAAATCAAAAATGCGCTTAGTGCTTAATGTGCCATTCCATTATACACTTAACGGCTGATTTATAATAAGACAAAATTCAGAAGAAAAAAATAATTTAAAATTATAGCAAGTTGAACTGTTAATTTTATTATTTACAAGACAATTGAGAAATCAAATGCAAAAAGGGAAAAATACAAACGGATTTATAACGTTTTAAACAAAAAAAAAACATTAATAAGAAAAATGCAAAATTTAATGAACTTATATGTAATTAAAACCAAAAAAAAAAAAAACAAACAGAAGACATTTAAAAGCGAAAACAAAAAATATTTTAAATTAAAACCAAAAAGCCTATGCTATATTATATTGAATAAAATAACTAAATAAATACTTAAACCAAGAAAAAAAAACAAAGCATTGAGTTATTTTAGAAATAAACAAAGAAATGCAACGCGCGGAAAATGAGCTAACATCATAAGCAAACAGAAAAAAAACAAAAACAAATAAAAATATTGCTATTAATTAAAATTATCACATTTATTTATGAAATAAAAATATAATTAGTTTTAAAAACAAAGAAAATGACAAATTTTTAATAAAAAAAAATACAATAAATTGAAAAAGCTGATGTTTTCTTATGTGATAAAAAGGGGAGTTTTTCGTTGTCGGTTTTTTAAATTTTAGATCCGGCCACTTTCATTTAATTGTTATTACTGCCATACTTGAATGCTAAGTTGGTTGAGGTCCTCTCCTACTTGCGTGCGCAATCTGAGTCGCGGTCTTCCTCTACTGCGCCGTCCCTCGGGATTGGATTCGACGACTTTCCGGGCCGGAGCGTTAGTGTCCATTCGCTCTACATGACCCAGCCATCTAAGCCGCTGGACCTTGACTCGTTTGACAAGGTCAGTGTCGCTGTCGCTGCCCGTACAGTTCGTGTTTAAATCTTCTTCTCCACTCTCCATCTATGCAGACGGGACCAAAAATCACTCGAAGAATTTTTCTCTCGAAGCATCCTAGAGCGTTCTCATCTACCTTTGACAAGGTCCATGCCTCTGCACCATATATAAGAACCGGGATGATAAGTGTCTTATACAGGGACACTTTAGTAGCTCGAGAGAGGACTCTACTACTCAATTGCCTACTTATTCCGAAGAAACAGCGATTGGCAAGAATTATTCTTCGTTTGATTTCAGCGCTGGTGTCGTTGCCTGAATTAATAGCGGCGCCTAGGTAGACAAAGTCCTTAACTACCTCAAAATTATAGCTGTCTATAGTGACGTTCTGTCCAAGACGTCGGTGTTGGGTGTCCTTTCTTGATGATAGCATATACTTGGTCTTGCCCTCATTGACCACTAAACCCATCTTCTTCGCTTCCGTCTCAATGCTCATAAACGCGCCATTGACATCACGCTGCGATTTTCCAATTATGTCAATATCGTCGGCATATCCGAGCAATTGGACGGATCTGTGAAAGATTCTGCATCTTGTGTCGACGTGGGAGTGCATCGATTAGCCTAAAACCTTTTTTGACATCGAATGTATCAGTGAGATCTTTTCCGACCCTGGTGGAGCAGCGTGCGTTCTCCATCGTCATCCTACACAATCGGACAAGTTTAGTAGGGATGCCAAAACTAGACGTGGTTCTATATAACTCCTTTCTATAAATACTGTCATACGCAGCCTTGAAATCAATAAAAAGGTGACAGGTATCGATTTGAAGTTCCTGGGTTTTTTCCAAGATTTGCCGAAGTGTGAAGATTTGGTCTATGGTGGACTTTCCTGGTCTAAAGCCGAACTTATAAGGACCAATCAGGTTGTTGACGAATAGCTTCAGACGATCACACAATACGGCAGAGAGGATCTTATACGCGGTGTTAGGAAGACTGATACCTCTGTAGTTGGCGCAGTTAAGAAGGTCTCCTTTCTCTGGGGCCGGGGAAACAATTCTGGGGTTCCATTCATCGGGCATGCTTTATTCCTACCATATTTTGCAAATAAGCTGGTGCATACTCCTGAGCAGGTCATCGCCTGCCGCTTTAAACAATTCGGCAGTGAGGTCATCAGCTCCAGCAGCTTTGTTGGACTATAGCTTGAAAACTGCTGCCTTCACTTCGGTCAGGTCGGGTTGGCGGAATTGTTGGTAATCGAATGGTTCTATCTCTCTAACAGCGGAATTTAGTTCATCATCGCCGTTATAGAGCTTGGAGAAGTGGTCTTTCCATATCCTCAGCATTGACTGCGGTTTCACCACGATGTTTCCTTGATCGTCTTTGCAGGCTTCGGCTCGGGGCTTATAGCCCGAGGCTGTTGTTTTTACCTTTTGGTAAAACTTCCGAACATCATTCCTGCTGTGACACCCTTCTATCTCCTCGATCCCGCGCTTCTCATGTTCTCTCTTTTTCCGTCTAAAAAGCCGGTGTTCGTCTCTCCTCTTCTGCTTGTAGAACTCGTAAACAGTTCTAGTCTTTTTGTGCAGCGCCGCTTTCTATGCTTCCTGTTTAGCTGCATGTGCTTGCTGGCATTCGTCGTCAAACCAGGGGTTTTGTTGTGGTGGCCGTATGAAACCCAGCACTTCAGAGGCGGCATCTCTGATGGCTGATTGGCAGTGCTGCCACTGGTTCTCTATACTTGATGCTGGTGGCATAGGACTCCTTAAGAGGTTGTAAGAGACTCGATCGGAAAAGGACTTGGCGATCTCTTGCGTGCAAAACTGGAGGCAGCTAGCTAGGGACAGAGCTGGCTGGAGAAGCATGTTGGTTGAGGACCTAGTCCGACCCAGACTGTAGCGCCACCTTAAGTAAGTAAGTAGTACTTGAATGCTTGGGCTGTATTACTTTACTTTCGGAATATTTCTTAGGCGCACGCTATTTAGTTTCTGGATTGCATTACGAAGTGCGGGGCAAAAAACGAAACCCAAAACAACTGTTGCAACGACATAGGGCGATTTTGATTTAGGAGAATGGAGTAATAAAACTATCTTAACGACAAAAAGACCGCTGATAATTATGATTACGTTTAGCGATATTCACTGTCATTTACGACTGCTTTTAGCAGTCTTTTTGTCGTTCTCTCATTAAATGAGAGGTTTTTTACAAGTATTGTTACTTGTAATACGAACTCAGGGTAATTGTATAACTCCTAGAAAGTTTCCGAAACTAATTTGAATTGGAGTTGGAATTCCGGTTCTTTGACGGCCAGTCTCTTAGGTCTTCATGCCATTTGACCCGATCAGGCTGTATTTTTCACAAAAACAACTGTTGCGTACATCCCTTAAATGTCCATACTAGGAGGTTTTTGATATTATTTTTTTGGCAACACTGGTTATGACTGCTCACGTCCGTTTCGTGTTTCGTGTCACTATCAAACTATACTGGTCTATAGTTTAACCATGAATCGTCTTACAAATGAACACCGCTGGAAAATTTTTGAATTTTATTATTAAAATGCGTGCTTTGTTTAGAAAGATAATGCGAATCACAACGTTACTGTGCAAGGTGAGTGCAACTGTGCGGTGATAACAAATTTTTTTTCGCAAAACGAAAGAGGTTGACTTGCATGAAATGTGGTTTCAAAAAAACGGTGCCAGTACGCATAGCAATGGTCCATTAGAGTCAAGTTCGTTCAATAGTTTATTTCACGTGTTTGGCCGATCAATCGGCCGCCTTCCACCTAGATCGTCTTTAGACTATTTTTTGTATGGCTGCGTCTATACTCTATAGCGACAAACCCGCTTCGATGGACGCACTGGAAGCCAATATGTATTTGAAAATTTGTTCGTGAGATACTGACTAAAATGTTAAAAAGAATATGCCAAAATTGGACTAAGCAGATGGACCATTTGACGCTCAACCACAGCCAACATTTGCATGAAATAATCTTCAAACATTGAATTATATCGACCGTACTATCAATTCAAATAAACGTTTCTACATTTTTTGACTTCAATGTGTTTTTTTTTATAATTTCCAATAGCTCTTAAGAAATTACTAGTTATGGGCATAG
Organism: Melanostoma scalare; assembly: GCA_949752695.1. NCBI lineage: Eukaryota > Metazoa > Arthropoda > Insecta > Diptera > Syrphidae > Melanostoma > Melanostoma scalare. Next base: position 21,997,511 of record OX456984.1, on the reverse strand, counting down.
ACTATTTACATCTGCGGACAAACTTTAACAGAGGCCTGTTGGTAACAGAATTTGAACTTTTGATTTTGTAAGTTCTAGAGAACTCGAAAAAGTGTGGATTTTTATTGAAGGAATTGGTTAATTTGCAATTCAATGAAAGAAAACCGGACATCGCTATGAAATTAGAGGGTGCAAATCGGACGTAGGGTAAAAGCCCATTCTTTACAATATTTTCAATAAAAAAATTAAGTTTGAAAAATAAGTAATCAAAAATTGTTTGTTTCCAAAACGTTAAATAAAAAAAATTAATACTAACTAATTTCTGAGTCTTGTTTTTCTGTTTTATTCAGCACTTCCTTTTGGTCACAGAAAGATATATATATTTATATATAAATTGCTTCATAAAAAGAGGAAATAAAATCAAAATGTCCGTTTAATTGTACTCCTGTTCTCCTGTATTCAGTAAGCTATCGGTACCAAATGGGTACCGAGTAAACTGAGAGAAACGATACCCCACCGGCAAAAGGGGAAATGCTTAAAACAAAATGAATTTTCGTGAACAATTTGTTCTTCAGCATTTTATTCGCAGTTTTATCGATTGACTCTGACTCAGCTAAAAGCTTATGATTGTTGTTAGGTTAGGTAGAATGGGCTGACGGTTGATCTTAATTCCGCCACACTTAGATCAATGTAGATCCATTGTGATACCCTGACGTATTGTAACGTCCTTGAAACCTATGAATTTATGTCTAGTCGGTATTTAGCCATTTTGTGGCCTTAGTGAAGTTTAACAGACTGCTTTTTGAAGCGTCTGATAATTCTTCTAGTTCATTGAAAAAATAATTGCCTAGAAATTTTTTCCTAATGTGACAGAGTGCTGGGCAATGACAAAGGAAGTGAGTTGTATCCTCGTGTTCATCTTCGTCATTGCATCCTCTACACAGGTCATCGGTGCAAAGACCCATTTTCTTTTTGTGATAACCTAGTAGGTTATGTCCAGTTGTGATACTGATAAGCATTCGCAATGAAGGTCTATTCAGTGATAGCAGCTTTTCAGATTCTTTCTTATTATATTTCGGCCATAGTTTCCTGGAGGTAACACAGGAATCTAGGCATACCCATCTTTCATTGGATTTTTTCATTAATTTATTTCCGATTATCTGTTTAATTTCACAGGGTGGGATCCTGATTGATTGATCAATGAGAGAAGGGTCAAGTGTTGATCCTTTTCTCGCTAGTTCGTCCGCTTTTTCGTTTCCCGGTATACCACTATGACCAGGAACCCAGCAGAGTCTAACGTTATGCTGCGTGCCAAGAACCCTTAGCTCTTCGCGACAGCAAGAAACAAGCTTTGATTTGATAAGAGTGGCAGAAATCGCTTTTATTGCTGCTTGGCTATCAATGAAAAAGGTGATATCATCATGTGATAGCGCCATCATGGACACCTGTTTTGCAGCGTGTGAGACTGCCAAGATCTCGGCTTGGAAGACGCTGCTGTGATTTTTAAGTCTGAATGAACTTGCTAGGTTTAGGCTTTCTGAAAAGAAACCTGCCCCTGTTCCAACTTCCATTTTTGAACCGTCGGTATAGATTGCTATAGACGTTTCGTAAGGTGTTTCATTCTCCCAATCTTGTCTATTGGGGAGGCTGGTTGTGAAGGATTTTTTAAAGTCCAGGTATGGAGTTATGTAATCCGTGCAGATATTGTTATCTGCGTATCTTGATAGAATCTGTGCGTGTCCTATTTGGCTGGTTTTCCAGACATTACATTGGTTTAGTCTAAGTGCACTATTTGCTGCTGCTTCTTGAACGTAGAGATCAAGAGGTGTAAGGTTGAGGATTACTTCCAAACTCGCGGTTGGTGTAGTCCTCATTGCACCAGTTACGCAAATACAGGCAGATCTTTGAACTTTGGTTAGGGTTTTTAAATGCGTGGATTTTTCCAACGCCTTCCACCACACCAAATTGCCATAAGACAGGATAGGTCTAACAATGGCAGTATACATCCACAGGATGATCTTGGGATTTGGTCCCCAGTTTTTGCCAAAAATCCTGTTGCACGAATACAGTGCTATCATAGATTTTTTATATCTTTCTTGTATATTGGGACTCCAATTTAGTTTTTTGTCTAAGATCACACCCAGGTATCTGGCTTGATCAGAGATCTTAAGAGGGGTCCCATTTAGTCTTGGTAACTCAAAAGTAGGTATTTTTCTTCTATTTGTAAAAAGTACCAGCTCTGTTTTGAGGGGGAAACTCAGAAGTATGATTGTTGTTACTTTTTTATGAGTCTACAAATCAAGAGCCATTTGTAGGATTATGTCCATTACACTTGTAAAGGAACAATGAAACTTGCAACTTTGTTATACAAAATTTTTTTTACACCTGTCATAATTCACTTGTGTTACAGGTACTTGTAGTCCCAGAATTCACTTCGCGAAACAAATTCAAATCTTTCTTCAAAAACCGTTCAAAGTTTCAAAACAATGTTCATACCTACCTTTCCAAATGCAGCAAATTTAATTCTAATCTTTTATTGTGATGCATTATCAGCAGATCAATGACATTTTGTTGATACTTTGGCATTGCCATTTAAAATATATTTATGTCCTATGGATTCCCAGTCATTGTGGAACCGATTTTGGAACGCAATCTTTCATTTCATTTTTTATTGTTGTGAATTGCTTATCAATTTAGTGTGTAAATCGTAACAGACTAGCACGTGTTCATAACGGGCAAACAAATATTTGTTTTATTTATGTATTTCAATATAAACGCAAAACATAAATAATAATTATGTAGGGTCATGGTGAGGCGAACTTCTTCTTATCAAACCCAAAATAAGGTGTTAAGCGACTCCCGAATGGAAAAACATCTATTCTGATGATCGTAAAGTTTTCTTTGTTGTTCCTACAGCTATTTGCTGAGGTTAACAAATGAGTCGCTGGAAACTTGATATATCGTTTCCATTTCAGTAAGACAATCGGTCTTAAAGAAAGGGAGTGATATCAGTAGGTACACTGACTCAATAATATGGAAATTTTCCACAATAAAAAAAGTCTGCTATCGCAGCTGTAATGAGAGACAAATTGGAGCAGACTCTATCTAGCTGCATGTGCAAGACAGGCAGTGCTTATGGAAGTTTTATGTTTTTCTTTTATTCGTTGAATCACAACGAAGTGTTTGTCCGGTTTTCTCAACGTATGTGAGTGGGAACATAATAAATTAATCCAGCAAAGTTTGTGGAATTTTTTGTACGGTCCTTATCAGTTGGTAGGTATAGTTGTAAGTTGTTGTTTTCTTATGACTGCGGTATTATGTCAATCGTTTGGACTACAAAAAAGATAGTAAAAGGGGTTTCCCTGGGAGACCGCATTCAGATAAAAAAGTCAAGGTCGATGACGAATGTTTTATTGCAAGTTATTGTGGTTTCCTGGTATATTAGAACTTTATTTTTTCACAATGTTGCTTTCAAAGCAATGGAAATTTATTTCAGGGTAGAGTCTCAAAAAACTGGCACATGGCCATGGCCTCGATTCCAAACCTTCTAGCAATTGGGAAAAAAAATAACAAAAAAGATTATTAATTTAGAACAATGTCGCGGAAAAGTTGAAACAAAATTTTTTCAAAAACGCCTGAAAAAAATGGAATTCTTGAATGAGCGTAGTTTAGACCACAGAAGACTCTCAAAAAATTACATTAATTAATTAAGTACAGTAAAACTCGAGAAGTAGTGGGCATAGACTGTTTCGAGAAAAACGTGCTTAAAGTTTCGTTTTAAAGCCCAGCTAGTTTGGATGCGCGTTTACAAAATACCTACATATATCCGACAATAATTTGAATTTTGAAAAGTTGTCTTGTAGACATGTTTTTAGATAGTTAAACTTTGGAAATGTGTAAAAACAGCAAACCATTTTTTTTTAATTGTACACTAGAGCACCACCTTAATCTTTTTGCCTTAATTGAATGAATCACTGTTTATCAAGTACTTTTAAAAGAGCTATACTTGTACTTAATTGCTATTTACCTACTCAATTGTAAATAAATTCCAAATGTGAAGTAATGGTTAACATATCTGCCTGATACGAAGGAGATTCGTGGTTCGAACCCCAACAGAAACCAAAAAAAAGTTTCTCCTCCGGTATCGGCAGAGAATTGTAGGTCCCCTCCATTTCCTCACATGTGTGAGTGTAGTTATAACGAGTTGTGGTGCATTGTTATAAGACTAACTCTCAAATATTTCGATTGGATCTAATTATGTACATAAATCATTTCCTCCTCGAGAAATTGCATTTTATTATTTTATTTTTAGCAGACACCCGCTACGTTCTTTATTAGGTACGTTTTAGTTGACAGCAGACAATTGTTTCTTTATGAAAAACACCATTTCTATTTAGATATGTAAATGAATATGCGTCAAGCAACGGCTGAATCGTGCTTTTGTTTAAAATAAACGACCCACAGGAAGTTTGGTTTATCGGCAGCTTTAACGGTCTTAAATATTAAATGAATCATTAATTTTTTGTATGAGCTTACACATACATATGTATATACAGTTTGATATTTGATAAGTTGCAATTAATCAACTGTTATTGTGTGTCGATGTAGTGCTACAAATGAAAATTGGCCCCAAACCACGAAATTTTCAAAACAGTTTTATGCTTTCGTTGATATTGAGAGCTCCAATTAAGGTTTTGTTTTTCAACAAATAATAAAACGTTAGTTTGCTCCAGTACACTAAAACTGTGAAAAAAGATCCTGGGGACACCACTAACGGCCATATTATTCACCCAATAAACCCGGGTTTAAATTTACATCCGGATGTAAAATCGCATAAACCCGATTGTCAAACGGGTGGTGTCCCCAGGATCTTTTTTCACAGTTTTAGTGTACTGCGATTACTTCTGACAGTTTGATTTCTAGTTAGAGCAAACTAACGTTTTATTATTTGTTGAAAAACAAAACCTTAATTGGAGCTCTCAATATCAACGAAAGCATAAAACTGTTTTGAAAATTTCGTGGTTTGGGGCCAATTTTCATTTGTAGCACTACATCGACACACAATAACAGTTGATTAATTGCAACTTATCAAATATCAAACTGTATATACATATGTATGTGTAAGCTCATACAAAAAATTAATGATTCATTTAATATTTAAGACCGTTAAAGCTGCCGATAAACCAAACTTCCTGTGGGTCGTTTATTTTAAACAAAAGCACGATTCAGCCGTTGCTTGACGCATATTCATTTACATCAATAGAAATATAAAGAAACAGTTGTTGACTACTGTTAAATAAATCGTACCTAGTAAAGAACGTAACGGGTGTCTGCTAAAACTAAAATAAAAAAAAGTGCAATTTATCGGGGGAAATGATTTATGTACATAATTAGATCCGGTCGAAATATTTGAGAGTTAGTCTTATAACAATGCATCACAACTCGTTCTAACTACACAGAAGAAAAACTTTTTTTTGGTTTCTGTTGGGGATCGAACCACGAATCTCCTTCGTATCAGGCTATGTTATATAACCATTACTCCACGGGCACCACTCGTGCTAACTATCGACTGATAAAGCCATTAGCTTGGTGGGTCTCTTAAGATAACTGGTTGTCTTTCTTAGCCCTTTAGAAACAATGCTTTTTAAGAAAGTATTTCACTTTTGTATTGTATTTATTTACAATTGAGTAGGTAAATAACAATTAAGTACATATATACAGGGTTATTTGCATAAGGTGTGACAAAAAGATAGGGTGTGTAGGTTGGTAAGCGTTTTTTGAAAATTTCAATTCGTCCTGATTTTCTTTTTAAGCCCTGAGGTTGTTCCTAGATAAATAAATAAATAAATAGCACAACAAAGCTATAGAAAACTTTCCGAGAGCTATATTTTAATCCGATTCCAAAGTCCGAATGGCTAAGTTACAATGCTTTCTTGATGGCAGTGTGTAATTAATCTCGGAGAGCTTGCATATTCCTCCCAAAAGACAATACCCGCAAAAACTTTTTTTTTTTCTGCTTTGATATTTCTGGGATTTAAACCCGACCATCCAACTTCACACATAACAAGTACCCAAGCTTACAATTACTCAACGGTTATCATTAACTGGAGAAATAGGTTTTACTCTGTAACGGTCAGTCAGAGCTGTCAAGGACATTCACTGAGTTCGCAACGTCACCTAATGCCGATTTTGGTGTTTTTCAACCCTTGAGCTTTTCTTGTCCTTGGTTTTTGTTGGGGGCGAGTTCAGGTAATGAGTAGGTCTATCAAATGGCATGTATTTTTCTTTAAATGACAGGGATGTGTGGTGATTTTGTGGTTTAGGGTTTTTAAGAGAGTTATGTCAGGGAAACCTGAATCAATCTACAACCGTGGGTAATGTTCAACGAACGATTCTTATATAAAAAGAAACGTAGTCTCGATGGGGTGGTATGTTGCTTAGAGTTCAGACACCACTTAAAAATTTTGATACCCGAAGCCTCTTCCAACCATTTAACCAAAATACATTTTAGTTGTATCGTTTCAAAGTGAGTAGCGGGCGTTAAAGTCATCTCCAATGAGCAACTGTACTGGCCAAGTTTGGTGCCAAATATTTTCAGGTTTCGTCTCATGACCTCTCTCTTTGCATCATCTTTAATATCGATGCTGAACGTAATAAAAGTTAAATAGCATCCAATCTCCACAATCAATGACATCAATGGCTTCGAAATATTTGACTTCAGACACGGAATTAAAACTTCGGAGATTGATGCTTTTCTGTAGCTGATCAAATTTTTTGATGCATTCATGTCATGAAAAGTAATTAAACCCAAAAAAAAACAACAAGTGGCGAAGATGAATAGTAATATACCTTTTCGTATCTTTTTAATAATTGTTTGGCTTTAAATGAAACTTATGCTTCTCTGCTGTATTTATTGACGCACGCGATGTAGTAGTGGTATGTTTGCAACAACTCCTGATATTTTTCCTGCAACTTTTTTTTACAGACGTAGACAGTTGGATTAAATCTTCCTAAATCCATCTCATTAGGTCCGTTTGTTGAACTTTCCCCAGTGTTGACCCAGGTTTTCTCGAAACCCTATGAGTTGTCAAAAACGCTAAACCACAAATCACAAAACATCTGTCATTAAAAAAAAAAAATACATGCCATTTGACAGCCCTCAACCCGACAAAACCTAGGGCGAGTTGAGGGAAAACTTAGGTCAACCCTAGGGCTCAAAAAACAATCAATTTGACATTCAGGGTGGCTTTAGGTTTCTCAAAAAACGCTTTGTGGTGACTCCAGGGCGACCCTAGGGCTTCAACGAACAAACCTATTATCACTTGTGATTAATAATTTCAATTTACAATCTACCCGAATGCAAATTTTCTGACCTACCGTTCTCATTACATACAAAAAATCGCACCTAAGAGAAGAGGCTTCCCAAAGTCCAGTCGAATTCAGCTTGTTTCGTGAAAGAAAAACCTCATCTCATATGCAGGTGTGTAATATAATATTTATTCATATCATTTTAAATATAACAAGTACATAAATACATTTCAACATAATGATTCCATATGTTACGCTTTCCACACGATAAATGATATTTATTATTTTATTTATCATTTGTTAAGAATACTTTTAGTGTTTTTTTTTTAACTAACCTAAACATTATTGTCATTTTTGTTGGGTTTTTGGCTTTGGGTTTCGCACCATGCTTTTTTATACAGCCTTGCTTACAACTAAACTTAATTCAAAAGACAAAAAAAATAGAACCTTTGATATATTTGTGTATAATGTTAAAAGTAAGTTATTGTCAAAACATATATTTAATAAACCTACTCGTATCCTTACATACAATTAATTGTACTCGCAACAGATTAAACTAAATTTATTTGCTAATAAACCACTTTTTTAAATAAAGGGAATGTCTAACACGCAAGAGTTATGAACTTAAAACAAACATACTAATTTAATTGTTTCTTGGCTTATTTCGCAGGCAATGGAACTTATTCTTTGAAAATTGGCAATTTGCTAATAAATAAATCACAGAGTAAATTAGCAACACAATATTTTGTTTTTTTTTTGTTTCTCAAGCACCCATCGACAGTAGTTGATTGTGAACAACTTGCATTTGTTTTTCTGTCCCTAGGTATACCTACCATACGTATGTTTACTGATTAAAATTTAACAAATACAAACTTATAGATTAGACTCTGTAAGAGAGTGCTAATAGCACCATAAGAACACAAAGAAACTAAATCGAAATCTACATTAGACGAAGACGCCTCTTAAATTACTTCACTGGCTCCTGTTATTTGTGGTTTTTTGTGACATAATAACTTTGACATTGGTTAAGACAAAATGTTTTGTACGTTTTTTAACAGAAAACAGCTTAGGTGTTAATTGGCGGGTTAAGGATTTGTCCTACGCTGGAGTATGTACCAAAGACAAAGCCCAATAGGCCGAATATCAGAATGCATATATCTTTCCAAAGCATCCAATTGTAACGACCGTAGCCTACTGGCCAGAAGGTTATCATCTCAATGATGGGTGGGGCGATCAGGGCCACCGTTGAACTACTAACAGCACCCACTAGCGAAATAATCGGTCCAAGGTTTGGAATGCAGGCGGCCAAGACAAAAGTAAATGTAACCATCACAATTCTTAGTCCATTACCAGCCAAATCTTTACCCCTTTCAGTTTCAAAGTAATCTCGCACAGTGGGCTCAATGATGTTCACCGGCACGTAAAACTGCAGTGTGTAAGAAAAGAATATTGCGACAGCCATTGCAAGACGCACAACCTGCGATAGAATCTCATCGGGTGGCAAGTTGAGGGTGACACTTCCCTCAACGCGGTCGCCATACTTCAGGTACCCAAAAAAGCCAACAGCTGTGTATGCGGAGGCAACAGTCACCATTCCAGTGTTCAGAACTCCAGTAGTTCCTCCAAAGTCTTCAGGATTCGCCATGTTATTTTCCAGAGGAAGAACCACGCCGATTCCCTCGAACGCGTAGATTGCAGTTCCGAAATACAACGGCAGCGTTGCCCATGATCCAACATGATTCACAGTATCGACATGTGGAAGATCATCCAACATGTAGTAGAACGTAATACCCAGACCAGTAATGGTGAGAATCGAAGCGAACAAGGACATTGGAGTAATGAATTTAAGGTTCTTCACCATATTGACGAGAATCATCGGAATTAGCATAATCATCAGGTATATTCGGACGTCCAACTTGACAAAATAATGAGAGACAACCTCTTGAACGTTGAGTGCAACAAAGAGGAAGTAAACACAACAGAAACCGATTTGTGTAATGCAAAGGAACGTCGTTAAAGCTTTGGTTGCTGCTTTTGAGTATCTTCTAAGCGCCAGTGGTCCAGTGTCAAAGCTAGCAGCTGCTACCTCAGGAAAACTAAGCGCAGGTACTTGTAGACGCATGCAAAGTTCGTGCGAACATTTGACCAGCATGTGCATGCAATGTGTGCATATTGCTCCCATGATAAGTGTCCCCACCAAACCCACATACAAACCAGCATTCTTAAATGCATCAGGCATTGCCAGAATGCCCGTTCCAATATTGCCCTTCAATAAATGCACCAATGTATCCAGATTAGATGTCGGGTGTTCGAGTGTCCGATGTTCAGATGGGTGGTAGTCACTTTTGTTTTGTTTTTCCAAAGAATCCAAACTATTATCGCTCTGCACATCGACCAGGCCATTGTCAGGTGAGTTACGAATGTCTGGTCTAGCGATGATACGACCATGATCTTGGTTTGATTGCTCTTGGAGTAGCAGAAGTGGCTGTCTTTCCGTCATGGTTTAAAAATCTACCCCTTGATTCAATTCCGATATTGATTTTTGTATTTTCTTTTTCAATTTACGTTTGGTTTTCAATGTCTCAATGTCAAGTGTAAAAAAAAAGTTATAGGGAAGATATCAGCGAACTATTTTGCATTTTTCGATTATGTCAATTGAATTGGTTAGGAAATTTATTTGTTGTATCTTATCGCACTAACAAAACAAAAAATTAAAGCGATCTTATTTTCGGGACACACAATTTTTAAAGAAAAAGCACTCGGAGACCGTGACAAAAGTTATTAACTAGTTTAATTGATTTTTCCGAGTTTCAGCAATAAAATGGGAGTGAAATCAACGGGAATTTGTTAATGAAGACACTCTGCGGAGTGTTGCTCGCGAAAACCTGCGCTTTGGGAATTGAAAAGTTCTTTGTTTTGTGTTTTCTTTCGGGAAGTGGAAAATTATGACATTTCATGAGATAACAAATGGCAGCTGTTGAGGGGCTTTGTTCAACAAGTGCAATTGCTGAATGACCGCCTTCCAAAACCTATGTGGCTGCGTTCACAAAGTTAATGAAAAGTTTTATGCTAGGTTTTTGTCTATTAACATGTTTCCATGAATGCTATCTCCGCACCAGAGACTTAAACTTGTTTAATTCAAAACTATCCCAAACCAACAAGATAACCAAGTGGTTTGTCATACAAAATGAAACCTTTTTAGTCACTGGGTTTCATCTTAACCTACTTGAAACCAAGTTCGCTGAATGCATTATTTCCAATATTCTAGTGAATTCAACGTTTAAGATAGTGGAAGTGAGTGGAGGAAATGAATTCTCTCATACGTCGTTGACGTTCTGCTCACACTTTATGTTTGTCTCTTTTTAACTTAACGCAAAATGATTAGCTCAAAACTTTTTTCATATGCGGACACTACTTGGTTTACTCAAACCATCCTGGAAGGAAACCCAGTTTAACTTCAGGTGCGGACATAGCATAATGCTAGGTCCGCACCTGAGAGTTAAACTTGTTTAACTGAAAACAATCCCAAACCAACATGATAACCAAGTGGTTTGCCATACAAAATGAAACCTTTTTAATCACTGGGTTTCGTGATAACCTACTCGAAACCAAGTGCGCTGAATTCACTATTTCCAATATTCCATTGAATTTGACATTTAAGAGAGTGGAAGTGAGTGAAGAGAGAATGGATTCTCTCATACGTCCTTGACGTTCTATTCAAACTTTATATCTGTCTCTTTTTAACTTAAGACGAAAAGATAAACTCAAAACTCTTTTGCATATGCGGACACTACTTGGTTAACTCAAACCATCCTGGAACGAAACCCAGTTTAACTTCAGGTGCGGACATAGCATAACATCGGGTAATCGAATCGGGTTATGATTAATTGCCGAGATTTAGCTAATTTCAATTTCCAGGTAGTGAGTGAGTAGAATCACTGCTGAAATACAAATCTCACTTTCCTTTGGTTTCACTCGGGGAAGCACTCATTTTAAAAACCAATGGAAGACCCAAAATTGTTCCTATTCAGTTTAACGTAATTTTCTTTGTGTGAGTGAAACACCTATGGTATGGCTTGTTGCGGGCTTTGGATTAGGATGAGGAAATGGAAATAGGGTATAAGAGGAAACGGAAGGTAGGTATAAAGGATGTGAATAGGTTGCGGATGTGAAAAATAAAAATTGACAGCTGAGATGCAATGGAAAGGAAACTGGAATTATAGAAAACAGGAAATGGAAAAAATAGGAAGGAGAACGGAAAGAACGAGTAAGATACGTAAGGAAGTGGAAAAAAAAGGGAAGAAAGGTAGAAAAAAAAGGAAATAAGAATATGGGAAAAGGAAACAGGAAACCGGAAAGTGGAAAGAGGAATGTCTACGCGGAAGGATTGGCATGCTAGCGAAGCGCGGCTAAGCTCGCCGGATGTGGGGGGGATCTTTCCTTCCAACGCGGACTACCAACAACAAATAACATAAAACATGCCAAAAAAAAACTTACTTTCATACCCCTCCACCGATGTCCAATCCACCACACGCTGGGGCTGCCGATGGTACGCAGCGCGGCCTGTCTGCACCCACCCTGCCGTGAAATTCAGCGGCCGATTCTTGCTGAACTTCCCTAAATCCGTTCACCTGAAAAAAAGAACTAAGCCCCTTCACCGAAAGCCAATTTCAGCCCCCATCTTCCACCCCCTCGGTATCTTCTCAGCACGCCATGCAGCTTCTTTCAAGCCACGCAATGAAAGGCACTATATATTTCCCTTGACAGGACGTGATTCACAATAATTATTACTTTATTTAGCAATCATCATTTATATACATTTACGAACCGTATGCAGAACAAATGGGTCGCCGAGCTTAAAGTACAACAAAAACTGACCTACACTTAAACAAATAAACTTATTAATCCTTACTATTATCACTAAGGCTTAACAAATAACAGAAAAAAAAATTAGAGAAAATAACCAAAAATGTGAAGTTATTCTAAAGAATAACTCGCTTTGATTGTTGATCTAAATTGATTTACGCTATGACGGCAACCCTCGAATTTGACAAGGCGTATTGCGGGCTTAAGTTTATCGCTTTTATTATAAAAATTTTTTTTTTTTTTTTTTGTGTCTTAACTTTTCAAATTTTCGGTTGGGGTAACGTGGTGCTATGCAACAGCCGTAACAGGCTCTTAAAAATTATTCCTTGAAGAAAATTTTCTTTTTGACATTTGAGTAACATGTGTTAGTGCTTCTTGAGTCGATTCTCACTTCAAATCGAGAAGCGGCTGTCACTCCTCAGAATCATGAGAAGCGATCTTGTTGCACCAATGGAACGGTTTGAGAATGCTTCAGGACGCTCCTGGGCGGTTCTTTTCGTCCAATGGAAAGTGACATAAGTGAGTAATCTGACAGCGAATTGCAATAACTCACTCACTGAATTCCTTTCGCTAAATCGATTTTCGTGGCGCAACATAGAGAGGAGCCCCTGGGTCTAGCGCATTTCTCACAACCATGCCTTGTGAGGGAATGGAGGGGACCTACAATTTTCTGCCGGTTCCGAACGGCTAATTGAGAAAGCGCTTTTCATGGCAATGAGACCCCCGTCAACTTGGCAGCGCTATAACACGAAATTCGATTTTTTTTATGCAAATAATTTGGAAAACATTTGGAAAAATTTGGGAAATGGTTTTCACAATTTGGGAAAGTCCCAAAAAAAAGTTATTAACAATTTAAAATTTGGCGTATACTTGGCAGCGCTAGCAATGAAATTCAGAAATTTTGGTGTCAATCGATCGGGGACAATTTGGAAAAATTTGGAAAAGACTTTTCCGGATTTGGGAAACGATAGTTTGGCCAAAAAATGCAAAAAACATAATACTGGTGAGCCGCTGTACATTTTATTAGCAGCTAATTAAACTAAAATGCTAATAACTTTTTTCCTATACTTTCCCAAATTACAAAATAAGTTAATTTAGTTCAAAAAACCTTGATTGAATTTAGGAAACCAAATCAGATCATGAAATCTGTGATTTTGGTACTATTTTAGTCAAAAATATTTAGTAATGCTTTTTTTAATGGAAAATTGAATTCTTACAACTAAAATGATAATAACTTTTTTCCTATGCTTTCCCAAATTACAAATCAAGTTATTTTAGTTCGAAGAGACCTTGATTGAATTCAGGAAACCAAAGCAGACCATGAAATCTGTGATTTTGGTACTATTTTAGTCAAAAATATTTAGTAATGCTTTTCTTAATGGAAAATTGAATTCTTACAACTAAAATGCTAATAACTTTTTTCCTATACTTTCCCAAATTACAAATCAAGTTATTTTAGTTCGAAGAGACCTTGATTGAATTTAGGAAACCAAAGCAGACCATGAAATCTGTGATTTTGGTACTATTTTAGTCAAAAATATTTAGTAATGCTTTTCTTAATGGAAAATTGAATTTTTACAACTAAAATGCTAATAACTTTTTTCCTATTAACATTAACCATTCTTTTATATCGGTTTTGGTTCATTTCGTTCGTTTAATTTGAAACATATATGTATATGCCTTTCTTTCTAACCCATTGCGCTCGTGTCCGAGTAAGTGAAGCATTCCAAAACAGCTTCACCACTGATTCCCTCTGCCGCCATTCTCACTGCGCGATGTTTGCGCCACCTAACGAGCAAAGTTGAAGATCGAAAAGCTATTCAGTAAAATTAATATTATTTGAATATACAACGCATTAGCGGGGTTACATGGTTCAACATGGTTCAACGTGGTTTGGGTTATGGTTAGCAACAGCAATGTTGGATGATCTAAACGCTAAAACAACCGCTTGACAAAAAATGTTGGATGGTTTTTAAAAATTTTTAAAAACTTTATCCAACCATGTTGGACCATGTAGGCACCGCTTTTGGTCAATTTGTTGAAGCAACAAATCGTCCAAAATTATTACGTTGCACAACGAATCGACCACAAAGCCGTATTACCTACAAATTGCAGTAACAGAGAAAGAAAGAGTCGCTGTATTCGAACAAGAAGTTTCAACCACGTTTTAACTGTGCGTGTTCATTTGATTTCGGGAAACCTTTCTTCAACGGCCCAAACTTACCTATTTGCCCACAAACTGTTCAACAAGTCGACCAATGAAAACATTTTTTTCAAATGGATGAATTCAAAATGAATTTATAACACTTTAATACTTTATTATGACACTCAACCGTGTACTTGGAAACACTTATATTCATTTCCGTTTAAGAAATAAATGAGGCTGGACCAAGCGTCTGCAAAATACAATTAACATTTCGTAAAAAAAAATACTCAAATCTCCTTAAAATCTTTTCTCAATCAAACTTGCCATGTCAAAATCATTTCAATTCAAACCTTTTTCATCAAAGACATTCTATTTCCGATAAATGCTCACGTTATTCCACCGACCACTTCAACATAGTTGCAGTCATTTTACTCACCTTCTTCAGTTAAAAATAATAACAAACCCATTTCCCCTTCATATCCACACCATACCATTCCACTAAAACAAATATTTTGCAAATAACCACCCCCAACAAGAAACAGCTGTAGCTAAAGCTCTTCGTAAAAGCAACTTAGAACTTATTAAATTCTTTTCATTCGAAGTCGTTTATTCATTCTTCCTTCGGCTTAGTTGAACTTGACGTCTAATTGGATTTGAAATATCTGAAGAAATGTGTTTTGACTGAAGTTCCGCCTCGTCGTACAGTGCCGGAAACGCTTAGTGCCTTGTTACTACTTGTAGTATCCTCTAGTTCACTTTGTGGTCTTCTATTTGGTGATTTTTCTTATTTATTTTTAATAGTGCATGGGTGGATGCCACAGGGAAAAACGCCAAATTTTATTTTCATGACATAGTTTTGAATTCAAAAGTGCGGATCCTCAAACGAGGAATCATAAAATCGTTGATGAAATTATAAAGTGTAAAAAATTATATTTTAAGTGAATTCGAATATAAATCTCGAGTTGAAATAATAAAAGAAACATAAATAATAATAGATATACCTACTTGATTTTATAATTATATAAAAATACAAAATGAATTGAAAAATAACAAAGTACGTATCTGCCTACCTTCAAAAAAAATATTCAACGGAAATCAATGAGAATTATAAAGCCCAACCAATTCAAGTTGTTTATGTGTTATGTGCACTCGATATTTTCTTTGTAATAACTGCCAGTCTCAGAACGTGTGAATAAAATAAATAAAAGCGACTATATAAATAGACAAGGTGCTTAAGCCTGTTGCAACACTAATATGGTAACATGGTTTACACGGTATACGATTTGAGGAGACACAACAAATTTGTGTTGAATTCCAGTTCGGAACAACAAATGCGTTTTCTGAAAAAAGGAAATGCAAAATTCTAACCAATGTTTCCTTAGTTAATTAAGCTAAGGATTCTATTTCGATCGGAAAGTTCACATTGGATTGGGAAAAGGAGTTTTCTAGTAATAAATAAATGAATAAACCAAATTCAAATAAAACGGATAGCATGAGATCAGTTGTAACTTTAAGGTAAGTTTTTGGTTCTAAACACTCAAATCGCTAAAATATTTGTAGAAATCAAAAACTAAATCCATAGGATTGCTACTCGATTTGTGTCTGCATTCTGCAACGACCAATGTAATTGTTTTTTCTCGGAGTGAGAGGTATCTTTTAATGAAAATAATTTGTTATCTGTTTTTAGATGCAATGATTAGTATACCTAGTGTATACCTCCACTTTCTTCAGTATTTTCTATGGAAAAAATGTTGTTTCTTCTCTGAATGCCCTAAAACTACCAATTTTCAGTTGAATTTTGAATTGAACTTTTTCTGTATTAGAGAAAAAGAATTAATCCCATTTGGCAATTGTCATTCGTAGTTTGAATTTCAATCTAAAGACGTATCAAATAATACCAATCATTTTCAAGAAGTCACTCAAACCCAGCAGTTGCTGTGGGCTATTAGGCGAGGCGTGAACTAGGCAGCTTGACCTAGCCTAGCCCAAGTCTAATAAAAAATACACACCTAGTTAAATAACTCTTTTTCAGAATGTATTCAATAACAACTGACATTTCTATAACAATTTCAAATGCTGCACCAGCTTATCTATCTTATCCGCCTCATCTGGACCAACACCCAGAACCGTAGCTGTTCCTGGTTCAAGTTGTGTTCGTCCAGCATCTTTAACAATCTCCGCAACAATGTTTAATTTTCTTGCTTCATCCTGAATCAGCAAGAGTTCGTCTAAACTATCAACTTTTAAAACAATTTTTGGTTGACCCCAAAAACACCAGCTCTTTAATCCACTTGCGTTAACTTTTTGTGATTGTTGATAGCAGAGAATTGAAGCATGTGAACATTGGGCTGCTGTTTTGCCCTTGGACATCTTCAGATCGTTTCTTACCAGAAGAGCTAATTTATTTTGTTGTCTTGTGGCATTTGAGAGAAGACGGAAAATCTTTGTCAGCATTTTTAACTAAACTTATTTCACTTGATATTTTTGTATTTTTCTGTTTGTTGTTCTGTGTACTTTCGCATACACTCTCTGAATTCTTTTACTTTATCCTGGCAGCTACGCCAATCTCCTGTTTCTGCAATGCACTCCTATTGAAATAGATTTACAAACATACGAGTATAAAGGTTAGTTTAAGGAAATGGATTCATGAAAAGATGGGTTATCAGTGAATACCTGAACTTTATAATGCAACTCGATGCAGCCGGTTTTTCTAAGCATCAGTTCAACAGGGTCCTCAACATCTGACATTCTTTTTTTAATTCACGATTTATATTACTTTTAAGTAGGAATTTAAAACAAATGAACAATAGAAAAATTACATCTGCTTGCAATTGCCGGAAAAGTTCATGTCAGAATGACAATTGATGACTTTTCAAATCAAACTGACAACTAAAGGTCGATACACAAGGAACAGTTTATAACTGCGCCTACACTGAATGGGTTGTAAATTAAATTCACTTGAGCTTATTACTTCCGTTTTTGAAAGTGAAAGCGGTTGTAGAAAGAAAACATAATTTACCAAAAAAGTGAAGAATATCAAGAACAGAAGAGAGATGAACTCTGACGATTAGTTCTGTGTTTCTCATCTATCGTAACTCTCTTTTATCAAAACACTCTCATTTTATTTAAATAGTGGAGAGAAACACATCATGGACGTGAGAAAAGCTCGATGTGTGTGTGAGCAAAGGTAGATATGAAATGAGACTTCTAGGTTCTAGTTTCTGCCATTGAATTACGAAAAACCCAAAGAGGAATATGCAAATTAATTTTCTAATGAACTGTATCGCGTGTTAGCACTTACTTCATGTTTTGCATATGGAAGCAGACACATTGGTAAATTTAGATTTCAATGAAAAAAACTTTTTTCTTGCCGCTTTGTTCGGCATACTATTCGATTTTGGTTTTAACTTCTCGTCTGTAGAAATTTACTGTTAAAACTTCATTCAAATTTGTTTAACTCTCAAAAGATTCTCAACAAATATTTGGGGCTATAAAAAGTAGGGAAAACTCCTCCCTGAAATTAAGATTTATTTTTTTAACTTAAAAAACAATTTTCAAAATAGGCAAATATTTAAAAAATAGGCAAAATAGGCAATATTTTAATAATTTAATAATCAACCCCTTCGGCTTCGGAACGCGATTCAAGTGATAAGGTTATAGAAATTTTGCATATTCGAATAAATAGTAGGCCCGTTCGCTGAACCTTCCCCAGGGTTGACCCAGGTTTTCTTGACAACCCTATGAGTTGAAACGCTAAACCACAAATCACCACACATCCCTGTCATTAAAAAAAAAAATACATGCCATTTGACAGACCTCAAATCGCCACAGCAAAAAGCTAGGGCGAGTTGGGGGAAAACCTAAGGAAAACCTATGTTTCAAAAAACACTCAATTTGACATTCAGGGCGAATTTAGGTTTCTTAAAAAACTGTTTGTGGCGAACCTAGGGCGACCCCAGGGCTTTAACGAACAAACCTAGCATCTATAAAAAAAAAAAGTTGAAATTATTGATTGGCGTGCGAGATGGGCGTTGTGGAATGTACGCATCATTTTTGATATTTTTGATGAATATGAAACGCAGAGTTTATATCTATTAAATGTATTTATTATAAAGAAACTTGAACAAACGTGTTACTTCAAAGCAAGTTGGTTCTAGAAGAGAAAAGTGACATATTCAGTCGTTTGTAATTTGAAAATAAACAGTACTGCCAAGTACTAAACTAAATGTTAATTGCTCTGTCATTGGCAGGGCATTGCCAGGAGTGCTGGTTGTACCTTTAGTTCTAACACGCCTTCCTCAATCAGCACTTTTCAGCAAGTTGATATACCGATGTCTTCCATACATCTGTAGTGGGCTGGTCCAGGCAGTGGTTTGGTGAATACATCCGCTGGCATCATTTCAGTTGGTGTGTAGATGATTGTTACTTTTCCATCTTGTAAGAGCTGCCGTACAAAATGGTACCTGGTCGCAATATGCTTTGTTCTTGAATGACAGATCGCATTCTCGGCTATGTGTTTTGCACCTTGGTTGTCTGTGCCAATACTTATTTTTGTGAGTAGAGGCAAATTCATCTCGGTCATAAGATTCTGAAGATATGTTGCTTCCCTCGATGACTCGGACAACGCTACATATTCTGCCTCGGTACTTGAAATAGCTACTGACCTTTGTTTTTGGGAACGCCATGTGATTGCAGCGCCGCTTAATAAAAAAACGTATCCGGTGTATGATATTCTATCATGCTCGTCGTTCGCATGATCAGCATCCGAGTATCCTCGAAGACCCAAAGTGTCCTTGGTGTAAGTGAGCCCGTAAGTTTCCGTTCCTCGTAAATAGCGTAGAACACGCTTCGCAGCTGACCAGTGCACATCTTGATAGGTTTCGTTATACTGTGCCAAACGATTAACTGTAAACGATATGTCTGGTCTGGTTGCGACCGCTAAATACATAAGTGATCCGATGAGCTGACGATAGGGTTTTTCACTTTGACGCTTTTCTAAATTACCTATTCCAGGAGGTAGTTTCGACTTTGTATCGCTCGGTGTACTTATTGGTTTCGACTCGTCCATATTGAACTTCTTTAATATTTCCCTGATGTATCCTTGTTGCTTCAGTTTGATCTCGCCTTCTCCTTGAATGATTTCAACGCCCAAACAAAATCGCGCCAGTCCGAGATCCTTCACTTCGAATGCTGCAGCAAGTCCATCACGTATGTGCTTCAATGTCTTATCACTTTTTGAGATGTATAGGATGTCGTCGACGTACACTGCAACGATGGTGAATTCTTTTTCATTTGTGTTGAAGTAAAAACATGTATCGTTAGCAGCTGGTTTCAAGCCAAGTCCACGAAGTGTTTCGTCTAACTTTTTATGCCATTGTCGTCCAGCCTGCCGCAGACCATACAGAGCTTTCCTCAATCGACACACATAATCGCCATTCTTGAGTTTTTGCAGCATTTGTTTGGCCTTTTCCTTCACACTATCATTGTTTCGACACTCTTTTGCAAGTATTTGCAACGACTGCTGAAGATACTTTGGGGTTTCCATAAAAATCTCTTGATCTAACTCACCATTTAGATACGCTGCCACTACGTCCATTTGATATACCTTCAAATTTTCACGTACTGCTAAAGCCATCAGGAGCCTGATTGATTCAAGGCGGGCTACAGGAGCGAAGGTGTCTTCAAAGTCGATTCCCTTGCGCTGCGTAAAACCTCGAGCAACGACACGAGCCTTCTTTCTTTCCAGGGTGCCATCTGCTTTCATTTTGTTTCGTAACACAAGTTTGCTCGTCACGACATTTCTATTCTTTGGACGCTCGACTAGGCTCCATGTGTCATTCTTGATAAGCGTTCGAATCTCTTCTTTGATTGCTTCCAGCCAATCTTGTGCCTCTGCTCCAGACATCGCATCCTCTAGTGACAGCTCTCCAATGCTTGCTATTTCATCTTCGTTCATAGCATCAACAAAATCTTCATCGTTGATTTCATTTTCATCATCAGAACAGTCTTTTACTGGTTGTTCAATAATCTGATTCTGCTTGGCCATCTTCGAAACGGACCGCGTTTGATACACTTCACGAACATCATTCTTCTCAGTCAAGGGATCATCATGTTTATCAAAATCCATAGAAGTTGACTCCAATTCGATGGTAGTTTCGTCATTTGAGATGGTAACAGGTTTTTCTTGACGTTGCGTAGCAACAAATTCATGTTCTATGACCTTGACGTCTCTTGTGATGACTACCTTTTGTTTTTCAGGAATCCACACACGATAACCCTTAGATACTTCAGAATAACCAACAAGGATACCCTCCATTGAACGCGCTTCGAATTTGTCCTTACCAGGAGATTTTTCAAGAACAAAAGTCCTTGCACCGAAAACTTTAAGGTGTCTTAAGTCCGGTAACTTTTTGTTCCAAAATTCGTAAGGTGTGCGTCCATTCAAGCTGGCTGTAGGACACCGGTTCCTTATGTAATTTGACGCTGCAATTGCTTCCGCCCAAAATTCATTGCCAGCTTCGGATTGGATCAGGAGGCATCTTGCCATATCAGCAAGCGTTCGATTCTTCCGTTCAGCCACGCCATTTTGCTGCGGCGTATGCGGAACTGTGAGTCGTCTTCGTATTCCGTTCAATCGTAGGAAGTCTTCGAATTCTCGGTTGCAGAACTCTCCTCCGTTGTCTGATGCTAAGCACTTAATCTTTCGACCAGTCAGAGTCTCGACTTGCGCTTTATAATCTTTAAATACACGAAAAACCTCGTTTTTCTGCTTCAGAAACCTTACTTCGCACCAACGGCTCGAATCGTCGATAAAAGTGACAAAGTATCTCGAGTTTGCTGAGGAATCGACTCTGGAAGGTCCCCACACATCAGTGTGCACAAGATCCAAAATATTTGAACTCCTATTTGACTTCTTGGGAAACGGTAACCTCGTCATTTTTCCGCTGAGACATATGCTACATGCGCCAAGCTTTTCGTTCTCGTTTAAGGAAAGTCCTGTCACGATCTTCTTTCGATGCATATCCAAAAGGTCTCGTTCATTCAGATGACCGAGCCTGGAGTGCCACAATCCAAGTTTGGACTCATTCACATTCGCCATGCATGCTTGCGTTGTACTTTCTTGAACATAGTACAGGTGTCCAACTCGCTTCGCTACTACCTTGACTTCACCGTCATGTCCTCGGACGATTGCTTTCTCTTTATCGAACGTGATGGTGTTGTCATGATCGGTTATCCTCGCAACGGATAATAGGTTAGTTCGAAGGTTCCTTACCAATAATGTGTTTTCAAGTTTTACTGACCTGTCAGACTTTCCGTCTGTAGTGAAAATCCTTACGGCTCCTCTCGCATCAACATTCGTACTGGAATTGTTCGCCAACATCAGCTTTCCTTCCATCGCAGAGGGTGTGGATGGAAACAGACTCTCATCGTTACACATATGGGACGTGCAACCGCTGTCAAGACACCAACGTCTTTCTAAATCACACGTCTTTGTTCCTAAAGCTTCGTTTTCGATCGTGTAGAAAGTACTTTCTGCTTTCGCTGACATTTCGCATCGTGAAGAGCTTTTCTGTCTGTCGTTCTTCGTACACATGGATGCTTTGTGACCTAGTTCATGACATTTGTAGCATCTGAATTTAAACGATGTGTCACGGTCAACTACACTATCATGCTTTCGTTGCATCGCTTTTTGATTGAACTTCGATTTGCTCTGACTAGCACCTCGCTTGATATACATTGCTTCAGATCTGTCGTCTTCCTTTCGTTGACTTGATGCATCGTACTTCTCGAGAATTTTCTCTCTCAGCACACTGGGTTTCGGAAGGTTGTCGTGAGACTCCATTGCGCATTTGAACAATTCAAAACTCGGTGGCAATCCGTTCAATAAAAGAATCGACAACAAGTCTTCGTGTATATCGACGTCCATACACTTGAGTTGTGACACTGCATCGAAAAATTCCATTAAATTCTTTCGCAGATTATCGCCTTCCTGGATTTTATATGTCGCCACACGTTTCAGCAATGTTGCCTTCTTCGTTGGTCCAGTAGAAGCAAATTCAGATTTTAATCGCTCCCAGACACCTTTTGCCGTGTCCAATCCTTTAACGAGACGTAATAGACTCGGATCGATGGCAATAATCAAATCTGACTTTGCTTTGGCGTCGTCATCCAACCACTTCGCAAGAGCATTTTTAGACTTCTCGTTGCTTTCAACCAATTCGGGTTTTGATATTGTTCCATTCACATGCTTCCACGTTCCAGCTTTGACCATTACAGCCTCGATTTGCATGACCCACGTGTCATAGTTGTCGCAAACGAGAGGCTTGATGGAATGCATGCTATTTGACATCGTTTCTTTGTTTTCGCTTTATTCCAATATATTTAATACGTTGGGACTGGACCCATAACCTGATGAATATGAAACGCAGAGTTTATATCTATTAAATGTATTTATTATAAAGAAACTTGAACAAACGTGTTACTTCAAAGCAAGTTGGTTCTAGAAGAGAAAAGTGACATATTCAGTCGTTTGTAATTTGAAAATAAACAGTACTGCCAAGTACTAAACTAAATGTTAATTGCTCTGTCATTGGCAGGGCATTGCCAGGAGTGCTGGTTGTACCTTTAGTTCTAACAATTTTGTGGTACAATGGTGTAATATTCGTCTTGTAAAAGACAAAACACCACAACACTACGCATGGATGGACTGGTACGCATATTACCACAAGCGTACGAAATTCTAGGGATGTTTGAACTTTTGCCGGTATACGTAATATCTATGTACCAGCAAATAATTGTTGTGTCGGAATCAACTGGTCTCCCAATTGACTGCTCTGAAAATCTTTCCCTAGAGAAAACCTGGTTCAATAATTCAGTTAGCACCTAACAATTATAAGCGCAAATTCCAAAAGGGGCAATAAATGTCACATTAAACACCTCAGTGTCATTTCAGTACGCCCAAGTGTGCCCAAGTGCGTACATTAAATAAGGGAAAATTTAAACAAGTGGTTTTGTATCTACTATATGAACTGCGTCATCTAGCTTAGAACTAATGAATTAACTGATGCCCAAAAATCATTAATGTGACTTTCATATAAAATCTGAAAGCTTTGAAATTCGAACTGTGGCCTTACTCTTTTTCAGCGGAGAACGAATATCAAATAACGAATTATATTAACTTCGTTTAAAGTAAGTAAATATAATTTTTTTTTATTTTTAAAAAGAAAGCAATAGGGTCGTTCGTTTAACTTTATCTATGGTTGACCCAGGTTTGCTTAACAACCCTATAAACTGTCAAAGAAAACCTGGGTTATTGGTTCTCAAACAAAGCTTAGTCCCGTTACATTCTTGTCATTTAAAAATACACGCCATTTGACAGTCCTGTCCCAAAATTTAGAGCTTCTAAAGGGCGAGTCGAGGACAAAACCAAGGCTCAAAAATCACTCAGTTTGGCAGTTGAGGTATTTCAAAAAACGTTTTGTGGCAACTCAAGGGCGTAAACGAACGAACCTAATTTGTGAGACTAGAAGCGCAATGGCAATCCAGAGGGTAGACCGATTTCCAATGACAAAAATAAGGTAAGACCATTTGACAGAGCTGTTTTTGAGCTTCTAAAAAGTGTTTGAAAGTTTCGCGAATGGCTTTTTAAATATATTTGACTCCTTTTGAGTCAAATCATGTTTACCGCCCAACTTTAATTAAATAAAAATAAATAAATTAGGTGGCGCATCAAAGCGAGGAGCCCCAGAGCCCGGCGCATTTCTCACAAGCATGCTTTTGTGAAAGAATGGAGAGGATCTACAATTTTCTGCCGGTTCCGGACGGCTAATCGAGAAAGCGCTTTCATAACAATGAATTTACTAACGGAGGACTTGCCAATTCCGATACCCGTAAAAAATCATTTTTTTGTCGGTTGGGATACGAGCAACGAACTTCTGGGTTACCAGACAGCTAACCATCACGCCAGGGGTAGCACTTTAAGCCACTTTATTGCCTAAGAACAAACATTGATTGCAATGCATGGTCCTTGCATAGGCAATACCCAAATACATCAGTTCCTTGTCCAAGAAAACTGTTATCATTATAGTTTCTTTTTGTTCAAATAAGTTCTCAGTCTGACCTAATCTCCAAATTATCAAAAAAAAAAAAAATCTACTTACTACAAAAAAGAAAATTCCCTTGCTACTTAGCCTGCGAAACTATTTTTCGTGCCTGAAAATTTACATAACAATTAATGGGTTTGGCTGCACGGAAAGCAAATCTGACTGTTATTTCCTACCAAAGGGTACTTACAGGTCATCAGCTTGAAGCATAAGAAAAAAATAGCGAGGAAGGACATAATCCATCAGTGTAAATTTATTCCTTGGTTTCTTATGATTAATTAGAATTTCACCAGAAAGAAAATCCAAGGCAATTCACCTCCTAATTAAATGTTGGAAAAAATTTATTCTTAAGTCTTCTCTCCAAGAAAGACAGAGACAGATAGCTTTAAATCAGGTAGAAGTGACATTTTCGTTGTAAGAAATTTCACTTTTTAGGTTTAAAAAAAGTCCTGTTGGGAAGTCCAATGTTCTACTAATGAAAGTAACATAAATGTACAACATTGAAAAATATGAAATAGAATTACAAGTATTTTCATAATCTCTAATTCAAAACTACTAAAATCTTCATACTCTTGAATTAGCAAAACAACAACGACTCAACATTTGGTGAAGTAATTCCGCAATTAAGTGATATTCTGAAAGTATTGCCTATGCAATTACCTATTCGATTTGAGTTTTGGGCGTCCTAAAATATTCTTTTTCCTTAACGTCAACAACAGAATTTGAAATATTTTTATTTTACCCCCATAACTTGCTTTAAACATGCAACCTCTCAACTCAAATAACTGCATGAATATTTTCCATTATAAAACGAGCTCTGCTTTAGTAAAATGAAGTAACAATGCTGCTATAACGACACCAAAAAACATTACACCTAATTTCTAACTGACAGACCTTGGGGTTAGTTTTCTTCAACGTTTTCAAATGAAAGCAAAAGTCTTCTTTCTAAACAAGTCACAGGAATAAAAAAAAACTATTGTATGCTTTATTACCATTACTTTTTTCTTGTGCAAATTTGTTTTTGAAGGTGTATAGTGTAGCAAGATGTAGGTAAGTTACATCGAACTATTTCTAGTACCTCTCACCAACTACACATAATTCCACAGCAACATTCTAATACAAAGTTAGGTGTGTGTGCTGTTATACTCAGCTAATTCCTTTTTCCAATTATATTTCACTTATGTTTTTATTTTATTTTGAGAAATGAAACCAAACTGTTGCTAGCAAATTGTCATAAGAAAAATTAATAACAAGAGTGCATGCTTATCGTCCAAGGTTATCGGAAAATGCAAAATTGTTTCACTTAAGTCACGAAATAAGATTTTTAAGGTGCTTATTCCAGAATTAACCATGGAGCATATTATTTGTTTTGAAGAAGAAAACTTATTTCTTTCATAACGTGTTGCTGTTTAAATTGAGACCTTGATAAGAGCTCCGCCCTAGGAAATTTGAAATTGATTTTAAGTTACATTACTCGTGACACCGACTTCATTGGCCTTTGGAGTGGATTCTGATTGAATGCTTAGCAAGCATAGATTGAATTGAATATAAGGAACTCTTTTGTTGCAACTCCTTTCTCATCTATTTTAATAAGCTGAAACACTAGTTTAAAATAACCACCCACATCATCTTGATTATAAGAAATAGAACTACAATTGAAACTAAGCTAATTAATTTTCATCTGATTATACTAAACAAAAGCGTGAGTATTAATTATCTCAAGGTAACCGAATGTTTCCATAGAACTATGTAATTAATTATGTAAAAGGATCACAATTTCAATGTTTTTGTGCTTGACGAGTTAAATGGAATAAATTTCTCGAACCTTGGACACGGACGCCTGGACTCTTCAATATGGTCACTATAGGTAGGCATAAAGCTTACATCCGGAAACAAGGCCAAGATTTTCATAAGTTTGTGTACGAAAATTATTACAAATACAATGCCTTACATACCACTCTTATCGGTTCTCCTAGACTCAATATTCAAGGCTCCACCCATCTTGGCCTTTTACATGTTCTGAATTTCCATTGAGATGCACGTTTTTTGCAGGTAATTATTGTCGCTGGCAAAGTCAGGCAATCAATGAGTTACTCGCAATTGTTAAATAAATATGCCGTGTCAACAAGCCCAGATAATTTTTTCTTTAAAAACTAGAACAAACGACAATTTTTAACAGCTACACGTCTTGCAAAGGGATTTTAAGCCCAAAGCTCCATGGTTCTTTAAGAAAATAAGCTAGCCAATTTAAAACGCAGGCATTTAATACAAACATGCATGCATTAAGGGTGAGGCATGTCTTAACACGAAGTTTTATTGCATGGCATGCAGCAGCACCCTTTGTGGTTATACATCGTTTGTGGTGTTTGTTTTTAATTTTGCACCAAATATTTTTTGTTGGTTACCTTTGCTCGCATGCGAATGACTATTGGTCAGGGGATTGACTTTCACTTATGAAGTTTCTTGATGGTTTCTATTAATCATAAATTAATTAGGCAGGGAAGAATGTAAACGGTGTTATTAATATTTAATAATTTATTTATTCTTGCCTTTTGAGTATTTAACTTTGAATGTTTTTATCAATAATTTAACATCACAATTGTATTGAATTATTGATAAAAACAGTGATTTGGTAAATTTTTAAAGCACATTCATACATGCGATGAGTTGAGTTACTAGCGAACTTCAAAATCAATTGTCACACAAAAGTCTGAGTCAAGAACTACGCAACGCTAAAGTTTCGAGATTTCAATTCGAACTATTTTGAGTAAAGATTTTTTGTTGAGAGTTCAGCTATTAGATACAGAGCACACTTCTCGTGATACAGCTAAGGAAATTAAAAAAAAAAACTTTGCTAGGAGTTGTCACACCATTCATATGTGGTTTCTTTTTGTCTATAAGTATACTTCACTAGGTATCAGTGGAATCGGAAAAACCTTAGACTTCAAGTGAATTGAAAAAAAAATTGCTTCGATATTTAGATGGGGAGTTATGATTGCTTTTTAATAACAATCGAAATCAAAAGCGAAATGATCACATTTTTAAAGTTACCAAAAATGCTGCAATGTGTTAAGGTTTCTTAAGGCGATGCAGGAAGTTTTTCACCCCCTCTGATCTGGCTTCAATTAATAAAGCTTACATCCATTCAAAACTACATCGGTGTCTCATATTTAATCCTCTCCTCTTGTCCAAAATGCTCGCCCTGTGTTTTATAACATTATAAGGGTATTCATAACCCCTTGTTATTAAATAAAATAGTTTAATAACAATGCTCGTAATGATAATTAGGGGGTTATTTAAGATCATTATAATCATGATAATTAAAGTGTTATTTAAGTTAGAATAGCAGTTATTTATAAGTAATGCTAGTTACTTATAATCATGATTAAAAAGTGTTATAATTCACACTTTTTGTGTTGAAATCAAAGCACATGAGGTTAGACAAAACAAATATTTAGCCACAACCGTTCGAGATAGGAACGACTATAGTTAATTTATTTATTTATAAATTTCCAACAATTTTCTATCGGTTCCGTAAACTTAGGCTAAAAAAGTTTTTTCTTACTCTCGGGTGATTTTCCAATTTCTAGAGAGAATGCTTAGAAGCAAATAAGCATTGGATCTTATCCTTACCAGGAATCGAAGTCCTATTTTCCATGTAATATTTGGACTCTCTAACCATTGGACTACGGGCACTACAGTGGAATTTATCCTTATCCTTACATAGTATAAAATAAAGTCGCTTTCCAGTGTCTGTTCCTATGTATGTTTAGATGTTTAAAACTACGCAACGGACTTCGATACTAAAAATAAAAATAAATAGGGTGGTGTGACAGAGCTAGAAGCCCCAAGTCCTAGCGCATTTCTCACAACCATGCCTTGTGAGGGAATGGAGGGGACCTACAATTTTCTGCCGGTTCCGAACGGCTAATCGAGAAAGTGCGGATGCCAATTTCTTGTGAAAGGCGATACCGGTGTTAAAATATTTTTGCCTCTGTTGGAATTCGATGCTCTGGGTTAACAGGCAGACACGCTAACCATCACGCCACGAGTACCACATTTCTCTAATAAGTAGAGTGACACAAAAGAAAATTTTATGTTTATATTTCACCCTCCATATTCCCATGGGAATGGAAACGGGGACATACGACGGAACTTGGAAACTGCTTGAAAGATTTCACAATAATTCTTTCACCGTAAAAGTGCTATTCATTCCCATATACCCACGTCCGCTGCTAAAATTGTAAAATGCTACATTTTTAAAAATAACATAGACTATATTAAATTTTGTGTAAATATCTCAAAACAACTTTCAAACAATAATCTTGGAGTCTAGAGGACACATTTCATTCCCATATTCTCACAGTTATTGGAATGGGAAACTCAAAGCTTTCAGAAAAAACTTCAGGTTAGCCCAGCTCAGGTTTTCTCGACAGTTTCTGATTTTTGACAAACAGCAGCAATGGGTCAATTCAGAGGCAAGTTCAGTGATTTTCGGGATTGATTTGTTGAATTTTTCGACTAGCTATTTTCATCTACCTGACTCTTTTCCGAAGAAAAAACACAGAATTGGATTCCATTTGATTGCAAATTGATAATAATAATGAATAACGATTCTCTTTTACTGTCAAAGCATATTTTGTGGACATTCCAAAACCAGTAAAGCAAAGCAAAAAACATTCTTCTTCCTTTTTCATTGTATCTTCATCTTTTTGCTATCGAATCCATTTTTTAAATAACTACTTATCCTTTGACATTAGTAATGTTTGAACACTGTATTTAACTTGTTCTTAAGCATTATGCGTTTTAAGAATTTTAAAACCTGTTCCTGTATTTCGCCTTGCATTCTCTTCATTGTTTTGATCTGTTTGACTATTCTTAAAAGAATGAATCTAGGCAATTAGTTTTAGGGAATCCCTTTTCGTTTTCTAAAACACTTTGTGCATTGTTTTGTATTTTTGAGTGCTAATATCGCTGTGGTCAAGGATGGTCTAAATGTGAACTTAATTTCAAAACTAAATACCACTCAGATTTTTTGCATTTCTTTTTTATAATATTCAACGTTTTTTAATTAAAGAAAAAATGTCTTAAGATCAAAAATGTTCAAAGCTCAAAGAAATGTCGATCATAAAAATCAGTTTGGAGTTTTTTTAGCTAATAAAAGAACTACAAAAGTCCAATGCTAGCTTCGCACAAATGTGTCATTAGAGGGCATCACCACAGAGTTTGCACACTTTACTGCCATCAAGACACCACGTTGATTTGGATAACGATCTGCCATAAAAAAAAGTTCTTGTGACAATAAATCACTGTCCACAATATTAAGTCAATCCGGGACTGACATGTTTGAAACCCGAAATACCGGGATTGAAAAACCCTTTCGGGATTGCAATCTCTACGTGGCCAACATTTGCTTGAAATAGTCCTCAAACATTGAATTCCATCAACCGTAATAACGATTCAAATAAAGGTTTCAATCATTTTTCAAAATTGTATGTGTTCTTTATCTTTGTTTCCTAATAGCTACTAAAAAATCATAAATTATTTCAGAACTCAGTAGAAACATTAAGTTTAACATTAAAATACTTTACTTTGCTTTCTTTCAGTATATTGGTTTTATTGCTGCTCAAAAATAATGATATGATTTCATTGTGCCAGATAGTGAATTCGAGTTCTTCATTAGACTATCAACTAGCTGAGGGTTATGATAAAAACCAAAGACCAAGTAAGTTCACAATAAAACAAAAAACTTTAAATGTTAAAATCAATCCCAATATGTATATACAGCATAAGCAATATCATCATCACTTTCTATTCGAATGCATTATAAATTTACACTCTGGCGTATACGCAACATTTAAGCTGGTAACAATTAGCACGCGATTTAATTCTGAATGACTCGATATGAGCATTCCAACCACCAACAAAAAAGGGCTTGCTTATTTATTTATGTTGAACCATTTTTTTAATTAAGACATTCCAACAATAGTCAGCCTGAAGTCAAAGATATCCCTGAAAGAAATCAAAACCAAATGCCAATCAACTGATTTTTTAAAAAAGACAATCAAAATGGATATAATTATGTAGTATGAGAACTAGATGGAGGACAGAGGAGCGAGCTACGCAACTATCTTTTTAGCTGAATGTAAGCCACACCTTAGCATTCCAATTTTTATTAATTCACACAATGAAACATGACCATTTTATACAAGGCTGAGGTCGAGGTTAGAGATGTATATTGTAAAGGTCAAGGCTATTATTGTTATACTTATAACTTGAAAACATGCGCCTTGGCTAAAATCATAGGGCTCTGATTGGATCATTAAAAGAATCAACAACATCACTCAACGTCAAATTCACGCACAATAACAAACAAAAAGTAAAAAGAAATTCTCAATTTCAAAGCTAAATCTATCCAATGTTTATTCTTCTTTTAATTTATTCCAACCCCAATTCACACAAAAAGCTTTTTAACACCTTTTGTTGGTGCTCCAAATATAATGGCTAGAAAGGATATCACCTCATTGGTTTCGTGCCAAAAAAAATTTGAGTTTCTAATCAAAATTTACATTTACGATGAGGGAGAATTTCAAGAAGTGGGTGGCGTCTAACTATCATCCGTGGGTTTATGAGTCAACGTGTACATTGAACAAGTGCCCAAGCGGGCTCAAGAAACTTCTTCAAACTCCGTTTATAATTTTTAAATTCATTAATTTTATTCTTTGATAGAAGAATTTGATATCGCGGTTGAGTTGAAAAAGCGTAACAAATAGTATTGTAAAAAAAATAAATAGGGTGGCGCAACAGAGCGAGGAGCCCCTGGGCCTAGC
Organism: Melanostoma scalare; assembly: GCA_949752695.1. Taxonomy (NCBI): domain Eukaryota; kingdom Metazoa; phylum Arthropoda; class Insecta; order Diptera; family Syrphidae; genus Melanostoma; species Melanostoma scalare. Next base: position 21,966,279 of record OX456984.1, on the reverse strand, counting down.
GCATTTCTTACAAGCATGCCTTGTGAGGGATTGGAGGGGACCTACAATTTTCTGCCGGTTACGAACGGCTAATTGAGAAAGAGCTTTTCATGACAATGAATTTACTAAGGCAGGACTTGCCAGTTCCTCGCGAAAGGCGATACCTGTGAAAAAACATTTTTGCCTCTGCTGAACCTCTGGGTTAGCAGGTGGAAATGCTAACCATCACGCTACGGGTACCACCACAAAACTACCACAAATAGTATTGGCTTATGATTTAAAGATTCTCTGGTGTCAGTTTTCGACTTTAACTTTTCCTTAAATTAGTTTTTTTAAATGATTGAAATCAATTTCAAGGATCAGCAGTTCCTGTAATTTGGAAGGTCGAACGGTTCTCATTTGCTGAGTTCACACTGTACAATTAGTGGGACAGACTTCGTTTGATGGATGTTGGTTGGTCGGATGTAGTTTGCGTTTGCTGATAAGTCATCAGACTTGTCGTCCAACATTATGACATTTATTAGCGATTTCACAATGTTCAATTAGTTGGATAATATCATAATGTTGGACCACAAGTCTGATAAGTCTGAACGCAAACTACATCCGGCCATCCAACATCCATCAAACGAAGTCTATCCAACTAATTCTTTTAATTCATTGTTACTTATGTTAGTTGGCTAACTAGTCAATAAATTTAACTGTGGTTCCAATGACATAGTTCAATGTTGAATCTTAATAAAAGTTATGACTGACAGCTTAGGCAGACTAAATGACATTTAAGAGATGTGACGAGTTTTTTTATTTGTTTCTATTTAAAATCTAATGTATTCATTTTGTAGTCCCTTAAGGACCAATCCACATTTCTGTTACCTGAACGCCCAGAGGAATAGTAAAAAAATTATATTTTCATCAGTCCTCACATTACATCCTGCGTTTTTTTTTTATTCATTGACTCATTTTCATATTCTATTCATATGAATATTTACTTTTATTCTCTTAAAAAGCTTTCGACACAAAATATGTCTCCTAATAATATATCGATACTTATAATGCGGTTGTTAATGCAAAAAACACTTCCGCATCGCCCACTAAGTAAAGGAAACCATTAATTTTATAGATTCAACAAAAGATCAATCATTTTTGATGAACCCCCACAATCAATACAAAAATGAGTATCAATAAGTTCTTCGGAAACACTTTTCGGCTCAAGGATTGGTTGGTTTTATTTTTCGACTTTTCAATGTACAATTTAAGCTCGAAATAACTTTCATGCGTATAGCAAAAACCGTTATCGAACAATTTCTTTCTCAGAAAGATAACGGAAACATAATGGCCAAGGTAAACTTCCCTCGAATTTCAAAATGACTAAACAATCTCACGACAAGGTTATATTTATGCTCAATCCATTAAGTACCACGGGAGTGGGGTTCAGAAATAAAAGAAGGACCTTTGTCTTCATTATCATCATCGAATGAAACTGAAACGTTGCGTTGAGATATAAGTGAGGTTTCTAATGCCACACTCTGCTGCACCCCTCCGGTTTCTTTCAACGAGTACGAGACACGAGGTTCTATTGAACTTCGTTTTGGTTTGAGAAAGAGAATACAACACTTTGTTCGCGAATAAACTTTCATCCAACCTCACCACATATCGCCACCTTATATTTTACTTCCGATTGAAATGCGTCTTCTGCTTTATCCGGCTCATGCATGGCCATTGATGGACTCACCTTATTGTGTGTGGCACACCTTTTCATTGATTTCAATATAACATTTCCTCTCGGGGTCATGTGCTTCATCGCTTAAGGGAAGATAGAATTTAAACTTGTTTTTCTTATCAATTATCTTAAAAGTCGTTTATTATTACAAGAAGGACATTAGAAAATAAAAAACAATCATTTGTATGTTCCTTTTTTCTTTCAGATTCAACAACATATGTCGATGTGGGCCTTTTTATTAATCGCATCTCGGCAGTGGAAGAGAATAAAGAAGTAAGGGTTGTTTAGCCAATTGGCCTTTAGTTGTACGATTCTGCCCATAAGCCGATTGATTAGTTGTCTAAAAAATTTCAGGAAATCTCATTCGATGTGTTTCTTCAAGTCATATGGACTGATCAAAGGGTACGGCCACGCGATATGAATATAACACGATCGAAATATTTCACAGAACTACAAATTGAGGAACGGCAGAAAATTTGGGTAGCACTTCTTTTTATCTAGTGTATTTCAAAAACAAAATATAACTGAAATCAGACACCACATAGCAGTTGTCGATTAGTGATCAACTTCAGTCGAAAGTATGTCGGCGTTAATATTATGTTGATTGTCAATAAATATTTTGTTTGGTATGGTTGACCTTTCTTGAAAAAGCTACACAATGCCAACACCAAAATCAATCGAGTCAATAGCAACAATAAACTTTCGACTCGATCAATGATCGATAACCGCAATGTTCCTTAACATCTTCACTATCTTTTCTTTGAACTTTTTTTCCTTATCTTTTCAGGTACCTGACTTGTATATAAGACAACTAAAAGAAATGAAAATAATTAGGTTATTCGAGGATATTTCTAGTTTACGACTTTATCAAAATAGTACAATTGTTCTTAGTATAGGGTAAGTAGCAAAAAAAATTCTTAATGTGCAACGTTCTAAGGTGTAGAAAGGAATATTTAGGTCAAAGCACTGTGTGCGGTCAATATACGTATCCGACAGAAAGCTTTTTTGTTATCGTTTGCATTTTACAAATCTTTTATCAAAAAGTCATCTAAAGGTATCCATACATTTCTGATAGACATACCTTGCTAACCAAGTGATCAGCGGATGAAGACCTGACTTTTGTTTGCTTTCATGTTCCCTTTTTATTTGCGGGTGCAAACATTTCAGTATCTGTGCCTTTGACGTTGTAAGAAAATCGAAAAATAAGCTCCAATCGGTTTGCAACGGTATTTTGTAGGGTTTCACAGTTGTTTTCTGCAACATTTTGGAAAGAGATATCTCAGATACGGGTATCCTATAGATAGTGTATCGGATAGGTTCACTAGGCCACATAGTATGCGGACTTTATGTAATTAAAGTGGTCCGTGGCAGCAACAGTCATCAATAAAAGACTTCTGAAATAGTTGTCACGAATGTTAAGAAACAAATAGGCATATTATTTTCTGTAACAAAATGACGTATGTAAGTAAAGATGTCGCTGGCTCTTAGTCATTTTAACTGGCCACTAGTCTCGTCGTTATGCTTAAATTTTCCTAAGAATGGACGGTAAAACGTAGTGTTTGCACGTGGGATATTTGGCGCAGTGCATTAAGGCCCGCGGCAATAAGACCCGTGGGTCTTAATTCCTCTTTGTTTTGGAAGTAAGGCCCACGGGAGTTATTTCCACGATGAAATGGCAGTAAGAGCCGCGGGCCTTAGCTCCTTTTCTGCGAACTCAAATACCATTTCATAATGGAAGGAAGTCTCGCCGTTTGCACTTTTAACTTATTTTCAATGTGAATAAACTGGCACAGGGACGCAACTCCACTAGACATAAGTTCATGCTCTGATTGTGGATTATGACATATCAAAGAGGAACACACGTTCATTAGAAATATCTATGGAACTATGCATCATATAGTATATGTTTAGTGCGGTCAGTTCGCGCTTTCTTAAGTTCAACCACAAGCCCGTATTACCCGGAGGCAAATTTTATTCGCTTTGCTTTGCACTCACGGATAAAATAATGAAGCTTCACTTCCGTGAGTAAAAAGCGTATCGAAGCGAACGAAATTTCACTTCGGGTAGTACGGGCTTGTGGTTGAACATAAAAGGTTCACACGAACAGACCAGGAGAAAGTAGCTAAAAGCAAAACAAACATTAAGAAAGTAGATTTAGTTATTATGTGCGCATAAGAAAGTGGACTGAGTTTCCATCATACTATGTCACGAAGTGGGAGACAACGTGAGCTATGAATTCATATCCAATGACAGCTGAAATAAGTTCCCAAATTTTGGAGCTTTGTTTTTCGGTACCTTAAAATGTTTTTGCTTCAAATAAAACGAAACTTAATCCTTTCTAAGAAGGAAAACTAAATTTAAGATCCCATGGGTTATTGCCTCTTCAAAGTGGAAACAAAGCCCGTGGGTGTTATTTCCATTTTTTTTTTTTAGCAATAAGGCTCACGGGTCTTATTGCACTGCACCGGGATATTTATCTCACCAACGGGCGACTATTAAACTGTAAAATTTTGGACATACTCGCATAAATTAGATTCTGAGTGGAGGGACATGTTGCAGCTGCTTTTACAAAATTTTGAGTCGGCTATATCAGATATGTAAGTGCGTCTTAGATTTCATTTATAAGGATTAATCGGCCCTATCGAGGTAACCGTCACGTCGGAGCGGAGTTTTATCCGCATCGCATCCTTTTTCGGAGATTCAATTTTGCTTCGAAGTAGTTGTCATCGTAAAAAATGCGATAACGCATTGCATTCCCAAAACTAAACACTTTCCGCAGCAAAAACTTATCGAAGCACGTCGGATAAATGTTTGTTTTTATCTGTCAAAAATAAAGCCATCAAAATTACTTAATTGCAAAGCATCGCATATAAACGGCAAACGTTGTATTTTGTCGGAGAGATTGTCCGATCGTCCGATCGGAGAACTACCACGAAGCAAAATGTGTCCGAATCGTCGGAAATCGGAGAGAATTACGCTCCGACGGTTACCACGACAGGTCCAAATATATTCTTCCAGATTACTGCCGACATCAGCTGTCAAATATAAAAATTCAACTTTTAAACATACATGGCTGTTCTGATATTCGACCGGATTCAAAACGGAAACCGGAATTGAATCCGTACGGATTCAAAAAGTGTGTTCTTATTTCCGAACGGATTTACTACAGATTTTATGTCACAAAAGTGTTTTGAAAATTAAATATTTGTGTTTATTGGAACTGTTTACGACTTTAATACATGTTAATGCCAATATAGTTTATTTATTTTTAATTTTTAGCCGTAAATAAATTCATAACAGAATTCATCCTCCGGATTCAATTCCGCTAGCAAAATGATAAGCGAATTGAAAACGTGCGAATCCGGAATTTAGAACCGCAAAAATAGTAAAAAAAAAAAACATTCAAAATATCGTTGCTAAGTGATTAGAATCCATGTTTTGGTAGCACTTGAATGACTCTGAACTCTGGAAACAAAAAAAAATGTCTACGAATTGATCACTTGAATAGAAGGTCATGTCTATATGAACCCACGGTGTAGGTGTTGTAGGTTGGTGTCACATTTTTGAGACATCTCTCAAAGAGAACTAATTGCAGTCGTTTCAGTGGAAAATTTCCTGGCGTTGACAGAGTTCGTGCGAATTTGTAATTGTTATTAGTTTCGTCATTGAAATGCAAATCTAAAATTATTTTATTTATAATAAATTTATTTTATTCTGACGCGAATTTCAAGCCATAATTTTTCTAACTGGAAGTAATGTGACAGCTTTTTGGTAGAAATGGGTTTGTGGCCCTGTTAATCGTTAGACACGTAAGCAATAACAAGCTATCCGGATACAATTATTGAACGCCCCAATTTCCTACGATATGATAAAAATAGTACTTTTCTGTTGCTGGCACTAATTATAAACAGCGAATCAAACGATCGAATGAAAGCAAATATTTTGGCGAACTTCATAAATTTCATGATTATCGATAGTCTACTTCCAATCTCTCCTACTACCAACTCTCAGAGTCAAAAACACTGATTTTTGTAGTTCTTTTTTCTAAATACTTAGTTCGTTTCCAGTGTAACGTTCGTTTGGTTACTGGTCAAAAAAGAGTCTATTCGTTGCAACTAATTTGCAGTACTTTTATAATTCAATGTTGGTGCATAAAAAATATTTCATCTTAGTGCGGAATATATCAAAGGTTGAAAATCATTTTTGGAATAATTAAGTGTCAAAATGTATGGGTTTTAAAATGTCCACTAGACCAGGAAGCGTCAGAGGTCATAGAAAATTATCGGAAATATTTGCACTTGTAAATCTAAACATGCGTGTTATACGAAATACACGTCTCATCTCTCATACTAATCATGTTGAGCAAATGACTAGTCCGAATTCAATAAAAAACGTTGTGCTAGAATAGAAAAACTTAAACAAAATATATCCACAACTTATTATTTTTAGATTCAGAAAAAAATAACGTCGAATTGATTACATTAGAATAATAAATCTATCATCATATTATACGCCCTCGTCTCTTCTCTCTCATGTCTTTTTGTCAGCTCTTATACCAGTTTTTCATTACAGGGCTACCATTATAATCAAATGTGATATGGACTTCGTTTTGTACCCGTTAGACGTACAAAAATGTCCAGTAGATTTCAGTAGTTGTAAGTTGTTTTATTTTAAACTAATAACAAAGCACGAATATATTATTATTTTTCTTTTTTTGCAAATTCAATTTAGATAAATACTCTAGACACGAAATGGAATTCCATTGGAAAAAAGGTAATGCCATAACATATCCCAACGACTTTGGCAACGGATTTTTTCGATTGCCCAAATATGTGGTATCCTTCCATCCAGAATTAGACATGCGTATCATAAATTACGGCGATGGTAGGTACTGAATTTGGAAATATGAAAAATTTTTAAGAAAAAAAACCAAACATCATCTTCTAAGAGGATCACTCCTCCGCCCGCTTGGAGATAACTCTTTCACGCGAAGTCAAAAGCTACCTCCTTGAGAACTATCTGCCATCAACATTATTCGTATCAATGTCTTGGGGTAGTTTTGTTGTTGTTCCCGAAGTTGTTCCCGGTCGAATGGTTCTGCTGGTGACCACTCTGCTATCACTAATAACAATGTTTGACACCGTTCGCAACAATTCTCCAGATGCTTTGGAATTAAAATGCCTTGAGGTGAGTAATCGTTTCGTTTTAAAAATTAATTTAATTTCTTTTTGTCTGCATTTATATCACATCAAAAATGACTCGGTCTATATAAAGAACACAAACGCCCACATTTCCAAACGTTCACTTCTTTAGAGTATGATTATATCCTTGACTGTGACCAGTGACCACACTTATTTCTTTACCGGTCTCCAATGTGTTCTTTTTTTATTTTGTGGAGTTTTTTTTAATTAATTAAAAAAAACTTTAATGCTTTTCTCTTCATTGAGTAGATAATGGCGTGTATAACACATACAAAACGTCACACAAGATTCATCCTTTGTAATTTATTTTTGCAACGTTGAAAAACATTTGTCTCTTTTTTCGTTCGATGTTGTGGTAGTACTCGTATAGGCAACTGCGTGCTATTTTCTTTTTTCCAGGTGTGGCTCATATCATGCACACTGTTTGTTTTCCTGGCACTCATGGAGTACTTCATTGTCCTATTTGGCATACGATATGATAAGCACTGGCGTACTTCAAAAACACTTATACCCGGAATGACTTCGCCGACTATTAACTTGGCTGCTAGTGGAATGAGCTCGGAGATTCCCGTAAGAAAATTATTTAATTAGTTGAATTTTATTATTTATACCAAAAGCGGCAAGAGTTTTGAATAGGCCCATGGGATAGAGACAGAGAAACACTAAATGCTTATCCATTCCATACAGATGACAACATTTCGTTCAGCCGGACTGCGAAGAAATGGAATAGAACATGCAACAAGAGGTTTTCAGTTGAATAAAGTCAATCCTGAAACACAAACAATAAGTAAAGCGAATTCCCTGAGCCCAAATGTAGCCATCGCTTCAGAACATCCAAATACGACGACGACGCAACCGCAAACATCTGAACAAGAAGAACCAATGCCATCACCTGAACCAAATCAAATGCGTAACCCTATGCATCGGAGAAGGTAAATTTAAGTACATAATACTATTGGTTTTTAAATGATGTTGTTATCAGAGGTATTGTTGTACTTTATTCTTTGATACTATCACTTTAGTCTTTATAGATTCCGAAATGCCGCTGAATATGCCCTACTCTATGCTGGATCACAACGCGGTCGGTTGGATCAGATTTCGTTGGTTCTGTTCCCTTTAAGCTTTCTAGCATTCGCTGTTGTCTACTGGGTGCTGTATCTCAGTGAATCGAGAAAGAAGATATGATACGATCTAGCAATGTTGTACAGTTTGATAAAGTTATATGTAATGGAACTTCTTCGTATTGTTGACTTTTTTTAAATCATTTGTTTCTTAAGATAGAAGTAAAGTTTATTTTTTATTAAAGGATAAGTACAAATGTGTAAAACTGTCAAAAGATTAATTCTTTAGAATTTTTAAAAACCGTACTTAAGATTTATCAATTGACGGTCATGATCAATTTCTTAATCAGAAAATTTATTTTAAACTCAATAAACTGTCATACGAACTTCCTATTATTTTCTTGTCTTTTGAAAGACGATATAGCAAGTGATTTTTTGACCCACTCTTATTAACAATCTGAATGTCTATCATGGTTATTTTGAAATTCTATTTCAATAGAAAATTAGTCGAATTCGAAAGAAGTGCGTTTCAAGACTCGAAGAAGTGCATTTTGAGATTCGAGTCTTAAAATGCACTTCTTTCGAATGCGACTAACTTTCTGTAGAAATAGAATTTCAAAATAAGCATTTATATCAAGTTAGATAAAAAAGTAGGGTCAGTTTTTTTTTAAATTCAAACAGAATAATGTATGTATATGAATATTGCGTAAGGACATCAAAATCGTTGATTCTCACTTTTTTATCTTTTTATGAAATCTTATTCAAACTCCTACTTAAAATAAACTAGTCATTTTTAATGCTTTAATAATATTAAAAAAAAAAAACAATAGATTCTCTTGTTATAAAATGTATAGAAGATAAACTAAAGGCCAGACCAAATTCTTTATATGAATATGCTGTTATCGAATTTTTATTTTTAAAACACATACTTTGAAATTCTTTCATGTGCCTTCCTTCGGAACAGATTCTTTAATTCATAATGATAAGAAAACAAAACTGTAAATTTTTAATGTAAAATGTAAGCATTTTACTTGAACGCAACAAAGTTAAAATAAATCTATTACTAATATTAAACTATTACTAATATTAAAATATTATTATTAAATTGGTTAGCTCATTTGATGCATTATAAGATCAATTAACTCTTTCTAAAAAAAGATATTGAGATTAAGACAATTTCAATGGGAATAGTGATTCCAAAAAGAACAGGGTAACTTTTTTCTCTGGTGGTACGGGACATATGTTTCAATTTTTTAAGAAAAAATATCTACTGCAAGAAATTTATTAAGGACATGATTACAAGAAGAGAAAAACTTATTAAAAGAATAACTGCGCGATTTGTAAAACAATATTTATACGATAAAATTGTTGATTCAATCAAATATATACATGTGTTTGTAAAAATAGAATTGTATATGACATACACATTTGATGAATTGATTTGCGGAGTACACACTGTACAATTAACTGGACAGACTTCGTTTGATGGATGTAGGATGGTAGGATGTAGTTAGCGTTCAGACTTATCAGATTTGCCGGCTTACATTATCCAAAATTGGTCATTCAAAACAAAGTCTGTCCAATTAATTGTACAGTGTGAACTCCGCTGTTGACGAAAATCAAAACGCATTTGATGGTTGATCAATAAAACATCACAGTCAACAATCACCTTAGACGAACAAATAAAAGAAAACAGAAGCATGGTTCAAGTCCGCATCAGGTAACTGCTTTTTTTCAGCCTCTTAGTTTCATTTGGAAGCCATGGAATTTTTTTAAATGAATTAATATCCATCTTCTACGGATGAAAACGCACATATACACCAAGATACTCCAAAGTCTTGAGAAAGTATAGCAAAGTGCAAAATAATAATATTAACTAATACAAGTCTAGGAAAATGACTGGAAGATTTGACTTAATATGAAAGCTTAATTAATCAATGCTTAGTATTATTACATACAAACCAATTATGGGCTGACTTGTAGACACCCTCATTATAGTAGGGGAGCCCAGGATGCTAAATTTGCAGTTACTAAAGCGTCATGGGGACTTATTGGATTGTTTAGTTTAAGTTCTAAGTTTACGTTCTAAAACGAAAAAAATCGTAAGGCAGTTTTCCATTTTAGTGGGGCGATGAGCGTGTATGAATTTAAAAAAAAAAAAAAAAAACAGTCGCATTGAAATACTCGAGCGCGTCAGATATTCATAGAGTAGCTTTGCCTTTCTGATAACCGACAAATATTAATCTGACGATAACTGGGGGCAAATGGGCGTAAAGAGAGGTTGAAAAAAAAAATTATTCGAGCGTGTCAGATTTTTAAAGTGAATGTTAAGTGTACTCTAAAAAGTGTATATTTCAATAATCTGACAATTTGAGTGGGGCCATAAGTCATGGCTGATTTTTAAAAATGTAAAAAAAAAACACGTGACCTTGAAATACTCGAGCGCGTCAGATTTCTATACAGTGTGATCAACTTGATGTCTTCGTTCTCCAGGATGATAATCTGACAATTATATGGGGGCGTACTCTTAGTCTGACAATTTGAAAGTAACAATTATTTGTTGTTTCTATTTTGCATTACTGGATGCAATAAAAAAATGTGTACACATATTATGTATTTACAAATTTTGATTTGAAATTTTGTTGAAAATACTAAAAAAAAAAAACCCCTGAAAGTTTGAGCCCTTAATATTAGTTTTAAGTGCTCGATCAAGAGGTGTGAAGATTTCCCATTGAAAATATACACACATTATTTTTAAATTTCTATAGATCAGCGGCATTTCATGGGATCGTTTTAACCGAAAATGTTTTTTTCTCAAAGTTGAACGCTCTACAAAAATGTTCTTTTTGGCAAAGTCGTTACTCATACCGGTCAGGTGGTAACGGCCACTAAACCAGATTTTTCCATAAAATTCACGCTATTTCGTAGTTATCTCGTAAATAACAAAAGCTACGGAAAAATTATAAATTACAAACTTGTAGAGAATTTAGTTTCCTACAAAAAAGGTCTTTTGGAATTGTTAATATCAATATTAACCAAGATATTGGCCATCACATATTATACCTTTTATTGACGACGAAAATGTCGATTTTTTTCACATCTTTGTGACTCGCCTTTTTACTTAGGCCCCGCTCAAATTGTCAGATTATTGAAATATACACTCTTCTGGATGTAATCAACCTACCATCTCTTAATCTGACGCGCTCGAGTATTTCCGAGGATCGCCTTTTTTTTACTTATCTGACGGGCTGCCCTCAACGAACGCCCCAACATTAAGGTTTCATATATGGTAGGAGTACATTACAGGGTGCAAGGTTTCTCCCCATATGATTTTCTGACGCGCTCGAGTAACGCGCAAAATCCCTTCCTGGGCTCCCCTACTATTATGGGTTGACTTGTAGACATCATTAGCCTTTCGCTACATGCTTAAACATTAAGGGGGAACGCCACATTGACAACAGGCCGAAAAATTGGGAATTTTTGCGAATTATTTGGTGTATGTATATTTTTTTTTAGGTTCGGGTAGAGGAATATTTAAGGAGTATACATTAAAGTATACGTACACAAAATTTTATCAAAATATATACAAAATTGATTAAATTACATGCATTTTGATAATTGTCAAAAACAAAATCTCCGTCGTTGTCCCAACGATATCATCTTGATGAATTATCTCAATTTGAAAAATGAAAAATTGTTTTGTATCTATGTACATACACAGCTATCGCTGTGCGTAGCCGTTTTTCAACTTTTTTTTTAGCTAAATGGCGGTGTTTTTAATTTTTTTTTTTCTCAATTTTAGCAATTTTTTTTTTTTGGAAAACGGCGGCTATTTTAGCCTTTTTGAAAAATTTTGGTGTAGTTATCTTAATTTCAAAAAAAAAAAAACTTTAAAATCGGTTTATTGGTTTTTAAGAAATCGATGGGACAAGGTCGAAAGTCATTCTGAGAAAATGCGTTTAAAGTTTTTCATGATTTTTCCCGAAAAATTTGTTTCATCTTATTTTTAACTTCCCTGTTAGGGAAAGTTATTGTTCCTGAGTTACATTCACACTTACATCAAACTGTTTATTCCAGGACCATCATGCAGCGGGGACCTGACGGCTCTACTTGGGCGCACTACGGTTCCACGAAGTTGCCTGTAACTCAGTAAATTTTTTATAAGAACAACTAAGAATATAAAATTATCGAGAAAAAACAGTGGTAAAAGTTGTAGTGGCAGGTTCAATGAAAAGAACATGATTCTGCAAACGTAGCCAGCCGTGGCGACCATTTTGCTGATATTATTTGCCACTATTATTAGAAACTTTTTGAATAGAATTTTTCCATTCACATTTGATTATTTCCGCTTAGACAATTTTCTCAACAGAAATATTGGGCTGCTGCTGGACCCTGTAGTAGATCCGTGGATGGAACTAAACAGAATAGCAGAAAAGGACATTTTTTTGCGTTTAAAGTCTTATTACAGGAATTTATTTAAAGATCCGAATAAACAACAGACTTATTCCGTTCAAAAATGCATCTGGATTTTGTCAATTTTAAACGAAACCATTGAAGGACTATTCTCTCCAAATCTTTCAGTTTTTATGAATGATCATCGATCAACTACTTATATCAAGTTAAACTTATGGTGCTTTCACTGTTTGTACTTGTAAAAAAAATTAAAATTCACCAATAACAATAAGGGAAGAAGTCGTGTCGGTTATTACTTACATTGTTTTCATCAAACCCGGCTTTTAAGTTAAAAGTTCCCAAAACCGTGATGAAGCATATTTCTGCTGCCAGTAAAACTTTGCATGCAAGTTTCTTATAGCTGTAATGTATTCCTGTAATGGTTACCAACACTTGATTTTTATCAAAGTCGCAGCAATTAGTCTGTTACAGTAGACGTTCGAATAAATATTTTAATTTTCAGTTTTAGCCATGTTTACCGTTTTCGGATGAAATGTTCTTTCCACCCATTCATCGTTAAATCGCCAACGCCAGAGAAAAAGAATATAGCTCGCCTTATATAAATGCGTAAAACAAAAAAATTAATAGTAAAATAGGATAAGATCTTTTATTAAGAATAAAAATAATAAATCAAATTAAGTAAACAGAAGTAAAGGAGTTTTTCAATCTCTAATAAAATCAACATTAAAAACTCAAATAGAAAATATAATTTCATAAATTGCTCTTCATCTCCTTTTTCTCTAAATCACTCACTCTCTCTCTCTCTCTCTTCCTAGAAACTATAGAAAAGAATGTTTCTGAATAATAAAAGTTTCAGTTTCTTATTTGATAAGAATATATTGTAAGATTGCGGTTTTTATTTTGGCATATAAGATGCTAATCTGTTTTTTCTTCAGTTGCATAAGGTACACAATACTTCTTGGACTCCTCTATAGCCCGATAGAGCCTTACATATGGATTTGATTCCAATCTAAACATTTCTGTTATACAAAAACACTTGGAAACTAAAGGGTATATAAGGAGTTGGGTTACTACATACTTAATGACTACATACAAATAAAATTATGTAAATATGTGTGTAAAAAGGAATGCAGTAAGGTAGTTTCATTTGCCATTCCAGTAACAGACTTTGCCATTCTCAAATGCTAAGTTAATTCGTGGATGTGGCAGGACTTTTCCGATTTTAATCAGTTCAACATTTTCATCTTCGAAGTACTACAATGAGAAAAGTTTTGTTGTTGATTCTGGACACCAAAAAAAAATTAATTTATTCTTACCAAACACTGTTTGATGAATTTGAGGAACTTTTCATTCATCTCAGCGTTAACGACAGGTAGTCTTTGTAGGCTGAAAGCAATATATGGTTAAATCATTCTTCTCTAAAATCCCGTTGACTCACCTTTCATCGTTGCACAAATTTCTTACGATATACTCGCAAATTCTAGTATTACAGTCGACATCAAAAAGTGGAACACCAAAATTTACATCAAGTATAGTCCACGGCTCCCCGTAGTCCTCTTCCGACTGGGAATCTATCGATGACAACCGATCATTAGGTTGCATTGGTATTTCCACTGAGCCTTGTGATACTAGCTCTCTGGTAGGCTCACACTTGGCCAGCTCAGAAGCCAACAGCTCGTTGCAATCCTCAGACATAAAGACATTCGATGGCGAACCGTGTTGTGGTGTCACCGAAAAGTAATCCTCATCGGGGCTCTTCAAATCTGCCCGATTAGGTGGTGTTTGACGATTAAAACTCGTCACTTCTGACGAGTCTGTGGGCGATGTTAAGTTTGGAATGTTTGTTTTAACAAGCTGATTAGGAACAGGCGGCTCAGGTGTGGGTTTCACTTCAACAGCACTGCCAGGTAAACTCTTTTTCTTCACTCGTGGACGTTCTAGATGCACATCAGCTTCGTAATTCTCGCAACCGATATCAGCAACTCCGGTATTAACAAATGTTATGAAACCACAAGTGTTTTCTAAGTCAAGTTGATTGCGAAGATTTCGAACAGCTTTATGATCCGACCATACAGTTTGACGTCCATCTTTCTCGTTAAAAGGGAATGCTTCGTATCGAAGATTACCTGGCGATCGTATTCCATAGCCTTGCAGAAGGATACAACCGTTTTTAAGTTGATCGTTAAGATTTCTGAAGTTCTCCGAGTTGATAACATACGAATCGCTATGCAGAATATTGACCAGAAGTTTGCCATAGCCTAAGAAGAGGCGTGGTAAGATTTTTAATGATGTACCCTTGCAAAGAAGAAGACTTGGTGGCCCGTATCCAGAGATATGATAATAAAATAGCTTTGACCATAGATGAGAGTTTTCGGAACTCCTATAGAACTGGCCAAAAAATGGAATGTTGAACACATGCGTTATGGAGCCGGTTAAGGGGGACGCCGATATGATAAATCTGAAATGCATCAAAGCTTAGATTATGCTTGGGAAGAGCTCTTGTAAACAGATGTGTAGGGTGTTCTAGAAAACGGTTAAGCTGAGAAATTTTATTATACATGAGAACCCGGAGAGTCTAGAGAACGGCTTTTCACTGCTCACTTCCCTTTAAGTGAATTTACCCTAATGTGAGCATATTTAAAAAGCAGATTAGCAAACTTTAGATGCCACGCAATTTTAATTGATCAATAAAACTGATTAATACGTCTAAAGTTTAATGCATGAAGGTACTTAATACATGGTAACAATCAAAAGATTATCTTTCACTTCGGAACGACCGCATGTGCTCACAACAACTTCACACTAAAACTAGAACAATGCTTTTAACACGTAAGTCTAAGGGACGAAAAAGTATAGTATAGTATAACTTTTTTTAAACGTTTTTCGCAGTCAAAAGACTTCAAAGCAGCCAAATGACTGCATTACTTTCAATCAAATCAAAAGACTTCATGATGGCACAGAATGTAAAAGACTTTCGAAAGGTTTCCAAGTTAAAAAGTATTGCATTCTTCTGACTTCAAGTCTTTTGACTACTCTGGGCGATTGGTTTACTAAAGACTTCAAAATTAACTGGGAATATTTAGTCTTTTTCATCATTTGACTGCAATACAAAAAAGAATGCATTTTTTTACAGCTCTGGGCGTACCCCACGAGCGGATCACTATTGTGAAGCAATTTAGTGGGAAAGCTGTGATACCTTCGAATTCACAATGCTCGTAATGCCGGAAAAAGAAGAAGAAGACAACTGGCTTTGAAAGCAAACCATTTGTGCAGTTGTTCATCGTTATCTTTCTAATTTTACTCTTTTCTATTCAACCCTATCGAGCCGTTGTTCCCGCCATTTTATCGTAAGCGACAAATAGAAAGTTTTACAGGAAAACGTTTTTTTGTTTTTATCATAAGCATTCAAACGAAAAAGACCGAAAGTTATTCGCTGTAACTTTTCGTAAAATAGTTACAATGTAAAACTAAAAAAGGAGAAAATTGTGAAACAAAGTAAACTTTTGAATTGAAAAAAAAACTATTTTGTTTGAAATGCCGCTTCCGATGATTTTGCGGGAAGGGCTCGATATCAGCAAAACAAAGAAATGTGCCTACCTCTTTTAAGTACACACATTTCTCTGTCTTCTGCCGAGGTCACCGAAATGTCGATTCGTCACCGTTTAAGCGTTTAAGGGGCCAATTATAGCGATCAGGAAAAATTTTTAAATGGAATATTAACTATGTTGTCGTTAGAATTGAATAACAAATGTTATTCCAATCGATAGCAAATAAGTCACAGATTTTTCTTTTTTGACAAAAATGTTCAATTGAATTAATATTTCCTGCTAAAATTGTATTTTTCTATTTTCCCCCTAAGTGGCTAATTGTAGCGATCAGGAAAAACCATCAGAAAAAAGTTGAGACAAATGGAAACATGAATTTTTTCCTGATAAACGTTTATACCGAACAGGAAAAATATGTCAGTTGCCAGTCTTTCAACCCATCGCAGCCACACAGCAGCAACTGGTTTTCCTTATGCAATGCAAACCAAAAAAATAATCCACTGAGACCTGAGAGCTGAGAGTCTGCCAGTGGAACACATGGGAAATGGAATCCAAACAATTGGAATGATTTGTTCCATTTTGGCTGAAATTTCAATCAGCTGACACCATAAATGTAATCGTAACAGGAAAATAGAAAAATAAGATTTTAACAGAAAATATTAATAAAATTGTACATTTTTTTGGCAAAAAAAATTCTCTGGCTTATTTACCATCGATTGGATAATATTCTTCTTCTGTAGTTTCCTAATCACACTTCACAATTCAGTGACACGAGTGACAGTGAAGCTTGATGAATTTGGTTCTCATTCTCAGAACCAGTTCTTCTCAGTTTTGATTTTCGTCAATTTTTCAACTATACTTGACAGTAACATTGACGTGCCTACAAACGATCAATTTTACTTGAACAGAAGCTCCTTCAAGTAATATTGTCAAGTAACATTAATCGTCCGTAGGGCGCTTAACTGCGCCCTGAACTAAATATCGACGAAATTTGTTTTCAACAAGACGACGCCATTTGCTATACAACGCGTTTTGCTCAATTTAGTCCAATTCGAAATTCAAAATTTTGCCATATCTTGACCCAATCTATTCGTCCTGAGCTTTTCTCACACCGTATGCAAAACACCCTGTATAATAATCGGTGCCGGTGGTGTAATGGTTAGCGTGTATGACTTGTACCTGCATGGGATGTTCAAATCCCAGAAACGGCAAGGACAAGACAAAAAAAGTATCGCCTTCGCAAGGAATTGGTAATTTCTCCGATATTAATTTCATGCCTTGTAGGGCTATTCCAGAAAGCGCGGCTGATCGCTTTTGGTGGCGGAAATAAATTTTCGTATTCCCAAAAAAGAATGGCTTTTAATTTTTTTTTTTTTTTTTTCCATGGAAAGCGAAAACGCTTTCCTAACGTCACTCTTTTTTTTCGTAGAAACTATAAATTTTTGACATAATTCAATTCGTTTTCAAAAGCGATAGGTGTTGTAGTGTCCAAAAGGCAAGCGGATTGACAGAAAATGGTAAATATAATGGAAAATTTAACTATCATCATTTGAATTGAGAGTAATTTTCTTGTTTATTTTATTAAAGGAGTCAAGAACACACCACACCACAACAATTTTTTATGCTTGTAGAGTATGAGCCCTCCGCTAGAAACGAAGAGTAGCAGCGAGCTTTAGAATAGGAGTCAATGAGCTTCTATTTTGAGTTTTAAAATTTCCCCCATGTTCCATCTAAAATATAGCAAAAGCAAAGTCGAAATAATTTTACATACGTATAGAAAATATTTTTGAAGCAATAAACAAACAAAAATAATTCAAATTTACATCGAGTGGAGAAGAACCACTTCTGATTAGCTTTCTTTGAAAAAAAAACTTGAAAATAGATGACATTTGCGTAGATGGATAAGATTTCCAATTGGAAACATTGGAAGTTTAATTTCCAACCATGTTCGCTTTTCAGAATAACCTAAAGCGAAGTGGAAATACGATCCGCCGCGCCTTCTGGAATAGCCCTACTGAAAAGCTCTTCCTCGATGAGCCGTTCGGAATCGGCAAAAAATTGTCACCTTTAGCAAAAACCTATGGCGAGTTGAGGAAAAACCTAGGTCAAACTTAGGGCTCAAAAAACATTCATTTTGACATTCAGGGCGGCTTTAGGTTTATCAAAAACGCTTTGTGGCGACCCGAGGGCTTCAACGAACAAACCGATTATCACTTGAAGTTCTCAAGTTTAATCTAATTGAAGTCCCTGAGATTGGTTCATTTACCATAAACCGTAGGTACAGTTGCAGTATCTCCAGTCTATTGATTTTATAATTCACAATTTAGGAGATTAAAATGTTCCCAACTAGTTGTTAGAATAATTAACACTTCGCAAACATGTTTCGCCAGCTCGAGTAATATTTCGAAAGCAAAAAAAAAAAATTTTTTCATATTCTTTATCACACTTTTTTATAAGTGCTGTCGCACTTATAACTCTCGTTAGCAGTTTACATCTCGCATCTCACATGCAAGCCATCAAAATCTAACTCCCTCTGCACGATCAATGTTAAATAAAACAACCATCAGTAAATCGATTGTTTGTTTTGCTCTTCGGTGATAATGACAGGTGACCTTGATACACAAAAAACATTTAAAAATATTTTGGCAAAATTTATATCCATCCATTCGCTTGTAACGCCTGACCAGCAGCAACATTTAAGCTCAGCTTATTCATGAAGCCAGAAACTAGTTGGAAGTGATTTTGAGTCAATTTTATCCGATAAACAAAAATACCAACAATAATACCAGTCAAGCAAGATTTTATCGTGTGCGACGCTGTGTGTATCATAGCTGTTGCATAACCAACCAGAAGCAAAGCACAAAAAGCACAAACTACATAAAAAAAAAACTAAACTAAGCAGCTCTTATAAGACAGCTTCATACGAATATTTTGAATTGGATTTAACGATCGTTAAGCATTCATACACTAAACACTACTCTGCTTACTTGCAAGTTCCCGGTTCCGTTTGTGTTTTCTTATCCGACCTAAATCTATTTATCATTAGACACCCTATAGTAAAAAATTCAATTTTCATTTCATCTCCAATTTTACTTGTTTTGTTTTGCTCTTGCCTTGCAAAAAAAAAAAACAACCACTTCTCTCTCTGTCATTCTGCTGCTGTCATGGGGTTTTTGAGGCATAAATATGACATGTGAAACAATTTCACAAAAGCGAAAAAGTGTACCACTATGAAAGTTCAGTTCGATATCTGATTTTAAGCTTATTAGTCAATGAAACAAAATTAAACGACTCTCGACTTTGGAAAATAAATTAAAAGTGAAACAACTCAATAATTAATTTACTTCCTACTTAAATGTGTGTATTTGTACACACACATCAGTGAAAAATCGATTTATCCTCTAGAATTTCTCGAAAAGGCTGTTAAATAAGAATTTTCTCTAAAAAGCCCCAGTGCTACTCTTGATCTCATATTTTTAATAGCAAATACAAAGAAATACAATTCAATTAAACATGCTTTCTATATTGCCAAGAATAGCTAGGCAAACGGCATGTAGGTGAGTGAGTGGTTGCATTGAAAATTCAATTTCGGGCCATTTTTGTTTTTTTTTTATTTTTTTGTTTTCAGTGTGCAATTAATTAGTAAACTCTATTCATTTGTGTATTTAAGAAACACACAAAAAAAAGAAGTAACAATCGTGACTATTAAACTTGTACCATCTGTTTTTTTTTTTTTTTTCACAACATTTAAAGTGTCTACATATATATGTACACACTTAATATGTTGTTGTTTGGTTTGGAATAATAATGCTGGGATACGTAACATTTATCAATCAATTTTATCTATCATATTAATAAATCTCTGGTTGTGGGAGAGAGCATTCGTGTTTGAAAAGATGGGAGAGACGTGTGTAGATATGTTAATGTATATGGCATGGCAAATGATATTTGAATTTATCTCGCCTTACCTATTATATAAAGTTAAAATTGGCTGGACATGATGTAAGTGGGCTGGGGTGCATATAAAAACAACCAACAACTTGTTCTTAATCAAAAGAAGAAAAAAAGGTCAACGAAACTGGGTATGACATAAAGCAAAACATTGATTTTTGTATATCATCGATTTTTACACAAACAGATTGTAGTTCTCCATTGTGGAGAAAACAATGGGTTTTAATTTTTATTTCACAAACAGATGGAAAAATGGAAGAAAATTGATGTTGAGAGCGAAATTTTCTTGTACTTCGACCTTTCTGTCAAATGCTGAGTATAACTTTTTTTTTTCATAGTCTAGCTTTTCGCCGCGTCATAAAAGAGTTGAAAAGGACCGACTTATACTTTTTTACTACGGGCTATTTTTTGGGTCAAAGTTTCCTTTGACCGAAGTGCCTGCTCACACTTTTATAGTTTAAGAAGCGAGTCTCTCTCACTCATATTTTTTTGCAGACAAATTCGTTTGTTTGCGCGATTTTAATTTTCGAATGATGAATTCTTTTCATTGAGGCCTAAGAGACAAATGATTTCAAATGCAAGTTTAACTTTTTTTTTGGTTTCAACTTTAAGTTAAGTTTCACCCGGACTAAGCCGGTTTTAACTCAATTTATTTAAGTTAACTTTAACCCGAAACAAATTGAAAATTTCAAGTTACTTTACTTAGGAAAAGCTAAGCAGCAGTTCTCAGTTCATTTCCCACTGATTAAATGAATTGCTTCAGTGGGTTGTTATTGTCACTTCTTACTCTTATGCCCGTGACACACATCAGTATTGACACCAGAGCCATCAGTGATCGATTCAAATTTCGTTGGATTACTTATGAAAGAATCTCAAATTATGCTACTACGTTGCTCGATGACGTGAGAGGTAATGCCACGATATAATCAGTTGCTATCCGATAACGTATTCAGTATTACTCGATAACGTTTAAGCAATTTGAACATGTTTACCTCATGAAAACGTGTGCGGTAATTAGGATCTAGGTATAAGTTTTATATTGTAAAAAGAATGGTGTCGTTTTTTTCTGAAGACATGGCTATAACTCACAAGTAGGTACATAAAATAGATACCATGCATGTACATAAATAGATATATGCGGGTATGCTTATCATGGTATCTAAGCTAGATAAGTATCTACTGCTAGCAATTATTTTGTTCTATTTTCAATAACCGAACACTTTTCTTTTACTTTCATCCAAATCTTTACCAAGAAATGTTTGCTAAAGAAAGTGCTCTTTTCATTTTTCAAAATTTAAAACACACATTGCGCAATTAAAGTGACAAAGCAAGTAATGATTTATTGACGACGGAGCTAATCGCAAAGATTTACGTAAATATCAAAATGCAGTAAGCCAACATAAAGCACGTTTTAATAATTGTTTCAATGACAAGCTGCTATAGAAAAAACAAAGCTGTTTCGTTGTTTTTATTTGACACAATTGTTACCTTTAAGTGTGGTTAACATAGAAGCTTTATGGAACTCATTGCTGTTTTGCAAACAAAAGCATCTGGTAAAGCGTTTGTGTTTAACGTCAAACTTATGTATAACTTTGCACTGTTCAAATATTTCTATTTGAAAATTTTGCACTGTTCAAACATATCTGTTTTGACAGAATAACAAAATTGACTTGGGCTTGCAAACTGATTTTTTATGAAAATATTTAGGAGTACATAGAAACGTGCATAATTTATGTACAAAGTAAGTACAGTGCATATCTGAGTTTTCTCTCAAGAAAAAGTTTTAAAAAATCTTGACCCAAAGTAGCAGGGCCTATATGGTGTTTCCTGCAAAATCTATAAACTTTTTAAAAAAAAAACTGTAAAAAGACCACTAATTTATAAGACAGCAATATCTAAATCGCTGATAGTAGAGGCAATATTTTGGCTATATTATCGGCTATATGCGATTGGATGGTAGTCGTTTTAAAAGATATCATGAAGAGTTGTAAATTATAAAAAGAATTGATAACAGTAGGATTCTAATGAAATCTTTCATTCAAAGAAAAACGAAAAAACCAAAACTGAGCAACATTTGTGAGATTTTAGACAGCAAACAAAAAACAAAACGGCACGTCATATCTTTTGCTTTTTAAAGCGTGTCTCCTGGAATAAAATAAGAGTTCTTAAAAATGTTTTTGGCATGGCTAAAATACTTTCTTTTATCCCTGTAAAAGAATTATTATGATAAGTTTCGTGACCTTTTTATCTTAAAGAAGAATAATTAATTATCCTGTAAAAGAATGCAATCTTGTGTGAATATAGAATGCAATTTTATTGAATTCAACTAAAATAATTCAGAAATAAAATTTGAAACCATATGCAATCTCCGTTTGGCAACAATAAGACTGTAATCCTGGATGCATTCTTTGAGATGTTCTTCTTTTCCACTTGATGAATTCTTCAACATTTCTAGCATTTTTTACAGTCTTTGTATTTCTTTTGATATGATTTGCATTTTCTCGCACTCTTGTGCATTTTTTTCACTCTTGAGCATTGCATTCTTCTTCTTCTTCTTCATTGCATTCTTGAGTTCTTTAGCATTCAACGCACTTTTTGCATTTTATTGCGTTTTTCCAGCACTTTTCTGTTTTTTTGCAAACTCTTGTTTTTTTTAGCGTTCTTTTCCACCTATGGCAATCTTTAGCATATTTTGTAGTCTTTGTATTCATGATATTTTTTTCCATGCATTCAAATTACACTCTTTGCATTTTTTGCAATTTTATGCATTTCTTCCAGTCTTTTACAGTATTTAAGTTTTATTATTATTAATTTGAAAGCTTGCTTGTAGACTTTTAACTCACTACATTCCTTTGCAATTCATTTTTCAAGTCTGTAGCCTTCAGCATTTGCCAAAGACTGCAAAATATGGTCGTAGTCTGGGGAAGAGGGTCAGAAATACAAAAAAAAGTCCCAGTCGAAGTGGCCGCTATTATTAGGTTTAAAAAAATAGGGTGACAAACAGAGCGAGGAGGCCCAGACCCTAGCGCATTTCTCATAACTATATCATGTGAGAAATGAAGGGGAAATTGCTTTTCATTTTGCCGATTCTTTGCAAAAGGTGATGCCAGTGGAAATATATATTTTTGTTCTCTGTTTTGATTCGAACCTTCGCTAATCATTACGAAACGGTCGCCAATTGTTAAGTTATTCTATAAATATGTGCGCCCAGAAGCGTTCGGGAGAACTTTCAAACCGTTCCACTAATACATAAGACTCTAAGTACAAAAGGAATATTTTCTTCAAGGAACATTTTATGAGCCATATGTTTTTCACTCACACAAATACAATATGTTAAACTGAGCGAATGTACACTTAATTTGGTTTATTTGATTTTTCAAAATAAGTGCTTACCCTAGTGAGACCAATGGCGGAAGGGACATAAGAATCAAAATCCTGTTTTACTTATTACATCATCAAAACTAAGCATATGAGTTGTGTTGAGGTCAGGTTGTGAAAAAATGTTGCATCTCTGCAAAAATGTTTCCTTTTTTAAGCTATTCACAATACATTGAAACTGTTTGAAACTCTGTATTATTTTTCTTTCATTTACAGATACAACGAACGTTGTATTAGTTCCGTAGTCCCCAATAATAACCTTCCCGATTTTGGAATTAAAAATGAACCCATCTTGGAGTATTTGAAAGGTTCACCAGAAAGGAAGGCACTAGAGGCAGCACTCATATCAACCGCAAACAAATGTGAAGACATTCCTATTGTCATCGGTGGCAAGGAAATAAGAGAAAATGAAATTCGTCATCAAGTTATGCCGCATAACCATACGCACAAGATAGCCCAATTCTACTATGCCAACTCTAAACTAATTGAAGCCGCTATCAAAGTGGCATGTGAAGCACAAACTAAGTGGGATCGTACACCACTTGCTGAACGAATTGAAATATGGAACCGAGCTGCAGACCTTATGGCTGGCAAATATCGTCAGGAATTGAATGCCGCTACGATGTTGGGACAAGCCAAGACTGTCATTCAGGCTGAGATTGATGCAGCTGCTGAATTAGTTGACTTTACTCGGTAAGTTTCACTCAATTTTGTTCATAATTCATATAACACATGTATTTTAAAAATAGAATGAACGCATATTATTTGAAAGAATGTGCAAAGTATCAGCCCATAAGTGAAAATATAAAAGTAACTAGAAATTCAATGAGATTTCGTGGAATCGATGGATTTGTAGCTGCTGTCAGTCCATTCAACTTTTCGGCGATTGGTGGAAATTTGGCATATACCCCTGCTCTAATGGTAAGTCTTGTGTTTGATGTTTGGCAAGAAAGATTCAAACCATTTCTTTCCTATTAGGGTAATTCTGTTCTTTGGAAACCATCAGACACAGCCGTACTATCAAACTGGAAGATTTTCAATATCATGCGAGAAGCAGGTGTCCCCGATGGAGTAGTCAATTTTGTGCCTGCTGATGGGCCAGTTTTTGGTGATACTATTACCAAGTCTCCTCACTTGGCTGGCATAAATTTCACAGGATCAGTTCCGTAAGAGTTCCTCTCCACCCATCGATTGGCACTGGGCATTAATCTTTCCCTTACTTTTTTTAGAACATTCAATCGCTTATGGAAGCAAGTTGGTAACAATATCGACACATATATTAACTTCCCCAGACTTATCGGAGAATGTGGAGGCAAAAACTTCCACTTTATTCATCCATCGGCACATTTGGACACCGTTGTATCGTCTACCATACGATCAGCGTTTGAATTTTGTGGACAGAAATGCTCCGCCTGTTCAAGAATGTATGTCCCAGAGTCACTATGGCCCAAGGTAAGTCATTTCGAACGCTTTGGAAAAGGCAGACTTTTTAATATTCATTTCGTTTACAGATTAAGGGTGACCTCTTGGAAAAGACCGGCCAACTGAAAATTGGAGACGTGGCAGATTTCTCTTCCTTCGGTTCAGCAGTTATTGACAAAAATGCATTTAAACGGATTACTTCCTATATAGACTATGCTAAAAAGAACGGTGACTTGGAAATTTTGGTTGGAGGCACATATTCTGATGAGAAAGGATATTTTATTAAGCCAACAATTGTGCAAACCCAAGATCCTCACTCCAAACTCATGACAGAAGAGATCTTTGGGCCAGTTTTAACAGTTTATGTGTACAAGGACAGCGAGTTGGAAGACACTATGAAGTTGGTGACTACTTCAACGCCATTTGCACTAACTGGAGCTGTTTTTGCCACAGATCAGTAAGTTTGTAGTACAACCTTTAATGCAAAAAAAAAAAATTAACAACTTTCGTATCACCGAAACAGGAGCTTCCTGGTGCATGCTCTTGACAAGTTCAAGATGGCTGCTGGAAATTTCTATATCAATGACAAATCGACAGGCGCAATCGTAGGCCAACAGCCATTTGGAGGAGGTCGGATGTCTGGTAAATTAATTTATTTCAAAAATCATGGATGTAATTCCTTAAACTCAATTTATTTTTAAGGAACAAACGACAAAGCTGGTGCCCCGCAGTATTTGCTCCGATGGACCACACCCCAATCGATCAAAGAGACTTTCGTCCCACTCAAAGACATTGAATATCCATACATGAGGGAATAAATATAAATCATGAAACTATTAGACACATACATAGATATAAATAATTATCCATAACTAGAGACAATAAACAAAATATGTTAAAATATTGTGGTTCACATGTTTGTCCGATTAGTTTTTAAATTTAATTTATCGGAAAATAAATAAGCTGTTGACTTTATTGATGTAAGTTCATTCAATCAACTGTGTACTTGTATTTAGACTTGTATTTAACTAAGAGGATAAAAAGATTCATGAGAATCTGAAAAAAATCAAATCACAAAATTTGCAAAATTGCCAGAAAATGTATTTTGCCAGCTTTTAGAGAAAATCACACTCAATTCAGGTGAATAATAAAACTTAAGTTTGCTTATTTAGCACATTCATTCATGTGGTACTGATTTTCGAGGAAGAGAACTGCAAATATGTCCAACTGAATGATAGGGGTGCTGGGTTTGCAGCAGATGTTTTTGTAAATTACACATAAAGTGGAACAGTGCCGGAGGGACAATCGAATTTGTTTGATCTGTCGTAAGTAAAGAATCACTGTTACACTTTGTTCGTCGCTTTTTCTATAAGCAGGTAATTTAAGTCTGCAATGAAGGCTAGAAGACTGCATAGATGGCTACAGCTGGACATCTTACTCTCTATCACCACTTCCTTGGACATATAACTACATGGACATTTGGTTATTCGGTCCTATCGAGGTCACCTTCGGAGCGGAATTCTCCTCGATTTCCTACGATCCGGATTTCGGAGACATTTTGCTTCGTGGTAATTCTCCCATCGGCCGGTCCTCCGATCAGTTTTCGCTGCGGAAAGTTTTAGTATTGGAATGCAATGCGTTGTCGCATTTATGAAAAAATTCTTACGATGACAACTACTTCGAAGCAAAATTCAATCTCCGAAAAAGGATGCGTTGCGGAGAAAACTCCGCTCCGACGGTTACCTTGATAGGGCCGATTGTAATCCTAATTTTCTGAACGCATCTTACATCAGATTATTGATCGAACACCTTTTCTGAGTCAACCAGCACAATATCCCGGAATCCTCTGACAATTGAGAAAGTTCTTTATATAGCAGTTTTCCTCTCGGAGGACTTGCCAATTCCAAGGTAGATGATACCCGTCTGAACTGATACTATCTTTTGAACAAAATATAGTGTTCGCTTGCTGTGCAAGTCCAAGCGCTGTTAAAATTAAAGAGGATGAATAAATGCCTCAATGATGTCAGATTGCAAAACTATGAATTGCGAAAACCCATGAATAACGCCTTCAAAAGTTTAATATAAAGCGACGATTTTCGGAATATAAAGACCCCACCAAAGGTTTGGTATAGAAAAAATAACTGTAACACACTTACTTGTATTTCTTTTCCAGAAGTCGATCTCTAGTTTTGTGATCCAAGCTTTCCAAGCACTCCAACCGCAATAAGTCAAGTCCACCGGCAAGAACATTTCGCAAAGCAATTATTGTTGACCGAAGAATGATCTATGAGAGAAAGAAAATACATTGTTATCGCTTTAACTCTTTCAAGGTGTGATGGGGTGACTTACTGCATGGGCAAAATAACGGCTGACATCACCTTCTCCTTCAGCATCCAGCAGCGAAACTTTTTCCAGCTCAGCAAGAAATGTATCCATACTCTCGTCGCACAGTTTTCCCACTTCGAACATAGTAACTGCATGATTTTTCAGTCCCGGCGACAAATTGCCCATCATTAGAAAAGCCGTAAGCGTTGAATCAAACAAAAATCCAACCCTTTTTCCACTCTTCGGACTGGGACTCTCTTTCAATGACTTCGTTGCTGCTTCACTAACATCCTCTAGCTCTGAGCTCAGCTCATTTTCTGAGCTTCCTTTATCCGTTCTTTTGGCCTCTTGCATCACAGGCGAAGGAGTTGGTACATTCGGAAATGAGAAATCGCTGTTATTCTCATCTGAAACATATTCAATTGAATTGTTTTCCTTCTTCTGTTTGGGACTGTTCTCTTCAGTAATTAGACCTGTGCCCTCTTCGTTGATCAACAGCGAATGATAATTTAATGGCGTAATTTGTGGGCGATCATCAAGGTTCGTTTCACGGTTACTTTTGTCCCAGCTAGCATGATAAACTGATGTAAAATTATCATTCAGAGGGGCTTTCCTTTTGGCAAAACCAAGACGACAAAACAGCGACACAGCTTGTTTGACAGTATCCAAATCGATTTGCAACATGTGCGCCAATTCAGACATAGTCATATGCTCATCGGTGCTGACAAATATTTTATAGAGAAGATTCTCAAAATAATCCCCACTCACACGATTCATTACGAAGTTTCGTAAAGGTGGAATACATATGCGATCTTCTCCACTGATTGGAACATCGAGATAGATAAGACCTTTCCTAAATGTGGAGGGTCATAATTTGCTTTTACAGTTTGTATATCAACAACCAACCAACCTGTATAGACTATGAATAACATCGTAATCACATTTTCCAGCTGTCTGGGAGCCAAAGTCAATCAAATCATCGATGAGACTTCTTTCAGCGTCGTTGACGAACTGCAATTTACAAAAAAAAAAACTTTTAAAATAGGGAAGCTTATTTTCTGAAAGGACGACCATACCTTTATATCACTTTCTAGAACGTATCCAACCTCGACCTTCCACCAAGGTTCAATGTTAATTTTCACAGGAAACTTCGGCAGAAAAGTCAGTGGATTTGGTTTGCTGAACAGCAACTTGGACGTATTCGTTTTGAGGTCACTAATAAGGGCCAGATACTCATTGCGACCAATACCAAGTACTCTAAGACCTTTAATTACAATTGCAACTCAGTGTGATTCACAAAACTAATCTCAAAACTTACAATCAGCAGCTGTAAAGTTTGGTAATGTATCATAGCTCTTGTCGTTTTTTACCAGAGTACTTATGACATCCAGATAGTAATTGAATGGTGTTACCCGCAATCCTTTGGTAATAATATCCGCCAAATGGTAGGGAAACAAGCATAAACAATTTACACTTTTTTGAACTAGTAGCTCGTAATAGCGTTGTTCATTGCGAAATACTTTTCTAGCTGTGGAGTGATAACTTTGTTTTAGTAAACCAAAGTCATGGTTAAAATTTCAAACGAGTTACCTAGGTTTCCACGATGGCGGAGTTGATTCTTCAAACTGTAATTGAATACATAACGTTCATAGTCCTTTTGATTGTTGTGTAGAATCTGAAGGATGAATAAGAATGATAAACATCTTTCGTTTGAGTTAGGTTATGGAGATTTAAGCAACTATTCGTATTAAAAAAAATTAATTTCGCCCAACCAATTGAAATTTTTTAAAACTTTATTTTCTTTTGAAATAACCAGAAGTTAATAAGCTTCTGTCTTGGGGTTGGGATGTGTTTGAAGATTTCCAAGAGAATAATCTCATCATCCAGAAGCCAAAATGTCTTAAAGAGAAGAAGTGTTGGTTGCTTCAGCAGATATTCTGCTCGAAGAAAATTCCGAGAGAAAGAATAATTTACTCATCAACGAATATTTTCTCTGCTCGGAATATAGAACATTATGCTTCAAGACTTACTGAAAACTTCTGTAGGCAACCCCAGCTTAAAAGACTTCGGGATAGTGAAAAGCGCTACAAGTTTCATAGTCGAGTCTTTCAAAGAGTTTAGAAAATAAATAAATAGGGTGCCGCAACAGAGTGACTAGCTCCTAGCTCACAACCATGTCTTTTTGAGTGAATCGAGGGCACCAACAATTTTCTGCCGATTCCGAACGGCTAATCGAAAAAACACTTTTCATGTTAATGAATTTACTATCGTAGGACTTTTCAATTCCTTGCGAAAGGCGATACCCAAAAAAAAAACATTTTTACATCTGTTGGGATTCGAACCTCCCCGTTGACAGGCAGGCATGCTTACCATCACGCCATGGGTACCACCAAAGAGTTTACTAATTCAGTCCTTAAGTAGACCAAAGTAAATAAAAAGAGTAAAATCGGCTGGAGTAAACATGAATAACGGTCCGAAGAAAGAAGTAAGGGTAGAAACCAAAGATTTTCTTTTTATCTTGAACTGTTTCAGAGATGATAAACAAATTCATGCGAATGGTACAGAAACATGTACAAAACATATTTCATAAATGGATTTGTAGGAAACGACATAAGAGATTGGCAACAAAGCGATTGATTCAGTGGCACCAAAAAATCTGTTCTTCGTTGTACAGATTGTAATTTTCTCAAAGGTTTATAAGTTTACTTTAGCTTAGCAGACCTCGGATTTTTAGGTTGATTGGATTTCTTTTATTACGGATTACACATTAGGTATCCATATTATGAAGCTGGCTATGACATCACACACACATGGCACATCTTAATTATGTGGAATATGTCACGAGATGAGAATGCATAGAAAGGATAATTCTACTTCTTCTGTAAGTGCCCACACTTTGTCTACAGGTGGGAAGTAGCCTCCCAAGAATACTTTTTTAAATCTGCCAATGAACAACATCCTTCCAGATGATTAATTAACCATCAGTTAAATACTTGTATTTAAACAAAATTATACCATCTCTATTTCAGGAAATAAATAGATTGATAATTGATAGAAAAATGCAGGAGGTTAATATTGAAAGCGATAACTAATGAATTAACGTGAATTAACGATAATGGGGACTATAATATGAGTAATTGCACTTCAGCGAAAAAAGAGGCAAACTTTTGTGCCAAAATGTTAAAAAAAAAAAAAATTTAATTGCCTATTGAAAACACTAATTATTTTTGAGATAAAAAACATCTCCAAAAAGGTCTACTCAACAGCTTTTAATTACTTAAAAAAATGCGTTTTGCACAGCGGGTGTAGAAACCTAGAAACCAATTCGTGTTTTTCGATTTGGGTATTTACAAACTTAATGAAAAGAAGAAAAAAGAAATTAGTACAAAAGTTCCTTTTAATGTTAGCTTAAGTAACTGCAAAGCGGGTATGAACTTGACTGTATTTACACTGATTTTTGCAAAGCTGAAACTTACTGAAACTGTACTGATAGCATTTCGGTTTTGTTGATGACGGCACAGTTTGTTAATTGATATCGGTTATGAAACAATGCTGTCAAGGTTAGAGATCCATGAACTAATCATAAGCAATTGTTCTAATTCCACACAGAATAAAAAGGACACGAAACTAAAAACTAATAGGAGAAGCTGAGGTTTAGTCATCAACAACAACAGCAATCGTCAACACACATAGTTTTAAGCTGAGAAAATAGAAATTGTTAAAAACCTCAATGTGCAGCTCAGGATAGAATAGAAAACACATTTAATGTAACTTCCAAAAATGCATTTACTACACCACTGTTAGCGCAAAAAAGCTATTGAAACCTCGATTTCAAACGGCTAAGTTAGAAAGCGCTCTTCATACCAGTGTGTAATTACTTTCGGTAGACTTGTAAATTCCTCGCAAAAGGTGATAATCTTAAGAAATATTCTCTTTTTCTTTGATGTATCTGGGATTGGAACTACGAACCACGTAACTGGCAGACATGTTAACCATTGCGTTACGGGCACCACTGCCGCTCATGAAAATATTTTTTGTTAGTTACAGTTCTTGCAAAAGGCATCAACATTTGCTATCAGTCGAAAAAGAATGTTTTCTGATTTTCTGATGATCATTGATGAAATTCGGGTATCTCCTTTCGTCAAGAATTGACAAGCCTTCGAGCGAGTTACTGACATGAAAAGTCTCTCTCACATAGCAGAAATTAGATTGTCTTCTCACTCCATCATAGAAATGGGAGAAATGCATCAGAGCCTGACTCATGTCCAACATCAATTT
The DNA here is from genome assembly GCA_949752695.1 of Melanostoma scalare. NCBI lineage: Eukaryota > Metazoa > Arthropoda > Insecta > Diptera > Syrphidae > Melanostoma > Melanostoma scalare. Next base: position 21,935,009 of record OX456984.1, on the reverse strand, counting down.
TTACTTTCGATTATAGGTATACTATTATTTATTTTTAAAAAATTTATCGAATTGTGGTGCTATTTTTGAACCGTAATAACTAAATCATTTTCTAGTTGCAGCCTATACCTCTTCTTAGTTTTAATGCCTACCATTGAAGAAAATGTCAGTACACACAGGTATGAAGTGGCGGATGGAACCCAATAATTTAAGAGCTTCGCTTGCCAGCTCTGGATATTCGTGTTTTTTTTTTTCATCCAAAATACGTCGACACTTTGCGAACAAAATTCCATTTTAAGCATGCCATCTGCAGCCAAATCTAGAAGACATTAGCCAGATCTATTGATTTGTCCAAAAAAGGGTTTAAAATCCATCGACGCCCATTGTCAGCTTCAGAGTGCAAATCCGGAAAGTATGTTAAAAGCTTCGATTGTAAACTATGCAAGCTCTGTATCATACAAGGAATGTGAGCCGATAGTGCAAAACTTTGGTCTGTTGCATTTTCTTCGACAATCTTCTGAACACTTGGAAAAGACTCAAACATATCGTTTTGCAGATAGGTTGACCACAAACGAAGTTTTGCGTGAAATGCTTTTACTTTATATTTCGCAGTTAGAATATTTTCTTTTCTTCCTTGAAGGTTCTTGCTTAAATTGTTAAAGTGGCTTAAATGATCTGCCAAAAATGCTAATTTCAAGAGCCAGATTTTGCATATTTTAAGAACATTAACAATTCGGCTCTCAGTTCCAGAACTTTTGTTAATACCTTTCCTTTGGATAGCCACCTGACCTCCGTGTGACAAAGGAGATTTTGATGAAGCGAGCCCATATTTTCACAAACGATTCTGAATAGCCGGGTTTGCAAAGCTTTGCCTTTGATAAAATTCACAATTTTTATTTCCCCCATGAGTCATTTAAATCATCTTAGCAGCTAGAGCCTATCGATGGAGAAAACAGTGTGTCCAGGATATGTTTGGCATTATCGCTTTTAACTTTGCAATGAGTACAATACTTTTGCCATAGCTTTAGCGTCTTCGCTACACATTGCGATAAATTTTCTAGTCAATATCGTAGTTGCAAGTGCTTTCCAAATATATGTCGTACAAACACTGGCCAGTAGTGTTTGCAGGAAGTGCTTTGCAAAATAAAATTTCTTCCGTGATACTGTCATCTGCTTCAAAGCGCACAAATACCACAAACTGTGCACAGTCAGAAACATCTGCCGATTCGTCAAACTGCAAAGCAAAATGTTGGCTGTTCTTTAATATGACGAGAGGGGGTCGCCAGAAAATTTCAACCTGTAAAGGGGTCGCGAAATCAAAAAGATTGAAAAACACTGCTATAAGGCAAGTTTTGCAATCGTGCAGAAAAAACGAAAAAAGTGGGTCCTGCAATTCTGTCTGTCTATCTGTCTGTCTTATTGTGTGTCTGTCTGTCTGTCTGTCCGTATATGGGTCTACAGCCTGAACCGCTTGCCCGATTTTCTTCAAAACTTGCAGCTATGGTCTTTGAGGTAGCCTACACAGGAGTTTCTGGAATTGGATCTCTAGTTCTTGAAATAACGGTACCTGCCATACAACTTATATGATAAAACCTATTTTTCTTGAAGACCGCTCTAACGATTTTGATAAATTTTTACCTAAGGGATTGTTTCTTAATAACTATTCTTATGTTAAATTTTTTTTTGGGAAAAGTCTAAATAGGTACCACGCATAGTACCGTTTTTTTCAAAACAGACTTTCTCGTTAATGGCTAGCACGATTTTGACGGAATTTCATATTTAAGAAGTCCTAGGTTGTTTAAGAAAGATTGCATATCAATATTTGAAAAAATTAGTATGTACATATTTTCAATCATTTAAAAAAAAAATTTGTTTTCTCGAATATTTTCAAAAACGGTATATGTATTTGATTTACTTCAAGTTTTTTGTCAATACATTTTTCAATAAGATCTTAAAACTTGTGCTTGAATTTTTGAAACCTCATTTAAAAAAAAAAATTAAAAATAAAAAACCGGTACAATTTCAAAACTTTTTTTGATTCAAGTTATTCATTAGAAGATAAAGTATTTCTTTACCACCACATTATATTCTCTGATTGAGTAGACTTTAAGAAACATACCTACTTTCATAAATTTTTCCTTTGAAGGCGATATGAGCGTTGTTATCTTAAAAGGGATGTCCTATCTGCTTCAAACAAGTGATGCGCCTGTGGTGTACGATTGTCACATACCAATACCTACTGTGAGGTTTGTCTCCTTGAATCTCAGGTTACAGAGCGGGCATTTCATATTTATATTTGATGACTTGCTATTTTAGCTTAATTATCGTCTAGGTTTGTAAATACGTAACAGTCATAAAATAAAGGCAACAAAGTAAATTTCTTTCAGTATGTGCTTTACGCAAACTAATCGATTCAATAGTTTTACATACCAGTCCCCCATTTGGAGGTCTAGTCTAACTTTAAGCTCATAGAAAGATTTTAATAGGTTATAACTTTGCAAATAGTTAAACGACCCCTGATTTTGAAGCAAAAGACATTCTCATTTTCACAATATTTTTTTATTTTCTAGTTGGGTGAACTACAAAGGATCACAGCTCTCAAACTGCTTCACATCGAATTTCGACTTTAATGTTATGTCGCTCTCTATGGAACAAAAAGAGGCATTCAGGATTGTTTGGAAGCATTTTCCAAACGTTCAACTGGGGGGAAAAGAATATTTCTCATGATTCTGAGCAACAACAGCTTCAGCAACAACAGCTTCCTTAGGTCTGTTCGTTGAACTTTCCCCAGGGTTGACCCAGGTTTTCTTGACAACCCCATGAGTTGTCAAAAAAACCTGGGTTTTCCAGTTCTCAAAAAACGCTAAACCACAAATCGCCACACATCTCTGTCATTTAAATAAAAACACATGCCATTTGACAGCCCTCAAATCGCCACAGCAAAAAGCTAGGGCGAGTTTGGGGAAAACCTATGGCAAACCTATGGCTCAAAAAACACTCAATTTGACATTCAGGGCGAATTTAGGTTTCTCAAAAAACGCTTTGTGGGGACCCTAGGGCAACCCCAGGGCTTCAACGAACAAACCTCTTATTTGAAGTGGGAAAAGGCTCAAGAAGCATTAAGGATGTTACTCAAATGTCAAGGAATATTTCTTATGATTCATATGTGTTTCACTCACACCAAGACAACAAGTTAAACTAGTGAGCAGAAACAATTTTGTGTGTTCGTTTCATTCTTTTTAAAAAACGAGTGCTTCCAGGAGTGAAACCAGTGAAAAGCGACATATGCATGCAGTTGATGTTTTATCGTAAATATGTAAATTTTCTTGTTAGACGAGTAATTAAATCTTTTAAAAAAATTGAGAACTAGCAGTGGACTCCATGAAGTCCTACGGCTGTTTAAGATAAGAACCACTTGATAGAATATTTCTAATCCAAACTGCGTTTTATTTCCTTCATACACATTTTTCCAAATCTTTAGTGTTTGTAGAATTTCCAAGGTTGCAAATTCATTTTTATCAAAAGTTTTACGTGTTGACGTCCGAGCAAAGCATAATCTTATGCTATTTTTAACCGACTAGCTATAATCAAAGTATACTCATAGATTGTTGTAGAGGGAAAACCCTTTTCTTAAGTAACTTAACCACTTCCAGTAATGTGAACAAACTAGTTGCCTGCTTTCAATGTTACTTTTTTTATACAAATCACGATGCAACTATGTAGTTATATTTTTATAACACGAATTAGATCTGACAAAAGTATTGAGTTTTGTGTAACAATAGCAAAAAAAAAAAATCAGCCTCTAAACACAAACCATTTGACTGCATATCTATGCACGCACTTAACCTCATTGGATAAGATTATTTGAAACTGTCTCCAAAATATATGGCATGACATAAGTTTCGTAAGGAAAATGTTCTTTTTTTATTTTCAATAAAGGTTTTTCCTACAGACAAAAATGAAAAACATGTTGGCAATTCATTCATTCAACATGTACCTACGCTACACTAAATAAAACTAAAACTTTTAACAAGTTTTCCTGATAACTGATAATATTGTGGATTCTAAGGAAATCATACACCTATTTGTTCCAGTGCACACGTGTCTATGTTTGTAGTTTTAACAAATTCAAAAGGTACAACTCGATATTTATAAAGCAAACATAAAACATCTGTGGCTATTTACTTTCGGGGTGTGAAATTTTCATTAGAATCACTTTCAGCTACAATTACAATTCAGAGTTAATTTGAATATGCCAAAGTTGACATTTCTATAAACAAACAACAAATAAGGTACCTATATGTACCTATAAGACGAGCGCTTTAAATTGTGGGTAATGAAAGTAAAAGTCTTTTCCTAGGTCTAAAATTAATAGGTTTCTTGAACTTGTCTAACCACGTCACAGGCGCAGGTGGTGTTATAAACAAAATACATGTCTTAATCTTCACCACAATACCTACCCAATTCCATTGAGAATTATAGAGAAATGTAATCGTCGACGATAAGTATAAAGTTTCAGAATCAACCCACGAAGGTTAATGTAAATAAAATCTTTGCTCTGATTATTTCTTGAAGGACAAAATAATCAACTTCAAATCAAAATTGAGAACTTAAAAAATCAGGGTTCTTAGAATCAGGAACGGATACGAAAGATCGCACAAAAGTTATAAACAACCCACAAAAATATTTATTAGAAAAGAGACAAATTAAGTTAATAAAACATTTTGTGGAAACCTATATGGGTGTCAAAAGTGGGTGGTCTCTATTGTTGGTGTAATTTACTTTCGTGTTATCTTTTAATGGGATTTGAAGCTATTTGAGATGATAAATATTACCTGTTTAAGGTGCACTGGTAAGCTCTGCCAATTGATGTTGTTGCGAACACAGTTTTCTATTTCGGCATTTATTTTGCCACTCATTTTGATGACTGATTTGTTTTTGATAATTTTTTTGAACGAAGAATTTCTTTTTAAACGTAATTTCTACATTGTTTTGAAGAAAAAATTTTGCAAGTGCAACAAAATCCCGTGCGTGCAGGCGAAATTGAACTGAAAATATTTTGACACCTGTCTTGAGAGTATTGACAGAGCTGGAACGATCTGGCATCAAAATGAGTGAGTTCAGATAAGGATTGCAGTAGGCGTGTTCAGTGGATACATATTTTTCAGTTGAATTCAAGCCACATAGGAGATACAACAAGAGGCCAAACAACACACACACCACGGTATCTTTCCTCAAAGACGAAGTTTATAGTGGTCGATTTGTTGAAACTTCGTGCGAATAAATGCGACTGTTTCCTTGTTCTCCTTCTCTGTTACACCAATTTATAGGTATTGACTTGTGGTCGATTCGTTGAACAATGTAATTCACTTCGGTCAATTTGTTGCTTCAACAAATCGACCAATGTGAACTTCGTCAATCTGACTTCACAAACACCACTTTATTTTTTGATTTCAAAACCAGTTTGAAATCGAAAAATAAAGATGTGTTTGTAATTTCACTGACACAACTTTATATTCAGCTAAATACATGAATCACAGATACTTCTCGTGATACATAAGCAACAATGTAAACAAATGGAAGTTTCGGAACAAGGAAAGTAATGGTTTTCCCTCTTGTTCTTTATTCCTCTATGATTCAAGCTTAGAGAAATAAAGAACAAGAGGTAAAGCTGTTACTCCTCTTGCCTCGTAACTTCCGTTTGCTTACATTGTTGCTATTGAAACACGAGATTTATCTCTAGTGTCATTTTGCCTATTCTAGCGACTTAGATGGCTGGGTCATGTAGAGCGAATGGACACCAACGCTCCGGCCCGGAAAGTCTTCGAATCCAATCCCGAGGGACGGCGCAGTAGAGGAAGACCGCGACTCAGGAGGCGCACGCAAGTAGGAGAGGACCTCAACCAACTTGGCGTGCAAAACTGGAGGCGGCAAGCTAGGGACCGAGCTGGCTGGAGAAGCATGTTGGTTGAGGCCCTAGTCCGACCCGGACTGTAGTGCCACCTTAAGTAAGTAAGTTAGTCATTTTGCCTATATAATGTAATTTCGACTGGGAACCTCCGCAATCAATAAAAAAAAAAATTGAACGTGTATTTGATGTCTTTGGGTTTGTCATTGTGAAGAACGTATCAAAGTGAAAATTTTGCAGCCTGACCTAATATTTTATTTGAAGGCGTTAATTCAACTTCACCCCAAAGAAAAAATTGTTGGAGATTCTGGCAAAGGTTGTGCTATTCGACTTCTTGCAGTACCAGCTTTGTGGAATTGATCGCAGAGTAGACCCAGAAAGTCAACTGCGGTAGTGCCATTTTGTCCACAAACTAAATTAGACCGGCAGTCCACAATCGGAACGTGTTTTCGTTTTTTTCGGATTTGTTTTGGTAACAGGTGAGAGTGTTGATAGCTTTAGTCAAAATTACCACAGTAAACATTGTTATTTATCATAAATAATAACCATTAAGTGAATACTGCACTAAAAAGTGGAAAAAACGAAATTCAATTGCAACCGGATACAGCCGTTATTTCAAATAAGACGCTATCTTTGATTACACCACAAAAAAAAATTTGAGGGTGTTTCAGGTAAAGGGATACGTGTTGACTCTCTGCATCATCTACTCTGTAGGCTTGATGTCACATTGAGCCACATAAATGGTAGTACATTAAATCAACTAGTAACAAGGTTTGCGTTTGAATCAACGTCTATTTCTATTAATAGGTTTGTTCGTTGAAGCCCTGGGGTTGCCATAGGGTCGCCACAAAGCGTTTTTTGAGAAACCTAAATTCACCTTGAATGTCAAATTGAGTGTTTTTTGAGCCATAGGTTTGCCATAGGTTTTCCCAAACTCGCCCTAGCTTTTTGCTGTGGCGATTTGAGGGCTGTCAAATGGCATGTATTTTTTTTTAATGACAGGGATGTGTGGTGATTTGTGATGTAGTGTTTTTGAGGACTGGAAAACTCAGGTTTTTTTGACAACTCATAGGGTTGCGAAAAACTTTATTATGTTTGAAACCGATAAATGGCGCAACAGAGCGAGGAGCTCCTGGGCCTAGCGCATTTCTCACAACCATGCCTTGTGAGGGAATCGAGGGACCTACAATTTTATGCCGGATCCGAACGGCTATTTGAGAAAGCGCTTTTCATGGCAATGAATTTACAAACGGAGTACTTGCCAATTCCTCGCGAAAGACGATACCCGTGGAAAAACATTTTTACCTCTGCTGGGATTCGAACCTCGAACCTCTGGGTTAGCTGGACATGCTAACCATTACGCCGCGTGTATCACGGGTTCGAAACCCATATGGGGCTTAATATCACTTGAGGTTCTAATTTTGGAATTCAATTTAAACACTCCACTAGTTATCAAGCTAAAAATAAGAGCTAGATTATTAAAAACAATGGTGACAAAAACAAAATATCCACAAGTGCCGATTAACCTGGCTTTTTGCGGGTATCACTTTTCGCGAGAAATCTATGTATGAATTTAACTCCAAGAGTACCATCTCAGTCGCCTATACGATCGGAAGCAGTTCCAAATCTTGAATTGTCTCCATTACTAATAGCAGTGACTTAGATAAATGCTTATAGGTTTTGCCTAAATATTTACATTCTTACTTACCTTTGGAAGATTTCTCCTCAGCTTAAAATTTCTTCAAACAAATCTAGATTGATTGATATCGTATCTACAGTTCCAAAATCACCTGCAATCATGTCGTTACTTTAATGAATAATTTCTTTGAGCCACTTATCATACTCATTGAAGTCCTTCGTGCTCGTATGAACATATTATGTATATATATTAATTTTATTTCCAATAGTAAACACTAACTCACGACACATCCAGCCATCTAATCTTATAAAATAACTAAAGCTATTCACTAAACAGATATTAGAAACTTTTATAATCGTCTACTTATTTCAACTTAGAGACTATGTTATGACTCTTTACATTGATTTCGTTTTAAATACTGTTTTTTTTTACTGCTTAATCGAAATCTATTACATAATTCATTATTAAAAGCATTCACATCCAAAGTATTTGTGGAATTAAGTTTCCACAACAGACATCAAACATTTTTTTCTCAAAGTATTCCACACTTTTTCAACACGAGTTTCTTTTTCGAAGATTTTTTAGCCGGCCTCAAAATAATTGTGCCATTCGATTTTGTAAACGTCGGACTTAAAGGACCTAGAAAAAAAAACTTTTTAGTGAAAGATTAATGTAAATATTTCCTGAACTCACTTATCGTTGGTTGACCAATGGGTAGGACTGTATTGTAGGACTGTGTCATTTGCTGATGACATTTTGTAGCCAAATATCGAAATACTGACGCTACATTTACATCTTCTTTAACGGAGGTTCTAATCAGTCGACAGCCAAGATTTCTTGCCAACGTCTCCACTTCATCACTGCCAAAATGAATTTAAAAGATTAAATGTTAAACCCTCAAAAACGATCAGAAGCTTACGCAGTGACTACAGCCTGGTCCATAAGATCAATTTTATTTTGAACAATAACTGTCGGAATTTCATTGCACTCGTTTTCGACCTGAAATGAATTCAAAGCTTTCAATAGTTTCCAGTTTCTATAAAGTTTTATATTTTTTAATACAAAATATAAGTTTAAGGTTAAATTTAAAGCTATAAGTAAAATCTTAATTGCTGCTTCGTGAATCCAAAGCAATTGAAAAATTCGAACGCTAACGTCATCCGAACTTTCAACACTTGGCAGAACAACTATATATAAATTTCACAACGTGAACCACATTAAAGTTATATTATTAACTTCATTGGTCTGCTTATACGAGCACAACACGTAATGGTTAAAAGCGATGAACTGCATCCGAAAATCTTCAAATTCTTCTTTGTAATTTTCAACTAATATCATTTCATTTTTACCTCCGCCAACACACACTTCGATATTTTGTGACATCCTTGATGAATTTCCCTCCACTCCTTGAAACAAAGAGACAAATACTTCATAGTTAATCCACCAATATTCTTGAAATTTTTGTAGGTTATGCACCCCTTACGATTTCATCTAACAGCCTCGCTCACCATCAAAAATGGAAGTAATAATCCCGTGTACACACGTTCTGTACACATTTCATTTTCAGTTCGTATAAGCAGACACTTTCTTAAAACGATTTAGGCTAGGATTTGGTCGCTTATCAGTTTGGAGCGAACCAAAATTCACTACACAATAGAAGATAGTACTAATTAAAGCTTTTGAATTCAAGTGTACACGTATACAAGTATTACACTTGTGTTTAAATTCCGTGTATGAACACGAGTAATTGATTACACTTGTACGTAGTATTACAGGTGTATCTTATATCTTAAGTATACAACACGATTATTAAGTAAACATTACAACACATAGCTTATTCATCAGAAAAAGAACTATCACTTATTACAGCCAGAAGCCAGTTACAAACTAATTTTGAAATTTTGTGATATCAAATCTCACTTCTATATATTTTGGCAGACACTGGTACTGAAAATAAATATGACAATGTAGTCACATGCATTAAGGAAACCTCTTACTTTCAACTTCCTTAAACCAGCTGAAAAGTCACTTGGTAGGATTTATATGATGTGATTATACACAAAGTATCTATGATCGTGACACTATGACCAGTAAGTGTTAATAAGAAAAAATGTACAGTGTGCATCATTTGTGATCCTTAAACTACTTGTTAATTTGTGTTGCTTCCTCCCTGAGAAAACAGCTATAGCAATGGTACAAACAGTAGTTACAGCAGCTTCATGTCAGCACCTCAATCAATCCTACAACCGCCAACACAGCACGCACGAACACATACTGCAACTGCAAGCAACCAACCAAACCAACATCAAAGGGGGGGCTTTCAAATGCAAATTACCTTCATTTTCCAATCCTTTATAGCCTCGAACGATGTTCGATCTGTTGTACTGAACGTCAGCACACACGCTTGCGCACCACGGTAATAGGCTTTGGTAATAGCGTCGAATTCCTCCTGCCCGGCAGTGTCCCACAGCATTATTCTGACATCTTCACCATCAATTCTATACGTAAATGGAATTAAGCGTACGTTATTAGCCCGCAAAGAGCACACAAAATAAAAACAAACTACAAAAGATTCTAAAGCGATCCATGGATAAAAGATACTCACTCGATTTGTCTCTCAAGGAAATCAACACCAATTGTTTTCTTGTAGTCCTTTGTGTAGATTCCCTTACAGTAGCGTTGTATCATTGAACTCTTTCCAACGCCACCATTCCCAACAATTACTACCTGAAATCAAATCGAATCGTGGATGCTATTTAGATTGGAATTTTATTAATGATGATTTCGGTTCTGTGTGCGAATGCGAAAGAATTTCTTACATTTCTAAATTAAAAGTATAGGTTTTGTTAGATGATTGTGAGCCAGATGGTCCCATCAAACGATTGAAAATAAGAGAACAAAAAAATTTTGTGATAAAGGAATTTTTAAAGTTACGATCGATCTTTGAACTTCATCACCATATTCAGGGGCGGCAGAGCACTATGTTTTTAGGTGAGGAGCAACGAAAATGTCACGCCTCGTGCCTGGTGTACATAATTCGTTTTACATACTTTGGGATATGATTCTTGGTCATATTCTAAGAAAAAATTGTTCTACAGTAAAGTCCGCTTCTCAAGTTTGACATCACTTTTTGACAATTTAAAAAAAGGCTAACTTTGGTGTACCCTGACCTGTGTTAAATTCGATATCTCTGTCAATACTGATGATAGAGACCTAATCTTAGACTCAATTTTTGAAGAAATAACAACCTTTAAGACTGTATTTAAATTAGGCTTCCATAGGTTTAGGGTTGCCAGATTTTCAATTTTAAGTGGTGTTCAAATTTTCTTCCCAAAACAAAGTTTTGACTTTGAGGTCATTTTTTTGGAGAAAGGGCCTGATAAACATAGAGTTTCTTTATTTTTTACAGATGAACAAAACAATAATAAAGAAAAAACTCAGCATTAAGTTAGCTCAAAAACCCATACATTTTATGATACTTGGAAAAATACGAAATGGGAAAAATTTTAAAAAAATTAAAAAAAAGTTTTTGCTTTGAGGTTTGTTTGAATAAAACAATAATATGATCACTTTTAGTAGTTTTTTTATGTATTTAATACAAATACAATTATAACAAGTGCTCAAAGCGCCCTCCTTCGTTTTGAATCCATGCCAGAGCCCGTTTTTGGATTTCATTGTGGATGTTTGCTTTAAATTTGGGGTATGAATGTTCAATTGGTAAATAAGTCGTATAAAAGAATAAGAAAACAAATTTGTTCATTAGTTTGTCAAATTAAGTCACGATTGCAGTTTGATCAGAGAGTTTTTTGAAATGCTTTCATTTACGAGAGAAGAATACGCAGACATTTTTTTTCTTATATGAGTTTTGTAATGAAAATTGAAGAAAAGCACAACAAAGGATACCAGGAACTTTATACTAACTGAAAATCTGGCAACCCTTAGCCTATAGGAGTCAAATTTAAATACAGTTTCAAAGATTACAAGACTACAAGTAAGACAAGAGTTATCGACAGCAAACACCCACAATGAAATCCAAAAACGGGCTCTGGCATGGATTCAAAACGAAGGAGGGCGCTTTGAGTACTTGTTATAATTGTATTTGTATTAAAGGATAAGAAATAATTCATAACGTTGAGTCTGTGACCGATAAATAAATGATTCAAATCACTTGGTCAGTCTCAATCAATCAAGCAAAAATTAGTATAACAATATTCATAATTTCATAACATTTTTTTTATCTCATTTAACTAAAAAAAAATTGGTGTATTTCCAAGGCCAGAAGGTGGGGTGCACCTTGGGTGCAAAGTTAAGTGGGGTCTATACCCCACCCACCCCATATCTTTTGCCGTCCCTGACCATATTGCTACGAGAAAGAATCTTGCAAGGGGGCAAAAGGTGTCACAATTTGCGGTTTCAACGGTAGTTAAAACACAAGATATCGATAGCAAACAATCACATATCAAAGATTGATTCTAAAAAGGCTCTGAGATACGAGTATTTCAAAGGCTCATTTGGTTCTTCATATAAAACCAAAAGTTTAAAGGAAAAATTTCTCCTGAGTTTTGAATAGCGATAAAAAAAAAGGCTAAAAAAGACCCAATGTCCCTAAGGAAAGCTTAACCTTTTCTTGGAAACCGGGTCCACCTAATTTCTCATATTCTTGATAATTTAATTACGAAAAGATTTTCAGTCATTAGGTTTGTTCGTTGAAGCCCTGGGGTTGCCCTATGGTCGCCACAAAGCGTTTTTTGAGAAACCTAAATTTGCCCTGAATGTCAATTTGAGTGTTTTTTGAGCCATAGGTTTGCCATAGGTTTTCCCCAAACTCGCCCTAGCTTTTTGCTGTGGCGATTTGAGGGCTGTCAAATGGCATGTATTTTTTTTTTTAATGACAGGGGTGTGTGGTGATTTGTGGTGTAGTGTTTTTTGAGGACTGGAAAACCCAGGTTTTTTTGACAACTCATAGGGTTGTCAAGAAAACCTGGGTCAACCCTGGGTAAAGTTCAACGAACAGACCTATTAATATGCCTAGTTTTGACACTAGATTGATGATAGCCAAGCCCTAAAAATCGTCCAACTTGTCTGCCATTTCCAACAGTGGGTGGTTTCTCAGCATTTGCGTTGACTCATTCTACTTGAAATACTCACAACCATATTTTCTGTCTTTTTTTTGGTATCAAAACCTCGCAATGCAGCGCTAATTCAAAACGTTTTTTAAAATTCCACCATGTGTTGTTCCAAACAATTATTTGGGACAAAAGTACCAGAAAAGGGCGCGGCTGTGCATCAAATGGTCCATCCGCTTAGCCCAATTTTGGCACATTTCGGCCAGTATCTCACCAATATGTGGTTCAACGTTAGTTGTGCCAGTGATGACAAAATTAGCAAAAAAAAATCACTCATTATTACGATTAAGGCTAAGAAATTCTGTCTCTGGAGCTGTACCTTTTCCTGACGAAATTGACCTGGGGTCACGCTCTGTTCAAAACAGGTCCCAAAAGCAAAATACGCATTTCCTTAATAAAAGATCCCTCTATTCAATATACAACATATTTCTACTGTGCTTTTTAGACACATTTCACACACCTTTGATGAGCTTATCTAAGTCACTATCCATTCAAAAGTTTGCCTTTGATTAAGATCGAGATGCAAGTTCTCAACGAATTACTTTGCATCTGTTGAAAGCTCGCTGAATAAGTTGCATTTAGTTTTATCGAATCATCCAGTTTACATTATCTTGACAAGTTCAATAAATCTCTTAGCTTTATGAACAACATCGGCAAGTCTCTGATAAAGAAAATCTTAAGCTATGGAGCTGTAGCAAGGTTAATTCTTGTAATCATTAACCGTTTAATGCCTTTAGCATCAGCTTGCCCACTTAAATCAAAGCAAACCAACATAAACCTATAAACGGTTAATAGCTCTACGAAAGATCTTTATTGCCGAACCGAGTAAATGAACTTTTCTGCAGTAATGCAGACCATCAAACGCCGACACTGAAAACAACATTTCTCCGAACGAAATAAAGTGTGGGCTAAGAACAGTCTAAAAACATCAATTAAGCTCTTCCATACGTTCTACTCACTTTTATTGCAATTTCAATATCCTCTTCTCGCATACTGCTCGTCCCACTGGCGCTGCTGCTGCAGTAACCTCTATCATAAACAGGTTGAAGTCTCATTCAAATTCTTAGATATTTTCCTCTTGTATAAAGATATAGATAGAAGATATATGTATATGTTTGTGAGCCTGCTTTGGATGCCGGCTTATTGTTTCCGGGCAAAGCTAACTTGCTGCTGAAGATAGATCTATCCTCCGTCTTAGAATGACTGGTTGATGGAGAAAAAACACAGAAATTCGCCTTTGATCCTGAAAATAGAAATTTATTTTGCAAATTAAATAAATATATTTTTGATTAAAAAGATAAATTTTGCAACGAGAGAGAAAGTGTGAACTAAGACCTTATAAGGCATACGCATAGAAAAATTCTCTGCAAATCTTGCAACAAGTTAATTTGATTTGCGTAGGCATGTGCAGAGAAGCAAAAAATTATGGACAGTTAGACATATTACAGATATGTACAACACTCTCATTGGAATCAAGGAAACAACATTTTTCTTGCGTGTTAGATTGCGGTGGTGCATGGGGGTACCCCCGTTTGGGTAGAAGTGTCATTAATTAGAAAGTAAGTAAAGCTAAGTGTACACGATTGCCTGATCTGCAAATATTGCCAGATCTGTCAGTGAAAAATTTGTCTCGAATGGCTGACAATCGTGTACACACCAAATGAATTTGCAGAAAAACTATTTGGCTGCTAATTTGTTGACAAATATCTGCTAATTAATTTGCAGATATCTGGCAATCGTGTACACGCAAGCTGACAACCGTGTACACACCAAATTTTTTTGCAGAAAAATTTGTTCATCAATCATTTTGAAGACAAATTAATTTGCAAATGTGGCAATCGTGTGTACACAAATTTTATTCATTTTCTGACGCTTCTGCAAATGTCTGGCAATAAATAAATTTGCAGACCCAGTTTCAGGAACATTTTCAAATTTATTCATTGGCAGACAAATCTGACAAGGATTAAAGGAAAAAAAACAAAAAAAACACTTGGAATGTCTCTACAATTGGATTGTCAACTACAAAACTCATCGAAAATTTAAAGGTGATTTTTGTTTTTATAGAAAATGTGTTAATTACGTTAACATTTTTTTACTTATGGATGCTAACTCATATAAAAAAGATGAGATAAACAGTGAAATGGATGACATGCATAACATCATTATATTCCTTTCTGTATGTCACTTATGATCTTTCTGCAGAACGACCATTTCCACATGAATCTAGTGCGATTATTCCAGATGGCTGAAACAACTAAACCTAATCAGGATACGAAGCCGTTTGTTGAGGATTACTATCCAAACGTCTTGTTCATAAAAAACCGAGCCAAGCGGATAGATTTCCTGGAGCCTGGACACAGAGAAACAAATGCAAGACAAAATTCTTAGATTTTGTTGTGCAGAAACCAAACTTAAAATATTCCTTGGTGAAACAGATGAACAAAAGAAGTTCTCCAATGTTTCCGACTCAGAGAAGATTGTTAACTCTTTTTTGATACCAGAAGTCACTGGTAAGTGAATTTATTTTCGGTATTGAATCAATATTCATACCAATGTTTTCTAGACGAAGCTGCAAGTAGTTTTCATTTAGATTTGAAATCTGTGGCAGAAGATCTCAGACGACGAGTATTTATGACACCGCGTAATCAAATTTATAATGCTCCAGGTGAGCTCACAGAGGCGAAAAAGTCTTGCTATGAATTCAGACTGCGGTGTATCAAAAAACTAGCTAAATTTGTATGTAATCCGCTGGCCGGTTAACGTAAAATCGAAATAAAACAAATGGAAATATTTTGTTGTACTCGTATTTTTATTCTTTTCTCGGAAATCTAATCTTAACGCTAGCTTTCCATTCGGAGCGAATGAAAACTAATTTTTTCTGTAGATCTATGAAAACTTCATGAAAACGACATAAGAAAAAACCTTGGAGTAGTTCTCAAATAGTGTTGCTTTCCATTGCATATTCGTATCTTTTTTTTGCATATGTGGAGCCACCAAAGCTAAAAGGTGATCAAATTGCTTGTAATCCATTCGTAAAAAATTTCGGTAGAGTTCTGGTTCCTCTGCTCGTAATTCCACCATCAATTTTGCGTAGAATCCCTCCTGCTCACGACGGGCCACCCAATCCTTCGTCCATACCTTACGACACGTCTTTTTCGGCTGTTTGGGCTCTTTCATCATCACTGCTTTCTAACAAATACGCCGTCAAAATAGTTGCGATTGCAACGTTTTTATCCATTTATATTATTTTTTGATATTTCACTTTAAGTTGAATATTAAACGATTGAAAACGAAATCTATGTTGTTTTCACTTTTAGCTTTAAAATTTTTTTGACAGATGCGATGAGACAATGAACTGAAAATGAATTTGCAGATCCACAAATGGAATTTGTGTGTACACGGTTTGCAGAAATTTACAAATATCTGCAAATCTATTTCCGGCTATTTGTCCAAATTAGTGTGTCGACATTGTCAGTCAAATAGCTGGCAATAAACTTACAGATACTTGTAGATTTCTGCAAACCGTGTACACACAAATTCCATTTTCACCCTCATTGTCAGCTCATTTGTTCACATTGTCAGACGTTTGCAGATCTGACAATGATTGTCAGACCTACCAATCGTGTACACTTAGCTTAATCCATTCGCAAAAAATTTCGGTACAGTTCTGGTTCCTCTGCTCGCAATTCCACCATCAATTTTCCTAGAATCCCTCCTGCTCACGATGGGCCACCCAATCCTTCGTCCATACCTTACGACACGTCTTTTTCGGCTGTTTGGCTATTTCATCATCGCTGCTTTCTAACAAATACGCCGTCAAAATAGTTGCGATTGCAACGTTTTTATCCATTTATATTGTTTTTTGATATTTCACTTTTAGTTTACTTAAACAAAATCTACCTATGTTCTTTTCATTTTTAGCTTTAAAATTTTTTTGACAGATGCGATGTGACAATGAACTGAAAATGAATTTGCAGATCCACAAATGAATTTGTGTGTACACGGTTTGCAGAAATCTATAAATATCTGCAAATCTATTGCCAGCTATTTGCCCAAATTAGTATATCGACATTGTCAGCCAAATAGCTGGCAATAAACTTGCAGATATTTGTAGGTTTCTGCAAACCGTGTACACACAAATTCAATTGTCACCCTCATTGTCAGCTCATTTGCACACATTGCCAGACGTTTGCAGATCTGACAATGATTGTCAGACCTACCAATCGTGTACACTTAGCTTAAGCATCACTAATGGGCACAGTGCATGACACTCAAATGCGGTGCTTTGATTAATGAGTTTGATTTTGGCGATAGCGTATACTTGGAAATATGTGCTTCTTGTTATATTTAAATGCCAAATGCATTTTGTCTGGTGCAACTTCAGATTCCGATCATACTAAAATTACAAAACGGGAGAATAGCAGACTCAGATATTAAGCAAAATTGCATGACTTTCTAACGAAAATAGTAAGAAATGAAAACTGGCTGCTACCGTGAGGTGCAACATGCAGTAAGTTTGTGTTGTGATACCACAGGTTAGTCACCTCGGACCTCTGTTGTTATCATGACAAATTTTGTTTGTTCAATTTATTCAGTTCAAATTTAAATCGTCAATAGAATCACCCGACGTGTTTTGTTTTTCATCAATAAAATTATCGACCTTGTCTAAGTTTAGTTTCTTGTACCCAACGATCAGCAATAAATGTGGAAAAAAACGGCACAAAATAAGTTGTGCAATTGTGCAGTCCTCGTGGGCAATTACTTTTCTTTGCAGATATACACATGAGTGGCGTGACTTACCTACCTCAATCAATGAAAGGAAAGACAGTAAAAACATGACTTGCAGTCCATGTTCTTCTGCGATTTTGTCTCCATTATTTAATTACTTATAAAATTATAAGAATGTGGAAAATATTATAAAATGTCTAATACTTTGGGGGCACTTTGTCAAGTTTCGTAATCAATATTTCAATATACACAGGAGTATCAAATTATGTTGTTTTGAATGAATACATTTCATTCAATTCACCTATGGCGTTTATCAAAAAAAACTTTCTTTAATAAATCATTCCTTGTCGCAATATTTGTTAGCCTTACATGAGACACTCAGTGTAAGATCGACCATCTCTTTGAGTTAGTAGCCTTGTTTTATTTTCTATACTGTGTTCTGAGACTGGAGGAGAACCAAAACGGTGCATCACACACCATCAGGTTCAGCGAACTCTCTTGCACTTGGAATGAAAGGCATGCAGTGTGCACTGCTGTCTGAATACTTCTGTGTGCTGGCTGCCAAAGCCGCGACAGGTAAATCTGCTTCCTAGATTCTAAAAGAGCATCTCTTTTATCAAACAGATGGTAGTTTGATGGTATCTTCCAGTTGGTTTGGACTTTGGAGAGTATACCCACCTGTGGGCTATATAATTATTTGCTATAAAACAGTGTTACGTAACATTTGAAGTTGATTCTACAAAAGTGTTTTGTGAAGCGACCGGCGTATACTAAAGCAATAAAGCGAATAGTAAAGCATCTTATGGAATGGTTAATGGTTTGTGTGTTCAATAAAAGTAAAAAAATAAAAACAGTTGAAAGCCGAAAAACGCTGGGATAGTAAAGAGTAGGTTGTAAGCTGATCAGTTTATGCGGCCTAGTAAAAACTTATATGATTTTTTAGCACGACCTTTAAGTTTATGGGGAGTAGCCATTTACATCTTAGTTCTGCAGTGAGCGAGTGGCCCACAATCGCAAATCGCTTTGCAATTCACTGGTTGTAGCTATGGCCCCGAGGAACAGAGTTCTATTGCGACAAAGTGGCTCTAGTTTTTAAGTAGACAATAAATAGGTTTGTTCGTTGAAGCCCTAGGGTCGCCCTGGGGTCGCCATATAGCGTTTTTGAGAAACCCAAAGTCGCCCTGAATGTCAAATTGAGTGTTTTTTGAGCCCTAGGGTTTACCTAGGTTTTCCATAAACTCGCCCTAGCTTTTAGCTGTGGCGAGTTGAGAGCTGTCAAATGGCATGTATTTTTTTTTTAATGACGGGGATGTATGGTGATTTGTGGTTTAGCGTTTTTTAAAGACTGGAAAACCCAGGTTATTTTGACAATTCATAGGGCTATCAAGAAAACCTGGGTCAACCCTGGGGAAAGTTCAACGAACAGACCTAATAGTTGTGAAAATGATTTCTACTAAATCTGCTTTTAGATTGATGAAACCATTAATGGCTGTACTTGGATTTTGGATTCAAATAAAGATTTCCTCTTTTCATGTTTGGGTAGCTACCCATCTTGAAAGTCAAGAGACATTTGTCCTTTGAGGGTTTTGTTAGACTTTGAGGTGTAAAATTAATGCTAAAGACCCGCTTCTCCCAACCATCTACGGTTGCACTTTCTTTTTTTTTTGAGTATCTGGCAGGGTTGAGATATGATCTAAGATCAAACATTGAAATAATACAAAAATTTGGACAAAGTTTGCATCTCGGACAAGATATTTTCAAATATTCATTTTAAACGTTCTTATAAATCACCATCACACCACAATCCTTCGTTCACTGACAAAACCCCAACAATAGCTCTTCTACTCTCTTTACGAGTTTTTTTGAATCAGAAACCGTCCTTAAAGAATTCTCATAATTACAAGTACTTATAATAAATACTAAATACACGTGTGTAGTACAGTAAACACATGCAAATTAAAAAACACGCAATCATACACGGAAGAATCGTTTACATGTGAATGCGAGTACACGAGAACACGAGTACACTTAGGCGGTTCTACTAAAAGTTTTATTTAAGTCGGAATGGCATGGTGTTTAACAACATTATATCTCCATAATTCACAAGAAGATTTCGGTCTTCGTGAGGCCATTTTTACAGCAATCTGGTATTATTCAGAATTGAAAACGGTATTGAGTCTTCCCTTAACAGTTTTTTTTTTTTAATTCAGCAGGAATTCGGTTGCTTTCACGCAAGAATTTTATTATTTTGAATATGCGTAAAAAAGCTTTAAATAGTAATTTCATCCCATGACTTTGCTAGCTTTCTCGGTTAGCCGTTCGCTGTCAGCAGAAAATTGTGGGTCCCTTTCATTCTCTCAGAAGGTATGGTTGAGAGAAATGCCTCCACTCTGTTGCACCACCCTATTTACATGCTTCTTCCATTGAACCTTCTTCTTATTCAATTCTAACAAAAGGTTGAGAGGTTCCAATTTTAAGGCTTGGACTTTCGTATCCTTAATGCGTTATTGTGAAAATTAAATTTTATCGTTATAAAAAAGTGAGGCTAGTTTTCTATCACTTTTAGCTATCGTCAATATTATAATTTTCATTGCAGAGAAAAGTTACAGAATATACAAAAAAAAACAAAGTTGGTTATAGGTTAGCCAATAGTTTACTAGCACTACTGCAGCTAACAATTGTCTATCAATCCAATTATTTAAATGTGCCAATGATTGGCCAAGTCGTAAGATTGCTGAATATTTCCACTAGGATCGGTACAATCAAGTCTTTAGGGCTCTCGAGCATCATTATTGAATGATGCCGTTTATCCACTAAGTAGCTGATCCGCACGGCAGGCGTAGCTTGGGTCTTACGGTGGTCGTATTGAGAAAATTCAGTAAAGTAATTAGTTTGTAAGATCTTGTTCCCCGTGGGAACATGGACAACGAAGCACTCTAACGGTGAAGTATTTTCCAGTATTTTCTAGGTTCCCCTTTCACGTTCCGTTTCCATAGAAATATGGGGATGAAATATAGTCTAAGTTACTGGGGATAATACTGAATTGTAATGCTGTAGAAATTTTGAAATCGGTCCAGTTTTTGAATTTTTGAAATCGTTTCAGTATTTTCTAAGTTTCCGGTTTTGTTCCAGTTCTTATTTCCGTTCCAGTGGAAATATGAGGATGAAATATAGCCTGTTAATTACCTATATTCTATATAGTACTATTGCTTTGACCCGTTCCGGTGACAAAGTGGGAATTGAACGTACGCCACAAAAGTTGGAATGTATTCCACAAGACTGTATTTCAAGAGGAGGAGGGGTATATGCGTAAGAGCAGGAAATAATAATTTAAAACATATATTCTTTTCTTTCTCACGCAAGCAAAAAATATACATTCCACATCAGCTGATTCTTTATAATATGTGCTTCCCCAAGCGATGCTTGCGCCTCATAACAAACGAAGAACGAGATAAAAAAAGCTATTCAGTAAAATTACTATGTATAGTTTAGATATATACAATGAATTCACCATAAAAATAATTCGATGTTTCAGGCAAAGGGGGTTCAAGTTGACTCTCTGAATTATCTACTCTGTGCTCTAGACCATTTTTGTTCCAAATTTAATTCGAATCGGCTCAGTAGACTAGAAGCTTATTCAATACAAACAAACAAACAAAACAAACAAGCAAACAAAAATAAAAGATAAAGATTTACATGAAATTTGTTTATACTGCACAAACAAATAGTAATTTTTGTAGTCACAAACAACCTTTCATCCCCCAAAAAAATTACAAAAATGAACACCCAAATAAAAACTTTTCAATTCGTTTCATAATAACCACAGAACAGTAGTTGACAACGTATTAGATGACTAAAAATAGAAATGTTTTGTTTTACCTTCAACTGTGAACAGGAGAAAGCTGATTCATAGTAACCTTCCACCTAATACATACTTATAATCACATTATTTTATTTGCATGATTATTTGCTCAATGAAATAAAATGAAAATAAAAGCTGATAAAAATAATATTACAAATTCCTTCGAGCCGGATTTGAACCAGCGACCTATGGATTTCAACTGATTTCATGAGGTAAACATGTTCGAATTGCTTTTACACTTTTCGAGCACATCAGATCATTATTTACTTCTACAGTCCACCGCTCTACCAACTGAGCTATCGAAGGCGATGCAGTTGGGCTTGCTTATTCTCCAAACAATTCGTATTCATAAACTGGAAACTTGGGGCTGACTGAAGGTATTTGTATCTATTTATAGGGAGATACAATTGCGCTTCTTTCTATGGTACTACTTTCGTTCGATATTGAGTATTTGTTTGATGGTAATGAAAAGATAAATAGCAAAAATATGCGCGTCGTGTGACTTGTGTACATCTCATTCCACCTTGCATTTTGTGGTAGCAGAGCAGTACAGAAGTGATTGTGTCTTCGAGCGAAAGTGACGTAGGTACATATTGTCCGACAGACGGCCGGCGCGGCGCGGCGGTCTAGAATTTGATGACTTCACATGATTTCGATTAAGAAGTGAATGGAATTAAGCATCAGCAAACATTACACTCTGTCTAGCTGTGAGTTAGGATTTGTGGATGAATAACAATTTTTTGATGTATTATGTTGATGGATACACTACACAGTAGGTATACCTAAACACTTTGAAATATTAGATGTCTTAACTGAGGGAGGGGGAGGGGGTCAGGTAGGTATATATAAATAAAAAGCAGTTGGATTGATTTGATAAAGCCCTATTGGTATTATATTAAGTCGAAATTAGGAGTGTTTCGTCAAAAAAGGTAGTCTCTCTTGCTTTTTTTTTTTTTTTTGAAAAGAGAGTTGCTTTTTTTCAGTGTGTGGAATGTTTTTTCTTAACGCTGTGTCTCCACTTGCTTTAAATTCATAGCAGAAAGCAGGAATATGACAGACACAAGAAAGCAGATCGAGTAACTGACAAATTTTGTGTTGTGGGCATTTTGTATAGCATACGTTCATACCAAACATAACAACGAAGTAACAAAATGGTGGAAAAACATATGCAGATGACAGTTCCCTCTGCTTTAATAGCTGCGATAGATACCCTGCGATAAAAGTAGTGTAATGCAAACCCAACATTTAATACCAATTTCCTAATCGAAAACGTTCAACCGAAAACACAAGCGGCAACACTAGTGTAAGTGTATAGAAATATACCAAGAGGGGAAATGTTTGACAGCAAAAATACTGGAGTGTGGAGACCATGTGGAAATTACTGGGAAGTTCTAGATGTAATGTCATTCGATATAAATAGGCCGCCGAGGCAACCAGAAGTTAGTTTTGATTATAGAGTGATAATGTTAAGAGCGAGTAATGTGATTATTGGTAGAGTTGAAATCGAATGAAGTAAATATCGAATAAAAGTGGTAGAATTAAATTGAAAGTAAAAGTTTTATTATTGCGAACTAAGCGCACGTTACAGTATGCCATCTATCGCAGGCTATGAAGATAAAGCTGCTATAATGGTCTCCACTTGCGATATTCAAAGGCTGCTGTAATAGCTGCGATAGATTTAAGACATGTGGAGACCCAGGGGTAACATTTCTAGTTTCCGTGTTTATAAGCAATATTAATGAAAATCAGCAAAATTCAAAACCAGCAAAATTATATTAAGAGTTGGGCATGAATTCGATAACTACCTATGGCAACGATAAACAACGTAAGATTCTTCTTGAGGGATTTGTTATAAGAATTTCATAATTTCCAAACGGTGCCAATTTCGTTTACTTTCCCCCGTTTGGTGCTGTGCTAAGATTACGAAAAAAGCTAACTAAACTTAAAAAAGTAATATTACAGCAACAATCTAGTTGATTGCTTACATTGTTTTTGATAAATTTATTCAAGATGTATCTCATTCCTTTACAAAAACCTTTTATCATTTTGCGGCTTGTGACATGCTTTTTGCTTTCCAGTCGAGGCCTCGATCGTGAGATTGCCAAGGTCTTTTTAAAGGAAAACACCAAAAATAAGTGGAAGCGGTCTTCAAGGCGTACGCAAAATACTCAATAGCAAAAATTCATTCAACTTCTTATTTGTATTTGAATTACCCCACTTTCTAAATCGTTATACAAATTCAATTATTATCCGTGCTTTATTGGGAATTTTATAGTCGTCTTCGGTAAGGAGTCTCAATAAAACGCTGTAGGTACTCACTTTAGCCGAGTTTTATTGGGAATTTTTATATTCACTTCACTTGGGCGCTCAATGAAACGCTGTACTCACTTATAGAACTTTATACCATAAACTCCATTTACCGCAGCCATCCCTGTTGTTCACTTCTGCAAGTGACTTATTTTTGTCCACTTACGTTGTTCACTTTAGAGTTGTTGTTTTCCCATGGGCGATGTTTCAGACCAACTAATAAAACCAGTTTTTACAGTCGCGTAATCGTTTCCCTTCTAACTGTCATTACATATCAGCTTGATTAATCGTCTGCCTTATAAATTCATCGCCTCCGACGCGTATTTACACAAGTCAAAGATTCAGCCATGCGAAATGAAATCGTCGTCTTTAACGTCAAAAGATGGATATGCTTAGCGAAGACATCGCCTCCATGAGTAGGTTTATCACAAACACGCACGCACGTATAGAAACAAAACTTAAGATTCAGGTCAGCTTATAGACAAACCTTTTACTCATAAATCATCCAATCCGAAGAGATGGTAACACAAGCACGCCACGCATAATTGTTGCGTAGGACAGCTTTTGCGTTTGGAGTAGTGGCTGTGCGTGTGCGCAGATTGTAGTTGCGGCAAGCAAGAGTCGTTTATAGATTCCTAGCGTATTTGATGACACAAATAAATAAAGATATCTACGTTTGGATGTGCTTGTCTTCAAAAGAAAGTTCAAAAGACTCAAATCCCAACTCTAAATCACACGAGATAAGTATTTCGCAAATAATTGCTCAGATCATGCAACTCCTTGCTTGCTTTTGTTTCATATGCAAATCCAGAGCACAAACAAAAGACAATCTGTCTTTATCTCAGAACGAACATGAGATTTTGTTACAATGGCCATTGGGTCTACGACAACAACGACAAATGACTACAACTCAAGCATATCCTAAAGCACCACCCGAAGCTTTGTATCTTTGAAGACTTTCAAAGATTTCAAATTCATTATGTCGCAAAGTTAATTAATTACACGCGAACGTGATATGTAGCCGATGGTATCTTACAGATCAGCCACCTCAAAATGCCAAGTTACACAAGCCTAAGTGTTGCATGCTGGCGTAGGCGTAATTACCGATGGTGCCACTTTGCCAGTGAAGATGAGGCCTATCCTCATTGAAAGACGAAAGACGCCTTGTTTTAAATAATACTGTTTTGCACACACATAAGAGTACAAGCGACTTGATGATGGAGAGATGATGATTTAAGCAACGAAGACGACGAACATTGTTTTCTTTATAACTGTTAGAGATGGCCATCATCAAATGGTGTTGCTATAGCAAGTGCTGAAGTTTCGTTTAACATTCATCTCCACATTGTATATGTTGCAATTCAATTGTATGATGCTAGGTGTTCCTCTTCTTTCTTCATCATTGTTCCCAGAGTTTACTTTTTCCTTTGCAATCCAATGCAAAAAAAGTGCTTCTGGGGACAATCATCCCGAGCTATCCGACCTACTTTGGTGGCATGAAATAAAAATGCAGCCACCTAACCTAACTAACTGAATCAGGCAGGAGGAAGATAGATCTTGAAAGCCATCATTTATTCAGTGCTTGCGTCAGTAGCTGCAGTGGAACTTGAATGCTAAAGAGCACCGGGAGATCTTCTTAATCGGTCTTGCAAGAAGATTTATATGTGAACCTCACTGAACTGAATATAATGCTTGCATTAGAATTGTGTTCTTTTTTTCAATTTCTGTGGGAAATGTTTCCAAACACAAGAAGTTCTTAGTTCTTATCACATGAACATGAATAAATGCGTCGGCCAAATTCGGCCATAAAAATTTTTAATTTTAGTTTTTATTGACTTTACGACGACTTAACACTGCACATTCTTCGTATACAAGATAAAGGAACAAGAGCTCTTTTAATCTTTAAACAAGACAGCTGTGTTTAAATTTATTTTCATTTTAAAGCTAAAAGAGACAGGCATATAGGCAGTCTCATAAAAATAAAGTCCAAAACGATTATAATTGCTTGACGTTAATGTTGCGAGAAGCAAATTAAATATAAACCATTTTTGCTGTTGCCTCTTTTCTAACTTTCGATTTCAATGCATTCGAACTGTAAAACATTCAAGTGAGAGTTTTCCTTCATAACTTCCACAACTTTACTAGTGTTTATGTTCAAAATGAAGTTATGAAAAACTCATTTGAAAATGTGTCAACCACTAAAAGAAAAAGAAGCACCTGACCTACCCACCACTAAAGGCGATTGCATCAAGTCAAGTGTGCAAGATGCAGTTTCGATTAATCTGTGTCCAGTCCAGTGTAAACACAGCGGAAAGTGTGAATAGCATGCATGTTTTACCATTCGTGCTAACTTAGTGAGGTGAAATCCATTGAAGGAGACTTTCGATTGTTGTAGATTGCGAATCCAACTTGCAATAGGCAAATAATCATTTGCTCATTTTTATCAATGCGTGCAATGTACTTTATAGAAAATACCTACGCTCATCGTTTATGGTCATTGGTTTTTTACTGGACCAGATGTTTACATATGCATAAAGCAAGAAAACGTCCGTCTTATTCTCATATTGCATTGAGGTCAATACAATGAAGTTCAATTTAAGCGTAAAAAAAGTAACGGTAGGTTTATGATTGATGACATGATGAGAAGAGAATGAGAAGAAAATGTATTCAAATATAATAGGGCAAATGACTCGGATGAGTATCGAATGATATTTTCTCTTTTAGCCTGATGATTTCTGTAGAAAGTTGCATTTGTCCTTTGATTTTTTTAAGGAATTCTACGTATGCAAAAGAAGGTAATGAAACTATTTTTAGTTTTGTACGAGGATGGCTTTTAAGCAAGAAGTCGAAGTAAGGAGATCCCTTTTCATAAAAAAAAAGAAAACTAATTAGTCTTCCGTTAGCGTTCCTCCAATGTTCTCTTAATACCGCCTACGATTTCTAAATTTCCCTTGTGACATTTCTTCATGTTCGTAAATAGGAGTACTAAGTCTTTGGGATATTTTAATAAGGGAGCAAATCAACATAATTTATGCAATTTATTCATGCGTACTGGTGCGTTGTATAGGCAAAAGCAGCACCCATATTGCGGATAGCATTTCAAGTCCAAATATTGATACAAATCTAAAAAACACTGATTCCTGTTATTAGCCAGCTGTTCTATTTGCATTATAGTTTCTTTTGTTTTCAAAATACCTACGCGTGAAACAACTTTTATTTTTGGGATCCAAACCTCGAAACCCAACGTAACAGGCAGATACGTTAACCACGTTAACGCCACGGGCCCCACTGCCAATGTGTCAGCCCTCTATATCCTCTGTCTCTGTTGTCTGAAACAAAGAGAAAGTAAATCCGGCAATGAAGCTACATATTTATATCAGTTTCAACTTGCAGAACTTGCAATGCAAAGACAATCGCAATCCGAATCCGCCTAACTGAACCCAAAGGGGTACCGTACCTCACTACCTCCGCTGCCCCCTACTGCGTTGATCCCGCGGTTAAAAAGGAGCAACTGCAAAACGAACTTGTCACATAATAGGTCTGTTCGTTGAACTTTCCCCAGGGAAATTTTATGAGTTGTCAAAAAAACCTGGGTTTTCCAGTCCTCAAAAAACGCTAAACCTCAAATCACCACACATCCATGTCATTAAAAAAAAATACATGCCATTTGACAGCTCTCAACTCGCCACAGCAAAAAGCTAGGTCAACCCTAGGGCTCCAAAAACATTCAATTTGACATTCAGGGCGACTTTGGGTTTCTCAAAAAACGCTTTATGGCGACCCCAGGGCGACCCTAGGGCTTCAACGAACAAACCAAATATGTGGTAGTGCAACCCCATGGCTCAAAAATCACTCAGTTAGACATTCATTGCTAGTTGATGCTTTGAAAACAACGCTTAGCTTTGACCACAGGGCATACCCAGGGCTTCAACGAATCAACCTAATGTCATAACTTCTCTAAGATTCTAAGCTTCTGAATCTTAAACTTCCTAATTTTTCTAGTCTGAGATAATTGTAGAAAATATTAACTTGTAATTTATCTAAAACAGTCCACTTTCCCATTTTTTTAATTCAACTAGGTAGAGATACCTGCAATTGCCAAAAACTGTTTATTCAGAAACGTTTTACTCTCAAACAGCATACCTACTCCGTCGCATGAATGTAAGAAAAATGATTGCCGGTTGAATGGCTATACCTACAAACGCATATACCTATATATAATATGTATTAAATATGTTTGAATATATCGCACATTTAGGCAGAAGGTAGTTGATTCAGCTTTATTTTCCTTGTGGAACATTCAAACAACCCCAAACTTTTCATTCTACGTTCTACTGAAAAAATCATTGATCACCAAACAAAATACAATGCATAGCATACAATACAGTAAGCCATAACTACACACAAATTAAAGCATATCATTTCCTTGTTCGGCCTGTAATACATACCTAGGTACTTTGAAATTTTACCTACCTATTTGGTATTTCTATAACAACAAAACTAATAAATTAATACACCACCACCAGGTAAAAAGAAAACAATTTGATAATGTTGAAAACGCATAGAATCGGCTTTCCAGGTTCCACTTCCACCGCATCAGCCCTTATTATTTTAATAGATAGATACAATATACAAACCTCACTAATACAAAACAAAACATTTATGAAGTTTTTCAAAACCGGTCGATATATCCATATGTATGTGTGTTGTATCTTATGTATGATTTCACAGGCGACGCGAAGTGATACGGTGCTCATTTCAGTAGAAAACAGACAAGTGGATATGAGCGGTGATGAAAACAGCAGCTGTTTAATTAGTCAGCATTGCCATATTGTAACTTGTAAATTGTTAACTAAGGAAACACGTGCAGAAGGAAATAAACGAAATCGTGAATAGCTCGACGAGTTTGACACATGCATCAAAAATACATTTTTTATTTCCTGCCCATTTTTAAGGCCTGATAAAAATTGCAGGTCGGGGTTCGGTTATCTGTGAGTAATAGTAGTGCACTTTTTCGCAGGTAACGCATCTCGAGAAGCGTGAAGCACCCCCGTTAGCGGTATTGTTTTGGCATTTGGGACAGGGGAAAAGTTAGATTCGCTCTCCATACCCCCACGGGAATGGTTGAGAGAAATAAACAAGGTACTGATTCGTCCAGTTTTTATTTTTTTAATAACAAACGACAAGGGAAATAAACTCATTTTTGTTAAATCTATTTTTCTCTTATTTTCGAGTGTTCTTTAGAAATTTGTCAACACGTAGGGTTATGTACACAGGGCTTAGTTTTCTCAATGCAAAGGGGGTATGAGTTGACTCTCTGCATTACCTACTCCTTGGTGAACACTTTGTACACAATAAATAAATAGAGTGGCGCAACAGATCGGGGAACCCCGGAGCCTATCGCTTTTCTCTCAACCATGCCTTGTGAGGGAATGGAAGGGACCTACAATTTTTTGCCGATTTTTAAAGGTTAATCGAGAAAGCGCTTTTCATGGCATGGAATCACATTATAGAAGTCGCCAATTCCTCGTGAAAGGGGATACCAATTGAAAAATATTCTTTTTCCTTGTTGTTGCCGAGTTTTTGTACCCTGGTCCTCCCACTAAACAAGCAGACACGCTAAACATTACAGTCCGGGCACCACAAACACAGCGTGCACAGCTAGTCCGGTCATTTGATTGCAAGCGATCGTAATTTCTTGGCAACATTCTAGCATTGAACTTTCATGAGAATTATATAATTTGGCGTTTTTAGTATACCCTAAGCCCTAACCCTTTCAGTTATACTGCTGCTCTGTCTCCTGTCTTTCATATTCCTGTTTTCGACTACCTATGAATATAAAAAAAATTGATACCAGCTTGGGTAACAAAAAATTACATAATCCAAATGTAATGACTGGTTCATTCGATCACTGATGGCACTCTCTCGGTCGTTCACTTGAGCTGTAGTTCAGCCCTAGGTTTACATTCGAATCTATTGCTGACTAAACGCGGTTTTTGTCTCATTTATTTATTCATCTTGTTGGATCGATTCTAAGTATTGTAAAACTTTGGCTCTTGGTTATCCAACATAATCTTTATCATACCTACACACACACTCCCTTCATATCTACCCTTTTACAAATCAATTTCTTATATTAAAATTTTTAAACTGACTAAAACCATAACGCCAAGTACCAAATATAAAAACACAGTCTGGCAGTACCTTTCAGTGCGCAGATATCTCTGTTTGGTGATGTGGTGATGGTGATTTCTGATGTGCCACCAGCAACCACCACATAAACGTGGTCGCCCGCTGACATCGCTCTACACATTAAAGTGATTTTTTCATTTTAGTTAGTTACAATCACTCGGTTATTTAACAGTGACGTGTATTTTGTGTTCGGTGATATTATTTTTGTTTTTCTGCCGCAACATGAACCCAGATTTCATGCTTATCTTAGTACAAAGTATTCAACAATATCCATACATTTGGGATACTCATTACCCGCAATACAATCATCGTGAATTAACAGAAAAGGCTTGGAAGGACATATCGGATTATTGTGAACAACCAGGTAAATTAAAAATATAACCTCGTACATTTTTTTGTCTAACTTTGGACTTTTTATTTTTACAAGTACATGTATGCAAAACGAAATGGAAAAATGTTCGTACCGGATTCTTTAGAAGTTTGATGAAAAACAGACGGTTTCATTTGTTCGATAGCATGCAATTTATGTTGCCGGTGTTTCTTCGGAACGAAACATTCGCTAAAAAAATGAAACAGTATAATTTACTGAACTACTCCAAGACTGTAAACAATGAAAGTGAAATTGTGAAAATAGAGGACAGCAGCTCGGAACCACTAAATGATGATGAATTAGAAGAGTTAGAGAATTCAACGGACTCTAAGGGAAATCAAAGATATTTTTCGGAATTCAGTTTTTTAAACAATTCAACTAAACAGGAAACGTCAACTACTTCATTGAAACGAGACTGTGCGAGTACGAGTATAATTTTAGATGATAACGATAGTTCCTCATCAAGTGCGAAAAAATCGAAAACCACTGATAACAGTGTTACTCAAATAACCAAAGAAGAACAAGCACTCATGTCATTTTTTAAAGGCATTGCACCTGATGTACTATCGCTGTCGGCACAAAACCAGAGGTTCTTAAAGAGAAAAATTGTTGAGATGGTCGATGATTTGCATAGTGAAACTAGTGAAACTATTACAAATGGATCCATATCATCGAAAAAATGTCAAAGTTTAAACTCAACGAATGGCATTATAAATAATGAATCTTAAAAATGGCAGGATGACAAATTGAAGTTTTTTTTTACTGTCTTATGAGGCTAATACAGTTTTTGTTAAAATACTTTGAAATACGTAAGGCATTCTTAAACTAAATGTCGCTCATGAATTAGAAATTCCAAGACTAAATAGGTAGATCCCATTCCCAATATGTATGTACCTACAAATATAAAATATGTCATACATATTATTTTCGATAAAAACTATAATTTTATATAGTAAACCTTAAATGTATAACTATTTGTTCAAATACAATTGTTTGGTTAAAAAAAAGTTTTGCATTATGTCTGTTTTGTTTTGTTGTAAACTGTTTATCTGGCGGAAGTGGAAATAGGTAATTACATTTAAGTACATTATTCTTTTTTGAAACTCAAAATTATCAAAGTGTACGTATGCCTAATCCCATAAACTATTAGAACATAGGGTAAACGCACTAGTAGCCGGACAGTGTTAGTATCCGGACACATTGACCTTTTTTTGCGATTAATAAATCACACAAAAAAATTCACAAACGTCAACAAACATGGGTCCTTCAATGTGTCCTATACATGTATGTAAAGTTTCAGGTACTCGAAGTGCGTATTTTAAGAACTACTTAGGTTTGAAGGTGCGGTCTCGTTGTCGATTTATGTAAAAAAAAAGTAAGCAATTGAACGAACAAGTAATAGTTAATTAATTGTAATGGAAAGACATTGGTTTCGTTGGAAAGATGATTAACTAAAACAATTTGCAAAAAAAAAAACCAAATTTAATAAAATCTTTGCCATTATTTGTGGTGTCCGGGCACTAAAACCAAAATTGAATATGTTTTTCAGTACCCAGACATGCTGTCCGGATACTAACAATGTGCGCTTATCTTATATTTACAGTATCCAGAGAGGGCTTGTCTCTTAAACTGATTGTGTACGGGTAGGTACTAAAACCAGAGCGTCCGGGTACTAAATTTTGCTGTCCGGGTACCAACGCAAATGGAACTTTTCTGAATTGTTATTTTATTAATTTTAACAATGATCTCTTTGCAATTTACTTGAACGTCATATTATTGAGAAATGTCTATATTCTTACAATCAATAAAAGTTTCCGCGGTAGCATATATGGTTACAAAATGGTTTGAAGTCAAAGTTGAGAAAAAAGTTAAGTGTCCGGGTGCTAGTGCGTTTACCCTACATATATATATCAAGTTATGGGTTGAAGTTAAAATTATGTTTTATAAATGTTTAACTCCAACAAAACAATTTATCTTATTTATTTCACCTTATTTTTAATTTCGATCCGTTGAAGTATCTATTGTCTTCCGAGGGAAACAGCTGTCAGTATCAAAATAAGCTATGATTTAAAAAGAAACAGGGTGGATGACCCTGTACGTATACGTATGTGTTATTGTGTGTGCGTGTACCTGTCCGCATTAACTAGAACAAAACTGAATTAGGATGACTTTAAATTCAGAAATATATAGGATATCGACATTTTCATTTCATTTCAATCCATTTCATTTTGCATCAAGTGAGTGAATACTCATACGACCGTCTTACTTCATTTTCATTTCCTCACAAGGATGGTAGAGGCAAATGCACAAGACCCCAGGGCTCTGTTTAGCCACCCTATTGAAGTATTTTAAACTACCGCCTGCGCCTGTTCGACTTGTTGGACGGTTTTTAAATGTTTTAAATATCATAAAAGTCGGGCGGATATATCTGATGATGTCAACCTAGATCTGTCCGAGAACATGATAGAACAATAAAACTTCGATATACTCGTACTATACTCTTACACAACACAACTTCAAAAATATTTTAAAAACATGGTGGGGTTTCTCCAATATATGAAAGAAGTTCACGAAACCGATCAAAACGTCACTACAAGTCCCAAATACTAAGTTATTCGGTAATATAATTTTTTCGTGATGGAAGCGTGGAATGCAAATGCCAGTATGCAGATTTTTTGAATTTTGGAACTAGACTGATTCTGCATTGTAGCGTCGAAAAACAAAAAGTTAGGAAAGACTATTAACCGCATGATAGCCAAAACACCGTTTTCCAACAATTTACTCGGATATCTATTGGCCATTTTAAAAATGCAGCTACAGGACCCTAGTATGAGTTTTTATAATGCTTGAAAATAAAAACCTTCCGAGACTGCTTTTCAAATTAAGACTCTCCCAAACCCAAGCGATTTTTTAGTTGCCACAGAATTGGCTTTAATGGAATTGCTGTCACCGCAACTACAAATATATGCAAATGCGGTGGCGTTATTGCGGCGTCAGTCTTACACCCTTATACTATATCGGTTTGTAAGCATAATAGGTAAGTTCGTTGAACTTTCCCCAGGGTTGACCCAAATTTTCTTGACAACCCTATGAGTTGTCAAAAAAACCTGGGTTTTCCAATCATCAAAAAACGCTAAACCACAAAATCACCACACATCCCTGTGATTTGAATAAAAATACACGCCATTTGACAGCCCTCAACTCACCCCAGCAAAAACCTAGGGCGAGTTTAGGGAAAACCTAGGTAAACCCTAGGGCTCATAAAACACTAAGTTTGACATTCAGGGCGACTTTATAGGTTTCTAAAAAAACGCTTTGTGGCGACCGAAGTTCGACCCTAGAACTTCCACGAACAAATCTAATATGACAGCTGAATTTGTCTTTTTATTATCTTTACTATCGGCTTGAAGTACATTCAAAACATTTTTGAACGGAACTTGGCTTCGATTATATGGCCACCACGGGCACGTTTGCAGCGGTCGATTCATTGGACCCAACTGGACTCCGCCCGCCGTGGAATTGATTGATTTTGATCGTTTGCCACCAGCGACTGAATGGTAGCGATATTTTCCACACTTTGACCAACGAATATGTCGACTCAAGTTTTTGAACTAAACTTTTTATTGCATGTTTACTAGGGCGAAAATTACAACCGAAAATTGGAGTTAAAAGTTGCGGTCGCCAAATCCAGAAAATTTTTATAATTTGCAGAAGTTACTCGTTCGTTTACTTTACCATGAGTTTGCTGAATAAGTCGACAATGAAAGTTTAATGATTAGTGAAAGTGTTCGTCCACAAATCAAATCCAAAGTTGTCAATCTTTATTGGAAAACCCTCTGTATAGAATTAAATTATAATTAAAAAGTGCGCAAAAGAAACTTTGCTATCGAAAAGCATTGTTCTGATTTTCTCAAAGGGTTGTCCGTTCCTTAGATACTGAATTCCTTTTACTTTAGCACATTCCGAAATATTCATACTCAAGGGTGACCCACTAAAAAATTACAATAATAAAAATGGCTACTGGTTGTTTTTTTGTCGACTGCGGTAAAGGGTAAACAAACTATTTCAAGGTCAGTTCTGTTTTTAAAATCAAAATCCCATTGACAATTCAATAATTTGCTTTGTATCTAAAGAATTAAGAGTTAATCCTTTAACTTGAAAATATTAAATGATTTTTTAAAACCTAACAACCAATATATAGTTAATTTATTAATCAGTCATTTATAGGATTGATTTGATTTACGACCACATTTTCTAAAAAAATTGAATGGATCATAAAATTGATAAACTATTCTGCGAATACCTCAAATACCATGATGAGGCGTGTAAGATTGTTAGACATTATTAAGATCATCAAATCATAAAACCATCTTATTTGTTTACGAAGACGTGCGTGCGTGTGTTACCTAATCATGTAAGATGTATTATCAAATGTGTCAATTTATTCGATTTATTAATTAAGTAGTCAGTTATAAAATATTCAATCAATTGATATTCCAACCGTTTAGACAAATTTATTTGTGACCAACTTTAGTGTCAGTGCACCCTCTCTAACGTTGTCAAGTTGAATTCACTGACTGTCAATATTTCATTTATTTTGATTTGAATACCTACTTTACATTGGATATTGGAATTCTTGATGCTCTCACAATATTGAACGTTTTTTATTTACATAAATAGAGTTTTTAGTCATTTATGCAAATCTTAAATTATTGACAGGAATCCATTTTAAAGAGTGTGTTTGAGGTTAATAAAAATGCTAACGAACATATAGTAGGGCGCCATAGTATGGATAAAACTTTTAGTATCTTCTTTTTTTCTAAAAGAAGTCTTCCTTCCATCAACGCTCTCTCTCTCTCTCTAAACAACATCTGCAACTAAGCTTTGAATACGAATCAAAACATTCCATTCCATGAATCAAAAAGCTATATGTTGTCCAGGAATCATAACTCTCATCGTGGACACACACTTAATCTAGTTTTTGATACTTCATGTTCTCCCATCAAGAACCCGTTCTTTCAGGTATAAGATAGGTAAGGTAGGTATTTCAATTTCAAGATGCTTGCGATTCAACAGAAAACATGTTTTACGATTAAGTCCGTTGCATAATCATCATGTAATCGATTGTGCAAGATCAAATTCAAGATCTTTCTTTGCGATAGACAATTTATAATCGTGCACGTGAAACTCGTATGTATGGCTAATCGTATAAAAGATAAGAATGGGTTCGTTCATTAGTTGACTCAATGCGAGCCTAAAATAATGTGTGTAATTACAATGTGTATGTAATTTAGCATCTACTTTACCTTATAAGTTCTAATTTCGAATGAAATTAATAAGTAAAAAAGATTTTAGGACAAGCGGTTTTTTTTAAACCTAGTGGTACCCGGCGCGCGTTGCCACACCCAAGAAAAAACAAGTGCCTATTCAATATAAAATGTGATATTGAATTTCTTTATTTTATCTCATTCCAAGCGGATAAACATGGAAGCTCCTCTTCACTAGATGCTACATTTATTTTCGAGGGACATTACACGAAGATCGGTCCGAACAAAGCCTAATTGCATGTGTCCCAATTTTAATAATTTACTTATTGTTCACTAAATCACTAATTAAATTATTGCTTTTCAGCTCAAAAGTATCTGCCTAGCTTCGTATCTCTACTCTCAAACTTCATAAAAAAAACTACCTCCATTAAAATTCATTCTAAGCCAACTAAAACTATCCATCTCCTAACTGGGCAAACGTTATAAGACATTAGTTTGAATTCAATGCTCATTTGCTTCATCTTACAAACGTTCTTCAAAAAACAAAATATCATTAGTCTTGATTTAATTAGTCAGAGTTTTTTGTTTGTCTGTCATAAATAAGTTACCCACTTTTATTTCCATATTCTGGTTATGATCATTTGTCACTCAACACAAATTTACAGACTAATCATAAATATTATTGAAACAGGTCATCACCGCCCCACTTTATAATAAATAAGTCACTCATAATAAACCGTTAATATCTACTGATGACTGATCTAAATGTACGATTCAAGAATGTTCACAAAATGGGTTGGAATGATTGTGAATTGAATAGTTTTTTGATTTGTACCTATGTTGATTTCTAATACTTCTTTATTTGTTAATATTAAAATAAAATTGTCTGATGATATCATCATCTAACAAGATCCCACCGATAAGTGTGCTTTGATTGTCTTCTTTTTTGAATTGAATAGCTAATATATGACTATCGATTCTTAATGTCGACAAATTACTTTTTTGCGAAAAAATAGCAATTTTTGAATGACAGAACTTTATTTTGATATTCAAAAAAGGGAAGGGAAATTTATGGCTGTTGACCTCCAGACTCTTAAGCCCAATTCATCAAACAAGCATCGTCGTTAATCTTAGCAACACATTCTTTTAGTTCTGATCTAATTCATTCGATAGAAAGTTTATTGGCTGTAGAACCTTCATCAAACAGAAGCCTTTATCTGTTCGGAAATTTTTAATGTCTCCATTATTTTGTGAACTTCCTACCACTGTGTTTGAATAAAACAAACATTTTTTGACGTACGTTCGCTAAGAATTAATTTGAATGTTTTTATGTATGCTAGGCGGCTTTAATTGTTTCACCTCGTTGGCCTTAATGAACTCATTATGTAAGGAGTTCGAGTTTATGCGTTTTACAAAATGAATTAAATTGATTCAAATAAGATGGGTAAATTAGTTGATTAGACGTTTTAATTGGTTTCTACTTACATGGAATTCGTTTCATGAGAAAAAGACTATGCGACGAAGAACATCTGATTTGAATTTCAGATGTACCAGATAACATCTCATTTCAAAGTAACGAAGCTTTAATTAAATTGTATCGCATGAATTAAGGTGGAAAAAGGTTGGGTATTTCAAATCACCAAGGTCAAAACTTTCTTACAAGCAAGTGGAAGGTCCATTTATCTTTGTTAATTCGAATTCTGATCTTTCTACGAACAACTAAAAATTAAAAAAGAGTAAGTGTATGAGTCTGAGTGCCTCATAATGGCACCAAATATTTTGATGATGAATGATTTTTCATTTGAATGAACTAAAGTCCAGCACAAGAACTTGACCTGTGAATTTGCAGGCTAAAATAAGTAGGCTTCTCTAAAATCGATAGTCTGCTGTTATGTGTTAATTTATGGGTGGCCTGGGAAGGCTTTGATTGGTGTCAAGGCTTTGATTGGTGCGGGGCCCAGGTGTTGCAACTTATAGTAAGTTCACATCAGTTGTTCTTACTACCTTATTGCGGTAGGCACTAAGTACTGGTCTTCTACAAAAGTATGTAATGCCAGTGTATGCGAGTGTTGACACTGGGACGAAGAAAAATAGAACAACACTAAAATGTTGTCCGGGTAATGATCGAATCTCAGAGTTTTAGTTTTGGCATCCCTGCAGAACTCGTATGACTATGCAGTAAGACTTTTGAGACCCCACTCTCCGTAAAAGTCCGTAAAGAACTTTAACAGACCTTTGATATCGAAAACGGCTTTTAACAAGGTGAGAAACTATCATACGATTTCTTTATCATACTTTATCATACTTAAAAAAAAAAGATTGTCCGAGACTCAAATGTGAACGGTTTGTTTGTTTAAGCCCTGGGGTAGCCCTGGGGTCGCCAGGAAAAACCTAAAGTCGCCCTGAATGTCAAACTGAGTGTTTTTTGAGACCTGGGGTTGACCCGGGATAGCCCCGTACTTTTTGATGCGGCGAGTTGACGGCTGTCAAACGGCGTTTATTTTTATTCAAATGACAGGGGTCTGTGGTGATTTTGTGGCTTAGCGTTTTTTAAGGACTGGAAAACCAAGGTTTTTTTGACAACTCGTAGGGTTGTCAAGAAAATCTGGGCAACCCTAGGTAAAGTTCAACGAATGAACCTAATAACTCGCTTACGCAGACGGTATTCATATTGACTTGATGCGAAGAAGCAAGCGTAGTATCATAGCAGATCTTGCGAGCATTCGAAAACAAGAGGCGACAATGGGTTTAAAGGAAGTCAAAACCGAAGTATCTGCTGCCATCGAGGTAGTGCAATAGTTCGTTTGCCTAGGATCCGTATAAGACACAAATAATAACATTAGTGTGGAGATAGGTCACAGAACTACTTTTATCAAACGCTGCTTCCTTTGCTCAAGTAGGTAATTGAGAAATAAAACCTTCTCTATAAAAAACAAGGTAACCCTTTATAAGACCTTGAAAAGCTTTCCTGGAACCGATATCGTTGGTTGGTTGAGGTCCAGATCTACGCAGAACTGTAAAACCCACTTAAACAAGTATGTAAAAATTACACGATTTCACTAAAGATGGCAGTGCACTCCGTCTCATTTGATTACGAACAGGTAGCTTTTTTAATTTAAAAATAGAATAGTGAATAAAGGATATATTTTGTTAATTTTTCAGAAACAACATTGAGATTGAGTTGAAAATGACAAAGCCTAACCATCTCATAGAATCCAATTTTTTGTTTTCAAGTGAAACTTTTTTAGAATTTAATGTGGAAATCATTGAAACGAAAATCAGTCACAAGGATTAAATTGACGATAGAACGAAGTAGAATATAAATTTCACATTATTTTATTCTGTCGATCTACTCTTCGCGCGGTGCTTTGTAGCGCCCCCACTGTCGTCTACTAAGCATTCTTCTTATGTAAGCTTCTTGTGTAGTGGATAGTGGGTATATATCTATATCTACAGCGTGACACCTGGTATATTAAAAACATAGCAAATAGTCTGTGTTTCAAATACATTCGTTTTCGCTACGTACTAAAAGGCTTTAAGCAAACGTGTTGTGTTATTGAGGTGAAATTTCTTTAGCGATGAAACGAAAAAGCGACACAGAAAACAAAAATATGTAAAAATAGCATTCAGTCTGCGAGAGGATCAAATAAATGGAAGCATTTCCTATATTATTCGTCTCCTCTTTGTTCTGGCATTCATAGTCGCCTTTTCCTTTCTGAAGTTTAAATTTTGTCCTTTTTGGATTGTGCACTTTTTTGCCTCACTTGATATCGAACAGCAGCTTAAAACACCAGATAAATGTTTTATTCGAAGATTCGCAATAGTTTTTAGTGATGGGTGTGAAAAAGTAAAAAAACTGACTGTTCGTAATCATGCAAGACTGAGTGTATATTTTACAAACGTGGTAATAGCATAGAAAGGTTGTGGCCAAGGTCTCATAAACTTTCGTTGAAGTGTACCTAGTGAGTCATACCACAATAGAAATTCTGATACAAAAAAAATAGATAGAATTTCCTTCCTCGCTTCCTTTCATGAGCCGAAAGGCTGTAATGAACCTATTGTCCGGAAGATCACTGAAGTCATCAGTTTTCTATGACTAAAAGTATACGACAATCTAACCAGAATCATGCGAGTAACAAACTAAGCTAACCAGACCCAACATTAAAAACTATAGTTCCTTTATCATATTTGATAATGAAACTTGTATTAAAATTGAAATATTTATCCTCTGCAAATGAAAGTACCTATATATGTATCTATCTTTATCTTCAGACAAAAATTATGAAAATGATGATGAATATTTTTGTCAAATCTGAAAAATGTCACAATACTCCTACGCCAAAGTTCATTCACATTCAACCTCTTGCTTGGACATCAAAATGGATTTCAAATAAAATATTTTTACCAAACCTCCAGATGTTTAACACTTCAAAGACAAAACCCACCTACCTCTATCTATAGTCATTTGCATATCACGCTTTCACAGTTTTAAAGAGTATCAACTAAAGCTACGAACGATGAGATAGACATAATGACATCAAATTTATTTCACTTCTTTGTATTATTTGTAAAAATTTATCATCATAAATATAAAATAATTACACTCAGAACTTTAGAAAGATACAAAGATGGCCTAATGAATCGCACTCACCTGTTGTCGTTATGTGCAACTTGCAAGCCACAGGTGAATATAACTCCAATTATTCTATGCAACGTTCGAGCATGAATGCTCTCGATTCTTTCATACGAGTATCAAATAGATAGAATAACAAGAAAAAACACTTTCAGTGTATGTAAGGAGAAGGGTTTTAATTCAAACTTTAAATCAAAAACAAAATCAAATAATCTTTATCACTATACTTCACATTCCTTATGGAATAAAGCCAAGATATTCCTTTTTTTCTTATTTTGAACACCACATTAGGCACACTCACGGACACAAACCACAAAACAATAGCAAAAAAAAATATTTGTTGTTTGTGTATCGAACATGGATATATATTTTATTTAATTTTCTCTTTTTTTAAGTTACATGGATAAATAAACTAGATGAGCGATGGCTATGACGACGCACGAAGCACTATACAATGCCTATATTCGCCTTCTTCACTGATCTCCGCAGTTCGCATAGAAATCTCAAGAGAAGTTTGCCTTCAGATTGGATGTTTTCACTTTTTTTTCTTAATTTTTTTTTAATGCACAGAAATAAAATAGGATAAATCTATACAACACTTGGTTAGAAGTAAATATAATAAACAATTATAATCCAATGATCGACATTAAGATAGACAGACCGCTCTCTTTAAAGAACCGACGAAGGCAGCGTTTGAACTAAACTGAGTCTTGGTAGTTTTAGTTTTCATCTGAGAGAGTGGAGCTCCGCAGTCAACTTTGGAGGAAGAATGAAAAGTTGAAACATAACTATACTCTATACCTATCTTTTCTTTGTAAATGAATTTTCTTACTCTGCTCAGGTGTATCTTGTACATAGGTAACCAATCTACCTGTTGTTTTGTGTATTATGTTTGAACCTCCTCTGCCGCTTTCGAGTTTCTTTTGCCATTACGTTCTTTGTGCTTGTGCATCTTTTAATAGTTGGTTGCTTAGCTGGTTGGTCGACTCCGGCTCGGTATGAGTTGATATTGTGTTGTTTTGAATGAATAGCTTGTGACAACAACAACTTGGAGTCTTCATAATGCGACCATTCTGCGCTGAAAGGCTTGTGGGAATGGAATCAGCAAAGTGTGACCATAGAGGACATGAGCATTCGTTTATGGTTGCCCGTCTTTCTATAGATGGATGTTGAGAATTTGTTATTCGAGAAGCAAACTACTTGGGGTGGCTGATGTGATAGTAGGTAGGACATGCTCTGCTCAGACCTCATCATTTAATTATGGGGTGCTGCCGAGATCTTACATAAGTTGTTATAGATACCTCATACTTTGCCATTTGACAATACACAGAACTCTTTATAAGGATATGGGAGAAAGATTTTAAGAATGTGTCAAATCTCAATTGTAATGAATTTTTGAATTGTCAAAAGCATTCAAAGTGAATGCACGTCATGAAATATTTGAGTAATTTCGACGGTTTCGAAACATTGTTATACAAGCGTATATTGTAGTACGCAAATAAAAGCACGTTCCCATTAACAAAGGCTTCAGAGCCTCCCAAGTCCCAAATATAAAGATTTTCAGAAACCAAAGCGATTTTGTAGTTGCGATATGGCAATTTCATTTGTCAAATTCAAGGTTTGTTGGATTTTGAGGTTGTCCTGTGGTCACCACCAAGCGTTTTTCAAAAAACCGAAACTCGCCCTGAATGTCAAACTCAGTTTTTTTTTCTGCCTTGGGTTTGCCTCTATTCGCCTTGAAGTAGCACTAGGTTTTTGCTGGGGTGAGATGTGATTTCATGTAATAAGCAAGTGACAGCTGGCATGTATTTTTCTTCAAATGACAGGAATGTGTGGTGATTTTTTTGAGAATTGAAAACGCAGGTTTTTTAAAGAGCTCATATATAAGGTTTTCAAGGAAACCTGGATTAACCCTGGGTAAAGTTCAACGAACGAACCTTATCTTAACGTTGCCATACATATGTGAGAGTTCCCACACCGACGCAACAAGTGACCACATCGGGTTTCAATGCATTTAGCTATAGTTTTCCCTGTCGGTGTTACAACTACGAAATCGCTTTGATTTGGATGATAGGGATAGACAAAAACAGGCTTTTGTCCTATCGGAATAAAATTCTTTATGATTCAAAAAGTACCTACACTAGATGGGCTTATGCAAGCAAATGATTTCAACTGATTTTTCCTAGACTCACTTACCTATGCTTTGTGAGTATTCAGCATGGCAACAAAAAATCTATCGCCAGTAAACGAAGGCTGTTGATTTTCAAACAAATTTCTCAGCTTTACCAAAACTTTCAAACTGCATATTATGTCATATCTACATTTAAAGCAGCCCCACTTTCCTGATACACACTTATGGGGTATGCCGAATGGACCTCAGAACACGCTGGTGTTTTCACAATTGTGTGTTCTCGCAGCTTTTTGGCCTGCTTAAATCTTTTCTCCCTTTTATGGTCTCTTACAGCCTTATTTATAAACCCATAATAGGGAGTATATCTCTAAACAGGAAAACCTTATTTATAAAACTTTTTAGTGTAGATCTATGTAGACATAGAGGTAGAATATGCTTAAATCTTTTCTCCCTTTTATGGTCTCTTAATGTTTTATTACTAACTTTACTATAGATAAGTTATCCTTATCACTCAGGTTGTTGAGTTGATAAGGGTAGAAAATTCAGTAGATACTCCAATCAACGTATTAAATAGTTTGTAGTCCAGTCATTTAAGTCAAAATAAACCAAGAATCTCGGAATTTGAGATACCCAGCTGTAAATTTGTATGAACTTCTATTTTGACTCCCTAAAAGTTGTCTCAAAACCTACATACTGTAGGGTGTCAGCGTCCATTAAAAACCAAAGGTCAAAGGTCACCAAAACCCTTTACTCGCATATATCTCGTTTACTATGGGTTTTTTTTGCTATTCGTGCCTATTACAATATTGTAGAGGATTAAATTCTCTACAACTTTTGCCTCAACAGTTTTTTTATACGTTGAACCGTTT
The DNA here is from genome assembly GCA_949752695.1 of Melanostoma scalare. Taxonomy (NCBI): domain Eukaryota; kingdom Metazoa; phylum Arthropoda; class Insecta; order Diptera; family Syrphidae; genus Melanostoma; species Melanostoma scalare. Next base: position 21,891,998 of record OX456984.1, on the reverse strand, counting down.
TCGAGATAGAGACCAGAGTGCGCAAGGTTATAGCATAATTCTACGAAAAACGAAAATGAATTTTTTTTTCAGCGCCTGCCACGACGACGCACGATAGCCAAAAACTGAACTTTCGGCTTCGGCCAAAGCTTCGGCTTATTTCGGCCGAAGCCGAAGGCTTAGCCGATTGTAGTTTTCTTAGCCGAATGTGGCCGAAGTCGAAGCCGAGGCTTCGGTCGGACACTAATTGCATAGCTACTTGGTTACGACCGTCCTTTTCTTCAGGGACTACTTTCTACTAGCCCCTGATCTAATGATAGCTGCTGCAGCTTCTACAATTCTTAGTCTTTCTGCTTCAGGGTCTAATTTTTTATTATCGTACCAAGCTTTCGATAGAATATTGGTAAGTCCATCACGGAAAGAAATAATTGTAAAAGCTCCAACTTTCTTCGTAATTATAATACCGGTTAAGTACTTCTGTTGCAGTTTTGTTATGATAGTTTTATCATCTGGTACGTATCCTGTCAAGACATCTTTAAGTTCTTTTAATGTAAACTGTGAGTCGTTATTATTTTCGATGTAATTGAAAATCTCAAACATTGCTTCTGTAACTTTATTGTCTCGACGAGGTTGCTGAAGCGGCAATGATGATGATGATTTATTTGAGAAGTTTGTAAAGCAAACAGCATGATATTTTGCTTCAGCGGCAATCAAATCATACGGAACCAATTCACCCAAATCATCACCACGTTTTTCTGCTTTACTGATGATAATGTCTTTGAATTCAAGGTTACTCACTTTTTTTATTTTGCGTCTATACTTCTCACTTTTCTTTATCTCTGTGGCCTCATCAGCAACTTCACCACAAAATAAACATTGCTTCCTGAAATCAAACGCTTCACTTCGTCTTTTATGGGGTACAGATAAAGAAGCTGTAATTTCTCCTTGTTCTTGTCGCCGTTTTGCTGCTTGAATACAATTTTTGCTAATGTAACCACTTCGGCATTTTTCATGCACTTTTGCAGAGGTTACGGATCTTAAATGTTCAATGAGACCGTTGTTTCGTTTGATACTTGCACTTCTTAAAGTTTTTATACCGCGCACTACATCAACTAATGAATTACTTTCTGTTTCTGGCTTTTTACATATGACACACAAATTAGCCATAGCTCTTGAAATTGTACGTCTATTACTAACGAAGATACGATTCGATTCAAAACTAATGAATAACGGGGGCTAGTAGAAAGTAGTCCCTGAAGAAAAGGACGGTCGTAACCAAGTAGCTATGCAATTAGTGTCCGACCGAAGCCTCGGCTTCGACTTCGGCCACATTCGGCTAAGAAAACTACAATCGGCTAAGCCTTCGGCTTCGGCCGAAATAAGCCGAAGCTTTGGCCGAAGCCGAAAGTTCAGTTTTTGGCTATCGTGCGTCGTCGTGGCAGGCGCTGAAAAAAAAATTCATTTTCGTTTTTCGTAGAATTATGCTATAACCTTGCGCACTCTGGTCTCTATCTCGAAAACGGTTCAACGTATAAAAAAACTGTTGAGGCAAAAGTTGTAGAGAATTTAATCCTCTACAATATTGTAATAGACACGAATAGCAAAAAAACCCATAGTAAACGAGATATATGCGAATAAAGGGTTTTGGTGACCTTTGACCTTTGGTTTTTAATGGACGCTGACACCCTACAGTATGTAGGTTTTGAGACAACTTTTAGGGAGTCAAAATAGAAGTTCATACAAATTTACAGCTGGGTATCTCAAATTCCGAGGTGAAACTACTATAATGACTGGGCTATTGGTGAAAAGAAAGAAAGAAACTAAGAAGAGAGCTTGTTCTGATGAGCTTATTCTCATAAAAAATTAATTCGGTTAAAGAATTAAGTTGAACACCAATTATATTTTGCATGTTTATATTTTTTACAATTCGCTTCAAATCGGTTCATTGTCATTAAGTTGCTCTTCCCTTCCTTTTTTTTTAAGTATGTATATGTAATTGGTTACTTCTTTGCAAACTAATTGTCCCTTTTCTCACAGTTAACTAATTATTGGTTATCAAAACAATGCTCTGCATCACTGTTAATAAAAAAAAAAGTTAAAAAGATTCCTCCTTTAGGTAAAAGGTTTTTGTCGTTTTCGTTTAATATAAATTATATGATTCTAATTAAACAAGAATGCGAAGCGACTGAATCGTTGTTGGTGGTGCTCTGGAATTAATTTTCTTTTCAATTAAACATGAGGAAACAAAGCAAAGACGAATCTATTTTCTTTCATAAAATGCAACGACATGGTGATGAATTAAAGGAGATATGTTAATTCATATTTGGCAAGACTTTTGTAAATTTGTACTTGAGAAGATTATTTTTTAATTTTAATGAAGTTATACAAGTTGGAAGTTCCTTACTTATTCACTTTATCTTATTGCCGAAACACATCAACGGACTTATTCACTTATTTTAATGTTTATGCAAATGCAATTTTTCCATTAGAACTGTTATAGGGTATCTTATGAATGTAGACTGAAATGATCTTTACCAAACATTTACATGTGGTGCGCGTGGGGTAATAGGCAGCAAGTCTGCATTTTACGCGAAAGGTTCGTGTACCGAATTCGAACAGAAACTTAAAAATGTTTCCCCACAGGTATCACCGCGAGGAATTTACAAGTCCTCCCTTAGTAAATTCATTGCCATGAAAAGCGCTTTCTCAATTAGCCGTTCGGAATCAGCAGAAAATTGTATAGGTTTTCTTCTTTCCCTCACAAAGCATGGTTGTGAGAAATTATCAGGTTTTCTTCTTCTCTCTTAAAGCCTGGTTGTGAGAAATGATCTAGACTCCGGGGCTCACCGCTCTGTTGCGCCACATGTATGTATGTAAACACATTTACGTTTTTCTCAAAAACAGGACCCCTTTTCTGATTAAAAAGCAAAAAAGATTCGTTTGCAGAGTGTCGCAGTAGGAAACCAAAGGAGATTTTATTTTGGGCATAAACTATAAAAATTTTGGTTTGAGCAAAACTCTTATTATATAGGGTTTAGTAAAATAACCTGTATCCTTTATCTAACTTTAAAAAAATGAAGTCTTAGGCAAGGGTAATGAGGTTGATACGGAACCAATCGATATTAGAACTAAAATTTATCCGCTGAGGGGATAGGTGCTTCATTGGAGGCATATGAAGTACGGTATAATCAGGTGGATAAAAGAAACGAGGATTTTGAATATCGATTGGGTTTTTTTTTAGAAAGATATAGTCAATCAACATTACCTGAAAAACGCCAATGAAAGAGCAGATTGTCGAATATTTCTCTGCGATCTTTTCACGTACTCAATTTGGCTTAGTTTAATTCGTCTTCATAAAGAGAGTATTGAAAATATGAACACTTGCCAGTTGCCACCCGTATAAATCGAACGATAAATGTAATGATTTAATGTACAGAAATCGAGTTACTTAAAGGTCGAAGAACTCCTTGGACCATCGCTTAACCAAACCTAGGGCTGGATTGGCTTAGTACATTAAATCGCCGATATGTGAGATGACATTCAAGTCCTAATCCAATTGATGCCCAGTGCCGCAACTGGTGAAAGAATTTGACTGCGATGAAGACATAAAACCGTGCTGATATTTGTCATTCGAGTCTGAAATTAATAACTTAGTGCTTCTAATAAAACATAATTTGAGTTACAACGATGTATCTTTTTCTAAGATCTAAATATACACGTCTGTTCTGATTACGGATTTGAAAGCAAAAATATAAAATGAATTCGTACGCATTACAAATTATGTGTTTATACTTTATAGTAATTGGAATTTTATACATGATCAAATATTAATATAATTTATTATTTCTCATGTCTTAGAATATATAATAATAATTTAAATAAATCATAGACCGGCTTCTATTCGGATAGCAAACAAACATAGGAATTTAGAATAAAGGACAGCAAAAATTCAAAAACTGGGTATATGGTATCCGAACGAAAAGATAAATAAACATTCCTTTAGTCAACAGTAAATCCGCACAAAACAAACGCAACATAGTACTTTGGTTTGACGAATTTTGACCACTAGGTGAATATGTTGTCGAATTTTAGCTTCTCAAAATTGTTCGTAAGTCCAAGAACATATTGTTCCTTTAGCAATTAAAGTGAACTGGATTTTCAGCTTCCTAGTTTTTGAATCTGGATTACCGATGACAAACTTTTAAGAAACAATGACATTTAAGCGCTTTAGATTGTTTTTCCTGAAAATTTAAAATATATGAACGGGGATAAAAAAAAATTGAATTTCTCTCGTAAGTTTATTTTTATTCAGTTGACGTCCTTAATATAAACTTTATTTAAAAAAAAAATGTTTTCAGTGCTGTAAATTTATGCACTTCAATACATAATTTGTAAACAAAACTTTCTAAACTAGATTCAAGTCTTTTATGATACAAAAACGTTTTCTTTATTTCATATTTATTTATAATTTCATTAAGTCAAATTTTCATAGAGTCAACAATATAAGCTTTGAGTTAGATAAATAGACAACAATTATATTCGATTGATAGTTTTGTAGAGGGTAAGCGTTAAATTGACATAGATTTTTAAGTTTTGTTTTTGTTTTTTTTTATACGATTGCATTTTAATACTTTCTTTTTCGTCTTAGAGCTTATGAAGCGTTTTATCAAGCAATTTTTATTTAATTCCAGTTAAAGCATTTATTTTTAAATAATAATTTTTTTTTTCAATATTTTAAGAAATTAGCGCATTCACTAGAAGCAGTATTCCTTTATGAATAATAATTTTATTTTCTATTCAATGTAAACGATTATGATATGATTTATATTTTAACTAATGTCTAAAATTGTATATGAGACTTTTTTTGTATTTTTATCTAGAAGGAGATGCGAACAACACACATTTTAATTTTTTACTTCAATACACTCATATATTTTGTATTCATTCGTTTCAAAAATATTAATTTTCATAGTCTTGTATAGTTCTATTTTTATATAATATATTTGTTTGTACGTTTATCAATCACAGATTTTCAAATATAAGTTTTAAATATTAAATGTATATTTTAGTTAAATTGTTGTTTTCAATCGGTGAGCGATATAGTACTTGCATGATATATTTTCGGTTATTCGACAAATTGACATTTTAACTTCGATGCCAAAGTGATGAGCTGCTACTCAAAAACAAATCAAATCAAACTAAAAACTTAAAAAAGCAAGGTTTTTTAGTTGTAAAGAAAAAGTGGTCTTACCAAAGTAATGGCACCAATCCCAAGGCCCGTCGTAACAATTTCGGACTACGTATGCCAAAAAGAAAGCATCACAGACGCCCTTAAAGTGAATGGAATTTGTCAATTTGTTGTGCTAAATATCTGTTGCAAGACAATCATTTGTGAAATTGTTTTTAGTCCTTTCTATTTGGCATTCGTAGTCCGAATGTCTTACGACGACGGGGATCTGATAAGGTTGATTATTTAAAGTTAATTGTTCCAAACATATTTTTATGATTTACTGAACGCGACAAAACTGCTTTGAATACGTGATTGGTGGCATTTTTTATATCTGAATGTATCACAACTTTTTGCTGCTTTGATGGTTTCCGAACTTATTTTTAAATTATTCATCATTTGTGAGAAGAAACAGCTTAAGACATATAGCTTCTCAGTCATGTGTGAAGTATTACTTTGTTGCTTCACATACGAACCAATTTTTTTTTTTACTATAATTATGAACTTCGAAACTCGGTATAAGCTAAAAACAGGCTTATTCATAGAGCGTTTTAAAGTTAATCACTCGATAAAATAAAATAAATTCTCATTCATAAAACAGAATCAACCTGAATACATGCTGATTGAGTTGGCTGTTCGAGTTAGAGCATATGCCCTGAATTTTGTCTTCTTCTTTTTGTTTCATTAGAAGAGTTCACGCTGTACAATTATGTAGTTGGACAGAATTGGTTTGAACGACCATGTTGGATAATGTGAACCTTCAGACGACCGCTTGTCCAACTTGTTGGATGGTTTTCAAATATTTTTGAAAACTTTGAAGTTGGATGGAGCGAAGGAATGCATAACAAAATGTTGGACGACAAATCTGATAATTCTGAACGCAAACAACATCCTACCATTCAACAACCATCAAACGAAGTCTGTCTAACTAATTTTACAGTGTGAACTCCGCTATTTTGACATAAAGACAAATCTTGCAGCCAGTTAAAAGAAAATTTTTTGTCACTAAGTTAATAGCAGAAACATGGCTTAAATATGAACGGTAGAACCTCATTTCTTTTTATTTTGGAACACTCTGTGTATAGGAAAACAACGAATTTCCTTAGAAACAAAGTTATTCGTTCGTTTCCATACATATTCTATCAATTCCTTACTGAATTTGTCTACATTATATAAACGACATAACATTTCGATAGGGACTAAAAAGGAAAAACACTTAAGATGGATGAGACGCAATAACGAACTATATAGGCTATTAACCCTTGAGTCCTGGACCCGGCAAAAAATCTAAAACTTCAGCAGCTAAGATGACTTGCACAAACAAAGCATATGTTTAAAGGCTCAGCCCTATTTAAAATTTTCAAAATTTTTTGCATTTTCAAAAGTATACTAAAATGTTTCAAAGATCCGAGCGGTCTAACTGTACTTTTAGGTGACGTTTACGTAGCTATGTATCTAAGCTCCTTAAAATCACGATTTACTTTAAAGACGTTTTTATCGGAATTACGTTTTTGGACGGCTCGTTGGTTAAATCTGCGAAAGTATTCAACCGACCCTTGCCAAAATTTTAAATCTTCGTTATGACTATAGTTATAGCATCACACGAATTTCAAAATGTTCAGTGTAACTTTTTTTCTTTTTTATTTTGTAAAAAACAGTAAAAAAAAGTGATTTTTATTTATTTGGAGAAGTCTTTTCCTTCTTTTGTACAAAAACTGAGTAAAATTAAAACACAACATTTTTTGTGTATTTGAACAGGGTATTTTTTAGGCCTTACAATTTTTATTCATGTCCAAAAATATTTATACCGGCCAAAAAATTGGTGAAAATAGCCTTTTCTTGTCCGTCCAAAGATGGTAGACCCCTAAAAACGCTACAGTCCTTAAAACATTCGTGTCCAGACCTGAAAGGACAGCGCAGTTAAAAAAATTCAACATAAGGACGGAGGGATTCACTAGTGTAAAATCACCTGAACTAGCTTGATTTATTTGGTATATTATAATCGGATGACTTGTAATGGTCCGACACTCTAACCATTACACCAAGGAATCATTTGCTGTAGACGAAAGAAAGAACACACAGCTATATCGCACCTTCAGAATGAAGAAAAATTTATCGAAATTTTCCTTTTGGTATTGCGTATCTCTATCGACAAGGATTTGTATTACTGCGAATAATGAACGTAGTCATTGTGAATAAATCCTATAATTTGACATTTGAGTCAGTTTCAGTGATAGTCGAACGCAAAAATACAGACGACAACGACCGAATTCAAAATTAAAAGTATCGAACAATAAGAATACGCAATACCAAATTTCATTTTCGATGTTCGACTATCGACAACCGTCGTGTATCGAAAGCGAAACGACACTCGCAATAAGGGCCTTAGTGATCCCAACCCTTCCAAATGTTGGCTGAGCAACTTCGTTTTGAGATTTCTGTATGGAAAGTTCGAGCAAACCAATCAATCCTTAACTCCATTTACAATAACTTGCTAGCTATAACAGTTTTATCGCAAAAATATAGAATACATTTCCAAAGACACGGCAAATATTGAGTCGATTCACTGCCAGAAGAAAAAAAGCAAATTTAAGTAAAAAAAAGATTTACCAAATGTGTACATAAAATGAAAATTAAAATTTAATAAGAAAAAAAAACAGTTTTAAAACAATTTCGTCGCTTCAGTTGGTATTTAGTAGGGCCAACAGAGGGTGCAATGAAAAAAACAACAGCATATAAAATAAATCACTAAAATACAATTCTAAAATAAAATTTTACAGCCAACATAACAATACGAAACTGTATTCCATACAACACTGGTTACCTAAAAATTAATCAATTTCAAATTGCCTTACTACCTGATTTGAGCATTTCTTATTAAACGCTAACTTATTTTATATTTAGGATAGAAGCAATATTATTCATTTAACTATGATATGTTGCAAAGCATTTTGCCTATTCAACAACCTTTCAACGATCAATTTTAAACTTCATTATTATGGTGACGTTGCAGTACATTGTTGATCTTCAGCTTGAGTGGGGAAAAATCTATTTTCTTAAAGCGGGGCAAAGAGGTAAACTTTTTCGAATTGCTAAGATCGTTTGTAACATTGGTCTTGCTCTTAGAGCATTTATCGATGTACTTGTTGTTTGGAGTGATCCTTGCCAAGGTTGCATATTTCTGATAGATCCTCGATGCACTGTCTGACCCTTGCATGCAACTGTCCTTTAAATCTGATTCGTTCTTTGTGTCGTCGAACTTGAAGTCAATATTTTGTAGAGCAGCAAGATTGAGAAGCCTTTGCGACTGGCTGTGATGAAGATTAGTCAGTTCATCATTGTGACGGGTTACTGTATAAACGTTTTCGGAAATTTTTCTTGCCATAAGAGGCGACGATGACGATTTTTTAGTGGGACTTCTGTGGTTGTCACTCTCATCGACTACAGTTGTCGATCGCAAACGATGATCAATGATTTTTTGGGGTGATGATATGTAAAGATTCTCACGACGCACGACTTTAATATTGGCCAAGTGACGTAGGTGTGAATTTACATTTTTTTCCGCAATAGATGGACTGCGGCGTCTCGTCTTTGCCGTATCACAACTGTTCGGATAGTATGACGGAATTTTATCATCAATGCTGATCACCGACTTTCGGGGAGTTTGATAGAAGCTTTCTTCCAGGTCGACAGAGGTCTTTTGTAAAGACGATCCAATGTTTTCGTAGAGATTAGATTTATTTAAATTTGACGAATTGGCCATGTTCTCATAAATGGCGCTCTCGTTGAGCTGCTGCACTTCTTTTTCGGCATTGTCATCTTTATCGTCATCATCATCATCATCTCTTTTTTGATCATCATTTTCCTTGTCACTATCTGAAGATTGTTCCTTGACTATAGGTGCCATCGCACAGTAACCCGAATTATCATCAATCAAAACCTGTTGGCTGTTGGTTTTCATATTCAAATTAGCCCCAACTAAATTCACACTCGACGAATTGCATGAAAAGTTGAAATTCGGTTGGATTTGCTCCGAGATATTCAAACTGTCAATGGAATCACATTTTTGTGCTGATTCCGACTGTACTTTAAGAATTATCCCTACTGAAGAGTCATCTAAGCTGGAAATCGGTAACAACTCTGATGAAAGTGAACTAAGATCATCCAAATTAGACAAATCATCGAATACATTGATTTTCGATAGATCAGGACTGGAGAAGCTATTGCGTTTATTGGACATGGCTTTTTTGCGAGAAAGTGATGGATTTTGTTGTTTTCGACGGAGATTGCTAGTCGACGTGTTTGCATAAAATTGTTCGGCGGGATTTTCTTTGTCTGGGCTGGCACTGATAAGCTCTTCTGTAGTACTTACCTGACCTTCGCTAACACTCTCGGAACGCTTCGAGCGTCCGAAGATGTTTTCTAAAACATTTTTATATTTTTTCTTCTTGGCCAATTCAGATTCGGGGTTTGTGTTGCAACGAGGAATGCATATGTCTTGCTCAAAGGTATTAATACGTTTCCTTGGTGGAAGTGGTGGAGCTGGTTCAAGAGTTTCCTCCCTATAAAATGAAAAAAAAAAACAGTTTAATCTAAGCCTGTAGCGTGGACGTGTACCGCAGCAGAGAAAGACTAAAAATTTTAATATTTTTTTTACGAGCTCGTTGAAAAAATATTTGAGTGCTGCTGTTGAGTTAAAGAGTTTTTGACATCTTTGACGCTTTGCACCTAAACAGGATCATAAGTTAAGTTGCAAACAGCATTTGCAGTGAAACTTTGGAAAATCCTTCCATCAACTACACAGCTAATTAGCCAGTTAAAAACTGACAAACAAAATACACAGCTACGGATCTTCCGGCGTTATGCAACAAGAAGGGTGCCCACAAGGGTGCCACGGGGCCTACTAAATTGATGCACTCAGGCCGATTACTGGTTATTGTATACTTTAAGGGCTGCAACCTTTCCTTTTTAATTTATAATTTTACTCAAGTAGATCATTACAAACATGATTACAAAAATTAAGAGCGTAGTTTCTTTCAACCTAATTTACCCCCTTGATGGAATTGGCATCGCAAAACTTATAAACTGACGATTTTCAGAAAAGCAAAGCACCATGCGTTACTTACCTTATTGCATTGCAATCCATTGTTGTTGTTATTGTTGTTGTTGGCTTCATCTCTTCATAGATGCCCGATGCAATTGATCCACGAGATTGTTGCAACAATTTTGCCTCGAGACCATCTGGTATCTCTTCATAAATTCCTGACATTCCAGAGACACGTCTCGACCAATTTATGCTACATTCACAAAAAATATGTACCGTTAGCCAAACAGATTTGTAAAAAAGTAAATCAAAGAGCACTACCTATCACCATCAGGAATTTTAGGCAGCGGTCCAAGAATAGCTTGTAGATTTTGTTTTCCAGCTTTGTTGCTGGAACTTCCTTCGAGACGTCCTCGACTGGATCGCCTTGTTTCCAGGAAGACTAAAATAAAAACAAGTGTTGAACAACTTAGTTTGTTTTTTTTTTTTAATGAAACGACTTACTTTGACGGTGTAGCTCGAGGTTCTTTATTGATTTCTTCATCCATTTCATGTGTCGACGACAACTAGACTCAGAGTCCACAGCAAAATATATAAAACACCTTTTGCGATTTTGCATCCAGAATATCCCATACGAGTGCTGTTTGGTTCGGGAGGAGGCCAAACTGATTGTTATACCAGGAATATTTATCGATACACTCAGGTTAGCGGCCTCGTCTTCCACATTTCGGATAAAAGTTATGCGCAAGAAACAAGGAAGGCATTTGATTGCCTCGATTTTAACCAAACACTTCATCCATGACTGGAAGTGAAACAAAAATTATTTTCAATATACGCAACCAGGGCCTTTTAGAATAAGTCAAAGAAAAAAATGTCTAGCTTGAACTCAAGGAAGAAGCCAGACTGCACAAAACAAAAACAAAAGCAATATTGTTTTCGACCTGAAACTTGCCGACGCGACGGTCCACAAATGGTTCGACGGATGTGCCTTGAATCGGCAATAAAATTTTTCTGAATGCGTCAAACATATTTAAGTGCGTGCATGCAGTTCGTGAATGCACGTTTGCTATTACTCACCTTAAATTTGAGGGCTTCTGATTTTTTATCGTGAATATCTAGCTTCACATCCATAAACATTGAAATCTCGTTGCTCTCCATTGCAAGTAGTTTTTTTAAAATAGCGGTATGAAATTTATAACTAGTTCTATTTTTGGGGTTCGTGGTTCTGCATGGAAGGGGAGGGCTACTGCTCGAAAAGGGACTCAAAGCTCCATGGTTTTGTTCAATAGTATGGGAACGTAGGCACACTATCGAATCCTGAACATATTTATTGGATTTAATATCAAATAAAGTTGGGAGGACAGTCGAGAACTTGGTAAAATTATCTTCCGAATCACCACACCCGAGAAATGTTACAGCTTGATGAAAAATCTTTTTTTTTAACGTTTTTTGACATGCTCAGTGCAACAAATAAGAAATATCCTCTGAAAAGGACTGAAAGGACATTTCCAGCTATTTTAATCCGACGACGAAAGCCGCTCGCTCAACGCTCATTTGGCTTATGTGTTTGGATAGTAATAAATTAACAAGATTTAAGCAGTCTTTTACACTTTATTTTATGTTTTGATTTTAAAATTTTAAAAGAATGATAAAGAAATTGAAAGTTGCGTACAGGTTCAGGTAGTGGTTTCAAATCAAATATCAACTTCTTGCTTTTATTTTTCAAACTGTTGAATGCAGCACTGCCAACATCGGGTATTTTTCTACAACACAGCAATGACAGCGGTCAGCAACACATTTGAGCAAAATTAAATTTTCTTTTGACCATAGGAGTTTTTACTCATACATCAGTGTTAAAACAATCGTCAAGAAAAATTAAATTAAAATGGTTGGAGGGATATTCAGGTAATATCTATTTTATTCCATAATCGGTTTGTTCTACGAAGCAAAACCATTAACACTTAACCACATCTACCCAATAAATTTTTTACAAATTTATACTTCAAAACATTTATAATAAATCCACTCTTGCAATGCATTCACATAAATATTTCTGTTTTTTACATTTCGTTCGTAGTAACGACAGCTTGCATGGTAGCTCACATAAATAAGTCTAGTTGAACAATTTCATACCTTGAGGCTACACGATCAAGAGCTGAAATTTATCAAGTCAGAAGTCACTGTGACACATTCAATTATTCTATATCCGTATACACTTTAGAGGAATAAAGAACAAGAAGGAAAACCATTACTTCTATTGCCCCGCAACTTCCATTTGTTCATGTTGTTGCTTTTGTAACACGAGATCTTACTGTAATACACGTATTCAGCTGAATATAAAGTTGTGTCAGTGAATTTACTAAAGCCTTGCGCAAACCAATGCGGTGAGTGCGTGCGATGCGATTGCGATAAGTCAAATGCCTATGCATTAAGTCAAACGTCCATAAGATTACATAGGGATTTGACTTATCGCAATCGAATCGCACGCACTCACCGCATTGGTTTGCGCAAAGCTTAACTCTACTTTATTTTCGGATTTCAAACTGGTTTTGAAATCCGACAATAAAGTGGTGTTTGTAGTCAGTTTGTGGACGGATGCAGTTGTGTGTGTGAGGCTTGCTCTCTTGTTCTTTATTCCTCTATAGCCCTGTTCACATTGTACAATTAGTTGGACAGACTTCGTTTGATGGAAGTTGGATGGTCTGATGTAGTTTTCGTTCACACTTATCAAGCTTGTCGTCCAACTTTATGTCACATACCCTTCCACTCCATCCAACTTCTAAATTTTCAAAAAATTTTGAAAACCATCCAACAAGTTGGACAAGCGGTCGTATGAAGGGTTTGTCCAACTAATTGTACAGTGTGAACAGGGCTAAAAGCATACTCCCATGGAAATGATTCAGTCAATGGGCGCGTTCGAGAACCTATCGGATAGCCTATCTCGGATAGCCGTATCTTGGATACCTTTTTGAACGATCCAAATATCTTTTTCCAGATTGCTGCAGACAACAGCTGTGAAATATTAAAATTCGACTTTTGAAAATAGAAAAACATTCAAAATATTATTGCTAGACGATTATAACTTATTTTTTCGATTTCCCATGCGTTTTAAAAGACTCTTACGCTGAAATAAATGCACACCAAAACAAAAAATCAACATGAAAAGAAATAAAAATAAATTTTCTATCAGCTGATCACTTGAATAGAAAGGTATACCAAAAATACTCGATACCTTTAGATAGCTTTTTAGTTGAAATGGGTGTGTGACTCTGCTAAAAGTTTAACACGTAAACAACAACAACAAGCTATCCGGATACGATTCTCGAACGCCCCCAAACTTGATAATAGGGCTGTTTTTTAGGGAGATGTCCGGTACCTTGTGTTGTAAATCAAAAAAAACGGTTCGCGTTTTATGTTTGATGGTTAATTTTATCCCTTGTAAGATTTACTCATCCTTTTATCCCCTGTATCTTTTGTTGTTTTTGCTTTACATGTATTTGCAATACAAGGTACCGGACAGCCTCCCAAAAAAACAGGGCTAATGTAGGGGTCGCTTAATGGTTTAAATGTATCTCTGAATTCTTCTATTCAGCACAGAATGACATCTTTCGATGGATTTATTATCTGTCACCGTCAGCTGTCAGTTTCAAAACGAAAATTATTTCCGAGATCCAAGTTAACAACAAACGCTTTAATAATTCCGTCTGAAAATGGTACAAATTACTTACGTCTCTAGCGAACTCACTCCTCTTTTCTGTGTTATTCCACTAGTATTTGTTTTCTTATGGACCCTAATCATAGGCGACTTTCAAGTAGGCATTTTTTAACCTTTTTTGTTAACAGGTGCAAATAATCAAGTTTCATCGTACATATTTCAATTTCAGAACTTTAAAGGCAGCAAAAAAGCTTGTGCCGTGTACACAGCTAAGGATCCTGTTAATTGCTATCAAAATTTCAGCCAACCTAATGGAAAAGACCATAGCAACTGAGAATCCTTTTTCGCCTTTTTATTTCGCTTTTCATTTCTACAAATAAAATAAACTTGGCTGTCTGCTGATATCAGCGAAATGACTCACTAAGTTGTAGTTATTAAGCTTTTCAACAAAAAAAAAAAAAAAAAATGTATGTAATCGTTATCAGGTACAACCATTTGGAATTGTCTGTAGTAGAGAACAATAATTTTGCATAAATAAATCATACGTGATATTCTATCAAAGGAAAAGAGTTTATTTCCATACGGATTACATTAAATGCTTATAAATACATACTATTATTTAGTAACCAAAATAACTGTGCCATGGTCTCTTGGCAAGGAGTGAAGTTTTCTCCAATTACCTGTTTCCGGATTATATTCTTCCAAAACATGTTTTACATCTTCACTATTGGCTTCAACTAAAACCATCAGACATTTCATATATGCGGCGCATTGTAGATACTGATGAAAATTTCCTGATGGCGAGATCTCCGTCCATTCATCGCACTTGAGATCATAGCGCTCAACCATTGCACAGAGGCCACCTTCACTTCGGCCACCAACTGCATACATCAGCCCCTTGATCACACATAGTCCCACTGAAGTTCGAGCCTCTACTGGTGGTGTTAGCATAGCCCAGGTGTTCGTTTGGGGATCATAAAACTCGAAAGTGTTATGTTCAAAGTCATCAGTGCTGCCTATAACGTAAAGCAATCCGTTGCATACGGCTGCCCCTGGTTGACAACGTTTGTATTCCATAGGAGCCACTGCCTGCCACTCCTCTGGCGAATTTGGATCCCATTTCTCCACAGTGCATAGGTTACTTATTCCATTGGTACCTCCTATAACATACAATTTACCATTCAACTCAACCATACCAAATGAGAAACGCTGCTCTATCATGGGTGGTAACTCAGACCATTCTTTTGTTGTCAAATCGAAGCAATAAATTCTGCTCGTCTCCGTAGTGTTGGTCATCTTGGTGCATGCTAAATACACTTTTTCGTTGAATAAGATCCCATTTGTTAACCATCCTATCTCCGAATTCGAAGGCCATTCCTCGGAGTTCCAAGCGCACGTCAAAGGGTCGTACACTTCAGCAATTAAAGGTGTTCCAACCTCCAGACCTCCCTTAATCAAAATCATACCAGTTTTTTTATTTCTTGGTCTGCAAAGTTCTTCAGGAAAAAGCGTTCCCTGCGGTGTTGGGGACATATGATACTTCAGTGCCTTCATCACAATCGACATATATTCGGGGGCTTGAAGAACATCTCCGATCTCATTCACTATAAAATTTGGCGTTAGTAATGGAAACCGCAAATAAGACAACAGCTCAATGCAATTTCTTTCACGATTCGTTTTGTCGTGTTCCACCCATGACATTATACCACGAAAAACATCTTCTTCAGACTGCACTGTTAAGTCGTCTCTCTTTAAAAGTTCGCACAATAACTCAAGGTCAAGTTTTAAAAAGGTTTCATCTTCTATGAGCTCTAGGAAATGCTCAGCGGCATACATTAAAGCCGTTTCAAACAAGTCCTCGTAATCGTTTTCCTTGCAATAAATAGCCGTTAGCAAACAATTAGATCTATCTAGAGATCCAGACAGAAAATCAGAGCATTCTTTTACAAGTGTTTCAAGTTTTAAATAATTTGCTGTATGCATGATTTCATTTACTGTGGTGTTATCAATCTTTATAGTTGCAGTGTAAACAAAGTTTAATATTAAATTTAATATTTCGCCACTTACATCCTGTACAGTGTGTTCTTCGGTCTCATAGCTCTCCAGAAATCCTAAAAAGTATTCACTAGCTGCTGCCAAAATTATCCGATGAGCTGCAATTTTGGTATTATCCTTGCCTGCCACCAAAACGATATCGCAGAATTTTTGTTCTTTGAAGAACAAGTGCATTTTGCAGTATGTTTCTCTTTTCGCCTCGCATTTAACGATAGAAAGTTTTTCATTTTTGTTCAGTCCAACCAACGGCATTGTGGTTTTTAATTATATGTTAAAATTGTTATTTTACTTGGAAATGCAACAAATTAAAAAGAAAAAATTCACAGCGCAATCAAAATAAACAGTTCGTATATCCTTTCCTTACGTTGCGATTGTGGATTGTGCCTTGTACGTGTACGCGTTTGTTTCAGCTTTCAGGATTTCAAATGTTTTCAGCTGTCTTCTTGTACCAAAGAGATGTCATAAAAGAAGAGAAGGTTATTAGCCAAAGTGCGAGTTTCGACGAGATAAAAATCGTGTCTTTAGGTCTGTTTCTTTACTTTGTGCACAGAAATTCAGAATCTATCATATTTTAAGGAGTGGGGCACAGAGTAATAATTGCTCGAGAAAATGTGTGGAGACCGAAGTAGACAGTTTTCACCTCATTCACGTGCAAAATGTACGGGAATCTTGCATAAACGACCCGAAGCTTTGACAGTTTGTTAAAAATGAAGAAATATTGTGTGTAGTGAGTGCTTTTGGTTATTGTTTGTCATAATTTTTGCTCTAAAAATTAAAAAAAATGTTTTGTTTCTTATGGTGGATTTACATGCATCTGCAAGTGCAGATGAAAATCGGAAAAAGACACAAGATGTAAAATTCATACTTGTCTGATAGAGAGGGAATGAACTTCCTAGTTATGGTTGCAGATGAAAAATTATGGGTGCAGATGAACATGTTCATCTGCAACCATAATTTTTCATCTGCAACCATAATCCTATTCGTCTCTCTTTTTAACCTTTGTGCTTTGTAATCTTCATCCGTCTCGCTTTACTTTTCTGCACTTCCGCAGTTGCAGGTGCATGTAAACCAAGCATTATGCTGGGTTTACATGCATCTGCAACTGCGGAAGTGCAGAAAAGTAAAGCGAGACGGATGAAGATTACAAAGTACGAAAGTTAAAAAGAGAGACGAATAGGATTATGGTTGCAGATGAAAAATTATGGGTGCAGATGAACACGTTCAACTAGGAAGTTCGTTCCCTCTCTATCAGACAAGTATGAATTTTACATTTTGTGTCTTTCTCCGATTTTCATCTGCACTTGCAGATGCATGTAAATCCACCATTAAACGTCAAACGTTCACGTACAAGCATGAACTGAAAGAAAACGTAAGGAAGCAGGTCAAACAAAAACTTTAAGAATATCGTTCGATGGACTCTCAAGCTCTCTTTTATGTTTTTCCTTAATCGTAGCGTATTTGTTGAAGTATTCAAGTAGGGGGGGAAACACATCATAAGTGTGACAAAATATCGATATGCGTTTTTAAATTACGAAAAACACATAGACACATGGAAAAGCCCGTGGAAACTAGGCCAAAAACAAAAGACAAATACCCCGTTTCCTTGAGGACTAGATAAGACGCGTGGAAAAAGTAATCGCTTTCGTGGATACTCCGCAACTTCCATTTGCTTAGACTGCTATTATACGGTGCAATTTGTTGCACGAAACAACTTCGAATTCTTCTTTGTTCTGTCATCCCGTGTCGCAAGTGTTATTACATGATGAAATCCAGTTTCATGAAACTAGTTTCACATTTCTCTTTTATCTTTCATTCGGTGTTTTTATTTTTGGGGAAAAATAGTTATCTAGTAGTGCCTGGTTGCTTCAAAACTTCTTTTATTGGCAATTGAAAAGCAAAAAAGTCATTATTATTAGTATTATAACCAAATGAAACAGAATAAACAGAAACACGAACAAAGACAGAGGGGGCGTTCGAGAATCGTATCCGTTGTTTACGTTGTTGTTGTTTACGTGTTAAACTTTTAACAGATTCACACACCCATTTCAACTAAAAAGCTATCTAAAGGTATCCGAGTATTTTTGGTATAACTTTCTAATCAAGTGATCAGCTGATAGAAAATTTATTTTTATTTCTTTTCATGTTGATTTTTTGTTTTGGTGTGTCTTTATTTCAGCATAAGAGTCTTTTAAAACGCATGGGAAATCGAAAAAAATAAGTTATAATCGTCTAGCAATGATATTTTAAATGTTTTTCTATTTTCAAATATCGAATTTTAATATTTCACTGCTGTTGTCTGCAGCAATCTGGAAAAAGGTATCCAAGATACGGCTATCCGAAATAGGCTATCCGATAGGCCTTCGAACGCGCCCAAAGAGAAACGTCAAAGCTGTTTCACGAAACCATAACCCATGCGACACACGGTAGCACATTGTCCATCTCTGTTTTTCGAACTTTCGTTCTCTTTTGCACTTATGGTGTTCGAACAGTTTCGTGCAACAAATTGCACCGTATAATAGCAGTCTTATTGTTGCATTTTGTAACACGAGATCTATCTGTGATACACGTATTCAGCTGAATATAAAGTTGGGTCAGTGAAATTACAAACTACACTTTATTTTCGGATTTCAAACTGGCTTTGAATTCTGAAAATAAAGTGGTGTTTGTGAAGTCAGTTTGAAGACAGATGCCGTTTTATGTTTGGCCTCTTTTATATTTCCTCTGTGTCTGCGGTGGAAACACACAGAAAATAAATTGTGTTGAATTTTCTCCGCGCAACGTGCATCATGAACAGAATTTTGATTTTTCACGTAAAAATCTGAAAATGAGCAAAATAACGAAACTTGAAACTATTTTCCTTTATTTTGAAAGATCATCCGTTCCCTTTTCTTTTACCACGCGCCACACTATCAAATCAAAAGTTCTGATTCAGGTTTATACTACACCCGATCGAGGGATCGGTGCATTAGCCTACTGCTACTGTATACAATAGTTTCTATAGGTCTATTTCTATATTCATAAGGAATCATTTAAAAACTGCTTCAAAACCCTAAAAAGTGATCTGTACATGATGAAGCCCAAGTGTCATTTTTTTGTTGCCTGAAGCCCTGAACCCTGAAACAATTTCTAGAGATGGCTAATAACACCTAGTTTGTTCCTTTGTAGTTTGCAGTCTTACCTTGTCATAACATGTACAAGACCGCAAAAGTTAGTAGTTAGTATCTTTTAAATTTCTGTAAAGTTTAAAAGGAGCAACGCTTCATGTATGTGCATGATTTCACAACTTGACTCTCATTTTAATATTTTTCACATTACATGAGCACATTATGACTCAGACACGCGATGCATTTATAGAACTTCTATTTTGTTATTAGTACAACTTTCTTTTACCAACTCAAGGTTATCAAAAGACAAAACAACCTCGTTTATTTATTTACATAATATTTACACTTTATTTCGAAACTAAAATTCAATTTTAAATGGGAAATACGGATGCTTTCTCATGCCTGAGAACGGAATCATTCGCTCATTTGTATCATATTGGTCCATGATCTTCATGTCCTCATCGCTAAGCTTAAAATCAAACACTTTGAAGTTCTCTTCAATTCTGTGCTTAGTAATTGACTTTGGAATGGGTACAGTTCCGATGTCAATCAAATATCTCAAGCACACTTGAGCAGGCGTTTTATTATATTTCTTTGCCAATGCTTTAGCAGTAGCGTCATAAATAAATGCTGGCCAGCGCAGCTCTTGCTTTGGCCTGGCTAGTGGGCAATATGCAGTGACAACGATTTGACGCTGGCGACAAAACTCAATAAGCTTCTTTTGATTAAAAGCCGGATGACACTCCACTTGATTGACCAGCGGTCTTATTCTGCAATTTTTCAGTACTCGATCAATTTGTTCGCTGTTAAAATTTGACAAACCAATACCACGAACTAAACCTATGTCCACTAATTTTTCCATTTCTTTCCAAGTATCCAAATAGTCGACGTCAGAAAGGTCACCACTTCCGTGGACATTGCCATCTCCATTGTACACCTGGCCGACTGGGAAATGCATCAGGTAAAGGTCAATGTAGCCAAGGTCAAGGTTGTTCAAACTCAGCCGACATGCGTGTTCCACCAACTTTGGATCATGATGAATACCCCCCAATTTGGTTACAATAAAAACATCCTCACGCTGCAACAATCCCTCTGCGATTTTTGATTTCACGGCTCTTCCAACTTCCATCTCATTTTCGTATACAAAAGCAGTATCAATGTGGCGATATCCGCAGTCTAGGGCATCTTTTACAGCCTTTTCAGCTTCGGATTCAAAAGAGCGCCACGTACCGAAACCAAGAACAGGCATTTCTTGTCCATTGCTCAGCGATATTTTTGGTGCGAAAATTGGTTCCATAGTATGTTTGGCTGCTACAAGTTACAACACTGAATTACAACTGGTAATTGGTAATTATTTATTAGTTCTCAGGTTGTGACTTTTGTTTTTCTTCCTAGTAATTGTTGTTTGTTGATGACGAACAAGTAACAAGAAACAAGTGGAAGTGACTAGTGTGGAAAACCCCAAAACCAAAACTTACATCAACAAAACATGTGAGCTTTATTGATGATGTCATAGTGGTCATAACCAACCATGGCATGTTGCTCATTGGGCTATGGGCTAAAAGCACAGTTCTTTATTCCTCTATGGCAAAAAGCTTTTGAGAGCCTGGTACTCTGTGTATGCGTTCCAGATCTCTATTTTTATAAAACTTGTCGTTTTTTTTATTATAATTTTAGAGGATAGAGTAGATAACACAGTGATTCCAGTCGTAGCCCTTTTTTATTTTGACGGCGAATAATGCTTTCAACAGCAGGTTTAAACGAAGTTTCCACTGTGTCAAGAACAAAGTTATCGGAAAAGCTTTTTTTTTAAATTTTAACTAAACCAGCTGACAACAAAACAACACTACCTTGCCACAGTTGGCTATAGAGGATCAGCCCGCTTCTCTATTCACCTGAAACACCTTCAAATTAAATAATTTTTACTACACCAGCTTTAAGAGAAGGTTTTTACGTTCTTTTACATTCTTTACATATTAAAAAAGCTGATAAAAAATGGCTGCGAAGGAGTAATTTACCGAATAAGGTGGATTCCCTCTCTATCAGACAAGTATGAATTTTACATCTTGTGTCTGTTTCCTTTTTTCATCTGCACTTGCAGATGCATGTAAATCCACCATAACTCTCTGTATTATCTGCTCTGTGTATCTTAACATCCACTGCACTGGTATGCTTTGGAAAAAAGTTAATTCAAGATTTGTTTTTATTTCAGTGGAAAGATTAAAAACTTTTTGTTATTTAAATATTTCCAACACAAAGATTTAAAAATAAAACAAAAAAAATGAATTCCCAACATATTCAACTTATCTTCCAATTTTTGTTTCCATACAGCGGCTACGATCCATTTGAAAGCAAAGCGTCAATTTTTTTTTTCTCACTGACATATGTCATATATGGCCGCGAATAAATCTTCTTCACAGTGGTGTATATCTGTTTATTGTTTTGTTTTAATTTATATCTTCAGTTTTTTATAGAAGAATAATTGCATTTAACCAGTAAAAACAATGTCCAACTCATTCAACTAGCTGCACAACGAAATATTTAATTGGTCTATAGAGTTTTTTAGTGAACTTGTTCGCACGGAATCGCATCACAATAATTTGAAGCATCCATTCACCGCCAGAATGTCTACTAATAATGATTTCATAGACGATTTTATCGAAGAATACAAAAACCAACCATGTCTGTGGAAAGCAAACTCTTCTAATTACAAAAACAGATCTAGACGCCAGGAAGCTTATATGAAATTAATTGAAGTTGCATCAAAACACGGGGAACTTTATAATATCGAACGAACCAAGCAAAAAATTAATAATTTACGATGCGCTTTCAGACACCAATTAAAAAAATACACCGAGTGCAAGAACAATAGTAAATCGGGCAAGGAGGAACCTTACTGCCCGAAACGTAGATATTTTGAGAGTTTGATGTTCTTGATGGAAGAGGAAAAACCAGCGAACCGTATTAAACTGGCGGAAAAGCTGAAGGAGATAAAGATGACGCGGGTGATAACCCGTAAAGAGAGCCCACCGGTTTTCAAAAAAGAGCTTCTTATAAAGAAAGTCGAACCAATGGAAATTACAATAGATACTATAGAAACGTCAAATGAAGGAGGCGAACAGCAAGAAGAGGTCATCGAACTTGATCAAGAGGAAAGTGTGCAGCATCAGATAGAATCTGCTGACATGCATGAAGAGAGTCAGAACTGTACTGTTCACTCAGAGGACATATCTGTAGCGGGGGATTCGGTTAAGGAGTCTGGTGGAGTGGTTTACCACACCGATGTGCAACATAGTGACGAGGAGGAAGAAGGCTTTAAAATTATATGGCCCGTAGGCCAGTCAAAACCCATGGAGAACATGCAAAGCAATTATATTCGGATGGCACCTCCATCACAATCGCCTCCAGTGGCACCACCTGCACAGTCACACAGCTCTACCACCGGGTCTAACACTGTGAGCAATAGTGCACCAATGACAACGACAATAATTCATCATGATCTCACCAGCTCGGGGCATAACTCAGCCGCAACTCAGATTGCTTTACCGTCTTCAATAACAATCCAACCTGTCCCAAAGCAGGGAGACACAGTGATCGTCCCTGACACCATGCAGCATGGCGCAATTCGGCGAAGAACCATCTCTATTTGTTCCAACAAATCTCAGTCGCAACTAAGTTCGACCGCAGAGAACTATGAAGCCAGCCAGGAACACCGATCGAAAAAGGTCAAAATCGATTGCACGTCTACCGATTTTGAAAAGCTTCTTTCTTTAGCTTGTAGCAGAATGAACGCTCCAGATCCTGAACCCCAGGACAACTTTTCCATGTTTGGCAAAATTGTGGCACATAAAATGCGAAACATGGAACCACAGCAATCGATGTTTGCAGAGAAAATCATCTACGATGTTCTCTTCGAAGGCCAAATGAAACAACTTAAGTATCCATATCCAGTAGCGTCGCCATACAGCATCAGCGCATCAATGCCTGTATCTCGTTCAACCATGTACCCCATTAGGCATGCCGGGAGCACTTCACAGCCTGGAACAATAGTTGCAACGAGCAGTCAACAGCCACAGACATTTGTAATTTCCTCTGTAGACTGCCATGGGGCTCCCACAGAAATCCATGCTACAAATTCCACCCACCAGACACATTATTCGCCGCAGGGCGGTCATTACACAACAACCACCATGGGTGAGGCAGACGTTGAAGAGCAATTGTAATTTATGAGCTTCCTTCCATCTTGTGTCGCTTGGAATTGCCTTCCCAAACAATTAATAGTTTTTCTAAGGGGAAACAGAATATGAAAAGAAAGTCTTCTCTGTAGATCGTATTTTATTTCTGTTTATGTTTCAGTTTTAAAAATATGTATGTATCGTCTGCAGACCTTGCATACCCTATATAATAAAAAAAAAAAACAAATAATATTAATTCTATTATAAAAAAAACTAAAAAACAGTTTAGGAGCAAATAGTTGCCTAAAACAAGTTATTGTTTAGCTATAAGATGGATAAACAAAATGTAATTATTTTTTATTCAAAGACATTAAAATAAATCTCTTAAGCAGTATAAAAAAGTTTAATGAAGTATTTAAAGGCGATTCGGAAGATCTGACAATATCTCGCTCTCTCATTCTCACTGCACTCAAAGCGATAAATTAACGGTAGCCATTTGTGGAATAGGTATTCACTTGTTCTAATACTTATTCGACAAAAGGAAACCTTTTTTTCTCAATATCGCGTAGCATTGGCGTAATCAATCCTGTCAATTGAATTTTTGTGAGTCATAATGCAGGGGAAAAACAGAGACTAGCAAAATACGAAACTTTATACTTTACTGTAGGTCCGAAGTTAGTTTCAAGGTGGAGCTGGTGCGTGGCGAGACGGTGTTGTAGCTATTCCAGAGACATTCGGCCCTATCGAGGTAACCGTCGGAGCGGAGTTTTCTCCGCAACGGATCTTTTTTCGGAGATTCAATTTTGCTTCGAAGTAGGTGTCGTCGTAAGAAATTTTTCACAAATGCGGCAATGCATTGGATTCCCAAAACTAAAATCTCCGCAACAGAAACTTATCGGAGAACGTCGGATCGTCCGATCGGAGAACGAAGCAAGAAGAAACCACGAAGCAAAATGTCTCCGATCGGAGAGAATTCCGCTCCGACGATTACCTCGATAGGGCCGATTTATTTGAATGGAAGTGTCCTTCCCAAGATTGAAAAACTTAAATGATCAATGGTAAAACAGTTTGTGATGACGACATCAATAATCAGGTAGGCTTGCCCACGCCGGAAAAAAAGAAGAAGAAGACAAGTGGCCATTAAAATTTATAGTTTAGCTAATACGGTTTTTAGTTAGGAAGTATAGAACAATGAATAATTCAGCCTAAGCTTTTTCATATGTCGCTTTCCATTGGACGAAATGAGTGCTTCCCCGAGTTAAACCAATGAAAAGCGACAATAGGCTGCTGCATACCTTTCGATGTTTGTTTCGGAGTACCAAACTTTTTACATGAGAATTGTATGCAGTGATGCAGAGCAGTAAATTCTTAAATTTCTTCCAACTTCATAGTTCCCCAAAGGATATAACATAGAGTTCAGCATTTTCAAGTATAGGATATTTATGGTAAAACTAACTAACTAAGATAAGAAGAACTTCATGGAAAAAGGTCAAGACTTAGTAAAATGATTAAACATTTTCGAATATGAAATAATAGGACTATCGTCATTCAACTCTTCAAAAAAGATAAAATTAATGAACGATCTTGGACAATCACGAAGCGTTTGTTTGCGAATTTAAGAACACCTATAACTTTTTATTGGTCAACTGTTTTTTTAAAACGAAAACCACATGAAATTGACAATTTTAATCGCGAACATTTGCTCCTGTTTGGTCTAACCGGTCTGGTATTACCAAGTCCAACGATTCTCGTACTAACAAGTTAAAAGTAAAAATAAGTCTATTTTTAAATCAAAACTTTATTTTTTTTTTAATATATAATTTTAAATAAAAGTAACTCTTTCAAATATAATACATTTATTCCCTTTGTTTTTGTAATTCAATGATTTTAAAATTTATATATATTTGAATCGTTTTATTGGCTTTTATCCACAATACTGCACTTGATTTGTCGATATTTGGTATGAATAAGAAACCATTGATACCGAAACATCACTTAATTAATTACAATTACGTTCTTTTTGAATACAACAATGAAAATGTAAACCGGACTTCTCTCAAAAGCACATTTTTGTCAAACGAGTTTAAATTTTTTAAATACAAAGTTTCAAGAGAAAAATAAGTAAAAACAACATCAATTGGTTTTGGATTATCAAATAATGTTTCTCAAATAATAGTTCGGGACAAGAAACTACATAAATGTTGAACTTTTTCTGTTTTTTTTCTTCTTCTTTAATTAATATGCCGTACATTGGTGAAGGTGTTTTTGTACAAGGATAACTATCGTTTGAAACTGTTTGTACTTTTTATAATAATAATTTGCATGTACATTAGCTAAATGAATTCTTTTTATTTCAATTTACACATAATATGAAATGTAGTTATATTGGTACAGTTATACATAGAACAATATTTCGTTTGAATGTGTATAGTAAAAATAATTATGTATATATGTATATATGTATATTTTTTTTAGAATTTTATCTGTAAGTAATTTATTAAATATACATAATAATATATTGCAACAGTTCTTTAAATAACATTATATGTAGTTAAAATGAGTTTTAATAAATATGAATATCGTTTTTTTTGCGTTTTGTTTTGCTGTTTTTTATTATAAACTATAATTTTAATTTAGTAAAGATAATTATCTGGTTATATTGTTTACACACGTAAATTATTGCCAACACTAATTTTTGTAAAAGATTTGCAATAAAAAGAAATTAAATTAAAGGGTAGTGCGATTAAAATAGAAATGTGTAAGGTTAGTGAGGAATATGAAAAACAAACAAAAATGTTTTATTTAAAGCAAAGAAACAAGTCATTTGTTTGGTTTAGGTATGTATGTATGATGCTTCAAAGTAGAATAAAGGACCTCCCAAACCAAAGCGTTTTTGCAGTCGCGGCAGACGCAATTGCAGCTGTCAAAATTAACTTATGGTTTGGCTATCTCTGTAGCGAAAAAGAAGGAACGACAAAACAATTGTTTAAGGTAAACTTTTTCCTCGAATCAAACTGCTAAGAAGCAACTGGTTTTTGATATAAACTTTTTATTTTTGAATTAGAATTTAGAGTTTAAATATTTTTAATTTAACATTTTAATCGCAGTTCTTTCGCAAAGTAGCTGAAACTTACGAGGACACATTCCATAACATTTATTTTTTCCTTTCGCACACGTAAACGAATCCTGTGGCACGAAAAAGGAAACTCTGCTCACTTCTTGGTTTGAAGTGAGAGTGTAATAACGCAAGGACAGAAAAAAAGGAAAAACAACATTTTTATCTTAAACGTTAAACTAGTTCCCCCACTCAAACTAATGTGACTAAAAAAAGGAGTTCGAATTTCAGGTTCAGTTGAGGTTTTTTCGTAGGTTGTAGTTCAGAATGGTATTGCGCACAACACCGTCAAGATAGAAACATTTTGTAGCATTTCTATACTCGATTTGAGAAAACGGAATTGTTTACTCAGAAAAAAGTGAGTGTAAAAAAGTTGTTTTTCTCATATTTTCTTAAATAAAATAAAAAAATTACCCAAATAAAAGTTAGGTTTTTTAAAGAAAATTTAAAAGAAGCCTAAAAAATAGCACACAAATCAATTATTCTTTTGATTAAAAAAATTAATCGTGGTAAGTTCGTTATGAGCATTGAGACGGAAGCAAAGAAGATGGGTTTAGTGGTCAATGAGGGCAAGACCAAGTATATGCTGTCATCAAGAAAGGACACCCAACACCGACGTCTTGGACAGAACGTCACGATAGACAGCTATAACTTTGAGGTAGTTAAGGACTTTGTCTACCTAGGCGCCGCTATTAATTCAGACAACGACACCAGCGCTGAAATCAAACGAAGAATAACTCTTGCCAATCGCTGTTTGACTAAGAAGGCAATTGAGTAGTAAAGTCCTCTCTCGAGCAACTAAAGTGTCCCTGTATAAGACACTTATCATCCCTGTGCGCAGAGGCATGGACCCTGTCAAAGGTAGATGAGAACGCTTTAGGATGTTTCGAAAGAAAAATTCTTCGGGTGATTTTTGGTCCCGTCTGCATGGATGGAGATTGGAGAAGAAGATTTAACCACGAACTGTACGGGCTGTACAGCGACACTGACTTATTCAAACGAGTCAATAGATGGCTGGGTTATGTAGAGCGAATGGACACCAACGCTCCGGCCCGGAAAGTCTTCGAATCCAATCCCGAGGGATGGCGCAGTAAAGGAAGACCGCGGCTCAGGTGGCGCACGCAAGTAGGAGAGGACCTTAACCAACTTGGCGTGCAAAACTGGAGGCAGCTAGCTAGGGACCGAGCTGGCTGGAGAAGCATGTTGGTTGAGGCCCTGGTCCGACCCGGACTGTAGCGCCACCTTAAGTAAGTAACTAAGTAAGTCCGTTAAGTGATGTCTTATTTACAATAATTGGCAGTACTTCGCAACGACCGATGGAACACCCTTAATGAAAGAGTTCGATTGCGCTACCATGGCGATGAAATGAAGAGTATCGGATAGAGTCAAAAAGATTTTTAATGACTCGAAAGGAGAAATACCAAAAATTCCAGAATCGACCGAAGCTAATTTCCAAAGATAAAAATGGATGTTGAATGATTTTTTCATTGCAACGACTTTGTGTAGCCACTTTGCTCATTGAAATAAAGACGTTCAATAAATGTATTCGGATAGCTGTTGTTGCTGTTTACCATATTGCAGGTGCACAAACTCATTCCTAACAAAAAGCTAACTGTAAATGAGCGAAAATTTGCTTTTTTTTTCTTTTTTTTCATTTAAATTTTTTTTATTTTGGTTTGCATTTATTCCCCTATCAAAATCATTTAAGTTGCAAGGAAAATCGAAAAAAAGGAATTCCAATCGTATTGCAAAGATATTTTATAGGTTTTTTTCTCTTTTCAAAGACGAATTTTTATATTTTTAAGCTGTTTGTGATACCAATCTGGAATTAGATACCTGATTGGTTAAAAAGGAATCCCAGATACAGGTATCTTTGATAGCATATCCGATAGATTGTTGTTAGCACCCAATGACAGTCATTCCATCGCAGTGTAGCCAAGCACTTGATTGAAAAGCCAATAATAGTCTTAAATCGCTACTGGCGACTCCGATGCGAGATATGTCAACTCATACGCAACTGAGCGCTCTATTATTTTGAGCAAAACACCAAATCACATACTAACTCACAGGATAAACTCTAACCTAAACTGAAGCGAATGATTCAGGGCGTCATAAAAAGTGTCAGTTGTTAAACAATGTGCGCATTAGCTTTGTTTAATAACCTTGTCGACTTTTTGTAACAGAAAAAGACAATTTTTTGGTGTTGATAATACCCAAATTTCTGTTCCAAACAAACATGGTTTGGTGCTTTTTGACTCTCCTTTTGAGAGAGAACAAATATGGGGAAAGTTTCAAAACTATGTATCTGTTGAATGGTTCAAATATTATTGTACACCTTGGCCAAAAGTATTAGGCACTTAAAACTTTTGTACCTAATTCCCAGAGGTCGGTTCAGCCGTTATTGAAAATTTTTTAACGGAAGGTCCAAAACACCCGGGACAAAGCACAAACAGATGACCAAAAATCTTTTAAATAAGAATGGAACAAAGTTACTTTATACTGTAAGATGCAACTGGTTAAATCAGTGTCTTAAAGGATAGCAAAATTCATTGAAACCAAATTAGGCAATATTTAGAACTAATTTTTCTTATGAGTTATTATTTTTCTCAAATGAATTTCTTACGTTTTCTGCACACCGTTTCTTTTCATATTACTTGTTTTTTAACTGTAGTTAGTCTTCAAGCGTGCCTCATGCTATTGGCCAAGGCTGTATATATTTTGTGAGTGCGATCAATATGGAATCAAATTTGACCTGAAATCATTGCAACTAACATGTTACATAAAGTTTGACTCCATTGTTTGCAAATATTAGGTTTGTTCGTTGAAGCCCTAGGGTCGCCACAAAGCGTTTTTTGAGAAACCTAAATTCGCCCTGAATGTCAAATTGAGTGTTTTTTGAGCCATAGGTTTGCCATAGGTTTTCCCCAAACTTGCCATAGCTTTTTGCTGTGGCGATTTGAGGGCTGTCAAATGGCATGTGTTTTTATTTAAATGAGAGGGATGTGTGGCGATTTGTGGTTTAGCGTTTTTTGAGGACTGGAAAACCCAGGTTTTTTTGACAACTCATGGGGTTGTCAAGAAAACCTGGGTCAACCCTGGGGAAAGTTCAACGAACAGACCTATTAAGTTTATATCGAAGGTTTTTCTTCTTGTTTTAGCCGTCAACATCATTTTTATCTATGTCGCGACATGTTGTCCCGAATTTTTTCCTTCTGTTTACGTTGGTCTAAAAAAACACCCTTAAATTTGCCACTGATTAAATAATTTCTTAAAGTAATATAAAGAGCAAACAAACAACCGTAATAACTCCAATTTTGAAGTACAACTTTAGCCTTTCGATTTGAATATAATCCAATTTTACTTAAATCAATCTATTACACATTTCATATGATAAAGTTTTCTTTTCTATAGTTTTTTTTTATTTAGGAACTTACATTTTTTTTTTTCATCTATAAAAGAAATTTTAAGGAATCAGCAAAACTTAATATATGGTGTATTGCCTCTTTGTACATACTTATTTTACGTTGGCACTACATCTGGGATGATACCTACTTTTACATATACTTAACAACAACACGATGGGTTTAAGTTTACGAAAAAGAAAACAAAAATCGCACTCCCTTAACTCTGTCAGACAATGAAGTATAAATATTTAAACAAACTTACCCAAAAACACAATTAATAAGTCGACTTTGGAAGTCTATTTGTGGAAGAAGTTCATTTAATTTTATTTGCAACAACCTGACGAGCCTGCCATACATTTTCCTTTACAGTTGACTACTTTGCACCTGATCCCCAATAGCGCTGATTACAGGCAAAGTTGGTCTTTGTTTAGACAAATCTATGCTGTTCCCCGAATGTAAGGAATCACTAGCATCACAGGTTGTGTCTATCGAATCGCTAGTCAATTCGCTATCATTGAAATTGCCATTAGTTAGCATGGTTTGCATTGGAACAAGTTCAGCGGTGGAAGTAGTGGCAGATGATGCGGTAATATTGCTGAGACTACTGCTGGAGTCAAAATGTTTGCCAGCCTTAATGTTCGCACCAGGACTTTTGTCAAAATCGTGAACAGATTCTTGAGAAACTTGAATCACTGAGCTACGATTTGCGTGCTTGTCTTTGCGAACCGGCGGTTTAGGTACTTCTTTTGGTTCAACAGTGATAGAACCATTTCTAGCTAGTGCCGCTTTACTCTCTTTGTCTTTGTCCTTTTCCTTGTCTTTGTCCTTATCTTTGTCTTTCGACTTTTTGAAGCCTGCAATTAAGGCTTTGTGAGCTTGAGCCTTGATGCCTTCCTTGCTGGAACGTATAATAGAATTGCGGCTGTTAACCTGCTGCTGTTGATCACCTTCTTCGGTAATGCTCGTCAAAGCTGGAGGCTGATTTTGTGTTTGCGATTGCAAGAGATGCGGATCATCGCCCTGGATTGGTATATCGTCTGGAATAGGTTTTTTATTTATATTTTCAAAAAAAAAAAAGAAGAAGAAATAGTTTCGAGATTATCGAAAGGAAAGTTTTCAATTTTTTAATGCTGAGAAATATTTTAACGGCGCATTGAGTGAAAACAAGCGCGCACAGAGCAACTTTGCAATATTTTTAAACGAACAAACCTTGGATTTCAAAATAAAAGCTTTGATGTAACAAATGTCTCAATTTCTTTGCAAAAAAAGAGAAAAAAAACAAACTGGTAAAGTGTCGTTATGTTGGAAAGGAATTATATATTGTGAACTATTGAAAGATAAATATATTTGAGCACATAACTTTCTTTTCAGCATAAATCATGCCAAGGCTTTTCAAAATATTTGTTTCTTAGAATAGGCTTCATCCATTTTTGCTTTTTGACAAAATGATAACTTTTGCATATAACTTTTGATAGCAGTCTAATGAGGTTTAAAAATTTTGCTCAACATGTTTTTTATAAACAAAAAGAAGAAAAAGAAACCAAAATTTAAAGCCATTTCTCCCAGTTGGTTGCTCTTTTTAATACTTACTGCCAGATGAACTAAGTTTAACTTATCTTACCTTTCTCGATTCTGCTCTCATTTATGAATAGGACGGAATAATATTTGGACGATTTAATTTAAATTCAACTAAAAAAACACTATTTGTAATAATTTGTAATTATTTGGAGGACCTTAAGATCACAGTGTAGATAAGACATAAGACGGAATTTTAACTAGCAGGTCTATTCTGATATTCGGTTCAAATGATCATTTTATTCAATTTTGCTTCAAATTAGCCAAAGTCTTTCCGATATTTATATTTGAAATTGTCAAGAAAGCTAACTGCCGTATTTATAGAAAAATTTACAGGATAAGAAGTAAGCTAACACACCTCTAAGAGACACATTTTGTATGACATATCTGTCACAGGTTTGCTTGTCTATTCATCCTCTAAAATTTATCTACGTATCAAAATCTGTAATTTTAAATTTTGTTTCGATTGTCATTGATTTGGTTTTTATCTGGCACCAGTTGTTCTAATCTATACTCTATACATATAATAAAAACGTAACAGTTTGTTTGTTTATGCACGCTAATCTCAGAAACGGCTTATCCTATCTAGATGGGGTTTTCAGTAATATATTGTGGTAAACTCCACTTAACATTAAGTTTTTATTTCATGTCAATCGGTTGATAAATAAAAAAGTTATGCCAATTCTTGCGGACGAAGTCGCTGGCACACCTAGTAGTAGAATATAATTCTGCGTTTAGCAGAACATTGCTGTATATTTAGGGCCAATTCTTGCGGACGAAGTCGCTGGCACACCTAGTAGTAGAATATAATTCTGCGTTTAGCAGAACATTGCTGTATATTTAGGGCGGAGGAGGAGACTCGGTCGCTATTTTACTGTCAGTTGATTGAATTCGTTTCAAGATATTGTGTGATGGGTTGAAAAAATCGATTTTTTTTTGTTACTTTTTTCGAATGAAAATATGCCCTTTAAGACCGAAATTTAAAATATTTCCAAAGTTATACAGCAAAACAAGAGAGCGCCGGAAAAGAGTGTATAAAAGTGTGTTGACAATGCACGGATTTTTAAGGGGGAGAAAACTGCAGAAGCCAACTTACGCAGGGCTCTTAAAAGTGCTACAAATGACGATTTTGAGGAAACAGAAGGATTGCTGACTTAATAATTTCAGTATTATTTGTTGTCAAAACTTTAAAGACGTTTCTCTCGAAACTATGTTTTTTAAGTTCTGGAAAGCAGTGAGTCGAAACTATTCAACCGGTTTGGCTAAAAATTTAACCATTTACTATACATATACATAGCTAAATACCTAACCTTTAAAACATTTCATTTTTTAACAATAAATTAATTTTAGATTCTCGTTACGTTTTAATATGGGGCACCACAGCGTATACTTAACCAAAATAAAATTTGAAATACAAATTACAATGGTAAATAAGTTTGTTTCGAATTGAGGTTATTAAGTTTGTCTCTTGATAAATTAAAATATAAATATAGTCAGTAATCGAACAGCTGCTAACCAATCAATGACGTTAGAACTGATTATGGCAGTCATAAGCGAACCAATAGCGCGAGCAGCAGCGCTCCGTCAATGAAAAAGATTCCATCGAAATGAAAATGTTTGGCATTTAGCGTCCAATGAACTTGTTACATAAATTAAAGATTGTCACAGTGCCTTTATTAAAATCAATCGCAACTGGTTTCTTTTGGGAAGAAATGGTTTGAAGAAAGCATGCATCAATTTATGTTAAATTCTGTTGATTTTAAGAAATGGTTACAGGCATTTTTGGTTTTTAATAAACCTTCTTTATGGTTAACGTTTTCTGCATTAAAAGAGTTAAATTGTAAGTGTATTTATTTATAGTTTTTTTATCATTTAAATCAGCTAACTGAAAGCTTTCGTTGTATTACAATAATTTAAAATAAAATTGGATATTTGTTTCCGTATTCGGTTTGCGTTCCTCAATCATTTGTGATATTGAATAACTGTTGGAGAGTTGTAATAGGTACACAAACGATGGGTTTTGACTTAGTTCAACTTAGCAAATGTCTTCATATTATGCTGATTAGCAGCAGTTCATATCTGAAGTCGGTGTATCAATGAGCCAAATCGACAAGATTATCGCCCCGAAGATTGTTTTATTGCCGGCGCGGCGTAGCTTCGGTCCTATGGGAATCGAATTGAGTAAATTAAGTAAAGTAATTTCCAAATTTCCGTTCGAGTGGGAAAATGGGGGTGAAATATAATCTCTGTTACTCAGGGACCGTTAAGCACTTTAAGGGTGAAAGAATTTTTGAAATCGGTCCAGTATTTTTCAGGGTCCCGGTTATGTTCCCGTTCCACGTTCCGGGAACAAAATTTAACCTTTGTCATTCCTCAGGCACTAGAACATTTCTGTTTAAAATTTAATTCAAGGGGGCTCAGTAGTTTTGAAATTAAATAGAAGCAAACAAACAAAAAGTGGTATCCGTGGCGTGATGGTTACCATGTCCGCCTGTTAACCCAGTGGTTCGAGTCCCAACATAGGCAAAAATGTTTTTCAACGGATATCGCCTTTTGCGAGGAAATGGCAAGTCTTCCGTTAGTAATTCATTGCCATGAAAAGCGCTTTCTCGATTAGCCGTTTCGGAACCGCAGAAAATTGAATGTCCCCTCCATTTCCTCCCAGGGCAATGGTTGTGAGATATGTGCTAGGCCGCGGGGCTGCTCGCTCTGTTGCGCCACCCTATTAAATTTTTAAAAGTCCGCCATTTTTTTTTTAATATGTATATTATTGGTTCATTCATTAGAATAAGGTCTACACAAAAATCATCTCTTTGTTTGTTTTTTATTTGAGATGACTACGGAAGGTTGTGTGCTTCCCCGAAACAGCTCACTATTCTTTAGAGGACTCCACTTGGACATAACAAATTGTAAATAAATTAAAGTAGAATTAAGTAAAAAAAATTTTTTTGTATTATTTAAAGTACTAAAATAAACATGTAAAAGTTACAAAACGATCGCATAGGTATTATTTTCTTGTTAAAAAGGGTCGCGAAAAACGTAAAAATTTCGGCCGTCACCCCACCTTAAGCGCGAATTTTACACTAAAAAAAAAGAGGAAATAATGAAACAAAATTGTACCCTGTACGTGGTGCAGACGATCTATTAAATAAGACTCTTTCTTTGATTTCCTCAGAAAAATATAAATGGGGGTTGACACTTGACAGAGTCAACTTTCAGTATAACCTACTCTGTGCTAAAGGTACTTCATTATCTATAGGCAGCTAAAATATGTTGTGCAAGTAGTGTAATGACGTGTGCCTAAAATTCGAATCCCATCAGAAACAAGACATTTTTGGTGTCGCCTTTCGTTAGAAATTGGCAAAAAATTTCTTTCAAATAGTTTAATATACAAACCAAGACAAAAGAAAAACCTCTTGTTATCAAAAAGGTATAATACTTATTTGTAGGTGTTGCCGTTGTTTTTATTTACATTCAAATGAATGCCCTTAAATCTTTAGCAGCCCGTCACCTTTTCCGTCAGAGAATAAAGTAAAATACCTTGCGAGAGACAATAACCGCCAAAATAAAAAAAACTTTTAATTATCTCGAAAAAAAACTTTTAATTATCTCGATTCCTACAAAGCTTATCGTGTTTACAAATATACCGCCTTACACTCGATGCCTTGCGTGACTTTATGATAAAATGTATTAATTTTGAAGAAAAAAATTGACAATCGCTACAACTAATTTTACAAAATATTTTTTGCAAAAAATTGTCTTAGCTACAAATTATTGCGGTTTGAGTTATTGAAAAATGTTTTAAAGCACCATAAGTGGCGATCATATTAATGAGTACTTTTGACAGTTTTTTTATGAAGACCATGGAAAGCCCTATACCAAATTCCTTTTTCCCAAGTTAAACTAATTTTTTTTGTATGATATGACTGGTTGTGGGTGATAGAGAGCTTTTACAAAACTAAGAAAAGATTTGCTCTCCGATAGTTTCTGATAAACGCGTTCATGGTTCTTTGTTTTGTTTTTAAAATTTATGTTTGAATGTGGAAACGTCACTATTGACACCGATTCTACGAAACAATTTTTAAGAATATGGAATCCAAAAGCATATCTTTCAAATTGTAATGAAAATCACTAGTTGCAGGGAACTAAAAGTCGTTTAAATGCACATCACTTTTTTTACAATTCAATTTTGGTAAACAAAAACAAAAATTACTTATCATTACCATTACCTTGTAATATACGTTTCAGCTGTAACTTTTATTGTTAAACTCTCTGTGCTTGAACATAGGAGGTCTTTAAATAAAAGTTAGCAATAAGCCGCTCCCAAACATTCTTTCCGGAAAAACAAAATTAGCTTGATTACGCATGACTTATAATTTAGCAGAAAACTACAAAAAACATTATAGCAATCTATTAGAAGAGAAATGAAAAGAAAAAAGTACTTTTAAAGCCCAACTCCTTAATATGACAATAAATTCATGAGAGTATATGAAATTTTGAGTGCAATTTTATATGCCATTCTACTTTTTAAAAACAAATCAAATAACTTTCGAAACCAATTAATCAAAAATGTTTGGAAATCAAAAATTATTGTAATTAATTTCAATATTTACCCATCCGGTCTTAGTTTGTGCTGAGAAGTAACCCATGGAATCAATTCAATAGTTCAATGATTTGCGTTTTGTTTTGTATTTGTGTGTTTAGGTTTAGGTTTATAAGTTTTATAATGTAAATTATATTATTTTCGAAACTTTTCTTAACATGCGTTTAATAATAAAATCATATAATGTTTAATAAAAAGAGAGTATACGAGTAAATGTAAGTTGTAACTTGTTAATTTGTACAGCTCAAAAGGGATACGTTTGGAATTGGATTGTTAACTTTAATTGATTATTTTGATTTGACCAATTTCCCAACTGCTTTTGTGTGGAGATAGTGTGTTTAATTTGTTATTATTTTAATTTGTTAAAATTATTATTATTATTTTTGTGAGTATGTCAGTGCTGGTTTAGTGTAATGTTTTAAGTTAATTTTTATTAGGTATTCGATTTGTTTGGTTCATGGATTTTTTATTCTTTGGGTAGCATAACAATAAATAATTTTAACAATGGGAATAAATAATAATAATAATACATTTCGAAACATTTGTTTTTTAATCTCTCAATCTTATAAAATATATTTTAATAATTGCTTTGTTTTTTTACTACACATTGTATTTATCTGTTTTTTTTTCTTCTTTTTTGTACTACTTTTTATGATTTTTTGTTCAAATAAAATGAGTGAGAGATACACATACACAGAGTCATACATGTTCGTATTGGGAATGTCATTATTTTTGTTCTATTTAAGTTCTGTATTTTCCGATTTCTGATAAGACTATAAATACTAATGCACTAAAAAAATAAATGCAGTCAATTTCAAACCAAAGTCACAAAGTCCACTGTACTTCGGCACACTCACAAAGGAGATCGAGATTCTTTGACAATTTTCATTCGTACCAGGAAAAATAAAAAAAAAATTTCCGACAAAATACTTTTCTTAAAACTAATGGATGGATGCATATATGTTGGTTAACTTGTTTATCATTGGCCCCTTTTTATATATATGTAATATAATAAATAATTTCCAACAACTGAAGACTTTTTATAAATCGTATGAATTTTTTTCAAGGTGTTCATTCAAAACAATTCAAATGCTTTAAAAGAAAGTATCAAAAACACTATTCGAATCCACCCATTTATAGAAATCGAGGTCACAAATATTATCCTTCCAAAGCTAGTGCTGCTTTGTGTTGGTTCTTCAAATCTGAATCATTTTTATCATTATGGTCCCTATTATGAGTAGCGAATCGAACGTTCGATTGGAAGCGAACGTTTTTGCGAGCTTCTTTTATAGCGGATTATAGCTTGTAGAAACAAAAAATTTGTAGAAAACTTTTTTTTTCGACGTTTAAGGTATGTCAAATAAGAGAATGAACGAAGTTTAATGATAATAATCCAATAAATGAGTTTCTCTAAAACATTCGCTTCCAGTCGAACGTTCGATTCGCTACTCATAATAGGGACCTATAACTATACTCTGAACAAGAAAATAGACACTCCAGGCCTTGAGGGCAAGCTTTTAAAACATTATTCCATTCGAAGAAGCCCATTGAAAAAGTTGTTGGCCCGCCCATAAATTGGCGATTGAAATTTAAAGAGGTTTTCTTGCAGCCAACCCGATCCATACTTAGAAATATTTCTGAAATACATAACTACAACCAGCCTGGTGGTGAAAATAAATAATGTTTTTCCACGGGGATCGCCTGTCATGGGGAATTGGCAAATCCTCAGATTATGAATTCATTGATATGAAAAGAGCTTTCTCGTTTCTCGATTAGTCGTTCGGAATCGGCAAAAAATTGTAGGTCTCCTCCATTCCCTCACAAGACAAGGTTGTGAGAAATGTGCTAGGACTCAGGGCTCCTCGCTCTGTTGCGCCACATACATATATGTAAAGTGCCTGGCACATGGCTGGCTGTGATTGGCTTTTTGCTTTAACCGTAAATCAATGAGGCAACTCTTGTTTGGTTATTCGAGAGGGTTTTGTTGATGGGGTTTTGACTTAATAGCTTTAAAAAAAAGCTCGTAAAGATGTGTGGTAGCTGTAGTGGAATGAATTTCTTTGTTTTGATGTTTTGCATTTGTTTAGGTGTAAAATTCTTATTAAGGCTCTCCCAAACTATAAAGATTTTGTAGTTGCGACAGCTACAAATTCAGCTGTAAAATTGTGTTTAATTTAGCTATTTATGAGAGTGTCTACACTGACGCAACCAGAACAACACCAGGTTAAAGCATTTAAAGTTGTTTCGGCAACAGAAATGCTGTCAACAGCTATTCTCGGTAGTGGGCGGTGGGTTTGTAAGTTCTGTTTTCTTTCATTATATTTAATTTGGTAGATTCTCTACTTTTTTAGAAATTAAATTATTTAACCTACTTTCTTCCCATAAAAAATGCAGTTGTCCAGAGATTTTGATCCTCCGACCATTATGACTACATTTGCCACATCGCGTACTTAGTATAAATGATCTTACTTTTCAATTATTAAGATTTTGTTTTGATATATAATTTTTCATTCGTTTTCAATCGTTCAAGAAGTTGGGTTACAGAACCCTAAGCCGACATAATTGTTGATTTAGGCAAATGAATACTATTCCTTTGTTTTAATTGTTAAATTATTTTATGAAGTTATAATTAAATATTTAGTTCCGTACTACATCAACTTGTGTCGTTATTGAGCTATTGGACTAATCAAAACCATATTAATTTCAAGCTAAAAAAAACTGAAACTTACAAATCAACAATTAAGATGGAAGACCTCAAGGTTAAATTCTGTTTGTTTTCCGAAACTTGGGAAAACAAAACTACGGTTCAAGTGAAAACCATTCAAATTTTGGGCCAAGAAGAAATTTTTTCTTTTCCAATTGAGAATCAACCAATCCAAAAGCATATTGAATTGGCGAAGCTGTCTATAATCAAAGGAGCAGTGAAGAGCCTACACTAAAGAAAGAGTTGCAAAGTTCATACTTGGATGAAGAAGGTAATGTAGTCTTTGGTGGTTATTATTTAGAGGCAATACATTTTTCCCCCCAACCCACTTCCAATACCCCTTTACCAAATATTGAAAATGATGCTAGAAAAATTTTCAAGTAAAAATCAAAATGTAAAGTCATGGTTAAATTTATTTATGTTCGAATGTCATAGATTAAAATTACATGAGGAACAATTCCCCAAAGCTTTAAAAATAAACTTGGAAGGACCTGCTTTAGACTGGTTCTCATCTTTGTATAAAACGTGTTCTATGGATAAACCTTGGGATTATTGGGAGACATCTTTCCTAAATACATTTGGAGAGAAATCATGGAGTGAAATTGAGTACGCTTATTTTTTTCGTTGGTTAAATGGTCCATTTGTTGCTTTAAAAAAGATAAATCTTCTTATTGATGTCGATCCAGACCTGAGCATAAGTTCTCAAATCAATTTTATTATTTTAGCTTTACCGAAGTTTGTAAGATCGCGTTTAAATAAGAAAGAATTAGTAACGATCGAACATCTTATGTCTACCTTGCGACAGCTCGATCCTATATCAAACAATGAAGCCTTGCGCAAACCAACGCGGTGAGTGCGTGCGATGCGATTGCGTTAAGTCAAATCCCTATGCATTAAGTCAAACGTCCATAAGATTACATAGGGATTTGACTTAACGCAATCGCATCGCACGCACTCACCGCATTGGTTTGCGCAAGGCTTAATACGCCCAAATATGAATTTGAAATAAATAGACAAAAACGAAACTTCGTACCTTGTCAAATCTGTGAGAAAGCTGGCTACGCGAATAGATTATATGCACCATTTGCCAACTCTTACGAAAAAGATAGATCTACAGAACATAGAGAATACTTGTGTATGCAGACAATTTTATTGTAATATCACATAAAGTATACTTTGTAGCAAAGAATTTAATGAATGTCGACCGTAAGACGCGATCTTCCAATTTGTTTTTCTTTCAGACTTCAACTTTCCAAAAAAAAAAATCAAGTCTTCGCAAAAATTAGGTCTGTTTAAAACTAGCGAGAACTATCAAAAAAGTAGTCTTGTTGACCATTCAAAATGTTTAACCTTAAACATTAAATTCAATTTCAGATTTGAATTAAACGACTTATAATCCATGAGAAATATTGTAATCAAAATTATGCTTTTGACATCTCCCCAATACCAAAGCCCCAAATCTCCCATTTGATGTGCGTCTTTTTCCTTTGCGATACACCAGAGAATTTAGCAACAAAAACTAGCTTCAACCAACAAATACGTGCCTTGACAAGACAAAATTACATTACCCCATTTCACACATGCAAGGATTGTAATTTTTCGTACCCCCAGAACCGAAATAGGGAAATTAGCTTTGTGTTGTCGATTACTGGATAAAGTTTACTATGGCGTATGCATAACTTTTTATGTTCAGTTCAAATAGATCTTATTTTTTAAATTTCTGTTGATAGATGAAAAGTTCATGGTAAAAAATTATTTAAGGATATCAAGGAATGAACTCGGAAGTTTTGTTTTTTATTCCTAATCGTTACATGTTTGAAAAAAGAGATAAAAATTTGGTATTTTTGGAGTTCGAAACTAGAAAATGTCAGCATTTGCTTGACGTGAAAATTTTATTTCATGGACAAAATAAAACGAATCCAACATTGAATTGTTGTTGTCGCCGAAGGAAGAATGAATTTATCGAATTAGTAGTAAGTTCTAAAGTAATTGTAAGCTGTTATTTTCGTATTCAAAGGAGAGTTCTTGAAAACCTAGTCGAAGACAATATCATACGACGACAAAGTTCCGAAAGGAACAAGGAAATGTTGAAGGCAGGACTTAAATCTCTTAGTACCAAGAAATAACTCAAGCTCAGCATTTGTGTGACACTAATAAATCGAAAACCAGGAAACTTGCTGACACATTTTTTGAAGTCACCAGTGCAAACACCCCGCGGATTACGAGTGTACAAGTTATTTCTATTACGGTACAACAGACAGATTGTAATTCGCAAGTGATATTTGTAGGAAAAGAAGAACAATTCATCGTATTAAGATCAACATAACACCGTCAGTAAAGGATGGGATAAATCACATTAGTAAAACTATAATCAAATATAAAAAGAGTTGCTACACAGTTGTTTCCAGATAAATCTAGAAAATAAAAGAACTTGGCTTAATGATAGAACCATTTGTATGAAGGATCAGTTAAGATAACAAGAAACCATGGGCACTAACATTGTGTCGGAGAAGTCTCGAGTTTGCCATGACTTCTTTGACGAGAATCATATGAACTCAACTACTGAGGCGAATATTTAATTCCACAGAGAGTCTAAATTCAAATAAATTTTTACCAAGATCTTACAATATTTGACAACCGACCAATGATTTGATATGACATATATGAGATACAATGCACTAATGTTATGTCAGGAAAGGGTTACCTTAGCAATAGAGATGTTTTCTTTTCGTTTTCTAATCAAACAAAAAAGCATTGAGTATAAATTGTTTCTGTAAATGTCAGTTTTTAATTTGAGGTAATCTTGAGATTGTTAGTTAGTCTGTTATAGTCTCGGAAAAGACAGAACTTAAAACTATTTTAGTTTTAAAAATCTCTTTGTGAAGTAATGTCTTTAGAAAGCAATCATTTCAAAGCTTAAAATAATAATTTAAAAATGTTAAAAACAAAAAATTATAGCGAAAAGCTCGCTTTAAGTTCAATTCCTCAGGCGCACGCCAAAAAGCAACAATTTATATAACTTTGAGAAAAATTTTTTAAAAATCAAACTCGTAAAAGAAATTACAATAATTATTTAAATGCGAAATTGATCTCGACAAGAATGTGTGAGAAGAGGAAAGAATTTAACAAATAAAAACAACAACAACTTCACCTTATAATGTTAATACTATTGGCGCGTGTATTTATATTGTTTTTTGTTTTTTTTTTCTGATTGATATTTAATCTGTGTTGATTGTGTTTTAGGTTATTTTTTGTTCTTTTTGGTTTAGTTTTTCTAACTACTATTTATTTATGATCGTGTATCCAGATGACGTTTGTATAATATGTATACTAGCCGGTCGGCCATTTGATAGTAAAGCCTCTTTCTCATCACTAGAATCACAAGAGTCTTCGAGTTGACTTATCAATCGAGCACCCGCACTTGATCGTAGTTCGGGTGATTGCTTGGCGGGCGATGAGGTCTTTTTCCGACGAATTGCCGCCACCATCGAAGAATTGGTGAAACTGGTTAGTATCTCTTCAGTTGATTTTGTCGATAGTGGGGGCTTTCGTATTTTTGGCGAAGCATTGGGCGATGAATTTTTAGATGAAGATAGGGATTTCTTCGGCGAGTCGGGTTCTTCTTCGATACTAGATGTCTTGCTACCGGGACTATATTTCCAGCCCCAAGTCTTCCACCGTAGTGGATTTATAAGACTACTATCGCCACCACCGCTGCCGCTGACGATGCCTTTCTTTGTACCATCTCGGTTATGTTGGTTTGTCACGTTAGTGGGGTCACTGTTGCCATCTAATTGCATCATAGGGTCAAAATTGTTGTTGTCGAATGTACGATATTGATCGACATTAGGCTGATGGGGTAGACTAGCCAAAAATTCCATGTCCAAATCGTCTAACAAAATTTTTACACACGACATAATATACACATGGAGATTTTATTATGATAGAAATAAGTGTATTTTGGTTTATAATTAGTTTAATTTTCTTCAAACAAATAAAGATAAATGTAGGAAGTAGAAGATATATAGACAAGGCTTAAAAGTAGTAGTAGGTACATTTATATTAAAAATAAAACAAATCGGAAATTAGGGTTTGTGGCTGGTCGTGGTAGTGGTGGTGATGGTTGGAGGTGACAGAAGAAATAAAATTTCAATACAAACAGCTGTGAGTTATAACTATGTATATATATCATACATATATATTTTTCTTTTGTTTCACAAAATCGAATTCGTATAATGGAAGGGAACGTCAGTAAATACTGAGTTATGTACACATTTTAATTACTAATACAATAATTCTTCTCTTTCTTATGTACTATATCGTCTTCACTTAGTTATTTTGAATGGTATATGGTCGAGAATTCGTTTAGTTAAAAAGTGAAAGCAGTTAGGATATTTAATTTAACGGTTGAAAAAGGAAAATCCAAAAACAAAAAATATTCGTGGTGTGTGCTTTTAAATGATACAAAAAAATTCAAATAAATGTAGGTAATGAATAAACATGCAGCTAATGAAAAATATATTAAAGCGTCTAAAACTAGAGGGGATTTGCTTCATGCACAGAGAAAACTTTTCTATACACTAATTACACCTAATTGTCGTTGGATTACTCGTAAAGATAAACACCAATTTATAAACAAGAGGGTGAATGATATCTTCAATGTATTTTTGTTTTTCGAAAAGCTGAGAAGAATAATTTTGTTCTGTTTTGTTTGTCTGATAGGAAACTATGGTTTTAAATGTCTAGTGCTCTGAACCTAGTATTTAATAGACCAAACTGTAGAAAGTATTTTCTTTCTTTTAAAATGAAAAAAGTATATGTATATATATAACAGTTTACTAAAGTTTAATGCTGAGATAGAAAACAAAGCTACTAAACTCACCTGGTAATTTCTTCGTACGAAATGATGCGTTTGTTATCATTGATTTTGACACTATGGGGGCCGTGTTTGTTGCTGGAGTCATTGCTACACTAAGACCCATTGGACCATCACTGGGTTGACCTTTAGATAAAAAAAAGAGAGTGATTTTGTAGTAAAAAAGGTTGGACGTAAGTATAAAGAAATATTATTCCAAATATAAAGCCTCCGAAGAACTTTCGAAATCCTTCTAAGTTTGAAAAGAGGAAGCCGCTCGAGTTTTTTACTCTTATTTTTACAGTCCGAGAAATAAACTTTATTATAAAGTTAAATTTAATAACTTCTCTAACTAACTAACAAACTAACTATGAAAAGATATAGTATAGAACACCTATGCATATCGATTATCTACTCTTTGTTGAAGACAAACTCATCATAACCGAAGAGCCTACATCCCTGTTACAAGCACTTAACGTATTGTAAAGTTCACTGAGCTCGAAAAATAGAACTTTGATTTCAACTTTTTATCTGCCTTTAATTATACCTACCACTTTGATTCGTTATACAATTCAATTACACAGTTTGTCTTTTATAAATCCAATCTTTACACCATCACTTTACAATAAAAAATAACTCTCTGGTTGCATCAGCGGCCTAACCGATTATTGAACTATGAAGACAATACGAGAACCTTCCAGCAGTTTCAAGGAGTCTGTATTCCATCTCCTCTCCAATTATTATATGTGTACTGTGTATCTATTGGTCTTCGCACTGTCTCCTCAGTTATATTTTTGTGCGCACAAGACGTTGCTTGTGAGTCAGTGTTCACAAGCAACTTCTTCCATTGGATGTACATTACAGTATAGTTAGACGTTTAAGGTGGGAGTGGGTATCGTATTTGTCCAAAAAAAAAACACTCCTATTTCAGAAATTTGTTTAAATGGAAATGTGTGGAAATGTGAAAAGTTTAAATATATGAGATCTAGATTAGATAATATTCGAAAGAAAAATTCTCCGAATATTCTTTGGTCCCGTATGCGAAGGCAATGTGTGGAGAAGAAGATACATCAACGAGCTGTATAAGCTGTACCGCGACATGGGCATAGCCAGAAAAGTACGTATCGCGAGGCTACGATAGTTGGGCCATGTAGAGTGGATGGACACAAACGCGCCGGCTCGACGGTTTTCGAAAGCACATTGCAGAGAAATCGCGGAAGGGGAAGACCTCGTCTTAGGTGGCGCAATCAATTGCATGAAGACTTCAACCGACTCAGAGTGCAAAACTGGAGAGAGCT
Organism: Melanostoma scalare; assembly: GCA_949752695.1. Taxonomy (NCBI): domain Eukaryota; kingdom Metazoa; phylum Arthropoda; class Insecta; order Diptera; family Syrphidae; genus Melanostoma; species Melanostoma scalare. The sequence continues at coordinate 21,847,205 of OX456984.1, read as the reverse complement.
CGCCGAAATCGAAGTCGTTACAGAAGGATGTTGGTTGAGGCCCAGGTTCACCCCGAACTGTAATGCCCACCTAAGTAAGTAAGTAAGTAAGATTAGATAATATAATGGGTTTGGTTTATGCAGCTCTGGGCACTAAATTGTCTTTTTGAAGCATATTGTGTCAAATATGCGATCTAAGATCAATATTAAACTAACTTCAATTCAATGTTGGACAATGTAATCTTGAAAGAAATAAATACATATTTTCATGATCTAAGGAGAGACCCAGAGCCCAGATTCCGCAACTTTTCAGACGATCATCGTTCAATCGTCTATCGTAGATTGCGTCGTCAAAAGATTGTTTCATATAATCTTGCTTTCAGTGGTTGGTGGAAAACAATTTTACTATCGTCCTACAAATTTTGGCAACTTTTTCAGGGTCTTAAACACGTTTTTTAAGGGCCTAAAATTCACACGTTAGTCGTCTAAAACGTTACAGAATCCGGCCCCAGGCAACAACGCCGAAAAGGCAATATCACAACTTTCAGACACAATCACAAAGAACAAAAAGGCCAAAACGCTGCTGGTACAAACAAATGCAACTACATCAGTACTTCTTTTACCGCAGACACAGACCAATGCAAGACCGGAACTCCTGTCGACGCTTTTTGAGGTTAACGTGGTGTATCCCACACAAGGACCACTAGTGTGGAGCAGAAAAGTGGAATAGCTATGATCCCTACGAGAACACGATGCTTTTAAAGCCGTAAAAAGAGAAGGAAAAGTGCCAACCTATCTAGATAATTTTTAAGATCATGTCAACATATAATTGAGTTACCCAGTCTCATAAAGACTGAACATCATTTCATAATCTTTTTCGCAAAAAACAAAAATAATTTCTTTTCTACTCACCTGAAGGGTTGGCTTGAAGTGAGTTTTTAACAGCACTTGTTACCAGCACCACGTCGGAATACATCTCGAAACATCCTCTGTTGTGTATATCGTCTAAAGTCTGAATAGCAATTGTTCCGAATCCATTGAACATGGCGAAGTAAATTGCGTGCACTAGCTCCACCAAAAAGTTTGACGATAATGGAATCCGTGGAGGTGGTCTCGGAACGAGCACACTTGTTGGATCCGATCCATATGATGTTCGATGGGCATGACCGGGTTTTGTGAAACCCTGATTAACTATTTGTGACGCCATTCGGCATAAATGTAGCAAAGTGTTCTTCTGTGTCAAGCTTAGCTGATGATTATAGCAAAACAAAAGTGCAGACATCACTTTCATTCGACTTTGGGCGTTGATCGATTCAATCTGTGAGAACGGGCCCCACTTGATTTCACGATTGCAATTGTCTTCCCATCGTCGAAGATCGGTAATGGGAAGACTTTTCTCCTATTTAAGAAAAAAAATTTAATTTCTCTAATGTTCAACATTTGTTATTCATTTAAACTTACTTCATGATAAATGGATGCTTGCGCAAGAACCGGCAAACGGAATGAGACAACTTTTGGATTGCCATCTTCAGCGGTGATTTCAGCATTGTAAATACATATCAGTAGAGTTTCCACACTGCGACAGCCTTTTTTGTCACCCATCGAGACAGAATTAAGATACACGTAAATAAGAACAGGAATAAATTGCATTGGGAATTTTCTCAGTCCATCCTCTTTAGATCGATAAAAACTTAGGAATTGGTTGCAAATACCGTGAATTAACTAAACAAAAATTTTATGCTTTATGTCTTTCTACCAATATTTGAAAAACAAATTACCTCTGGATACTTCAGCCTTTCATTGAATATTGTATATATTGCTTCAGCTATTTCCTGATTGTTCTCGTGCAAACTTGCAAAGGGTTGTAATTCGGATGGCTGCAGACTCTCGTATTCAGCCAACCAATCTTGAACTATTGCCTCTGCCATGATGCACTTTACAATCTAATATACACCTACTAAACCATAAACTCATTAATCATTGATAGTTTTTTCTGCAAAAGTTAAAAAAAAATCAAGGTGACAAATATACAAAATAGTGTAGAATGAGGTAATCACTGGCATAAGCCACAATGGGAAAACTATTGTTCTGAATTACGCATATATGCAATACGAACTTAGCGATTAAGGGGAGTTAGTGATTGTATCTGCTTCGGCTTTTCACCCCGGAATCGACCTTTAGCACTTTTTAATTAAATTGAGCGATATTTTACTTTAGCCTTGAATAAGGGCCTCTGTTGGTTGGCCTTTGAGCTATCAGTCTTGTATGTTCCACTTTTTTCTATTGCCTGATTTACTATTATCGAACAGATAGTGCGTTACTATTTATAATTATTATTGCACTTTTGATATTGAAAATTCGATTGGTTATTGTTTTAATAAACTTTAGAAGCAATAATTGCATAATTATGGAATTTAAAACGAGATCGTATACATACCATAGAAAATAAAATTAATGTTGATGTTTTGACGTAACTTCTTTGACTGGAGTGCAAAATTGATTTTGTCTAGAGTTCGAAGATTCGAGTAGCCGGATGTGTTCAATAGACTTTAAAATTTTGAAAAATTTGCAGGGCGAAGAATAAATGTTACGTCGTTTTCAAACGTTCTTTTTTTGTCATTATAGTTCGAGATTTGACGTCCAGTTTTCAGCTGTTCCAAAAATCTCAAATAGTAGGCATATGGGCATATCAATTTTATTTCCATGTGATAGTTTTTAAAGTCAAAGACACAGCTTTTTGGCTTTGATAAAAGAATAAAAAGTAAGCAGTAAATTGATATTTGATCTGAACTATTTGATCCTGCCTTCATCTTTGTGTAATGCTGCCATGTTGATTTTATTGCTACAAAATTTATATAGTGGCTATAGACAACAGTGAGAATGAAAGTAAGTTTAAGGCCTTGGCCAAACCAACGCGGTGAGTGCGTGCGATGCGATTGCGTTAAGTCAAGCGTCTATGTAATCTTATGGATGTTTGACTTAATGCATAGGGATTTGACTTAACGCAATCGCATCGCACGCACTCACCGCGTTGGTTTGCACAAGGCTTAACGGTTCTCCCAAACCAAAGCGTTAGAAATACTGCCGTCATCATTTTCGTTGTTATGACAATATGTACAAATGTATGCAAACGCTTATTTATTTGTTGCGTTGGTTTGTATATCGTCATATGTCGCTGTACAATTTAATTTTGACACCTGCAATTGCCACTGCCGCGACTGCAAAAACGCTTTGGTTCCTAACACAATATATTTTGATCACTACTGTACTTTAAGAAAAGACAATTTTCTGAACGTCAAAAATATTTTCCAAACTCTTCCTTTTTTTTGACATATACTAACGTCATTATTGACAGTTGTTTCTTCACCTTCCTCAGTCGTAACAAAATTTTTTGGGATTTAACAATTTTCTGTCCAAAAATGTCGGCCCTTATCCGATTAAATAATCGTGCTGTCTTGCGAAATATCATCGCTCAAACGCGTACCATCAAGACATCCCCAAAAAATCGCGAGACCGCTGCTGTCTCCCCAACCCTGAACCAAGCCAAAGAAGACAGCGCCACCAAAAACAAAAATTGGGTTAGCTGGGGATTTGACCACAATGATGAGGCACATGATAGAAGTAGCACCAAATTCTCATTCTTCTGCTCCGTAACACTGTGTATTGTTTGGGGTTCATTTTTCTGGGCCTATGCACCAGACAGCAGATACCGTGATTGGGCCCAACGCGAGGGTTTTCTTGAGTTGCGTCGTCGCGAGATGGCTGGTTTGGATTTGGTCAGTCCTAACTACATTGACCCAAGTTCTATGAATCTACCATCAGACGAAGAATTGGGAAATACAGAAATTATTATTTAACAATGTTGCCTTTATCATGTGGATGCTGCCGATTGCCGATTGTTGCTTTTTCCTCCATCAACTAGGTGATTTGTGTGTTATGTAATTGAATTATAATTTAACGAAAAAACCGAACAATACATATTGTACTGCTGGATTTGTTAATAAAAGTGCAGCTTATGGTATCAAAACGAATCCAAATGGTATTTTATTTTAGTTGTCGAAAGTTTTAGTTGAATGAAAATGTAAACAATTTTCGTGGGCCATTGGATATCAGCAGTACTAAGCAAGGGCGTAGGCAGGGGGGGGCAGGGGGGGGCACTTGCCCCCCCCCTGATCAACCGAGGAAGTTGATGAAAATCGATAAAAATGAATCAAAATATTTTTGAAAGCGGGAAATTTAAAAGGTTGAATTACTTCACGTCAACCAAGACAATGTTGACTATTTTTAAGGGTCGGGTGCAACCAATCTCAGTGCAACCCATACCATCGCACCCAATCTCATCGCACATAGTCTCACGGACACAACATCTTTTTCGCAGATAATCTCACGGACATTTCATCTTTTTACCGTTATAAATAAGTTGTAACTTTGTTTTCATTAATGCTTTTTCTTAATGCACATATACAGACTCATTGTCATTGCTTCAAACCGAATGCAACATGTTCTTTCTCTTTGCTGTCATAGGAAAAGCAATGACAATGAGTCTGTATATGTGCATTAAGAAAAAGCATTAATGAAAACAAAGTTACCAGAGTATATCTTATAATGAGTAATGACACTCTCCACGTGTTTCTTATCAGTTCGTCCGGGTGCGCCTTTAAAACTACGTTATGAAAAAATGTAAACATATTTCAGTGTATGCCTAATTACATTTTAATATGACCAGCTGCTATTAAATAAGTATCTCAAAAGTAGAAAAAATAATTTCTGAACTTCGCTAATTGCGTTGTTTATGTATTTCTTAGAAGACCAGATTAAAGATAAAATCATATTAATCATACCTACCATTGAAAAACTCATTAAAAAACATGTAACCCAAAGAAAAAACCCGAACATAATAAAACAATTGAGTGTCATAAAAAAAATTAGATCTGGTCACCCAAGCTATTAAGCAGCACAACGAAACCATATACACACTCACGTTCACTTGGGTGCGCCTTTAAAAATGCATTCATAAAAAACTCCAGGTCGCGTATCATACATTGAAAGTTTATTGGTATTGACCTGGGAAAACCTATTGTGTATCCTTCAAACATTTGGGATTGTCCGAAAGAATAACTATTCATAATTTTGACCAGCTTCCACTAATTGCATTTTTTTTATTTTTTTGCTGTTCATTGTTGAATGTAGTAGTAGGCGTTGCATTTGTGTACAGAGTGTCCCTACTCATGTCATTATTAGATATACTCTGAAAGTTACAACCCATTTATAACGGTAAAAAGATGAAATGTCCGTGAGATTATCTGCGAAAAAGTTGTTGTGTCCGTGAGACTATGTGCGATGAGATTGGGTGCGATGGTATGGGTTGCACTGAGATTGGTTGCGTCGACCCCTATTTTTAAAGTTATTTCAGTGAATCACAGTTCAGTGTGAAAGCGTCTAGCATCATAAGCGGTCATTCAGTATATAAGTGTGTGGTTACATCACGGACGAGTTTTCTATCTTCTTAAATATACTGCATTTGTTAAGTAACATCAAAATGGATATTAGAAAATTCTTTACAGGTAAGTGCATTGAAAACGTTGAACTCGAGAACTTTTATAATTATACGAAGAAATTCTTAAACAATTCATACATGTTTTTAAAGAAGAAGAAGAGAAACTGATAGTCTTAATATTTTTACAGCACCCCAAAACCGAAAACGTCCTAAGAGCGAAGAAAGCAACGAAAGCGATGCAAAAAACATGAGAGCTTTGACTCATCCCACTACTGCTTCTCTCAATGTTCAACCTGCTAGTTCTTCTGCAGCTCCAACTTCTCCGAGGGAATTGGAAAAAATTCAAGATTCGACTCATCCTACTACTGCTTCCCTCGACGTTCAACCTAGTACTTCTGCAGCTTCAACTTCTTCAAGTTTGGACACATTGCGCTCAGAAGAATATCACTCACAAGATTTAGGGTCATGGATTGGACGATCGTCGCTTATGTCAACAGCCGAAAAAATGGAAGCCTTAAAAAGATGTTGGATACCACCAAGCAATTACGACTTTCGTAACGATGTAGAAGATTCATCCAGAAAATTCAAATTCGAATGGTTAACAACTTATTCACCATGGCTCCAATATTCAAAAAAATTGAGAGGCGCTCTGTGTTTGTACTGCGTCCTTTTTCCGCCGAAAAATGCTCAAGGTGTTCTGGGATCGTTTATACGGAAGCCTTTTAAGAATTACAAGAAAATGCATGAATATTGCAAAAATCACTCCATTAATCAATGGCACTTGGGGGCAGCCAAAGAAGCGAAAAGTTTCATGGAAGGTACTCCTGTCAGCCTGTCTCTACAAACAGGACACAATAAAACGGTGGAAAAGAATAGAAAAATCATTTCTTCAATCATTTCAACTGTAATATTTTGTGGTGCCCACGATATGCCTTTAAGAGGAAAAGACCAAAACGAAGGTGATTTGTGTGATATTTCTATTGTCGTATATAAATAAACTCTTTATTTTATATAAGTCATGTAATTTTGTTCATTTTCAGGCGTATTCCAAGATTTGCTCAAACTTCAAGTTAAAGCTGGGGATCAAAGTCTCAAGCAACATTTCGATGAAGGAAGGAAGAATGCTTATTACACCTCTCCGCAAATTCAGAACGGAATCATTGATTTGTGTGGGCAAGTCATCAAGGATGAAATCATAAATGATGCGAAACACGCAACTGCATACAGTGTTATGGGAGATGAAAGTCGTGACATATCCGGAAAAGAACAACTTTCAATCGGTATTCGATTCTACGACCAAAAGAAACAAGTCGTCCGTGAAGAGTTTGCAGGTTTCGTGGAGTTGCATGCTATGGATGCCAAAACAATCGCAGCTGAAATAGAAAAATTCATTTTTGAAGCGGGACTAGACCCTCACAAATTCTACGGACAAGGTTACGATGGTTGTTCGACCATGTCAGGAAAAGATAACGGTGTACAGGCAATTTTGAGAATAAAATTTCCTAATGCTTTGTATTTTCACTGTGCAAGTCACAAGTTGAATTTGGTTGTGAATGATTTAAATGATGTTCCGGAAATTCGCAATACTACAGCAACTATAAAGGATGTCATCAATTTTTATCGTGATTCTACTATCCGGAGAAAATACGTTCCCAATATTCCTGCGTTTTGCGAAACTCGATGGTCAGAGAAATATAAGAGCATCGCAATATTCAAAGAGAATTTCGTCCACATTGTCAATGGATTAGAAAAATTGTCTATCGAAGGAAACTCTTCAACGAGGAAAAGTGCTTTTCAGCTTCACGCTGCCGTCACGCGGACGACCTTCATTGTGTGTCTTTCTTTGATATCGAAGTATTCTGCTTACCTTCAGCCAGTTGTAAACATTTTACAATCAAAGAAGCTCGACTTGCTTGCTTGCAAAGAACAAATCCATAGAATTACTTCTTTAGCGAAAGATCATCGAACGAATGCTGATTCAGGTATCGAAGAACTGTTGTCGGATTCTAAGGCAATTGCAGAGGAACTTGGATTAACACTTCAGAAACCCAGAACTATCAACCGTCAACAAAACCGCTCAAATCATCCTTCATCGAATGACGTTCAATTTTGGAAGATATCAATTCTAATTCCATACTTGGATTCCCTAATTAATGCATTAGAAAGAAGGTTTCCAGAAGAAAATTTGCCTGCATACTCTCTGTTTCACTTACATCCAGCCAACATGTTAGAAATGAACATTCAAGAGTTCAAGAGCAAAACAAAGGACTTCACTAAATTCTACAATCTTCAAGGTTTCGATGGAGAGGCTGAATTGTGGTACGATTTCTGGAAAAAACAAAAATTGAGCTCTCACGATCTGCAACAAATAGAATTATGTGATCTCGTGAAGGAGGCGGAAATGTTTTATCCAACAACGATGCAAGCCCTTCATATCGCTCTAGCCTTGCCTTGTACAACAAGTTCTATTGAAAGAACTTTTAGTACTTTGAGAAGGGTGAAGACTTGGCTCCGTTCGACTATGGGGGAAAATCGTTTGAATGGTAAGAAAAGGACTCTAAAATGAATGATCATTTATTTATTGTATCAATTAATAAAATACGTTAACTTGCAGGATTATGTATGCTGAGTGTCCACAGGAAAATGGTTCAAGAAAATGAAAAAAACTACGTGGAAAAAGTTTTGGAAAGATTCGCTGAAGATCCACGCCGTTTAGCACTTACATAGATGCATAATGTATAAAGATTCTTATATGTTTCAATAAAAAAGTGGAATATTCATTTACATAATTAAACGTGTGAAAAAATTTTTTTGCCCCCCCCTGTGAAAAATTCTGGCTACGCCCTTGGTACTAAGAGCTTGTAAAATGAATATAAATGAATCGTAAACGTACTTATGTGTAACGAAGCTTGCGCCCGAAGATGGACAGAGTCCGAAACGCGTCGCCTATTACACTTAAAAAATTGTGAAATTAAGCAAAGTAGCTTTTATAATAAAAAAATCTAAAAAAATTTTGTTTTGTTTTTAAATTCAAATAATTTTATAGTTTTTTTATATACACATATGTTAGTATGTCAACTGTTTTCCTTGTTGGAAAAACATGTGTTACGTTACTTTATTCGATCTCGATTAATTCTTATGATGCTAATAATTTTTACAGGCAGCTAATTGCGACCAACACACAAGAAAATATAGAAAAAAAAACATTTTATTGGGACATTTTTCTCAATATTACTTATGTGGAGAATCTCTTATCTGATGTTTTTATTTTTCGCTATGTGCCCGTTTATTTCAAGATTCAAACTCACCCTTATCAAACTTACTCACATGTTGTAAAAGACTGACCACCTTTACCCTCTAATGCACTCAAGTTAACAGCTTTTTGTTAGCAGGTACCTACACAGTTCATTTGATTGTTGCCCATATTTAGGTATATATTTGTATCTTCTTTAAAATCATTTCGTGTTGATTATTTTTATAGGCTATTTTCTTTATTGTTTTAAATTAAACTTTTCACGTTGAACTCTATCTAACCCTATCGAGGGATTCCTTATAGACAATTTGGGAAAACGCAACATTCAAAAATCAATCATCTGCCACACTAATTGTTTCAAAGTTCAAAATAATACCGTCAGTGTCTTTTAAAATTACGAACTAATTAAAAATTTAAATAAAACTTTTTTATGAAATACGTCCGGATTTATATGGCGCTCGTTGTTTTCACTCTAATGGCGGAATGGGCCATAGTCAATACTAGAAAACTAGTGGACCATACTCCATTTGATTTTCAAACTTACCGCCGTGAGCTAACTTGTTACAATTGATACTAGAGTGAACAATTGTCCACGGTTTTCTCACAGGCGCTAGTCAGCGTGAGCGAGCGCAATATCAGTTTTATTCGATTAAATGTTTTTTTTTGAGCATATGTATTTTGTTCTTAATAATTAAAATGAAACACTAATTTGATCCTAGCCACATAGCCACAAGCCTAAATCAAAATGGAACTAAACGAGTGCCTTCAACTATTCAAAAAATAATTTACACAGCGAAGCAAGCAGACATTCCAATAGACCTCAGAAAACGCTATAAACAAACATCAAACCATCATCTGTAATACAAAAAAGACAAACAACATTATCTTCAGGCAGTGGTTTCTGGAAACTACGAACAACCTTAAATCTATTGGATGGAATTCCATATTTACAGATGGCTCAAAATCAGATCGCAATGTATCTTTTGCCGTCACCTTTGAAAACGGAACTCCACTACGAACCGGTATTCTACCCGACTTCGCATCAATTTTTACTGCGGAAGCAATCGCAATACTGGAAGCAACCAAAACTGCTCAAGCTTCAACAAAAACTCTAATATGCTCCGACAGCCTATCAGTTCTTAAGGCAGTCGTCAACCCGAACCACAACTCAAACATTATTAACAAAATAAGAGATCTGCTTATTACAAAACAAAACTACTTTAAGCTTATGTAGATTCCTAGTCATTCTGGGATACAAGGAAACGAATTTGCCGACCAAGAAGCAAAACTTGCAAACAAATCCCCCGTCAAGCTAATTAATGCCTACTCCAAAGCAGACCTTCATCGCGAGGCTACGATGGTTGGGCCATGTAGAGCGGATGGACCCAAACGCTCCGGCTCGTCGGGTGTTCGAAAGCACATTGCAGGGAAATCGCGGAAGGGGAAGACCTGGTCTTAGGTGGCGCAATCAAGTGGATGAAGACCTCAACCGACTTGGAGTGCGAAACTGGAGAGAGCTCGCCCGAAATCGAAGTCGTTATAGAAGGATGTTGGTTGAGGCCCAGGTTCACCCCGAACTGTAATGCCACCTAAGTAAGTAAAGCAGACCTTCAAAAGCTTATTGACGGTTTAATAAAATAAAGCGACTGGAGGAATGGAATAACAGCTCAAGCCATTACTTCTCGGTCAATCCAAGCTGCCACCCCGACCTACCCTTCAACAACGTCAAAAACAATCAACACCACATTTACTCGCCTAAGATTAGGACACACGATAGCCACCCACCAGCACATCCTAAGAAGAGAAAGTCCACAAATATGCCCGACCTGTAACAACACCCTAAGCCTGCCTCACCTGCTTGGTCAAACTACATGCAGTATCTCACGACAATTCAACAATTTAATTCCCAGTAACCAGACAGCATATACAATACTCAACGTCTTCAATTACAACAATATTTCACAAATTTTCAATTTTTTTAATAACAGAAATCTCCCTTTATAAGCTATGTTCTTTTTCATATTCTAAATTATCTTTCTTTTTCACTTTCTCTTCTTATTTAGAGCTGAAAGCTTTAGCAGCTAGGCTCATTTATAAAAAAACCATATTTACTTCATAATTTTAATTATAAGTAAATAAATAATAATAATAATATATTTTCGGATAGTAGAAGAGAAAAACAGAAAATTTGTGCAAGTATTTTTGGTATCCGTGGCGTTATGGTTTTATGTCTCTTATGTGGGAGTACAAGAATAAGAATTCAGAAAGTCCTCTGAGAAACTACACTGCCAATGAAAAGTGAATTCTCACTTAGCAGTGCAAATGATTGTTGGTTCCCTCTTCCCTCCTGAACCTTTCAAGCCTTCTTAGGTTAACCGCATCCGAGAAAAAACCCTCGACAGATATGTTAAGCTTAACAAAGTTTATTTATATTGCATCACTACGGTTTTTATTCCTTTTTGTTTTGCTGTGTTATCGGCCGTTTATATCAACTGTTTTATTTATTTTTATTTTATAGTCTATACATTAATATGATACATAATAACATTTTTATTAAATTTATTTATATTATCAATATACTTTGCGGAGATGAATCAAAGAAAAGAAATGGGTGTTCATCAAACCAAGCTCTAGCTGTAGTGTTGGTTCTTGCAACGTTAGTTTTTCGATACGTTGCCTCACAAGTTCTGCTCGAAAATGTTTTAAAGTGATCATTGCAGAGGGTTACCATTATCTTTTTTTTTGTTTGTTTTTGTTTTGCTTTCGTTTAGTTTTTTATATGTATAAATACAAAATACGCTTCAAGACGTTGAAAAAAAAAATTAATTCTGCATTACCCAGGATCAATTAAGCATGGCATTCACATGGCTCAGTTAGAGACTGAGGGATATGCTGCTTGTTGTACATTTAAGCCTTCGAGGGCTTGTGTGGGTATCGTAGTGTTAACAGTAAGCGGTGGCATGCCTGGCAGCGAGATTGGTGTTGCCACAGATGTTTGTTGTACCTGAGGGTATGATGCGAAAGTTTGCATGTAAGGTAAACTAACGTTTGAAGAATTTGTTTGATAATTCGTTGGTGGTTGACTTGGAACAGGATAATTGTTCGGATTGTAAAATTGCGGTTGCTGAAAAGAACAATATGAAGAAGTTTTTTCCATGAGATAATCGACAGATGTGAAGTATAATCAAAAAGATTACCTGTTGGGATGCAATAAATTGGTTTGTAGCAGCAGCGGCACCGGTAACTGAATCGGTTTGTCCTGCAGTCATATTGCTAATAGATGATGGTGGGGGTAGATTCGTGAATGGAGATTGTTGGTTGAAAACCGGTATTTGACTTGGTGGGGGTAAAGATGTTGGAACTAAAAAAAATAAAAAATTTCAATTTGATTTATTGCACTAAATGATTTTTGGAAAGGTATACATAGATAAATATTGTGTTTATTTGATAAACTTTACCCAGGGTTGACCTAAGTTTCCTTGACAACCCTATGAGTTGCTAAAAAAAAAACAAACACGATTTCATCACACATCCTTGGCATTTAAAGAAAATTACATGCCATTCGACAGCCCTCTTTGTTATCTGAACCAGCTCCCATAAAATCATAGGGAAACTTTAGGGCGAATAATCAAGGCTAAGAAAACACAGTTTAGCGTTCAGGGCTAGTTGGCATTGGGTCTGAACAAACACCCGTACGAGAATTGCAAATAAAAGAAATCAGGTATCAAATTTTGCAATTTCGCGTTTCCTCTCTATCTGTCTCAATATGCCTCTGTCTGATACTGTTGCTCAATAAAGTTATAGGAAAAAAAATCAAAATAAACTGATTTCAACAACACAGAACTGATTTCTGCAATCAGATATCTAATAATGTCATCGACCAATATCAAACTGATGTGGACTCCTGGACATTTTGGTATAAGTGGTAACGATTATGCTGACTCTGCAGCTAGCTCTGCACGAAGAGTTCCTAAAATCTTGTTGAACATATTTACAAAAAAAACCTAATAAACCACATAAATAAGGACATAGCAGCTACTTTGAAAACAGATTGAAGTCTATATCACCACCACTAGAAAAAAATCAATCCTTGCCGACTCAACCCAAAGTACCCAGCTAACTCATCAAAAAACAAAATCACCAACTTCATAAGACTTACAAACATATCTTAGACAACTGCCCTAGAACTCAACTTATTATAAACAGCTCAAAAATAACTCTGTTTTTTTTTTTTTTAATAATTAACGTGCACATCAAGGGGTTATGACTACCCTTATAATGTTATTAAACACAGTGCGAGCATTTAAGAAAGTAGGAGAGGATTTGAAAGGAGACACCGATGCACGTTGCTTTCTGTATATGAAATTCTCGAAAACCCTAACGTTAATAATATTAACAACATATCAAAATTTATTTCTAAACCTAATTTTGTTATCTAATTAAGACATCATAGAGCCAATAGTCCTCGCAGCTAGGCTCATATCATTTTCGCCTTGCGCAAAACAGTGTGATAACGTCGTGCGATGCGATTTCTGCCAAAATGAAATACATGTAACCTTATGGAGGTTTGACTTAGTTTTGACTTTGGTTTGTGCAAGGCTTAGATTAGCTAGTAATTTTAATTGCTTGTTAATAAATTTAATAATAATAATAATAATAAACTCTGAAAGATTTCTACGATCTGATATGAAGTTATTTAGACCTTTCAACCTGGCATGGTGCCATCATCATCATGAATGGCATTACTGGCTTGTAAACAACGATGAAATACGGTTGATGACAACACTCAAGATGCTCAATTTTATCGAGTTGAACAACGTTCATCTCGAGCGGCTTGCTTACCAGAGACCGATATTTATTTCATCTACACTACTACATATGTCTGACTATGACTATGTCTGAGGTCTGTTTTGAACTTCTATTCATTTGATCGAGATCTATCATAAGTGGGTTACATCTGTCTAAACATTTTAAATAAACATTGTGCAGATATGGTTGAATATAGGCCTGTCGAAGTGTTGCCATTGGATGTCAGACGTTCACATTTATAACAGCAGTTAACTTTAAAAGGCACCCAGTTCCGTAAGTGGAACACAAACAAGATGTAACTACATCTTTTGACATCTTGTTAGAAGCTACAGACATTCAGCAATGTTGTTAGCCTAAGGATTTCATTCGTGTTATAGTTGTAGTAAAGTATATAAAGTGCTCATTAAATACAGCCTTTAGCCTTATAGGGTTAAGATCATATTCACGACATTAGAGAGTTCTTATATCGTTTTCCATTCAACTAATGGCACTTTCCATTGGACGAAAAGAACCGTCCAGGAGCGTCCAGAAGCATTCTCAAACCGTTCCATTGGTGCAAAAAGATCGCTTCTCATGATTCTGAGGAGTGACAGCCGCTTCTCGATTTGAAATGAGAATCGACTCAAGAAGCACTAACACATGTTACTCAAATGTTAAAAAGAAAATTTTCTTCAAGGAATATTTTTTAAGAGCCATAGGTGTTTCACTCACACAAAGGCAATTACGTTAAACTGAATAGAAAAAAATTTGGGTGTTCCATTGATTTTTAAAATGAGTGCTTCCCCGAGTAAAACCAATGGAAAGCGACATTACACAAAGACAATTTCTCAAAACTGAACAGAAAAATTTTTAGGTGTTCCATTGGTTTTTTAAATGAGTGCTTTTCTGAGTGAAACCAATGGAAAGCGACATTACTCTTGTCTTCTATATAGTTTTCGCGTTTGTAAAGGTCACCCTTAAAATTATGCAGATTAGCTGGTTTCCTGCCTTTCCGACTGATTCTCGATTGCCTTGAAATGCTCGGCATTAATAAAATTTTCACTTGCATTTGCTGTTGCTTTGGAGCGTAGGCATTCCTTTATCTTTACTAAGTTTTTATCTACAGCTTTTCTTTTTAAATCAATAGGGTTAATGCACTGATTGTGTAACGTGTCTTTATCGCCTCTCTCATTAGTTGCTTTTCTAATAGTCACGATAAAGAATGAAAACAGATGGAACCCTTTATAAAATATAATGAATATATTATGGTTGAATAGATTGACCCTTAGATTTTTATCAATAAGGGATTTCAAATGACATGGACTATTTTCCGGCGATTGGGAACATCGTTCCTCCAGCACATCAACCTGGATCTAATTTGTGTCTTCACTTCAGGCTGATAGAGATCTGGTAGTTGGATTCAGCGAAAGTTGCTCTACCAAGAAACCAGAAACATAATTTTTCTCCGTTGATTTGGCAAATGCTATTAGCAGCAGTGTAGGTAGCAATCAATACAATAAAGGATAATCTCGATTAGGACACGAAACATATTACCTTAATGAACAGGCAGTAGATGTGAGGCAACATAAGAAGTCAACAATTGAGTGAAATCAAAAACCAAAAAATGAATAATCGATACGCACTTAGACCTATCACATAAATTAACAATGGTTAACCAACAGTTTTAAATTCAAGAAACTCACCAGCAATGGGATTTTGTTCATGTGGTTTTTCTGCGATCTGCTGTGGTGGAGGTGGTGGCATTTGGGGTGGAAATTGCCCCAAATTTACATCACTTGGTTGCTGGAAAAATGCACTAGCGCTGGACCCTGGTTGATCTGCATTCATAATCGGCGCTGATGGTGGTTGAGGGATGTGCTGCGGCACTCCAGAATTATTTCCAAGAATTGGTACTGTGCTTGTTGTGTTTGGCTCTAAATTAGGTACCACTGACGCTGATGATGTCACCTGAATATTTGCCATGTTGTTCATGTCACCACCTGAAGTTGCAGTCATTTGTGGGGGACGACTAGGAGGCGGCAATGAAAATGCGTTTGTCAAAGGTGGTATATAAGGAAAACTTGGATTAACTGAAGTGGACAAAGAGCTCGGCATAGGGTCGTTAGTTTTGGCCGTTTGAAGTGCTGCATTCGTACTTATATTGCCTTCCACAACTGGGAGTTTTAGTGCTGATTTAGTTTCATTCGAAACATCTTGAATAGGGATACGATGTAAGTAGCCAAATCCAATGCCACAACCCAGGCTTCCATCTCCACCCCACTTTGAGTTAGGTCTCAGCGATACTTCACGACAAGCGTCATCTTCAACATTGTACACATAGATTTTCAATATTTGATTTTCGTGCGTTTCGATCATTGTAAAGAGATCATCAGTCTCATGACGAATTGCATCGGCCCCAATAATGTAGTCTGTGAACGCGCGCAGACCAGCATTTTCCGCTGGTGACGAAGGATGTACCTCGAGAACATGCCAAACATTTTCGTTTGCCCCCTCAAACGAACAAAACCGGATACTTACACCAAGTAGACCTTGTCCACCCCATGAAGTGCTGGGAGTTATGGAAACATCACGCACTGTTTGTGTCTTACTGCTGTACACTGTCATTTTTGTAACTTTGTCAACATTTAGCTTGAGAAGTTCTTTGAGGGTGTCGTTATCTTGATCTAAGCGAGTGTTACCAATTGCAACGATAAAATCAAAGAAGGCTTCTAGGCCAGCTTTTTGACCCGGTGAGTTGTCTTGAACCTGTAATAGTTGAAATTTGTATGAGGTTTATTTTTCTTTGCTCACAAAAGTGAGTATATTTTTGTCTAAATTACCCTTAGTACATGGTATCCTTCGGTTCCACCTCCAGGTACTTCGATACTATGTCCGGCACCCATTTTTGATGATTTTTATAAAGTTTTATTGGGATTTGTGGTAAAACAAAAAATACGTGGCACTAAAGTATTAAAAAATCTAAATTGAAAATTTGCTTTGCTGACATTTGAAATGACAAAGTGACATCAAAATAGGGATGACGTTGAATACGAGCTGAACGGATTCACTCCAATGTACACTATGAATAAAAGTTAAATTTATCTTTAGTGAAAGTTGAAAGTGATTTCTACAGCCCGACATCACTAAAATCTTATATGTCACAACATTTCATTCAACTCAATTTGTTATGTAGTTCTAAGCAGATCAAGAATGTATGTCTGTTATTTCTAGACAGAATCAGGTTGCTAGTTTTAAAGTGTTTCATCTCCACCGTGGTTGAGAATTTGGAGCTCAATAATGTTCATAATGTCAGATAATGCGCAATCCTACCTTCAACTTAGAGGGCATTTTTCTATCACAGAAGATAAAGTTTTTTCACCACCTCATCCAGACTAGACTTTTCCAATGATTGTTGTTATATTGCAAGTTGTAATGGTCATGAAGCCCAAATATGTATTATGTTAGGAAGCATAGTTCTAATGAAATAAACTTGAGCTTTAATACAACTAATTAAAGTCATACTGAAATAAAACTAGGCCAACAATCAACTTGATTTGATCCACAACGAAAATATTTTATATCTCTTAGCTGCATTAAAAATCTTATTTACACAAACTGTTACCACTGTTATTTCCTACTGTACAGAATTTCTTATCGTTTCGTAAATGTACCTGTCAAAATAAAAAATGCGTGACTTTTTTCCTTCACAACTACATTCAAATAACAACTAATAACATTGTCTTGCTTCTCGCTCTTCACACTTGGGAATCAAGCCAGTTGCTTCCAATTATATTCACCACACAACCAAATTAATTACTGAATCCAAATACAATACATACATCGTCCTCGCCGTCACAATTTCTCATATCTTCTGTCAAAAATTTATTATGTGATTTCTTCTTCGTGTGCTTTTGATCGTCGTTTCGTCGTGCGTGTTATTTGTTACGAATTTTAATAAGTGTTTTTCTCAAAAAGTTTTCTTCTATTCAAAAGGCAAAAAGTAAAATTGAAAAAAGAATTGCCTCGTGGAGTGCATTGTTTTGATTTGTGGTCGGGTGAACCAAGTCGGGATTTGGCCTGTAAGACACCACGAAAAAAATTGTCTGAAGAATGGCCGAACAAAACGAAAAGTTACTCCAAGAACTATTACGTCTTAATGGTAATAATAAATGCGCCGATTGTGGAAGCAAACGTAAGTTTGATGAAATGCTAAAATTAATGGGTATGAAGGGCATTCCATCGCAAGTGCGTTAAGTTTTAAAATTTATACTTTTTTTTATTTATTTTTTCTTATTTTTCGAGCCAAGCCTTAGGGGCGGGTTCAGTAAACGACGTTGTTTTATAGTAGATGGGTTTCCGTGTGTGTATGTGTGTGTTTGTGTGATCGCGGTTAGATGGCGGGTTGTTTTTTTTTTTTGGCTGCTGTTGTTTACCCCAAAAGTTCCCTCTCCCCTATTGTCCACATGTACCATGCATTCCAGGAGATAGAAAATTCAATTTTCCTTTACAAATTCCAAGCAGGGGATGACGTGACAATGTGACACTGTAGTACTGTACTCTGAATCATAACTTTGTTATTGGGTTGGTTGGAACGCACGAATAGTGTATTTTTTTTTCTATTATGCACGGTAACATTTTTACTACTACTGCGTTTGTATTCTGTTGTTTTTTGTATTGCCTTTTACAATTTTACAAATGTTCATTCATAAATTTCTGTAGTGGCAATGTGGCATTGGCAGAAAACTTTAATCAATCATCTGCGAGATAGAGATAGTCAAATCGCATGGTTTTTGGCAAAACAGGGAAAAACATATACGAAAAAGGCTTAACAAAATACTAGATAGAGTAGGTAGAACGACAAACTGTTAGTTGATGAAAATGGGAATAGGAAAAAAGCTTGCCGTAGTCGTAGTATGCTTTGAATACTATGTAGAATGTAGGTCGAGTGTGGCCGCCCACGATGATTGAAGTGTGCACATTGCGCTGGATGTCGGTGTCGGATGATGGAAGATGAATGCAAAAAAAAAAGAGAAGGGTTATTGCACTTTTCATATACATAAATATTAGATACTGTGGCTATCTATCAATTTAGACAACTGATCAGAATACGATTTGAAATTTAAATTATATACCTATTATTAATTTGTTATCTAGATATCTGTTTTTGTATGAAAAATTAAATTTGATGCATGACGATTTGACTACTATGAATCCTACTATCCTACTATCCTACTATATAATATTATAAACGTGAAAGTTTGTATGTGTGGATGTATGTTTGTTACTCTTTCACGCAAAAACTACTGAATGGATTTTACTTAAACTTTCCAATAATATAGCTTATACATCAGAATAACACATAGGCTACAATTTATCCCTAAATTCCCACGGGAACTTAGAAACTACAACACCGATTTCAAAAATTTTTCCACTGTTAGAATGCTTCATTATCCCCGAGTAACATAAAAACTAATTCATCCCCATATTTCTACGGTTCCCTATATTCCCACGGGAGCATCAGGAACGTATACGGGAACTTTTACACTGCAGCACCGATTTCAAAAATTCTTTCACCGTTAGAATGCTACACTATCCCTGTGTAACATTAACTTTAATTCATCCTCATATTCCTACGGGAACGGGAGTCCTTACTAATATAATAAGTGTGAAAGGAGCTCTGTCTGTCCGTCGTTCTATGTTGCCATCTCCCGCCCAAACTAATAAACCGATTTAAATGAAATTTTAAACAAAGATTGTTCAGAACCTGAGGAAAGACATAGACTATATATTTTTTCCCTATATTCCTACGGGAGCAGGAACGTATACGGGAACTTTTACACTACAGCACCGATTTCAAAACTTCTTCCAACGTTGGAATGCTCCATAATCGCGGAGTAACATTAACTTTAACTTATTCACATATTCCCATGAAAACGGTCACCATATTCCCACGGGAACGGGAGTCTTTACTAATATTGAAAATGCGAATTTAGCTATGTCGGTATGTTTTTCGTATGTCTCCCGTTCAAACTGCTAAACAGATTTTATTAAATTTGCTACAGAGATGGTCTAGAACATGCGGAAGGATAAAGGCTATATATCTATCCTTATATTCCCACGGGAACGGAAATGGGAACTCAAAAACTACGGTCTCAAAAGTATTTTTAACAGGGCTACAAGGTGTTGAAATAGGGGTTGAATGTTTTTTTTTTGGAAATACCGCCATTTTTAAGGCTAGAAGTTTTATTTCCTAAAAAGTTAAAAATGCTGCTGAAAGTCACTATTCCACGCGGACGAAGTCGCGGGCACAGCTAGTATTAAATAAATTTGCTTTTACAACTTTGCTTCTTAATTGATTGAATTTAGGCATTGTATTGCTATCTTCTGGTTACGCCTACAGTTACCGCCGTATTAATAAACGCGGAATAACTGGGAAATACTTATTCCATGGATTAAGTTACCATTATACCATTTTCCATTTAATTAAAGCCACCATTATACCATTTTCCACTTAATCCATGGAATAAGGCTTAGCCCAGCTATTCCGCGTTTATTAATACGGCGGTTAATGTTTAAACATAATCAATACATATTATTTTAGCATTATGAATAAGGACTACGTCTTATTTATTTATTTATTTATTTATTTATTTCGTCAATCAGAGAACATTATTCACTTAAAGACTACTTAAGAATTATCAGTATTGATAAAATAGGAATTTGAATTTTAATTGAATTTTAAATTAATTAAATGGTTGCATGTTTAATACATTAAATACGTACTGTCTGAAAGAATCTCCACTACGGTTGTCGAAGAAATCTAATCTACTGCAAACTGAGTTGGCTACACTGATGCAACGATTGATTCATTTCGAGCATAATTCGTACGATCAATTTGCTCATGAAACACACAGTTGTTACGAGAAGTTCTACTGGGAACGCGTAAGCTAGTTAATAAAAGTAAAGGAGAGCATTTTATGTGGTATGCTAGTAAATCTCTGACAAGCATTATCGCAATATAAGTACCTACGTCGATTTTCTAGACTTTGCATGCCAAATAACAAACACCTGGTTTTATGTGAGGGAGTATCGATTCTCTAATTTAGCTTATAGAAGGTATATGTAGTAAATTTTCTTTGGATTTTTTCGATTCACACTCGATTTTTTGTAGCAAGGGTTCCAAACCGTACAGCAATACTCCAGTCCAGATCGAACCAACGAGTTAAAGAGATTTGAGTGAGTATGGATCGGTGAATTCCTTTGTATTTCCCTAGCATTTGGTTAGATTTACTTATAAATAATTAATATGAGGTAAAAATGAAAGCTTAGCGTATAAGATTACCCCCAAATCTTTTTTTTTTGGAATACATTCCAGGTCAGAATTATTAATCTGGCTACGGAATCAGGACATAACTTGGCATTTTGAAACATTCAAATGGAGATCATTTTTACAACACCAATTTGCCAGTTTTCCTAAGCCATCATTAAGCAAAACAAAATCTTCAACACTCCCAACAGTGCGGTACAGCTTAAGGTCGTCAGCAAAATGAAGACAAAGAGAATTGGTGAATATTTTAGGAATGTCATTAATAAAAATTAGAAAAAGTAATGGACCCAGGTGGCTTCCTTGAGGGACACAGGAGTGAACTAGGACTTGACGTGAAAAATGGTTATTGATTTTAGATCTCTGGATTGGATTTTAGATAGGATTGCAACCAGTCAAGAAATCTCGAATGAAACCTAAATTGCTTCAGTTTATTAACTAGAACCTGATGATTAACACGTTCAAATGCTTTAGCAAAATCCGTAAAAATAATGTTTGTCTGGGAATAACCTTCAAAATTTTTAACTATGTAATTAGTCATCAAGGACAGATTAGTCGTAGTAGATGTACCAGACATAAAACCATGTTGATGTTCTGAAATCTCTTCCTTTAATTGAAAGGATAGTTTATTACACGAACAGCATAGGTAACGCGGAGATTTTACAAATAGGTCTATAGTTAGTAACTTCTTGTTTTGAACCAGATTTATGCACGGAAATTTCCATCAATCCAGGAAGACACCACTGGATTAGGACAAGTTAAACAGATCCATCAAAGGCTTAGCTAAGGAATTAGCACATTTAGAAAGCCAAATTGGTGGAATACCATCAGGCCCCTCTTTTTTCGCTTTGACCAAGCCAAGCAAAGCAGTTTTGATTTCAAATATCTGAAGCTTTATGGACTTTACTCTAGTTGACAATAAAATATAAATACATATTTCAAAATTTTCATAAATCAAGTGAGGATTTCTATTGGATGTTAGGTCCTGTCACATCCTACATAACTGTTCGGATTGACTTTGTCTGATAGATGTCGGATGTCGTTAGTGTTGACAAGATTACGCTTTACGTCGGTCGTTAGTTTTCAGTAATAAAATTAAGTTGTCAATAAAAAACCTGGGTTTTCAGTTCTCCAAAAAACGTTAAACCACAAAATCACCACACATCCCTGTCATTTGACCCTAGAAAGGTAACCATATTTTTTAGTACCATACTTTTTAAAAGGTAACCATTCGTCGAAATGACGAAGCGATATTTAACTGTGCTTTTAGAGAAAATTTGTTAGCTTATTCCTGTGATGATAAATAAGTTATGTTTATAGCCCTGTTCACATTGTACAATTAGTTGGACAGACTTCGTTTGATGAATGAATGAATGAATGATCTTTATTTAGCTTCATGATAAGCCATTTAGTATACAGTTTTTACAATTTTAAATAATAAGCCTTATATCTCGATCACAGTTAATTGTTTGAACATTTTTGGATTAATTAAATAACATTCTCTTTTACATAGTTGATAATTCTTCTTTTAAATTCTAAAAAATTATTTACATTTTTGATTTCACTTGGTAGATTATTGAAACCATGGAAGCCCATGTAAAATATAGTTCTTTGACCTCTCACTGTCCTTGACCTTTCTATTCTTAGGTCATTGTTGTTTCTAAGGTTGTATTCACGGTCTGCATTTGTTCGTACTTTTTCACATAGATAGTCAGGATACATACTATTTTTAATTTTATACACAAATATCATACACAACATAAACAGTCTTTGGTTAATATTTAGCCATTTAATCGAATTTAACATCGTTCTTATTGAGGTGTATCGACTACATTTTAAAATACAACGCATAATTTTGTTTTGTTGTAATTGAAGTCTATCTTTGTGACTCTGTGGACACATAAACAACAAACTGGCACAAAAATCAAAATGTGGTTTAATTAACACATTACATAAATTCACAGCAGTTGTCTTGGATATATTTTTCCTTATTTTTCTTAAAACTCCAACTTTTTTTGATATTTTTTTACAAAGGTAATTTATGTGTTGTGGTACCCGTGGTGTGATGGATAGCATGTCCGCCTGTTAATCCAGAGGTTCGAGTTCGAATCCCACCAGAGGCGAAAATGTTTTTTCTACGGGTATCGCCTTTCGCGAGGAATTGGCAAGTCCTCCGTTAGTATTTCATTGCCATGAAAAGCGCTTTCTCGATTAGCCGTTCGGAACCGGCAGAAAATTGTAGGTCCCCTCCATTCCCTCACAAGGGATGGTTGTGAGAAATGCGCTAGGCCCAGGGGCTCCTCGCTCTGTTGCGCCACCCTATTTATTTATTTTTTATTTAATTTATGTGCTCGTTAAAGTTTAGTTTTTCGTCTAATAAAATTCCAAGATATTTTAATTGTTTGACTTGCTCAATTTGTTCATTATTTATATACATATTTACATTTTCAGACGAACTTACAGGACAACATTTGAAAATCATACATTTAGTTTTTGCAACATTTAATATCAGTCTATTCATTTTTAGCCATGTGCTTATTCTCTCCAAGTCTTGGTTGATTTCTTCTATGCAGCCTGCGACATTTTTTCCAGAAGCGTATAGCAAACCATCATCAGCAAACAAAATTAGTTTCGAAGATCTAATTACTTTACTCATGTCATTTATGAACAATAGGAACAACCACACTCCCAGTATTGTGCCTTGTGGTATTCCTACATTGACACTAATTGGTGACGATATTATGCCATTTACGGTAGTGCGTTGTGTCCTACCTGTTATGAATGACTTAAACCACTTAAACTCCACTCCCTTTATACCGTAATACTTCAACTTTTTAAGCATTATTTCGTGGTTTACTGTTTCAAAAGCTCGTTTTAAGTCCAGAAATACAGCAACTACCACATTTTTATCATCTATTTCCCTCCTCCAATCATTAATGACAAAGTTCAAAGTCGTTTCACATGAGTGATTTGCACGGAATCCCGATTGATAAGTGTCTATAAGCTCTTGACTTTCTAAGTGATTTTGGAGTTGTATTACTACACATTTTTCTATTACTTTTTCATAAAGGGGCATCATGTTTATTGGCCTAAAATCACACATAGTTTTTGCATTGGGGATCTTTTTTATGGGTACTATCAACGATTCTTTCCAAGATTGTGGAAAAACACCGGCACTAAGGGACATATTAATTATTTTTTCAATTATTGGGCCAACAACACATAGGGAGTCTTTTAACATTTTAACATTCATATAATTAAAGTTTCTTTTCTTGCTAAGCAGATCTATTGCACTTCGTATACTAATTATGTTGACTAGACTGAACTTAAAATCTCAATTGCACTGCTCAAGTAAATTTGAATAATCACAAAATATCACAGATCGGGTTATTTCATGTATAGACTGAACGAAAAAGTTGTTGAATTTGTCACACATTATTGCACTATTATTTATCACAGAACCATCTTCTATTTCTATTTCCAATATAGTTTCGTCACTTTTCTTAAGAACGTATTTCTTTAACTTTTTCCACATGTCCTTTTGATTATTTGCATTTTCAATTTGGTTTTTTATAAACAAAGATTTAGCTAGCCGAATTTTCCTTTTGAATTGGTTTCTACATTGTTGATACGCGTGCCATATATTTTCATCGTTTGTAAGAACAGCCCTTCTATAAAGATTGACTTTTCGCATTTTTTCCACTTCTAGTTCAGAATTAAACCACTCCGCGTTACTATAAGGAACTTTTTTTTCTATAATCATGGAGTCGACAACACTTTTTGATGGAAGTTGGATGGTCTGATGTAGTTTGCGTTCACACTTATCAAGCTTGTCGTCCAACTTTATGTCGCATACCCTTCCACTCCATCCAACTTCTAGATTTTCAAAAATTTTTGAAAACCATCCAACAAGTTGGACAAGCGGTCGTATGAAGGGTTCACACTATCAAGCATTGGTTTGTCAAGCCTAAGTCTGTCCAACTAATTGTGGGCTTATTAGTTTGTTTTTATTACTTTTTATCACTTCAAACACTCAGAGAGTCGTCAAAAGAAAAATAAAAAAATAAAATTGATGTTTATTTGTCTAAGTTTGTCTAAGTTTAAAAAAAATATATATTCCGTTTGACAGCCCTGTTTATTACCTTAGATCGCCCCAGCAAAAATCTAGTGTTACTTCAGGGCGAGTTGAGGACACACCTAGGGCTAAAAAAACTAAAAATGTCAAACAAAAAAAAACAGATGATTTGAAACTTTTTCTGAAAGTAACCTCTATAAGTGATTGTCAAAAACTCCAATTGTTTTGTGATTTCTCTCTCATTAAAACATCATACGCATGAGTTCTCATATTATCTTGATTGCTACCCTCTTCAGAGAACTGAAAAATTTTAAGATTTAGGCGTGATTTTTAACTCCAAATTCTTTTTTACACCACATATAGAAGCTATTGTATCAAAAGCTAACTCAATGTTAGGATTTATCAAAAGGAACTCAACAGACTTTACTAACCCCTACACCCTTGTGTCTCTTTATACCTCGCTAGTAAGACCCAACCTAGAGTATGCTGACATCATCTGGTATCTGGAACCCTCACCAGCAATCTTTTTCAGATGGAATTCAGAAAGTTCAGAATAGGTTTACGAAGTATGAATTTTACAAAAAGCGATGGTGTTTTTATCCAAATTCCACAGCTAGGCAAAATCTTCTAAGGTTGCAGTCCTTCAAATCAAGTAGAACTAGTCATGATATAATTTTTATGCGACATATTTTATGTTACCATATAAAGTGTCCTTCCTTGTTGTCCTTAATTTGTATTTATGCTCCAGAGAGACCGTTAAGGGATAGAAATTTTCTTTTTCATTCAAGGTACAGAGCTAATTATTATGGCATGAGTGAACCAATTTCAAGATCAATTAGACATTTTAATGAAATTTGTAGTCATATTGATCTGGTCTTCTCCAGAGATAAATTCCGAAATGGATTGTATTACTTATTTTTAAGAAATTGAAACCTTGTTATTTTTTAATTTAAAATTAATCTTTGTTTTTTCTTTTATTTCGTTATAATCATTGCTATCATAAGACCCGTCGCCGTCGTAGCGATTTCGGACTACGAATACCAAAATGAAAGCATCACAGATGCCCTTGTAGTGAATGTTTTGCCACAACATTTGTTTTTGTTAATAAAATTACTAACAAGTTTTAAATATCTGTTGCCAAGCGTTCATTACAAAGATCCTTTTAGTCATTTCCATTTGACATTCGTAGTCCGAAATCGCTACGACGCACGAGACGGCGCGGCGACGCACAGTGGGGCAGAAAGTGCCTTTTAACGGCGATAATTATAAACTTTTATGTTGGCTATGATCAAATATACTTTCTGAAAGGATTTTGGTATGCTGAATTCAAATCCGAAGTAAAAACAACGGTACTACTTCAGGTTTTTGAGATAATGCCGTTATAAACTTTTTATTGAAGATGTTTGGTATTTTTTGTGTTGTGAGAAACTTAAAATAATAGAAAGTACAAAAATCAATTATGATCTCAGTGTTTTTCTTATTTTGAACACAATTTCCAAAAATTTGTTTTTAGTGGATTGATCATATGATCATATCTAAAAAGCTCTTTACACATATTAAGGGTTGAAGACATTGCATGCATAATGCACATTGGGACTATGGATGACAATAGGCACTGGCGACAACTGGCTTGTCGAAGTACTTCATATAGGTTCAAATTAGAAGTAGTGATTTGCTAACATTTTTAAAATGAAAATGAAAGCAAAGTAGCAGTAATAAAGCACCCATATTAGTTTTTTTTTTTTTTCCTATTTAAATCATTTTCTTATGCTCGTGCGTGCATTGCTTTTCAACATTTGATAAGTTATCAATTTTTAAAAAAGCTGTCAAAACAGCCATTCCTCAAATGTTGTTAATAGAGCTGCAAATCAGCTCTGCAGAGAGAGTGAATTTCAATTTGATAAGTCCCAATAGGCTTTGGAGTCTAAAAAAATCGTTTATATTTTCTTAATATTGTTTACAAATTATTTGTGTAATTATGAATATTATAGAGTTCAGTCTGTGGTTGGATAATGAAGTCGGGCTCTAAAAACATTTTGATAGTTTCATAATCCAAAGGTTTTTTTTAAGGATTTCTTATTCCCTGATTGGTAATAAATGGATCTGAAGATATTAAAATTCGGTAAATTGTATTCGTTAATGTGTCTTGCTTCGATATTTTTTGACCAAAATATTCAATACTCATCCTTATTTTGGGCTTATAAACACTTAAAAATTCTCAAATGGGCACTATTATTCTGTGATCAAGTAGTAATATTTCGGTGAATTTCAAACGTAGGAATTTCTCTGAGACAGCATTTTAAAGAAAGTTTTATTAACTTTCTTTTTTTGGAGCAATGTCTGTACCGATCTGCGATCAGAAAGAAATGCTATTGAAAAAACTATAAACACAAAAAAACTTCAAAATGTTGACTTTTATTTTGTCGGGGAATTTTTCGTTTTGTATGGAAATTTTTTTTTATCATTATTTAAAAGATGCATTTCGATGGGACAATTTGCTCTCTACAAAAAACACCCTCGGAAGTGCAACAAAATTTTGCTTCGTTTGCGAGATATATGGAAAAAACGGATGAGGATGGTTCAGAACCCATATCTCTGTTAATATCCATCTAATTTAATAGCACTCCGAGTGTTTTTCTTCATAACTAAGCCATTGATCAATTCCTGTAATAAAAACTTACCCTTTTTCTAGTAACATAATCAATAGGCTATAAGGATTATGAAAATGGTTTAATATTTTACACACTTAAAACACAAAAAAATTGAAAAAAAATATTTCATGGAAACATTCCGCACTTTTTACTTTTGTTTTCGATAAATAATATATTCAACTATGATATACAATTTAAATTTAATTGGAATGTTTCCGTAATCAAAAAGTACCGCTATTTTACAAATTTTTTAGTATTCTTATCATAAAACGCTTCCTTTTTTTTATTTTTCAGCCAATTTTTTTACATAGTATAGCTGACAAAAGTGCCGTTATAATGAATATACCTACTTAAACAAACTCTATGCAAAATTTCTAGCAACAATACATTTTTTAAATATTTTCAAAACAATTTTAACTGAATTGTCAACTTTGATGTTGATTGGTACAGTGATGGAGACACTGACTGAGAAAACGTTTTTTGATTCATGTGAGGAATTTTTTCAACTTATAGAAAAAGTTATTTTCAAAAAAATTGGTTTCGTTTTGAAAAAATGACTTCTCGCCGCTTTTCCGTACCCCAGACCCCATAGTGCGACGGGCCTTAAGCTAGTCCTAAACGACGAACATGCTCGCCGAGCATGCTCGTGCTCGCCGTATTTTCATCGTCTAGGGGTTGGTTGGCGAGCAGTTGGCGAGCCGCTCGCTGTTGGCGAAAATTTTCGATTTTGTCATGTTCGTTGGCTTCGTTGTTTGCCATGTAGGGCCATGCTCGCGAGCAAACCGGTTTTTTACTATGTAGCAAACCTCATTTCTGCTGTGGACGTCGTCGTGTGCATATCGCGGATAAAGTAAAAAGGCAACAGACAGCCACAATTTAATAGAAGAATACACACGTTTACGCTGTGGGGAATCAACATGAAAGGAATGCTCGGCAAATGCGTTCGTCGTCTATGGGATAATGCAAACGAGCATGCTCGGCGAGCATGTTCGTCGTTTAGGACTACCTTTATGATAGGGGTGAATATGTAATCTGTTGAGCTCATTGGTGGGTGATAAATAAATAAATGTACAGAATCTGAAATACTCAAGTAATTTGCATTATGTGTACAAGTAACTTAATATCTGCTTGTTACGTGGACTTAAATCCCATAAACTTTAAGTTTTTTTTGTACGGGTATCGCCTTTAACGGGGAATTTGCAAGTCCTCCGTAATAAGAGTAATTGCACTGTACTACCTTGTAGAGCCAACTGCGTCGAATTTCCAAATACCCCAAATTATATGACCCTAGCCCTAGCCTGGAATTAAAAACTTCATATTTTGCATTAGGTAAATGTCCTCTTTTGCTACTTCTAGTTCTATTTTGCCATATCCACAGTGGTTTTCTCGAGAAAGTCTTTCTGCTCCTTTCTGGAGTAGCAAAAAAAAAACCTTTGCTTGGTCTACAGAGATGTAGATGTACAAAAAATGAGACAACTAAGTGATTGAGTGTTTGTACCCTTGATTTTAAGAGTAACACCTAATCTATTGTTTTTCGTTTTTACAAAAATATTTTACCACTTTTAAGTGCTTAAAAAAATTGTAGAAGTAGATACCTACTTCTACAGTGATAAGTTAGAAAATGACTTCAACGCGTCCTTTCTTGTCGCAAAATTGCAAAATTTGGCACATATAGGCAATTAAAATTAAATGTAATGTTTTTGAAGAAATCAAAAATAGTGTCTTTTGTGAATCAACGTGAATCAAATCATGTTTTTTATTTTTTATTATAGTTTTCATTTTAATGGTAAATTATTTTTACTAATCAGCTTTGAACGAAGTTATCTTTTTTCTTTACTGTGAGAAGCCGAAGCCCAATTAATCAACGAAATTGATTTCGGACCAACTGACAATACAATTTTTTGATGACGTTTCAGTCAAAGGTTGTTAGAACCAATTTTGTACTAGTTAAGAAAAGTAGGTAAGTTATTAAAGTTAATATAGGTTAAACTAAACCCATTCTCTTATGTTCCGGGGCTATTGTTTATTGGTTCTAGAAGTCACAGAAGTTCAACCTGCAAGACGACTCCAGTGAAAATATCTTACAAAACAAATATTTTCGCTTTGAAAGACTGTTTCTATTTATCAATGAAATTGCATTGACGTGATTAAATTTAACACATGAAGTCGTCACCAAGTGGCAATTGTTTTTCTCAATACAAACACAAATGTTATTCATATTCCTACCAGAAAGATACCTACATACAACGAAGACAGACATTCGAAACGAAACAAATTGTTTTGTTGTTCTGAATTTTGAAAACTTTCACACGACATTTTCCGGTATTTTCCGATGACAACGTTGAAAACGAATTAAGGTCAATTGATAATTTGTTTGGTTTTCAAATCTTTTGATTAAGAACTCGAAATAAGAAAAATAAGCAAAAGAGGACGAATGGATGGATATATTATGTGATGTTTGATGGTATGGTTGTTGATAAGTTTGTTTTTTTTTTTAATAGACAACATTAGATGCTTTGAAGCAATCGAATGGAATGTGTTGATGTAGGCGTCGAGACAATGAGCCTTTCTGAGAGTGTAAAGTGTCACGCTAAATAAAAAAAATAACAAAGCTATAAACACTTTAACGACCAAGCACCAAGGCGAACAAACAAATGACGTCAACGTACATATTCTGTTTATCTTCTCGAATTAGTCAATAGTTGAAGAAATTGTAACTCATATTAGGCGAATAATAATTTTTTAAAGACAATCGATACGATTGCCAAAGACAATTGGAAGTTGTTGTTGAAGTACGGTTGCAAATTAAAATCCCCTTAGCATGATGACTAGGTAGTAATTAGAATGTGTAACGACTTTATGTCGGAAATTGAAGTTAAATAAATAAGTAGGGTACAACAGATCGAGGAGCCTTGGGGCTTAGCGCAGTTCTCACAACCATTGCCTTTGTGAGAGAATGGAGGGGACCTACAATTTTCTGCCGATTCCTAACGGCTAATCGAGAAAGCGCTTTTCATGGCAATGAATTTACTATAGGAGGACTTCTCAATTTCAATTAAAAATATTTTTGCTTCTGTTGGGATTCGAACCACGAACCTCCCGGTTAAAGGACAGACATGCTAACAATAACGCCACGGGCATCAAATTGAAGTTAGCTGAGATGAAAGTCTATTTTTCTGCTAGAATTTATACGCTTCGTTAAAATTTGAGCACTTTGCGTTGGATCACTATTGTGAAACAGGTAATTGTTAGAGTTGTGATCCCTTTGGGATTTGATGAGAAACTAAACAATCGATAAATTCAGCTGTCAAAATATGTTTATACGTGTATCGATATATGAGACTGACTACGCTGACGCGGGAAGAATGACACCACTTTTCCATAGTAGTCGCAGCGATAAAAATTCTGTCAATAGCTTTTCTTTCGCTGATTCAACTACAAAATCTTTGGTTGCTTAAAACACCATAACGTATCGTCCGTAAAATTTCAGTTGGAAACAAAACCAACTTTTTCACGGGTATGATATTTTCGAGGATAAACAATACTTCCTTCGGAATCACATCCACATAAGTTTAAAGTCGTGGCTTAGCGATCTCTTGCACCTCAAATTCGATTGTTCTAATTTTCAACAAGTTTCTTTCATTAATGTATAATATAAATTTATATGTGTATTTTTTTGTAGATTTAAATAAATATTTTACTTATCTACCAACAGATGTGGAATGGGCTTCTTATAATGTCGGCATTTTTCTATGCACCCGCTGTGCTGGTGTACATCGGGCTATGGGCGCACATATTTCTAAAGTGAAACATTTAAAACTCGATAAGTGGGAAGACAGTCAACTCGAAAGAATGAAAGAAGTTGGAAACCAAAGGGCTAAACTTAAATACGAATATCGAGTGCCTCCTTGTTACCGGCGTCCTTGCGATAATGATCCACAGTAGGTGTTGTAGCTTACTTTTTTTTAAATTTTTCTCATTGTTTTATATATTCCATTTTCTAGAGTACTAATCGAACAGTGGATAAGAGCAAAGTATGAACGTCTTGAATTTTCACAGAACGGCCGACCGGGTTACATATCCGGACACATGGAAGGGTTTCTAATGAAGCGCGGCAAGGAAGACAGTCGCTATCAGCCACGGAAATTTATACTATCTGAGTCGGATGACACCCTTAAATATCACGTAAAGGAAAGCAAAGATCCCAAAGCTGTGTTAAGAATATCTGAGCTAAATGTTGCATTTGCACCACGTAAAACAGGCCATCAAAATTCATTACAATTGACATATATGAAAGATGGCTCAACAAGACACATTTACGTATATCACGATGATCCTGAGGTCATAAACAATTGGTATATGGCAGTGCGATGCGCTAAGTTGCATCGTCTGCAAGTTGCATTTCCTAGTGCGTCAGAAACCGAACTGACGCACCTGTTAACACGAGACTTTGCAAAAGAAGGCTGGCTTCTGAAAACCGGTCCTAGACCATCAGATGGTTACAAGAGGCGATGGTTTACTTTGGATAATCGGAAACTTATGTATCACGATGATCCAATGGATGCCTATCCCAAAGGAGAAATATTTCTTGGGCACAATTTAGACGGATATAGTGTGCGAGTGGGCGTTCCGATTGGTGCTAAGGAACAAAGATATAGCTTTACATTGTTCACACCCGAGCGAACGTACAATATGTGTGCGTATAGCGATAAGGAGAGAGAGGATTGGATGAATGTGATTCAAACTGTCCTTGAAAGACAACTGACGCCGCAAGACAGTTCAAGTAAGTATCCAAGAAAATCCGTAAAACCATTTGGTAATAAAAAAAAAATCATCAGATATTCGATATCTCGTTCACTAGCTAACCTACACAACACCCTTATTGCTCTTTTAATTTAAACAACAATTTTTTAAGGCATAAGTAAATTACGGAGCTTTTAAAAATTATGTAAATGTTTTTACTTACACTTCCATAAAGTAATGATAAATAGAATGCACACCTTACTAACGTAACCGCGACTCCCTAGAACCTCAATTCACTAGAACAACTTTAAGTTCAGCTTTTCTGAATGCTAACTAAAATCGCACTAAAGTGTTTGATGTGAAACTTTGTTTTGTTCTGGACTGTTCTCAATAGAAAACTTGAACTTTTCGATATTCTGAAAGAACCTCTTTGGCGTTTATTGATTCTTTCTTCTCACCTCCTTTTGGGAAAGAGCTGAAAAAATAATAAATAATAAATAGGGTGGCGCAACAAAACTCGGTCAATCTCGAGGCCAAACGCATTTCAAGGACCTATAATGCAGGTTGAGAACTGATAAATAAGAAAGCGTATGACAGTGTAGTTTCTCTCGAAGCTTAACTCCCGTATATCAGGCAGACATGCTAATCATTCACGGACAGCTTCTCTTAAAGAAAAATAAACTGTGAATTAAAAAAATTAGGACTTATTTTAATGAGAAAAATGTCAAATCAGATCAACTCAAAATAAGCAAAACAAGAACCATAAAAAATGTAAGTCAGCTTAGAGCAAAGTAAGCTTAAAAAAAAAATAACAAACATTTTGCGAATTTGCTTGTAAAAATATGTATATTTTTTATCTATTTAAGTAAAAATACCTTTTACCAAAGATTTTAGTCAAACCTAATCTAACATCTGAGGCCACAGAGAAGGTAATACAGAGAATCAACGCGTACTCCTTTGCCTGAAGACAATCAAATTAGTTCTGTGGTGAAATCAAACTTTGAGTTTCATTTACATAAATCAACAGCTCTATTCGGTTGCAATTTAATTTTACTATTTCCTCTTTTAAAGTGTATGTTTGTTTGAATGAAGTTTTCTATACTCTTACTGCAAAAAACCTAAAATTATCAAAAAATATGTTCACTTTTTTAAACTTATTTCAAATTAACTGAAATTAAAATGGCGACCTAGGGTTATCAATTGAAGATCTCAGGTCTAATTTAGTTGGACAAAATGGGGATACTACCTTGTTGAATTTGACTCTCTAGTCCTACTCTTTGGTTGAAGTCCTGGGATTTCCCGCCATAAAGCAGTTTTTGAAAAACCCCAACTCGACCTGATTGCTTATAAACTTAGCCGACTCTACTCGAGACTCTCCCGGTGTGGGACACAATTTATAAAAAAAATTCAACCTGAATATCTATGAATAAAGTTTTTCTTATTTAATGTTTACAGTGTCGGCCCGATTGATACGAAAACGATGTGGGACCAATGCGATGAGCATGTTCTCTGGGAGATAAAACAAAAATCTCGACAAAAATGAAAAACAAACTTAAAACTACCATTACCACTCAATAGCAATAAATTCGCTTTTAAAGTAAATTATTTTTTATTTTATAGTAAAGATAAACAAAAATACAATTTTAAATAGAAATATTAACAAAAATTACATAAAGCAACTACAACCACACAACTATTATAAATCTATATATACAAATACATATACAAATGTTTGCATATTATACAAATTGATTACAAATCGTGTTCGTTATTATATATATACATACATAAATAAAATAGTTATATGTTTACAATGTAATAAAATAATAATGATAGCGAAATATTTTATATCTGTCACACAGGGTTGTTCCGGCGGATCATATATACCATAAAAAATTGTAAGAAAAAAAAATAAATATGTAATATGTAGCATAAAATATCATACATTAATTATGATATTTTATGCTACACAAACACAAGAAATATATACTATGTAAAATAATGTTAGTTGGTGTTCGTTTAGTTCTGTGAGCGGGTATGTCTGTTTTATGTAAATTGGCATGTAATGTGTTTTAAACCAAAACGGCTTTTCATTGTTATATAACTAATTGTTTTTTTTTCATTTGTTTTCTATTTTTACGGTTAGTATAAATAGTTTTTAAAAAGCATATCAATATCACAATAAAATGTTTCCATACAAAAACCACATTTTTTCAAGCAAAAATAAAAAAAGTAGAATTCGTCGAAGAAATTTTATCCAACCGAACGATAGAAAACCGAAACGAGCGTAAGCTACAGAAACAAAAAATCGAAAAGGTAAATTCGATTTATGTAACAGCCAATCCTTTTGATATTAGGAGAACTTTAGCCATCAAACCCAAAATCATGTTACAGTAAATGACCGATCGATGGTTTAAAATAAATCAAGGTAGGTATAGGTATGTGTGTATTGCTTTGAGGGATCATCTCAATGTGACCGCCCGAAAAATCACTGATTTTCGCGATTTTTTTTTTCATGGTTAGGATATCCTAATCGGTGTTTTTTTTTTTTTTTTTTTTAATAAATAATTAGAGCAGCAACGAAGAATACAGAATGATTTTTGTTTCGGTGATTTTTTTAGTTTTCTATTATCAAAAATGTAAAAACAGAGTCCTAATCGGTGTCCACTTTTCCGGGCTCAATTTTGATTATTAATCTGTAAGAAAGCCGCTATCGTCCTATGGAGGTTTTTTTTAATTTATTTTGACAAAATGGCGGTGATTTTAACAAAAAGTAGTGAATTTGACCTTTTTTACGTTAGTTTTTTGAGAAAAAAAATAGGAAGTTTAAAAAAAGCTTCCATAGGACGATAATGAATGAAAATCAATAACTTGAAAACTCTTCTCTCGGCAGTGGACGCCGTTTTGAAAAACACTATTCCGAGAAAAACGCGCTTAAACTTTCAGGTCCATCCATAGTTAATGCCGAAAATAAACTGGAATGCTTCTTAACGAACTAGTTCTATACCTTCAACGAATTTAAGGAACTGAATACCGATAGGTCACGCGCCGTTAGGAGCACAACAAAAGGAATGACGGTTGAACGAACGGACGGACGCGGCAAATGTGACTCCGTTCCCTTTCTCTAGAAATGCTGTAGTGATGAAAATAATGCGAATTTCGATTTAAAAATTTAACAGCATGTTTGTAACCGTGTGTGTATACTATCCGATAATAAAAAAATTTACACTGAGCTGATGCCTTAAAGCCATATTGTTCAATGACTACCTCAAAATCAGATATTCTTCCATGAAAACGGCTTAATGGCAGATTTTTAGTTTTTGAAGCGATGTTTCTGAAGAGCAGGGGTGACATTCTGTAAGTAAAAAGCGAATAAACGTTTTCGTGTGTGCGAACGATTTGCAATGTCTTTCCTATTGAAAAACGTTTGATCGCTTTCGTTTCGTTTTTTATAGAATCTGGCCCCAGAATTCAAATTTCATTCATATCTGCATTTAAAAGTGGAATCAAAAAAGCTTTCGAATGTTTCGAAAGACAATCATGCTTATTTTGACATCCTATTCGATAGAAAGTCTTCGAATCCAATCCTGAGGGACGGCGCAGTAGAGGAAGACCGCGACTCAGGTGGCGCACGCAAGTAGGAGAGGACCTCAACCAACTTGGCGTGCAAAACTGGTGGCAGCTAGCTAGGGACCGAGCTGGCTGGAGAAGCATGTTGGTTGAGGCCCTAGTCCGACCCGGACTGTAGCGCCACCTGAAGTAAGTAAGTATTCGATAGAAAGTAAGTCGAATTTGAAAGGAGTGCATTTTGAGACTCGAATGTTAAACATATAAAAATTTCGAAACATTCGAGTTTCAAAATGCACTTCCACTTAACTTTCTATCAAATAGAATGCATTAAAGAGTTGGCCCCAGTTGTGATGCATTCAAATTGTAGCAAGTGTCTATTTTGAAAGCGTGCAGTCTAGATTGTTCTAATAGCAAGCATCTATCATCAATTCTTCGAAGGTGGCAAACTCAAGTGGTAGGACCTTATTGCGAGTGTCGCCTAACATTCGATGCGACAAGTGTCGAAAGCTGCGATATTTTTTTCCTTTTGGTATTGCGTATCTCTATCGACAAGGATTTCTCGGCCCTATCTTGGTAACCGTCGGAGCGGAATTCTCTCCGATCGGAGACATTTTGCTTTGTGGTATTTCTCCGATCGGACGATCCGATGTTCTCCGATAAATTTTTGTTGCGGGGATTTTATTTTTGGGAATGCAATGCATTGCCGCATTTGTGAAAAATTTCTTACGACGACAACTACTTCGAAGCAAAATTCAATTTTCAAAAAAGGATGCGTTGCGGAGAAAACTCCGCTCCGACGGTTACCACGATAGGGCCGTCTATTACTTTGAATATAGAGAGTACTAATTGTGAATAAATCCTATAACTTGAAATTTGAGCTAGTTTCAGTGATAGTCGAACGCAAAAATACAGACGATAACGACCGAATTCAAAATTGAAAGTATCGAACAATAAGAATACGCAATACCAAATTTCATTTCCGATGTTCGACTATCGACAACCGTCGTGTATCGACAGCCAAACGACACTCGCAATAAGGGCCGTAGCTAAACATTGAAATTTCTTGCGGCTGCGGCTCTGAATTCATTGAATCTCCAAAAATGAATGCGTTGCAGAGAAAATTCCGCTCCGTCGATTACCTCCATAGGGCAGATTAGAAACTTCTACTTTAAAAACCCCTGGTTAGCGGTTCGTTGTGATGGTTTTACGATAATCGCTGTCGTTTACGATTGTGCTTTGGCAGTCGTTATCCTTATCATTCTGAAATTTTCATGTACATACAAATTCTCGTAGTTTAGGTCGGACATGGCTATCGATGTTCTAGTTTTATTATGTAGTACGGTACACGTCGCAACATTCATTACACGAAGATGTTACTAATTTTTATTTAAAAGCCAGATGATAAAACTATAAAAGCAACAATTTGTTTCAAAGTTCTTTTTTATTAAATATACATTTTATACATTTTTGCAATAAATTTATCTGTTTTTCATCACGGCATCTGAAATGAAAAAAAATAAACTCAATGTTAGAACGAGACTAGTTATTTAAAAGAAATTTGGATAAAAACAAAAATCAGAGTAAACATTCTCATCAAGCATGTCTTTATGACAGGGATAACTGTTACAAAAATAATTCATCACTTGCTGAGATGTATGCCTTATTAACAAGTATTTAAAATTGCTTTACCTGCCATTTTTTAGCTCAGCACCCTAATTCCCTTCGCATGCCAGACCTTTATCGGTTGAAATTTTGAAGAACGAATTAACCTGTCATCAAATTGAAAATATAAGTTTTTGAACATAGAATGTAGTTACATTAAGGATCGAGTTAAGGAACAAATTTTCAGGGTAAACATTCTCATCAAGCTTGTCTTTATGACAGGGATAACTGTTACATAATAATAATCATCATTTATTGAATCTTCAAAATGACTTTCTACTGTAATTGATGTTTACCTGTTGGCGAATTCTGTTCTGGTAACTGGTAGTTTTTTCTCAGCAGCTTGCATTCGCGATCATGGAGCCAATGACCATCTTTCATGTAGAACCGTCCTTAGCTTGGGAGAAGAAAAAAGAAATTATTAACTTTGCTCGTTTAAGGAAAAGAAAAAGTAGAATTTTCAATTTTGAATTTCAGACGAAAGTAATCAACAGAGAATATTCAGTTATATGCTTGTCTACTTTAAAATATATCATCATCAAATACAAAAGAAAACGGCGTGTTTTTGGTAATCAAGTATACCTACCTACCTCATTTTTTAAGAGCACATGTCCTTCCTTGTTGGTATATTTAAAGCATCATCTGGAATTAAGAAATTAAGAGCACTTTAATTTATTTTCGTGTTTTAAGTAAGAGATAAACCACGTGGTCTTAAGGTTCAGAATTTAAAAACCAATCGTCACAATTTATCCGACTGGGGCGGTATCGAAAACATCACGGTTAAAAAGTAGTGGTCATTAATAAGTGTTCATACAACTTACCACTTTTGGTTTGGTTGAAATTATCAACTCCTGGCTAGAAGCAAGTGTTTTCTTCCGAACTCCATCTGCAACAGAAATTAAACAAAATCATTAGATGTCTTTTCCCAGGGTTTGAACAAAATCAGAAAATAATACATAAAATACTTTTCAGATTAAATAACCAATCGACAGTATCATTCAGACTGGGGCGGTAACATATCATCATGTGAATTCTTAACTTTTGCTTTTCATTTATCAAATAACACTTCATTTACTCACCTTAGTTCTGGATATAATTTTCGCCTACTCTTCACTATTGAATTGTTTGAAAAAGTCGAGGAAAAGAACCTTCCCTGGAGGAAACTGATTAAAGAATGAAAGAATAAAGTAAGCAGAATAGAGGAAGTCGATTTGCACATTTTCACATGCTATAAAACAGGAAACGCTCTTGTGCCATTTTAGCTATGTATGTGCTGCCAAACCAACTTTTATTACTTGTGTCATGGGTCATGGCATGCAAGGTTTGTTTAGACCAGAAAGCTTTAGTCGGCACTTAAGACGAAGCTCACATTGGTTGATTTGTTGAAGGAACAAATCTACCTTGATCAACGAATCGACCGCAAGTCAATACTAGGCCTGTTTTTTTGGGAAGATGTCCGGTACCTTGTATGGTAAATACATGTAAAGCAACAACAACAAAAGATACAAGGGATAAAAGGATGAGTAAAACTTACAAGGGATAGAATTCGAGTTCGAATGAGTTTTTCATTTTTAAATGTTGGTGCGACTAGAGGCTCGAACAACAGAAAAAGGACGTGTTCACAAGTGAATGGAAATGAATTTTGTACAAGAATAGAATAGAATAGAAAAGAATTATGGTAACGATTTTTGAATTGTAGAAATTTATTGATTTTGATTATTTAATTTGCAGGTTCATAGGTATACAATAATATATCGTAAAAGAAACGAAAAAAACTTTGTTAAACTATTTTTTTGTTCTTTTTTGCATAGTTCCTTAACACATTTTTCGGTGAATGTTGACATTTTTTCCAATAGTATTTACTACGTCTTATCTTAAAATAGATTTATTTATTGATTACTAGCAGATACAACCACGCAAGGGACAATGTTTTACAGTTCTCTGTAAAGAAATTCGCTTAAGGCGCCATCTGTTCTAGATTTATGCAATCTATGATTAATAACAACAAAAGCGCCATCTGTTCCAGACTTATTTAATCTACAATTAATAACCATTAAGGAATAGTAAACTCGATTTCGTTATTCGTTACATATATACCATGAAGCAGAAGTTGATTCTTATACAGATAAGTATCCGCTTGTGTCTTATTTCTTAAGACACTTTTAAAATACAAGTATTGAACTTTTAAACTTCTAAGTAATGTATTTTAGCGGATTACCGACATTTAAAAGTTTTCCGCACTTGTTCTCATTCACTCTCAAGTGAATTGAACCCAAGCGTGTAAACAGAGAAAAAAAACCACAAGAAAATACTTGCATACTTTTGTGAACACCGCTATTTTGACATTTCCCAACTACAACTCGTCACGGACACCAACTATCAAACATAAAAACGCGAACCGTTTTTTTGGACTTACCATACAAGGTACCGGACAGCCTCCCAAAAAAACAGCCCTACTGACCGTTGTGACTGAAAGGGAGAACAAGAAAACAGTCGCTTAATGCTGGATTTCCATGCATCTGCAACTGCAGAACTGCAGACAAGTACATCTGCAACTGCAGAAGTGCAGAAAAGTAAAGTGGGACGGAGATTATAAAACACAAAAGTTAAAAAGAGAGACGAATAGGATTATGGCTGCGGATGAGAGATTATGGGTGCAGAATGCAAATGAACATGTTCATCTGCAGCCATAACTAAGGAAATGCAGATGGTGCCTTCCCTCTCTATCAGACAAGTATGAATTTTACATCTTGTGTCTTTTTCCTTTTTCTATCTGCATCTACCAATATACTTTGCTGCAGCGCTAAAATGGCAACACAGCAATGTGGAAAACAATTGAAAACAAAATAATTGAAAAAACATCTCTCAGATTGCGATTCCGGTATGGAAACGACTTTTCCATTTATTCCGCGCCATATCATTTGCACAAAAGCTCAGGTACCGGAGTTAAAAACTACCACGTGAAAAGCAGACTCTGTAAGGTATTTTATGTTACCGTGTAAAAGGGCATTGACATTTGACACTTGAATGACAGCTGGACTCAAACTTTCGAGTCTCTATTTTTACACTTTGCAAAATGCAAATTGAAAGCTTTCCCCGAATCATCATCAGATGAAATTAAAATTTTCAATCATTCCAGTTACTTGTTTTCTTGGTTCTAGTTTCTATAGTGAAAAGTCTTGTAAATCATCTCAGTTGAACAAAATTGATTCACCGGCAAATTAATTCAGTATTTCATACGGTATACACATACAGAAATACAAGGTACACAAAGAAATCACATTACAGTAGTTGGTTTTAATCAATATATTTTTTCTTTTCTTTGTTTCTCACTATTTTCAGATTAAGGTAAAGACTTGACCAACAAAATAGTTATGTTGAAATTTTTAGTGGCTTTGGCTTGCCTTCTGGTGCTGGCCATCGCCGATTCAGATTTCGTTCGTGTAAAACTGCATAAAATTCAAACGGCAAGGAACCATTTCGCCGAAGTTGGAACTGACATTAAACATTTCGGATTCCAATTTCCAAACGAAGTGAATGGTCCAATTCCTGAACCACTTTCTAACTACCTCGATGCGCAATACTATGGTGCTATCAGCATTGGAACTCCGCCACAATCCTTCAAGGTTGTATTCGACACTGGTTCGTCGAACCTTTGGGTGCCCTCGAAGCAATGCCATTTTACGAACATTGCATGTTTGATGCATAACAAGTACGATGCGAAAAAATCTTCGACTTTCGTTAAAAACGGCACAGAATTCGCCATCCATTATGGTTCGGGTTCATTGTCTGGGTACTTATCCACTGATAATGTAATCATTGGAGGAATGAACATCAAAAAACAAACTTTCGCTGAAGCACTAAGCGAACCAGGATTAGTTTTTGTTGCAGCTAAATTTGATGGAATTCTGGGCCTGGGTTACAGTTCGATCTCGGTTGATGGCGTTGAACCACCTTTCTATAATCTCTTCAACCAAGGCTTGATACCAGCTCCAGTATTTTCATTCTACCTAAACCGAGATCCCAGTGGACCAGAAGGAGGTGAGATTATTTT
This sequence comes from Melanostoma scalare, assembly GCA_949752695.1. Lineage (NCBI taxonomy): Eukaryota > Metazoa > Arthropoda > Insecta > Diptera > Syrphidae > Melanostoma > Melanostoma scalare. The sequence goes on along the minus strand of OX456984.1, from coordinate 21,805,609 downwards.
TGGAGGATCCGACCCAGCTCACTACAAAGGTGACTTCACATACTTGCCTGTAAATCGCAAGGCTTATTGGCAAATTCAAATGGACTCTGGATCCATCGGAAATGAGACTTTCTGCAAAAATGGTTGCCAAGTTATTGCCGATACCGGTACCAGTTTGATTGCTGGTCCACCTAGCGAGATCAAAATCATTAATACAGCTGTTGGTGGTACCGCACTCCCTGGTGGACAGTACTATGTTAGCTGTGAACTAATTCCACACTTGCCAGTGATCAAGTTTGTATTGGGTGGCAAAACTTTTGAACTCGAGGGCAAGGACTACATTCTTCGCATAGCGCAAATGGGCAAGACCATTTGCTTATCTGGATTCATGGGAATCGATATTCCTCCACCAAATGGACCCTTGTGGATTCTTGGTGACGTCTTCATTGGCAAATATTACACTGAGTTCGATATGGGTAACAACCGTGTTGGCTTCGCTGAAGCTGTCTAAAGAGAGTCATCTTCTTAATAAATTTTGTTTTTAATGTTCCAATTGGCAAACGAAATCAGTTTGAAAGTTATTAACTGCGGTGATAGCCGCACTTTGTATTGTTTATTTTTTTTTTTAAATAAAGTTTGACCTGATATAGCGAAGGTTATCATCATTACTTTTGTCTCAGTCCTAAAATAAATATGCATATCTCTAGGGATGCACTTCATTTCGTTTGACTCAGTTCAACAGTACAAGAAATTTCATCAACCATCGAACCCATGTAATAATAAAGAAACGTCGTTCTGTTTTTGACTTTTAATTGCAATTGTAGAAAAATAGAAAAAATGGTAATGACGCATTTACACAAAAGCACAAGTCAGTTGAGAGGTGTTGCCGAAAAAAGCACAAACGTTAGGTAGCTGTTTTTCTAAATGACTCATTTTATGGTTTGTTGTGTTATGGTTACTGCTGTTGTTTTTATAAATAATCATTGTTTTGCTATGGAGATTCTGTTAATCTGTTAATTTGTTATCAGCAATACTTGATTTGAAGAGAAAAAAAAGTAGTTAAGAGTGCGAGCTCGGGCATTCCGCCACATCCATTTCTCTGAAAGGACTCTTATTATATTTAAGTATTATTATTTCATCTATATTTAGTAATGGGTTCTAATTCAAATCAAAAATATAAATAACCGATAAATTAAGAAAAAGTTCATTTAAAAACAAGGATTTCACTCCCACTCTGTTGCGTAATTTTAGGAAGCAGTCACAAAGCTGGACTTAAAATTGGTTTAGTGGTTCGTAGCTGCCAAAAAAGCTGAACTTAAAATGTGTAAGTGAACACAGCTTCAAGATTCATGGGCCAACTATGTAAATCTATTATACTTTCGAATCATTCGAAGGTTATTTTTAACTCTACTTTTAAGTGGCAATAAGAACGAAAACAGTATCGAATTTGAATTCTTCAAACGGCCTTCGAAAAAAGGTTCGAGTTTTGGTGAAGTCTCCTTTTTACTCATACGTCCTTAGGAATTACAGAGGATGAGTTTTAGGCATTCAAACACTTTTGTTGTAGAATAGAGTTACATAGTAGACCACATGGTCAAAAGGTGCGTTCAAACAATGCCGACCTGCAATCGGATCCATTCAGTTCAAATTTGGGTTGGCTTTCGGTAAGGAAAGATTCCAATCGGGTCGTAAACACTAATTCGGCATTGGTGTGGAAGCACCTTCAGCTTCAACTTGTATTAGTTTTCTCATTTGCCGGTTGGCAAGATCAAGTAGGTTAACATTAAAAATCTTTGATTTAACTTAAGTGATATTATTTATTGGCTCTACGGTATAAACCGCCACCAAAAAACGTTACCGGAAAAAGGCGCATAAAAAGTTTCCGGCATGCAACTTTGTGAATTTTAAAATCCTTTCTGTTAAGTTATGAAAAAAATTTCACTAACTCGGTGTAGTAGATAGGTATTTTTCACGGTAGCCTCCCTGACGAAAAGAAGAAAATATTTTTTTTCCTTGGGTAAAACCATATTTCCTTGACAGCCCGATTTATTGTAAAAAAGAACTTTATTTTCCGTTCTCAAAAACCACTCTTTATCACGAACCCGTTCTGGACATATTCCTGTAGCAAACAAACCATAAAAGAACAGTTTAAAACATTTAAAGCCATTACTTCTCTTGCCCCGCAATTTACGTTTGTGTATCACGAGATCTATCTGTGATACAAGTTGCAAAACCCACTTTATTTTTTGTAGTTGGAAAATAAAATGATAAGAAACATAATTTTATCAGAAACACTACTATCTCGTGTGTCGTGTTATAGGGCCCATACACTACACTACAACACAAACATACACCCCTGTTCTGATTTTCGTTCGGATACCATATCCTCCCGTTTTAGAATTTTTGCGGTTCTCAATTCCGAATCCGTACGTTTTCAATTCGCTTATCATTTTTTTAGCGGAATTGAATCCGGTTAATGAATTCTGTAGAACATTATTTATTGCTAGAAATGAAAAATAATAAACTATATTAGCACTAAAATGCAATAAAGCTGTAAACAGTTCCAATAAACACAAAAATTTAATTTCCAACACGTTTTTGTGACAAAAAATCAGTAGTGAATCCGTTCGGAAATAAGAACACACTTTTTAAATCCGTACGGATTCAATTTCGGTTTCCGTTTTGAATCCGTATCCGATAGTTTCGCCACACACTACACAAACATGTTTGAGAGATATTTAGTAGCGTGACGTTTTTCGTCTCAATAAAACCAACGGAGCAATGAGCTATTCAGCATGTGCAGCTTTATTATCGCCTTGGGTATTAAAAAAAAATTAAAAAAACCAAAAAAAGAGTGATATATTCATCCTCACTTCATGAAAATTGACATTCTGTTTGAACAAAATTCAACACACACCACTTAAACATGATTGTGCGGGCACGGAAAAATCAAATTTTTTTAAATTTCTTCAAACCGTTAACCTAATATCTTGGTTAAGTGTTTTGCAAAACGAAAACCAAGCTATTTTTTTTGGCAACTCATAGAGTTGCCGAGGAAGCTTGGGTGAACTCTAAATAAAGTTCCACGAACGAACCGAGCTAAGTATATAATTATAGGTTCGTTCGTTGAACTTTCCCCAGGTTTGACCCAGGTTTTCTTGACAAAGCAAAAAGCTAGGGCGAGTTGATGGAAAACCTAGGTCAACCCTAGGGCTCAAAAAACACTCAATTTGACATTCAGGGCGACTTTAGGTTTATCAAAAAACGCTTTATCAAAAAAGTGTGTGTCGAAATCAACTATCGAACAAAAAATCACCTGGGTACGATTTAATAACTGCTCAGGTTATGAAAGAAATGCCATCAAAAGCCTTCATAAAACTCCAATTCATAATAAATGCATGCCTAAAGACCCAATATGTCCCACATCATTGGAAAATTGCTGAAGTAATTGTTATACCAAAGCAAGGTAAGCCACCAACAGAAGTGACGTCTTACATACCAATATCGCTTATACCAATAATGGCAAAAGTCTTTGAAAAATTGCTATTGAAAAGACTAAGCAAAGTCATAGAAGAAAGAAATCTAATCCCAAATCATCAGTTTGGATTTAGAAATAAACAATCCACAATAGACCAAGTTCATAGGATAACGGATGCAGTTGAAAAAGCATTAGAAGAAAAACAAGTATGTTCGGCTATATTTTTAGATGTTGCTCAAGCATTCGACAAGTTATGGCATGAGGGGCTAGAGTATAAACTGCAAAGGGACCTACCCAGGCAGTACTACGAAATACTAAAATCTTATATCTCAAACCGGCTCTTCAGAGTACGGTATGATCAAGAATATTCAAAGCTATATAAAATACAAGCCGGTGTTCCACAAGGAAGTGTCCTACCCTATATACAAGGGATATTCCAGTGGATAACAACACCATTATGGCTACTTTTGCAGATGATACTGCAATTTTGGCATCCAGTAAGTGCGTCGTCAAGGCTGCTGAGAAATTGCAAAATGGCGTATCAAGCTCAAAGGAGCTAAGTCTGCACATATAAACTTTACAAATAAAAAGTTAAGCTACGTACAAATATTCATCTACAATCAAGCTGTACCTTACACCAATACGGCCAAATACCTTGGGATGAATTTGGATGCAAAGCTAAAATGGAAAGAACATATCAAAAAGAAAAGGGAAGAGCTCAACTTGAAGTATTGAAAAATGTACTGGTTACTCGGTAGAAACTCTGACCTATCTGTCGAAAATAAAATAATGCTTTATAAACAAGTACTTAGACCTGTTTGGACCTATGAAATCCAATTATGGGGCTGTACAAAGAAAACAAATACTGAAATCATCCAAAAATTCCAAAACAAAGTCCTTCGTGGAATAGTAAATGCACCATGGTATATAAGAAATAGCGATTTACATCGTGTCCTACAAATAGAAACGGTTACAGAAGTTGTAAGAAAACATGCTGTATCACACAATCAGCGACTGCATAGTCATATCAACTCTGAAATGGAGTCCGAATTAAATACGAGAGACAATGTTCGGAGATTAAGAAGAACCAAGCCACACGAGCTAATGGTCTAAAAGTCATGGGAAGCATTAAAAGTTTAAGCTTCCCTTAAAGCGATTATATTATTGAGAAAGAAAAATCTGTTGTCGATCGTTCATAGATTGGTTCTGATTACGAGGAGTTTTTAGTGAGGTAAGAGTCCCACACTACTTGGTGACGAATACTGCCAAGTGTCTTTTGAAGATTTCCTCCTGACAAAAAAAAAAAAACGCTTTGTGGCGACCACAGGGTGACCCTAGGGCTTCAACCAACAAACCTTATATGTTCGTTCGTTGAACTTTACCAATGGCTCACTACCCTATAAGTTGTCAAAAAAAAAAAACTGGATACCCGGTTCTCAAAAAACGCTTAACACAAAATCAACACGCATTCCTGTCATTTGAACAAAAATACATGCCATTTGGCAGCCCTGTTCATTACCTAGACTCGCCTTAGCAAAAACCTAGGCGAGTTGTGGGGCAAACCCATGAGAATATCGGAACCAAACCTTGACAGGAACCATCCCTGAACTGAGCTATATTTACCCTAAGAAATCTTAAAAATCCGTTGGGCGGTTTAGAGTCTACACCGGACAAACAAACAAATACTTTTATATATATGTATACTTAGATAGGTAGATTGGATGTACATGTTTGTTTGTTTGTTTGTCCGGTATAGATTCCTTCCTAAGCCGCCAAACGGATTAAATTAAATTAAAGCCTGGCCCCAACGAAGTTCAACGAATGACCCCAATATTTTTGGTTTAGGAGTCTTAGAAGCCAAAAAAGATGAGTTATCAAAATTTTCTGGAACATCAAATATTATTAACATTGAGACAAATTGGAGTATTTTGAGAGTTAAGAAATAATTCTTTGTTTTATTAAAACTTTTCCTTATTGAAAAAAGTAAAATAAATCACAAATTGTAGTTCATAGCTTAGACAGCTTCAGCAAAGCCAACACGGTTATTGCCCATATCATACTCAGAGTAGTACTTGCCAAGGAACACGTCTCCTAGAATCCAGATTGGGCCAGTTGTTGGTGGCATATCCATTCCCATGAAACCAGACAAGCACTGGTCTTGTCCAACATTGAGAATGTAGTCCTTCCCTTCTAGAGTAAATGTCTTGCCACCCATTGTGAATTTGACCAGTGGCAGTTGAGGAATCCTATCACAGTCTAGTGTGTACTGTCCGGTTAGCATTTTCTTGAATCCTAGAGCCTTGTTAAGAGCTGTGACCTCGCTCTTTGGGCCGACAATAAGACTGCTACCAGTATCGGCAATAGCTTCGCATCCACCTTTGCAAAACTCGAAGCTTCCAGCAGATGCAGATTCCATATGGAATTGCCAATATCCTTGCTTACTAATTGGTAAGTATGTAAAGTCACCCTTGTAAAGGTTTGGATCAGATCCTCCCAAAATGAGTTCACCGCCATCAGTTGAACTAGATTCTCTTGCCAAGTAGAACGAAAACACTGGCTCTTTTACTAAACCTTGTTCGTAGAGGTTGTAGAAGGGAGGGACAACACCGTTCACAGAAATGGTATCAAAACCCAATCCAAAGATTCCATCCATTTTCGCTGCAATGAATGTAATACCAGGTTCACTAACAGCTTCAGCGAAAGTTTGTTGCTTGATTTCTAGGCCTCCGACTGTTACACTGTCAGTAGACATAAATCCAGTTAAAGAACCAGTTCCGTATTGAATGCCAAAGCTTGTTCCGTCCTTAACATAAGTCGATGATTTTTTTGAATCATATTTGTTATGCATTTTGCAAGCAACGTTTAGGAGATTGCATTTCTTTGATGGCACCCAAAGATTTGAGGATCCAGTATCGAAGATAACGGTGAATGGTTGAGGTGGAGTTCCAATAGTTATATCACCAAAGTATTGTGCGTCCATGTAATTAGTCAAAGGTTCACGAGCAAGATCGCTGGCACTTCGTCCATACTTGGCCCGGTAGTATTCGATATCAGTGCCAACATCGGTCAATTGCTTCAATGCTGATGGAAGTTTCTGAACCTTTACACGGATCAAATCTGATGCATTGGCTGCTACCAGAAGGCAGGCTATCGATATCAACACTTTAAACATATTTAGTTGCTCTAAGAGTTAAATGCTACTGAAATAATTAGCCCAACCATACCACCTTAAATAGCAGTTTTTTTTTTGATTACCAGTAACTATAGATTGGAATCAATTCAATTAATTTTGAAATGATAACTTTATATCAATCACATTGAAATATCTACACTTCATGCCTTGTGCCTACCATTTGATAAATTTCTGTTGATAAGCTCTTAATCGTGTATTTATTATTTTTGTTTATGATTTCAGTCTTTTTAAGGGTTTTCCAATAGATTCTCAATGGTATTTGGGATTATCGTACGTTCATCTATATTATCGTAGTCTAATTGCTAATCAAAACCGGCGCAATTCTTAAAACTTTGGACACAATGACACTTGAAAACACAAGCGATCTTTGAATTCCTTAGCTCAATCTTTTACAGAAAAACCAATAAAAATTGAGATAGCTGTTGAAGTCGTGATAGAATTTGTTTGTGTGGAACGGAAATATTTCTATATGATTGCGTTGTAACCGATTAAAAATATTCCTTGACTTTGGCACGTTTTTATCTAAGACAGTTTCGTCCCGTGGTATCTGTGGCGTGGTGGTTAGCATATTTGCTTTTTAACCCAGAGGTTCGTGGTTCGAATTCCAACAAAGGCAAAAATGTTTTTCCATGGGTATCGCCTTTTGCAAGGAATTGGCAAGTCCTACGTTAGTAAATTCATTACCATGGAAAGCACTTTCTCGATACGCCGCGCCGTTCGGAACCGACAGAAAATTAGGCCTCACAAGGCATGGCATGGTTGTGAGAAAAGTGCTAGGACCAGGGGCTCCTTGGGCTGTTGCGCCACCCTATTTGTTTATTTAGTTTTATCAAAATTGGTTAAGATACACAAGTTAAGACTAATGTAGTAGTAGTTCTAGTTTTTAAAAATCGGAGCATCAGGAATGAAGTCCTTCTTATGTATTTATTTTTTCATTTTTACAGACAGTGTATATTTTTACTGTTCTTCAGTCCTTTTTATGTATTTATTTTTTCATTTTTACAGACAGTAATATTTTTACTGTTCTACTATCGTCTTTTGATGCCGTATACTCTTGGATATGGCTATTAGCTTTTACTGAAAACCTGTGTTTGAAAAATTTTGTAAACAAGAGGGCTAAGCTTGTTAATTGTTAGTTTAAGAAAAATGGATGATCGGCAAAGAGAGAAAATAGTTGACTCTAGTGTCCGACCGAAGGTCGATTTGTAGCCGAAGCCGAAGCCGAAGCCGATTATTCGGCTTGACATTAAACTTCGGCCGAAGCCGAAGCCGAAGCTTCAATAACTTGAAAAATTTTTGTTCCAGATTGACTAAAAATGAAAAAAATTATGATTTTTTTTCTAGAATAGGCCCTTGGTTTCTTCTGGGGCGAGTTGAGGGCTGTTAAATGGCATGTATTTTTATTCAAATGAAAGGGATTTGTGGTGATTTTGTGGTTTAGTGTTTTTTGAGGACTCATAGAGTTCTCAAGCAAACCTGGGTCAACTCTGGGTAAAGCTCAAACGAATCTAATGTGTGCATGCAGTAACCAAATTAACGGGATAAATTAAATTAACGTTTCAAAAATAATAACAATTTGAACTAGTATTAATATTTTATTGAAATTAAGGAAAAGAACAACAAATAACTCAACACTGTTCTACGTTCTACAAACGTACAAACGCAAACCAGCCAAAAACTAAACCTTCGGCTTCGGCCAAAACTTCGGCATATTTTGGCCGAAGCCGAAGGTTCAGCCGATTGTAGATTTTTTAGCCGAATGTGGCCGAAGCCGAAGCTTCGGTCGGACACTAGTTGACTCTTATCTTTCCAAAATATACCCAGTTTGCCTACAAATGATATTGAAACGTTTATTTCTAAAAAAATTGATCGCGTTTTGGTTGAATTTTCCTATCCGCGGAAATATGAAATTTGGGCAAAGATTTATCAAATAGTTGTTATCTGTCTTACCAAATTTTTTCTTGAAGTACAGTGCTGGATGTATAGTTCATTCAACACTACATCAAGAATTTTTTTTTACCTCAACCACAATTTTTGGGCAATAGTACCGATATTTATAATTCTGCACTCAACTAAGTCGTTTTCTTTTCCTGTGACGATGTCCATCTATCCAAAACTCGTCGAGCGAATAAAACACTTTTTGAAGCGCTTTTCATAGCAAAGCAATCACTTTGGGATGACTTGCCAGTTCCTAACTTACCGCTTTGCAAAATGGAACGAGCTTTGCAGGGATGTCAAGCCAAGATATGGTTCTACATAGCTCGCATCTGTGTATACATACACTGTCAGTTGAAAGCGAAAGACAATGGAACCTGTTTCCGAAACGCATCGCATCCACTAAAAACAAAAGTTTGCCAAAACTAAGTAGATTTTGTTATTAATTTATTTATTTAAAATGCAGTTTAAAAAACTATTTTTTTTATTTATTTCGAAGCTTTAATTGGGCAACTGCAACTTGGTTTTTTTTTGTTTTAGTATTGGTCAAATGATACTGAGCACTGAGGTTTCTTTCATCAGACATTCCTTGTTCTGACCATAACTTGCAAACCAACTGGCTCGTACTCCTTTTCAGCCGATCCCCAGCTTGCTTGAAAACTGTGCAGTGTGGGATGTGAGAGAAGTCATAATCGTTTGAATATATTTATTTTATTTTCATTCTATTTTGTTTCAATTGAAAAGCTTGTTAAGGGGAGATAGACGGTAGTAATTTTACTTTTGGACTTTTTTTTCTCTTCTCTTATATGTTCTGCCGGATGGATGCAGACAGCCCAAACGTATTCTCCCCAACGTTAAGAAAATTTCAAAATTTTCATTACTAGCGAAAAAGGCTGTGGAGAGCTTATTACTGTTGCCAAGGGGCTTTTCTCTTTTGCCAAGCATTTAAACGTGCTACACTCTGCGAATCATGTAAGGAGTATGACGCCACCGCGAAGCGCTTCCTCTGTGAATGTCCTGCATTTTCTCGCATCAGGTAACAGATACTGGACGTAGACATGGTACTGGTTACCTAGCCTCCTTATCATGGCAGAGGCTTTTGGCTCTTCTACGAACATCTGGAAAGCTATCACAAAAGAAAGTTACGATTTGATAGTATATAATGGATCGGAATTTGATCATATTCTCCATTGAATCGGCCACAGTGTGTGGTGGTATCGACTCATAACCATAGCTTTAGTGTAGTCAGTTAACAAAAGTTAAGCTAGATTAAAATATTCGTTGTAGTTTTCAGCTGACCTACGTTTGGAAATGGTCAGACTTTGAGGAAACTTCTCTAAAACCAGATGGCTCCTGATGTTGTATTTCAGTAAATGATCACATTTACGTCATTTAACATGGAAATTTTTTTATTTTTGTTTCTTCAATAGCTCTCTTGCTTACTTAATCCTTTCGGGATGCATGATACACATGTGTACCAGCAAAAGTTCAAACATTTCAAGAATTTGATATGACAAGTTCATCTGTGCGTGGTGTTGTATTGTTGTGTATTTTACAGGACGAATATTAGGCCACTGTACCACAAAACTTCGTTTGTTCGTTGAAGCCCTGGGTTTGCCCTGGGGTTGCCACAAAGCGTCGCCCTGAATGTCAAATTGAGTGTTTTTTGAGCCCTAGGGTTGACATAGGTTTTCCCTCAACTTGCCCTAGGTTTTTGCTGTGGCGATTTGAGGGCTGTCAAATGGCATGTATTTTTTTTAATGACAGGAATGTGTGGTGATTTGTGGTTTAGCGTTTTTTGAGAACTGGAAAACCCAGGTTTTTTTTTGACAACTCATAGGGTTGTCAAGAAAACCTGGGTCAACCCTGGGGGAAGTTCAACGAAGGAACCTAACGTCAGAAATGGTAGCTATTTACAGCAACACCCTCTTGACAAACCTATCAATGATTTCATTTTTTTTATTAACACAATTTTCAACCCCATGATTCATCAAACATGCAAAACATCTGTAAACTTGTCACCTACATAAATTGCGTCTCTAAAAGGTTAACTTTGTATGAACTCCGACGGATGTAATAATCAGAAATGCTAACTATTTGTATTTTATACGAAATGCTCAATCTTTATTACTTAAAAATTAAAAACTTTGCTCATTGTGATACATGACACACAAATATAGGCACTTTTTTCAAATAATTAAGAGCAAGATGTAGATTTTTCTTATAATTAAACAGCTTCGGCGAAACCAACACGGTTCTTACCCATGTCGAACACGGTATAGTACTTGCCGATGAAAACATCTCCAAGAATCCACATTGGATCGCCTTCAGAATCCATACCAGAGAAGCCAGACATACAGGTAGTCTCACCATTTTGTGTATCTCTTAAGATGTAGTCCTTTGGTTCCAAAGCAAATGCTTTTCCACCCAATACAAAGTTAATGATCGGGAGTTGATCAACAGTTTCACAATCGACTACATTTTCTGCATAATATGAGTCCTGTGCACCGATTTCATTGTTGATTGCATCGATTTCATCACTGGGACCAGTAATTAGACTGGTGCCGGTATCAGCGATAGCCTGACAACCTCCTTCACAGAATTGTACATTACCAATTGAGCCGGAATCCATTTCGAATTGCCAGTAACCTTGTTGTGTTACAGGCAGGTATGTGAAGTCACCCTTGTAGTGTTTGGGGTCTGATCCTCCGAAAATAATCTCACCACCTTCTGGTTGGCTCTCATCTCTGTTCAAGTAGAATGAAAACACAGGTTCGGCAACCAAGCCTTGTTTGTAGAGGTTGTAGAATGGTGGGACAACACCATCTTCAGCAATGGACCTGAAGCCCAAACCAAGGATTCCATCGAATTTAGCTGCCACAAAGACCATACCAGGTTGATTGATGGCTTCTCCAAATGTTTGTTTCTTGATTTCCATGCCTCCAATGTTGACACTGTCAGTTGAAAGGAAACCAGTCAAAGAACCAGTACCATATTGAATGGCAAATGGTGAACCGTTTGAAGTGTAAGTTGACGACTTTCTGGAATCGTATTTGTTGTGCAACATACACGCCTGGTTGCTATGAGGGCACCGCTTCGACGGAACCCAAAGGTTCGATGATCCAGTATCGAAAATGACAGTGAACTTTTGTGGTGGAGTTCCAATGGTGATGTCGCCGTAATATTGTGAATCGTAGTAGTTTGTCAACGGTTCACGAACAAGACCATCAGCACTACGGGACAAAGGTCTTCGGAAGTCATCAAACAAGTCCGTGCCAACATTTGCTAAATGTCTCCGTGGGGACGTATATTTGTTGATTTTAATTCGGAGAAACTCGGATGCATTAGCTGCAATCAGCATGCATGACACCAAAAATATAATCTTAAACATGATTTTCTGTGAATATAAAAAATAAAATGAAGTGAGTAGTCCTTAATACGATTTTTTTTTGTGTAACACGTACTTTAAAACAAATTACTCTAACCGACTGTTAATGTCGGCAGTCGAAATTGCAAATTAACGTCTACCGTTACAAGTTGGTTGTTTTATACAATCGATAAAAGTAGCGAATTTTGAAGTTAATTGAATCAATCAGTTTAAAAAGATTAGGCATTTTCTATGGCCCTGATGCCATTTCTGGGAAAATAAGTTAAGATAAGGATTTCTTTTTTATCAAATTAGAATTGCTAATGTTAAATATTTTGATTGATGGTATTGTTTTGGTGACTTTTAACAATGACGACGATCACACCAATTCCGATAAATTTTTGATTGATCAGTATTTTCATGATATGAGTAACACTTGTAACAATTACGCATATTTTATTTGTCAATCATATTTCGTTAAACTGATTTGAAGATAATGTAGTAAATAAATTTAGTTTTCAAATGTTTCCTTTACACATAAGCTCAGCTTTTGCACATTAATACCCATTTTTAAATTAGTTTAACTTAGTGTTAAATACAGTAAGAAAAGTATTTTGAATAGGAATGCCATGGCTGCGCGTGCATCGAGAAAAGCTTTTAGCATATTCTTTCAACCTTTTCTACAGTTAAACACTTTGAAAAGTATTCATTTTGGTATCGTTATATCCGTTACCAAAACTGTCATATCGCATTTGCCTCGAAACAACTACGATCGATCTTGTCTTTGCTGCGCAAACTGGACGAAACTTTAATAGATAGAACTAAGCTTCATTATGACTACATATGCTATGAAGATTGTATTTAATCGCTCTATCTGTCAAATTGTCACAAACTTTACTTGGTATTTGGTTGCCAAATAACTCTTTGCCAGGTCAGTCAAAAAAGGCTGAAATTGAAAGAAGAAGACGATCCGTAACGGATTTTATTTGATTGAAGCGAAAGAAGAACACCAGAGGAGGTTAATGTATTTCACATTCGCTAAAGAAGTTATATCTGTGTTTAAAAGATCGGCATCCCTAGAAGATCGATATCTACAGTGGAATTGGTTGAGGGAGGATTTCAGGTGGCCATCTCCTGCACTATCTGTTAAACTAGCGAAACAATTAGGGGAAGCAAGAAATATCACGATGTTATTCTATTTTCATAATCGCAAAAACGCTGTTTCTCTTCAATCAATTTAAAGGATGAATACTGTAAAAATTAGTCAATGAGGTATTCTGCCTTAGAACAGATGACGTACATATGCTTAGAATATAACAACCATTTCAAAAGTGATAGGAAGTCTGATAAGAAATTTCGAAAAATGTTTTTTCTTCAATATAAAAATTCTGACAAAATGGTACGCATACGCCCTAGTGAACCTTGCCATTGTCACGTAAATACTGGTTTCTGGTTAGAAGGCAAGATCTTTCGAGCTCAATAAATAAGGACAAAGCTTTGATTTGCGGGAGTTACCAGTAAACCAATTTTTTTGGCCACCGTAATCTAAAGAGAGTTGAATTTACTGCCATGTAAGTTCTCTAGAGTCTAGAATGTTCAGAAGTTCTTGAAATTTTTTTTAGAATATGCTATATGCTTAAGGTATAAGCAGACATTCACTTAAAATGTTTTCAATATTTGTACATTTTCAAAGAAAATTATGAGGGGTTTCAGTGTGGCTTACACTATAGTTGATTACTGCGTAGTGACCCGTGGAGAAGTCTGTAAGTAACTAAGTGTTGACATTTGCTTGGTTCATGAATTTCTTTCAAGGGCCTTTGTAGAAGGTCGATAAATATTGCTTTGCTTTTGTTTTTGACTTACATATGTATGTGCCATCGAAGTGGGCATAGATTCATTATGAAGTAATGTCTCGTGGTGTTATGTGAAGTGCGCATAGGTTCACTATAAACTTAAGTCTCGTGGAGTTATGTCCCTGTGGGTTATGTTATGTCGTCGTGCAGTCCTACGAGTATTGGGGCAGAATTACCGCATCAGTGATCAATTGAGTGAGTGCCATTTTTCTTTCTAAAATCGCTTTAAATTGCATATTATAAGCCTGCTTTCCATTTATTGATTTCAATTCGTTCAAACGCTGATGAAAGAATGTCAAATTGTGGTAGGTACTAAAGTGCACCATAACTTGAGAAGTAATGCCAAACTCAAATAATTCGTTCACGTGTTACTCGATCACGTGTGCGGTGATTCCGCCCAACTTGAATTTGTATTTATTTGAGTTTATAACTTTTAGGGTTACTTTTCTACCTGAGCAAATTATTATGAATGATCTACGGAAGTTTCTTAGATACATTCTACCTCAGAAACCTTTTTCAATGCCCTCTGCTTGAAATAAAAATGGTTGCTCAGTTTCCAAAAATAGTGCATAAAAGTTTTTTGAAATTGACTCCAAAGATGCCTGCACCTGCTTCGTTTTTGTTTATTAGCTCAAGCTGAGGGTGGGTTGCTCTTTTTCTCTCTTGTTCTGAAGGTTTTCACCTTTCATCGCTCAAAAAGGATGATTTATAACAAGCGCTTAAGCATGTATTCAAATGTTTTATTATTATTATGCCCTTAAGCAACACAATCGTGGTACCCGTGGTGTGATGGATAGCATGTCCGCCTGTTAATCCAGAGGTTCGAGTTCGAATCCCACCAGAGGCAAAAATGTTTTTTCTACGGGTATCGCCTTTCGCGAGGAATTGGCAAGTCCTCCGTTAGTATTCACTGCCATGAAAAGCGCTTTCTCGATTAGCCGTTCGGAACCGGCAGAAAATTGTAGGTCCCCTCCATTCCCTCACAAGGGATGGTTGTGAGAAATGCGCTAGGCCCAGGGGCTCCTCGCTCTGTTGCGCCACCCTATTTTTTTTTTTTTTTTTTTAAGCAACACAATCAAGTAGACCTCAGCCGACTTGAAATGCAAACCAGGAGACAACTCGGCAGCAACTATTCGTTTGGGGGTATTTAGTATTAAGTGTTGACTGCTCTTGCTTCAATTGATTAACGAACTTAAAATTACAAACTATAGGCTAACGTTTACTTTATAGTTTTGTTTTGGCTTGAGTTTACACGCATTGATCTTGCCTCAAGATAAATAGGGATACTTGAAAATTAAAACAAAACAAATAAAAAACAAATCGTATTACATAACGAAATTTATTCTCAAAAAGTTTACGCTTTACAAAAAGATTTTCAATTAAGGGCTTGATGCAGAATATTTATGTATTTATTTATTTGTTATGTTATCCTTTCTTAAATTTTGTTTTTAAACCACACATACCATATTTTCCACTTAGTTCTTCATGCTTCAAAAATATTCAATTTATTTGAGTGAACGTTAAATATTTTCTGCGGATTGAAAAAACACTTGGCGTTACTAGCAAACTAAAACAAAAAAAAAGAACCAAATATATGTAGATGACCTTTTTATAAATAACCAATTGTTCTGTTTGAAATATTTCCTAGACTGCACTCCTTTCTAGCAGCCTCATTGGCGAATTTTGATGAAAAATTTGAGCGTGATTCAGCTAAATACTGATTTGGAAAACCTATTATTTGAATTGCGAGATTTAAACACTTAACTCTCTAGCTTCAAGTTTAAATTACTGATTATTTACGTAAAGTCAACTTATCTCGAAGACCAAATCTATTAAAAAAAAATGTTTGCGGTAGGCAATAATTATATATATTTTTACTTATTTACAGTCGAAATTAATAATTATTTGTTTAGAGAACGTACTGGGTGTTTTGCATATGATGCGATAACGGCCCAGGTTAGGTAAAGACAAGAAAAAACCCTATGGGAATGGAGTCTTTTTCTCTCCGTTAAGGCGAAAGTGGGGTCATTTGATAATAAAAATTTGAAGTCTTTAAATCAGCTAAGTCATCTCTACCATCATATAGTGTTTTTGTATACTTATACTTTTTATAAGTCACTCACACTCAAAGTGGGACACCTAAGAAATAAAATCTTCAATAAACTTCTTTACGAAAAAAAATGCAGTTGCTCACTTTTGTAAATAACTTTATTTTTATTGCTTAATATTGACTTCAAATTATTATAAAATAAAAAAAAAATATCAAAAAACAACCCCGATTTGTTTAAAAAAAAAAGATGAAAATGATCTGTCTAGTATGTGTTTTTTTTTTAATGCAGGTCACACTCAAAGTGGGGCACCTGCTGTTTTCTAAGAAAACTAACTGTAATTGCCACGTTATCTATATTATTTAGATGCAGTTTTTGTAGAGCTTTCATTGTGATAGCATTAAAAAAAAAAATCGAAATGTCAAGGCAAACAACCTTTGAAGAAAGGCAAATTGTGATTTTCAATTACCAAAAAGGAAAATCCGTTCGGAAAATAAGTGAAGTTGTTAAAATAGTAAATCTATGGTGTTTAATGTAATAAAACGGTTTCGGAAGGTCGAATAGAAAATAAACCAAAAAATGTTGAAAGTGCAAAAGAAAAATTAGCGATAGAGGTGGGTGGTTTGTTTTAAGAAAAATAAGAAGTGATCCCTTTCTGTCCGCCGTTGACCTTTAAAAAAATGTTAAAGGACACTGAAAATATTGATTTAAGTGCAGAAACAGTTTGCCCGTTTCTAAGGAGAAACAGCGGCTGAGTTGCGTCCAAAAAACCGTTAGTATAAGAAAAGAATAGTCGTTTAAGAATGCAATTCGCCAAAGAAAATGTGTCAAAGGATATGAGTTTCGGGTCAAAGGTAAGTCGCATTTTGTTCTCGAACTTCAATCATAGTTCGGTCAATTCATTAAAAGTCCTTTTTACGGACGAAACCAAAACTAATCTTTTTGATTCTGATGTCACATGCTCTTTGGCGAATTGCATTCTTAAACGACTATTCTTTTCTGATATTAACGGCTTTTTGTGCGCAACTCAGCCACTCAATTCGTTTCTCCTAACAAACCGGCGAACTCTTTCTGCCCTTAAGTCAACATTTTAAGTGTCCTTTAACATTTTTTTAAAGGCCAATGGCGGACAGCAAAGAATCACTTCTTATTTTTCTTAAGAGAAACCGCACATTTCTATCGCAAATTTTTGTTTTGTTTTCAACACGTTTTGGTTTATTTTCTATTCGACCTTCCCGAAACCGTTTTATTACACTAAACACCATAGATTTACTTTTTTAATAACTTCACTTATTTTGCGAACGGATTTTCCTTTTTGGTAATTGAAAATCACAATTTGCCTTTCTTCAAAGGTTGTTTGCCTTGACATTTCGATTTTTTTTTTTTAATGCTATCACAATGAAAGCTCTACAAAAACTGCATCTAAATAATATAGATAACGTGGCAATTACAGTTAGTTTTCTTAGAAAACAGCAGGTGTCCTACTTTGAGTGTGACCTGCATTAAAAAAAAAACACATACTAGACAGATCATTTTCATCTTTTTTTTTTAAACAAATCGGGGTTTTTTTTTATTTTATAATAATTTGAGGTCAATATTAAGCAATAAAAGTAAAGTTATTTACAAAAGTGAGCAACTCTGCATTTTTTTCGTAAAGAAGTTTATTGAAGATTTTATTTCTTAGGTGTCCCACTTTGAGTGTGAGTGACTGTAGGTGGATTTATATTTTAAGAAATAATTTATTCGTATATTTGACAAACCAAGAAAGTGTAGTATAAGGTTTGTTTGAAGCCTTGGGGTCGACCTGTGGTCGCCTCAAAGCGTTTTTTGAAAAATCTTAATCTTAACCTCATCTCGCCCTAAGTTTTTCCTGTGGCGACTGGCGAGTTTAGGTAATGTACAGGGCTGTCGAATAGCGTTTTTGGAGAATCAAAAACCCAGGCTTTTTCCACAACTCTTGGAGTTTTCAGGGAAAACTGTGTCAACCCTGTGTAAAGTGCAACGAGCGAACTCATTCAACATAATAACATCGATGATGATGTTGACATTTGCACATAGCGTAAAATCCAAATCATAAAATAATGAATAAAGTTGGTTTTCGAAAAAACTCACATCAGAACAAATTCAGAGCTCAATGAACGAACCTAATAATTCCTGGGTGGAAAACCAGAAAATGGAACAAAATGTCACATATCAAACTGACACGAAAATAGAAAACAGAGTTTGCATAATTGCATCAGGAATTGAAAATAATTAATTTGAAAGAAAACATAAGTCTGTATATTTATACTATAGTTTCTATATATAATGTAACAGTCAATAGATTTATTTAAGAAGATACGGTTGAAGTTCTTAAAAAGCTATTTGGACTCATTTCCTTTAGGTGCTTCCTTTTTGTGGTCGTCGATTCAACTGTGAGTTGTGAGACCATTTATCGAATGGCTCCAAATCCAAAAGTATAGTATAACATTAGGCAGTTTTGTATTCATTAGATTTTTGTGCTAACTCATCCCTGCCAGCGATAAAGAATTCATATCAAAATAAAACCCTGATATTGTGAAATGATTACGCACCATGCGCATCGAGCACATTAGACTCCAATGCGTGTTAATGACGATGTTGATTCACTCATCTAATTGTTTTGTTTTCGAAAACGCGAAATGAAAAAATATTAATAACTTTATTCAGAACAAAAACATAAATCTGCACATAATACAAGGTGTATAGCTGTTCCCCTCTCTTATACATAATTTAGTAATAATACGATTGTTTCATTTGGTTAGGTCATAGACTTTTAGCTTAGCTACTTCCTCTTCAAATGCGGTTGTGCTATATTTTCGTGTTCTTCGTCTGACTCTGTAGATTCCCTGATTTTATGATTGTGCTGGGTTGGATTGGCTTGTGTGTTCTTAGTTGAGTCACAGGCTTCATTCACATATCTGTTGAAAATTTCAGGTTTATCCGCGTAGACATGGTGGCCCGCTCCCGAGACAACTTTAATATCAACTACACTGTTGATGCGCTGCGATTTTATCAATGATCCTGATGAGCTGTCCATCCAAGAGCGTGATCCGTAGATGAATGTCATGGGTATGTCCTCTCGGATATCTTTGATGCGTTTTACCATAGGGTTTTTGGCCCATCCAAAGCCTTCCATCATCGAATGGAAGGCACTCTCTCCGGTTGGAGTTTGGGCGTTGCACTGGTGGATGTATTGCGCCAATAGGCTTGTCTCTTCTTCAACAGCCGATGCAAATTTTCGCATGATATCAGGACGAGTTTTTTCGACTACCCATTGTCCCAATGGTCCAGCTGCTCGAAGAGCCCATAGTGGATTAAGTGGGGTTAATACGAACGCAATTGCACGCACCCAAGTAGGTATTTGTTTTTTTCTAGTATTACTTTCGGCGGTGGGTTGTTCTGGGAATCCCCATGGATCAGCTAACACAAGATGTTGCACTCTATCAGGATAAGATAAGGCATAACTGGACGCAATAAAACCACCCATGGAGTGGCCCATAAGGATCATTTTTGGTATGTTCATTTCACGGCGCCATTCTTCGACTGATTTCACAAATTGTTTTTCACACACGTAAGCATCATTTGAAAACTTAGGTCTAGAGCTCCGACCAAACCCAAGTATATCCATAGCATAGACTGGGCGATTTTGAGAAAGTGCATCTAAATTCATCACCCACAGAGCGATCCCAGCTCCTAGTCCATGCAACATGACCAAAGGTACTTCTTTTGATTCGCTGTTCATCTCAATAGACCATACCTGGTCTGATTCTCCGATAGTTTGGCCAATATCGACATAGAAACCGCGGTAAGGTTTTTTAAGAAATGACAGAATTCTTTTTTCTACTGCGCGTAACATTGTTGGTGAGCTTTGTGTCCAATTAAATACCCATCCCCAAATCCACGAACCGAAGCCTTTATAGTGTTTCTAGTAATTTGAAGATGAAAAATAAAAATTTATATAACTTGGACCTGTATAAAGCACTGAATTTTAAAGGAAACAAAAAATAAATAGATACACATATGTGAAAAACTTATCAACAAACCTCTACGTCCATATCAGGCTGACAGCTACGTTCTGTTACTAGTGTCATTTGTGATTTGTGTCGTCAGAACTATTTGTACCTTGAAATAAAACCGCGTAGTCACTAGGAACTAGTTTCCTGAAAAAATTACTAGCGTTAGCTTTAATTGAGTTAATTCTCGTGACTAAAATGTTTACCACAAATAAAGTCGTATTTGTGTCGGTTTCGGTACAAAAAAAATTGATTGACGATGACAACACAAAACAAAAAAAAAGGTTCTGTCAAATTTGACCCAGCGTAGTTAGGTTTGGTTTCACCCGAAATCAACACGTTCAAGATTTGTTTGATTTGTAAATCAGTTCACATCAGTTGGTGTAGTTTACCCTGCGGCTACACGATCAACTTCCAATTTGCCAGGTAATTGGCTTTCAATAAATTTTTCTTAATACTTGATTTCAGATAGTACAAAAAAACCTTACAGAAAATTATTTTAACACTCTGTTTATTTTTGAAGCAGTTTTTGTTTTCTTTATTCAATTCATTTTCATTTTTTTAGGGTGTTTTGATGAAGCTGTTAATTTAATGGCTACTCAAATTGCTTCTCAGCTGACTTAAAATAATGGAGTTGACCTTCATTTTCGAAAAATTTGATTGCTTATATAAAAAAGTTTTAATTGTATTGTAAAACGGTTGCCATTATTAGGTGCTTTTTTCTCCAGCTTAAAGAGGTTTGATCAAATAGAGAAAATAAAGCTATTTTGTAGCACTGTGTATTTGACATATGACTTTTGGATCCGAGCTTCAAAATAAATAAAAAAAAAATAAAAATTGTTACCGCCATTCAACAAAATTCGACAGCTCTTCTACCAACTGGTAAGTCAAAACAGACTCCATATTTCACGTGTTCTGCGCCTGTGTATGAATACTTCTTCTATAAAAAAGTAGTTCATAACGAAATATCTTGAAATATCAAATATATTATATATATACATCTTCAAGTGTATTTATTTACAAGTTGATATATCGTTCTTGCCAAGATATTCATTTTATAGAAGCAGTTGCAAGCAAATGTAGAAATCCTCGTATTTTTTATGAGAAAATAGTAAGCAAAGAAGTGATTTTCGCTGTGATGTAGCGCAACTGTTTTTAAGTTCGACTGAACGCCTCTCTTTGCGCTTTCTCATCCCTTACTAAACGCACTCAAAAGCAGTGCTACCAACAACAGCCAAAGTATATAAAAATCGAGTTGCTGACTTTTCATTTGTCATTACTGTCATTTCGTTTAACAGATTCGGTTCGATATTACTGATCGTCCGTCATCAAATATTTTCCTTTTATTTTTAATTTCCTTTCATCAAGTGTAAAATCAATAAAATAGTAAACATAAAACCGCTAGTATCGAATTCCATGGCATACGTAAATTTTATTTAATAATTCGAGTTAACAGTATCGCAACAAAAATCGTGTTTAGTTTCCTCAAATAAAAAGGTTTCTCGCTCAACCAAAACGACAAGATAAAATTACACGTTTATAGAAACTGCACCTAATCAAAGCCAGTCCAACACCATATTACAAAAAAAAAAACAAAAAAAAATCTTATCGAATTCCATCAATACATTTGTGATAAATCCTCAATAATTAAACAGAAGTACGCAAATATGAGTTCAAATCTCCGGCAAATTCCATTGACCTGCAGCGGCCATACTAGACCAGTTGTTCACTTGGATTTTAGTGATGTCTGTGACAGTGGATATTTTCTAATATCAGCTTGTAAAGGTGAGTTAAAAAAAAAACATTGATATAAAAATTCTGGCTACAATGGATCTTCATGGTTCTCAATGCATTGAGAACTGAGTTTAATTTGTTCTTTTTTTTTCACTCAAGAACAATAATAACAAATAGTCATTGAGAATTGCAAAAAGAAAAAACAACTGACTACGACGACAACTTTGAACAAGACCTTGACCCACATAAAAAAGTGCTTGCAAATGATTTTCGCTATTCGTGAATCGTCGTGATTGGTCTTTCTGTTGCTTTCTCGTCAAAGGAGTCTATAGTCAGTCGTTCGCACTCCGCACTTGAATAAACAAAGAGTGATAAAGCGTTTCATTCAGGTCGCACTATTGTTGTATACTCAAAGCTTGATAAAACTATTATTGTGTGAGTTTTGTGTACGAAGCCACGCATTCAGGAAAAGGAAGCACCTTGACACTTCGATTACTCGTTGCAGGAACCTGACAAGAAACCGATATGAGAATCAAGACAATAGAGACAACCAGTTGGCGAATAGCTCAATAACCAGTTCTGAGCTTGTTGAGGATATATGTCGTTTGGTTGCAGTTTAAATTTTGTTAAAACTTGCGATCAACATAAGTGTTGCCTGTGTCTGGATTCAAGGTCAACATGCAATGTGCTGGTAGGAGGTCGCACTATAAAAGGTTCTGGGACTCTTTTTTCTTGCATGGTGTGTGTAGTGTTTTTATTATGGAAGAATCCATTTGTTCCAAGGTAAAAAAAATGGTTGATCCACTTATGTTGATTTGGACAAGTTTTTAAACAACTCGCGTGAAAAGTTATGAGACTTTGAATTTTTTTTCATATTTAGTCTTTCCAATAAGCTATTTATAATTTTTTCCAATAAAAAATAATCACCAATTTCCATGCTGGCTCATTTAAAATGATTCAATCTCTGTCCTGATGGAACCGCAATAGATTAGGGAAATATTCAAAGCTGCTATGAGGTTGAAAGAAAGAAAAGCATATTTTGATACCTCCAAATAAATAAGAGCTCAAATTTGAAGCTCATAACTAAACAGAATTATTATTTTAAAAAATATCTTGCATAACAAAGAACACAACTTAACACGGTTCGAAAATTGGATTCAGAAATAGTAGCGTAGTTGTTAATTAATAAATACTGATTTTTGAGACCAACAACTAATTTATTAGGTGATATCAAGCTTAGAGAATAAACTTGAAACAGACCCGAACTTAAGTTAAGAACTAATTTAAACTGTACCTAACACGTTTTCTTAAGCGGTGGTACCCGTGGCGTGTTCGTTAGCATGTCTGCCTGTTAACACACAAGTTAGTGGTTTGAATCCCAAGAGGAAATATCTTTAAGAACGAAAGTTTCTCAATGACCGTCAGTACGGCTTTCGTAGAAAACGGTCCACTGATGATCTGATGACTTATCTCACCGAAAAGTGGAACCAATTTTTACATTGTTTTGGAGAAAGTAAGATTATTGCGCTTGATATTTCTAAAGCATTTGATAGAGTTTGGCATCAGGCTGTTTTACCGAAAATCTCTTCTTCGTTGGATTAGAAACCACCTTTCCAAACGTTCAATACAAGTTGTATTGGATGGCTTCAAGTCTGATACCCACTTCATAAATGCTGGTATGCCTTAGGGCTCTGTTTTGTCTCCGACTCTCTTCCTCATTTTCATAAATGATCTCTTGTCTTTAACTTCTAATAAGCTTAAATGTTTTGCTGACGGTTCGACCCTCAGCTTTTCATATTCGTTTCCAAATTCACGTCCCTGCTCTGCTTCACTGGAACGGTTGCGTATCATAAGCTCATTGAATTCTGACCTTGACAGCATTGTTGCATGGGGTCTTATGAACAGAGTAGAATTCAATGCTTCGAAAACTCAATGCTGTCTCTTGTCGTTGAAGCTTAACATTCCCCATTGCCATTATCCATGAATGGTACCTGCATCGAAGAAACCGAAAAGCTGTCAGTACTTGGTATGTGTGTAAACGATGATCTTCGTTGGAATGACTGATAAATGCTTAGGCTTCTTGAGACAATACAGGAAGTTCTTCAACCCTTCTGATCTGGCTATTATTTATAAGGCCTTCATCCGCCCAAAACTGCAGTATAAGTCCCATACCTTTTCAGGTGCTCCTCAAACATCTTTGCGACTCCTACTTGATAGGGTACAAAATAGAGCGTTGAAATTGATTGGTGATAGTTCAATCGTAGAATCGATTGATTCTCTTGAACAATGTCGAAACGTTACCTGTCTCACTCTTTTTTATCGCTTTTTCACGAACAGTGCTCTAGTGAAATAGCCAGTTGCTTTCCTCCTCTGAAACAGTTTAGCCGCAACATCCGCCTCGCTAAGAATGCCCATCAGTTTTACCTTGAGCCCAACTTCGAGCGCCAAGTCAAGTATAGAGATTCTTGTTTTAGTCGCACCACCCGAATGTATGGAAAGCTTTACCTGGCGCTGTATTTCCCCTGCATTACGATTCACAATAGTTCAAAAGTAATTTGCATCGGTGTCTCCTATTATAGAGGCATAAGTGTTTTTCCTTTTGCGAATAAAAAGCGCTTCCTCAATTAGCCATTCGGAATTGGCAGATAATTGTAGGTCCCTCCATTCCCTCACAATAGCATGGTTGTGAGAAATGCGCTAGGCACTCGCTCTGTTGCGCCACCCTATATATTTATTTTTTAAGGGGCTATATACAGTTGGAAGGCCTAATTTTCCAGAATTTTTTTTGAGAAAACTTTTAAATTTATTGATCTAAAAATTGGTACATATATTATGGTGTCTTTTAACTGTATTTTAAGACTAAGTGTTAGTAAAAATATTTATTTGGAAAGGAGCTACAGCTGATCTCCGGGAGCTCTTCTGAAAAAAGACGTTTTGCGGTGACCACTATATCTCTGAACTGGATCCTCCGAAATTAAAAAACCAACCAGTTTAAGTTAAAGTAATGTTAAATCTAGTAATTAATCAAAGGAATAAGCAAAATAATTTTTTTTTGACAAAATAGCGGTTTCTCGAAATAAAAAATCGATTTTTTACCAAAATTTCGGCCTTAAATTGTTTATAAAAAAAATTATTTATCGGTGAGAAAAAATTTTCGATTAATTACTAAAAAATATATTTAAGAAGCTCATGATAAAATTTGAGACTAATCGGTTCAGTCGTTTTCGAGTAATGTTGGTCACCGACTTTGTAAACACAGTTTAAAAAAAACGCATTTAAAGTTTGAAAAGCACTTTACATTGGATACAATTTTTTTTCAAATTTGGGTGTAACTTTGAAAATATTCACCGGAACGATGTGAAATTTTCTGCGTGTATTCTTCAATATATGTACATTAAGAAAATAGAAAAAAATCGATTTTTTGAAAATTCTAGCTGTATATAACCCCTTAAGGGCAAAAAATGATGTCAAAGACAAGATCTTCTTCTACTTCTTGTTTTTGGCGTTGCGAGCATCGAAAGAGCATCGTTAGCTCGAAGTTATTACAGCTCTCCTACTTATCTGCTTCACACTAGTGACCCGCTCGAGAGTGCATAAAAATGCTCAACTTTGGAGCTTCATTGAGGAAAGGTTTATTAGTTGAGTACAGTGTTTATCTACCAACCAGAAGGTCGAGAAGTAAAAATTGTTAAATTTATATAAGAAGCAGAAAAGAACGTTGAAAGTGTTTTAGGACGAACGCTTATTTTGTAAGTAGTCTTCGGACATGTAGCTTATGCTTTTTGTTTGATTGAATTGCCAAAATATTTCAATTTTGAAACTGTTTCACTTTGTTTCTGCTTACACCATTCATATGTTCCATCAAGCTTTAGGCAATCTTAATGAAACTTAATAAACGCCTTATTCACGAGTATTTAGATTTATCTGAAAGCAGATCTGGCCCATGTCTTGAGGGCTAAACATCACAGTATAGCAGCCATAGCTATGGTCAGATCAATTGCAAGTCTCCAGTTGTAAATATTCTCACATTTCCAGATTTGACTGCAATATGGCCAATTTTATAACTTACAGCAAATAGCAAAGAACTGTCGAAGAATATTTATTAAATGCTTCGATTAAAATTGATAAAGAAATCTGGTTGGATGTCTTCATTATTTCGTTTGTTGCAAAACAAATGAAAGTTGGAAAAATGTAAAATTATAACCGCATATTCTACTCCATAAATCACCAAGTTCCAAAGTCATAAATATCAATAAAAATCTAGCTTTGAATACTCGGTTTTCTCAATCTTTAATTTTGTATTTGAAAAGTTCTCTTTTGGCTGGTTCCATTCAAACTCACAGCAAGACAAAATTGCCAAAGTGTATTCTTCGTCTTCTGAAATGGCAAAGCCAATATGTAAAATTTTCTATCCCGTGCAGAAGAAAAACTGCATTTATCCAGACCGTCCAATTATTCGTCTTTAGCATCGATGTGATTTGGAATTTTAAGAAACGAAAAAGCGTCAATAAAAAAGACCGACACATAAATTCATTAGATTTAACGTGGTTAGCCCCTCCAATCGTATGTAATTATAGTTTAGTCCAGCAATGGCTCCTGTAAAAGTTCGATCCCAATATTTCCACACGAGAACTTGATTAGGAACGGGAAATTCGAAACTACTGGACCGATTTTACAAATTATTTTAGCATTAGGATACTAGATTATCCCTCAGTAACATAGACTATGTTTCATCATGATAGAGGAACAAAAACCTCAAAACTACTTGATCGATTTTACGAATTCTTTCAATTTGGTATCACTATGATCATTATTAAACCCTACAATTATCCTCTTCCCGAAGTTTTACATTTCTTTCATTATTTTGAACTCAAAATAATTAAATAGGGGCATGCCTCAGCTCACCGTTTTGTCTTTCTCTCTCTTATTTTTATACTTTTATAATTATCCCAAATTTCTAATCGTCTTAATTATTTCGCTGACAAATGAACCTCTAGTTTGTTATATTCTTTTCCAACTTCAGGTCCTTTTTCTTTAAACATAAAAGGGGAACGGTTGTATATGATTAGCTCATTGAATTCTGACTTTAACAGAATTTTTACATGTTGTAATAAAAACCGAGTATAGTTCAATGTTTCTTTTGACGATTAAGCTCAACCTGCTCATATTACCATCGTCAATGGTACTACTTGCCTGCCTCAATGAAACCGAAAGGCTTTGATTACCTGGCATGTGTGTAAGTGATGACCTATTAAAAATTACCCCATATTTGAAGTCGCTAAAAATACTGCACAGTGCTTGCTTTAAACGGTGAAGGAATGTCCTCACACCTTCTAATCTAGCTACAATTTTTTAAAGCCTACATCTACCTCAAGACTGAAGAGTGCTTTTAAAACATTGATAGGATTCAAAACAGAGCTTTAAAGCTCATAGGAGGGAGTTTAATTGTAGGGTGGATCAACTCTCTTGAACATTGTAGTAATGTTGCTTGCCTCTCTCTTATTTTTCGTTTTTGGACTATAAGCGCTCTAGTGAAATAGTTGATTGCAGTTATCTTCTAAAATAATTCAAACGCAACACTCATCTCTCTTAGAATGCTCACCAGTTTTCTCTTGACCCTAACTTTGGAAATTATAGTATTTATATTAAGGCCACTCATACGAATGTGGAATGCCTCCCGAATTGTAATCTATATGGATTTAAGGACGATTTACATCAGTGTCTTAAGAGATCTTGTCTGCTGTAATAATATGTGAACGTCTGAAACCCCACGTCAACAACTTGATATGTCCTTATCAATGTGGTTTTAGACCAGAGAAGTCCACAATAGACCAAATTTTCACATTACGTTAGATCTTGGAAAAACACAGAGAATATAATATCAAATACACCATCTTTTTATCGATTTCAAGGCCGCGTATGACAGTATTTACAGAGACGAGCTGTACAGAGTCATATACAGTTTTGGCATCCCTGCAAAACTCGTACGACTATGCAGGATGACTTTCCTGCTTTGATGATTGTCCTGCTTTACGGCGCGAAAGCATGGGCCTTATCGAAAGCGGATGAGGACACCCTTGGTCGTTTCGAAAGAAATAATTCTCCGAATGATCTTTTGTCTCATTCTTAATCACCATCCTTTTTTCAAATGCTAGCGTGGTGGCTTAATGGTTAGCATGTCTGGCTGTTGCGTGGGAGGTTCGTGGTAAGAATCTCAGAAACATCAAAGAAGTAAATAGTTTTTCACTGGTATCATCTTTTCAGAGGGTCTTTTGTAAATCCTTTCTAACGTTGCCGTCCGGAATCGGCATAAAATTGTAGGCCCTAGAAACGCGGTAATTCCTGAGGTTTCCATAGCTTTGTTGGGTAATCTCATTTATTTATTTTTTATTTTGCGCTGTGTTTTATAAGTAATGACATTGAAAGGCTATTCAAAACTCTTTAATTGGCGCCCGCCTAACTTACAAAAAATTCTCTTGGCGACATAATCCGATAACTTTATGTGTTTGTTTCTTTATTGTGGCGCATTTTCGTTTCGTTAAGCTTCAAAGAAGTAGGCACCTCTTCAAAATTATGAAAAAAAATATATGGCTTGAGTGAAAAGTAGGAAAATGAAAAAGTTTTGGTGTTTAGCTTTAAAACAAAAATATCGCTTTTAGGGTAGTTCATTAACCTAATAGGTAATCCTGTCGCAAAATGAAATTTTTGGCAAAGTATCGCCTGTCTAACGGACGAAAGTAGAGGTTTTGAAAAAGAAAAATCATTTTCAATCATTTGCATGGACGTGTCATTAGGGTTTAAAGTGTCACAAAGTGTCACCCGTTACACAATTCCTTAAACTTACAGTGAAGTTATGCCCACAGTGAATTCGTCTTCTTTTTCCTTGAACTACGGAATCTAAGCACAAAGTTGTACTGAAAAAATTGCATATAATTTGCATTTGTCTTGCAGTTCTAATTTTAAAGTTATTTCTTTGGCATAGACTTAAATTGGTGTCCATGGGGTATTTCCTTGATCAAATCCATTTGCCTCTAATTAAACACGGAGTAGGTGCTCCTCAAAGACTATTGGATTGGAAGTAAATGTTTGAAAAGCACAAGGTATCATTACATTGTTTAAAGACAACTAATCAAGAATAATTTAACAATAATAAGTTTTTAATTTAATCGTTCTTTGATAGGAGTTCTACAACAAAGGAGTTATCAATCTGCAATAGGAAGTAAATTTGAAAAGAATTTCACTTTAAATTCAATTGCCATACGCCAATATCGCCATCAATTGAATTTAAACAACAGGTGCAATATTTTAAGACAATATTCCATCAATTCCTAGAAATACCCAATGGTCAACTATTCACATTGTACTCTTATTTGTTATTCACAACGATTGGCCGCTGGTTTGTAGGAACGCGACGGTAGTCCCCATATCGAGGGGCTATGCGGTGCGGTGGCGGTGTAGGCACTCACACAATTTATGGCCGCAAGCGCTCTCGTTTACCTTGATTTCCAACACATATACGTTACACAGTCTACGACACACTCTAAATATCGGCTCTAGCTGAGAGCTGATTGCTGCTGTAATTGTTATTTTCGCGTATATTCATGACTTTTTATTTATTTATTTATTTTTTTTTTTTTTTTTTTCAATTTCAAGCTCATTGACGACGGTGGGGCTATTTGTATTTTATAGCTTTGTGCGTATTCGCGCTTTTATAGTTGTAGCAACAGTGCCGGCACTTCACTTGACAATACTGCTCCCATAGTCAGGGCCTGTCTAGTGAAGTCTTCCAGAAAGAACGAGATCGGAAAAATCATGACCGACGCAACGATGATGCAGAAGTGCACTTACTTGTACAGATGTGGCTAAGAGAGTTGTAATAAATAAATATGTGTACCTACCTATTTTCAATGCGAACACAGAAAATGCACAACACAACCTGCTTAATAACACCCAGTCGATTGTTGTTGCGGGCACGCAGATCGAAATCGGAATGCAATTCCTGTCAGTGTGTCGTGCAGTCTTTTTGTTCGGTTTGCTGTTTACAATGCTGTCGCTGCGCTGTGTTGCATAGCTTGGTTGCCCGATTGTGGCAGGTCGTTGGCATTGGTGCAGTTATTGAGTCAAGGTTCCTTCCGCTTAAATGCAATCATGTGCACGACTTGTTTTTTTCTTTCTTTTTTCTTTTTTGCTTCTGGCTTAATGTCTGTCTGTTGTGCTGACGAGTTAACATTCACAGCTTCTCTCTATCTCGTTGCTGTGGGGATTTTTTTTTTTTACATAATTTTATGAAGCTGAATTTTCTATTTGCACTTAATTACATTAATTAATACGAGATTAAGACAAAGAAAGCTTCCGCTTGACGCCTTGCGGAAGCATTGATTCTGCTGTTGCATCGAAAGGTGTGTAAATGGATTGCATTGACGTTTTTATTATATGCAACTTTGGCATTGGAATTAAAATGAAATTAATAAACTGTGCAAGTAGTGCTAAGAAATAGATGTAAACGAACATTCACTTGCTGCTTGTGATGTAGAAAATTTGTGTCACGTTTGTTTTATCAGAATATGGTCAGAGATAATTTCACATCGAGAGTAATAAATTATTTGAAACCTGTAAGGATTGGTACCGGATGTTAACAAACGATAAATTTATCTTTGTTTGTATAGATGCTTTCCGTCTTTGAGCTAATTTGGCATCGCTTATCTTAAGTTGGGAAAGAAAAA
The DNA here is from genome assembly GCA_949752695.1 of Melanostoma scalare. Lineage (NCBI taxonomy): Eukaryota > Metazoa > Arthropoda > Insecta > Diptera > Syrphidae > Melanostoma > Melanostoma scalare. The sequence continues at coordinate 21,775,265 of OX456984.1, read as the reverse complement.
ATAATTTTTTTTTAAATTTGCAAATTGTTTCTGGAAGTCTTCTGGAATATTTGTTTTCCTTTTTGTATGAATATGCTTCAATGTACTTTTTTTTAAGAAGAAATAGTTCCTAACAAACTGGTTTGACCCAATTTGCACTCAAAGGCTTCAATATTCCTTTCGATACTTTTTCTAGATAACAAGATTCTTTGATCCAAACATTTCGAGCCGAAAACAGCTATAAGTGACTTACAGTCTTCTGGCAATGTAGGGTAAACTTTGGCAAGACATGGGGTCTTTCACCGAAAAAGTCTTCTTGAGAACTCATACGGCTAAATAAAACCAATCATGTCCTGTGGGTCAGTTGTTAGGTGAAACAAGTTCTCAAGTTCCCGCTCTACGCATCTACTTTTCTTTCAGCCTCCCAGTTTCATCTGGAGGCTGCACCGCCCTTGAGGTTGTATTTGAAATTACTACCACCACATTTTCTTATACTGCAACACAAAAAAGGGAAGGCTGCTACCCAGGTAGTACAATGGAATGGCAATTAGGTCTAACTGCTCCAGATTAGCATAAGCCCCCACTTTTTTTTCATAAAAAAAATTTCTCACGTAGAAAAGTTATTGTTTTGCTCGCCAAATTTTAAAGAACAATTTGTCTTGGCTGTACTGTGGCCTTCCACAGCACTTCCAGTGATGAACTCGACCTACCTTAATACTTACATAATGAAATGTACTCTCAAGACGATTCTACGTTTAATAAGAAGCTTGAAAAGAAAACGAAAGGATTGTTACCCGATCTTCACGGATGGTTCCAAAGCTGATGATGGATTTGACACTGGTTCTTTTGTGGAGAGCAATGACATACGACTCCATGTCTGCTTAGGTACATAGGTGTCCGTATTCCAAGCGGTGACTTATGCCTTCCAAATGGCTAGAAGCTCCGTTACGAAAAACTTCTGGAGCTGGAGTTCCTTATCAAGGCAGCATCTTTTGGTTTTTATAAACGTTTGGAAAGTTATAACAAAAGATGTTTACTATCTGGCAGTTCAATGGGCCGGTATTTAGCTCTAAGTGGTCCAGCTAGTATACTTTACTTACATGCTAGCAAAAATGTATAAAGTAGTTATAAGTGAAAATGAATAAAAAATGAATTAAAAAGTAAAGTAGCTCCAGTAAGTATTTTAAAATCCTCCGACAGCCGACAGAAACAAAAAAGGACTAATCGAGATACAAGGTACTCTTATTTCTCTACTCGCTATTTACGACTGCTTCTGACGGTCGTTTTGTTATCGTTCTGACATTGTCATGGATCAATTCTCATAATTCATAATCGATTTATGTCCACCAAGAGGTGGAATCGTAATTGGAGGAGTAACTTACTTACTTACTTAGGTGGGCATTACAGTTCGGGGTGAACCTTGGCCTCAACCAACATCCTTCTGTAACGACTTCGATTTCGGGCGAGCTCTCTCCAGTTTTGCACTCTAAGGCCTCGGCCACGCAGTAAGCGGCTGAGCAGAAAAAAAAAATTAAAACAAATGAAATCACACAGAAGCGGCCACGCTATGAGCAAGCGGCGAAACAAAATTCTGAGCGTCTAAGCGGCGGCGGCGCCGCTCAGAAACCAAACCTGTTTTAATTTTTAGTAATGTTCTGAGCGGCAAATAGCAATTCTTTGTTTTATTAATCTAGGACGCACTTTTTCAAGCAATCAAAAGATAGAAAAGATAGACATACGAAGGTATTGCCAGAATCTATCTGGAAATTTTCTCAGATTCAAAAATAAATTATTAAATTCTCCAAATTCCGATCTTAATTGGTTAATCGGATGAACACCAAATCGTCATCTTTTTTGTATACATTTAAGTAATTTGTACATATACAAACGATTTTCCGACAGTAAAATACGGCGAACTGTTCTTGAGAACGGCATTTTAACTACTAATCGCTTAAAAGCAATCGCTCAGTGCCTGGCCATACGTCGCTTAGAGTTGCCGCTCAGCCGCTAGCTGCTCAGCCGCTAGCTGCTCAGCCGCTAGCCGCTCAGCCGCTTACTGCGTGGCCGAGGCCTAAGTCGGTTGAGGTCTTCATCCACTTGATTGCGCCACCTAAGACGAGGTCTTCCCCTTCCGCGATTTCCCTGCAATGTGCTTGCGAAAACCCGTCGAGCCGGAGCGTTTGGGTCCATCCGCTCTCCATGGCCCAACCATCGTAGCCTCGCGATACGAACTCTTCTGGCTATGCTCATGTCGCGGTACAGCTCATACAGCTCATTGTTGTACCTTCTTCTCCACACATTCTCTTCGCATTACGGACCAAAGTTTCCTCATCCGCTTTCGATAAGGTCCATGTTTCCGCGCCGTAAAGCAGGACTGGGATGATCAAGGTCTTATGCAAGGTTACCATGGTTTTTCTGGAGAGGGTTTGTTTCTCAATTGCCTTCTTAACCCAAAGAAGCAACGGTTGGTAAGAGTTATTCTCCGTTTGATCTCCGCACTGATGTTGTTTTCGGTGTCTATAGCGGATCCTAGGTAGACGAAGTCCTGTACTACCTCGAAGTTATGTCTGTCTATTCTGACGTTTTGTCCAATTCGTCGATGTTCTGTGTCCTTGCTTGATGACAATATATACTTCGTTTTTCCCTCATTAACCATCAAACCCATTTTTGCTGCTTCTGTTTCAATACTCGCGAAAGCACCTATGACATCACACTTTTTTCTTCCCATTACGTCAATATCGTCTGCGTAGGCGAGTAATTGTACAGACTTTTGAAAGATTGTTCCTCTGGTGTTGACTTTTGAGTTTCTTACAATCTGTTCAAGTATGATGTTGAAGAAATCGCATGACAGTTTGTCGACTTGCCTAAAACCTTTTTCAACATCAAAGGTCTCGGTGAGTTCTTTACCGATCTTGACGGAGCAGCGTGAATTCTCCAAAGTCATCCTGCATAGTCATACGAGTTTTGCAGGGATCCCGAAACTAGACATGGCTCTGTACAGCTCGTCTCTGTAAATGCTGTCATACGCGGCCTTGAAATCGATAAAGAGATGGTGAATATCGATATTATGTTCTCTCGGGTTTTTTCCAAGATCTGCCGTAATGTGAAAATTTGGTCTATTGTGGACTTCTCTGGTCTAAAATCACATTGATAAGGACTTATCAACGACGTTAAGGAGGCTTATCCTTCTATAATTTGCGCAATTGTGAGGGTCTCCCTTCTTTAGGATCGGGCATACGATACTAAGGTTCCATTCATCGGGCATGCTTTCTTCCGACCATATCGTGCAGATCAGCTGGTGCATGCTCCTTTCCAACCGATCTCCAGCTGCCTTGAAAAGTTCGGCATCAAGGCCATCTGCACCTGCAGTCTTATTTGATTTAAGTTTGCATATGGCAAGCTGGAGGAGTAACAATTCCCGAAATTGGGTATGGAGATGATAAACTTACAGAAATCCAAAATGATGGTATTGAGGGATGATGGTGGAGTACAAGTAATAGATAGTTGTAAAGTACTGTAAGTAAAACTGATGGCTCTCACGCCAAGAACTGGCTTAAAAAATCATGTACAAAGTAATTTTTATCATGGTAGAAACCTTGTCCTCAGTATTTTTCCCCGATCCTTAAAAAAGGAAGAAGGTCGCAAAAACAGTGTCCATTAAACATTTTTTCAGTCGTTGTATGGTGCGTGCTTACAACAAACAAACCTTGTCATCTTTGCCTCAAGAGCTTTGGCCTTTTTCCTCTTCATATTCTTAGTTGTACCTAGCCTAATCGAGCCTAAGATTTTTTACTAACCAAAGTTTTTTTCTTATTAATTGCAGATGGCAGCCCAATGCTTAGACAAGGTGATACCGGAGATTGGATTGGTACATTCGAAGGCCATAAGGGGGCCGTTTGGGGTGTAGCACTTAACAAAAGTGCAACTCTAGCTGCATCCGGAGCCGCTGATTTTACTGGAAAAGTATGGAATGCTGTAACAGGCGGTGAAATTCATAGTTTCCAACACAAACACATTGTCAAGACGGTTGCATTCGATCAGACGTCCGAAAACATTGTGACCGGCAGTAATGAAAAACTGGTACGAGTCTTCAGCTTACAAAGTCCCACCGCTGATGCCGAACTATATACCGGGCATACAGGTGCAGTTAAAAGAGCGCTCTTCTGTCGTGATGACAAGTGTATTATCAGTGCGGCCGAAGACAAAACTGTCCGCCTTTGGGATCGATTGACTGGCAATGAAGTCCAGCGCTTGAATTTCCCAAATAATCCCAATAGTTTGGAGATCTCATCAGACAATCACATCTTGACAGTAACCCATGGATCCAGTATTAGTTTCTGGGAAGTTGACACACTTAAAAAACTTAAAGAAATCAAAATGCCCACAAATGTTGCTTCGGCCAGCTTGCATCCAGATAAACATGTCTTTGTTTGCGGTGGCGAAGATTTTAAAATGTACAAGTTTGACTACATAACAGGAAATGAAATCGGTATGTAATTCCCCCTTCGAGTTTGAATAAATAGTTAACATTGTGTTCTTTTAAAGAATCTTTCAAGGGTCACTTTGGACCGGTGCATTCGGTAAAGTTCAGTCCTGATGGTGAATTGTATGCAAGTGGCTCCGAGGACGGTACATTGAGATTATGGCAGACGACCGTTGGCAAGACGTACGGCCTCTGGAAGTGCACAGAACCTGGCGATTTGAATAACTCTTTAAATTCACCACGTGAAGTTCATGCCAATTGAATTGGATTCCATCATTTCGCACTCTTCAAACTTCATACCAGCTGACCGGACAAGTGGCTAGAAAGAACTTCAACGTTTCCACAATACAACTACATACAACAAAAAATTCTTCATATTTCATTAACATAATTTTGATTGTTTATAATTGAAGCATCTCTCTCTCTCTCTCATTACAATTTATTTTATATATATACATACAAATTTTTATTTAACTGCTTTGATGAATTTTTCAAACCAGTTATAGCTGCCACACTTCTCAATTTTAAATTGTGACTTTATTAAGAATAAAAGATACTTAAGGATTTTTTTTAAATTAAAATTTAGTTACAACGAGGAAATGTGTTACATGCAGCAACGTCCAGATCGACACCCTAAATGGGATGCCTAAAGAAAATCTTAAGAGACATTTTGTTTCATGGTATTTCTCCTATCGGACGATCCGATGTTCTCGGATAAGTTTTTGTTGCAGAGATTTTAGTTTTGGGAATGCAATGCATTGCCGCATTTGTGAAAAATTTCTTACGACGACAACTACTTCGAAGCAAAATTCAATTTTCGAAAAAGGATGCGTTGCGGAGAAAACTCCGCTCCGACGGTTACCACGATAGGGCCTAATATTCCATATTTCGGTTGTCAAAAGTGTAGAACTGAGCGTATCTCGAAAACGAAGCAAAAAAGGCCAAATACAACGACATGTAGGGGTTTTTTTTAAAAGGATAGTAATGTCTATTCCCGGGATGCCTTAAAAAAAGGTCTGGAGCAGGATAGGATAAAATTTTTTTTAAGGTAGTTGTAAATAGGGAAGTTCAATTTTTCTCATTTAGCCGAATTCGACTTTGTTTTGCTAACCCATGAAAATAGACACTTCTTCAGGTACAGGCTATTTACTACTTCGACTGACTTGGTGCTCGGGTCGTTCGAATCCCAACAGAAACCAAAAATATTTTTCCACGGGTATCACCTTTCGCGAGGAATAAGCAAGTCATCCAATAGTAGATTCGCTTTCTCGATTCGCCGTTCGGAAGCGGACGAAAATTATAGGTCCTCTCCTTTCCATCTCAAGGCATCATTGTAATCATGTATATGTTACTGACTTTAAATGTATATAAGACGATTGATTTTCTGGCCTGGAAAACAACCCAATTGCGGCAGCAAAAGAAATCGTCTTTGACGGTTTTCTTTCGACTTTGAACGTTCTAAGCGAGACCAGAGGAAGAAGTTGTGTTCTTCATATGGCTTGTTAAATCGAACAGGACCAGGCCAGCAGCATTGCTAACAATAAAAAAGCTTACAATTTGTGCTAACTTTTTTTTTTTATTACTGTGGTACTGGCTTAAGTCGTGAAATGCGTTTTTGGATAGATTGATATAAGCTGAGTTGGCATCAAAATCTACTTGTGGGTTGAGGAGCAAAGAAGGTAGACAGATGTAAAGTTGATTTCTTCACCTTGGCTAAGTTCAGGCCAGTGTTGAATGTGATTGAACCATCTGGACAGGTTTAAGTAGTTCTCTTTCTCAATAGGAGATAGTGATTTCTAAAACAGATAGGTATGAAATTTAGCTAAATTTTAAATTACAAAAAAGGTAACATACAATAAGATCGCTGATGGCAACAAACACAGCCAAGTCGGCCAGAGTTATACTATAACCAACCAAATAAGAACGTGACAAAAAGAAGTTATTAAAGTCCCTTAGCAAGTGTTGCGCAACGTGCTTGTCCTTAGATCCAGGGGCCACGTAGAGAATGGCATATTCCATCCATTGTTGGACTTGGGCTTCAAGTTCCAAAGAACAAATGCTATTCTTTGCTGCTTCTGAATTGCTCTCTCTTGCTAGCATCAACAGAATATTTACAAAACCGGTAGCGGTTTCATCTTTATTGCTTCTGGTCACAATCTATTTAACAGAAATATAGATTTTTAGATTTTGCAACAATAACATGGGGCTAGGATAGAGGAACAGTCGTTTACTTTTTCGCTGTTATATGAGACTTTTCCCACTGGAACACCAAGACAATTGGCTATTTTAGTAACTGCAGCTGCGTCGCACATGATGGATTGACTTGTCCAAAGCTCTTTAGGAATTCTATTTAAAATAAACCAGACTAGAGAAAAAATATGAAATTGCCACTGAACATCGAGCATCGACTCCCTAGACAGTTGACAGTCAGACTTTTCTGACAAGTTTAAAAAATCAATAAAGTTTCGCGTTACGTTACGTTGAAAACATGTGCGCCGAAGTACGGATTACAGTAGCGGCCATATAACTCCGTGATAAATTATTTATAGTTCAGTAAAAGAAAAAATGTGCAGAATAGTTTGTTTAAATGGGCAGAAAATTTACATATAGCTGCTGGTTACACGGGCGCAAAAAAAAAATTGATTGACGAAAGAGAGCGGATGATTTCTCAAAAAAAGGAAAGGGATGGAATTCGATGCCAAGTGTCGTCAATGTGCTTATTTTCAGATATGAGTTTTTTGTGAAAAATTACAATTCTCCCCATTATGTAAAAGAGAAGGGACCTTTTGAAAAAGCAGAAGAGGGATGCATAGAGTAAATTCCACAAAAGTGAATACCTTTTCCACGCGTCTAACCAAGGTCATAAAGGATTTACTTACATCTACTAGTGCAAGAGGGCAGAAAAGCAAAGTGGGATGGATAAAAGTAATGTGCACAAAAGACAGAAAGAGAAAACCGTTATACCTTAATCAGTTCAATCAGTTATATCTTGTTGACAGCTTTGGTTCTAAATGAAATGTTTTTGTCAAATAATTTTTTTTTTATTTTATTACTTCCATTTTATTGATTATTACTTTTGCTATTTCAATAATTTTTTCGACATAAAGTGACACCAGAACAATGAAAATTATGGCTGCAGATGAAGTTCCTATGTACCTATGAATTTTCATCTGCAGAAAAAAGTTTTCCTATAACTGAGGAAGTGCAGACGTCTGGATTTGTTGTCTTCCCTGTCTGTCTTTTAGACAAGTAGAAATTTTATATCTTGTGTCTACTTCTTTTGCACTTCTATACTAGCCTTCTAGCAGGTGCCTGTAAATAGACCAAAAAAGAACATCTCTTTATTTAGTTCAGCTTTGGTTAGTTGAATCTATCAAATATCTAAGCGATAGGTTTATTGTAGGTTCTTTTTTCCACTTGGAAATGGCACCATTTAACACCAAAGCTAGAGCTTTTTAGGGGAAAAATTAGGTCCATTTATGGTACTCACCCACGGGAGCCCTCAACATTTGAAAAAAGCGTTTCTTTAATTTTTTATGACGGAGTTTTCGACTCTTTTCTTCTATTTTCACCTTTTCCCCTGCAAGAATTTACCCGCTTCTTTAAAAATCAAATTATCTCTCGTCGTTGTTTGCTATTGTTTTCGACTCTGCTAATGAATTAAATAAAATTCGTCCCTGGAAGCAGCCAATCATATGACGCAGTCGATTTTTGTAGTATTTGGTGATTTCCTTGAGGTTTACAAATAAATAAAAAATAAATAGGGAGGCGGAACAGAGCGGAGAGCCCTGGGGCCCAGCGCATTTCTCTCAACAATACCTTGTGACTCGTGCGAATAGAACGAAAGGGACTTACAATTTTTTGCTGATTCTTTCAACTAAATGAGATAGATAGCGCTTTTAATGGCATGAAATTACTATCAGAGGAACTGCTAATTCCTCTCGAAAGGAGATACTCGTGGAAAAAAAGCTTGTTCCCTTTTCCGTGAGTTTTGGCCAGTAAGATTTATAGAATTTTTCAATTTTCTATATTATCACACCATAATCTATGAATGTTAGACCTTTTGCATATCAAATCTCATCATCAAAAAGGCAGTTACCATTCCGTGTACATCTCAATTCTCAATCCCCTATCACTTCACACACAAATAAGTTGTCAAAATAATTGGTAACGCTCATTGTTCCTTTATTTGATCTTAAACGTGTTTGTTTAAAACTAAGAATGGAATAAAAAATAAAAGATGAATGTGTTTGTATTTTATATTATTATGTATTTTTAGGAAAATTTTAGATTCCTTACTATAATCCTTATTTGCTTAATAATTTTAATTACTCAATATATTTATATATTTAATTATATATGTTTTTTCTGTTTTTATCAATTACATGAGAGAATTATAGTTTTGTTCATTAAAATATAATAAGAATACTAATAAAAAAAAATAAAGTTTAAAAAATAAAAAAAATTAAATTAAATAAAACGAATTCAAACAAAGAACGTGTAAAAAACTTGAGGGACTCTTCTTTCTTTTTGCTTTTTTGTTTTTCTTTTATAATAATAAAATAAAAAAATAGTTCACTATTTTAAATACATACATTTATAGTAAATAATGCATAATAATATTTCGCGTAGTATCATTATGTGTAAATAGTATTTTTTTAGTTTAGCTATGTATATTAATTCGAAATCTTATACAATATATATTGGATTAAATATAACACTCAAAAGTACGCATTTGCTTACAAATTTACATAAATATGTCATATTCACATGTTTCTTTTTTATTAACTTTATTGTTTTTTTTTTTGTATTCAGAACATGATACTTGCTTGCTTATTGTAGTAAGTGTATGCATTATGTGTACATATTTGCTTGTGGTTTCAATCTTTTATTAATCATTAATATAAAAAAATAATTACATATTTATAGATTTAGTTTTTTTTTTTACATTAAATGTTTATTGGATTTATTTATATGCGTTCATAGTTTGTGTTGCTTGTCAGATCTTAAGGAAATTATTAACTTATGGGGATTTGTTTTGTCGGTCGTATTTACGTTAATTTACATTTAAGTTGATATAATTCTACGATACTAAATTAAATAACGATTTCTTTTAAAAGGATATTTTAGTTTTTTTTTGTTGTTGTTGTTGTTTGTCTGTGTGTTTATGTCTCTAATTTAATATTATTTGATTTAAGTTAATAGCGAATAGACATTGTGATTTAATCTCTTATTTTAGAATAATTACTGAAATATTTACACAAAAAATAAAACTAGTGCTTTTAATGTCATTTATACCTAAAAATTTATATTATCGTTTATATTATTAGTTTATTACTATAGTACGTACAACTAACTATGTGTCATAGCTTTAATTCTGTTTGATTTTAAATATACGTGTTTAATAAGAAATAGAAACAAAAACAGTAAATACTGTTTTCGATTTAATATTAAATATTTATAGTTCAATTCCTACAACATTTATATAAAAGAAAATGTTTTTTTTTTGTTTTCTTGAATTTGAATAAAGCTCTTTCTGAGTTATAATATAAGTTTTTTTTTTTCTTCTTTTTGCTCTTTGTGTTCTATTTTAGTTTTCTTACAAAATAGTTGTATTAATTATTATTCACAATTACAGTCAAAAAATTTAAGTTTGAAAACACCTTTGAATACACATTATATTAATTTGATTTCCCATGTGGAGTAACTTATCTGTTGTTTACTTTTTGTGTGTTTTTTAATATTTAGTTGTTTTTGTAGTTGTTCGCATGATAAAAACCATTCATAAAGTTCATGTCGCCATTTTAAATTGGGTATGGGTAATTAATGGCGGCGCTTGTGGTGTAATTACTTCATGTATGGGTTTTTATCACTTAGCTGATCTCATTTAGTGGGTCCAGGCGGGAATGGGTTTATCACAGCTACGGCGGCAGCCTGTTGGCTAGCTAATACGGCTGCTGCAATTAAAGAAAAACGAGTATTACTACAGTTCTGTCTAAGTTGAAGAAAATATTGTCATTAAAAAGTTAAAACTAAAACCAATAAAAATTTAATGAAAATAAGTCAAAGAAATAAATTTTAAATAAAATTAGAAAAAAACCTTGCATTCAACCACAGTTACTCGCATAGTTCTATTCATAAATCCCATTTCACTCAGGAACAATAAAGCATTTAATTTTGAAAGAACTTTGAAAGCGGTCCAATCGTTTTTGAGTCTATATGACACAAAAATATAGTATATAGGATCGTGTAACGTAGAAGACTAGCCATATTTGCAGATAAATCGAATTAAAACAATTGCAAATGAAGGTGTAGTGTGGCACCTATACTCCAAACATTTCTATCAACATTTTTGCTCGTTAGGTTTTATAGTTATCAACATTTTAGATATCTATACATTTTTCAGTCATTCCCAAATAATTCGTTGTTGTTTGACAATGTCATGGTTTATTTTGTTGGAATCATGTAACAACTGCACAAATTTACGCTTCAAAAGAGCGGTTCACACTATACAAATTGCTGGTCAGACTTAGTCTAATGGATGTTGGATAGTAAGGATGTTGTTTAGCGTTCACATTGTCAGACTTAGTATTTAACAAGTTTTTAAACGTAGAAGTAAGAAGCAATGTTCGTAATAAAAACTGCTTCCTCCCTTTATTTTAACTAAAATTGTATTTTATTGTATGAAATTTTTCTCAACTCTGACAGACTTTAGTTCACATTTCCAGATTTGTCTAACTTCAAAATTATCAAAAACCATCTAAAAAATTTTGGAAAAGGGTTCGTTTGAGGGTTTAAATTGTCCAAAACGGTCGTTCAGGCCAAACTGCCTAACGAGTTGTACAGTTTGAACTGTCCTTTTAACATAATGGATTAAACATCCTAATAGACGAAGAGCTAGCAGCATGTGGGAGTGAAACGATAATGAAATTTCATACACATGTATAATGTTATTTATCAAATTCAACCGTCAGGTTTTTTTTCACTCGGAGCATAGGTGGGCGTTCAAAAACGGCAACTTTTAAAGTTTTGAGTCACATGAGTCAAAAATTCTGAAAATTCTCACGATTCCAAAAAAGTTCGTTAAAGGCGTTTTGGTTTCAGCCAAGTGCTTGCTGGAGGCTAGACGCATTTTAACTTTAAAACAATGATAAGCTTTTTCCTATTAGATATAACCAAAGATAAACTACTTGACTACTAGAAAAGCCTCAATCGCCGCTACGCAAATTTGGAAGAATTAATTTTGCTATAATTTCACACCATGATCTGATCACTGGAGCTGGTGCTTGTTAACACCGTTATAAAAATGGTAAACTGTACATGTAAGCAATGCTCTTTTTGATGCTGAAAATGTAAATTTAGCTGGCAATTAGTCTCCTTGGATGGAAATCTAACATCTTTATCTACAACTATCAACTAAGTCAACTTTTCTACAAAAAGAAATAAAAAGAAAAAGAAAAGAAACATACATCACGGTTTTGTTTGGAGAACAGAGGTCAAACGATATGACTTTTCTTTTTAAACTGAAGCAATTAAAAGCTAGAGCTCACCTCCATAGGGCGCCGGATACATAGGATAGCCAAGTCCAACGTGCGTATGATGGTGTGTGTGGACATGTCTCTGCGGTGGCGGACTTCTACTGTCGGCTGGATTACCACTGCCACTACCCGGTATTCCACCAACACCGCCAGGTCCTTGCTGCTGTTTACCGAGCAGAGGATCAACCACCATCGATTTGTTGTTATCACCTTTTTGTGGCGGTCCCAGGCCACCACCACCACTCAGGCCTGGAGGCATTGAGTTTGAGGGTGGTTGTAGGTTTAATGGACCCGACGGGTTAGCCGATGAAATTCCAAGTCCTGAGTTGGGTCCAACTGAAACAGGATTATTGCCAGGCGATGGGCCCATATTAACGGGACCACCTGGTCCTCCAGAAGGTAGGCCACCACCGCCTCCTCCTGAACCGCCACCACCACCACCGCCGCCCTGTTGCGACACATTGGGACTAGAAACACTGACTTTTACGTTGCCACTGGTGGGACTCTTGAGAGCACGCTCGCTAAGCTCGTGAATCTTATGCGTTGTGTAATACTGACTTGCGGCATGATGCAAGGCATCCAGAGCCTTTGTACCGGGATTACGGGAGAGATCTTCGGGAGCGTGATAGCGTGCCATCGGCAGGTGATACGGCGGCGTATTGTACGGTGTCGCCGACATCAGTACATTGCGGTACATTGGGTGGCTTGGATCGAAACCAAATGGACCCGGACTGATGTAGGATGGATGCAAGAAGTATTGAGATGTTGGTGGTGGAGGTGGACCCTGTGTTTCCATTGTTGGCTTTTGCCCCTCCTGTTTGATCTTGACTTCTTTTTCTTCCTTGGAAGAGTCTTTGATTAAATTTGTCGCCTTTTGATTTAAAGAGCTGGACGAAGAGCTCGATTTGGAACTCTTTTGACTGCTGGAATTTTGCTGTTGCTGCTGCTGCTGTTGTTGTTGCTGCTGTTGTTGTTGCTGCTGCTGTTGTTGTTGTTGCTGCTGCTGCTGCTGTTGTTGTTGTTGTTGCTGCTGCTGCTGTTGTTGTTGTTGCTGTTGTTGTTGATGCTGCTGCTGTTGTTGAGCAGCTTGGTGCTGCGCTTGCTGTTGAGCCTGCATTTGATGCGTTTGCTGATGATGGAGCTGTTGTTGTTGCTGCGCCGACATTGGAAGGTCTTCGGGTTTCATTTGAGAATTGGGCTGTTGCTGTGACATTACAGATTGACCTTGCTGAAGACCTGGATTGTTTCGCCGCTGCTCCGAAAATATGTAGTACCTAGAAAGGGCTTAGTTCAGTAAATAGGTCTCTAAAAAATGCAGTTCATCTCACCTTCTTAGCTCCTCTTCCCGTGATAAATGCTGAGAATGCTGTTGTGACAAGCCCAACTGATGGCGCTGATACATACTTGGGTATCCACCCATTGACTGAACTGGAAGATCTTTCGGGTGCATTGGATGACTGTTGGGTTCTTGTTTGATCTCCTTAGACATTGGCTCACTTTTGATCATCTTGGATGACATCATCTGATTTAAAAATATTAGTAAACAGGAGAATCCTTAAGCAATTTACTCAAATAAATTACCTGTGCTGATAGTTTGGCGTTCTCGTGAGGACTTTGACTCTCCTTGATGCGATCGTCCTTCAGAGTTGGTGGCGGATTCTGCAAAGCATGGCCAAGTTTGTTTTCATCGGACACCATTGATACAGGACCATAGTTCGGTTCAACGTTGTATGGATATCCTTGCGACATGTAACTGTTTTAAAAAAACGTTAAGAAACGTTAAACAAAAAAAATTTGCTTGCAACTCACTTGAAAGGATAAAAATGCGTCATTGGCTTCGCTGGTGACGGATTTGGCAATGAGCCAGGACCGCCACCTCCTCCAGGAGCATTATTAGATACTGAGTTCGGTCCGCCACTGGTCAAACCCATACCGGGCCCAACACTTTGTTGAACACTGTCTTTCATGTTCTGTTCCTGCTGCTGTTGCTGGTGTTGTTGCTGCTGCTGTTGCTGATGCTGCTGCTGTTGTTGTTGCTGCTGTTGCGAGGGCTTTGTCATCAAGTCTAGTGGAGGATCCTTATTCTTAGTATATTCGATTTGCGGAGGTTGCGGTATAACAACCGCAGGCGGCGGACCAGGAGCACCATGAGGAACCTTTGGTTGCTGATGTTCTGATGGGACCATATATTGTTGCTGTGGGTAGAATTGATACATGCCGTATCCACTTAGTGGGGGAATTGGCGGAGGTACACCTTCCTGAGGCTTTTTTATATCAACAACGTGCTTGGGAGCTTGAGATTTGTCTAGAAAAGGAATAAATATTAAAGTTACTGAATTGTGGAAAACCAAGCCAATAAAAGAATTACCAATCATCTCTGTGTCTACAACCGGCGTAGAGTCATCAGATATATCACTGTATGCCGGACTTTGTACATCGTCTCTCGACATAGAGTTGTCAAAGTCACCTGGGAGTGGTGATTTGCGGTTTTTCTTTTGCTTGCCAAATTGTTGCTGGTTCTTGCTCAATGGAATGCCTTCAAATAAAGTTCAAAAAATTGCTGATATACGAAAATTCTCTTCATCGTTTGCTAGTATATATTACCTTGTTGGGATGACTGTGGAGGACCACCAGGATAAGTACCCGGCTGATGGGCTGTCTCTGGTGTACCAGGAGGTCCGGATTGCGGTGCCAAAGCAGCAGTTGGCGTTGGCCTGAGGGGACTCTGTCCTGGCAGTGTTATTGCGCTGCCTTGCGCATTGTCTGTTTGTGGCCCAAATCGTAGGACTCCCGGTTTTACTGAAATTGAAACACGAACAAATTAGTAACTAGGTTTATTTTCACAAATAGACTTCGCTTACTTGGCCCAGAATGCATTTGTTGCTGTTGCTGAGGCGACTGCTGCTGGGGTTGTACCATCTCTCCAATCATTTGGTTTACTATCGAATGCTGTTGGTGTTGAGATAGTGCTTGTCCAGATATACCAGCAGTTATGCTTCCTCCGGGGATTGCGTGCTGTGGTGGCAATTGTGCAATTGGAGGTAGCCCTGGTAAGCCCGGTATTGGTTGATTCTGGACAGCAATTGAAGGAGCCGATGTTTGAACAGCGTTAAGGATTCCACTTCCACTTATGCTAACTGAGACCACAGGTGGTGGCACAGATGGCACACTTATTATTGGTGGCGGTGCTGTTACACTGCTGCTCGGAGGTAGCGAGACTGGTGGAACAATAAGCGTTGGCGGTGGTGCCTGTGCTTGTGTGGCAGCTGGTGGCGTTGACGGAACAACTGCTACTGGCGATGGCGGCGCAACTGGCGTCGAAGGAAGAATTGCACTGTTAGGTGTTTGAGGTGCAATAACCGGCGCGGTTGGGGTTATTTCAGGAGCTTCTGTAGTTGTTGCCGATGTAGGTGTAGCTCCTGGAGGTTGAGGAGTTACAGCTGGCGCTGGCGAAGGTGTTGTTGGTGGTGCAGAACGGTCTGGAGAGTCTGGCAAATGCAACGAGTCCTCATCCATGGAACCCGAGCCATGCGCATGACTCTGGTGGTAGCGCAGCCCATTGGCATGCTTGAACTTTTTGCTGCAGTCTTGTTCCGGACACTCTAACAACACCGGTGAGATCGCGCACGGCGACGCAGTCTTACATTTCTTCGTGGAGATTTGAACATTTAATCCGGTAACCGGATTTACGAGACTCTGGGGCTGTGCACTCAATAAACCGACGCTCAGAGCAGGTGTTTGAATTCCACTGGCATTGGCCAAAATAGGAATGGTGCCATTGCTACTGGTACCGCTAGAAGCACTACCACCAACCGCACTCGCTGCTGAGTCGCCATTCACTGGGGATGGACTCTCATCTTTGGATTTGAGCTTCTCTGACCGCGGGGGCAGGAATGCCGTCGGCGAAGTCGATGGCGTATTGACTGCGTTCGTTGACGATGTCGACGATGACGACGACGTTGATGAGGATGCAGTACTATTGGTTGCGGTGTTGGTGGTTGTTGCAGAACCAGCTGTTGTGACTGTACGACCGCCACGACCCTTGGAACCGCCATTGCGAAGTTTGGAATGAACCTAAGAATATAAAAAAAAGTAAGTTAGGGAGAATCTCTATCGATTCAATGATGTTACGCAAGACTCACAGAGCTTCGGGTCTCGGTAAAATTGCTAAGATCCGGAGCGAGAACGGCACTGCGTCCGCGCTTGCCACGTCCCTTGGGGGTGCGGGAGTCAAGCTCTTCAGTTGGTGAATCACAGAATCTGTCAAAAAATATGATTGGTTTAAGTGAAAATAAAATTGCGTTGGAAAAATTTAATTAAACCCACCTTGGAGGAGCCCAATCGTGCCTAGTGCAATCCAGGAGTGTGCCGACGTAAGTTTTGCCGCGCCACGTGACATTCACCACAAGAACGCCACCCTCCGTTTCGTGCCAGACTATGCCTTCGAGAGTAACCGATGTCCCTGGCTCACAAGGGCCCAAGCAGTCCGGCTCGGTGATCGTTCCCACCGACGTGCCCACACATATGTCAACCATGTCTTTGTTGTCACATTTGGCACGCTTTGCAGGTGGGCTTTTGGTGCCGTCATCGGTGGCAGCTACAGCAGCCGCCGAATTAGCCGGAACCGAAATTGTATGATGAAATGTGGCTGAGATCATACCGGGCGCCATTGTCGACAGTGTCTTGCCGCTGACGCTTGGATTGCCCGTGGAGTTACTGCCGCAGTTTCCACTGGCATTAGTTTGTGCAGCTGAATTGCTATAGGATGACGTCCCCACTGCCACTGAGGCAGAGTTAGAAAGTTGAGAGTTGTTTCCACTCATATGAGCCGCCGTTGACATCTTCCCACCATCTTTTGGTGGTCCTGGTGCATTTGGCGACCCACTACTCGATGTCTGAGCATTTCCACCGCTGTTTGAAGAAGGCGTGAAAACCCCTGGAGGAATATTTGAATTAGATGCAGTGCCATTGTTGCTATTGGAACCATGGGAATTGGAATTACTTCCAGTGTTGTTGTTTACTCGCTGCCCCATGGAGTCAATGCCACTTGTTCTGTTGCGGATACAAGTTAAATTTGTGCATGGCCCTTGTAAGGTTCCACCCATTTCATGGCCACAATTGCAAGTTGTTCCTGAGTTAGATCCACTCCCAAGCGACCCTGAAGATGAGTTAGCCGCTGCCGATGAAGAAGACGAGTTTCCTGACCGATCGTTGGCCGAGTTATTGCTGTGAGAATTGGAAGAAGTGTTAGCATTGCTAGCACTTCCATTGCCACTGCCATGATCGGACTTGTCCCTGGAGTGTGGCGTCTTGTCTTTTGTTTTTTCGCGACGATGGCCACTGCTGCCGCGCTTTGTGCCCTGCTGTGCAGGCACCATTTGCACTGATGATGATTGATTGCTCTGATTTTGGGAGCTACTACTGCCACCACCAGAACCTCCTCCACTTACTGTGTTGCTACTGTTTTGATTATTACCACCACTGTTACTGCTGTGCTTCTTGCCAGACGATGACGACGAGGAAGACGATGATGATGACGACGATGATGAGGAGGATGACTGCGATGTAGAATTATTGTTTGGTGAAGCGTCTTCTAAGCTTGATGCATTGCCGTTTTGTTGTTCGGCCTTGACAATTTCGTGTTTTGCCTCTGAGGTTTTAGTACCGGGTTTGGTTCGCTTGATTTTCATTTTTAATCCTTTGTCCAATGTTGCTTGATGGTCTATTGACATTTTTGTGGCTGATTTTCCAGCCCCTTGTCCACCGCTCGGCTGTGATGACATGCTGTTCGCTTGCGCTTGAAGCGGGGATTGCGATGAAACAATCGGTGGCTTGTTGCTACTACTGCTACTTGTGCCACCAAATGTATTCACTCCTGCTCCGGCAGACTGATTTACCAGATTCCCGCCCTTGGAAAATCCGGCAAAAGTCGATGTGGCTAGCGAGGAAGAGCTTGCCGGGCCGCTGCCGCCGCCGCTAAGTGACTTACTGTTGAGCTGTGCCACCAGCGATGGTTGCTGCAGCTTCAGACTTTTGTTACCACTATTCGTGGATTTCTTCTCCTTCCCCGATCCACTGATGAGGGTATTCCGCAAATGGGACAGGGTATTATTGTGTTTTCCCAACTGCGGTGGGAACACCGACGATGGGGATGACGATGACGCTGACAATGTTGCGCTGGTTGCAGATGCAATTGTTGACAATGAAGACGAACTTGAGGAAGACAATGCTGCACTCTGTGTCTTCGGTGTCGCATTTAAATTACCTGATGCCGTTGATGGTATTGTCGCCACTGGTGCAACTACCGCTGATGTTAAATTGTTTGTGGAAGCAGCGGTTACGTTTCCACTACTATTACCACCACCACCCGAAGAAGAACTAGAAGTAACTGCTGCTGCGGCCGCTTCTGCGGTCGATGAAGACTTCTCAATATCTGCGTCTAAGTCGATTATTAATTCTGGTATCCCACAAACGTCCCACTCGTCTTCGTATTCAAAATTTGTGTCTTTTGACTCGCTGCTTGATGCCGATGACGATGCTCCAGAAGATGAAGTTGATGAAGTCGACGATGAGGCTGACGATGATGACGTCGATGACGACGATGACGACGATCCAGATGACGAGGACGTTGTTGACGCTGATGATTTCAAGGAAAGTGATGCAATTGATGATGTCGTCGCTCCTTGATTAGCCGATGATGTTGTCGATCCTAATTTATTATTGCTTGTTTTGCTACACGTAGTATTCGTTATGCTATTTGCTTGTTTTACATTTGCTGTCGTCACAGCAACGACTGCTGATGATGCAGAATTTTGTAAATTGTAATTCAATTTATTATTATTGTTCAATTGTGATGAACCACTACCACTCGATTGTTTATTGCTTTCCGTTGCTAAGCTGTTAACGGCCACCTGCAATGAATAAACAAAATGCTTTATAACCACTGCTAAATTTTTGACAAGATCTATTGCTTTCTTAGAGAGCCGTTGGTAGTGCAAATATAAATGACTCATGGGAATTTGAAACTCAATAAAAATAAATAGGATCGCGCAACAAAGCTAGAGGAACACGGGGCACAACGAATTTTAAAGATCTACAATTTTATTTCGATTCCGAACGCTTAACAAGTCAGAAAGGGGTTTCATAGCATTTTTATTACTCTAGGAGGACTTTCCAAAACCTTGCGAAAGGCAATACCAATTGTATGCTAATGGAATTCAAACATCGAACTCCCACGTAATGGACAAACATGTTTACCAACAGACAACAGGCAGTAACCAAATTGGTGAGTTAAGGACATCATTTTTCCAAGAAAAGCATCGATTCTTATTCCACACATTAGGTGTGATCGTTGAAGCCCTGGGGTCACTCTGGGGTAGCCACAAATCGTTTTTTGAAAAACCTAAATTCGCCCTAAATGTCAAACTGAGTGTTTTTGAGCCCTGGGGTTGACTTGGTTTGCCCTCAACTCGCCCTAGGTTTTTGCTGAAGCGAGATGAGGGCTGTCAAATGGCGTGATGTGTAGTGGTTTTGTGGCCTAGCGTTTTTTGAGGACAGGAAAACCCAGGTTTTTTTCACAAATCATAGGGTTGTCAAGAAAACATGGGTCAACCTTGGGTAAAGTTCAACAAACAAACCTATTGTCTTCTTATAGTTTACCAATTTTTAATTTATTAATATGCCTGTCATACGTTCAAGTGGCTTGTACTGAACTGAACCCTACAAAATGTTGGCCACGTTTTATTTGCTCATATCAATAAATTTTGCCTATATCTTGTATGAGATAAAAAGGCCCAACTATAACAGTCGTAATGGTACTGCGCGGCGCCGAACGTATATGAGCTCCGCGAATGAGCATGTATTTTATATTAGGTTTGTTCGTTGAAGCCGTGGGATTGTCAAATGGCATGTATTCTGATTCTAATGACAGGGATGTGCGGTGATTTTGTGGTTTAGCGTTTTTGAGGATTGGAAACTCATAGGGTTGTCATGGAAACCGTCGTTTGGTCTGCCAGCATCCTCAGTGAGGGCTTCAATCTACGAATGGATCTGTGAAGAGCACAACTGTAGATGGCATGCCTCCATTGGATGCAGACAGACCAAACGTATGCTCCCCAAAGTTAGTAAGAAGACTGCAACATTTTTGCTAGCTCGAAGCAGAAAAGACTGTAGAAAGCTTATGGGCGTTGCCAGCGGGCACTTCTCCTTTGCCAAGCATTTAAACGTGTTAGGCTTAAGTGATACCACACTCTGGGAATCTTGTGGAGAAGATGAGGACCCCGCAGAGCACTTCCTCTGTGAATGTCCTGCTTTTTCTCGCATGAAGTTACAGATACTCGGCGTAGACATGGTGAGAACTGGTAACTTAGGCTCCTTATCATGGCAGCGTCTTTTGGCTTTTCTCTGAACATCTGGAAAGCTATAACAAATAGAAGGTTGCTAACTGGTGGTACAATGGACCGGTATTTAGGTCTGAGTGCTCCAGCTGGTATTTTAAAAACCTCCAACAAAAAAAAAAATTAAAAAAACCTGGGTAACCCTGGGTAAAGTTTAACGAACAAACCTATTGTACACCCATAAAATCAGGCTGCCCAGTTTCGTACAGTTTTCGACTACTTTTTGCTTTTTGGTAGGTACGTACGTAAATTGCGTCAGTTTTGGGATGTTACATGTTATGTATGATTTTATTAAATGTACAGGGTGGGCCATCTACTGTTTTTTTTTTTTTTTTCAACTTATAAGTTATTTTGACTCTGAAAGCTACTGCCTGCTTGAAATCTTGATAGAAAGTCAATCATGGCTGTTCTGATTTTCGTACGGATTCAAAACGGAAACCGAAATTGAATCCGTACCGATTTAAAAAGTGTGTTCTTATTTCCGAACGGATTCACTACTGATTTTTTGTCACAAAAACGTGTTGGAAATTAAATTTTTGTGTTTATTGGAACTGTTTACAGATTTATTGCATGTTAGTGCTAATATAGTTTATTATTTTTCATTTCTAGCAATTAATAATGTTCTACAGAATTCATTAACCGGATTCAATTCCGCTAACAAAATGATAAGCGAATTGAAAACGTACGGATTCGGAATTGAGAACCGCAAAAATTCTAAAACGGGAGGATATGGTATCCGAACGAAAATCAGAACAGGGGTGAATATCATACTTTCGAGGCACAAAATGAGTCGCTCTACTCTTGAACAATTGCACTCACTAGCGTAGCCCAAATGGTGCGGTTCTGAAAGAAGTTTCTGCAGAGTTGAAGCGCCCACCACAATTGACCGCCTCGTAGTTGCGATTTAACCCTGTTTGATTTCTTTTTTTTTTTTGTGGGAAACCATCTCATCCCATCTCTCAACCCATCAATTCAATTACTTAAGGTTGACATCAACCAAGCAACTCGTGAGCCACAGCCTTATAATAACAGGTTATTGGAAAATTGGAGTGAGAGAATGCACTATTGCGAAGTCATTCGAGGCAGCCACTTAAAAAACAATGTATTACATAATCAATGAGAATGTTTGCATCAAAAAAAATTGTATATGACTAACCCTTTGATAAAACCTGGACGCAGGAAATATTTCTGTTCATAAATACCAATAACCTAATATGTTACGCTGGTAGGTACCTATTCAGTAAGAAACATATCTTTTCCGGTCTAGCCTGATAAGTAATGTTCACATGAAACTACCTCCTATCTAGCCATTTAAACAAAAAAAAACATTTTTTCACAGTGGTTACGGGAACTATCAAAACCTTACCAGCTTTGTAAGGAACAATCACTAAAGATGCCTGCAAGTATAATTTTACTGCTCAGATTTGATTGCACTTGGTGTAGTTATACTGTCGAAAAGTATCACTATTACATTGTTCCGTGTGATATACATTCAAAAGTTAGGTACCTAAAATTACAAGTCATGTTTGTTTATTAGTAACTAGGTATGCACAAAATTATGTGATACAATAGGTATAGTGCTTAGTTACATTAACTAACAATCAAACCTTTTTGATTGATTGATTGTTACCATTGACAGGTACCATTAGATAAATGGTCCAATACTCCAATAGTAAGCATTGCAATACCACCTGAAAGATAGAGTGACTGCGGTTTCTTTCGCCGACTTCCAAGTCTCTGATAGAATTAGATGTGAGCATCAACTTGCTAGGCTTATAATATGTTTGCGATTATAGAGATGTAAACGTCTTACCTACCTACCGACCGCTTGTTAATAGGAATTCTTTTTCCTTCGTTTTCATAAATGTTCTATTGAGATAATCATTCCGATGGAATATAAAAACCAACTTAGTTTTTTAAATTGAAAAGAAACTTTATATCTTTATAGAGCATCTCAAGCACAACTATCATTTATACCTACATACATACAAAGACTTTAAATTGACTTTTGTCTTTCCACCGAATGTAGAACTTCCCTAATCAAAATGGATTAACAACCAATAAACTTCACTTCCAGACAAATTAATAATCAAAGATTTATATCTAGTAAACTGCTCCGTCATTTAATTGAAGTGGTTTTACCAACAATAAAATAAAATATAACAACAAAATAATAAGCACGACGAAGTTCAATGTCAAGCATTTTTCTCCATTTATTTACTGTACATACATACATACATTATGCAAATATACATTAGGAAATCACAATTTACCAACCTTGCTGTTTTCCATCCGAAATATTTACTTATTTGAAACATTACTTTCAATTTTATAATTAAAACAGAGAAAATATAATCTTTCGTTTCATCTACACGATTAAAAATTAAAAAAATGAATTGTTTCCATTCGTCCATAGTCGTAAATGTACTTTTTTTCTCTTCACTTTTGTTTTTCTTCCAACTCTGCTCGTTTCTCCTGAAACTCCGACGTTGGCCAGAGTTTTCAATGAAGAAAACCCTTGTTTACACACAAATGTACTTTTATTTTAACTCATTATTTATATATTATTGAATAACAATTTGAAAAAAACATAAAACAAAATAAATACACGAAAGAACTGCATCGTTTAATAATTTATTTTAATTTTCACATGGCGGCTTTTGTAAAGAAACTGTGAACTGTGTACATTTAACATATATATACTATCTAGTATCTACCACCACAGACCACACTAACGTGAACGAGAACGTGGTAGTTTTTGGTTTTTCTTTTTCCTCTCCCAAAATGACGCATTTTTGACAGATGCGTGTTTTGGGTCGAGGTGTGTTTGGTTTGTCAATTGCTTTAACACCCAACTACTGTTCGCTTGTTCGTTCGAAGTTGGACGTTGAATAGGAATAAATGGGATGAGGATGCGTTGGGAGATGTTTTTTTTTTTTTTGAATTATTCAAATTACACATGAACTTATTTCAAAATTGATACTCTATTTATAGAACGCAATTTGATAACGTATGTTTCAGCATTTGAAAAATGAAAATTACATTGCGTTGGAAATGTGTCATAGTCCCTGTCCACACGTGTTATTCCAATAACGTTATATCGGTCGTTTCTGGGCAAAAGGGGTGAGGAAGAAAGAGGCTGGATGCGCAAAACGAAATCCGATTTATCTGCCTAAGCAGTACACTTGGCGTGTCCAGACGGGTTATGCTCATAACGTTATGCTTTTTTTAATACACTTTCCAACACAAAATGGAGAACTTGTGCGAGGAATTATAACAACGTGTAGACACCTAGCGTTAACAGCATAACGTTATTGAAATAACCCGTCTGGACAGGCACATACAAAACATTAGCGGTTTTTACAGACCAGTAAATAGATATAACAGCAAAAATTCCCTTGGCGTGGAATTATAAATTTCTTTGCTGTCGTTTGAAGATAACAACAGGTTTTGGATAAAAAGCTTGTAATATGAAAATAAATGTATACTGTGTTAGGGGAACTAACAATGCACTAGCTATAGTGGTTTTAAATAAAACACGGCTACTAAATATTGATACTCGTCTTTGCTTGTGAAAAAGTAAGAGAGATTTATTTATTTATTTATTTAATTTTATTTCATCAAGTAGAGCACATAGACTCTTAGTGCCTATCCAGACGGGTTATGCTGTTAACGTTATGCTGTTAACACCTAGTGTCCAGACGTTGTTATAATTCCTCACACAAATTCTCCATTTTGTGTTGGAAATTGTATTGAAAAAAGCATAACGTTATGAGCATAACCCGTCTGGACACGCCAAGTGTACTGCTTAGGCAGATAAATCAAATTTCATTTTGCGCATCCAGCCTCTTTTTTCCTCACCCCTTTTGCCCAGAAACGACCGATATAACGTTATTGGAATAACACGTGTGGACAGGGACTTATAGACTACTTAATAACAATAATTGGATAGTGATTATTATTAATACCTAGCCACCATTGTTCAATAAAAACAATAATTTTTTCTTAAAACAGTCTCTACTTAAATACATGTTAAAATGGAGAGAAATAAAAATTAGCGTTCTTATTCTGAGTACATAAAACAAATCTATGGATTTTTTTAAATACCCTGATCACGAAAACAAAATGTTCTATGCACAGTGAACTTAAAGGAATAAAGAAAAAGAGGAAAAACCATTTCTGCTCTTGCCCCGCAACTTCCATTTGTTTACATTGTTGATCTATCTGTGATACACGTATTCAGCTGAATATAAAGTTGTGTCAGTGAAATTACCAACACCACTTTATTTTCGGATTTCAAACTGGTTTTGAAATCCGAAAATAAAGTGGTGTTTGTGAAGTCAGTTTGAGGACAGATGCCGTGGTGTGTGTGTGGTTTGGCCTCTTGTTGTATCTCCTCTGTGACAGTGACATAGGCTTGTTTTTTATATCTTCTATCTGGGTCTGTATGTGAAATAACTTGCACACGTAATACAAATACATTTTTGGAGTCCGGCTATCTAACTAGATTTTGATATTTAATTTGCATAAAAACATTTAATGTACACTATGGCCGAAAGCCCCGGTAGCTATTGTCAACTTCCTTATTATTATTAGCTATGTAATTTATTATAGGTTAATAAAGCCATAAATAAATAAAAAAAAAATAGATTTTGATCTTCAGGGAAAAGTTTCAATTTCGAACATCAGATCTCAACTTCGTTTAGTTGTCGTCGGTGTGGGTATGGGTATCCTTATGTGCCGCTGTATAACTAAATTTTGACAGCTACAATTGCCGCTGCCTCAATTGCAAAAACGCTTTGATTTGGCAGGTTCTTAAAGCCTTGCGCAGAGCAGCGCGATTATTGCGTACGATGCGATTGCGTTAAGTCAAACCTCTATAAGGTTACATGTATTTCATTTTGACAGAAATTGCATCGCACGATACGTCATCGCGCTGGTTTGCGCAAGTCAGGTTTTTCCAAACCAACACAATTTTGCAGTTGCGTCTGCGGTAGAAACGCTGTTGGCAGGACAACAACTGCAAATGCACGACAACGCTGTGTGGTTCTTTTCGCATTCGTGTAGTTACTCTCATACTATAGCCGCGTTTTATTGAAAATTTTCTATGTGCACTTATGTACACTTTCAATAAAACGATTTTTTGGTTTATATTCACTTCGGACGTCACTTTCAATTTTCACTTTCAGTATTGGCACCCTTTGCAATTGTTCTAAGGATAAGAAACATTAAAAATTTGCATTCTAAGGATATAAATGCATACCTTTTACTTTCCATTTGTATTTTTCTCTATTTAATTCTCGATTCTCAATTTATTTGCCGCATTTCAACTTTTTACTTTCGAGGTAAACAAACAAATGTCACTTTAATTTTTTTTCGCAATGGCTGTGTTCAATTAGATTCATTTTGTGACTCATGTTTTTGGTTGCCTTGGTTCTGATGTTCTTATGTGTTCTGTCTGATGTTCTTTTTTTCTGACCGATTGCGAAACTTCCCTTGTGTGTGTGTGTGTGTGTGTGTGTTAGTAACTGCGTGTCTATTTATGTCCCCACTAAGTCACCACCTGACTCTTCTATTAGCCATTAGGTGTGTTTCTTTACTGAAAATTCGCACGAAATGCACCGAAATTCGGCGAAAGTCAGTCTAATCCCGTTCCGATTTTTCGTAGCAGTGCACAAAAAAGAGAGTGCTCTCGAGAGAATAAAAAAATTTCCCCGTCCTGCGAATTTCCGGCACCAAAATTTCTGTGGACAGAAATCGTGCACAGCCAAAACAAATACAAAAACTGTCAAACAGACGTTTTTCCAAGTGTTGCGTTGCTGCGAATGGTTTGTTCAAGGCGTTTCTTTACTTTTAAGACAATTACACTCTTTAATAGATTTTCTGAAAGAATTTTACAACCACTCCTTAAAAAAAAAATTTCTGTGCACAAAAAGTAAAGAAACAGACTTATTCAATCTGTTGTCGAAAATCAGAAATATGAACGAACACAACCCAAAGACTGCCAACCTCTGGGTGCCAAAAAAAGAAATTTACCAACCATCCCTGTGTGCAGTTAGCTTACTGCGATATTTATGTGCACTTAGGCTATTGACATAAGGAGTTGTTGTTTTCCCATGAGCGATGTTTTACTGAAGTGTACATAAGTGCACATAGAATTTCGATAAAACGCGCCTTATGTAAACATAACAATTTGACAGTTAAATTTGTCGCTGCAGCAACTGCAAAATCGCTTTGGTTTAGGTGAGCCTTAAGGATCTTCCAAACTTCAAAAATTTTAATAATGAGATCTCACCAACACATAAAGAAACTTAGAATCTGATTTCTTGTCAAAGCAAACCCTGACTTTCATTTAATTTTTGTCAACTAAGCCTGTCGCTTATGGTTAATAACAATTACTTATTGCAAAAAAAAATGTATGAGTTTTTATTGTTGATTTGAGCTTCAATAGGCAAAAGAAAAAAATTAACAATTTTACCATACATACGCAACAGTTCATCAACAGCGTAACTAATATTTAATTAATTTAAACTTAAAACTCCCTAATCAATTCTTTCGTTTCTTGAATTTTTTTCTCATTGAAACACAAACCCTTTATCCACAAATATTTTCTAAAAGTGGTGACGTTGTTCATAAATCTTCAGTTCTTTCATCTATGCACAAATATGATACCGGAACTAATTGACCTACCCCATAAGAGTTTTGAAAAATGAAATTCGTTACCTACAATATTTCAGGTTTTACTTTTTAATACATTCAGCAACTACCAAAAGTCATAAAAAGTAACAAAACACGACACCCTTCATATATTTATAATTATTCCTTGGTACGCAATAGGTACATACGACATACCACAAACAGATTCTTTCAGAAAGTTAACTCTGTCCCTTCTTTTCACTCCGAGTTTTACACCCCATTTGCGAATTTGGCACTAAACCACTTTAGATTGTACACAGTAAGTATGAAAAAAATATTTCAAAGCATAAGATAGGCAGGATTGAAACTAAAAGGGGATAAGAGCAAAATAGGAAGGGTATAGCCTAAAAATTCAAGATAGGGGCAAGTGTTGACATAATAAATTTGATCATTACGAATGGTAATGAGTTAAGGGTTTTTGTTGTTGTGGAAAATATAGGTTTTCGCAGTTGCTTGCGATTCGCTATTCGCGGGTTGTCAAGGAAATCTGGGTTAACCCTTGGCAAAATTCGACGAAGGAAGATTCTTTGATGCCTCGATCAGTTAGTAAAACAAATTGGCAATAAGATACTTTTATGAAAAATCGTAGACGATTTGAGTAACTTTTACGACGTTTTGTTTGGATAAAGAAGTTAGGAGCAATTTTGGTGTAACCAAACTAAGGAAGCTTCGATATCAAAAACAGTGCTCTAGTATTACCAAATGAAAACTGCATATCATTGTAGTTTAGATAAAAAAAGTAAATACACATAACTATAAGTTTTTTTTTATTCATTGTTTACTCACCTTATTCGGGTGGTGGCTACTATTCGCCTCACTACGTCTCATTGACTCCATGCAGACGAAAAAGATGGGGCTGCCGCACAACGCGGGCCCACAAAACTCAACACTTCGTCGTCGTTGATTGTTAATTGCTCAGTTGTTATATCCAATTTTTTATAATTATTATTCAATCGAAACAACAACGATATCAATACGAAATTAACGTTATTTTTGATTGTTTTAGAATACGATGAGGACGACGACCAAAATGTTGATTTTTTGTATAGTTTAGCGAAGATATGTGTTGATGTAGCGAGGATATTGTTGTAGTTGAATCCTAAAAGGTGGCGGGAGACACAGGGCCCCGGCCCTTGGGCCAAACCGTTCATTTTAAAACTGCAATCAAAAGAAAAAGACATTAATTAGTACTGTTCGATTGTGTCCGACGAATTTACTATAATTATATAACAGTATAATAGGCTAAATTTAATAAAAATATTTAACCATTTAGAAAGCTTCGCACACAGGGTGCACTTTCCCATTAGCCTTCATGAAGACGAAAAAGGGAAAACCAGCAAAAATAGTTTTCGTTTGGTAGTCCGGAAGAACTATCTGGATCGGGGCCCCAAATTAAACAATGAACGCATTCTCCTTTTCTAAAATGTTAACCCCCTTTTTTTGTTTGACTTCAATTTGAGTGCTTATGGCTTCTATCTTAATTTCAAATCCAGAAACCAATTTCTCTTTACTCTAGGAGAAAAAACATTCAGTAAGCTTCCGGAAGACCAAACGACATAAGAAATGGTAGCATTGATTGGCACATTGTCTTAAATTTTAAGGTTTGTGTTTATTGTGTTAATATTTTTTAAGTCATTGGAACCCAATGTCGCAACTGTTTCTCAACCGAGCCAGCGCAATTGTGGCTGACATTTGTCATATTTTAAACAACATTTCATTGATTTGCTTTTAAAATAAAATAAAAATATATCTCAATATCTCACACCAGCTTGTTACAGTTAATTTTAGCCCGTTCCTATTATGTACCATCTTACACACAAGCTAATTTTAAAAGCAATTAAGTTAATTTTATTGGCAAATATTAAGAACACACTTTTGTCACTATTTGTTTTCAATTTTATCACTAAACTTTATCAACTTTAAGCAAAAAATTATAAAAACACACAAGTACCTGTTTGAAACAATGCTAAATTCTTACAACACAATTTCGAGATCTTTATTTAGAATTGCGATCGATATTAGTTAATGAACACAGACTCTTATCTCTTGTAAATCAATAATTTTTTTTTTGTTTTACAGCCAAATACTTGAAACAACTCTTCCAAAGTGTTTTCTTGTTTTATGTCTTATTGACACTGAGCAACTTCAAGTAGCTGCCACAAATATACCGTCATGTCAAGACAAAACACACCCATTAAGATAATAATTTTGTGATAAGATATTCGTTGATAAATAAATTAATAAACCAAGCACTTAAACAGAAGTCATGTTTTATTAGCAAAAAATGTAAAACAGAACATGTTTTCTATTAATATGAAGTAGTTATTTTAAGCAAGAGATTTTAATGATGTTTAGTTAACCAACGAACGTTTTTAATTATAAAAAAATACAACCAAGAATGCCTCCCATAAAAGGCCGTATATTAATACACATGACATATCCATTTGTATTTTTTCTATTGTTGTATATTTGGTGTTGAAGGCATTTCAAATTAGTTGACTAGAAAATGTTTTAGGTATACTAAAAGCCATTCTGCGATCGGGGAGATTTGGAGTCGGATTTATGACTAAATTAAGTTTAATTCGCTGGATGAGAGCATAAGTGTAGGTTTATCATATTCGTAAAATTCAAAAAAGAAAAGGTGTGGTGAATTAAATTTGAAAGTAACTTTTAAGGCTTGTATGGCGCGTTTTTATTTCTTATCACAGTTCATATACAGTCGCTTTAGACAGACATTGAACTGCGTTGGCTTGTGGATTAGGCGAATGAACAATATAATAATGGCACTCACTCTTCAACAAAAATAAGATGTGAGAAGATTTCATGTCAAATGTCACATGGTACATATGTCAAAATGTGTATGACATTTATGTAGAACATGCAAACGAATGTTATTTTGTGCATTCGTTTTCTCTTCTTTTAAATAAGATGTTCGTTACACAACATGATATGGTGTTAATTTAAGTTTTTACTTCCGGCAAATACGACCATCAACATGAGTATTTATTTATTTTGACATCTTCTTCACGCGAGTCGCAACCATTCATCACTCACTCGCTCACCACAAATAATAAATGAACCTTGCAAAAAACAAGTACACAAAAACAACACACACACAAATGTTCTTCCTGAATATTCAAGTAAAACGGTTTTTCCGAATAAATAAATAAACACACCACCGACAGATTAAAAAACAAAAACTTAAGCGATAAGATCTGTTTAATATCCATAATTAAGCTGACATCACAGAGTACCTACCCAAATGTATCGTTTTATGGGCTCGCTGACGTTGTTCGCAACAAAAAATTAATTTTATTTTCAGGCAAGTTTGACCTACTAACCATAATTTCTTTTATATTGCTTTTCTTTTTCCTTCTGCCAAACACTTACTACCCTACCAGAGTTTCCCAAGCGAATTACAATGAACGCGGGCAAATTATGAAGATTATTAAATGTTTCGTTCATTCATAGAGGCGGGTAAAGATTTTATTCCATGAAATTTAGGAAAAAAAAAGTTCAGGATTTAGATCCCATAAAAGCGCCCATAAAAATAAATTAACGCGAGAAAAATTTACGAGTGTTACCTATACATAAGAACACAAGATATTTTATAGTGTGAGTTTAAGCAAACGGAAAAATACTTTGTTGCATTAAAAACAGAGGTCAAGTTGGGTATTTTAAATTCGGCGCTAATGATTAGTTGTTGTTGATGTAAAAATGCTTCTTTTCTATAAAAACAGATGCAGGTGTGACCTTATTTGTTAATTTGTGGTGCCTGAATAATTTAAGAGAGGTGTTGTTAGGAGGTTGGATTATTAGCTCGTAAAATAAAAATAATAATTACAGCATGGGTATTACAAAGAAAAGTTATTCAACATACAGATTTACCCAGCAAAAATTAATTTACTCCTTCGTTAGGTAGAGAATTTATTCAATTTTGTTTGATATAAACTTGAATTGCAAAAAAGCCTTTGTTTTATCCTAACTCTATTTTTAAAAATCTGAATACGCCATCGTTTTCGATTTTCAAAAGTAACAAAACAATCCAGTCGTTTAGTTCTGGTCACCAAGTACTACATCACCAAAGAGAGCATTTCTGGTGGCTAATTGGCAGTGTTTATTTACCGTTGTCCTATGCACTTGAACTTGGCGGTAGGGTTTGATGAGCGGTTCAAGGAGACACTAAAGGTAAAAAATGCCGACTTGGTGTGAGGTAATAAATACCCGGCATACCTAAACAACTTCAAAGTAGTGCAACGCATCAATGACGAGCATTCGAAGCATGCAAAAGATACTGTCGGCATGCCACTCAATTAATTAGGTTGAAATGGTTCGTTGACCTGGAGATTGCAGGCGCCGAGTTTCGTTCAAACATCAGGATGTGAGAATTAGTTGCTCGCAATGATTAGCTTAAGTTCTTTACCAGAAGCGTTGTGGTGTAAACTGTGACTTCTGGTTGTCGAACCAAAGAAAACTCTTTTTGGGATTTTCTCTCGAAAATGGAAAAGAACAATCTTAATTTAAAATTTTTCTTTGGCGTAATCATATTTCAGCTTTGTGAAGGCTAGGGTTTGTAGATCGATTCGTATTAGAGTCTACAGTCTGGCACCACCCTATAGCAGCGACATCTCCAAATTTGTGGAAAGGGAAACTCGAAGTCATATTTATAATCCCATTCCAAAATATGTCTAACTAAATACAGCTCTTAGAACAGTATCCAACTCCAAATCGAATTTATAAATTCTTCTACCGCTTTCTAAGTGTCGAACTTTTAGAAACCAAAATTGGTTGTCTAAACTATGGCTAAATAATATAAGATACAACAAACAACAGTTATTTAGTTGAAAAAACTTTATTTAAAAACTGCTTTAAAAATATACAATATGATAAACTTAAGTTTAATATGGTTTGGCCAATGGCCGTCTACCAGATTGACAATTTATTTAAGCTTAATATGCATTTTATAATTTTATATTTAATTCATTTGTTTTTTTCTTGAAAAGGTTCCTTCGAGGTTGCTTTGCCTATAGTTTAGTGCACTAATTGTGTAATTATACAAAGTTATCCAGCCTAGCTTTCCATTCAGGACATCCAAAGTGTCATTCAAATCCATCGAGGCTACGCGAAAGTACCTCACTCGAAACTCCTTCAAAATGGGACATCTGGCAACAAAGTGATATACATCTTCTCTCTCCTTGAAGTTACAGAGCTCGCATAGAATCGGGAGGTCAAGTCGATGCGGAATATAGTTCAAATTTAAAAGTTCACCTCTAATTTTAAATAATACACTTATCATATTTATGCGGTAGCGATTGAGAAAATACTTGTATGTCCACTTTTCGTTATTTGCATATCTTCCGCCTCCATCCCTGAATATCATGATTTTAGATTTTTGTAAATTGACGGTTAGATTCCAGTTTTCATCATAGTTCTCCAGCCTATTTATCATTCGTTGCATGCCTTCCACAGAATCAGAAAGAAATACGATATCATCCGCAAATATAAGACCCAGGATACGAATATTTCCAAAATGAATTCCCCCTCCAATCTCATCCATGATATCGTTTATAAATAGTATGAAGAGTAACGTGCTCAGTACGCAGCCTTGTTTAGCTCCCATTTGAGTTGAAAACTTTTCAGAAATGTGCTCTCCATCCCATACGTAGGCCACGTTATTTTCGTACGTCCGTCGCGTCGCTTTGAGTAAGCCAATAATTTTTCCCGATATACCCAACTTATACAGCTTATAAAAAAGCGCTCGACGAAAAAGGCGTACAGTTTCCTTTTCCTTCTTTTGAAGCTCTCCGCAATATTTTACAGTCTGAATACTTTTTCTAAGGTCGAATAACTTCTCCTGAATCCCGCTTGAAATTCATTTAGAATTTTTATATCTTCAGTCCACCGTGCAAGTCTATTAAAAATCAACGTACTAAAAAGTTTGACAGAGGAATTTAAAAACGAGATTCCTCTATAATTTTCAGGTGCGTTATAGGATCCTTTTTTGTGAAGTAGGAATATTATTGATTTTTTGAATCTTTCTGGAACATCTGCGCTTGCAAAAATTTTATTAAACTCCTCAGTCAATGCATTCAGAAATTCCGGCGTGCAGTTCATATAAAACTTAACCGGGATGCGGTCATCGCCCGGAGCTTTTCCACATTTCTCTATAACATTTTTTACTTCCGATATTAACAAACAACATATTAGTTGAATGTATTGGAAAACGCGATTGAGAGTGTTAAGATCGAAGAAATGAAGTAATAATTTGTATCAAAATTTGATCATTTTATGAAAGTTATAACCATAAAGTCAAATCAGCCGTCTTCCTGGACAACTGTTTAAGAGTGTTCTAAGCTTGTTTGATAAATATGACCGTCACGGTCGTACTTGTCGCGTCAGATGGGGCACACTCATCTATTTCTGTGTAAACATAATTTGACAGCTGCACTTGTCGCTGTCGCTGTTTTGTATTCCCTAGATCAATTCATCCAACTTCTTAAATCTGACATAGTACCTATCTACATTTGACCACTCTATAAATTTTGATGAATTTTTTGACAGATAAACTTTTCAAAGCCTTCACTGATAACGGAATTCCTTTCCGTCACATTGAAATTTCAGTTATTTTGTTTAAATTGAAGGTTGTCGCTGTTTAAAATACCACGAATACCAACTCTCTATCACATTTGTATATAAAATCTGTCATCTGCCATTATCGTTTCTTGATGAGCAGGCTCATTAAACAAAACCAAAATAAATCTGCCTGTCAAAATTAAATTGCATCAACCCGATGAGTGAAGATGCACACAAGCATAATAAGGTAAACATCCGGTGTGCCCCAATTTCTCATTTTTGAAAATTGGTATAGACATTCTCCATTCATAAAAATTCGAAGAAAAAACACACTCAATCAATAACGCAATTAATTTGTTGTTTATGACTCTGTGGTTATGTGATATTAGGTGTGAGCAATAAAACTATAGGCAACATCGGCTTACGTGTGTAATATATACATATTTTATTAAAAACATTGAAAAAAGAATAAACTGCACCAAACCCAGCGTCCATCGCGCAACTGTGGTGTACAGTCAACCATTATTAAACAATAAGGACAAGACAAACTGAAATAGGTATAATCTATGCACATAAGATTAAAAACAAACTTTTATGGAGCTGAAACAGCATCCAATGGTAATGGTTGAAGTAAATTTATTGCTTTTTGACGATTAACTTGTATGGATTGATTTGAATATTTATAATAGTACATTCAAGCGCCATTTGCGCCGCCATCTTCACACAGATGAATCTCTATGTAAATTTGCTGGCAGGCATTTTATATTAAGAACAGAGGGAAAAGTTTTAACCGACTTTTTAAGATTTATTTTATTAAGCATAAAAAAGAGCCAAGAAAGAAAGGAACTTAATGAGATATGGGAACTGAAGTGAAATAACTTTTTCTATGATTTTTATTGACTTTTTTAGGACACAAATTTTAACTCAAAACAAAGTTCGAGGGAGGTAATTAGTACCACGAATTAGTAGTCGAAAATTTATTATATGCGAACGAATAAAATATCTGCAACTAAAAGTGAAATATGCAATTATGGTAACACCAACCTAAATTTGACATTTAGGGCGAGTGAATTTGTGGTAGCAGGTTTTTCAAATCGAACATACCTACATCTGATTTTATTTAGCGATCGAATTTTGTGTTTGCAAAACTCAAGACTAGACTCAAGCACTCAAGTATCAATTCAGCCAATTGGCTAAAATATGCGCAACTAGGTAGTTAGTCGCAATTATAGCGACTCTGACTTTTACTCAGGAGAAGAATATAAAAAACTAAAAAGTCTGTATGGATTCAAATAGATTGTGTATCTGTACCTCCAAATACACAAATTAAAAACCAAATAAAACACTTAACATTATCATGTTACTGGTCTTGAACAAAAGATATTTTTATTCATCTCTTCCAAGTAGTTGGAACCATACCTATATCGGTACTAACATTTTGCAAGCATTCTAAGGGAAGTCTATTTAGTGCCAAATGGCAAAACGTACCTACTGACCGCCAATTCTCAAATTAACAGTCACCAGAAACTGTGTTGCCAATTTAAAAACCAAGAAGCTTTTAAACAAGCTTATTTTTAAATAAAACAACTTCGATCCCCATAAGCCTATACTTTGAGTCACAGAAGCATGAACGAAATAATGAATAGCTTACTAAAGCAATAAAATAAATCTT
Organism: Melanostoma scalare; assembly: GCA_949752695.1. NCBI lineage: Eukaryota > Metazoa > Arthropoda > Insecta > Diptera > Syrphidae > Melanostoma > Melanostoma scalare. The sequence continues at coordinate 21,739,928 of OX456984.1, read as the reverse complement.
GAAGTAGCTAGGTGGGGTTCATGTTCCTACCAAACAGAATTGTAAACGGCTTTTACAAACCTCAAAAACAGAAGAACAAACCAAAAGCAAGAAATAAACAAACAAATCCACAGCTATTAACTGCATTTTACCGCGCACATGCAACAAACCCAATCCGAGTCGCTCTGACATTTCTGATAAAATTAAAAAGATATAAAAACTTAAAAAAAAAACAAGAATCTTTTATAATACAGGAACGTATATCTGACCAACATATAAAACAAAACAGATATCCAAAGGAACGCTTTCCGACACTGAATAAATGACTACATCGTACCCAAACTCTACTGTAAGCTGTAGGGACAGAAAAAGCCAATGAATTGTACAACATATCACCAACCACACAAGGACTCCCTCGATCGGTTGTTCCTGTTCTGTCAGAATTCCACAAATAAAACAAAAAATATTTTTTACCAATTATTTCCCTTCCTTTTCTGTGGTAGTGCTCTTCGGTTGGTTATTTTTGTGTGCGTCCTCGTCGTTGGTTGTTTGGAAGATTGGCAAAATGTATAGAGCTGGTCTACAGGTATATGCTTATAAGGAGTAGGTACTCCAGTACACCTTTTAAAACATGTGAACGTATGCGCGAATGTAAGCACGTTATACACCATGTACCTAGTTGGAGTTAAAAGGATTGCTTTGAGAATGAACAAAAAAAAAAAAAATATAATAAACTACGGCCACTCAGAAGAACCCCTAGAGCGCGATCGTCCTACAAAACAACCGACAGAAGCATTCAATTGTCGTAAATTTTCACAACAGCACTTCTGGCTACAGTGGAACCATCAGTGAGAAACCAGCGAGCAAAAGATGGCTTCTTTGTAGGGCTTTAAATGTTTTCTTTTTTTTTATTCTTCTTGTATTTTCTTCATTTCGAATCATCATCATCATTATTGCAATGTTCATCCATCCGGGTGCGGCGTTGTTGGTTGGTTCTTGGTTGTGGACCTGGCGCTCTCAGTCTGCATTCTGATGCACTGAAATGGAAATTTTGCACGACCTCAAACGGCTGAATGTACACGGAATTTTTTTTTAGTACACCGACCGACCGAAACACACACAAGGTAGTTATTGTTTCTTTTTTTTTTTCTTCTCAAAGCAATTTTTGCGCTACTGAAGGGGGGACAAAAATTGATGCCAATTTGTTTGAATTATTGTTATTTACAATACATTGTGTCATTGATTGTTTGAAAACAAGGTAAAGTGTTTTAAAAGATCCTTTGGGTGAAAGTTTGATAACAGTGCCATTTATATTCATCTCTTATTATCGTAAATCATTTAATTATTGTACTAATTATTAATAAGAGTTTGACTTAAAACATTAGTACCAACAAATAGAGTGGTACCCGTGGCGTAGTAGTTAATATGCCTGTCAGTGGCTCGAAGTTATAGACTATAGAGTCCCAGAAAGATCCAAGGCAAGATTTTCGTAACTATACTGTTATGAAAAATTCTTCCACTCAGCTGCGAGTGCAAAAATGTGTAAGTCACTCCATTCCTTCATTGAGAGAAATGTACTAGCCCCCGGGGTTCCACGCGCCTTGTTGGGGCAATAGGCATCCTATTTACTTATTTGTTTATTTATTTACAAACAAACACAACTTAGGGAAGCAACCCAATCATACACAAAAAAGGGCTAGTTTCTCTTTTCCAATTACGTGGGACTAAATGATATGGAGAGGGCAACAAATTCCTTAATGTCATTTAAATACATTTGCTGCAACTCTACTACACCATAGTGAACATGCTTGTTTGTAGTATACAGAAGTCACCAAACAGGTGTTTACAAACGCAATTTCGTCCTTGGCATCCTACTGTCAAACTTTGAGATTGCAACATCTGGTCTAAGCATTTTAAAAACCAAATTACATAGCCCAAGCTCTTCGACAGCTTATAATCAGTTTATTTCTCTGTTTTTATGAGCAAATGCTACCAAACGTTTGCATACACATTAAGTGCACTATTTTTACGATTGTGGACATAGGCTCTTGTCCGTGGAGTAATGATTAGCATGCTTGTCTGTTAGGCGGGAGGTTCGTGTTTCGAATCTAAACAGAAAACGAAAAATGTTTATGCACAAGTATCGCCTTTCGCGAGGAAACGTTAAGTCCTCCTATAGTAGATTGATTGCCATGAAAAGCGCTTTCTCGATTAGCCGTTCGGAATCGACAGAAAATTGTAGATCCTCTCCATTCCCTCACAAGGCATGGCTGTGAGAACTGCTCTAAGCCCCGGAGTTGCCCGCTCTGTTGCGCACCCTATGCATGTATGTATGAGTATGTATAAACATTAGGGGCGGCCGTGGTGCAGTGGTAGAGTGTTTGGTAGAGAGGCCGGATGCGTGGGTTCGAATCCCGCTCTGGGCATCTACTTTTCTTTCAGCCTCCCAGTTTCATATGGACGCCGCCCTTGAGGTTATATATGTGAAATTAATAACAACTTATTTCCAACTACTGCAACACAAAAAAAAAAAAAGGGAAGGCTGCTACTCTGGTAGTACAATGGACTGGATATTAGGTCTGAGTTCTCCAGATTAGCATATAAGCCTCCTCTTTTTTTTAATTAAAAAAAAAAAAAAATGTATAAACATAGGCTCGATAGTGTTGTTGTACTCTGCCTGACGCCAGTATCCAATAATGAACATCTCCAGATAAAAGCAAGATAAAAAAATAGAGAAAAGATGCATCAGAACAAATAGATACCAGGTTTCAAGAAGACTTGAGTAACTTGGTTTGGGCTATTCACAATCAATTGTATAAATTGCCCCATGTATCGTTGGATGAGTTTTCAAAAAGGACAGCTATTGCAGGGACTTATCTTCAATGTGCTGACTTCTTTTTCAATTCATAAAAGGATCCATTTTAAAATCAGAGCCATTTAACGGTAAGTTACGATGGCGTTATTAAAACAAGTAAAAAAAAACAAACAAAAGTAAATTAAAACAACAAAATATTGTAATGTACACCCAACATTTAATACCAATTTCCTAATCGAAAACGTTCAACCGAAAACACAAGCGGCAACACTATAATGTACATCTACTAGAAGGCGTTGCTTTTGAGTCAGTGTGTGTGAGTGTAGAAATATACCTGGAGGGGAACTGCTTGACAGTAAAATACTGGAAGGGTCTCCAATGTGGAAATTACTGGAACGCTCTAGATGTAATGTTATTCTATATAAATAGGCCGCTGATGCAAGATGCAACCAGAGGTCAGTTCTGATTTTAAGATTGAGTTTTTGTTTACAAAAGATAGTGCAAAGATTGAGTTGAGATCGAATAAAGTAAATTTCGAATAAAAGTTGTAGGTACATAGAACTGAACTGAAAGGAAAAGTTTTATTATTGCGAACTAAGCGCACGTTACAATAAAACAAGAACTCAGTAAAAAAAAAAAAAAAAATAGGAAATAAACTGAAAAATAAATCGAAAATGCGAACAAGGGCTCTGGTGAATTAGGACCCATCCCATGGAGAGGACCAATGACTTTTTACCGGTTCTATGACGCAAGATGAAAAGGCACTGGTTACGCTAAAAAACATGATAGGCCTAGTACCTCGCGAAAAGTTGTACCTTCCTCCCGACCTCCCAATAAAAAGTCCCATGATCAAACCATTACACCACGGACACCACCATCGCATGCCTTTAAAAATTTCAAGAAAGACTATAGGTAGTTAATAAAGTTTAACTATCAAAACTTTAAGCACATTTATCTACAAAAGGGAACAAAAGAACTTAAGTCACTAATTGCCCGAAATCCCCTTGCTATAATTTACAACCCGACCGTATTCATCCCACTCATTATGCCCACCTACGTACCACAAAGCTCACAGCCGAGCAAGTTTACAATAATAATTGTATCATACCTACTCACACCCTGCACTCATTCATCAGTTTAACAAAACAAATAAAAGTCAAACACATGCATGCATGTAACTAAATACGTATATTCCGTTTTTTTTTTGTTGCTACCAATGACAATCGTTAAACAAAATAGCAGTAAACTGCAGCAATTTACCATAATAATTTATTTACCATTGAGCAACAACAGCTCGTTTACAATTTCAATTGAAATGCAAATGCGATCCGAATAATTCCATTAGAGAAGCCAATTAACATGGCTTCTGGCTGTTTTTCTGCATTCATTGCCCCTCTTCTTTTCTTCTCGTTTGTTCACTTTTATTATTTCGTTTCTTTTTTTTGTGGTTGTTATTAAGCCACAACAATGATCGTGGATTATTACTTTTATTTTTTTGTTGAATCGTAACATAAATTATTTTCACAACGTTATGTGTGTTTGTGAGAGCCAGCCGTCTCAGTGATGTGGTAAAATGCGAACTCAGCTTTAATTAAATTATTATTTGCCGCATTTGGCTTTTGAACTAAGTATCTCGGAAGTTTATTTTAATTTATTTATATCTCTTTTTTATTATGATTGTTTTAAATGCGCTATCTTTGTTCATTTATTTATTTTTTGCGCTGCAATATAAATACTTTTGCGGAATTCATTAAATACATTTGCACAAAATTGATGTCCAATTAACAAAGTGGATCATCAAGCTGTGTGAGTTATTATTTGTCTTCCAATGAGTACTGCTCTCAAAGGCAAACAATCACTTTAAGTTTTATTGACATTGGCATTTGATTTAATTCGATTGAAGTTGGTAGAAGCACAGTGCTTTACGACAAGACAGTTGTTACGTTACAAAGTTGTTAGGTTTGCGATAGAAAGTAATGGCTACAAAAAAATGAAAACGAAATGGAAGAAGAGATAGGATAAAAACAGATCATCGTGACTTTCTTATGGCTTTAACGATGATGGTGCTGATTAAAGGAAATTGTTGTCTGTTTTTATAATCGTGATTTGATTGCTTGGTAGTGTAAGTTATCGTTCTTTATTATTCAGGATGAAGAAAATAGACCGTAGAAAGGTACCAAAGTTAGGTTTCCCTAAAAGATGTGCAAGAGAAATTAAGTTCACGAATTTTCAAGGTTTCGTGATAAACGGTTGGTTATGCTATTTGTACTCAAATGATAACATTCCATTTTTTTAAAGTTTTTTTTCTTTTTTTTAAAAAGGTGATGATTGATGGTAGTAATGTATGGGGTTTTATTTTAGTGAAGCTTATACCTATTTAAGACTTTGATGGAACACTTTAATTATGTCTTTATGAAACTCATTCCAATAACATGAGAAATTGACAGCTGACAGCTAACACTAGCTGTGTACGTTTCGACGTAAAGAAGCTTTCGGGAAAGTCAAGGAGCATATCGAAAAAACTGCTTCTCGCGATTCAGAGAATGGAATCTCTCTTCCTGATTTAAAGTGATAATCCACTCAAGAAGCACTAAAGTATGTCATTCAAATGTCAGAAGAAATATTTTCCTTAAAGGATAATTTTTATGATCCCTGTCTTTCACTCACAAGGCAATACATTAAAATAGTTATTGACGAGACAAAAGATCCATAGTTGCTGTTTAAATTGCTTGCCGTTCACTTGCATGAAACCTTTTGATGGCCCTTCCGCTCTTCAATACCTTTCTGAATATATAAATGTTTTTACAAATATACTGTAATGGGGCAGGTAAAAAGGGTCGAGCAAGTCCCTAAACGTAAATATATGTCCCCTTACATAAACAGTATTTGATTGAATTTCTTTCGATAAACTCAATGCCTGTTTTTTTTTTAACTAAAAATAAAACTGAATCAATCGAAAATGAAAGACAGAGGAAGGAAGCAGGAAGGCTACAAATACTAGAAGACTGAAAGCAATTGAAGCTATAGAGACCTAGTTAGGATGCATTAAGTTGAATGTTTACATTGGCTTTACTTTTCGATCATTCACATTTGATTACTATCTCGTAACAATACCGATAAAAGAAGCCTCAATCTCTGCGACGTTGACTATAATCTTTATATGACATTTAAACATTTATCCATCATTGTGTTCCCGAAGTCGCTGTGATTCAAGGGAAAAATAGGACTTTAACATCATACTAGAAAAGATTATACAAAACTCAAACCTCAACACCAGAGAAATAATCTTTCAAAAATCTGCACAATTACTCTCCTACGCAGACGATATTGACGTAATGGGAAGAATCAAACGGGATGTCATAGCTGCTTAAGGGAGCATTGAAACAGAAGCTGCGAAAATGGGTTTGATGGTTAACGAGGGCAAAACTAAGTATATTCTGCCATCGAACAAAGACCGAAAACATCGACGAATTGGACAAAACGTCTCAAACATACATCCCTTCCAGGTGATAAAGGACTTCGTCTACCAAGGATCCGATAGACATGATGGAAAACAACATCAGTGTGGAGATCAAAACGGAGAACAACTCTTGCCTACCGCTGCTTCTTTGAGCTAAGAAGGCAATTCGGAAACAAAACCTATCTAGAAAAACCAAGGTACTCCTTTATAAGACCTTAATCATCCCAGTCCAACTTTACGGCGCAGAAGCATGAATTTTATCTAAAGCGGATGAGGAAACCCTTGGCCGTTTCGAAAGAAAAATACTCCCAATGATCTTTGGTCTCGTATGTGAAGACAATGTGTGGAGAAGAAGAATCAACGAGCTGTATGAGCTGTACCGCGTAGCTAAAAGAGTACGCATCGTGAGGCTACGACGGCTGGGACATGTAGAGCAGATGGACATCATCGGTCCGGCTCTACGGGTTTTTGAAAGCACATTGCAGGGAAATCGCGGAAGGAGAAGATCTGGTTTAAGGTGGCGCCATCAAGCGGAAGAAGACCTCAACAGAGAACCTGAAATCGTTATCGAAAGATGTTGGTTGATGCCCATAGGTTTCCATGAACTGCAATGCCCACCTTCCACCTAAGTTTATAATAGATATCAAAAAAACAGTCTTCTTTGATTGGTTTACTATGAATGGGGAGGAGGGGGGAGACAATTCCCCATTTTCTCTGTTCATTCCCCGATTTAATTCACAAACGTAGGATACACCTAGGATCGTGTTTCTTTAATGACCCTAGTGATCTTACTCACATCGATGTCCTGCATCTCTCCTGCTTCTTTGTAAGTTCAAAATGGTTCCATTAGGATAAGAATACATTCGATTAGATTAAGTATACAATGGGCCCAACGGGCCTAAGAGTGTTAGCCGAGCTGACAGCCACTTTAACGTAACTTAACCTGGTTGGTTACTATCAAATAATGAGAATGACTTAATAAGAAATAAGAATGTTAATAAAAAACATCATGATAAGATAGAAAATATTTGTTGCGATAACATATCAATCGAATAGATAGTTCATCAATGCCCACAGATAGCAAAAGCAGAAGCCAAAGGCAACGTATAGGTACAACAACCACAAGCTATGAAAGTTCTCAAGATAAAGATTATAAAACAGCGATAGGCACACCATATCTGCACGCCTTCATCGTTTCGTTTTAAATTGTATACAATTTAATCCAATTTAATTTATGCAAAAACCATCTAAACAACTTACAGTATATCGTGCAAACAATAGGCAATCTTTTATTCGCCGCTCCTAACACTCAAAACGTTCAATTACAATTGCCACTACTGCCCTTGCTTTTTCGCCTGTGATGACGGCGACCAACATCGACGTCCGAATGCGAAGTCTTGTTATAACAACCGGAAGAAGAAAACAAAAACATAAAAACAGAAACGTCAACTATTTTCTCGCCTCGAGTCATGCAATGGCAATCGTGACTCTTTAGCTAGAATGTAAACGAATGCGTGTTAATTGATTTGTGCGGCCGGCAATGGAAAAATTATTATTTATGACACACGCAATGGAACATAAAAAAAATACTAGCTCGATATAAAATGCCCCCTCCCGCTGCAGTCATTGCAAACTCCAATTGATATTGACAAAAAATCACGTAGCAAAAAATAAAAATGGGCGAAATCAACAGACCATAATTCATTCCTTAATTTGTAAGCTATACTCTCTACTCTGTTGTATGCGAGGTACCACAATCCACAAAACCGAAAAAAAATGTTCCAATTGCAATTGCAATAGAGAGCGCAATCGATATTTTCTATAGTGAAATGTATCACGCAATTGGGCGTATCAAAGGCAATCATCCTACAAAAGCAAATAAAAAAAAAACCGAAAACATCGATGCCATGCGAGTGCAGAAAAAAGGTTTAACCCACTCGATATATCTACATAATTGAGAATAATTGCTACAATCTGGCCGCAGTGTGGAATTGGAAAATTGTGATGGAGAATAGCCGAAAGGGGTGACAGTCGGGCTAATTGAAGTTTCAAAATGAATGGCAGTTGATTCGCTCTTGAGTATCATGTTTTAAACAAAGTTGATGCTAGAAATTGACTTAATAGTCAAATACACTGATTGGGCGCCATTTGTTTTTTTATATATTTTTTTTTTTGTGATTTTAATTAGAAAATCGTTTATTAGGCAGCATAGCCACTGACAAGTGTTGAGAATATTTAACAACATTTTATCGATATTGCAAAATCGAAGAAACCAATCGGCTGAGGTAAATAAAGTACTATTAAATGTTGCAAGTGTAGGTTGTTAGCAGTAGTAGCTATTTTGAAATTTACCGAAAAAGGCAATTTATGGGAATGCTGTTTATAGTTTTAGAGCACTATCAAAGTAGGCATTCCGAAGTCATTAAAATTATGTTTTAATCGATTGATTCCAAAAATGCAATGCACCATTTAGTTGGGACTGAATTACCTCATCGTTATGGATCAATACGTAAGTGAATCTGACAGCATTGACTTAAAGCGACAAAACAAAACTTCAAAGAGTTACTGTTTATGATTACTGACTCATTACTAATTTATAACTTTCCTTAAGATCTATCATCCTTACATAGTATAAAACAAAGTCGTTTTCCGCTGTCTGTCTGTATGTTTAGATCTTTAAAACTACGGAGCGGATTTTGGTTCGTTTTTTTTAAGTGAAACTTCTTATGTGACCTCCAACAAGGGTGCGTTAAACGTTTCACGTGGATTATCGATTGCATACTTTTCGGCACTGCTCGCAATTTGTTGATATAACAGTTGTATCAAAAGTTTGTCTTAAAGAAACAATATGAGTTCACTAAAAATCAATTTATACCCCTTCCTATTTTCATTTCCACATTAGGAAGTTTCACTCCACGCACTATTTTTTTTTTTTTTTTAATAGGTAGAGTGATCCAAGAGAAAGGTTATAACCGGCAATTTTGAAAATACTAGACCAATTTGAGACATTCTGTCACCGTAAGAGTGCTTCATTTCCCTTGAGTAACATAGAACATAGAATATATTTTATCCCCATTTCCACACTGAGATGGAAAATTATAAACGACTTTACTTTAGGGTCATTCCACGGTAACACCCGAAACGAACACTTATCGACTAATAAAATTGTTTATCCTTTTGCTAAAATATTCAAATCTTACAATTGAGATAAAGCAACTAAATACGTAGAAAATAAAAAAAAAATTAAAACCCAAAAATATCAGCATAAGGATTAACAATTTTATGAGTCGAAAAGTGTTCATTTCGGGTGTTACCGTGAAGCGTGGAATGACCCTTTACTTACTCAATTCGATCACCGTAAAGCCCGAGCTACATCACACGGATCAGATATTCATTATCAAAATTATTTTGAGCACTTCTTCTTTCTAATACTTTTTCAATGATGTTCATATAAAAACGTTACTTTTAAGGAATGTAAAAGGGTTGACCACGTGTCTAGCTTTTAACTCCACCAGGGGGTAACTACTTTTTTTAGAAAAGAGTCTCGTTAAAATTGTGAGATTGAAATCGATCACAAACAAAATGACACCGGTGTCTTAAACCGCCATTTTGAGAAACGCAATTTCCTTAATATTTAATACCTTAGACATTCCTCCGAGAAAATTATGAAAAGCGGTAGAAAACGATAATACGTTAAAGTGTTTAAATAAATAAATAGGGTGGCGCAACAGAGTAAGGAGCCTCATGGGCTAGCGCACTTCTCACAACCATGCCTTGTGAGGTAATGGAGGGGACCTACAATTTTCTGCCGGTTCCGAACAGCTAATCGAGAAAGCGCTCTTCATGGCAATGAATTTACTAACGGAGGACTTGCCAATTCCTCGCGAACGGCGATACCCGCTGAAAAACGTTAAAGTATTTAGCCACGTATTAAATGCAAAATGATCACCCTTCTCACGATAGGCGTTTTAGTAAAACGACAGTACAAAAATTGACATAGCTCTAGATGCCACAATTGGCGTTCGGATAAAATAAAAGTGATGGTATAGGAACAATGTAAGCAGAGAAAAGACCAAAATTAAATTTTTATCAAAACGCAAATAGTAGATTTTTGAAATTATATTGCTCCTTTCGTCAATTCATCCCTTTTTTTCTATTTTAAATTCTTTACTTTATGATAAATACAATTTCAATACTAACCGGTTTATAAAAATATACAACAAAAATAAAAAGTATTTAACAAAAAATAGAAACAAGCATTTTATTTTGTTGTCATAAAGACAAGTAGCAAATGCTCAAAACAAATTAATTTAAAGTTTAAATCAAAATTCATTAATGAGCAACTACAAGTAACCATCAAAAGTTTATAATTTGGAGTCAAATAAAAAAAAAGAAAACAATTCTTCCATTCTACACCGTACAATTCGACAGCTTAGCCAATCGGATAGAATCTTTGTCAGTAGCTTTTACGATGGAAAGAGACTAACCTTGTCAGCTTAAATAAAACACCGTGGCAGTTCAATAGTCATTCCAGCCTGTCAAAAAGGGTTTGATTTGGATTTAACTTAAAGGGATTGACACATAAACTTTCATGGTAAAAATTTGTTTTTCCGACAACTTGAAAACTACTCACAACTTGTGGCAAGCAAGTAATAGATATGATGCAATAGAAGGAGTAAATAAGAAGTAAGAATCCGTACAGAAACTCACTTTTTTTCAAACGGGCGACACACAGTAGAACTTAAATGCGCAAGTTAGGTTCCAAGTTAAACCCTTCAGTTCGTTATTGAGTCTAAGGTAAATTGAGAACTGTCAAGTATGGCTCTCTTGTTTTAATGACTATGCTTCTATTGCGTTTACTTTTACTCGTTTGTATAAACTCTTGCTCATGGAGTTATTTAACATTTATTTTTGACGTTTTAGTCATGAAAACTTCACCTCAAGTCAACCCTTTTAACGGATCGTTGTGACATTGTGAAATGTGACGTTGGGCAAACATCCGACCTGAGATCACGATTTCTAATAGAAACCACTTGTTTCAAAATACAAGAGAAATGAAATGAATTCCGCTATGTCATAATACGTAAATACATGTATGCAACTTTCCTATTCCAATTTAAAGCTTAGCCACATTATTCGCAAAACCACAAAAGTGAAAACCAATGTAATTTTCAATTCAATTAAATTAACATATTCAACTATACCAACAAAAAGAATATCGCTAGCATTTTCTAATAAATGCGCTTGCAACCACATTATTTTAATAAAATTGCAACACTTTATCACAATAAAAAAACAAACAAAGGCAAACTACATTCAATTAATTCAATGGTATTGTTTAACAACCAATAATAATCACACGAACTTCAATTCGTCGAAAACATAAAAATGTTTTCGTCGTACGAGCCTCGAATGTTTGCCTTTTTTGAAGCATCAAATTTTCATCACTCAACTTGACAAAATGTTATTATTATAATTCCAATTTTTAGAAGTTTAGAAATTCAAATCAAATGATTTAATTTATTAGTAGCATCGATGTCAACAATCAAATAATTGGGACATGAAAAAGAGTTTCTTTTTTATAAACCGCAGTTGCATTAATGGAGCAGAAAAATGTTTCATTGAAAAAATAATTATATAAAATAACTATCACCGACATTTTCCTACTTGCATTTAGATTAGATTTATTTTGATAAATAATTTGTGTAGTTTATTTTCGGCTATTAAATTATTAAACACAACAACGACCGATAAACCGATATTTAGAAATGTGCTGAATCACGCCATTTAAAATTGTTCGCATCATTCGATAATTAAGTGAAATATTTTAAGTCCAGCTTTATGTTTGCGTGTCAAAACGCACGTACTATACAAAGTTATTTAATAATAGTTCGGATAATAATAATTAACTAAGAGGAATTGTTTTTCATCGAATAAATCGGATGATTTTAGATGATTGGTGATAGGTGTTGGGATAAATGTAACAAAGTAAAGGTAATGAAGATAAGTATAGAGTAGGTTTATAAAGTCTGATTTGTCAGTAGAAAATGAAAGTACAGTGGAGGTCAGCATAACGAACGATATAATGTCCAGAGTCAATTCGTTATATCGAAAATTCGTTGTATCGAAACCATTTTGTCATACAAATCTTTAAGTAAATAGACTCAATATGTACTCAAATTTAAGAAAAGAATCGTTAATATGCATTTGTTTTTTCGGGGGTTGAATTTTATTGTTGAATGCCTATTCCCGTAAAGGTTTTTAGAACTAAGACTTTAGAGTTTTCAGTGCCATTTTGTCTGATTAGTTATTTGTTCGTTATATAGAATACCTAATGGACTTGGAAAAAGTGTTCGTAATATCGATCATTCGTTATATCGACATTCATTATACTGGACCACCACTATATAGTTCATATTTTCATACAGCAAGTTTCGGTGCCCCACATCAAGTGAGCGAAGCCATGTGATATTAATAACTTGCTAATTCAAAGATTTTCAACAAAGTCATATAAAACAAAAACCATTAGCCAAAACACATCTTATGTCTTTTAAGTTTCAACCCGGTTTCATTCGAAAATGCAATATCCCATACAGACACATTGCTGAAATATAATTAGGTGGGTATTATATTAAATATCGATTCAATGCGGACTTCAGCAAATTCAATAACCCAGTAAAAAAAAAAAAAAAAACAGAATACAACAATCCTCATTCCACATGATCCCAGATGAGCAGACCGATACGGAGCGGCGACACCAGCAGCGCCGCTTTTGCCCCATCGTGTCATCATCAACACTGCCCCATGTAAGCCATGCCATAAAAATGCATCAAAAGATGGTGATGATAGCCAAAGGCAAGTCCAACTTACCTGCATGCTACCTCCTACATACATATATATACTTTATACCTACATATTCGGCAGTAATTCACAACATGTTCGTGTTAGTTCGACACTAAAAATGGAGAGCATGAAAGTATCTGGAAACTGGAACTAAAGACTAAACGATAAAAGATATGTGTGTACATATGCAACATGGTTCACCATTGTATGGACACACAATTTGCCTCCACAGCGGACGCTGATGAAGCAGCAGCATCAGCGCGTCAACTGTAGAGCTACAGCAGTAGTTTGGTGTTCCAACAGTTGTTGTTTTTAGCCTTATATCGAGTGCCTTATAAGACTCGGCACAGTCAGTGGTTGCTGGTGTTCCTTTCGTTTTTTTTTTCTCTTCTTTATTTTTTATGTTGCGATTACATGATTCGATTATATCAAATTTATAGATTGTTTATAGCCAATGTGATGATGATGAATCAGTGCTTTTTCAATTGAGACTGAAATATGCGGCTATAATTTGTATGGTGTGCAGCAAGATAGAAATGCCACCGGGGCTTTTTGTTTATGGTGCGTTGTGTAGGTACATAAACGGCATTTAATCAATTTTAACAACCATTTTGAGTATACGCTTCTAACAACGTGCTGATATGATCGTTCGCAGATGAATTTTCATATCAAATGATGACAGAATTACTTTTGAAGTCGAAACATTTCTTAGCGTCGTTTGGTAAGTTGTTTGGATAATTAATTAACAACTCGCTAATAAAAGACATGAAGGATTTATAATAACTAATTCAATGACACAAAGTTTTCGTTATATTGTTTACGACCATGTTGTTTTCAAACAAGTGTGCGTGTGCATATTTAAACGTCAATTATTGTGGAGGCAAGGAACATGCTACTTTTGTAAACACTTACAAAAAAGAAACTACAGTTTTTTTATGACTTTATTCTCATCTGGTTTAATTGCCGCCATATTTGAGCGAAGTAGGCGAGCCTAATAAATCTTAATAATTGGCTATTGGCATTGAAGTTGTCGTAGTGTCAGTCGCTTGGTTTTGTTACATTGTGAACACTGAACACAAGCAATCGACTTGAAGTTTGTGCAGCAGTAGCTGAACATTTTAATTAGCGATTAGATGTGGGGTTATAAATTTTATATTAATTTGTTGATTGAGTTTTAGCATGCCGATAAATTAAGCTGATTAAGTTGATTATAGAAAAGAGTGAAGTAAAAATGTCGTTTACATACTTCTTAAATCGATTAAACGGGGACAATTTTTCCTCTGCATATCAAAACGATATTTTGCCGAAAAGATAGGCAAAGATCATGTGGCCTTTATGTACCTACCTACATCAATTTTTATCTAAGTGAACATCGACAACATAACCTATTAACAATGACAAAAATCTATTTTCTATAGAAATGATCGTACTTCTGAAAAGAGCATTTTGGGCACGCAGAGGCATGGAAGAAATTGACAGAAAACTCGTTGTCTTCGAGACGAATAAAAAGGATAAATATATGTAATAGATTTTCAAAACCATGAAGTTGAAAATTAGATTGAAAAAACGGACATCAGAAATTTTGGGAATTGAACGCAAGCAATCGACAAAGACATCAAGTTTATGAAGACCAGAACTTTTGTCCGACCGTCTTTTTATGCAACAAACCTTATAAGTCATTTAGAGAACAGGATTTTTGGCTGGGATACCACAAGGAAGTGCTTAAGGTCCGATTTTGGACATGAGGTAGAAATTTTAGGGGCGGCCTCGGTGCAGAAGTAGAGTAGGTATTTAGTGGATCGGTCAGAAGCATCTACTTTCCCTTCAGCTTCCTAGTTTCATATGGAAAACCGCCCTTGAGGTTATATGTGAAATTACTACCTTATTTCCATGTACTGCACAATAAAAAAGGGAAGGTTGCTACCCTGGTAGTATACAATAGATCCGCAATTAGTCTGAGTTCTCCACGTTAGTATAGCCTCTTCTTTAAAAAAAAGTCGTCCTCAAACAGAAGCAGTTGTGGCGAACACGATAGTGAGGTGAAAGATGAGGACAAAAAGCTGAACACTGTTATCAAAATGGCGACTTAAGTAACACAAATAAAATGGCGGCTAACTCAAAGGCAAGGCGGTGATATAATTTACGTAAGAATGTTTTAATATAACATTATTTATCATTCAATAGGTATGATAAAACACAAGTTTTTGGTATTCAATTGTAGGTACAGACAAATACCTACTAACCTCTCAAAAGACCCCTTCACTGTCATAAATGACTTTAAAATACAAAGATAAGCTTAACAAGTTCCGAATAAAGTTACATAAACGTCAAAGATAATAATAAGAAGTCACATCAACATTAAACCCATAGCATTCGAGGTAATTGTATCCCAAATTATAAGATAACAATACAAGATATCCTTTCCACTTCACCATCGCAATTGTATACTCCTGAAAGAACGAAATAAAAAAAGAGAACAAAAATAAATTGAAATGAATTTTCATTGTACACTAATCCCCAAGCTAAGAGATGTTTTTTTATCTCTTTTCTCAAGGATTGTCTATACTCGATGTATTAAAGCCTCAACTGACTATACTCCAGTCTATTTCAAACCACATCTTATCCCACTCGTAGTCGTTCGTAATTCCATACGAGAACTAATCGAAAATCCAGTCTCAACGATGCAAAGGATAAAAAAAAAGAAAAAAATAAAACCTAAGCATACGGACGAGGAACGATCTCGCAGCAAAGTGTATTTTCCCATTCCTTCGGTATCAGTTTAATTAAAATTGATTTTCCATTTCTGATTTTCTTTTCTTCTTTTTTTCCTTTTCTTATGTACTTTACTCTCATTCTTCTCTGTCCGGGAAGCGTACAGTAATCCTACTTGGATATTCTTTTTAATGCTCCAAAATAAAAATATAAAATGTAGACAAAAAGGGAAATACGTGATTTTTAAGATCTTACATTTTCAAAGTATGTATGTAACTATGTACCACCATCTGTTAGGAATACAGTGGGGATACAGAGAAGATATTGAAGCAGGAGTGTAGTGTAATAAAATATACTACACTATTCAAAACCAGGAGGATTATTTTTCTGTCCACTTTCTGTGGAAGGAAACACAGAACTATATAACATATTCAATTGAATATTGAATGCTGTTGTAAGAAGGTAAGAGAATGGCTTGGAACTCGACGAAAGTAAAACACAAAAACCAGAGTAGAGTGGAGCATACCGATAGCTACACTACACAAACCTTCATCTTGACCAAAAAAAACAAAAATGGAAAACAAGAAAAGAAAAAAGGTAACTCTCGCGTACGTTCGCTTCTATCCTCTATCCAAGTGGGTTTTATCTTTATTGAACTGAAACCACCTTTAACAGAAAGTACCTTCTGTGCTGGTGGACAATGCCGACACAGACGAAGCATAATCAATAACAACCATACATAGTTGCAATTCCAACAATAGAAGCTATCGTAACCAATTTCTTTTGCAGTCACACTGGCAACTCAAGCAATGGCTACATTGAACGTTGAACGTTCAAAACTATGGGAAGGGAACTGACAATATGCCGCGCCGGTCGACCACCAACTATAACGATGGCGATAACTGACGAATGTGATACATGAAAAGTACTTTCCGTATGGAATATGATTAGGGATCAAAAGACAATTAATCATTCAGCCTTCGTCAGGGACCATCTTTTATGGAACTGAGGTTTCCACAATAATGTTGCAGTTAAAGTACACAGCACTCTGTACAATAATGAGAATTCTATTCATACATTATAGCGAATGACGGCAAAAAATGGTTTTCATTTTCGGAGTGAGTAGCGACAAAAGAATTTCAAGTTATTATTCATGTGCGAATTTCGTAAAATGATAAGAAAACAGGTTTGGGTTTTGGGCAAAATATGAAATGTGGAGCAAAGATAAATTAAAAAATATAGGTAAGGTATATAAAAATAAGAAGCAGCTTTAAAAACAATGTGCCCTTTTCTTTTG
This sequence comes from Melanostoma scalare, assembly GCA_949752695.1. Lineage (NCBI taxonomy): Eukaryota > Metazoa > Arthropoda > Insecta > Diptera > Syrphidae > Melanostoma > Melanostoma scalare. The sequence continues at coordinate 21,722,822 of OX456984.1, read as the reverse complement.
AAAGAATTCTCAATTGAAATTATGACACTGACAGTGATTCAAATTTTGACAGCAAATTTATTTATCTGTTAACTTTGCATTTATAGTATATGAGTAATTCAAACTCCTTTGCTGTCCATCAATTTCCGCATGTCGGTTGTCAAACAAACTCGGTAAATTTCAAAGCGAAAAACAAACATGTCAGTGCTTTTAAAAACCATAACCAATAGCGAAGAGAGCAGCACCTATAAATCAATTGAGGAAGTTTTGATTTAACATTTTTACACAATAAATTAGCATGCAAATAATGTAATTAGCTGTCAATTTCGAATGATTAAAAAAGAAATCTCTTATTAATTAATGCAATGATATAAAGTCGTTTCTCGTTTGCGTTATTGACAGAAACGACTAAGCAGTATACCTATACTCGTAAGTTTCCAAATCAATGTCAATGTTATCATCTAGCATTGAATTCTTATCGAGTAAACTTAATAATTGTGACAGGTGCGAATATTCCATCACATTTTTTTTTGCTGAAAGCGATTAAATTAAATAAACAAATGTGGTAATGAGCTATAAAAACTTAAGAAAAACTTGTTTGGCGATGCTATAAAGTTCTGCCAGAGCCAAATACCTATTTGTTTTAAAAGTTACGAACCTTATGCGAGATTTTTGATAGTAGTAGATTGTTTTAAAATTGGAGTTCCAAAAAGAGCCCATAACGTAGCGCTAAATACATTTTATTGGATCGAAGGGGTACATCATTTAACAGCGCAGAAGAGTTCTGGCGTTGTCGTAAATGTGATTTGACAGCTGAATTTGTCACTGCACTGGAATTTTAGAGCTCTATAATTTAAATAATGGTATTTATCGTATTCCATTATCTATTCAAGCTAAAGATGAAATACATAAATGCATAAAGAAAATTTATCAGCTGTTTTAATATCTCGTAACGTAACGCTAAGACACTATTAACGAATTAGATTTGGTTTATTCTGAACAATATTTGTAGTTATTATTTTATCATCTATTCAAGTTTAAGTTTTAATAAACACATTGAGAAAGTTAAGAAAAAAAGTTGTATTTCGTACCGTAACGCTAAGGAAGTTTTTCGAATTAGATTTGTTTTATTCTAAACAATATTAATTGAATAGGTCTTTCCTAAAACAACACTTAACCAACAATAGGTACCCATGTACTTGTTATGTCATTAACAAAAAAAACCATACAAAAAAAATATCGAAAATTACGTTAACATTTTGTAACGCTAGTAGCTTGTTAAGTTAAGCAAGTAGGTGGCATTAAATTGCAAAACATCCTAAGCAGCTGCTTAATGCAAGATTAACCACACCACAAAAATAAATAAAAATTAATCAAATTCAATTACGAAAAGCCACAATTCACCATCACCGTTGTGGTCAGAGTATTGCCGCATTGAAAAAACAGCAGCGAAATGTGTAATGTATGTAGGTCTTTCATGATAAAAATTAACAACTGTTATTAATCTTAATAAGAGTGAAATGGCTATTCATATTTTTATCATTTTGTCCATAAAACGAGCACCATTATATATAATAATAAAAAACATTCAAAAATGATCTTGAGCAGTAGCATGCCAGCTGATTTTCGATGAAGACGATAACCATTGCACGAAAGGTTTAATTAATTAACTTGCAAAAAGGTGGTTCCAGTTCAGTTAACGTTCACCAAATTCTTGCGGCTCTAACATAGAAAGCTGTAATTATGGAAATTACATTAGAATGTCTTCCTTTTCAACTTTCTCGTAGTTGATTATAAATATGACGTTCACACACAAGAAATGAAAACAAATCTTGTGCTTCCGTCTTTAACTTGTACCTACAAAAAGGCGTGGCTACAGGCTATTGCTTACCACACAAGGTGATTTATTTTTCTTGTGATTAGATGTATAAAAAAGTTTACTTTCTCAACTCACTTAATATTCTGGAATGCAAATGAAGTTAATGATTGAGTAATGTGCCAGGCTACTGTAAATTCTATTTATCTGTCAGTTGAATTAAATCTACTCCTTGATATGTCAAGTAAAGATGCGCATGGAGACAACTTTGTAAATTTACGACTTTTATGTGCATAATAACTCAGCGCACGAATGACAGAACATAAGACCGAGTGTAATAAAAATACACACAAAACGCGATGCGATATAGGTAGGTATGTACATGCAATACGTATACGTAGCACAACGTAATCCTATATGTTTCTTAATTCATGTTAATTTAGCGTAGTTGGTTAATGTGACAGAATAAGCTATGGCAGCATTTAATTTGAATAAATTAAAACCAAACAAAAAAAAAAAAAAATATTAATATGGAATCGCCGCGTGTGATGAACACAAATCAACAAAGGGGAGGTTTTTGCTCGGCATCTTGTGTGAAGTTGTTGGCTTTGAAATGATGTGTGTTTAGTGAAATTTAGACACAATCAAAATATTACTCACAGACTTATTCAATCATTTCTCAACACTAACCTGCAAAGAAAGATAGGAATTTGCTTAAAACGATTGTCGGCACCATTATGAATTCTTAAAAAATTCCTCAACACTAAACAAATGGGTTGAAAGAAAAACCTCTTTATTATATCAATTACGACAACACCTCGCTTTATCGCCCGTTGTCGTTCGTCTACATTGATTAATGAATTATTCATGTAATAAACTTTTACAACTGACATAAATATTGCCTTGGGAATTCTCGTCGCAGCCGTTGCCAAAGTCTATCGTGTCTTTGATTTGAGAAAAAAAAGACAAAATAAACAAACAAGCAACAACAACAATAGAACATGAGTCCACCAACCATCTCGTAAAGATATTTTAACGAAACAACTCGCTCGCCAGCAAATCAAATTCAATTAAGACAAAATTGAGTTTAATTGAACGCGCGAGCGTACACACCCAACCGTCATCGTTGTTGCTAGCAGTATGTTCCCTGGTCGTTAGTTGTTATTTTCACATCGTACAGTGCCTCAGCAGAGTGACATGATTGATTATTCTCGAGTTGTCATGACAGTTGCTTTTTTTTTACTTTAATTAAGAGCTTCCATGGACTCATAACCTCTAGAGAAGTTGTTTTTTTTTTTATTCTGCTTTTCGTTATTTATAACGTAAGCTCTTTTTAATCGGTGGTCCACCGGTGCTATTAAATATCTCACCGACACTCTTCGGAAATTCGATTCCACTATACGGTAGCAGCTACAAATCGTGTACCCAACAACACCGGTTACATACAACGCGCGCGCACACTGTGAACTTATCTGCGATTAAAGTTTTATAATAACATTGTTAGTTGATATGTGGGTTAAGTTAGACGCTGCTGCTACTACTCTATCCTATATGGTGCTGCTCCGCACAGCAGGCCAATGTACACGCGGGTTTAAAGTGTATTAGCGACTATTAATCGTTTCATGCGGCGTTTGCTTATTTTTTTTCGAGCTTATTTGTGCTGTCTCGTATAAGTCTTTGTTAAGTTATTTACGATATGGATAATTGCCTGCCTCAATAAAAAAAAACCCTGGAGTATGCTCAGGTATATTGAGGTATTCAGGAGTAGTTATTGAATGCGACTTTCGAGTCAATGGTTCTTCGACAATTACGACTGTATCAACGTATACCATGACTTGATTAGATTGAAGTAGCTGAGTGGCAAAAGCTTGATAGATTTTAGATTTACTATTTAAAATGCTTGCTTAGATGCATCGCTCAGACAAACAGCACCTATTCATTTGGAAATAGTAAAAAGGGAACGATAGTTCAGTTTTGCTGAGGAAGATCAGCCTTTGTCGGCCTTGTTCGGGTCAAAGCCAAACGACTGGTCGGTGAACAGAAAAAAAAGCAGTAAAACAAAATGACAATCCTTAGTCAGATCAAAGTGAGGAGTAAATTGATAGCCGTAATGTCTTATCGATATCAACCGGAACCGGATCTATTAGAAATTAAAATAAATTGCTAAGCGCGTTAATGGGAAATCATTAAGTATTCCAACCATTTTGTAAGTCTTTCTTGTTGAGGGACCCTCTTAAGCTAACCAATTGTCGCTGCATAAATCAAGAGAAAGACTTTTAAGGTAGGTAGCTTCTATTTTCTACCTACTCCTTCTTATATTAAGCTTATTAGCATAAACCGAGTTGCTGACAAATAACGTTGCCATGCCAAGTTATGGGCTAGCCACACTTACCACACAGACCACAACGAAAGAATAATAATGCTACAATTACGACAAGAAGGATGTGCTTCACCAAGGGGTTGCTTGTAAAAAAAAACACCAACTGCAACTTGTGCAAATTGAGCATCTTCAGCACAGACCGACAATAACGACAACGACAACGATGAAGTCTACAGATTTTGCTAATACATACCTACATAGTCGAAGCAGAGAATAAAACTCGTTTTCTTTCTTCAACTCTCATCACAATAGCAATCACTTTCAGTCCCATGCGCCAAGGATGAAAGGTTATTTTTTTTTTTACCATTTTTTTTTTCAACCTTAGGTAAGTATACGCTGATAGGTGGCGTTGGTTGTTGGTATGGTTGCTTAGGTAGGTCGTGAAATATTAAGATGTTTTTTTTTTCTTGTATCACCCCCTCCTTATTCTCTTTGTCTTCGCTTTTCGTGCAACATAACTAAAGTTATGCAAAACATAACAACAAGATAGCGAAAACAAAAAAACGTATCAGTATATGCGCATGCATTTGCATGATGTACTTTGCAAAAAAGATTTCCCATAGTCTTCCGTTTTTCTTATTTTCTTTTCTGCTTTTTTTTATTTTAATTTTACTTCTTTTAAGTTAAAAGTGTATTCTTTTGTTGTAAGTTGCTTTTTTTTCATTTATGTTGTGTCTTGTGTGTCATGAAAATGTTTTCATAACGAAAAGCCATCAAAAGCAATTTGTTGTGTGTATTGTAAAAATGATGTAGGCATAGCCTTAAGGTATCCATAAGCACACAGCGTGTTACATGGTGTGGAAGAAAGAAATATGGCGTTTAGTGATCACTGAAGAGGTACACATTCATAACATTAAACTCATGCAGTGAATAAATTCTTTATTTGCTGAGGCACGTTGAAGAGATTGAATGGCTTTTGCCTTGATGAGAGAAAGAGGATTTAAAGCGGTTTATGGCATTTTAATTGCTTGCCTTGTAGAAAATTTAATGGAAGGTGTTAAAGACTTAGCGAGGCAAGGTACTCGTACCGTACCTATTTAAATATTAATGGCTATAGATTCTAACAAATGAGGAAGGAGTTCGTTTTGAATTAGAGACTTTCAAATATGTGGTAGTTTGTAATCTTCTTTGGTTTTTCAGTTCGTATTGAAACTAAATCGTTTCAATTTGGAAGGAAACTCACTAATGTCGATTTCCATTGGTAGCCCGGAAAAACTATCCGATCCGGGATGCCAAAGTAACACTTTTATTTGTTTGAAGTCTCGTTGCTTGTATTATCTATCGGTGTGAAACGCCAAGCGCAATTTTTTTTATTCGTAAACATTACTCACTCAAATCACTTAAAACCAAAGGAATATGTCTTAAAATGTTTTTAGAACTCATCTCACAAAATTAATATTGTTTTCAGGTCACTTTTTTCAATTTTTAGAGGTATTTGTCAATTTTGATGTCAACAGTGTTTCAGTGTGAGTGCTTCTGGCCTCGCTTCCTTCTTCAAATCAAGAATCAAATTTCTCTTTTTTCGAGGAGATGAACTGTCATTTGATGGCAATGGAATAGCTTGAGAAGCGTTCAGAAGGCTTCCGAACGACGACCAATGAAAATCGACATATGTTTCCATCAGTCAACTCAATGGCAAACCATAAGGCCAAATGACTCTGCACTGAAACTTAAACCTGACAACTGAGCCATAATTTGCAATCCCTACCAATTATTGTTGGTAGGTACCTTTACCAATGAAGCTTTCAAAAACTATTGAAATCTATAAGTTTTCTACCGACAGTGCTGACGGCCTCTCGGCACCTGTCAAAAACGAGCGAATATAAGATTTGGATTGGAGCTTTTTCCCCAAATTTGGAGTTCACACAACGCTTTGAACGATACAAAAACATGTTTCTGGAGCTTATTAAGGTTTATAAACTAGAAAAGATCGTAGCGTAATGATTGTTACACGGAAGTTTTGAGCCCTGTAGCATAAGACGACACTCATTCAATAAAAGGAAAATAGACAAATCCTAAGCCCTCTTGAATTTCGTGAGATTAGATTGGTAAGTGACCAAAAGACCAATGCATTTTATCAAAAACCGTTAACAAAGATGTTGGCATATGCGAGTATGCACAGAATAAGTTTGCGGATTGCGAATAAATTGATTGGCTTTAAAACGCCATAATTCAAAAGTTTTATAATTCTTTAAATCAAAATAAATGGTACAACAAACTCGGAGAAGACCGAGGGCTTACGCATTTCTCTGCGTAAGCCTGCATCGAAAATAATTACTGCATCGAAAATAATTACATACATACTAAATTCTATTAAAAGTTTATTTCTTCAAAATTAGGTACATTGTTAAATCCATTGATGGATCTTGCTGGTATTTTCGTTATAGATTTAGCTACAAAATAAAATAAATAAATAGAGTGGCGCAACATAGCAGGGAGGCCCGGTGAATAGCGCATTTCTCACAAAAATGCGTTTTCAGGAAATGGAGGGGCCCTACAATTTTCTGCCGATTCTGAACGACTAATAGAGAAAGCTCTTTTCATGGCAATGAATTTACTATGGAAGGACTTGCCATTTCCTCGTGAAAGGCGAAACCCGTGGAAAACTATTTTTTTCTGTCGCCTAACAGGCAGATATGATGATTTTTGAAAGAAACCGAATCCCAATTATCAATAAACTACATATAATAGAAGTGAAGTGGTACCCATGGCGTGGTGGATGGTGGTTAGCATGTCCACCTGCTAACCCAGGGGTTCGAGGTTCGAATCCCAGCAGAGGTAAAAATGTTTTTCCACGGGTATCGCCTTTCGCGAGGATTTGGCAAGTCCTGCCAAATCCTCGTTGCCATGAAAAGAGCTTTCTCAATTAGCCGTTCGGAACCGGCAGAAAATTGTAGGTCCCCTAAATTCGCTCAGGGCATGGTTGTTAGAAATGCGCTAGGCCCAGGAGCTCCTCGCTCTGTTGCGCCACCCTATTTTTTTTTTTTTTTTTTATAATAGAAGTGAAAACCATAATCTTATAACCAAGCATCTCGAGTAAATTATATTTACGATAGGTGAGAGTACCCACACCAACATTTCATACATTTCGAAAGTTGTCTCATGCCGTCATGAGCATGATGCCGCCAATTTTGTGTCAGTGCTTCAGTTGTGTTTACATACATTTTGTACATTTCAGTATAATCAGAAAAATCAAGACATCTCAGAATTTACATTTAATATGAATTTGCACAATATTAATTTTGAAACTATTGCAAATAAAATATACCTAAAAGCTCACAAGTAACTCAAAGTTGTCCACCCTTGACTTTGGAGTACCTACAAATCCCAGAAAACGCAAAGTCTAAGTATACTCTTGAAACTGTGAAGATACTTTTTGGTAAGTGAGAAAATGATTTCGAATATGTCACCGCGAATCTCATAGATTGAAAAACACGCAGACATCAATGATACCTTTCCATTAAATATGTATATAAATATTGTATGCTGTATGTACAACTCTCGTATCTCTTGATAAATTTATTTTATATGACTCTCATTGTTTCAGCTGTGAATGATTTTTTTTATCAATTTTATTGCCAACATGCTTTCAGATCAGGTAGTCATGAATAATTAAATATTTTTATAGCAATTTATTTTTATCGCATTGCTATAAATGTTTATTTTTTATTCAATGTTTCTGTTATAATCTGTGTAGACATGCATTCACCATAGTGATGTGATTGTTGGAGCAGCTACAGCTATGCTTTAGGCTTACCTCGGACTTATTGTAATCGAATATTCAGCAATTAACATTTAATGATGTCGAAAATCGATTTTTTCATCAGTGAGATATCAAAGTACCTAAGTACACATATGTATGTTTGTAAAATAGATAAAAATAAACGGTGGAAAAAAAAAACTTATTTAAATTTCAATCAAGTTCATGAAACGTTGAATAGGTTGAATGAATTAATTTTATATAAACTATAAAAACAAAAACGAGAATAAAAACCAACTCGTCAATGTGTCAAAAGTTTTATGTTTATTTGGATTCTCATTTCTCACAGAGGCGGCAGACGAAAGAGTCGGCCGACGACACACACAGTAGAGTGGCGCATTGATATCTGATAAATAAATTTGTCAGCTCTTCGCGGCGCGGCGCGTTGACATGTTGTGTGGAATTAATTTGATTGGCAGTATTTTTTTTGTTATTGTTTCTGCACATTAATTACCTTAAATGTCAACTTTGAATGGACATGATAATTGGAAAAAGCATCCTGTTTTTGTCAATAAATTTGTATGATGAATCACTAGAATACGAATACATGCCTATATATTTTTTGCTCTGCGCGCTTTTGTCAAAAACATTCAAAAAGTTAAATTATGGGTTATACCTACTGAAATTCACAGTCACGTTTCGAAGAATTCTGGGCACGATTAAATTATGAATTCTGTTTTAATTTATCAGGCATATCATTCTCGATAGGGGAAACTCAACAAAAGAAACAAACTCGTTTAATTTCGATATTCTCGTCATTTCATGTTTCATGTTTTGTGTTTTATAGTTTTATTGAGTACCATACCCATGTCGAAAAAGAAGAAAATTATTGACTTTGTTAGAAATAAGGGGTTAATTGAAATGCAGCGTAAACTTTTTTACACAAACAAAAGCAGTTTCACAATTCGTCGCGTTCTAGAATGCAACGTGAATTTACATTAATGCAAAAGGGAATATGTATAAGGTGATTTTTTTCCCCCGAAAATGGCACTAAATTGGCACTGAACACCATCAACGGGCCCTGAACTGAGCGAGTCAATGTGTTTGTTCAGTGTTTTGGCTGTCGAGTCAGTTACTCGTCATTTTGAGAATAAACAGTGAGCTCATTAAACGTAACTATAAAAAAAACACCTTAATTGTGCCTTAGGGCGAATCAGGGACATGATTTCTTTTTCTTAAAATCTTCAATGTTACGTGTACATAAAAACAGAAAAAGGACGGAGCTGTCCGAGCTCTGTGGGGGTACCCATAATATTTATTTAAAAATATTATGCAATTTACAATAATAAAAAAAATAAAAAAAAAAACAATGGTGAATTCAGACATGGGCTGCGACTGATAAGTACTGTCAACACCATTCGTTCATTGAAACAATGAACTGTGCATCACTTGGGGAAAATGTGCATTGCAAAATTATTTGGTTTTCAAACAAAAACATTTAAATGCTCATTTTTTTTTAAATTTCGGAAAACACAAACTAAAAACAATATGAAACAAAATTCTTTCAAAAAAGTGATAATGTGAACGTCACTTAATACCTCAGTGCAATTTTTTTTATTTTGGAACACAGCCTGCATCAATCACTCTTTGTTCTTTGAACATCCCCATTTTATAAACGATTTTAGACATATTCGTTAAAGACCAAATGCATCCTTTTTCTCTATGTTCATTATTTGGAATTTAGAAATATGATTGCCGTACTGAAAACGGGATTGAATCTAACAAACATCCAATGTTGGGGTATCACTTTTTAGAGTATGAACGAGCATTTGACTTTGGCGACATTCAACAAGGCATGCGGTCAAATAAGGCAGAAAGTTTGGACGAATCCGATGAAGGTAACATTTCAAGTTTTTCGTAGAAATGATATCAAGGAAAGGACAAGATATAATCAGAGGTTATTGGTATGAGATGACCTCTTTTCAACGAAAATTGACATTCTCTGAATGTATTTCCATATGGACGACTTTTTCTTTGTAAGGTTTTCTAACTTAGGAAGAAGCAGGGGACCTATACAATTTTCTGCCGAACGGCTAATCGAGAAGGCGCTTTTCATGGCAATGAATTTACTAACGAAGAACTTGCCAATTCCTCGCGAAAGGCGATACCCGTTGAACACTTTGGCCTCTGTTTTGACTCGATCCACGAACCTCTGGGTTAACAGGCAGAAATGCTCACCATCACGCCACGGGTACCACTATTGAACATGTAAATCGACCCCTACATATGCGGACAATAATTAATATACCACTTCCTTCCTTTTCCCATTGCGAAATCTGCTAATTGCATCGTTTCATCAATTTCATCAAATAACAAGAAATTCATCTTGCTACAAACCGTCACATCATCGCTTTTATGTTCATTCTCATTCAAAAATGTCTGTACCCCTCATCTATACCGACATATTCTTGTCCCACAAAGCATTAGAATAAAAAAATTGCAATCGCTCATCGAGATAGGTATATAAAAATAGAAAAAGATTTCCCATTAGGTCATTCCTTATCTGCTACATAGAAGCACATGTATGCATAAAGCATAGTTTCTGTTCATTTTTATTTCTTATTATAATTTTTCGTACTCGACGCGCTGTTCCTAATTTCGTCAGCATCCACCCAAGCGTTAGCTCTACTGGGTAACACAATTTTCCACAGATACTTTTCGTTGAATGTGCCATAATCCAACAGTGGTGGCAGTCATAATCCATCTAACCATGAAATACGCGCTGTGTTGATACAGATACGGCCAAAACGTATACATCAGCAAAAAGCAAGCACTCCGCATTCGTCTAGTTTGTAGTCGTCGTCGTCGTCGGCAAGTTTTGTTATTTAAATGTTTTTTTTTTCATTTGTGCTTCTCGAAATGTGCTGATTTTTTTTTAGTTTATTATTTTTGCTAAACCCTCTCGCATTTTAATTTTTTTATTATGTGGTTTTCTTTTGTGTAATGAATATAATCACATTAAAGCGCAAATCAGACAAGTCTGTGGTTTCGTTTATTTTATTATTTCTTCCATTTTCAAGTATTTTTTTTTCTTTTTTTTTTTTTTTTGCGAAACAACGACCGAATCATCGGTGGCTGTTTTATTTTTTTTCATATGGTGGAGCAAAAGGGAGCATAAAAATTCAGTTGGAAAGAATGATGTTCTTGCTGTGGAATGCTTCTACATACAAAACGACGACAATGAAGACGATGTTGCTGGATGATGATGGTCGAATTTGGAATGAGATTCGGAGGTAGAGGATATCTGGTTTAGTCAGGGCTCAGGGAAATAAATTCAACAACCAAAGCAGACACAAAATGAGAAGGCAAGTAAAAGAAAAACACAAAAAAAAAAACTTAGCAAAGAATGGAAATAAAATTGAAAAAAAAAGAAGTATTCTGGACGATGATGATGGTTTTATGCTGCTACCAAGCCAGTGTTGTGATCGTATCTTGCAGGTATTTATATGAAACCACTTAGTGAGAATAAAACACAAATCTTTTCAATAATAATAATAATAAAAAAAAAACAAGAACCCAAGTGGGAATGAGGTTGGAAGTTATTTTATCTCATCGCATCGCTGAGATTTTTTTTCGAATTAATTTCGTTTTTTATCTTCTTTTAAAGTATGGGCGTTCTGTATTTTTCAATAATAAAGCTAACAAGCGACAAGTTGTCAGCATAAATTTAAAATTAGCTGAAAACGACTCCTTTTGATATTTGTAAATGCGAGATTTATTTGAAAGCTACTGTTTAGATTAGTAATGTGGTTTTTTGAGGGCGGCGTGTTACGGTAGTCGCACCAGCCAGCGGGGGCCTAGGATTTTATTTTCGTGTTAACTAAATTTTTGAATGGGGATGCTATGTTGCTCCGATTGGAGCCATATTGGTGATTTTTGAATGAGATGTTTGTTTGCCCTTTTGAAACGTGTTTTCCTTACGTTACGTAATTCGGTAAAAAGTAAAAAATATGTATAAAGATTACGAAAATAAATTTTGATAATGTATTTCCCTTCTTTGGCTTTGCACCTTTTTTTCTATTGCTTTGTGCTGTCACACCCAGCAAAAGTTAAACCAGTTACATTACTCATGGTCTCCACATGCATTAAATCTATCGCAGCTATTACAGCAGCTTTTGAATATCGCAAGTGGAGACCATTATAGCAGCTTTATCTTCAAAGCCTGCGATAGATAGCATACTTTTATCGCAGGGTACCTATCGCAGCTATTAAAGCAGGGGGAACTGTCATCTGCATAGGTTTTTCCACCATTTTGTTACTTCGTTGTTATGTTTGGTATGAAAAGTATGCTATACAAAATGCCCACAACACAAAATTTGTCAGTTGATCTGCTTTCTTGTGTCTGTCATATTCCTGCTTTCTGCTATGAATTTAAAGCAAGTGGAGACACAGCGTTAAGTTGAAGTCACGTCACGTCACATGAACCGATGAAGTGTTGACCAAGTTGTGAAATAATGTACCTATATCTATGATTAAACTATTTTTGCTGCATTAAATGTCACTTTTTGTGTTTCTTTTTGTGCATAGCTATTCAAAACGTTACATTAACTTCAATTTGTCAAAATAAGCACAATGGTATTTCGTCTTTGGCTACGGTAACATTACATTACATTACTTTTGTGTTTGTTTCTTCTACAATGAAGTGAGATTTCTAAGTGGCAAAGATTCAATTCAGAGCCATTATCAAACTTAACATGTCGATTCACATTAGGATATAGAAGCACATTTTAAAAGTGCCATCCATTGGGACAGAGAGAACTCTTTGGAGTTTCAGATGACGAAGGAAGTTCCACTTAGGGAACTTCGAGAAAGGAGTGCCAATTTGAAGTTTAACATAAAAAAAACCAAAAACTATCATACTTACAGATACATGAATATATGTTACTTGCTATCCATAGACTAACCTGAAATGATATAAAAGAAAAGAAATTATTGTAGTAAAACGTGAAGGTGTATTAGTATTTAAATCAAAGTAAGAAAAGAAAGTATTTTTGTAATTAGCTACTTTGTTTTTACGGACATTTTACTGGTTGTTTAGTTCTGTATCTCTCTCTACCATAGAACAAATTTATCACTTTTGTTCTCTTCTGCGCGCGCATCTGTCATAAACAAGGGAAAATTACCGTTTTCGGGGAGTGAACTATTGCTCTCTCTTTGCATATTTCACCGCACTGAAAGCCCCCATTTTGACTATCCAGACTTCAAACTTGGGTCTGTGTCTGTCGACAGGATAATTATCAAAGCACAACGACATCTGCAAAAACAATGACAGATTCACACAAAGACGTTTCTTTGTCTCTTTTCACTTTTGTATCGGCATTTATTTGACTTACGCCAAAGAGAATTATAAAGTTTTTGCCTAACATTTTGGGATACCCCAGATTCTACTGCACTATCTCCCAAGTTTTCTTGTAAAGAGTTAACAGATCTGATCGATAAATTTTCTGCCACTTTAGAACGGCACTTGGGGATCTTGCCTATTCCTCGTGAGTCGTGATAGAAAAACAGAATTATAAATGATCCTGAGGTTAAAACCTCGACTGCGACGATTTAGCCATTATGTCACAATAACCAACTAGTGGCTATATTATTGCAACTCAGCTTACTCAACTGATACCGCCCCTTAACCCATCGTTTGTCCCGTAAACAATCTCATAGAGATAGCTCATAGAAACAAAGAGCTGCAACAAAATATTTCACAACCACAATGACGTAGACTGTGGTCCTTGAAAAGCTAAATGCATTTGATGGTAAAAAAAAACATCTATGCTTTCGAACAAATGGTTCCATCTCATATAGGTACCTACGAGAAATTTCGGGGTGGGAAAGAACCATTAAAAATTAAATTAATTTCCCAAAAGGAATGCTCATGACTTACCAACCAATTAAATACAATGAAGAAAGTAAAACCAAATACATACACACCCCATCACCACAGGATAGAATTTAAAATTGTTAAACTTTGAGACACCCTTCTTCTCCAGACTGAGCAAATAAAAACCGCTTAGTGCAAAAAATTTCTTTCTTTAGCTACTTGTTTGCAATACAATTCAAAAACCCTCAACGCCAAAACATTTTCTGAGTGTGGTTTTGACTTTGATGTTTCCTTTGATTAAGTTTTCAGTTATTAAGCATTTACAGTGGGGCTCAGGAGATAGTAGAGGACTCTCTCCTCGTCGTTCTTGGTAAGTAAGACTTATTTCTGTCGACGTCGCCGTCGCCGTCGCCGACGAGCAGTAGTCCTCTTTCGAGTCCTTATAAAACTTTATCGTAAATAAATCACACACTCCTGATGCTTTTGCAGAAGGCAGCATCCGTAGAAATGCAAGGCAACAGAAATGAATAAAGAAGACGAGGTAACTTCAAGAGAATCCATTTTGCTTTACCTATTTTTTTTTTATGTTGACTTGGGCCTGTGTACACCTCGCTCCGACAACGTGTGTAGCTATGTCAGTCAATTTAAACGAATGATGAGCAACATCTAGGAGTGCAAATATACAAGCATGAGGTCTGAGGAGGAGGAGGAAAGGCATAAATTTATTTGCAAATGAAAGTTACTCTTCTGTTTCCATTTTGGATATGACAAACGATGGAATACATCAAGTGCCTACTCCCTGGCAGACATTTTGAACACGAAGAACGAAGTACAAGTTTCACTAGTAGGTATTGGGCTACTCCAGACTGGGAACTTTTTTGTGACTGGGAACTGATCGTGGGAACCTTTTGTGTTTTTATGATAGGTCAGTATTGTTTAGCCACGGGTGGTGTTGTTATTTTTAGTGTTGAAGAATGAAAAATAGTTATGTGCTGTTGAGGTCGTTCTATTTTAAGAACTGTGTGTGTGGAAAGAAATTAGTGGGGCCACGGGTGGTGTTATTTTTAGTGTTGAAGAATGAAAAAATTGGTATGTGCTGTTGAGGTCGTTCTATTTTAAGAACAGTGTGTGTGTGGAAAGAAATTAGTGGGGCCACGGGTGGTGTATTTTGGAGGTAGTGATAGATAAGAGTGGTGTTGTTTGGTTTGGAGTAGAAAATATGTTTGTTTATTGTAGAAGTTAAGGTCATTTGAAAAAATACTGCGGTTGCTGACTTGATGAGTAAAGCTGATGTTGTTTTGTAGCATGGTTTGGGGGGCTGGGAGGTCTGCTAGAGCTTATGAAAAATATAATACTGGGGTACTTGTGTGGTTTGTACTGAATGTTTCTTTAAATAAAAATGTGATCGTTTGACAAAACGATTAACAATGTTTAAATGAACTCGCTTTTGTAGGGTTTTAAATTTATCGTTGTTTTTTTGAGAAATTTGAATTTTATGTGGTAATATAAAAAAAAAAAAATGACAAGAAGGTATTCAAGTAGGAGCTGGAATGGGTCTTGAATTCGCGACCGTTAGATCTAGATATTTGCAATACGGCGCGCTTACCCATTATACCATCTTGCCATTTAGATAAGAAGTTCTTAAAAATTTAAATAAATTGTTAGAATGATGTTGAAAATATATGACTTTGAGTCAAGGTTCAATGACCTTACGTATGTGAAGGTGGAATAGTTGGTATTATGTATGTCTCAACATGTATATAACTATTGATTTTCTTTTTTCTTCATCATTAATTGAAAATGTTTTGGTGTGAAAAATTGAAACAGGGGGAAACTTTTTGTATTTGTGAAGCGGCATGGTCTGAGATAAGATTTTCTGATGCACTCTTCTTTGCGAATGCCTTACAGGTTTTTATAACACCTCAACATGGGAGAGAATGTTCTTTTTTTCGTCTGAGAAATGGAGAGTCATCATGCTCAATCACGAATTACAGTTTACAATTTCAGCATTTACAGCATGTACGGTTAAGAGTTATAGGTGGTGAAATAACTCTTATTGGATCAATTTTCCCTAGTTCGAATGTTATTAGTCGTAATGAAGGTCATTATCCTACCTTGTGTCCTTTTAATGAAGCGGAAATTTTAAATCATCGGCCTGAAAAGATTACGGGAGGACAGCAGCATCATCATCAACAGGAAGTTTTAAATCATCGGTCTGAAAAGATTACGAGAGAGGGAGGACAGCAGCATCATCATGAACAGCATAAACAAGATCCAAAACCATATATTGTTAAGTCTCTAACTGAAGAAGTGGAATCGGTTTAAGATGATTCATGAATCAACATTGTTTTGATATTAGTCAATCATTTCTACTAAAATAAAAGCTAGTACCTATAAATACCACTCAATTAGACTTTTTGATTTATTAGTTCAATTTCAGTTGATCGAGCTAGTAGTAGTCTATTCAACTGAAAGTAAAAATGTTTTACTTAACATTGTTCTCTTTTCTACTGGTCATTCCATTTTTAATTTCTGGATTTCCTCTTCCTGTGGATATAAACTTGCAAGAGGCAAATAAAGCGAATAATCTTTCTTTTTCATTGAATTTACCCAACAATGATACAATACAAATTGGTCTATCATTTCGTTTGTTAACATTTACGGATGGTAAAACCTTATTAAAGGCCTCAAATGGGGATAATACAACATTTCAAAATGATATTCAATCACCGCAAACAACAACGGAAAAAAATACACAAAGGAAAATCGTTACAGTGGATGAGGCTATAGAGAGTTTTAGGCAAGATTTAATAAAAAAAGAAAGTGAAATAGCAGGCATTATCCAAAGTAAAGATGTTTTTTATAGACATTTTAAGCTGGAATTTGATGAAGATCAAGGCCTGACAATACGATGCACATATGATAGTAACTATAACTCTAAAACGCTTTCTATTAAATGCTATGAATATCATGAATATGAAACAGAACGAGTACTGAGCAATGGAGAAGTTGAAGTGTTTATGAAAGAGGATCTCAACTATAAATCTCAAGTGGAATTATTGGATTTCAAAACGATGAAACAAACATATAAAATGAGTATTTCTTAAATCGAGAAAAGTAAAAAAAAAAAAAAAAAAAAAAACATGTGAAATTTTTGTATAATAAAGAATATTGTTTTATTGCATTTATTACTGTTGGCTGTTTTTCTTAAGATGTTGAATTGACCGATGAAGAAGCTATCCATGAGTTGTGCTCGGAAGGAAAACCGAGCCATTTGACAAATATACGATTTTTTTTCTTTTGAAGTATTTTCTCAATAAGATATGTATTAGGAAACTTAGTTTTTTGCAGTTCATATTCATAAAATCCTCCTTTAACTGGATGCCCTTGAAAGTCCTCAATTAAATATGTCACAGGGTTTGTATGTTGAACTTTCGTTATCTTGAAAATTTCAGTAGTCCAATTAGGTGTATAACCCTTTTCAAATACATGTTTATATTTGCTAATTCTAACATAATCTCCACTATGGAACTTGGGTGTAATATGAATTTTGATATGATTGTATACTGTTGAAAGCAGCTCTTTCTCATTGTACATGTTGACTTCTGATGGTTTCATTTTTATTGTACGATGTTTTGAGTTATTGTATGTTTTTGTTAGTGTATCTACTATATCGATCCAACGATAAGAACCATTAGCGCTGAATTCTTTCCACATAAGTGATTTTAGGGTACGATTAAATCTTTCGATAATTGATGCCTTTAGAACACTATAAGTAGAGTAATGGTTAATTTTATGTGTTTTCATTAAGTGATGAAAATGAGAATTGAAAAATTCTTTCCCGTCATCTGTTTGTAGATTGTTTGGAACCCTATGTTCGCTTAGTATATTTTTCATGGCTTCGGTAACAGCTTGACCTGATTTATTTTTAATAGGAGATGTCCAAGCAAATTTTGAAAATGTATCGATCACAGTAAGAAGATAGCGATAGTTATCATTCTCTGGCGAATAAATTATCATTTCTACTAGATCTGCCTGCCATAGATCATCAAGTCCTTTGATAATGACACGTCTTCTATTGAAATTCTTACGAGAGGGCTTATGTAGTTCATCAACAATGTCTCTTTTACTCATATTGTGTGAGAATGATTGGAAACATACCTCATACTTACCCTTATATAATTAAAATAACAGTTCGAATTATGAAAAGACATTGTTTATTTTTCTAAAAAATCTGGTAGCTAAAAATTTAGATGATTATAAGTCTGTTAGACTAGATTTTTAATATGTGTGTTGGTGTTTATGTGCAATACATGTACCTTTGTTAGTTTGTAATCGCTTAGAGTTACCAATACCAGGTGTTTTTAAGTGTTTTGTGAATGTTTAAAAAAGGAGTATCAAGCATTTAATACAATCTAGTATGCTTTTCCCTTAATAGTTCTATATCTATTCTACGCTATGCTACATTATGTACTATATAATACTACTTTTTTAGACTGTAACGCAATTTTTTTTCGAATCGCTAGGTTAAATAAAACAAAGGGAGAAAAGAGGAACATTTATAAAAACCGATGATGCAAAGAGGAAATAAAAACAAAATTTGTATGTATGTATATTGTAAAATTTTTATTTTATTTCAAAAACATTTAATTAGCTAAGTCGTTATAAAAGATAGCTTTCTGAGAGGGATGAATTACCTCTGGAAAATTAATAACTTCTTGAGGAATCTGCTGCTTAGCTTTCCTCTTCCTCTGCATCGATTGCTGTTGTTGTGTTTGTTGCTGTTGCTGCGTTTGGTATTGCAAAACTTGTTGGATTTCATCCGGAGTAGCCCATTGTTGCTGCATTGGTTGATGAAAAGTTTGGATTTCCTGTACCTCTTCTTCTTGGTGGAAATCCAATTTAAATGTTTGATCCTGCGGTTCTACCACTTCCATGGAGCACTTCGATAACTCTTGGATATCGTTGTCATCTAGTTCAGAGTTAAATCTTTTTGGCAGGAACACCATGCATTCCTCCAATTCCAATATAATTTGAGGCCCAAATTTAGTAGTACATTTTTTAGCACTATGAATTTTATACCGTTTTTTAAGGTCTAATGTTTTCAGACTGGTTACATTTTTCTGAGGCGCACAAACATTGCTTCCGACTTTCTTGAGTTTTTGAAGGAAAGACATGTTTCAAAAAGAACAACTGGTTTTATAATTTCAAAATTAAAAGTCAAAAGTACTCTACGTGAATACGGAACAGAATGTTTTCTTTCAAGGAAAAAGCACCTCTTTTATACTCTAGAACGATAGACTTTCCAAAAATATGACATGTGTTTATTTACCACAAGAATTCATAGTATGTATTTAGTCTAGGCTAAATGTGGGAAATTATTTTTTTAGGGTATAAATAAGGTCTTCCCCAGTGGGAAATGAATAGTAACCTCACCTAAAAGTTCAGACAATATGGATCCCTCCAAAATTGAGGAGATGTTAAGTTTTGAAGTCTCTCGCTGAGATGTGTTAATAGCTTAACCTAGCGATTCTTTTTACCGAAGAAAAGAAAAATTACTATTTATGTTAAAAAGAAAACATCATTAGTTTTTGATTTATTTATTTGAAATGGATTTTGTTTTGAAATAAATAGTTTTCAATTTTTCCGAAGAAAAGAAAAATTACTATTTATGTTAAAAAGAAAACATCTGGGGGGGGGGGGGCAGACACATTTGTGGCCCTAGTCTAAACGCCTAATCTATTTTTTATTTTTATGTTTGATATCTTGTGGTTTTCCTAAAGAATATTTTTTGGGTATAAATAAACTGTTCACAGTGGTGGAAAATGAATAGTAACCTAAAAGTTCAACCAATATGGATCCCTCCAAAATTGAAGAGATGTTAAGTTTTGAAGAGTGCTACGACTCATTCTATTGCGGAGAATTGTTCGACGAAAAAGAACTATTCAATGGAGATTTCTTTGGGATGGTGGAGGAAAACCTGGCAGATTTAAATGAAAGCAGACCTTCTATACAAAATGATGTAGAAATATTACCATCACTATATTGTGATGAAATAATACCTATTGAGACGCCAAACAGTCCCCCATACAGAATTAATGAAGCCGTTATCGCTGCAACACCAAAGTTTGTTAAAACGAAAAAAATCTATAAAATCAGTGATACTATTTATGCAACACCAACTTTCATTAAAACAAAAAAAATCGAAAAAAAACAACGCCTCTCTGCATGGATACGAAAGATGAAGAGATCATTGAAGTTTGTTTTTCCAACAATAAAATGGACCAAACAAGGAAGCAGTCGTTGGCCTAAAGTAGGCACATTTTCATTATCATCTACTGATAATATTAATATTGTGAAGTATGGTTTTGTGAACTTGTATGAAGACTATACACATATAATAAATGTTTAAAGAAAACGAGTTTGTGTTTGTATGATTTCTGATATGATAGGCTTACTAATTGTCTTATGCAGCATGTTGCGGTTTTCTTAAAGAATATTTTCTTTTATACTCTAGAACGATAGACTTTCCAAAAATATGACATGTGTTTATTTACCACAAGAATTCATAGAATGTATTTAGGCTAGTCTAAATGTCTAATCTATTTTTTTTATTTTTATGTTTGATATCCTGTGGTTTTCTTAAAGAATATTTTCTTTCAAGGAAAAACACCTCTTTTATACTCTAGAACGATAGACCTTCCAAAAATAGACATGTGTTTATTTACCACAAGAATTCATAGAATGTGTTTAGTCTTGTCTAAAGGCCTAATCTATTTTTTTATTTTTGTTTGATATCCCGTGGTTTTCTTAAAGAATATTTTTTAGGTATAAATAAGCTCTTCACGGCGGAAGAATGAATAGTAACCCTAGTAATCTATAACCAAAATGTTCGTTCAAGCAATAAAAAAATTTTTGACGCTAGTAGATGCGTCTTGCTGGGAGTACCCAGAGTTGGTAGCCGTGATTCAAAACCACCTGGATAAAACGGATCATTCCCTGCAGAGCTATCGGGTGATAGCTAACATTACAATGGGGTTAACGGAGGAGCTTCATCGGAAGAACTGGAATGTGGCCGAGGAGGCGCCAAAGGAGCTTATGGCGTTCATAATAAAAATTAAGTAATGTATTTGTTGTATTTTTAAAAGAAATAAAAAAAAAAAAAAAAAAATATTTTGTTGTATGTACTTGTGTTTTGTTTTATTTGGGTAGCATCGTTATTGTTCGAGGTATGCTCAATATCTATGGTATTGTTAGGAGTAATAAACTCATCATTCTCAAAATCATGCTTTATTTTCTTTTTACAGGATATTCAAATTCATATTGGTGTTAGATTTTTCAACTAGTTCTTTCAGTGGTTTAGTGATAGGTTTAAATGTCAGTTCTTTTGTTACTTCCTTATTTAAATGCATCATATTGATTTCTTTATTATAATTCAATCTGATGATCAACAGCTAACCAACTGCTTCAATTCGATTACTGTTCGCACCTGTTCCACTCTGTTTATTGATTACAGAGTTTAACAGTCCTCTTCATGTACACGGCTTTGTTGACTAATGGTCCTTTTTTTTTTTTTTTTTTTTTTTTTTTTTTTTTTTGAAAAATTAATCATTTTATAACGATTATTTCTCTCTCATCTCAATTGAACAAACGTAAATAACCGTATGAGACTTCATATATATATATATAATCTACTCATTTATAGTATTTTTATTTAGTTTTATTATCATGCGTTTCATTAAACAACATCATCTTCTACCAATAAAAAATATGGACTTAGTTCAAAGCACGGAATCGAAGAGGAAGAAGCATGGGATACTATTACCTGATAGTATAAGAGGTTTAATTACTGGGCCGTCGAATTGTGGGAAAACCAATGTCATGATGAGCCTAATACAACAACCAAATGGTTTAAAGTTTGAAAACATTTATATCTACTCAAAGTCTCTACATCAACCCAAGTATGAGTTTCTACGGCAGGCTATTAAACCAATCAAGTCTATGGGGTTCTACACATTTTCAAATAATTGTGATGTTATACCTCCTGAAGAAGCTAAACAAGACTCTGTGTTTATTTTTGATGATATTGCATGTGAAAAGCAGAATGTAGTTCGAAACTACTTCAGCATGGGTCGTCATCATCATATTGATTGTTTTTATTTGTGTCAAACTTACACAAAAATTCCGAAACATTTAATACGAGATAATGCAAATTTTCTAATCATTTTTAAACAAGATGATATGAACCTAAAACATATATATAATGATCATGTCAATTCTGATATGTCATATCAAGTATTTCAAAGAGCTTGTAACGAGTGCTGGCAAGCAAAATATGGATTTTTGGTGATTGACAAAGACAGTCCTTATAATAGGGGTCGTTATAGAAGGGGTTTTGACGACTTCATAATGCTATAAAAACCACCCACCAACACTCATCTACTGCATTCGTATCGTTAGGCCGCAACAGAGTGCAATAGATTGCAACAGAGTGGAACAGGTGCGAACAGTAATCGGATTGAAGCAGTTGGTTAGCTGTTGATCATCAGATTGAATTATAATAAAGAAATCAATATGATGCATTTAAATAAGGAAGTAACAAAAGAACTTATTAAAACTACCAATGCTCTTAGAAAAAATACAAGGCCTTAAGAAATGGAAAAGAGGCTTACGAATTTCAATTAGAAGAGACATTTAAACCTATCACTAAACCACTGAAAGAACTAGTTGAAAAATCTAACTCAATTTTGGAGCGATCCAGATTGTTTGTACTGAATATTGGGGTGTTAATTTTATGTAATGTATCCATTTTGTTTGTTAAATTCTCAATGAATTACTTTCAAGCATGGAACTTTAATTTAGGCAACTTTATATACCATGTAGGTATATGCTGTAACAGGAAAAAAAAAAATTTTTTTTTTTTTTTTTTTTTTTTTTTTTTTTTTTTTTTTTTTTTTTTTTAGTATTCCATTTTATTTATATAATTAAGTTCAACAAATGCTTCAATACAGTTTTCATAACTGCGAACTTGATTAATGAAATGATTGTATTCGAAAACAAGAGTCCTCCAGAGCAATGGGTTTTCCGTCTGGTGAAACAATTCAACAGCACTCTCATCTTGCTGCATCTGCTCCTCTTCTTCCTCGGTAAATGGTTGTCTGCACCACTTGCTCATAAAATCTTCGGCTTCTAATATGTAAAACAGCATTTTTTTTTTTTTTTTTTTTTTTTTTTTTTTTTTTTTTTTACACTCAATTTATTAGTAGGTAGTATACCAGCACCGAAACAACCAACAACTAATATTTAAAATACGAGTATATAGTTCAAGTGATAAAGCAGAGCATATAGTTTGTAAAGTAACGGGGGGTCTCTCTCAATTATCAGACATCTCGGGAAATAAATTTTGATACAATTAAAGAAACAGTTTTAAACTCTTATTCAGATGATTATGACAGCTGTATTATTATAAGATCAAATAATATTCGACGAACTCATGAGCATACGGTAGTGACAGCGGAAGGAATCAAAACGTACAAACTACGAGCTGAAAAACGTCGTTTTCTGTATGATCATAGCTCTCTTCCATATGAATTCAAAAGACAATCGTTGTTAAATTGACCATAATCTTCTTCTTTTCTTTTTTATATTTTCTGAATAAAAACCGAATAATTGAAATATCCAACGTTTTTCTTTTCAAATATATTAAAACATTTTTTTTTCTACAGTCTCGTCATTTTTCTCCATTCAACGAAACTACAAAACGCTATTGCGTATCACCTTACAAATGGTATGTTCAAAGAAGATGTAAGGTAAATATAGTAGAAAAGCTGAAAAAAGGTTATAGACATTAAAAACAAAAAGCTAGTTTTTATGATTTTATTTGTTCAACAGATGATGGTATACATAGTTTACATATTAGTTTGTTTCGCCATTGCGTGTAAAACGGCGCGTATATTTTCAGCACGTAGACCATAGAAACAAGACAATGTAAAGCAAGTAGAGCAGCTGTAATTGAAATTAGTTGGACACTCTCGATTTGCTGCGTCTTCAGTATTTCCAGTTACTGGCCACTTCTTCTTGACGTCCTCTAGTCGGGCATGCTGGCAGTTTAAAAGCGATTCTGCTCCAGCCTCATTACTTGACATTTGATTTATAACGTCTTGTGCAAAAATACAACGTAGACTATATTTTTTGGTAATGTCTGATGCATTATACAAAATGCAATAGGGACATACAATGAAAGTGGTTGTACCGTTAGGACTAGTGATACAGTCCGGACACATGTAATTTTTGCATTTCAGACAACGTACGGAGTTTGCTGGTAAGCACTTCAAGCAAAGAAAAGTACATTTTTTAAATGCATTGCTGCAGCAGATATTCAGATGATTATGACAGCTGTATTATTATAAGATCAAATAATATTCGACGAACTCATGAGCATACGGTAGTGACAGCGGAAGGAATCAAAACGTACAAACTACGAGCTGAAAAACGTCGTTTTCTGTATGATCATAGCTCTCTTCCATATGAATTCAAAAGACAATCGTTGTTAAATTGACCATAATCTTCTTCTTTTCTTTTTTATATTTTCTGAATAAAAACCGAATAATTGAAATATCCAACGTTTTTCTTTTCAAATATATTAAAACATTTTTTTTTTCTACAGTCTCGTCATTTTTCTCCATTCAACGAAACTACAAAACGCTATTGCGTATCACCTTACAAATGGTATGTTCAAAGAAGATGTAAGGTAAATATAGTAGAAAAGCTGAAAAAAGGTTATAGACATTAAAAACAAAAAGCTAGTTTTTATGATTTTATTTGTTCAACAGATGATGGTATACATAGTTTACATATTAGTTTGTTTCGCCATTGCGTGTAAAACGGCGCGTATATTTTCAGCACGTAGACCATAGAAACAAGACAATGTAAAGCAAGTAGAGCAGCTGTAATTGAAATTAGTTGGACACTCTCGATTTGCTGCGTCTTCAGTATTTCCAGTTACTGGCCACTTCTTCTTGACGTCCTCTAGTCGGGCATGCTGGCAGTTTAAAAGCGATTCTGCTCCAGCCTCATTACTTGACATTTGATTTATAACGTCTTGTGCAAAAATACAACGTAGACTATATTTTTTGGTAATGTCTGATGCATTATACAAAATGCAATAGGGACATACAATGAAAGTGGTTGTACCGTTAGGACTAGTGATACAGTCCGGACACATGTAATTTTTGCATTTCAGACAACGTACGGAGTTTGCTGGTAAGCACTTCAAGCAAAGAAAAGTACATTTTTTAAATGCATTGCTGCAGCAGATCCCTGTAAAGTCTGCATATCCTGTACATAGGTCACAAGGTACTGCTCGATCTAAAGGGTGATTGAAGTCAAAATGAACTGTATATTTGCCTATTTGTGAATACAATGCTTTCATCAAGCCCTTTGTATGTTTCGAGAAGTTAGGTTGTCCATTTGGATAATATAACCAATCTAGGTCTTCTATAGGTCTAACAGGCATTTTGTAGAACGAAATTAAACTCAGGACTTGAATGTGTTAAACAGACTCAACAAACGCGTTTATATAGCCAAGTTCAAATTTTCGATACAAAAATAGAAACAACGTTACTTATGAAGTTAATGTGTCAATTATAATCACATTATAGTTCACTTTACTTGAATGAGTACACAAATTCTGTTGGTCTTTTATATACAAAAAAAAAAAAAAAAAAAAAATTTTTGTATGACAATTTCTTACCACAAGGCTTTTTACAGACCTAAAAATCTGATGTAGAGTTGCTGGACTTCAAATCAATGAAGCAGACTTATAAGATGAATATTTCGTAATCTTTTGTAACTCATTCCTGTATATATATATTGCATAAACAAAAAAAAAAAAAATAAATAAAATTTTATAAAAAGAAAAATAGTTTTTCTTTCAAGTTGTACTTAAAACTGATAAGCAGCGAATAAACTGATAAAACGATAAGTTGAATTTAAAACAGAGTAAAAGAAATATCGATAAAGATAGCTTCAAAATGAATGTAACTTTAGTCTTAATTCATACTTCTTTCTGAACAAAGCTATTAAAATGAGCGGTATAAATAGTACCATGGTTTTTGACGACATTCTTAAGTTTTTAAAGGATTATCAAGACATATTATTGGAGGAGCATTATGAAGAAATCATCGATTCTATATCTTTTTTAAGGAAATTTGAAAATGTATCCAGTACCTTATCAAAATATGGATGTCATTTTGCAAACTGTCCATGGTCTTCAAATTTGTGTAAAATGGGGCCTGATACCTGTGCATGTTATATGCTTGAAAGTGAATTAACTAGAATGAAAAAACTTATGTCTTTGTATAAGCGATTGAAGTAATATTGTAATAAAAACAACTGATTTAAATACATAAATATATACTGTTTTCTTTTTAATGTTTGCTGTTTTGATTGTTCTATTATATCTTTCAAAGGTTTCGTAATAGGGTTGAAAGTTTTAAGTGTGGAACATTCCTTTTTCAGCTTCTCAATAAATGATCAATGGTCTGTTTTACAAGATTGTTTTATATAACACAAATAGTACATACGACAAATTATTTAGAATTCGTATGTCAAAAGAAAACAGCTACCATGTTCAAACACGATAACTAAAAATAAGTTCATAGACCCCAACATCAACTCTCTGATAAAAGTGACACACAACATACCACCGTTTATCTAAACTCATTAGCACACACACACACACACACACACACATTTAATAACTGAAAAAAGTAAGACGAATACCATACACAACCACAATAACTAAAAAAAGAGGCTTACGAATTTCAATTAGATTTCTATCTGATCATAGCTCTCTTCCATATGGATTCAAAAGACAATCATTGTTAAATTGACTATAATCTTCTTCTTTTTTTGTTTTTGTTTTATATATTTTCTGAATAAAACCTAACAATTGAAATATCCAACGTTTTTCTTTTCAAATATTTTTCTACAGGCTCGTAATTTTTCTCATTACGCATCGGCAAACAACACTGACCTACTTTTTTACAATAAGTCATTAACCTCAGTATTTTTTAATGACCTACATCTACAATAAACAAACATATTTTCTACTTCAAACCAAACAACACCACTCTTATCTATCACTACCCCAAAAAAAAAAAAAAAAACACCGACCTACCACAAATTTCTAACAACATTGACCTACTTTTTTTACAATAAGTCATTAACCTCAGTATTTTTTAATGACCTACTTCTACAATAAATGAATATATTTTCCTCACCCCACCAAACCATGCTACAAAACAACATCAGCTTTACTCATCAAGTCAGCAACCGCAGTATTTTTTCAAATGACCTTAACTTCTACAATAAACAAACATATTTTCTACTCCAAAACAAACAACACCACTCTTATCTATCACTACCTCCAAAATACACCCGACCTACCACTAATTTCTTTCCACACACACAGTTCTTAAAAAAAAAAAACGACCTCAACATCACATACGAATTTTTCATTCTTCAACACTAAAAAATAACAACACCACCCGTGGCCCCACTAATTTCTTTCCACACACACAGTTCTTAAAATAGAACGACCTCAACAGCACATAACTATTTTTCATTCTTCAACACTAAAAATAACAACACCACCCGTGGCTAAACAATACTGACCTATCATAAAAACACAAAAGGTTCCCACGATCAGTTCCCAGTCACAAAAAAGTTCCCAGTCTGGAGTAGCCCAATACCTACTTTCACTGTTTTTTTATTTCTTCTTTTATTTTATTTTATTTTCAGCCGACAATTCTCTGCCGCCACACTACCGAATGCCACCTTGGGCGCAGCAGAGAAACAGCCTTCAAGAGGGACAGCAGAGTGCTATAATATTTAAGTATAGAAAAATCCATCTCCAGGAGTAATAGTCTGCCGACAAGACTCCAACTTTGTTGCTTGCGTCTGTGTTTGTGCATTGCTGATGCATAGGTAAAGTATACAAGTAGCTTAAGTGGAAGTCATCCACTTTGTCCTGTTCCCTCTCACTCTCTCTTTATCTACCCACCATTTGATGGTTGGTTTTGTTATTTTACAAGAACTGATGAAGATACAGTGGACTCTGCTATTCATTAATTATGCAGATCAAATGGACGGATGGACGGACGGACGGACGGATAGGCAAAAGGAGAAGCTGCAAATGGTATGTTTTGCTTCCACTTTAATTCAAGTTCTGAATGTCAGTGGTGGCGTTGGGTACGAGTAGGTATTTGGATTGATGCCTAGTGCGAAGTTGTATTGAAATCATAGGTCCTTTGCGGAGATTTCTCACAAAGAGGAAGGTGTTGCATCGTCATGGATTTTTTTTGCCGGTTATGCTGGTTTTTGAGATGAGATTTCTTATTAAATTGATTATAAGTAGTAATACCTACGCTCCGTGATTTTAAATTATTCCACTCCGGAGGTACTAGAAGCAAGAGTCTTTTTTTTCAATCCGAACAGAAAATGTTCTTTGGTATTCTATATGCACTCAGCCCAACGATTCATGACGCAGCGGTATTTAAAGCGACTAAGAAATTAGTACAATTGCCGAAAAAAGAACAAAAACTATGCCTATATCACTTAAAAAACTTTTGGCAGCGTTTTAAGTTAACGTTACTCAGATTTCGGAGCCAAAGGTTTCTACATTTAGGATGAACTAAACTTGAACAAAAAGTAACTACACTTTTAGGTTTAGTTTCACTGGACAGCATTTTGTAAACGTAACTTATTTTGTTTCTTCGATACGGGTAAGGGAGCGTTCAAGTATTGCGTAACGCAATTTTTGAAGATTTTTGACCCTCCCTCCCCTTGTAACGCGTCGTAACGTTTTCATGTACCCCCTCCCTCCCCCTCTCTAAACTTTACGTAACACTCAAGTGACCATTTTTACCCTAAAGTCGCAAAAAGTTATGTTATAGTTTTTATCCTTGGTATACTTTTTTACTAAGGATTATTCTTTATTTTATTCCCTAATTAAAAAAAAAAATGTTACGTAACGTGTTGTACGAAAGACCCCCTCCCGCCCCTGTAACGCATCGTAACGTTTTGCGAGACCCCTCTTCCAAATTGCGTTACGTAATACTTGAACGCTCCCTAACGTAACGCGAAGAAAACCTTAGCTGCCATTCCAACTGAAAGTAAACGCGAAGTACCTATCCAGAAAAATAAGATGTTTAACGAAATCGCATTACTTTACGTTACACTTTCATTCCATAGTTTGCACCCTAGTTCAACTTTTGTGGATTTTGAATTACCTATAACTATTCCTGTAACAGAGGCTTACAAAGATCTATGGAGTAGAATGACTACTTTTAATTGTTGATTGACGTCAGAGTCTTAGGAAGCAGTCTAGCTGATGTTTTAGATGAATTTCGACCAAAACTGATTCTTTATTTGAGGCAGCAACGCAATTAAACTACACGTTCATTTCATTTTTCATTCATTTTTTCCATTCGCCTATTTAGGTATATTAATGTTATTATTTAGAAAAAAACAACGTAACGTGTACGAAAATACTCTTGTCAGCTTTATTGACACACGTAACAAGAGAAGGTGACGTTAAATGGCTCCGCTTGAAAGCTGTTCCGTTACCTACTAGTAACATATTCATTTAAAATTAAGATTGGGATATCATGTCTCAAACTCGTCGACTGCCAACGGTTTTCAGATTTCCCTAAAGAGGAAATAATAAAATGTATCAAAACATAAAAAACTCCCTCTTATCTAAATACCAATCTACTTGTTCACTTGAAAGCAGTCGATAAGCTCAAATATTATCTTTAATTGAGCTGTGCACACTCAGTGAATAGAATTTCAAAGAACTATAAGAACAAGTAGGTATTGCCGAAATGATACCTTACCAATTCTCACTCCAAAATTTACAACACTTTTTGCAAAACCTATGTCGATGACGTTTTGTTCAATTCCGAGCAATTAACATTTTAATTAATTATTCAGCATAAGGCAAGCATTTGCGAAAGTTCTGCACAAACACACTTTGATCTAAATTCTAATCCAATAATTCTTGGCAATTCCCTACTGCTGTCTCCTCTTTTGCAACCACATACAATTCACCTCCCTTAGACTCTCCCACCCCTTAAATGATGAAATTAATTACACAGGTAGACATATTTAACATGCCAGATAATAAGAGTGAACGAACCGACCGACAGACCAACCAAACCAACCAACCGACAGACCGACACGACGTGACGGTGACGTCGACACACACACTTACACCCAATTAAACTTAGTGCTGTGCCATACCTAAAGTGAATGTGTACGTACACATCATCTTGTCTCTATGGGGTAAGAATGACAAGGACTAACCTATTTCACCTCCCCTACCCAACCCAACCGAGCCCAACCCCACCCATACCTAATGGTGTTTATATATGCATCAGGATGGAGACGAAGTAAACTCAATTACATCAGCTAGATTCAAACCAGGCAGGGGTCGGTCGTTGGTGTATAGAAAGCGTTGGCAAATATTGAGGTGAATGTGAATGACATATCTAAAACTGCTCTTCTCTACAAGCATCGATCCATTAGGTGTAGGAAATTTCATCAAAAGCAATTTTCCATCATCTATCATCAAGAGTAGGTACAGGAACAACAACCAACATCAGAGTGTGTGTTTGTGGCAACATGACAAATTATAAATTAACATAGCAAAATGTATACCATAGAGCATAGACCATGCACGTACCTTCCAACATACAAACGTATAGTCATATCTTGTGCTGCTAAAAAGCTGAAGATAGAATTCTCTTTTATAAATGGCGGCATATATTCCAAACCAAGATGGTGTCATTGTCTATGGGTTTGTGCTCGTTTTAAAATGTGGAACGCTTTTGGGATTTTTTTTTTGTATACTATATTTTGGCAACGCAAAGCTGCAGGCTGAAAACTCGTGAATATTTTCGTACTAAAAAGAGGACTGTTTAAAGAGAAAGTTGTGCCAACTTGCTTCGAATGGAAAAAGCAAAACTAACATTGTAATATAATGGGTGCAATAACTGGAGCATTATAAATTTGATAGAAGGAAAAAGCATCCCAATTGAGTGCACACACACGTACCTATACGTATTGTGGTTGCCAAAATGACATCCTGAAAATGGCATAGCAAAAGTTCGCCCATATACCAACCACGTCGACGACGGATATATTTTTGGGTAATAATATAGAGAAAAGGAAGTTTAGTTTACAAAATTGTTCTTTTTTAAGTAGACAGCAATATAAGTTAAGTTGACGTGGTTAGAACTTTGGGTTGAATTTGTGATGAGGTGCATAGAAGCGAGTTAAAAAAAATAAACATGCATTCTTGAAGATGGAGACATGTGATTGATGAATATAATCTAAAAGTTCACTTGAAAGACGACAAAAAAAAATAAGAGTGAGACGAAAACATAAATTGATTATTTAGTTATGCAGAGAAATTACAATTTCAATGACTAATACTTGAATCACAATGCGGCTTTAGCTTCGGTTTCGACTTACGTTTATGGATTAAATCATAGCAAATCAGTAAAACGTATATCATAATGTCGCTTTGACTTCGATGTTACGTTGGTTTGTGTAAAAGACAACGTAACGTGACTCCAAGTCAACGCAAAAGTTTCGGCTTGGTTGAACTTTTGTGCGCTTTGTCAGTCAATTATAAGGTCACAACACAAAGCGCTTGCAAGTAACGTGGTCGAAGCAGAATTCGAAGCGAGATTGTTATTCAGTCATTAAGTCAAAAAGACTTCAGCTTATTTGCGTTACGTTTCATCTAGAACCAGAACGCTTTACGCTATTCACTAAATTTTTCTATTTTCATCGTGTCAAAAGATATGAAGCGAAGTCCAAACTTTGTGCAAATTCTTTTGTGCCCTAAACCCTGTTAGCATGATTTCGGTTCCGTTAAACTGACAATGATTTTAGTATTTGCTCTTCTTGTTTTCACTGATACGAAAGCAAGCATACGATCTCTTACGCTATATTTACGTTGGAGTCGTAACAAATCATTTGTTGGAATAAAAAGAACTAATTTTTTTTACTAGAATCGTAAAATTGTGGGAAGTCAAAGCCAGTTTCAGTTTGCGGCAATCAAGTTCAGGAAAATCAAAGAGATTTTATTGAAACATAATACCTTCGTTTTCGTCGAGCAAAACCCAGACTTCCAAACTCTAGTTACTTTAAGATTCAAACCCGTTACGCTATCATTACGTTCCAAACAAGTGAAAGAAAATTGTTATGTAGAAAGAACTGATTTCTAATATGGCGCGAATAGCCGTGTTCACACTGTACATTTAGTTGGACAGACTTTGGCTTGAACGACCAATCCTTGATAATGTGAACACTCAGACGACCACTTAACCAACTTATTGGATGGTTTTCAAATATTTTTGAAAATCTAGAAGTTGGATGGAATGGAAGAGTACGTGACATAAAGTTGGACGACAAGCTTGATAAGTGTGAACGCAAACTACATCTGACCATCCAACTTCCACCAAACGAAGTCTGTCCAACTAATTGTACAGTGTGAACTCGGCTAATCATAACATCTTTACTAAAAGTAGAAAGTTAAGCAAAAAAGCCTTGTAATTACCTAGTGAGTTGAGATTCTGGATAAAGATGATTTTGAAAATAAGCTCATATAGCCTTTATGTTTGAAACACGTTACGTCATTCTAAACGTAATGCGAATGAACATCGGTGGAGTTATTCTGAATAACAGTGATTGAAGCTACTGTTCATTGCCTTCAAACTTCAGTTTCAAAAGCTATTTAGTAAAACGTTTTGTTCAATGCGTGAAGAAATGGGCAGCATTTAGGCATAATTAGGTACAATAAGTTTTGCTTTTAAGTTCAATTTCTTATTTATCCAAAATACAAGAAAAAAGTTTAGTTTTTCGAATAAAATACGCACCGTAGTTCTCTCAGTTAACATCAAATTAATTTAAATTACATTTGAATACTTCTCTGATTCGTTTTGGGATTGTAAACAAAAATTGATTGATAAATTCGTGGGATTACGTGGTCAAATGACAAAATACGAGAGATCATTCGCATAAACAACAATACGCTTTTTGTGGTTCCTTTTTGGATGGCAAATTAGTGTCACCAACCAACGCAATCGTATGTATATATTTATGTTCTCGGTTTCTAATTAATCGATTTTCTATTTATAAATCGTTTTGTTTTGTTGTGAACATTCTGTTTTCTATTAGCCCGCCTTCCTATAGTAGGCAATGTATTTATCTAAATACCCGCCGTAAATTATTTCCGAATTCTCCAAGAGTTCCATTCACAAAATAAAAAATAAGAAAAACAATTAAAATGCGATATTTTCTTTATAGAGCCAACTTATACTAATCTTTCATAATAAATGCTCTCCAATAAACAAAGTTCTAAGATTTTATCTCCGTTTTTATTGCCAAAGTCGTTTTTCGCAATATGTTCAACAACAAATCGCGCTCACATGAACAGAAAATAAAAAGTCGACGTTTAACGTCGTAAAAATTAATACCCACAGACGCGAGGCGTACGGTCGGGGTTCTTCGAGACGTAAAACTTATTGCTTCCTTATTGGATTTATTTTTATCTCGGGACTTTTTGTTTATAAATTAAATCCAATTTCAAGGGGGAGTGCAGAGTGAGGAGTAGTATAGCTGCAAAAAAAAAGGAACTTCCAACCGAAAGTAAACGAATGAAATTAATTTTAAATTTTCCACATTCCTCACAATTCTCACCCATCTCTCTCTTGGCAAACTTTTCCAAAACCCAAGCACTTCATTTAGGCCATAAAATAATTGTGAGGGTTGAAAAGGATTCACAAAAATAACACATCAATGCAAAAGGGATTTATGCAAAAACAGAACACCAGAAAAAAAAGAAACAAAAACAAAAACGTTACAACAAAAATATACAATTTGGGGCTGCTAAACCAGACTATATATGTATGCGGTGAATAGGTTTCGGTTCATATGGTAGTCGTGGAGGTGTATGATTTGAAATTCAGAATTTTCGGAAAAGCTTTTCGGTGTCGGTTGGCTTTTTGTGTTTTTGTATGTTGGGCTTGGCAAAACCTATCTCCTCTGATGGGAGTAAAGAGCTCAGTTGGTTATGAAATGAGGGAAAGACAAGGAAGGAAGATTATACTCTGTTGGTGGTTGGCAAATTGAACGAAGCAAACATAAAAAGTTAATTCAAATTGGTTTTTGTCACGTAAATTGTTATTCCCCATCATTCGTTCGAGAGCATAGGGCATAGGGCTTAGGGAACGTTAATCACGACATCAACCATACCTCCCCCTTGAACGATGAATGGTTGGGTGCTTTCAATTATTATTTTTCCCGTTTTTTTTTTTATTTTATTCTGCTGCTCTTGTGTAAACAATTTGCCAAGTTATTTACACGTAATCATATCAAATGCGTACACAATCCAGGGATATTGTAATAAAGTCGATAAAAAAAATGTGATTAGCTGCCCAACCAGTGGAAGTGTTTTCGGGACATATTTTGACAATCTGTCTCTAGAGGAAGTGGGATTGTTATTTTATTTTATTTTTTTTTGCTCGGTTGATGGTGTGGTGGGAAAGCAATTTAATACTGGAAATCAATTTTGATGGTGGGAATTGTTAACACAGATTTTGTTTACTCTGTTTGAAAAAGAGCTTGAGGATATTTCAGGAAGTCCTTACAGATTAAACTTTTCAAATAAACTTCAATGATTAAACAAATGAATGAATTGAGGGTAAAATAAATTGATTGTAACAAATTGGAAGCCCACGGATGAGCTCAGGCACAATGTGAATTCCCGTTGATAATTATAGGAGATTGTGTTTTGAAATTGATCCCAGATTTTTGTTCATTTTCGTTGAAAAAGTGGGTCTTGATTGTTTCACTGAGACCACTGTCTCACCATCGGTAACTATGTAACAGAAAAATCAACTTGAAAATTAGATAATTGGGGAAGTCATATTCTTATAAAAATTTGAATGTTTCTTTGCATTTGGCAATGATATAATCATTTTACAATTCAGGCTATTCGACTGTATTGGAGGAATCTTGCAGTTACAGAAGGAACTCCTTGGACTATTAGAGCAGAAATACCTGAAGGGGGCGCTGCAGCCGATTGATTTTAGTATCGAAATTAATAATAATATAATAAAATAATAAAGCTCTACAGCTCCAATTGTTTCTTCAGGGCGCACTGTTCAAGGTTCAAAGTCTCTGCGGATGCGTAATATCACATAAAGTAAGCGTAGTGCGAAAACGTACCATGGTTAACCGAATTAATTGCTCTGATGGAAGATTATGTCAATCTGTTCATGATGAAATGCCAAACCAAATTGAACATAAATGACATTAGAGCTGGCCGATTTGACTACAGGATGTCAATTTTATCCCTATTCGAAAAACCAACCTCTGAAAAAATATCCGATACAACTTTAAACTATCGTATTCAACATACATAACATAATTTTACCTCCCCAAACTCAGCGATTTCCTTGTTCTCGAACATTAAATACAAAAAAAAGAAAAATATTACCTCGACCCATTCGAAAATTTCCAATTAAATTCGAAATATTTCTGCAAATATTTGCATTAAATCGAAAATGTTAATTTATCATCATCATCACCATTGTGTCGTGTGTATATATACACCATTGCCTGTCAAGCTTTTCATTTTCATTGCTACTGTGTGCCCCGCCTGCCACTTATAATTGAATATTTACCTCTGCATCAATCCTGTTCCCTGTTCCACTTCCAGTTCCAACAATTTATACACAACCCAACTGAATTTCATGATCTCGAAACAGCATGTGGTGTGTTGTGGGCATGTGTTGGGAGGGCATTGAGTGCATTTGCTTTTGTACACACACAAAGCAACATGAGGCAATAGAGAAATGCAAATTTACATCCGGATGTAAAATATTTTCAATATGCAATGATGAATGGGTATTTTGGAAAATTCATCTTTAAATATGAATATCTATAAATAAAACTGCAAAAAGAATTAAAAAAAAAAAGGCAAAACGGAATGGATTCCCTCAATTTATTCATTGTTGTCATTTCGGAAATGTTAGCAAATAATAATTCAGAAAGCAAATGAAAAAGAATGTTGAAAAATGTTCAACCAAATATTTATATGGTGGGCGCACCGAATGTACATTGTACAATACTCCTGAGGATATTTAATATCTATAAATATATTGGTTCGATGGATTTCGTGCAGCACACAACGTAAAGTCGAATTAAATAAATCCTTTGACAATTAAGAGTTATTGAACGTATGCATCAATAACTTGCAAATAAAATTAATTTGTAAGAAAAATCAGGGTTACTACTGAACTACAGGCATTTAGCAGACATTAAATGAACTATACTAGAATTGGGTGCCAATTAGTAAGTCAGTATGCTGCTTTTGTTTAAGAGTCAGTATCATATATATTTTTTGGAAGTATTAATTCATAACAATTAAGAATTGAGCGGTGCAAAAAAGGAGTCTCCATTAATTTCGCAAAGGTAAAGGCAATACGGTAATTTTGATCTCTCTGCTTTGTGTTTGGTGCCAAAACACAAAGCAGAGAGTCGCAAAGTCGAACGTTTTACATATTTGAGGCAGAATCTTCAAGTTTGGATACTCAAGAACCAGCGTAGAACATGTGTACATAATGCCCACTTATAAATAAATATCAAATAAGCAAATCTAAATCAAATTGATTGACGAAAATACAATAACTTTACGTAGCAAAAACGTATTCTTTGGATGATAATAGTTTATGGTTGTACTTCTCTCTCGGGAGCGAAAAAGTTTTGGAATAATCAGAAGAAAATTTGCATACGAAAGATGTCTAAAATAAAAGATTTTTATTGTCTCGCGTTGGGCGCCATTTAGTCACCGGGTGTTCTTTTAAAAAAAGTGGATGACATTGTAGTTTTCAAATGTAATGAGCTTACATTTGTGAGCCTTTTATTGAAGATAAGCAAAGTAAACCTCGTATGCAAAGTAAACAGCTTAACGTATTAATCTTGCTGAATATTACGAAATCCGTTTACTTTGACAAAACGCACTCATCTTACGTCAAGTTAAAAAGAGTTCTTGCAAACCGGAAGGTTTCTAAGTTCTCACGTTGGGCGCCGATTAAAAACTATAATAGTTTTCCGACTTCATTATGTTGACTCCACTCTACAAGTCAACCAGCTATAAGTTCAAACACAAATTCAAAGTGAAAGCAATTCAGAGAATACGAAATGGCGTTCAACATTAGAGTTTTCGTATTTTTGTACATTTTGGACATTACATTTCGATAAAAAAACAAACAAAAGACAGAATTTAAAGCAAAACATCACTTAAATGATAAGGTTGAATTTTGAAATGGTTCCAAAAGGAATATTCAAAAAGACAAAGCCGTTCTTGAAAACCCTTCAACATCAGTTTTATTTAAGAATCACAATCTAGTCAGCTGAAAAATTAACTGTCCATTTGTAAAAAACAAAATTAAAATGAAGTTCGCTAAAATTCATTCCATTCGAATAAAAGCCCAAAACACAACTTCAAAGAAATGAAAACATATACCTTTTAAATTAACATGAAAAAAGAAAAGAAAAAAAAAAGTATCACCCTGCACTCAAATCCAAATTGAAAATGGAAATGTATAGTCTTCGTCGACGCTATCTTCGTGTAAACTTGAATCCAAACCAAACCAAACCGAGAGTATAATGAATTTTGTCCTCTCTTCGTCCGCATTCAAAGCACGTTCCAAAAATATTTATATAATTCCATGCATTCACGTGTACGGTGTCAACGTAAAGGATCATCAGGGGTAATGAAACTAGGGTTCAGTCCTTACCTCATGAATGTTTCTTGTTTGCTTTCCAAAATAAAAAAAGGCAGAATTCTTTTTTAGTTTTATGTTTATCTTCCTTAGCTTGTTTGTATATGTTCTTTTTTTTTATCCTTTCCGAACAAAGTCAAACGGATGGGGGACTTCATTCAAACAACATTTACATTTTGCCTCTAGGAACACGTTCCTAATGCAGGATTGATAGAATTTCTACAAAACTGAATAATAATGAAGACGAGAAGAAAACAGAAGAAAAACGAGGACATGAAAAAGAAATTTAATAAAAAAAAAAAATATCAGTTCTCTGATGGAAGTTACAAATGGCGATGGACTGGACCACTGGCTTGTGCTTGGGCAGTGGCATTGGGGAATAGGACACTCCTTCGTACTCTGTTTTCCCGATCGATAGATAGAGAGTTTCGTCAAAGCTTACAGTTAATAAAAGACAAATTTATATCCATGTTGTATGCTTTACAGAGAGGTTGTGTAACTATTTACGAAAAAGAGAAACGTACAGTGGATTTGGATAAAGTTTTGTCCTGTTTTTTATTTCTATGATTCGATTCAAAAATAAGAGGATAGGAAGATGAAAATCCCTTTTTTTCGTGCTTATCTGGGTCTAAGATGATTATAACGTTTTGGATAAAAGGAAATGAGATTTATTTATCTGCTGTAGGACTTACTTGTGAGCTTAATTTTTCTATTGAACTTAGAAGTGAAGAAGCGATTTTATGAATGCAAACTCTGTTCTACAACATGCTCTGGCTATTAAAAGTTGTTTGTAAAATGCAAGCTCCTCCTTTTCCTCTTTTGTCGGCGCTGTAAATATTGTCGACTTGAAGGATACACAGCTGCTTCACACTAGCGATGAGCCTGTTGAGTTCGCTGAGCTAGTAATATAGGTCTCAGCAATGAAAAGAGCATCGAATTGAAGAACAGTTTTGATGTAGACTCTGTCTTGATACAGAAAAACTGTAACCATAGATGTCGGTATTGAACTTTGCCCTATAAATCTAGGGGGCCATCGATCGGTGCAAGCAAAGGCTGTCAGTAAGAAATACAAAGAACTGTTGTTCGAATTCCAACAGAAACCAAAAATGTTTTTTCACGGGTATCGCCTTTCGTGAGGAATTGGCAAGATCTCCGATAGTAAAATTCATTGCCATGAAAAGCGTTTTCTCGAATTGTATGTCTCATCCATTTCACAAGGCATGATTGTGAAAAATGCGTTAGGCCCCGGGGCGTCTGTTCCGCCACCCTATGTGTCTACATACGTAAGGAAATAAAAACAAAACCTTCAGCAGGCAGCAATGAGCTATTCATTAAAAACAGCTATGAAAGAGGAAAAACTCTCTCAATCCTAATTATCGTTTATCCTAACTAACATTAATAGGCTTGGTTAAGGTGGCAGATTACTCGGTTGGCCACTCAGAGCCTTTATTATAACGCAAGAATCTATTTAATTATTCACTTGTCAACAGGCTTTCTTTCCAATGAAAACGGCAATAAGCCTCAAATGCATGAGATTTCTCGAGGAACGAGTGCTCCGAGTGTGATTAAGAGGTAGTCCCTACTTGCAGTACTTCCTCCAGTTTGATTCCTTAAATGAAACTGCGCTTGCGGATATAAAATCACTTCCTTCAATTTAGTATGATCCTAGCGATTCCTGTCTTTGGTGTATGAGAGCCTGGCATTCTACTTGCCAGCAACTTGTATTCCTAAACTTTGTATCGTCAGATTTATTGTGCAAAGTATCGTTTCATGCTGAAAGAACCAAGTAAAAGATTGATGAGGAGCAATTTTGGTAGGTCACTCCAGAACTTTTCACAGCTGGGTTCTACTCCTCTCTGCTGTAAGTTCACAAAACGGTTCCGATCCTTGACCTTACTCCTGCTTTGAACAGTTCATCTGACAGTTCATTCCGTTTTTCTCCACGTTTCCTGGTACTCAAAATTTTTTCACGTTGTGTTCTGTAAATGGTAAGAGTACCTAACTATTACACTTGATATTTGTACAGAATTTGATAAAGATGATCTCCGATACTGCCTTGGATGAGAATTTTCCTTTCTGGCGGGCGGTTCAATACAAGTAGTGTTGAATTACAAATAACCTTTCCGTTGGATCACTATACAAATAGTGTTAAATTATACTCACAATAACTTTGCAGAAGTGCCCCAGGGTTCCATTTTCAGACCATATATCTTTCAAATCCTTATTAATGACTTATAAACCAACTTAATCACTTTTACAACAACTCAACATTCTCATTTTCGTTTCCGATTTAACATCTTTTTTCTTCAGATTTGAATCTGAGATGCATAATAAAGTTAATTGAATACCAGTTTCGACAGCATTGTTGAATGGCGGAATAGAAACCAATTAGAATTCACCGGCAGACAATGAAATGGAAAATAGATGCCCTAAAAACATCCTCAAAAAAAGGTACAATTTTTTCCACCAATTTGAACAAAAATAATTCGCATTGCTTTCGAACAATGTTCGCTCAATCAAACAATCGATCCAAAACTCACCACTAAACGAATGACGAACAAAAATTCATGTGATCCAATCGAAAATAGTTTTCAAACTTGCCCCCAACCAAATTAAAATAACTTTCTCTCTTTGTAAAAGCAAATAAATAATAATTTCCCCAAAACAACAATATCAAATCAGAACAAACCAATCGCTTCCATCCAACAAACACAACTTTTAATTATATTCTAATTCCGTGCATTTATCCGCCAAATCCCTAAACCACGTAGCGTCCCACGTCCCACCCCAAACGACTCAGCTCATTCCCTCTTTTCGGTTAGAGCCTTTGAAAATTCATTTGTGAAAATACCTATAAAACAAAATATTTTCGCGAGTGATAATTTCATTGCAATTAATCAAAATAAACGACACAGTCGTCGGTCGCAAACTCTTTTTTTTTCGTTCATTCCTAAACTTTCAATAGAATGAAAAAAGAAATTAATTTCTGGGTTGGTTTTATTCCGAAAACACTTTTAATTTTCAAAGTAAAATGAATAGAAAATTGTATCTTCTCTTTAAAAGGCTGCTTGTCAGAGAAAAGTGCATCGGTGTGTATATCCTTGAATCACGAGCAAGACGAGGGGTTGGCATACTCTGTAGTCTATACACAACTACTCTATATACAACCTCTATCATCAGAAGTCCATCCCCAACCCTCCTAGTATTCCCCTTTAGTGTTCGTTCGCTACAATGAATTTCATTTTAATTGGGGCAAACGCTTTGATGTTATTAATCTTCATTCAGGTCAGGATAGATGGATGGACGGACGGATGGGAAAGAAATATGATTTTATTTTTAGATACTCAATTCTTTTTTTTTGCTTTTCTTTTTTTCATCGCACCGTTTTTTTTTTTCTCTTTCAGTTTGTTTGCCCTTTAGCTCTTGTTTTTTTCTACGTCCCACACTCCTTTCAAATAAATGGACGAGAGGAGGGTATATGATTTTAAATTGAATTTTAAAAGCCCCCATGTTGTGAAAGTCTCTAGAGAACTCATTCAGGCCAGAGAGTATCCACAAAGTGGCATTATGGGGTTTTATTTGTTTAACGATTTTGTTTACGTTATTTTTCTTTTTGGTTCCTCTGACTGATTATTAATGCGAATCAATTCGTTAAAACTATAAAATGCAATGAATTAAACAGAGAGGTGAAATAATAAATAAATCATCATTTTAATTTGTTGTAATTATTTTTTTTCTTTCTTTCTTTCATTTGTATACCTATATTTTGTTATTTTGGATTTATTTATTTCACATTTTTGGGGGGCGAATATTTTTTGAGCATGATCATGTGTGTGGTTTGGTGGTGGTTTTATTTTGAAATTAAAATGTATCTGCAGATGCTTGATGGTTGCTGGTTTACCCATAGGTCTGTGTGTGTATTAAATTATTAATTTGGTGTTTTGTGTTTTATTGTATTTTTTTTTTCGTCTTGTTTTGTTTGGCCTGTCATAGCTATTTTTAATAATGAGCGGGTGAGAAGAGAAATAAATTCCCTGGCGTGACAGCGTTCACTGAATGATTAATGCGGTTGGTTTGTGTTAGGATTGAATAGTTAATATTGTGTCAGATTGGCTGAATTAAATTTGTTTAATTAGTGTAAATTATTTTTTTTTTCTATACTGGTTTCAATTATATATGGTTGTTCATTAGATTCTGCCGCACAATTTAACAAAGTAGACTGTGTGAAAATGATGATAAGTTCATCATCATAAAATATTAGCGGAGTGGAAAATTAATGGACATTTCAACAAAAAGCTTGGATTTTAATTTTAAAACAACTTGCACTTAATTTTGATTGAATGAGTTTTGTGTGTCTGTTGATACAGGGTGCCTCGAAAAGGAAGGTAAAAAAATAGAGAACACAAAGGGTTAGCCGAATCACGCTTAAGTAGTGGTGTTTAAGTTGTCAAAGTTTGGGGTGCTGTCACTTCCTCAAACCCTAAGTTTCACACATCCCTGCTTCAAAGTGACCAGAAAATTTAGAATGAGGCAAGCCCCTATATGAAATTGAGAAAACAAATAAAACAGCAAACAGGCATTCTACCTACAATAAAACGTGAGTGTTATGAGATGACAGTATGTGGTGAGGTGCACTGTTTGCTACATCATTTGTTTTTATTTCGAACTGAAGCTATGAAAACAGGTACATAAACCTGTCAATCTGATGCAATAAATCATCCAATGTCACACAAAACAGACACACATTTAATAAGTAAATATGTCAAACAAATTTATCATTGTTGCAGTCTGTACGTGAGATGTGAGCAGAATGTCAACCTTTTAAATGTCACCCATACGAACGGAAATCTGGAATGAAACAAATAGAGTGATGTACTCACACAACGTTTGAAATTCGGACTACAAAGGGAAATAGCATTCCCAGCGCCATACAACTAGGTACTGACTTTAGAACTTACTTTTAATTATTATTAAAAACAACAAATCTTCTTAAAAGATTTTAGACACTGTAATTGAAAGCAGACGGTCTAAAAGACGAATTCTTACGGGAGATCTGTCACAAGCTTAAAACCACTTTCATTTAGTAGAACTTTTGGTCAGTAAAATTCCCGCCATTCCAAAAAAAATTTTACGGCTTACACAAAAGGGAGACCCTCACAATTGCGCCAATCATAGATGAATAAGCCACCTTAAAGTCGAATACAATATCCTGTTTGCTGTAATTTGTGAACGTTTGAAAACCCCACATCAACAATTTGAAAGGTCCTTATCAATGTGGTTTTAGATCAGAAAAGTCCACAATAGACCAAATTTGTGGACTTTGGAAAGATTGGTGTGATTTTGGAAAGAAACCGAGAGTATAATATCGATCATCCATAACACCATTTCTAGTTTTGGCATCCCTGCAAAACTCGTACGACTATGCACGACGACTTTGAAGAACTCGTTCTGATTTGTCAAAGTCGGTAAAGAACTCACCGAGACCTTTCATATCTAAAAAGGCTGTCGAAAATGTGACAAATAAAATATTGTACAAAACTTGGCCGTTTCGAAAAAAAATACTACGAGTGATATTTGGCATGTGAAGTCAATGTTGGGAGTAGAAGTTTCAGTAACGAGCTGTATGAGCTGTAACGGGACATTTGTTGTGGTCATTTATAATCATTATACATCCTAATCGTTCAAATGACTTCCACTTTGAAATGGTTTTATTGTATTGTATTTGACGAGCGTCGAATAAAGATTTGCGATACTGCTTACGGTCATTTCAAAAAACGCCATTGTCCGAATTCTATTATTTGAAGACTTGGGCAAGTGGTGTTCTAGATCATAAACGGGACCTGATTAAAAACCTCTTCAGCTACATTTAGGAAACTATTAAATTATCGTATGACCATTAAATTTTTTTCCTGCTTTATGTAAACATTTCTTGGGGGAAAATTATTTCATCAAGTGATGAAACTATCGACATAAGAACTGAAATACCATACGAGACCATATTTTTGAAAGTGGTAAGCAAACTGGAGCAGCAAAGGAAAATGTATCTTGATGAACATAGTCTCCATGTTGAAAAGGGAATTCAATTGAGATTAAATCCGTTCTCTCATTTTAAGTCACTGTCTTATCGAAAACATTGATTAATTCTTCTAGTTTCGAGACTGCCTAAACAATTTGAAGATTGTGTAGTTCAATTGCGAGAGCAAGGACAGCTCCAAAAGACTTTGTTTACTATTGCAATTCAAACTAATCTTTAATT
This sequence comes from Melanostoma scalare, assembly GCA_949752695.1. Lineage (NCBI taxonomy): Eukaryota > Metazoa > Arthropoda > Insecta > Diptera > Syrphidae > Melanostoma > Melanostoma scalare. The sequence continues at coordinate 21,678,952 of OX456984.1, read as the reverse complement.
TATCAAGGGGTTCGTGTACCAAAATGAAGCATCCAAGTATTAAAATCATTTCATATTTTGATTTACAATACAAAGTTTTCATTTGGGTTTAAATTATAATTAGTGTGGCGCAACAGAGCTAGGAGCTCCTGGGCCTAGCGCATTTCTCACAACCATGCCTTGTGAGGGAATGGATAGAACCTAAGCGCTTTTCATAGCAATGAATCTACTAATGGATGACTTGCCAATTCCTCGCGAAAGGCGATACCCGTAAAAAAACATTTTTGCCTCTGCTGGGATTCGAACCTCGAACCTCTGGGTTAGCAGGTTTACATGCTAACCATCACGCCACGGGTACCATGGTTTAAATGTCGAACTTTCGAAATATTCGCAGGTTTTCAATTACGCTTGACGTTTTAGTTATCTTTGTTTACATTAAGATCATGTTTAGAGTTTATTTGTGAATTAAAATAACAAAATCAACTGTCTTCTGAAATCCTTTCGCTTTCACAATTAATTCTGAAACAGAAACACCACAGTCCTTTTTATAGTTGCGCAGCAATCTTCATATCTGAACTGATTTTAGGACAACTATGCAATGGAGATCAACACTTTTAGCTTTTAGGTTTATTGCATTGCTGATCCGATTATAGGATGGTTTAGTTGCGAGAAAAACACACCAGTTTATATCTGAAACATTTATCTAGTGGTAAAACATGCCCCACGTCCCACTTGGCCAAAAAGTAGAAAAGTGCTCTTCCCAGTTCAATTATGGAATGAGAATAATATAATCCGCCTGTTAACCTAAAGGTTCGTGGTTCAAATCCCAGCAGAGGCAAAAATGTATTTCCACTGGTATCGCCTTTCGCGAAGAATTGATAAATCCTCCGTTAGTAAATTAATTGCCATGAAAAGTGCTTTCTCAATTAGCCGTTCGGAAGCGGCAGAAAATTGTAGGTCTCCTCCACTCCCTCACAAGGTATGGTTGTGAGAAATGCGCTAGGTCCAGGGGCTCCTCGCTCTGTTGCGCCACCCTATTTATAGATTGACTTCATGTAAAACTCACTGCTTACCAAAACTGTTTCCAAGCGGCGCGGCGCGGCGATGGCTAAGTTTGGACAGTTTTCTAACAAAAAAAATATTTAAATTTAGTAGCAGCTGTCGTACAATTTACAATTACAACGAAGTTTCCCTCAGAAAAATTATTTTTCTTTCAATATTTTTTCTTATTATTTTCCATAAAACTCTGGAAAGCTCCATAATTGAATGTCAGTGAGTTTTTCTTTTGGACCGATAATATCAAAATAGGTTACAAAAAGTTCAAACACGTTTAGGTACTAGTCGTTTAATAGATGACTGTCAGTAGTTCTTTGCATAACTCACTTATTAAATTGCATCATACATATATTGTGAATAGAAAAGGTGATTATTTTAATTACACCTTATTCTAATAATTACCGGCGCTGTCTAATGACATTCTAATTACTTAAGTGGATTTGATATAATATAAGCATCATCAGCATTGTAAAGTCCGTGTTTTATAAGTCTATCTTAGGCGAGAACCTCGTTTGTAATTATTTTTAGAAGCATTAATTACAAAATGCAAATTGAGTTATTATCCATCGTTTGTGCGAATTGTTCTTTCAATTATTAATAACACTGATGTTTTACTTATTAGTGGTTTTATATTCATTGTTCTAATTTCGAACACATTTGATCGTTTGTTTGTTTTCTTCTGTCTCTTTTTAGCACATGGAGTCACAACAGTTCGACTTTCTCAAAATTTAGTTTTTTGAGCGTTCATTCAATCCACTTCCGACCGTGCAGTGTCGGGTTAGAATAGCACTGCAGCGCCTCCCCGCTTGTCGTAAAAGGCGACTAAAGGAGCAATCATATCTAGACGACTAACATCAAAGTGAGTCTAGCGGCACACATACCACCTAAAAACTCTCCCCAAGTATGCATGCAGATCCCGAGGTTAACACGACTGGAGATTACCGGTGTAGTAAAAGGGAAATCAAACTCATTAAATGGAGCATGCATGTGTCGAAAAGGATGAAAGGAAAATTTTTGAAAAATTTTGAGCATTATGGAAGTACTTGCAAACATAAGAAGCACTACCCCGCCAGGCAGTTCCATTGCTATGCATGGAGCTGGTCCTGGACCGAGCAGCAATGTTCGGGTCAGAGCTATACGGATTCCGGGGGCTAGCAAAGTAATGCGACGAGTTGGACGAAAATTTAGAGTCGCGAGTTGGAACGTTGGAAGTATGACTGGTAGAAGTCTTGAACTCGAAGAGATGATGAGAAGGAGGCGAGTGGACATCTTGTGTGTTCAGGAAACGAAGTGGCGAAACACAGCAAACAAAGCCCGTTTCTTAGATGTAAAAAAAGCGGCGTACCCCACAGGCGGATCACTAGTGTGAAGCAGAAAAGTGGGAGAGTTGTGATCGCTTCAAGATCACTACTCGTAACGCCGGAAATGGAAAGAAGAAGAAGAAGAAGAAGAATTCAATCCACTTCCAATTTATATCTTTGTACAAATATGTTGGGTCCCTCAAGGTTCATTCTTAGGTCCAAATTTGTTAGAAGACTCTCTGATTTGAGTTTGATCTGAACAACGCGACTGCGATGCCAACCTTGATGGGGTTGTAAATGAGAAAAACAACTCTCCATCATATGAACCGCAAAAACATTCCTTCCATCTTTCTTCTTCTTCTTCTTAACTAGCGTCGTGCAAACACAATTGAGTTTGAAAAGGCAGTGAGCCTCATAGAAGTTTAAATATTATTAATGATTCAAATAATCTTAAAAAAACAAAACACAAATTATATTCTTTCGCGTGAATTTCCTTTGAAGCCACCCCGCCGATCTTTCTCTGCCCCAACATGAACCCTATTCATTACAGTTGCCGTTGTCAGTTTATGATTTAATCAGGTTTTTGTTGATTGGCATTTTGTAACTTGATTATGTAGGTAGGAAAGATAAAACCTGACATAAAAAGTAATCTCTTTTACATGACTGAACACGAACTAACAATTTATTGTATATTATTCTAGACTCACTCTAGAGTGACAGAGGGTTTTAATTAAGTTAATCAAATGTATACTAACGCCCTTTGCCTCAACATTTTTTCAATAGAGATTTCAGGATTAATAAACTCTTCAATCTTTGTTATCCTGAAACACGTGTGGTTGTGTTTGGATTTCATTTTACCATAGATGTCAGTTTAAGGGTTGAGTGGGAGTGAGTATCATCTATAAGTGGTAGAATGTTTTGATTGAATTCACGTTGGTTTTGTTTTAACAGAAGGGGGAAAAAGTGCTACTCTGCTACCATGGGAAACCTCTTTGCGATACTCTCCCTAATAGATAATCACACCCTATCAACCCTTAAACTGACATCTATGGTAAAATGAAACCCAAACAAATATACAAGTCGACTACAGTTTGAACTTTGAACCTCTATTGCTAATGTTGTGGCAAATAGGCTCTACTTCCTCGTTGCGATTTTTTGTAATATTTTACTTATTGAAGAAACTTGAGGTAGGTATGTTTGTCATGAAAAGTACCTACATATCTGTACCTATGAAAGTGTTCGTATGTTTTGTTTGGAGTGCTTTCAATCCACTTTGCATTTTTTTGGGTGCAACCTCATCACTGGTCATGGTCACTGATGCTTGGTCAATTCAGACAAGAAAATGACCCATTTTACCTAAAAATACCCACTGCAAAAAAAAGATAACTTAATCAGAAGTGTCAAAAAAAATTTCCCAACCACCTCATCAACGCACACCCAATCGATCAACAAGAACGGTCAAATAATGAAATCAACTCCCAGCTGTCTATCTATCTGTCTTCACATTTCCCACAGCTACAATTTTAAATGCACGAGATGCACATTTTAATTATTGCCATATACATTTTTAATGTTCATACCTACCTACATACCTACAGATAAAAGCCGACGACGAAGTAAATTGCATTAGCATTTGTGTGTGCGCGCCAAGAGTGGATCACAATGCAAATTGGCCTTAATTTTAAAAGAAAAATATATATGTACCTATATAGGCACCTATATAAATGCTTTTAGCTGTAGGCACATCGAGCACCCGGAATATTTCCCACCGGCCCACTCTACAAATTCGTTCCCAGATTCACGCTACCTACTTGCTTGTGCTTGGCGACGGTAAAGGCAGAGCAGAACTGTTGTTGTTTTGGCAATGAACGGCTATTATTAAAAAAAACAACAGTACCTTATTAACATGGGCACATGTACATAGGTATGTTCTTGTGCAAGGAGACTACCTATAGTAAAATGTAAAATGTACCATGGACAACGGGAACAGAGGCAATAGTTATATTGCACCCAGTGCCAGTGCAGGGTGTTGCAGTGCTCAACTGAGCATGTAAAATATGTTAATTTTAGTATTTAGAGGGTTTTTTTTGGATCGTTTTGTTGTGCTCTAGGAGTTTTTTGCTTCGTTCTTGTGTGTTGTACACTTTTAACTTTTTTATTATTTTGTAGGACAGGACAACAATGTAGGTATAAACGCTCATGTCGTAGGGGTATAACGACACCACGTCACATTGTTCGTTACATCTGCTTGTCGGTATCGGGTGTTAGTACATTTGTATAGCTATACCTACAGCATAGAAATCTACATGTCTACAAATCTGAAGTGAGTGTGCGGGCTAAATTTTACTTTTAAACATTTCATTTAAGCTGCTCAATTAGTTGAAGAATTTTTTCTTTTCCCTTTTTTTTAATTTTATTTTGTTTTCCTCGCTCGACTTGGTGGCTTTAGAATTTGAATAATTTATGAGTGGCAAACGTTCTGTGTAAAAGTGTGTAGCATGGTTGATTGAGTTGCTGAAAAATGTGTTTTATTTTTATCATTTTTAATTTTTGTTTTTTTTTTCTTGTCATATGCAACGCAATGTGCTCAATTTTTTTAGTCTTAAAATATGATTTGAGAAATAAATAGACGAAGTGTAAGGTTTAGTTGTTCCGATTTCCTTTTGGTTGAAGTTGAATAGGTACAGTCAAATGGGTGGTGTTCCAAAAGAAAAGCTAGGTATCTGAACATTTAAGTGAAGAGATTGTTAATGTAAATGAAATATCTTTGGGTAGGATATCGCCACTTAACGCTAGCACTGGTGGTCGTTTCATAATTTGACGCTCCGAAATATTCTGCGCGGGAGTTAACCCTGATTAAATATTACCTATATTAAATCATAACGTGGAAGAAGAATTAAAATTCTCTGCATGAAGAACAAGTAATCCATAAACAGTTCAAATTAATCCTAAACAATGAATCAATTAAAAAAATGCAGATTGTAGATGGCACATCACTATTCGCTACCGTTTTATCGACAGTCCACTGACCTTCTTCTACTTTTTATTCCATTATAGGTAGGCGTTATTACTGACAGCAGGGGCTTGTAATACAAAGCTACAAGCTTGCAGTTAGGATACTTGTTGAAGAACAAGCAAATTTTCAGCTTTGTGTTACATACATTTTTTACATACTTGTCATAATTCGCTTGTATTACAAGCACTTGTTGTTTTGTGTTACACGAACCAGGACTTATATTTCACTTGTTAAACTGAAAAATTTGAATAGACTCAACTTATATCAATATACCATGATCTTTCGTCAAGCTTTACATCGCTAAGGGACGTAAGCTGTGCTCCCATCAAATTTTGACATTTGAGATATGACTGAATGTTTTTGCTGAAGAAGAGGAAATCGGAAATTGTAACAAATCGATCCACTTTGAAGCCCACCACATATCACTGAACTACATTCTTATTTTCGAATTTGAAAGCGAAATGAGCATTGTGATCTCGAAAGAAAAGCCCTTGCACTTGACTGCTTCACACTAGTGATCCCCCTCCACTAGTGGGGTTAGGTTAGGTTAGGTGGAAGTGGCTGTCAGCCAATGAGTAATGCCTACGTACATTGCCTGACACACTTAGGCCGCAAGGGCCCATTGTGATACCACAGAGATCAGAAAGTTTATCACCTACTGATCTCAGAAACCCGATGTAAGATTAACGAGTTGATCACCCATTTATCTTCCATTAAGGGACTAGCCGGTTAATCACCCGCCGAACCACGCGGAACTTTTAATGTATTTCGAAAGACTTTTAGGGTCTATGTAAGCTAGGTCGCTAGTATCATCGAAGAAGAATTCACCGAGATGAGTTTTCCTCCTATGAAGTAGTGCAGGGTATGAGCAAGGACGGTTTCTTCCTCTTCTTCGTCCATGCAGCTTCTGCAGAAATCATTGGAAAACACATCAAGTCTTTGGGGTACTACAGATTGAACTCGGAACTCGGACTAACCATACGGAATTGATTGTTCCCTGCCAAAGCCCAACTTCTTGCTAGTGTATAGACATTGCTTTGTGCTAAAGCCTAGTACTCACTTTCTCGTGAAGTTAACGCCTTGCAGTAGAGAGTGAATTTTTTACACACTTGTGAATGTGCTGTGAACGTTTGACGTTTATGCAACAAAATAATTTTTTTCTTGTAGAGCAAGAAATTATCACGCACATTAACCAAACGCACTGATACTCACTGCACACAATTTACTTTTTTTTTAATAAACTTTCAGATCTTATGGAGACTCTCCACTTTGGCCTCCAGACGGCTTCACAAGCAAGTTCACGATTGAACGAAAATGTCAAATATCTATGGATTCACGACATGGTTCACAAATGAGCACAAGGCCTGAGAGTTGTTGGACTGATTTTCTTGTGTCCTGACCGGGATTGTCTCAGAATTTTGTAAGATATTACCTTTCTGACAAGATCTCTAATTTGAACATGAATCAGCTGACCCACTCGTGCTCTTTCTGCAAGATAGAAATTTTAACGTGAAGGCTTCCACGAAACACGCAAAGGAGACATATTTTTTTGGCTGCTACTTACGTGCACTTCCGTTCATTATGAATTGAGTGTCTACGTATTCAATTGACCGAAAGATCGGGAGCGAACGTTTCGTTCAGATTTGAGACATTTAGGGTTATCGGGAACTTTTTTTCCCATGGATTTTACCCAAATTCGAAAAATTGGTATCGGGAACTTCTTTTCGAAATTGGGAATAAAAATTTCTAAGGAAAAATATCTATCGGGAACTCATTTACTGTGGGAAATATTGTGTTTTTCCTTGCAAAAAACTAGTTCCCATGGGAAAAAAAATCCGTGGGGAATTCCCGATAGTAGAAACATCTTCCCGGGAAGGGAAATATTTTTTGGGAAAAATATTTTCCAAGGAATTCCCGATAAGGCTGATTAGCTTCCACGTTTGCGTGTGCTTATTATAGTAACACCTAAGGGTTGATTTTCAAAAAATGCTTTTAATCTTTGGTATGGTTTAAAGCAGCTTGATTTTACATCGCAAACAAAAGCTATTAAGGCAGCTATATATTTATAGTGTGCCATCAATAGCACACTTTTATTGCTGAGCAGCTATTAAAGCTGAACTATCATATGAATGTAGTTTTTACACTATTTTATAGCACACTGCTTGAAACCTTTCATACCAAACTCAACAACCGGATACAACACTATACAGCTGCTCTACTGTCTGCTATCTGTCTTGTTCCTGCCTCATGCAATGAATTTAAAATATTAAAGCATTGAAGCACAGGGTTAAAATTACTTTCAGCTTACCGATGTTTGTTATTTTTAGAACATTTAACGTCAATATATCTCCAGTCAAACTTAAACTGAAAATAAAGATAAAGGGAGTCGAAACGTACCTATCTCCCCTCAGCTTGTAAAGTTTCCCCCCACACCTATAGCAACCTAAATAGGTACAATCAATATTTTTTATATTAACCTCTAATTGATAAGACTGCGGTTTTATTTAATCGATTAATTAAAATGCCTGTCTCAAAAATATCTCCATATGCATAAGCATTATGTTTGCAACCAAACTGACAAGCTAATCAGCACATCAGCAATGTTCATACACAAAACAAATTTGTTTAAATTTCATGCAAATTTTGCGAGTAATAAAATCTTTAGATCTCACATTCGTGTTCAACATTCCCTCCAGTTAATTTAAAGAAGTCTTGTTAAATTAACATTTACCAGTTGAATTGCATGGATAAGAAGTTGAATAGCTGCTGTTTAGTCTAAGCAGGCGCACGAGTAACAAAAACATTTCAATCAAGATTATCTCTTGCGCGTTTACAAGCAAAAATAAACTTCACTTCGACATGTGTGTGTTCAGTAAGTGAGGGGTGCAACAAAAGGAAAAAAAAAAGGAAAAACATTTTAAATGCATTATTGCACAAGAAGAATCAAAATAAAAATATCATTTTGTAAGCAGTTGGTTGAACGCAGTGAAGCAAAAGCAGGGGTGGATTAGATCGGGTGGAATATTTCTGCATAACAGGTTTTACTTCAAAAGTAGGGAAACCACATTTTTTAAGTGCAGATGTGCAATGTGCATGTTAAAGTTGTCACCCTACTGACATTTTTGTAAATGCCGTCGTGACTTTGACATTCGAAAATTAAGTTAGCGATACTTGGATTATTCTACCATTTAAGGGTTCCGCTTTGGTTCGACGTTTCCAGTACATCAACGGCAGTACATGTGTACATAAGATTTGAAGATGAAACCCACATAGATATGTTTTTGACAGCTCTACCTCTGTTTTGAGCGAAAAGGGAAAAACTGGTAGAAATTCGCGTTTTCTGAGATTTGATATAACACTCTATCGCTATAACGACTGATGAGGTACTTTTACACCAATTTCACAGAGATATCTAAGAAGAAGATCAGTTTAAGAATTCATTTTTCAGTTCAATAATTTGATTGAGCCCGCAGTTGACAGCATCGTTTTAACAAATTTTGTGTCAAACTCAAGGAAGAGCGGCTAATTTCTTCCTAAAAAATACAGTAAGTTCTCATCACATAAGCCGTGTTTTATTGGGAATTTATATTCACTTCAGGACAACGGCCTTGTTTACAATTACAATTTTCTTTATTGAGACTTAAAAACAGCATATATACATTGTATCTTAATATAACTTATAGCCGGCTTCAAGATATGCTAGAAAAAAAATTTTTGCATAAAGAATTAAAGTTTCTTAATCAAAATCAAGTATTATATGTACATAGCTACAAATAATTTCAACGCATAATGTGCATGCTTGCTCCCGGCATGCTTATGACAACGGCCTTGTCAACCGAAAAGAGTCGGTTCCCATTAGAACACCGTAATTAAATCGGAATGAGCGCTGTTAGTGACAAGATGGGGGACCGTCCGTAACTACTGCGTGCTGTTGTCATGTGTTATTTGTTCTATGTAGTATTTGTGTAGTTAGTCTTGTGGTGTATCAGCCAAATGGTCTTTGTCGCCCGGCTGCAACCCCCCTACTCCGCAGATTTATGTGTGGAGTAGGTTTCATGTAAATGTAAATGTAAATATTCACTTCAGCAAAACATCGCTTATGGAAAAACAACAACTCTAAAGTGAATAGCGTAAGTGGACAAAAATAACTCACTTGCAGAAGTGAACAACAAGGATGGTTGGTAAATGGAGTTTATGTGAAAGTGAACTTGGTAAGTGAATATAGCCAAAAAAACGTTTTATTGAGACTCGCAAGTGAAGTGAATATAGAAATTCCCAATAAAACACGGCTATAGTAACCACATTCAAGCCAAACGAAGTAGGCGCCTTCACCAGCAAAACCCAACTGTGTGAGATGAACTCTTTCTTCAATGTATTGTATTGTTAATTCAATTCAACAATAATTCAGATTCAAAAATGTTCGCATCTAAAAAAGGCCAAATTATTTTAGTTGCTGCAAGGCTTACGCATAAGCGCAAGTAGCTCTCTATTCGCACGTATGTAGCTAGGTGGCTTGTGTCACTCTCACTAGTCACTACGGCAGTACACATAAACAGAAGCTGTTTTGCTGAAGTTCCAACTCAAACCACAGCGTGGTGCTGTTTTTATATTGTTGCAACCACAAAAAGCAACCAGTTAAACATCGACTCTCGATAAAAATGATGTAATAAAAAATTGTATTATGATTACATCGTATATAGTCGCGTCAGTCGGTCGGTCGGACGTGGCGTAGCGTCGCGACCATTGTGTATACGGTTTTGTTACTATGAATTGTTTTGTGTGTTTCTATATTTTTGCAACACTGGAAATTTGATTGCTTATTCCGATGGAGAGAGATTGCGGCACACGCATTAGCGCGCGCATTTAGATTGCTGTAGGATTTTTTTTATCGAAATAATTTGCCTCAGTGCGGTTTCGCATGACTGGAAAGTATTAATTGGTGAGAGATTAGACAAATTGACATATAAGGAGAACTGTTTGAAATGTGGTAGATCTAAATGCCAGGTGCTAATTGAAATGTTGTAGGTATGACGATTTTAATTCAACAAGGCGGTTTTTTTAAATCTTGTTTGAGGTTTTTGTTTTTTACTGACAATGTTCGATTTGAATCTATCGGCTATAAGTGACCATTGACATTGGTCGATTTGTTGAAGCACCAAATCGCCAAAGTCATTACTCTGTTGGACGAATCGACCGCAAGTCAATACCGACAAATTTGTGTAACAAAGAAGGACAACAAGATGTTTTCGTGTTATATCCACAAGAAGTTTCAATAAATCGATCAATGTGAACTTCGTCATAGAATAAGCAACGCTTTGACGAGTTTCTTAGAACCTTTGCACTTGCTTTAGAGAGTTGCCGCTCTAAGGCCATATACCTAATCCAACTTGTTCGTCTACATAATCAAGTCTACAAATCAAGTCCATAACGTCTCACTGTTCATATCAGTACGTTCCATTTGCTGCGAACCACGTCGAAACATAAAAATCGCAAAATTTAAATATGTTTTTGACAAATCATGTCGATTGTGAAAGGCATCCACATCTTTTGTCAAATAAAACCGACGAATGGCTGACCCATGGTCTACATTTCTACACACACAATATATCAAAGACGGCGGAATTATCAAACAAAACAAATGTTTAGGTATAAATTTCCGACTAAATAATTGATTGTTTTCTATTGCTAGACAACATAAAAAAAACGCGTAGGTTGCTAGACTCATATCTCATAAGTCTATTGTATGTACCTACATAAATACGCAAACTTTCAAAATCCGAGATTATAGGGATGCTGCTTGCTTGCTGCTTAGGTTTGTTTATTTATCATTTTGGTGCCACTTTCCTGTCTTCTTTTTCTTTTTTTCTTTGTCCACTGGCAGCAACATTATTGCAATTTCGATTGTGAAAACAATTTGCGTGGGCGATAGATATATGAATGTTAGCCTAGAGGTATGAGACTTTTGTGAATTTAATTTAAGTATTTTATGATTGATGAGCTTTTCATTATTGTGGTGTTGTTTATCAACAATTAAATTCAAATGAAGATAAATTGTTTTATATTTTGTGGACATAGCAAATATGTTGAAAACAGCCTCAAGCAGTAAGTAGTTTTTATTTCCATAATACTCTCAATGGGCATGTTCATCGTGTTGTGTGTTTTGAATTTATTTATTCATCTATGCGTATGCCCCAAAGACTGATCATTAGTGTGATGAGACTGAGTGTGTGATGCCTTTGAGAACGAAATCCACATGAGAGAAGTTGTACATGTTTCGATATAAGAAGCATTTTGAACTTATAAATAGCATAAATAGCAAACATGAATTTGAAAACATCATAGAGCTTGATGCGACATTGTTTTTAGTAACAAAGCAGCTGTCAGGCTCGATTGTGTTTGAAGAACGATCTCTTCCTCTGTTTTCATATAAAAAAGACTCCTTACCGCGGGTGAGGGAAGCCTAGTGAAATGGAACTATGTGGTGATTAATAATGAAAATTTAGTTATTTTTGATCCATTTTTAACAAGAAACGAAAAACGCAAGTCACAAAAATGTGGTCGGCTGTGAAAGAAATCAAAATTTGATTATCGAATGAATAGCTGCGAATTCACTCGAATGTTGTGACTAAGGCTGTTTCAGGACTATTAGTTTCAGTTCATTTTGGACTTATTTTTCGTTTTCGTAGCACGAGTATTATATTGAAAAGATTAACAATCCCTGCAATCTTTGGTGATTGCCTTTGAGGTACGCCATGTTGACATCATATTTTTGTTTACCTTATAAAACAAAATTTTTGATGATGTAGTCGCAATTATTTGCCCACAGGATTCCCTCGGCATGTTTAGCATGTCTCAAGATGAAAACATTTCCACGGTACCACCTTTCGATTGGGATTCGCAAGCCTAACGAATGCCATCAGCATGATTTCTAAAGCTGCCTCTCGGATCCTCAGGCTTTTCCCTCTTTTGACGGCATCGCTCTTTTTAATGCAATTGATCCAGCTGAGCCAATCATCGGTATTTTCTTCTACAAGTTGGCGAAGGCTTTCACGGAAGTTGCTACTTATATACAATTAAAACAATCTGCGATACTCATTTCAATAGCTGTCCACTTGATCTGAATTCTCAGTAAATTAAGAACAGCATTTGAGAGCTGGATAGGGCCTACACAACCGCAAGCAATCCCTTCAGCTTAGGAGGAATTTTTTAGATCATAAAAGAAAGCAAAAGCTTTCCTATTCTTAACTGATGATTGATGTCGTCATCATATATTACATAAACTCATATAGAAATAATTTGATACGAATTCTAAATGACTAACAGATAGAAGGCAAACTGTAAAAAGACTGCGATATGTAAGCTTCTGTGATGGTTGTTATAGTCCATACCCCATTTACTTCGACTTAAGACATTTTTATACGTATAACACTAATATTAAGTTATAAATAAATCATAAGGGACAATTAAGACAAATATTTGAAAATTGAATTCAAATTTGATCTCCCAAACAAGTTAAATGCTGAATATCCTGCCTTACGCGTGAAGTAATGGTTAGCATGTCTGCCTGTTATGCGGAAGGTCGGTGGTTCAAATCCCAACAGAAAATAAAAAAAAATTTCCACGGGTATCGCGCTTCAAGAGGAATTGGCAAATCCTCCGGTGGCGACCGTGAATTCGTTGCCATTAAAAGCGCTTTTTCGATCAGCCGTTCGAAATCGTCATAAAATTGTAGGTCCCTTTCATTCCCTTACAGGGAATATGGTTGAGAGAAATGCGCTAGGCCCCGGGTTTCCCCGCTTTGTTGGGCCACCCTATTTATTTCTTTAACATAAAAAAGACTCCTTACCTTGGGTAGGGGAGGTCTAATGAAATAAAATTACAGTGTTGACATTCATTTAGCTTAAATAAAAGTAAGAAAGAAAGAGTTCTGATCGGATTAGAGTTTGCAAAAGAAAGGGCTATCAATTTAAAAAAATTTTGTTTGCTAGTAAATAATTTATGTACATAACATATATCTTCACATAGTGAATAAGAACAAAGTCACAGATTTACAATAACGAAGCAAGATTTCACTGCAAAGACTTGATTTCAATCAAACAATAGATACTTCAAAATGACTTCTTCATTCAAATCCATCAGCCATCAGGTAGGTATACACTATACATAGATATGAAAAGGTATCTTCAAACAGCGGGTATTCACCACCAACTTAACGTTTAGATTAGTAACACGTGTTAGATTTTACCCAATCCATACAAATTTTCACTCAAATGGAGGAAAAAAAAAACAATCTCATCAAATTATCACTTTGTTTTTTGAACTCACGATATTCATTATAGATTAAACCGTCAATTTCAGCCCATTAACCAAACAACAACAAATCAATTTTTCCATTTTCTCTTTCGTGTTATAGATAATAATGATAATTAGCAATATCCTGTCCATGCTATCATTCCTTAATTAATTTTACAAACCACGCACATTTTTCCAAAGGGGAATGAAAATGGACAAAACAAAACAAATAAAAGAATGGGAAAACCAGATCAACACACAGCTTAAAGCCAGCTTGGAATCGACACTCAGGTGGTGTCATTTTATAGCAATGGCTCTCATTTATCTTTACACATTCCAGAGTTCGGTCGACATCATGCGAGCATTGCATGTTCCATGGTCAATAGCCATCAGACATGCCCTCTTGTGTTCGTACATTTTTTTTTTCGTATTTTCGTTATAATGTAAAAGTAGATCCTTTTGCCATTGATAGGGTGGATTGTGTTTTATTGGTCATTAGAAGCTAAGAGAATGTCAGTTGAAAATTAAAACAGAACTGTTGATAATAAAAGTTAAAGTTCTGAAGCAATTGCGTTAGCAATAAATTGATGGATAAAGTGTTTCTGTCAGGTTCGTCTATTTTCTCGTTCATCTTTGAAGTTATACCGAATTTTGAATGCAGATGGATATTGAATGCCTTTATTTTCAGAAGGACGGAGTCACATGCCACCCATTCAATAATGATACAATCGCTATTTTTCGTGCCAAAAGTTTCCTGATCATGTGATTTAAAACTTTTAGAATTTCTTTGGGGCTACGTGAAAGATAAGGTCTGTGGCAATGATCCACAATCGAACGAAGATCGAATCGAGCACCGTAAATGTACGAATTGGTGACGGACATTGTCATGAAAATAGCATGGTTCTACACTCCCGTAGCGGTCATTTGGCTGATATGGTTTTTCAATATAAAAGGAAAACCCTCTTCTTTACAATGAAAGAAGCATCTAATAATATTCGCTTTCTTGGAATATCGAAATAAAATTTCTCATACCAAAACGCTGAAGTTAATGGCAAGTTCACTTCTTTGACAAGCTACGTCACAGAAGTGAGCTTAAGGACAAAACTATGTACAAAGAAGGATAGGAAAATCGAATTCGCTAGTGTGAAATTGAAGCGTGAATCAATGCGCTCTAATTTCTTTTGGAAACAATTCTATTTTGCTTTTGCTTGTCACAGAAGTAAACATTTTAGATACTAAAATCCACTTTCGGCAGCAACAGAAGTAACTATCATCATTTTTTAACCAAAAAGAGCTACACACAATCCCACGAATTTACCATTCCCACCGACCACTGTTTCTACTTTATGTGTTTTTTCTTCTTCCTCTGTTTGGTGATACTTAGTGTAATTTCACTTGTACGAATGCATCGGTACATCATTGTATTTTAGTGTGGTTTTGCTGTGTTGCGCTGCTACTTTTGGCTTTACTCTTCAGCTGAAATTTTCCACTTTAGGAAATTATACACATTACACCGGATCCATATAATTACCCTCATGTAGTGTATACCCTTTGGCTGTCTTTCGCTCACACTTCTACGTGTGTACTAACGCCCCCTTTCGAAGAAAAGAAGTGAATTAAATATATTGCCTCCGCGCCCTATTGCTTGGCTTTTGCTACCTTTGAAGGGTGCACAGTGCACACACCTTTTGGTTGGGTGTTTTTTTTTATTCTTCTTCTTTCCTTTCTGTTTTTGTTCTTGTTTGTGTACTGCTTGTGTTCAGCCATCATCATCATCATTAACATAACATATAGCCTTCGTATAACGTAATGGTAATGTCTTCCTTTTTCGGTTAAAGGCCGACTGGGGGAATGTCCATAAATTATTTTTTATTTTTACTTTTATGCTTTGCTCCTTTGTGGTTTGTAGGTACCTATCATCATTTTGTGTGCATTGAAACGATGAAACAAGAAAATGTCCATCCATATAGCAAGTCCACAGGGACCAACCGGAACCTAGGCGAAAATGCAAAATGGCATGCTGCTGGCTGCTGCTTCCTTTTGGGGTGATGTCGCTGTCGCACTGTGTATAGTTGTCGTTGTTGTCGTTCTTTTGCAGGTCGCGTGGTAAGCAGCCATAAATTGCTCCGGTGGCGTCCAATGGAGTCTAAAACACAGAAGAGTGTTCTGTGTTTTGTGATTTTTCTGTTTTTGTTCTTTTAGATTGGAAAAATAAACGAGGATGGACAACATGGTAAGTCTATGGAAATGCATTCAGCAGGGAGTCGTCATTGTATTTTTTTTTATTATAATTTTTTTTGCCTGTTTGTTTGCTTAGTTATTATCGCAAACAAATTAAGTGCTTAAGTTGTTGCCTTGTTAGCCATAGAGAGTAAGGGAAAATGACTTCGGGTTGGCAGAAAGAACGTTGTGTCGTAGTATCAACAAGCAGAAGGTAGCCTAATTATATTTAATTGCTCTTGTTGAGCCAGAGCTTAGGTTAAAATTCAATTAAACTGCGTTGGGTTTCAATTGTAGCTTTCCTAAAGGGCTAACGAGGAAGCATCATGAACTTTGTTGGACGATAATAAAAAAAAGGGGGAAATTGTATGTCATATCATGTCTAATACCTGAGGACGGAACTGTATTGTACGGGTTGGTCTTTCAAAAGCAGCTTAATTATGGATAAGTGCAGTTTAATAAGTTCTTAAGATAAAATAAATAGGGTGGCCCAACAGAGCACAAAGCCCCGAAGCCTAGCGCATTTTTTTCAACTAGAGGGAATGCAACGGGACGTTCCATTTTTTGCCGACTCCGAACGACGGATCGAGAAAGCGCTTTTCATGGCAATCAACTTTCTAAGGACTGCCAATTCCTCGGCAAAGTCGCCGTGGAAACACATTTTGGTTTCGTTATGCTTCTGTGGGATTCGAACCTCCAACCTCCCATGTAACAGACAGACATGCTTATTACGCTACGGGCACTTAGAAAGCTCTTGCCTATATCCAAAAACTGTTTAACTCTCAAATTTAAAAATGTTATTAAAATATTTGAACTCACATTTACATAGGTATCCCCAAAGAAATATTACCAAAGGCTTACCTGAAAACAAAATAAAAAGGAAAAATTTAAAATTGATTATTACAGTAAAGTTTACATTATTTTTATGCAATGGTTTAGAATTTCGAGAAATATTTCTACATTCCGCCACTTTGCCGACTTTCTGACATGAAAGTGCTTCTCCAACTCATTGATTTACTGATATTAACTTCGCTGGAAAACCATTTGTTGAGATATTCTTCAAAGATCATTTTCAACAAAGTACCAATCACTTATTACATTTTCACCGGAGTACCTCAAGGTTGAGTCCTAGGACCAGCACTCTTTCCTCTTAGAAAAACTTCTTATTGCATGCAACTTAAATGGATATGAACGCGACATTTTCATAAAATTTGCCTGGTCTTTAAGTTTTATGTCTAAATTTCAAATATTAGGCAGTTAAATAATAATTTTTCCTCCTTGTGTACCCGAATACTTATCATATTAGAAACCTGCGAAATGTAGGTACTCGTATTATAAACTACTACCATCTGTCTCAATTGATGACACGAAAGGGTATAAAGAACTCAATGGAAAATTCGGAAAAGACACATTTGTTATTCCTATCATGACATCGTGACATCGGAGAGAAGTGCAGTTAGAAGAGTGCCCTTGGATCTTTGTATTAAATCTGCTTTTTTTTTACAATTTTCGGACTAAGTTCAATAACACAGAATTGCCTAGAAGTATTTCAATTGAACCTAAAAATAAACTGAAACATTAAATATAAATACCTAGACGAATGAAAAAAAGGAAACAAAGAAAAAAAAAAAAACTAAAACCGCAAGGCTGGCTTTACCAGGTGGAATTGTAAGGACCATAAACGAAAGAAAAACAAAAACAAATCAAAATTATGACTTCTCGCATCCCTTTTCGTTATAGAAACATTTTCTTACTATTTAACCATTTCTCTTTTTGCATTTTTTTTATTTTTTATTTCTATCACTTGCTGCCTGCGCAGTGCACTTGGAAGGAAAGTACAAAATCAAAGTCTACTTTGCCCTGCCCTAACTAAAAGTTAACTTGCTGCTTTGTAAGAAGGTAAGGCAGAGCTGTTATTATTTTTCTAAAAAAGTGAAGTTAAGGTAGCTGATTTTGTTGGAAAAAAGACTTGGCAATGAGATTTAATTTTTTTCTATTTTTTTTTATTTTATCACATTTTTGCGATAAAACTTTAAAAATGGTAAACTATCTAGGTACTAACCAATCATCTGCTGAGTAAATACCGAGGCTGCTTTTGTTTAAAACTCTTGTTCATTTATGTACCTTGGTAGCACATAGTTTGTTAGAAAAAAGAAAAGAAAAACTTGTCATTTTACATTATTAGGTATTACCATGCCAACATTATAACACGCCGTCATTAGCTGTCACTCAGAAAACGATAGACCTCGCCCAAATGTAATCTAATTTTATTTAAGACAATATATTCATAAATACTTTCACAAACGGTACGATAAGGATCCTCTTGTGTTGTGTAAGAGCCCTTAAGGGTTGTAAAACGAAACCACCCCATTAAACTAATGACAATGTTAGCGCAAGCATTAATTAGAATGATTCCGATGGTGGTAATGAAGGGACGTCGACGATGACTACGACGACGAAGCGACGTGTCATCTGTAGGTACTCTGTACACGATACAGATAGCACACAAACACACATGCTTTGCTTTCTATCATACCGCAGATGACATTTCAGTCATTTCACAGTTCAAAGACCAAAGGAACAACGAGGAAAAAATTTTCATATTTTCAAGGAATCTTTGCTGGCAAAGATGTAATTCTCCATACAAAAACACACAAAAGCTACCTTTTAAGAATTAATTTTAACAACCAACATTGAGCTTATACTAGTATATTATGGAGTGTGTATTTTTGTGTAGCAGTTCTTCTTCCTTCCTCCTCCAACCACCCCCTCGCATTCCTTCAGAATGTTCATAGTTTCGAACAATCACTTAAGCATAAACTTTACTCCTGCGTCCTGCCTCTACACTTTGAAGGGAAAAAGAAATGTTCACAATTTTCAGTAGGAAAAGATTTAAGAGCACTAGGGCTGATCTTGGATGTGAGAAAGGGGTTGTTGTCGGCGGCGACGGCTTTAGATGAAATTCATTGCTTTTAACGACATTTTTTTTTTAACATCGTTGAAGCGCGGTTTCTTTTCTTTTCCTTGTTTTCTTTTTTATATTTTTTGACATAAGGATATGCAGGAGCACATCAATATAAAGGACACTTTGCTACAAAGAGTAAATTTTGTCGTAGTGTACATTCTCTTTTAAGTGCTCTTCTTTGGCTGTTTGCTTGTGCGTGTTAACTTGCTCCCTTTTTTCTTTGGTTACGATTGGTACTTAAATGTTTTTTCCTTTTTTTTATGAAAAGGTGTGTTTTTCCGACCACATTATAACCACGGAAGACTCCTTTGCGTCCTTTCATTGGTGTGCTTTTGTATCCAGTTTTATATGTTTACAAAGCATTGATGAATTTTAATTAGGCGACTGTAAGGTGGTTTCACGCCCATGTGTTTGTTGAGTATATGGATATTTATAAAGGACTTTTTGAGGTACGTATCTTGTATGGTTGTTGTGTTTTTTGTTTTAGTTTTCGAGTTTACTGTTTCTTTAATGAAACTATTTTTAGATACAGGAAATTAGGCATAAACAAACTTTGTCGTTTAGAAGCAAGTGTGTGACTGTGGCAGAGGTGTAATGGTTCTAAAATACCTGATGCTTTTAATAGCATAATATGCGGAGCTTTTGTTGTTAAAGTTTATTGCATGATGAGACAAAAGGAAAAGAAAATCAACTTAATAGAAAACTTATTACATTTTCAAAAGTTTTTGTGGGCTTAACTTGTTTCCAATTTTAATGGCTGGAATTATGCTTGAATAAGTACCTACCTTTTGAGTTTTTTTTTTCTCTTTTGTTAAATCGGATTCCTTTTTTGTATCTGTGCGTTGTTTGTACTAGGGTTTCTTTGGAAAATCTCATCGATAAGTTCTTGTATCAGTAGGTTTTATCAATTCATTTATTTTAATTCATTTATAATTTGCACCCATTAATTTGTCTGATCATTTGTTATTTAATTCATTTATCGCATCAATTATTTCATAGTATTAATTCATTCAATGTATCAATTCATTTGCTGTATCAATCCATTCATTGTATCAACTCAATCACTGAATTAATTCACTCATTGTAGGTATCAATTCATTCATTGCATCAATTCATTCATTGTATTAATTCATTCATTGTATCAGTACATTTATTGTATCAATTCATTCACTGTATCAATTCATTCATTGTATCGATTCATTCATTGTATCAATTCAATAATGAACCATTTTGTTCAATGCATCAATTCATTTTTATTTTTATTTTTTATTCCATCACTTGTTTAGTCAATGCACTAATTCGTTCCAGAACCACTTTACTCGTTGTATCAGTTTATTTATCAATATTCACTGTATATCGCAACAATTCATTCATTTTATCTGTTCAACCATTACATAAGTTCATTTGCAGCATCAGTTCATTTTTGGAATATTTTACTTTTTGCACCAATTCATTATTTGCACAAGTTCATTGATCGCTCATTTCTTTCCTGAATCACTTTTGTTCTTATTTTCCATTGCATCAATCTAACTAAATTCATTTCTTTATTGCATCAACGCAAACGTTGTAGGTATGTAGTATGTACCAGCGTGGCAGTGTTGCATGATTTCCTTTATTTCGTCAGTTTATAACAAGCACAAGTACCTATATAGCATCAGATATAGGTATACCTATTCATTCAAAGTTTAATTTGAATGAATGCACCTCATACAATAGGGTAAGTAAGGTAGGTACATACATAGGTACCTAAATATGTAGGGAGGACATAGTTAATGAGGAAATAGTTGGATCATCTTAGCTTTCTGATCTAATCAACATTATTTCACTTAATGTCTTTCATCTTTATTGTTTCTCTCAATCAATTACCCAATTTACTTGACGTGCTTAATCTCTTAAAATAGGTACATACCTACATACCTACCTATTCAAGTCAAAGCTAATTCTATTTCTTCAAATCCGATTTATCAAACACCTACCTACTTACCTACCCACCTACTCGCCGTACGTCGTCCTTCATCAAATTCAATTCCAAAAATAAAACTTTATCTCTCCACAAAGTAAATTAAAATTAAGGAAAATCTGTCACTGCCATTTTTCCGAAGCATAAAATCTAAATAAGTGTCTTCTTTGTTTTACAAAATATTCCACCCCACAATAACACACTGTCAGTTCCAGAGACCGCCATTTTGTGTGTTTTTCTTTCAAAGGAACTTACTCGTATACCTACCTACCTACTCCATTTTGCAAAACCCACACATAGTTCCTACTCATCTTCATTGCTGACCTTCCAATGACATCTATCTACAAAATATTTTTCGCCTGTAAATAAACCCACATTAAGCATTTATACCATTTGGTGTAGAAAGTATAATATAAAGCTTAGGGATGGCACGCACACACCAAACAATTGCAATAACAAATAACAACAAAAACAACTACCTACTACTGCCAACAGCCCAGTGTAAGTATCATCTCGAAATTATAAAGAAATCCCTGCAAAACTAAAGTCATGGCTTGAATCTTGAATCTACTTTTCATTGCTGCCTCTGTCCGCTCCGTGCTTTTGCACCCTGCCTTTCGATTAAACTAAATCCTGTCTCTATGTAAACTGTCAGAAACACCCTTTTACCCACAGAGCGAGTCCAAAATCCTCTTCTTTTTCACTGTCCTGTGTGTATCATCCGGATTTATATTTGAACAGGCGAGGGTTGGAAATGGAAGTAAGAAAAAGAACCACACACACACACACACACACCGTTCAAATAGGAAAGTGGAAAAAACCATTTTTAAAGGAAAAATAAACTTTTTTGTTGTTGTTTTTTTTTGCTTTTATTCTCGCTATGCGCTTGGCTGTAGTCCTTTCGCAAGCATCTGGAAGTTTATCTTCACCCCATTGGTATTATACGTTTATCTCTGTCCTCTGTTCTATTCGAATACAGATGCAAACACCAAAGTTTTCTAAGCATTTTGCCTAAGAGAAGCTGCCAACCTTTTTCTTCTGCTCCCCCTTGGTCATATCCAACATAAAAAAAACAACAACAGTTGTTAATGGAAAGCTACATTGAACAGTGAAGCGGCCAAATAGCTGCTAGAAGAAGGGAATACATTAAAATTGCTGCTCGTCGTCCTTTTATTTTTTCCCGTTTTGTTTTTGCCTCTCCTCTAGCCCTCTTTCTCTTTAGTTTATGTTGAAAAGAAAAATGGCGTCGAGGAGCGAGAGCTGTTTTCTCTTTTTTTTTTTTTTGCAACGTTCTTTCACTGTGAAAGATTTTCTAAAAGTTTTTTTCTTTTTTTTCCTGCTACTGCTTGTTTCTTGCTAAGGGTAAGGGATCTGGTACAAAAGTTTGTGCAGTTGTGTAAGAAAATTTGTTACATTTTAACTACATGTCACGTTTCAAGAATTCCCTTCTATAGTTTGGTGTTAAGTTTTAGTTTTCCTGTAGGTAAGCTCTATAAGTGTGTAAGTATGTATATCTATAATCTTGCTTTGCGAGTTTAGTTTCTGTTTCTGTTGTAAAATACATACCTACCTACCTATACCTACAAGAAAAGTAAAACAGAACAGGACCTATCTGAAAGCGACATTCAAATACGAGCACTGTGGAATATTCACACAAACCCGAAAGCAATTGGGTGCATAGTAAATATGAGGGAAAATCCCCGTTGTGGAGCAGTGAGTCCTGGTCTTACGAAATGCAAATAATATGGAGAATGGGAATAAAGTTCTCTGTGTTGAGTTTAAGGAACGTGACTTTCCTCACGGATTAATTCGAATGAGAGGATTTTCAAATTGATTTTTTTGTTTGTTAGATGACAGTTGAAGTTATTGAATGATAAATTGAAAATGTTGTTTTCTTTCTTAGGAAATGGTTTGAATGAATCATTTTAATTGTCCTCGATTATGGTCTTAGTGATTTTGCCACGAAAGTGAGCCCCAGAACAAGGACAACTCGTCCTAGCCCCCCAAAAAACATTTGCGCTTGTTAATTTTACTTGAAACTCTAAGCAGAATGAAAATTGATGGAATCCTGCAGGGTTCAGTATTGGTGCCCGCTCTCTTTATATTGTTTTGCTTAAATGATAAAATGGTTTCTTCTTCTAAGTCAGGCATAGAAGCAGCTTTGATGTGGATGATGATGATGACAAAAACGATGTGGCACGTTTTCATATCCCCCTTTCATAAAAGTTGTGTTTATTCAACAAAAACCCAACTGCTGTGACTTAAGCTGCATTTGGATTTCCGTTTTTGGATTAGTTTATTATGTTATCCGGTTTTCTCTTTTATCCTCTCACACTCGATTTCCGTTCTTCGGACAAACACGTATAACAGAAATTCAAAGCTAATTCAATTTTTTAGTTTTTAGCTCGTACGGCCAGCACCTTACAATTTGCAATTTACATTAAACCGAGAGTCTGAATGCATCTTTATGTTTTGAACCATTTTTGACATTCATATAGTTTTTCTATAGCCCACGTAGATTGAACACCACACATAAAAAAGCGGACGGATATGCCAAGCCTCTGACAAGAACGAAGGGATCAAAAAATCATTTCAAGAATTTTTTTTTATCCAAGGCTATGCATTTGAGTTAAACATAAACTCGACTTTTCTTCTTCCTTGGATCTTCTGTTAGAACTACAGCAGATAACTAAAATTGTCAAAACGCAAAGGAAGTACAGTAAGGTGGTGCCCGTAGCGTGATGGTTAGCATGTCCACCTGACAACCCAGAGGTTCGAGGTTCGAATCCCAGCAGAGGCAAAAATGTTTTTCCACGGGTATCGCCTTTCGCGATGAATTGACAAGTCCTCCGTTAGTAAATTCACTGTCATAAAAAGTGCTTTCTCAATTAGCCTTTCGGAACCGGCAGAAAATTGTAGGTCCCCTCCATTCCCTCACAATGCATGGTTGTGAGAAATGCGCTAGGCCCAGGGGATCCTCGCTCTGTTGCGCCACCCTATTAATTTTTTTTAAAGAAAGTACAGAAAGACAAAATATGCTGCGACTTAAACGTTACCGTATATTATGAGCCTCCTCTTCTATCCCAACTCTAAACTCTTTGAAAACAGGTTTGTTAACTGTAAACAACTCAACGGGCTCTATTCAAACCAACAAGGGACCTTCTAGGAAGAAGAAAAATAGTTTTTCTATTCTAATATCTCATCCTTTTTTGAAAACAGAGAAAAACAAAACGTCTTGATTAAAAAACATTGAAAAACCCTACACAAAACCAAGCATCAGTAAACCTTCCGACAGACACACAATCAAATCAAATATCGAAATCAATCAATATCAATTCCCCGTAGGTATGCTTTTCTTTATTCAGCCAACGTACCTAGATAGGTGGGGGAGCACAATTCATTGTAAATGGGGTGCACATTTCACATTGTAAATAAAAAGAAAGGTGCGAACATTCAAACACTTTAAACTCAACACAATCTGGTCTCTGTCTATTATTGGCAAGTCAAACTGAGTTCGATTGCCAACAAAACAACCGATTAGCTTTAATTACCTTGAATCGATTAGTGTCTCTGAAATACAATTTACATTAGATACCTACTAACATATGTATGTACGAGTATATGTCTATTTGGCTAGGAGATTGTGAATGCGTATATATTTATAACTAACCACAGATTGTGGTTGCTGTATTAGCAGCAGAATGTGAATAAATTTAATTTTATCACCACTCAATCAATGGTTTTGTTTAGTCATTAAGCAAATAAATTGATTCGAGGATTATATTTGGGATTACCTTAGAGAAAAAAGCTTCTCTCTCTCTCTATCAAAGACTAAATATCTATTTAAGGTTTTCTTCAAAATCGGATCTATTTTCTATTATGATATCTTAAATTTTTATCCGCCTGTGTACAGTGAGTTCACATTTTTTATACACGTAACAAAAATTCAAAACAATAGAAGCGAATGCAAAATATTTTTCAAGTTGATGATCCCAACGACAGCGACGTAGTTGGATTTATTTAATTTTTTTTGTGTGTTTTTGTGGGTGCCCGTTGGCTTTGATTCTTATGGGGATTTTTCTTTTTTTTGACAAATAATGACATTATAACGATAATAAATGTGTTTTATTAATGCGTGGTTTCGAATATCGCGGTAGAAATGACTTTTGTCGGAGATTGGATCTTGGATTTTGAAGGCTGGGAAAAGAAATGATATCTAGCCATTGGGGTATAGAGTGGATTTGCATATGCTTTTGAAAAACTTTTATATTGTGAAATGTATGGCGTTGAGTAAATAAAAAAAAACTATGATGACAAGGCAATGTGCTTTTATTGATTCATAAAATTTTATTGTTTTGTCTTGGCAACGAAATAAGTCATTTGAAAAATGGTGTGATAAACCTAAATATCTTTCAAATGCTCATCGGAAGTTATCCAAATACGGTCATACTCAAGCATTCAAGTATAAACCCAAAGTTCCCCAAATTCGGTCTTATTATCTTTTACATTTACGAAGGTGGAAGCCAAATTCACATGGTAGTCAGAGATGAGGTGAAAAATGAGGAGTTAATTCTAAAAATGAAAAAAACAAATCATAAAAATCATAAACGATTTTAAAAGGGAAAACCAACTTCTTATGTATAACAGTACTAGTGGGAGTTGTGGATCTTGTGGAGCTGCAACGTTGTAGTAGAACTGCAACGTTGTGATAGAACTGCAACGTTATAGTAGAACTGCAACGTTGTAGTAGAACTGCAACGTTTTACTAAGACTGTAAAGTTGTAGCAGAACTGCAACGTTGTAGTAGAACTGCAACGTTGTAGTAGAACTGCAACGTTGTAGTAGAACTGCAACGTTGTAGTAGAACTGCAACGTTGTAGTAGAACTGCAACGTTGTAGTAGAACTGCAACGTTGTAGTAGAACTGCAACGTTGTAGTAGAACTGCAACGTTGTAGTAGAATTGCAGCGTTGTAGTAGAATTGCAACGCTGTAGTAGAACTGCAACGATTACCTCGTTTACGCTCAGAATTGGATCTCAATTCAATTCGAATCAGTGCATGCTGCTATGCATGCTGAATCGAATCGAAACTATACAGGAAGCTTAGGTACCTATAACTCGGCCCGGTGTAGTAGAAACCAGAATCGTAATTCCATTACGGTTCATTCCAATTCGATTCTATTACTGGATCCGGTGAAGATCTGCAACGTTGCATTAGAACTGCAACGTTGTAGTAGAACTCGAACGTTTTTGTGGAAGCGTGACGTTCTTATGGCACTGTTCAAGTTCAAGTGGAACTGCAACATTCTACTGCAACTGTAATATTTTAGTAGAACTTTTCAAAAGCGAATTGAACAAAAAGTCAATTCAAAACCCGAATTTATTTTGCGTGTGCTATGAATATACATAATATCAGTTCGTTGCCGATAACTTTCCACGAGTTGAAAGGATATACACATACACAAGCCCACAAAAACAAACTCTTCTCATTCAAAAGCGATTTGAACTGAATGGCCTATAGAGAAGGCATTTTTTTCTTTTTTGTGCGAATACATTTAATGGTATCATTCCGTTGCCAAAAAGTTTTCACATATTGGTTTGACGATAGATTAACACATTGGGTGAGCAGGAAAAGAACTGCGGCTGGTAGTTTATTTCTGCGTGGTTTTATTATGCAAATAGAAAATGCAACGAACTGAAGTATGAAAAATGATGAAGATGCACTTCATGCGAAAGTTAGTCGTTCACGAACGAATTTAACGATATGATGCCACTGAGCAGAGCTGTAACGTTTGTGTGGAGCTGTGACGCTTGTGTGGAACTGTGACATTTTTGTGGAACTGGAACTGCGACGTTTTTGTGGAACTGTGACGTTTTTGTGGAACTGTGACGCTTTTGTTAACTTGTGACGCTTTTGTTAACTTGTGACGCTTTAGTGGAACTGTGACGATTTTGTGGAACTGTGACGTTTTTGTGAAACTGTGACGCTTTTGTGGAACTCTGACGCTTTTGCGGAACTCTAAAGCTTTTGTGGAACTCTAAAGCTTTAGAGGAGCTGTGACGCTTTTGTGGAGTTGTGACACTTTTGTTAAATTGTGAAGCTTTTGTGGAACTCAGACGCTTTCGTGAAATTGTAACGCTCTTGTGAAACTATGTGAGGTTACTGTGGCTTGTAATACGTTAGGATTACCAGTTTGTGGATTATCAAGACCTCTCAATTTATTCTTACATTTATTATAAGTACTGATCTTGATGTTTTTACAATTTAACTCTATCAGTAAAAGTGTTATAAATTAATGGAGAGAGGACCGCTCATTTTCCCCGTACTATAAACGATCTTCATTTATTTTAAACCAACTCAATTAATATCTACCATCAACCACTGGTGAACAAAAAAGAAAAAGAAACCAACCAACAGCCAATACAATGCCCGCATCGTCTTTGTCACGAAACCACTCGAACATAATCATGTCAAGCACTGATGAAGTGTCAAGCAAACACAAGATAATGAATAGCCCCTAAAAATAAATTGAATTCCAAGAAAAAAAAAAAAGAAAAAAAAAGAATCAATAAAAGACAAAAGAAAGCTCATACTGCGCAACTTGAACACTTGTCAAAACAAAAAATCTGTCTAAAAGGGAGGTCTTGACAAAAATAAAAAAAAAACACCATCGAATAATTAAACTATCAATCGTGTGTGTTCATTCCTCCAGGAGTAGGTAGGTATAGACTGGACAGTGGAAAAAAAAAAATCAATAAAATAAAACAGCTTCGCAATGACCACTCAGCTCATATTGAAACCCCCTGCTGTTGAGGCTGTCAACCACTTATCTTCTAAGTAGCTGGAACGAAGAGCGACCATATCTAACAAACACCGCCACTCCCTAGCAGTCAATAACTTTTTGTGTTCCTTCTGTATGTGTGTGAGTATTTTCTTTTTTTTTGTCTTCATTCAAGTGCGGCAGTTAAACGAACAACAACCAAATAACACACTCGACATGAGTTGAAGTATCATGAAGCAGATATCAAGATACTGTATCTTTAAGCTTCAAGCCCGCATCTACATGCATACATAGTACAGATATGAATACACTTACTGGCAATTGGTAGCACTTGATGAACATTTTTTTCAATTTTTCTTTTTATTTATTTTTTTTCGTGTTACTTTATAGAGTTCGTCGTGTACCTATCTAATTCCCATCTTGACTCTCGAGAAATAATTTGTTCATGGCAATCTATTCAAAATAAAACCCCTTGCCATTGAATGCGAATAATTAGGCACCATTGAAAAAGAATCTCACACTAAAATGTTGGTACACAATAATCTTCAATTACAACAACACGTCGGTCGCTCTTCGTTGCGTCGCGTCGCGTCGCTCGTCATCATTCAGCAACAACTAATTGGCTATCTATCATTGTCATCTTTGTGTGTCGCGCACGAGAAGTAAACTCAAAGATACAACCAATGCAGAATGTCAGATGGGATATCTTTATGCTTCGTGCATATGAAAAGAATAGCGATTTACAAGATAGATAAATACTCGTACATTATGATGATGCTGCTCCTAGCTAGCGCTGCCAGTGCTGATGATGATGTGTATCTCAGTAATGCAGTCGCGCGATGAGAGTCATTTAGAGTTGGGTACAATATTTTTTTTTTTTTTTTTGTAAAACGGTGTCTTTGGTGTTTGCCATTTTGGCAGGCTATTAGACGAAGTGTAAAGCTTTTGCAAATGAAGATTACCGCAGTAAAGTGTTGCGTATGTTTTGATTTATTACCTCTGTGAGAGATTAGCTGAAGTAGTAGCTGGTGATTGTTGTTTCTCGTAATAATAATAATTGTAAAATGTTTTGATAACCGTTTAGAGGGAAGGTAAGTATTTGTACTGTGAGAGGCCGTCCGGTTAAGCGACAAGGCTCTTTTTTCTTTGGTGTTATTAGACGTTGAAATTACATTAGAGAGGAATGATAAAAGCAGTAGGTATAAGATATTTGTAATAAGTTTGATGTTCACGTTGATTTTTATTTAATACCAGCTGACCTGCCCGGCGCTGCGAGCTCGAGGCTTACGGTGATTGAATTAAGTAAATTATGTGAAGTTGTTTCAAAGTTTCCATTCCAGTGGGAATATGGAGATGAAATATAGGCAGTCTATGCTACTCAGGACAATGAAGCACCCTAACGAAAGAATTTTCGGAATCGGTACAGTATTTTAAAAGTTCCAGGGCATGTTCCATTTCCAGTTTCCGTTCCCGAGGAAATATGGAAAGGAAAAATAGCATATGTCATTTCACAGGTGCCTTTTCAATACAAACACTAAGTTCTCGTTCAGGTGGGAATATGGGAAATAGCATATTAATGGTGAATGAATTTTGAAATCAGTCAAGCGGTTTCTAGGTTCCCGTGGGAATATTGGGATGAAATATATCTGCATATGAACCTTTCTCTTGAATCACTCTATCTATTTAAAAGAGTTGCGTAGTTTTAAAGACCCAAGCATACAGACAGATATGTATAACGAAGTCACTTCTTTTTATCACGAACAAAAAAAAACAAACTGTCACTTTTGAAGCTTCGTTTAGTGAGGAAAATTCAGAACAGAGTCAGGAAACTGTCAAAAATCAGTTGTTCTAAAAAAAATAAAAATTTTCAAGCAACTGATCCAAACCCAAACGAAAGTCTACCGGAAGTTAAGGCCCTTTTAGACAGTCAGTTCTCAGTTCAGTTATCAGTTCAGTGTGTAAATAGACGTCAGTTCGATGTTCAGTTGAGCTTTTTTATTTGAGAAAAATCAAAATCAGAAGAAAAACTGAGAAATGACCAGAAAACCGATGGGAATCACTTGTCAGTTTTCAGTTCAGTTATCAGTTAATTTTTAAGCGTTTAGACATAAGTTTAACAGAAAGCCTAACTCATACCTCAAATGAAACTAACGTCTAAAAGGGCCTTTATTCTGTAAACTTGACTGATTCCATGTTAGAACTGGGCACAAGCCAAATGCCTCAGCTGATTTTAGGCGTGTGGTGAATTTGTTTCCCAAACACTCGAACTCGAAACATAAAGAGGGATGATTTTCATTGTTGCAAAGAAGGGATTTTTTATTAACTTTCGACTAATGGGTAAGGAAATGGACAATGAATTAGTAGAGATGTAAATCCAAAATAGTATAGCTCGTCACAGACGCAACTTTGCCACTATAATTGTTTCTTGAGAAGCTAGATCCGTATGTCTTTTTTTTCACGTGTGCTGATTATAGGGTTGCTTAGTTGCGACAAAATCATATCTTCTATTTTTAACCAATCTGTTCTAGCTGAAAAAAGCAGGTCCACGTCAACAAATTGCATTGCAAAATGTATTTACCTATTTTTCGTTTTAGCTGAAAAAAGCAAAACAAAATTTACAGGGATGACCGGCAACTTGACAGCCATTGTTTAATTGATTTTGACAGATGAGCAGAAAATTGATGAACGAAATTTTTGAACGCTAATGAAACAACTAGATTTTTTCTGCTTTGTTCGATTTTACTCGTATTCCTTGTACGACAGTTTAAATATCAAAATAATTTCAAACTGTTAGAATACCCGAAGGTAGAACCATGATAATTGAAACGTTCAGGCGTAGAAAGGATCAAGTTCTTTTCTCAAGATTTTTGATATTTTCTTTAAACCAATGAATAGGATACATGAAAATTTATATGTAATTAAATAACATGGTCTAAAGAAAACGACAACAAAACGGTTCACTCAGAAAAGCTCAACTGCTTACCTATATCTTTAAACAATACAAACACCACTAAACTTCTTCTTTAATTAAACTAAACTACTTTAATTCTTACATTGGAGTTGGAAGGAAACGTTGAATAAAAGTCATAAAGTGCCAATAAGCTGTTATATGCCATTGTCAACGACAAATAAAGTTTGTCAGTAAATTAGGAAAAGGTCCAGATTTTTGGGGCAGGAATAAACAACTGGGTGCTTCTAAACGAATTTTATACCCACAACTGTGGTGATTTTCAAATAAAACGATTCTAAAAACTTGTTACTTCATCGAAATGCACAATCAAATAAAATGCAAAAACAAAACTTTATCAAACAATTTCAGCCATTTCGTGCTTTCAAAACAAAATTATGTACCAAACAATTCACCACACAATTTATTTCTTATCATACGAGCCTCCATAAAAATCACAGTAATGTTACTGTTTGACATAATAATAATAATGATAATAAATACAAAAAAAAAAAAAAGAAATGATAATAAAAAATTATATTTGTATGTAGGTATATCAAGTCAAACAAAACAACAAACATACAAACTCTGGAAATATACTTTACGACGCCATGATTTATGACTCCATCAAATCTAAGCCACAACTGCTATAATAATATTTGTGTGCTGTGTGTGATCATAAAAACGCGTACAAAATTTTTAATATCCCCTCGGGGGCAAACGGTGAGATGAAAAATGAGAAACAGTACTCGACGTCTAAATACAAAAACGAATACCTACTTACCTACAGAAAAAAAAACAAACAAAAGTAATCGTTTTCCTTTTGAGTGCTGTTCTCATAATTCGTGACATGATTGCAAATTACAAGCAACGAAGCGAAGCAGGTTGGCTGGTCTTGACAAGCAAATCGAACACGTTAATTAAAATTGTTAATTTACATTTCGGTTATTGATTCTACGGAACGGAACGATTGATAAGGGGAGTAAAAACGTGTTATGGCGGGGAAGTTGACACTAAAGTAGGGTGTTAGTATAAAGAGCTGACAGAAAGTGGAAGTATAAAGTATATTCATGTTTTCACGCTTGTTGAACAATGGAAAGATGGAAATTCAATGCAGTTCACGATAAATTATATCCACATACATATATCTAGTCGACGTTTGAATTGAAAACCGCTGAACAGGTTTAGATCACATTTAAAGCTGTAAGTGAGGTCAGGTTTTGATTAATGTTACATCAAAAAGAAGGGAAAATAAAAGATGGAGATTACTGATAGTAATGATAGCAGCATAGTTTTAGAGAAACAATTACCTGTAGCTTTTGTCATTAAAGCTGGGCATGTACGACAATCATAAACTTGACGCGACAAAAAATTCAAAATTATTCAAAGTCAGTAATGCGTGAGTGCACCTAACTAAGAGTGATCGTGGCTTCTTGCTTTAAAACACACAATTTAGCAACGTATAATGAGCTTAGCGCAAAAATTTCAAATGGCGCCCAACGCGAAGCTTTCAACGTTTGCGAAAACACCTCCTTGTTGTCACGATAATTGAATGTAAGTTTCAGAATGACGAATCTCAACAACATATGAGTTTATTTTGAAATTGAATCCAAGGAGGAGCTACGATAAGGCCCAATTGTACTCTATCGGTGTTTGTGTGTGATGAAAGCCTGTTTAGCAGTACTGATAATACCACTGCGTTTAATAAGCTCTCAGAAAAACTAGTAGTTTAATAAAAAGAACAGATTACTACAAGTCTTATGAGCATGTACATAGGAAGTCTCATAGCACCTGAATTAAAGGGATATATGTAAAAGAACTGGAACTGTCAAGTGAGAGAAGGTTCTTTTTGAAATAGCACCCAATGCAGGCGGAGCCTTAACTAACTCTGATAAGAAATAAAAATTCATGTGTTAATCAAACTTAACAATATAAGAAAACATTCATCATCCAGAACTGGGCTTCAGACAAGAGTGGTTCGATTTAATTCAACGTAAATTATGAATGTAATTAAATTTTATAAAACGATAGCATTCAGTTAATAAAAACCAAACAAAGAACTGCAGAATAAAGTCCTTAAATTGCACACTTCGCTAAGCTCATAAGAGTCACATTCAATTTTGTATGGTGGGAACATAAGTATACTTGTCCCTTGAACTTCAGCAATACGAAACAATACTTGATTTAGAGTGGCGCCCAACTCAGAACCTTAAGCAGTTTGATAAGTATACTTTTGCAACGTTACAAAATCAAACGATGAACATCTTTTTCAGCAATATTCACAAAAACATGTTAAATTCATCAGTTTTCTGCTTCTTACCACAATCAAGCAAAGCAAAAACAGATATTTTTTCATATTCATTTACAAATATAAACGTTTCCAAAAGCCTGTATTTACCTTCGGAGCCAATAAAATAGTTTAAATTCCAATTACACCATTGCAATGCACAATACGTTTTGCCATTTTTTTTTTTATAGAAACTGCAGACCACAGAAACAGAAATAGCACAAAATACCATTGCACACCGTGCGGACCTGGGGAGCCATCATAAATTCCCAAAGCCCAAACTATGCAAATATTTGCACAGCACAACAAAAACATTTTTCTCATGCCACCCTTGAAAAATTCATAAATAAGCGGCTATCAAATGGAAAGGCAATTTCCAATTCCAAAAACAAGACCCAGAAACAATTTTCCAAGTGGGCAATAAATTTCGTTTAATGACTTTTCTCAAAATCCCACCAAGCCAGAGAGCAACGAATTGAGCGAGGAGAGGAGAGTCGAGAGTAGGTAGATACTTTGACCATTATATTCTCCCCCACATTTTAAGCGAAAAACAGTATTATGCCGAGCCACAATCAGATGATGTATCTTTGTATAGATACCTACATATTGCTCCCTCACACTTGCAAGCTCTTTGGTTTATGCATAAATAATAACTTGGATGGTCCTTCCTCGAACGCTCGAACTATGTCGATATACGAGTAGTTCACAAAAGTATATGCGGCATAGCTCTATGCAAAGTGGCAGCAGGCCAGGGCTTCGTAATGAGACGAAACTCATAAACATTTCGCTTTTAAATATGAAGTACTATTACCACGCTAAAGCTTTATGATCAAACACAAAAGCAAAAGGGGTGTATATAGTCTATTCGATAGTTTAGTGCAGCTAAAGGGTTGGCAATGAGAGCTTGCTATGCTCTTGGCACTCACCCCACAGCCCATGCATAGTGCTGTATAGTCATTAATGTCTGGCGGCAGCGGCTCACATGAAGAGGGTTGTTTATTCTGTGTTAAAGGGGTTGACCCCATTTCAGAGTCATTCAATTTAATTGAATAATTCATTTGCACATGCAATCGTTGCGTTGTTGTCGACTGAACGCTATCATCAATGCAAAAATGATGATTTATACATTAGTGTATTCCATCAACTGACAGGTGTCAAGCATTCTACTACATTCACCCAGCTATTAAAACCTCGTTACATCCACCAACTTTCATATTACATATAACTGTATATGCAAAGCTATAAATAAATTGAGCAGCTTTATTTGAATTGACATCTTAAGTTTCATCGATTGCGGTTTTTAATTAAAGTGTCATTAGGTAAATGTCAGATGGTGTAGTGGAAGTGGATGGCAGTGCATCGGTGCGTCGCGTCCCGGTGCTGCACATTTTCAATTGCCTTATCATCAAATATATGAATTGAGTATGATTGTGTATGTATTTGTATGTAACTTTTGTGTGTCAATTGATGGAAAAAATATTTATTTACTGATTTGATTAAGCGCGTATGTTTCAATTTGCTTGGTGCAAATAAAACGTTTTTTCTTTAATTTGATTGCCAAAACAGAACGGCGTTAATGCAAAGTAAAACAAAAACAATTTATTCAAACAAAAGCGAGAGTTGAATTTATATTTGATTCACCTTCTGTTGTGTGTGTGTGTTTTTCACTAGTGAAAATGAGCACAACTATTTGAGATTTCAAATGTAAGTACGTTTCAAGTGCCACCTTCGCATTGCTCTTACCTGAAATGAGAGAATTAATGTCACATTTTAATTAATGATGAAGACATTTGAAAAAAAAAGTTTTATTGAAAAACAACACCTTGAATGAATGTAAATAATACTAAATGAGCGATAAAACAAGTTAATTGATGGAATAACAAATAAAATAATCAACGAACGAACAAGTTGTTTGCACTAGAGTCCCATGTTCAGAAAAGTCAAATGTAGAGTGCAAAGTTCAAGTTATTATCTATACTTAGTACTCTAATGTTGAAAGGGTTGACTAGTTCTACTAGAACAGAAATGTTAAACAAAATAATTCAATAAAAAGGAGCATCTATAACAGAGAACATCCAAGGATCAATCCTCTTAAAACCGAGGTTGTCCTTTTCACGAGACGTAGAAAATTGACTGGTCTGACCCAACTTACGCTTAAAGACGTCAACATCCCCTTTTCAAATGAAGTCAAACATCTTGGAGTGATCCTGGATAACAAGCTTCTTTGGTCTGAACATGTCGAGTCTAAAACTACTAAAGCACTGGCAATGTAAAGGAGCCTTTGGCAAGACATGGGGTTTTTCACCGAAAAGGGCCCTTTGAATCTATACGGCTATGATAAGACCAATCATCTCCTATGCGTCAGTTGTTTGGTGGGATAAGCTCTCTCGTAAATACGTTATTGCCTCGTTTGCCAAACTTCAAAGAACAGTTTGTCTTGGTGTTACTGAGGATTTCCCCAGCACACCGGGAGCAGCTCTCGACGCACTGCTGAATCTTCCACCTCTTGATACCTACACCATGGGGTGTACTCTCAAGACCATTTCTCGTTTAAAGCAATGTGGTCTCTGGCACAATTCGCACTGGAACTTTGAGGAGCCGCAAGCAGCATATCTTTTGACTCACGTCTAATGGATATGCCGTCTGACACGATGATCTCAAGGCTCAAACTGCGTCAAAATTACTCAGTCAACTTTCCTTCGGTTCAGGACTGGTTCGCTCCAGAATCTGAGCCTGGAAAGAACTGTTATCGCATCTTCACAGATGGTTCCAAAACCGACGAGTGTTCTGGTGCTGGTGCCATTGTTGAGAACGACGACATACAACTGCACTCATCTTTGGGATCATACGCCTCCGTTTTAGAAGCGGAGGCTTATGCTATCCTAATGGCCTTGAGCCACGTAAGAGAGCGTTCAAGTATTACGTAACGCAATTTGGGGGGAGGAGGAGTCTCGTAAAACGTTACGATGCGTTACAGGGGCGGGAGGGGGTCTTTCTTACAACACGTTACGTTACATTTTTTTTTAAATTAGGGAATAAAAAGTGCCAAATTGGCAGGTATTGCGGTTTAAAAATCTTTTGTATTATTTAATATTATATGATTACCGCAATGGCAATTAAAAGTATACCAAGGATAAAAACTATAACATAACTTTTTGCGACTTTAGGGTAAAAATGGTCACTTGAGTGTTACGTAACGTTTAGAGAGGGGGAGGGAGGGGGTACATAGAAACGTTACGGTGCGTTACAAGGGGAGGAGGGGGGGTCAAAAATCTTCAAAAATTGCATTACGTAATACTTGAACGCTCCCTAACGAACAATGGATGGACGGGGAGAAGTATCTTTGTTTGCAGCGACAGCCAAGCTGTGCTTAAGGCCCTTCTCAACCCTCTAACCACTTCGAAAGTGATCCAGAAATGCAAGAGCTCTCTGAATGTGGTTGGAAGATTAAATTCCTTGAGTCTCACTTGGGTTCCGGGCATCACGGCATAACTGGAAATGAGATCGCCGATGAACTTGCTAGGCAGGGATCTCAGACAGCTTTCTCAGGACCTGAACCGTCGCTAGGTCTACCAGCGTTCTCAGTGAGGGCTTCAATCAATGATTGGATCTGTGAAGAGCACAACCGTAGATGGCATGCCTCCACTGGATGCAGACAAACCAAGCGTATGCTCCCCAACGTTAGTATGAAGACTGCAACATTTTTGCTATCCCGTAGCAGAAAAGACTGTATAAAGCTTATTGGCGTTGCCAGCGGGCACTTCTCTTTTGCCAAGCATTTAAATGTGTTAGGCTTAAGTGATACCACACTCTGTGAATCTTGTGGAGAAGATGAGGACACCGCAGAGCACTTCCTCTGTGAATGTCCTGCTTTTTCTCGCATGAGGTTACAGATACTCGGCGCAGACATGGCGAGAGCTGGTAACTTAGGCTCCTTATCCAGCGTCTTTTGGCTTCTCATCTCGAAAGCTATAACAAATAGAAGGTTGCTAACTGGTAGAACAATGGACCGGTATTCAGGTCTGAGTGCTCCAGCTGGTATTTCAAAAACCTCCAACAGAAAAAAAAATCCAAGGAACGAAGTCAAGGACGGCTTCAATGGAACATGAAACATTTTCATCAACTGAAAAACAAGTTCTTGGATCATAATCGATCATTCGAACTACTTAAACTCGGGCTGACGAGATCAACAAAAACTCCAAGCCCCATGACGAAAGTTGATGAAAAATTTTACTCGCAACACTTGAACAGAGGAGGCTGCTAAGAGAACAGAAACATTTATAGAAACTGAGACCATCAGTTAGTTGTCATCCGATCCCACCTATTTTTGGACCTTGGTTAAACTTTAAGAGCTAAATAAAATCCTTAGTCATTTTGCACCACGAAAGAAGCTATCGTATTAACAGTCAGCAGGTAGATATGCCAGCAAGGTGAGAGACAGCTATTGACTGAGTAGTTCAACAGGCTCAAGCTTAAGAAAAAACGAAGCTTTTAAATAATTAAAAACGCTTTGAGCATGAATACACTCTTCTTCAAGCCTCTTTGGCTATTCGGTTAGGTAGTATGCACAAAACGCACTACCTACACAAAAATCTTATCTCCTTCGTTACACGAGGTTCTTTTTTCATTGGTTTCCCTGTTATTATATTCTTATCAAATAAAAAATCGATTTTGTTCCTCAATCGCAGATAACTTGCCCCCAATCAAATATTTATCTGCTTGTTTGTTGAAAGTGGGCCTTAATTAGTAGATAATTCTTAAACTTGTTGAGACTGAACTTAATTAGCACTTGGTACGTGATTTCAAGTTCGTCAACAAAATCCTCCAAATGAATATGACATTTCAAACTGATAAGACATCTTTCAATTGCAAAACAAAATCCCTATAGAAGTCAAATTCCTTAAAATTAATCACCATCACCAGCCACACCAAATCAGCAAATCTACAATAAAAACCGATTGCAGATTAAAACAATTTAAGGGGGTCTACACTTCAGATATTAGTCCGACACATTCTCAGATAACATTTGACAATAAAAATATATTAAGCAATCAAAAGGCAACTCATAAAAATTTAATCGGCTTTCCCTTTTTTTTTTTTTGTCTTCCAATAAAATCATAAAATAAAATCCGCTGCATTAAATTATTTTTAGCTTATCTAGTTATCAATATAGAGAAACAAAAATCATTTTATGGAAACATATACCAAATATTAATGTTGGGATACAACCCCGACCACCGATATTCTCTTCTACATTAAAACAAAACCTCACCCAAAGCGTAAAGAGCAAATTAAATTTTATCACTCATTCTATTTGTCACTTATAATTTTTTCAGAATAAAAAAAGAATACATATTTGAATTTCAATCCGATTTAATTATGGGTTGAGGAAGAAAAAAAATAAACATTCCAAAATAATAAAAAAAAAACAATGGGCAGCATACGAATCGAATATGTTGTTAATTCGGAACGAACGAACTCGATTACCATAAAGTTGTATGAGAGCGAGAGGAGAATCGGATACCGATGGGGACATCATTCTCTGTGCGGTTTGGTTTATTTGCTTAGTTTTTCTTTTAAAGAGAAGAATCACACATACTAATGATTTCCCAAAAGACGTGTTAATTGAATGAATAGTATTTGCATTTTAGATTAATGTGTGAATAATTGAAACACAAATAATGAGTAGATAAGTTTAGTGTTAGTAGCAGTTCAGGGTAGGAAATGTTTGATGTTGGGATTGAGATCTGCTTAGGTTTTCTATGCAAAATAATTAACAAATTCGTGAAAGAGTTTGATGTTGGATAATTTCTTGTCTAGGTCGTTTCAATTTATTGAATTGTTTTACATTTGGATAAGTAAATCAGGGCACTTCATTATTCCATCAGCGACTGTTCAACGTTGATATGGCAGATAGCTCGGATAGTAAAGATACGAGTTCTTTGTACGTCGGAAATTGGATTGAAAACACATAGACTAGAAATTCTCAAACGCAGTGCTCAAGCTACTAAGATAAGAGCTTTTCCGATATATGGGTGAACATTTTGATGGTAGTGCTGTATGGTGAGCGTTCCACAACACAGACAAATAACAATTTTCCAGTAAAAACTTTGGGACAGCCTGGGTGTGCGTCGGATAAAATAAAAAGAAAGTTTGCAGCTAAGTCAAGCTCTACTGAAATTAGGACTTGTCTCTGAATTAAGGAAGATGTTTGTTTCGAATATTTACGGACAACTCGAAGACCACGCCACGCTATACAAAGACTAAGAAATATTTTGGATGGTAGGAAGTAGAGTATATCATTCGGAATCGGAAATAGATAAGCTACAGGTACGCTATAGACCCTTTTCAATCCACGTTATACTATTCCTAGAATACAAGGATTGGGTGCGGTTGGAGGACTAACTTTATTGAGAAATTAGACCGTATTTCTCAGGAAATAGGTAGCAACTGTTAAAATGCCGGGATCTACCTCTAACTACGTTAGATTCAACTTACCAAGAGAACGACCGCCAATCGCATGCCTCTCAAGTAGGTTTGGGAAGTTATGAGTGAACTATAGTTCAAGGACTACTGAGCTAAGTAATACAGTTAATCAAGTTTAGTTGTTCACTTCAACCATCATTCGTATTTGTAACGCAATACACAAACATAAATGTGAATTATACGAAAACAGTTCAGTTCAACACTAAAATGAACTGAATCTAGTGAAAATTGAACTGAGTGGATAAGCATAACACTTTTACGTTTTATTTAACTTAACTAAATCGAGGGAACGAAGAATAACAAAGCACTTAAGTGATGAACGTAATGAACTAAAAGAACGAACAAGTTCAGCACAGGAAATTAATTTGAAATAAAGAGTTTCCTGAACTGAGCTTATAATCATAGGCCTAAAGACACTCATTAAAATTTATTTGGAACAAACGAATGCTCCGTAACGTCAATGAGAAAAGATAATGCGGAATTCTCGTTATTTTCAAATAGGGAAGACTGTTAGAGTCATACCGAGGTGCCAAAAGGACACATCTCCATTACTACTAGACTATATCCGCTTCATTTGCGATAGCTTATCCACTTTTTGAAAAACTAAACCTGCATTCTGTTCAAAAAAAAGAAGCTTTTCCACACACAGACAACTTCAATCTCATACCTAAGTAAGTAAACACAAACACATTGTTTTCTCGTTTAACCAAAAGAACATTCAATTTAATGCAAACTGTCACCCTGTGTGTAGAATGCAGCATTCTGGCTTACGTTAGAAAAAAAACAAAAACTCAGCCCAACCAACCAGCCGACAAAGCGACGAACAAAATAAACATTAAAATCCAAAAACAAAGAAGAAAACAGCAAAAAAAAAAATATGAAGAAAAATAGAAAAATCCCTCAGTTGAAACCTCGGTGACAGTTTGCCATGTCGACATGCCATAAAAGCGTTGCATAAGTCGTAAAATAATGGATAGCCGCCATAGCCATTGCTATTTGCTAGACTGTGCTGCTGCTGCTGCATGTGGTACAACAATGCATTCGATTAATTTGTGCAATTGTCAGAGACCAAAGTAAACATGAATAGAGGCACAGACAGAGGCAGAGAGAGTGGTATACACAGTTATGTTGTATCTAACGTGTGTTTCTGTTTATATCAACGTTACGTACAATCAAATACGCACGCCAGACGTCCACTGCGTCCGTCGCGTCTGTTTGCTGCTCATTGGGGCGAGTGACTCCAACGGATCGATAATTTGTCAAAGTGCCCTCGAATCAAGCCAATCACCATAATAATAGTAGCGCAACGGTGTCTGCATACATTTCGACAACGGTGCGGCGCGGCGGCTTGACATATCCTGGGGGATTGGTTTTTGCCTCAATTTTGTAGATTGTATATGCATGCATACGAGTACTTCAAATCAGAATGGACGTTTGAACGAGTCGAAATAAGAGTAAAAAACAAAAGCAATGCACACACATTCAATTAATGCGGTTGCTACTTGCTAGTCTCTCCATATGTTCGTCACAGAGCCCATTCGAGACAAAAACTTTGAAAGTGCAGTCCAAATGCAAATGATTTTTTTTTTAACAAAATGCGAAACACTGTCATCTCCCGCATGTGAATGCACTCGTTTCTTCCCCACAATTTCACGTCAGTCTGTTCCAATGTTTTGTTTTGTTTTGCGATACATGTTGGATTGTTGGCATTAGAAAATACGTATGCTGAACATGTCATACTTAGTCGCTGATCTCGGCTCTGGCTTTGGCAAACAACAACTGTAATTTCATTTCGTTAGATTGATCCGGCGGCAATTGATGTAGGCATTTTGTGTTTTCAATCGCTGTTTTCCATGAGTTTTACTAGAAAAGCTGCCGAAACAAACTTCTTCTCGAACGTGCAGCAGTGAGAATTTTGCTGTTTCAAGGACCATACGGACCATACATTTGAGGAAAAAACAGAATCAAGAAGTCGTTCAACTTTTCTTCGATTTTACACGTTCAGTAAATGATTTCATTGTGCAGGTTTTTTTTAAGTTTTATTTTTAGCTGCAGCAGTACTTGACACGTATGATGAGATGATCAGAAATCCCAAGTTCCGGTCTTGCTGCCCATTCGTAAACTCAAACGCAGTTAATTGAGTTACTAATGCCTACACACGAGTATGCCTGCTCGACATGTACTTGTATAGAATTCAGTTCATAGTCCAATGGTCTAGTTTGGATGGGTACAGTCAAGTATATACGTCTACAGCGTATTATGCTCTTTTCCATCCAAATCACTGCGACGACAGACGGTTCCTTTGGGGTGTGTGCACACTTAACAGCATTAAAATGACTTCGGATTTATCTCGACCGGTTTTTATACAAACTAGAAGCATAGCTTAGAAAAAATATATCGGAGTTTTTTATGACCAATTAGTTGGAACAAAATAGATAATAAAGTAGTGTTTGTAGATTGGTCATGATAATTATATGTGCAACCAGCTAATTAAGTAGAAAACTAGTATAAGCATATCTTTTAAAAGAGAGTATGGTAATGGGTATAAAATAAAATGAATGGTTAAAAGCCACCGATTTTATTACGAGTTGATGGAGCAGAACTAGAGAACTTGATACAAGTAAATAATTTTTGTTTGTATCTGAGAAAGATTTTGATCGTTTCTGATGCCTCGAGGATTGAAAAGTGAATGTATTGATTTGACTCCACAACCACATTGTTGCTTAGCTATGACAAGACTTTTATAGCCTTTTCCCTTTTTGAAATGCTCTTCTTTTTTTTAAAAGCCCCTTCTTCGAAAGACGTTTCTTCGACTGCCCCCCTTTCACACCTTTTCATTCACTTATACATCTTTAATTTACTACCCTTTCTTCTAAAAAATCCAGCTTGTTCTTCTATCTCTTTTCTTTACATACAAAGGGTGGGGTAACAGAGCGGGAAGCTATGGCGCTTAGCTCATTTCTCACAACCATGTCTTATGAAGCAATGGAGAGTATCTACAATTTTATGCTGAGTTCGAATAGCTAATCGAGAAAGAGCTTTTCATGGCAATGAATTTAATACCGGGGGGACTTGACAATTCCTCGCGAAAGGCGATATCCGTTGAAAAGCATTTTTGATGATTGGATTACGATTTACGAACTTCCCGCGTAACAGGCAGACATGCTAACCATTAGGCAACGGGCAACACTCTATTCATCTTAACCTCTTCTTTACCCCTTCTTTTAATACCTCATCATCTACAGACTCTTTTTCAATACTCCTTTTTGTATTTTCTCCTATCTCGTTATCTAGAACATCCTCTTCTACTACAAGTACTCTTTCCAGCACTTCTTCTTCTACCACCTCTTCTCCCACTAGATCTTCTTTCTTGACAGTCGTTTTCTTAACAGTCGCTTCAATCTAAGCTAACCTGTTCATTTACTAAATTGTTTTCTAGTAGCCCTTTTTTGTCACCTTTTCTTCTACTACTTTTTCTGCAATAAACTCTTTTTCTATTACAACTTCATAGACTGCATTATTTTCAATTGCTTCTCCTTTTCATGTATCTTTTGCTAACTTTTCTGTTCTCTGCTTATACTTCCACTCCTTCATTTACTTCCTGATTTCTTACTACTTCTTATACTTACTCTTCAGTAATTATCTTTTCTTATCTGGTTTTATCTTATGATATTAACTCCTCTTTTATTGTCTCTCCCATTTATTCTACTACTATTCTTCTTCTACTCTCTTTTATTCTACTTTTCTTCTACTAAAACTTCCTTTATTTACTTTACTCTACTTATTTTCATTTTGAATTCACCTTCTACTATATACCTTCCCTTCTGCCTCTTCGTCATCTACCTGTTCATTTACTACTCCAACTTATGAGGTAAATT
The DNA here is from genome assembly GCA_949752695.1 of Melanostoma scalare. NCBI lineage: Eukaryota > Metazoa > Arthropoda > Insecta > Diptera > Syrphidae > Melanostoma > Melanostoma scalare. Next base: position 21,635,784 of record OX456984.1, on the reverse strand, counting down.
ACAGCATCAGTGATCAGTCTGCAGTTCGTTTATCGATTTCAACTCGTTCTAATACTAATGAAAGAATGTCGAATTGTGGTGATAAGTGCTCAAACGTGAGAAGTAATGTCAAACTCACATAATTCAGTCACGTACTACTCGATCACTTGTGGAATAATTCGGCCCTCTAGATTAACCCTAGCTCTTCTCTTACTTTTTTACAGACTTCTTCTTTCAATTTATCTTCTTCTGCCAACTTTTTTCTTTTACCTCTTCTTCTACCACCTCTGCCTTTACAACCTTTTCTTAAAACTTTTCTTATAAATTCTTACTCTACAAAATTTTCTGCTCATTCTTCGTCTACCTTATTTTCTTGTGGCTCTAACACCTATTTTTCTTCTACGCTCCTTTGTCTACCTCATTTACTGATTCTTCTTTTTCTTTCCCTTTTTCTCTGCCTATTTATGTATTTTGTCCTTCTTTTTGTAATTCTTCTTAGTCTACTTTTTCTGTTTTGTTCTTCTTTTCTTCTTTTACTCTCAGAAGTTAAAGAAATTATGAACCTAAGTGAACACCTTTACAGAAAACAGCAGTATCTTTTGCCATACCAACGAGAAATTGCCAAGAGAATTCACAAAGCACAGTTTTCCAAGTACTTACATTTCAAAATTAAATTCTCATTGTGACGGAAGATACAAAGCAATGTGAAGAATCGGATTCAGTATACAAACACAAGAAATAGCTGCATGTGGACATTTTCAACATACGAAGATATGCGCCCTTTTCATTGCCCTCAAAGCAAACATAACAGCATGACCGAATTGGTATTTCTTATGCTTGAATTGTTGGGAATTCCAATATTACAAAAGTAATAGGAAGGAAATGATCACAATAAAACAATTAAAAAGGCCAGACCCTCCTTATCGTCGTATCCGAGTTCCAATCTATTTAATTCACAACCGGGGTGGGACCATTTCTTTGTGTTTTAATTTGAGTTCATTAAAAATTGACTAGAACCAATCAAAATTTAATCTATAAGTCAATAAAACTTTATCACCAACTTCATTCATGAATTATATTTTCTAATTAGTATGTTCTCATAAAAACCAATAAAAAATACATATTCTAGTTGCCCTGAAGGTTGCCTAATCAACTGCGATAACCAAGCAACGCTCTCGGTCGTAAAACAGCATGGTGATATACATTTTTTTCGGTAGAAATGAAGAATTTATAAAATCAAACGTGTTTGAAGACAGGGACTATCTTGAGGTCACTCTTTGATAGTTAGGGGCTCAATTAAAGACCCAAATCAAGGAGCTGTCACGTTACGTTCTGTTGTTTTTCTGACAGCTGGAAAATGCCGTCAGTAACAAAAGCAGCATGTTCCGTAAATCAAATCAAATAGTGTCTATCAGCAGACTCAATTCAATTCTCATCAATGTGGGTTTTCCACAGATTATACCTTTGAAAATATTCCTACACCTAATATCTTCGAAATCATTTTAGATCAAATAGAGAGTGAGACAAGGCCTCATCATTATAAAACACTGCCATAGCACTAAATGTAAATTTATATCACCACCCTGGTTGAATTATTTAACTACCCTCTGCAAGAACCATCTCGCATTTAATAGCCTACCCCCTGTCAATTGAATAAATTGATATCTCCATTAACCTTTCCTTGAGAAAAGTTTTTAATGCTAATACCTGCCTTCCGTTACGACAATGTTCGTTCATTCAATCCACCCTGCGCCTTCGCTTTCGCCTTGGCACAAAAGAGAAGACCTGCTTTATCTTTGATTTATTTCAACCAACCAACCTTTTTATGTCCGCAAAAATTTATCAGGCTTGTGTGCGTCTTTGCAATTTTAATGAGCAAATTGTTAAATTTAATGAAATTTATACAGCCGCTTCATGATAAAATACACAAAAATCCGGCATCACATAGGTATTTCCATCATAAAAAAACGGGGCCATCAAAATGTCGTCACTCGTTATTTTAGGGTTATTTAATGACCAAGGCCCACAAACATCAAAGACAAAAAAAAAACCTTTATTTTTATTTTGCAATTTTCGGAAGCAAATTTGAAAAATTAAACGACCCCATAAGAGTCAGTGTTGAAAATTTAAGAGTCTTGCTCCGGCAAGGTATTAAATTACGAGCAACCTTTCCATCTTTTTTAAATTAGTCATTCTATTACAAACAACCAACCCTTTTGGCATAAAAGAAAAGTTCTTCTCAGTAGATAGGTTCAAAAAAGAAACAATAATAATAGAAGTAGCAACCCTTCCCGTAAGGGTTGTTCTTTAATTCACTATCCTTAGCCTATCTAGTCCCAGCCAAAGTGATGCCACGCCATTGCCTTTGGCTTTTTAAAGGGTGCTCAAAGCAACGTATTTTCCTTCACTTTTATTGCATACCTACCTACTATCAGTTTTTTTTTAAGCATTTTGTTTGTGCGGTTCCGTGGGTGAAGCAAGTCTAGAAAGAACGAAAATACGCGTTAGTGCGTGCTAAAAACATCGTAAACAGACATAGCCAGAGGCAGCATTTTCATTGTAGCACGGTATGAGAATGGAAATTGATGATGCCCATCCGTCCTGTCGTCCCTCGTTTTATGGTGAACTTCGTCGTTGAGCTTCATCTGAGCTCTTATAGATGAGGAAAATAGTTCTTTTCCTTTCTTTTTTGATTAAAGACTTTTTTTATGTTTCTAACAGAAGAGGCATAATTCTGTGCTTCGTCAGACCGACAAGCATAGCAATAGCAACCGACACACGAGACAAAGAAAAGAAGGTAGAAGGTATGTTTCTGTGATGGGGTGCATTGCCATGGCAGTCATTATAATACCAGTACGGTTCGGTAAGCCTGTGTAACGATGCAGAAATAATAATTTCAGTCGGAGCTCTTTCGGTGTAATAAGCACACCATATGTCCGGCTAATGTCCCTTTTTGGTTAGTTTACTCCTCGTTTTATTTTCCCTGGGAAGCATCATAAATACTAAACATGTTTTACTGTTCGGATAGGTAAAGGGTGTTTTCGGATTTATTTGTCTGTCGTTTGACTATGAAGGGGAATATGAAAAATGAGGTCGTGTGGACAGACATATGCTACAAAGCATGGCCATAGAGAGTGTAAGTTACAAGGCAGAAACGGTCCCTTTCTTTCGCGAAAAATATTTTAGCTGCATTCTCTTTTCTTTCTTTTTTTCTCCAGAACATGGGAAAATTGGCTCCCCCACTCTGTCAAAAACTTCGAAAAATCATATCTCTCTTATTTGACTTTCGTTTAAGATATCGGAAAACTTGTCTTTATGTTTTACAAACTTTTTCTTGACAAAATAGTTCAGGAAAAAGGTTTGTCAATTTTCCGAATAACTTTTCAGTAACAAACATCTTTAAAGACGAAGAAAAAATTGTTTCTGTGTTTAGTGGGCATTTCTTTTACAACATGTATTTAAAAAAGAAGTCGGTAAAAGTTTCGGGTGTTGTCGGCAGCAATTTGGAAAAAGATATCTGAATCGTCCGAGAAGGCATCTAAGCCACGGATATCCGGAATAGCCTATTCGATAGGTTCTTGAACGTGCCCAATAACAATTATATCCGAAGGTGAAAAGAAAAATGTTTCTCTACTTTCTGAACTCTTCGTTTCGGATATTTGTAAAAAATGTGTTTCTGTTTCCGGATTCTTCCTTAACAAGTCGGAAAACTGATTCATTGTTTTCGGAACTATCTACTGACAAAGAAAGGTTTAGAAAACCAGTTTTTAGCCCTTTCCATAAGGGGCCGTCCATAAAATACGTCACACTAATATTAGGTTTTTTCGAACCCCCCCTCCCCCAGTGTCACGCTGTGTCACACTTTTTGTGACCCCCCTATGATTATTACATCACAAAAGCGTAGACCCCCCCTACCTTGCGCATGATAAATTTTAATCGATAATGCAGTTGTTAGTTTAAATTTCTTTTTTTTTTTAATAAATTAACAAATATATTTTGCGGATTCTAATGCCGCTAGAGCCAAGTCAAAACGCTAGAGCCGCGCCAAAGAGCTAGCGCTCATGTTTAAAATAAACATTAGTAAATATGTTGAGTTGCAATTTATTGTATTAAAAATATGTGCATTTAAATGTCTGTATATTTACTTATACGAAATTAATGACTTTTATCATGACAATGATTTAAAAAAAAATAGTCGAGAGAAATACTGCAGTAACATTTTTTGATGAACGGCGAACGTTACGTTGCCGTAGACCCCCCCTCCCCCCTTGTCACATCTTGTCACACTCAACGAGACCCCTCCCTCCCCCCTGTATGCGAACGTATTTTATGGACGGCCCCTAAGCATGCCGGGAGCAAGCATGCACATTATGCGTTGAAATTATTTGTGTAGATATGTACATATAATTACTTGATTTTGATTAAGAAACTTAAATTCTTTATGCAAATTTTTTTTTCTAGCCAGGCACATCTTGAAGCCGGCTATAAGTTATATTAAGATACAATGTATATACGCTGTTTTTAAGTCTCAATAAAGAAAATTGTAATTGAAATTGTTTAGCCCTTTCCTAAACAACTTCTCATCAACGGACATATTCAAAGGAAACTCTCTCTCTCTCTCTCTCTGTCTCTCTCTCTCTGTCTATCTCTCTCTTTGTTTTCGCATTTTCGGTGTTGTCAAATGTGTTCATTATTTCATCAAAAAGTTCCATATCCTTCCGAAACACCCTATATGTCGTTCAGTTATATGTATATCGTCAAGTCCCTCACGGAGTTTACCAATTATATTGCCCTTTGGGAAAAACAAAAGCTAAAAAAAAACCCGACGGTAGCTGGTTATACGAACGTCCCCCTTGCAACCATTGTTTCCAATTTGTGCCTCGTGTCCATTGTTCGAGGGAGAGAAAAACCAGTATGACTTGCTTCGTGTACACTTTTTGTATTTCAATTCACGTTCTGTACATTACTTTAGTACGAACAACTATGTACGACGATGACACTTTCATGGAATGGTTTTATTTTCGGGGGTAATTTAGTTTCCTTTTTATTTCTGTTGTTTGAACCTTGTGTTTCCCCCTGAATATACATATTTTCAAAACACACACTCACTCACCAAACCTAAAGAAGAGACGATATTATATGTCTTGTGTGTCAGTGCAGCTGTTTGATGTCACCCCGCTTCTATGGTGAAATTCAACGGTGGTGTTGGATTAGAAACTAATATTGGGACGGTCCTCAAACACAATAGATAGGATAGACCTTTTGTGGTTATATTTTATGACCGCAAAATTTTAACGACCTAAGCCGCACCACCAACATAGGCGACAACAATAGCAACAACAACACCATGTAGCAAACATAAAACACGTAAACGATAAGCACTTAATTTATGAGCCGTCGCCGTCGCCCGTTGTATCCCCATGTGATGTGTGCTGGTGCCTGGCTCTATGCATGTGGGTGTTTCATTTCAGGGCATAAATAAGTGTATTTTGGGTGTTAGACACGGAGGAGGTGGATTATTTAATTTTGTGATTTTTCTCTCACAGACATTGTGTATGCGCCACTGGGATCAGAGAGTGTTGTGTTTTGAATCTCATTTCCAAACATAAGCGGTTATTATTTTTCGATTTATATGCAAAGAGGGACTAATAAAAAATTAAGTCAATTTGTGTTAACAAACTAAGAATGATTAAATATTTAAGTTTGGAAAAGCTACTTTCTGTTGAACCCAGAGGAATCAGATGGATGCGGTGTCACACATCCTAAGTTACAAAGGTAGTAAACCTAACAGAATAGGTTACAATAGGAATCCTTTATGTAATTTGCCTTGAGAGAATGGATATGTATTTAGAAAAATTTTGTAGTGAGGTTTTACATACATAAAAATAAATGATTCAATTTCTGATTTGAGACAAGCCAGTTTAGTAAGATTAATGGCTTTGATCATATGACACAATATTTGCATAAAATTCTGCGACTGCAACATATGTATGTAGGTAGCTAATGTCATCTTGAGTTAACATTTCGAAGCATGGGTTGCTCGACCTAATTTATCTTATGTCTAAGCGATTTAGCCAAGAGATGCAAGAAATTTGATCGATCGAGAACCAAAAAAACATCTTGGTAACTACCCGCTGATTTCCGCACTGGTGTTGTATCCGTGTTCATAGCGAGCGGAACCTAGATAGACGCAATCCTGATGGACTTCCTCGAAGTTATGACTGTTTGTTCTGATGGTTTGTTTGACTCATCGATGTTCTATGTCTTTTTTTGATGACATAATATACCTTGCTTTGTCTTCACTAACCTTTGAACCAATTTTTGCAGCTTCTGTTTCCCCGCAAAAAAACTACCAATGACATCAGTTTTCTTCTTCCCATTACACCAATATCGTATACATAGCCGAGTATTTTACAGATTTTTGACGGATTATGCCCTCTAGTACTTACGTTTAAGTTATGCACAACCTTTTGAAGTTTGAGGGCAAAAAATCACATGACAGTGCGTCCGTCGTCTTGACTAAAGCTTTTTCGACATCTAACGCCATTTTGCATTCTTTACCAGTGTTGAAGCAGCGCATTGCAAATGACTATAGTCGTTATCGTAGCTGTCATTTACGACTGCTTCTGGTGGTCGTTTTCTTATCGGTCCGTTATTTTCATGAATCCATTCCATTCCATACCGTTCGTTTTATGGCGTGGCTATCTTTGTTTTGGGTTTTCGTTGCATTGCCTCAAATAGGCGTTGCCTAAGTTCTTCATCCTGAAAAGTCGGTTAATTTTCAGTGTTCTTTCATGGTAGTAAGATCATTCTATACAAAGCTCGGTCACCCAGTCTAACCAAGTAATTTGCATACTTGTAGAATTTTTTTTACTATTTTCTAGAGCTCCCCACCAGTGGTAAGGTTCTAAGGATATGTTTGGATGAAGAGTCCTGATTATAATGCATTTACCTACTTTGTTCTATATATTTTCCTTTTAGTTCAGTAGCAAAAAGTTGTTAATGCAGACAGAAGTTCAAAATACCCCAATTTTTATTAAAATTTGAGCCTGCTTATAATGCCTCAACGAATGAATGTGATGTTGAAGAGCCGCTGCCTAGTTAAAAAAAAAAAAAAAATAGGGTGGCGCAACAGAGCGAGGAGGCCCTGGGCTTAGCGCATTTCTCACAACCATGCCTTGTGAGGGAATGGAGGGGACCTACAATTTTCTGCCGGTTCCGAACGATGTGGTACTTGTGGCGTGATGGTTAGCATGTCCACCTGCTAACCCAGAGGTTCGAGGTTCGAATCCCAGCAAAGGCAAAAATGTTTTTCCACGGGTATCGCTTTTCGCGAGGAATTGGCAAGTCCTCCGATAGTAAATTCATTGCCATGAAAAGCGCTTTCTCAATTAGCCGTTCGGAACCGCTGCCCAGTTACACAACTAAATTTAACTATACTGCTGTGATGTAACTCTAGTGGACACCTGTCATGTCACCAAAACCTTAGCAAGGGTCAATTCTTGGTAGAGGCATCAATTCAAGATGATTTGTGAAGTGTCGTAAAAATGCAATCAATATTTTTAGGAGACACTTTTTTATAAGTGACTAATTAACATTCAAAGAATAGAGAAAAAGAATAAAAAAAGATAAAAAGTTATCAATTTAAAAAAACCAACAGTTAATGAAGTGGGGAGTCTCAAAAAATTGACATGTGACCATGGGATTCAAGCCCTTACTTCTAGCAATCGAAAACAAAAAAAAATTATCAATCTAGACTACTAGACTATCTATCTAATGTAGCTATGGTCGAACTACGGAAAACTTTAAACAAAATTTTTTTCCAAAATGGCGCCTCCCTAAAAAACAACAACAATTTTTTACCACTTTTTCGGATTATTTCGAGTTTATCAAAAATAGAGCGAAGTTCCAATAAAGAAGACTCTCCAAAAATTTCAGGTAAATCGGGCCAGTAGAACTCGAGTAATCATGGCCATAGTTTTGAAAAAGACAGTTTCGAGAAAAACGCGTTTAATTTTTTTATAAAGTCGAACCAGTTTGCATGTCCATCTACGAAAAAATCGTATTGCAGACATAACATTTATAGTTAAACTTTGAAACTTTGAATACCTAAGTCCAGAATATGTACCACCTTAATTTAAAAAAATATTATCAGTAAAAACGCAGATGCAACATAGAAGCTATATACCTACCTACCTAAACATATCAAAAAGTTGAACAATTTGAATCTTCATAGACACAAAATTATTCAACAATGAGAATAACTTTTCAACACTAAAAATCATTTACCAAATGGCATTCTACTAAAAATGAACTAGGTATCTATCTCCCCCATCTTGGATCAATGCCATGTTTTCTTTTTTCTCAATAAAATAAATTCAAGAAAACAAAAAAAAAAAAAAAGACCAACACATTATCTAGTTTGACAAAGGTCATTGTAATTTAAATTGTTTGCTTAAATCAAAGCCAATAAACACATACCGATTAATCATGTGAAAATCCCACGATCGTGTTAAACAAAATGTGTCACCTGTCCAACCAATAGCACTACACCACTCATATAGGATAAAACCAAAAAAAAAAAAGTTGAATTACGTTAAACAAAACCCGCGCATTGCGCATAGCAATTTAAAATAAACAAGACCTCATTAAGATTTCCAACAACACGTGTTATAGTTTCAAAATGTCAACTAATTGCTTCATTCTAAATAAATAACTTAACCTCAAGCGTTGGAAAAAAGAAACTTAATGCGAAAAACTATGAGAGTGTAGAAAAATCGATTAGACCTGATGTTGGAGCCGCTTACCTATCCTCTCATACGTTCACACAATGAACGTCACAAAAAAAAGACTCAACCTTAATGACACTCGGCAACAAAAGGGAAAAAATAATGAGAAAGAGAGAGAGAGGGAGAGAGAGGGGGCCGGAGTGGTGTTGTTTCGGCTTCGCTTCGTAGAAGTTTTCTGGTTCAACCTCTCAGAAACACCTTTTCCTACCGATTTTTGAACTAACCGCCCACGGGATGAACAATAGGAAACTGATTCCCGTTTGGCATATTATTCGTTCACAAGTTGTCGCAACAGACAAAGTGACAGAATGACAGAATGACGATAAACTTTGTTTGGGGCACGGTACGTCAACTCGCCGTCATTATGTGGGTGTTGACACAGAGGTTTTTGTTCGCTTGTTTGTATTGCTTTTGTTTGTTTCTTTTGAATTTGTTTTCATTTTCCATTATCTTTTTTAAAAAAAGGCAGCAAAAAAAAAAAAACACGCCAACGCTATACGACTATATAATATGGACAGACGGCCGTGTGTAGTATACCACACACAGTGGCCGCAATGTGCACAATTTAATTCGCATGAGAACGCTGATTGTATGTGATAATCGCGCACTCCAGAGATAGCTAGTGATAGAAGGGAGGAGACGAGCGAGTGGGCTCGTCGTCGTGACGGTTATTTTGTTGTCATGTGGCGACGCAAACGCGACTTTCAACAACAATTTCTATTTCCGGTCATTAAAAGCCAATCTCTGAGGTCAGCTACTCGATTCGTATGGAGTGCACTTTAGACTGCGGTTACACTATACATACTCTCATCGCAATGATAAATGGAAGGACGAACGACGCGACGCGACGGATGGGGCACAGTGCCACCTCTCAATGACTGATGATTTTGAGATTGAGAATCCAAAGATGTAGCTGCAGCTTGCAAAGCCAGTCAGAGTCAGCGGGAGAACAATTGAGAATTTTACACCACGACACGACAGCATAAAAAGGGAAAAAAAGAAATCACAAGGGAAAAGCTACGTTAGGATGATGACTGCCACAGCTAGAAGTTCCATGTTCCATTGAAACCCATGGGAAATTAGGTAATTACCTTGGAAGGAAGAGAAACAAGACGAATGGGTGGCGGATGATCGTCTCATTTGATATCGCGTGATTTGCCAATAAGTATTATAAGTATCTATCTTTATAAATTGGGTTCTTTTGAAACAGCGACTGTTTGAGACGAGGCGGTGCGGTGCGGCGACTTAGTATAGGTACCTATAACTTTTTGTTCTACTATACTTTGACCTTTGGTTTGTTAATTGACGCTGATTGCTGTTTCGTTTGGAAGTCTTTCTCTTTGGCATGAGCCAGATGAAAGATTTTGAGAGGTATTGGGTAATTATTTCAATTCTATTGTTCGTGTCCAACGGTTCGTGTCTTACAGTCTTTTTGTGTGGCAAGGTACTTCTTTATTTTCTCTCTCCCAGAAGACTAATTTCGAAAGCTGAAAAAATGTTCGTGACAAACTGAAAGTAGGTAGGTAGTAGGTATACTGTATACGTTGTATTCATTTAAGGGGATGTCTAATAGCTGTGGGCCACTGGGTGGTCTGTTTGATATTAATAAGCCTAAAATTGAAAGACTTTTGGCTCATTCTCAGTTAAAAGAGTCCGTGTTAGTACCCTCGTTACTATGAAAAGATAATAAATAGCTTTAACAAATGAAAGATAAACTACACCATTTTCTAGTGGGGTGTTGGGTTGTATATACTTATGTACTATGTACATATGTATAAAGAAGCAAGCATCACAAAAAACGGAACCTCATATATAGGACGAAATTCCACATCAAGATTTCGATTTCATATTAAGATACGAACCTAAGAATATAGGGCCATATGCAAATAATGCCAGGAGCCCAAGGACCACGGGTACCTCAATTTATAAGAACACTGCGAAAAACAATGCCATGTGCAAAAGAACATAGTGTCACAAGCACAAAACACAGTGCCACGTTCATAAGAAAATAGTGTCACTAGCATAATGCTATGTCCGCACCTGAGAGTTAAACTTTTTTAACTCAAAACAATCCCAAACCAACATGATAACCAAGTGGTTTGCCATACAAAATGAAACCTTTTTAGTCACTGGGTTTCGTGATAATCTACTCGAAACCAAGTGCGCTGAATCCTAAATAGTGCATTTCCAATATTCCAGTGAATTTGACGTTTAAGAGAGTGGAAGTGAGCGGAGAGAGAATTAATTCTCTCATACGTCGTTGACGTTCTGCTCACACTTTATGTCTGTCTCTTTTTAACTTAAGACAAAGAGTTAAACTCAAAACTTTTTTCATATCCTGACAGCTGACACTACTTGGTTAACTCCAACAATCCTGGAATGAAACCCAGTTTAACTTCAGGTGCGGACATAGCATAAGAGGCTTTAACTATTGAGACACTATGTTTTCTTGGTCCTAGTGTTCGACCCACTGGTGACTTGTTGGCGTATCTCACCAAAAAGCGGAACCAATCTATACATTGAATTTTAGAACGTAAGATTAAAGCTATTGAATAGCATTTGATAGAGTTTGACATCAAGCTCACGCCAAGAGCCTCTCTTTGGTTGGACTCGAAATTACTTTTCAGATTGTTGGATACAAGTTGTACTTAATGGTTTTAAGTCTGATATATAAATAATGGTGTGCCACAGGGCTCCGTAATGTCACCGCAACTCTTCCTTCTCTTCATAAATCATCTGTTGTCTGAAACCTCTAATCCACTAAATTGTTTTGCTGAATACTCAACTCTCAGTTTCGCATATTTGTTTCCAACTTCACGTCTCTGCTTTTCCGATGTGAAACTGGAACGGTTGCGTATGATCAAAACAAATTATTGAATTCTGATCTCGGCTGCAGGGTAACATGAATAAATATCAATCTTCTGTCGTTAAAGCTTTACCATCCCCCACTTCTTTATCCATGAATGGTACCTGCATCCAAGAAACCGAAAAACTGTCGAGCTTCGTTGGAAAGACCACATACTTGAGGTCGCAAAAAATGCAACAACGGTGCACGATGCAAGAAATTTTTCACCCACTTTGAGCTGGCTAAAACTTATAAAGCCTATTCATACATACGTCCCAATTTCCATATAATGCCCATCTTTGGGCATTTGCTCCTCAAATATCATTGCGCGTGATTGGCAGGACTCAAAATAGACCATACAAATTCATAGGAGACAGTTCAATTGTAGGTTCAATTGATTCCTGGAACAACGTAGTAACGTTTCATGTCTTCCTCTTCTAAATCGCTAATTTAACAAACAGTCCTGTTAGCCTCAACCTTCGCCTCGCAAAGAATGCCGATCAGTTCTCCTTTCAGTTCAATTTCGGAAGTACAATTAAGTACGGAGATTCATATTTTAGTCGCTCAACCTGGATGTGAAATGCTTTACACAACTCAATTTTCAATCAAAAAGGGCATAAGAACAGAGGGCCAGAAACATTAGAGTTTAGTGCCATGAGCATAATGCCATTTGGTCATTGTCCAACGACTGTCATAACAGGTGTTTCGGCTTCCGAAACGACAATCCGAGTCACAGAAATCAAAAGATGAGGACTTATCTGATTATATGAATGTTCACAAGCTCAATCATCGCCTCACTCAAATGTGTTGAAGATATTGAGTGTCACCAGGAAATACAAAATTTTAAGCATTGAAACTCGAACATCCTATGTTACAGTAAGATATTTTTTCTCTGCGTCTTACTTGCTAGTGCTGTGTATGATTTCAGCCTTCCGCGACAACATGACACAGCGACATTTCGATGTCGCTAGCATTTTCGATATTTTTTTGACTGCGAAAAATATGTAGGTACATACGTTCCCATGTTTCGAATTGACAAGGCGGCCAGTGGCTAAAATATCTGCCTGTGGCGTTGGAGTTCGATTTCGGAATGATTCAAACTAGGTCCCTTCTATTCCTTGCAAGGCATGGCTGAAGCCACGAAACTCCCCACCCACTTCATTTACTTTTTGAGGATGAAATCGAGTTCTTCTTAAAAGTGTGCGTTTTAAAGGACCGTATGGGGAGAGTTTTCAAAACTAAGTCTTGCTGAATCTGGCCTTCGGTCTAAGCGTCCATTGCCCTATGATATTTGTGAACATTTTTTTTTTACAACTCACAATAATATTTAAAAATGGGACATCATTTTAGTGAACTGAAAACGAACCTACCAAAATAGGTATGTGCTTTATAAGTTTGTAAAATGCTGTTATATAAAACTGACTTTAACAGGCAAGCTCTTTTTTCAAATGTTGCTCACATCGATTGGAAAAACGACTCATATTCACCAGTGTTGCCTTTTTATTAGAGAGTTTTCTAGTTAAATATCTTGGTAGGTACCTACCTACTGTTGAGCTGATAAAGCTTATTGCACAGAACATTCGAGTCGATCAGACGATCAACATTACAAAAAAAAAAAAAGATATGGGTAGGTACCTATATACCTATTTCCAACGTAAAAACAAAACAACTTACAGGATATCCGGTGGTTTACGTAAAATGGCTGTTATATTTACCTGAAAAGAAAAACAGAAAACACATTAGCGGAATGAATGGAACCAAGGCTAATTGATTACAAAAGAACAGTCAACGTAAACCAAAACAAATTAGTTCCTACGTGTTTGCCAACCCCTCCCTCCCTCTACTTCCAGAATAATCAACACGAAAACATTAATTGAAATCCATACGAACAAACCAATGCGACGCACCAGCACGAGGGGTTAAATGTTATTTTCCAATTCAATCACCCAAACAGGCAATCCTTCATTAACCCTATCTTGGGGATCTTCTGTTTTCATTACCCTAATAGACAAAGTTCCGTCCATCAAAAAAAAAAAAAGAAGAAGGGAAAACATTCCTTCGGGAGCGTATCGGAATCCCGCTTTTTAAAATCCCGTTTTTTAAAATCCCGACAAAAAAAAGTTTATAATCCCGTCTTCTTAAATACCGTTTTGTTAAAATCCCGTTCGTGACAATCCTGTTTAATCAAAATCCCGTTTATCAAAAGCCCGTCTTTTAAAATCCCGTTTAATCCCGCTTAGCCCGTTTTATATTTCAATATTGTTCATTTAAACACTACATATCAGTTCTCAAATGTTGAAAGTTTTGTTGTCTGAACATTTTTTTTATTAATACCATTATACAGAGAAACTGGGACAGATCTTTTAATATTTTTGTCGTATAGCTAACAATATTCAACTGTATTCATTTTTTGTTATTTTTTGTTGTAATCTTTTTTGGAATTACATTTTTGTTATGTATTATGTTCTTTTATTTTGAAACAATAATAATGTTTGCAATAAAATTATCTAGACCAAATATTCTTCTTCTTTTTTATATTTAATCCCGCTTTTGTATTCAACACCAGGTGTTTTATTTTAAAAATCGCGCGATTTTTAAAATAAAACACCTGGTGTTGAATACAAAAGCGGGCTTATAAGAACGGGATTTTAATAAACGGGATTTTAATAAACGGGATTTTAAAAACGGGGTTTTAAAAAAGCGGGATAATACAAAACGGGCTTTAAAAAAACGGGATTTTAAATGCGGGAAAATAAAAAACAGGATTATAAAAAACGGGATATCGAACCCAACCCCATTCCTTCCTCGACTCGGTTTAATGAAATCCATATGACGCATCAGTTTCAACAATAACCATGTCTAATGACACTCCAAAAGGGTCAGTCGATTCTATTGTGTTGCTCAACCTATTATCCGTCAATACAATTACTTTTCCTTATTATTGATGAATATAAACTCACAATCAACGACATCGGACGGTGCATATAGAAGGTACATCTACATCGATTACAGTTGAACAGCACTAATTTGTCCATTTGTAATACCTTCTGCTGCTCAGGCCCTGCATCATCGGTTGAAAGCTATGTAATTCTTTGGCCAACGTTTCACTTAACGAAGTATGAAATTTTCCATTGTTGTGTGACAAAAAAAAAAAGAAAGAAGAAGAAGAAGAAGAGAACCGACACCGGATAGAGGAACGAAGGCATTTCAATCGAAAACTGCTATTTCTGGTTTCCTTTTATTTTGTTTCCTCCTTTGGGAAAAAGGACTTACCAAACCAAATGTCGAAGACAGGCACTTTCTTCTCCTTTATTATTCCATTTCAAATATTTTTTCTTCTCCTTGTGATACTTTTTTTTTTTTTTTTTGTGAAAACAAGGAAATTATTTTATTCTCTTTTCTTTCTGTGAAGATATAGGGTATCTTTACCAATTTTAAGGACTTCAATCTATACTAATATACAGAAGAATATCCTTCGTGTCCTCATTCAAATAGAGTAGCAGAAGGCCAAGCCAAGCAGAAACATCTGCTATGCAATTTATTCCTTTGTTGGTCGATAGCTGGTGATGATATGTAAGTGGGTAGGTATGTTTGTTCTTCTCGAAGAAGAAGTACCTTCTGCGTGAAGAAGATTGCTTTGCACAGATAAAGTATTCAAAATGTAAAAAAAAATTATTGTTTATATTATATTTTCGGGAAGCAGCTTCTTCTTCTTCTCCTTCTTTTTTCCTTTCTCTCAGATATCAGATTGTTTTGTTAGATTAAGTGAAACGAAACGAGTTCGAAGACCCGTGTTGACGTTATGCGAAGAAAAGGTATTCGTTCGTAGCGTAATGTTTTGGGTATTAAAGTAACGAGGCGTGAAGGGATTAAGACACATGGTTGATTCTTATGTTAATTCTAACTTGATACCCTACGTCTTGCATTTCTTTTATTTATGGTCTTAGTGTCTGCTTAAACTTGAAGAAAGGCTATATAGGATAAAAGAAAGGGGATTCAAGGGTGTGATGAGTTATTAGAGGTGATGATGGGATGGCGTCTTGAAAAGAATCATCGCATGGCTCATTGTTTGTGAACCAAAATGATTAATTATTGGCTCAGATGCTTGGGTTTTACAAAAGCTACGGATTTATGTTGTTTCGTCTGAAAATTTTAGGAGAAAGGTTAATTTTTCAAGCTTTCAGTTTTTTAGGGCATTTGTCAGACACTGTAAGATGCGCAAAGGAAGAATTTTCTAGGAGCTGATCACTCCTTATTCGATTCATGTAAAGGTTTTGATATAAAAAACAGAAATGAACCTATGCCAAATTTCGATCTCGATCTCGATCGTTACTCTCTTTCTGTTCCGAATTGTTTCGTTTTTTGAAGTTGGAACTTGTTAAACGTATAGGTGTTAACTTAACCGGACAGATGGAAGACAGTTAAGGTATTTTTTGTGTCAAAAAAAAAAAGATATAGTCGATAATAGCTGAATATTCTTAACATTTAAAGAGATAAGTCTTCAAGAAAAAATAAAATCATCACAAATACGCACAATGGAAAAAAAGCAGCCACCATAGAATTGGGGAGGCAGTGCAAATCTCTCAATTATACCTTGTGAGGAGTTCGGCTTCAGGGAAATCCATTCCAACCTACACCCACTCCTGAAAGTTTCAAACTGAATTTAGCAGCACTCCACTCCATAGCAAACGTTGGTCCACAAACAAATAATATTCAAAATTCCAAATACGCTGGTAGAAAACATTTTATGATTTTGCCATCCTAGATCATTGTCAGTCATCGACAAACGCTACTGGAGCAAGAGGGGTGGATGGAACAAAGTATGGATCGTGGCTGCATGCTATTTACATGTCTAACGAACCGCAGCCAAACAACAACTCAGCAGATAATCCGTGTCTCTTACTCGAGGTCGATGTCATCTTCTCCTGCCGCCTTTATACTAGAGCTCTTAATACCCGCATACCCGGGTACCCACCCGGAAATGTGTCCAGTTAGTTTTCTGGGATTCCTTGTAACTAAAGGAATGGGAACCACATTTGCTACATGGAATTCAATGTATCTGTGGTCTGAGAGTGACACGTCCGGCAACACTTTCCAGTTGGTAATCTCCTTGGCATATCTGTTAGATAGTGTCAAGTCAATTACGTCCTGTCGTATAGCCGTAACAAAAGTTGGCCTATTGCCAACATTGTTAATGTCTAAGTCAGAAGACAGAATGTAACTAAGAAGATGGTTGACCCTCATGTTGCATTTGACGCTGCCCGAAACTATGTTTTGAGCGTTAGCATCACAGCACATGATAAGCCCCAACTTCCGACTTTCACAAAACTCCACCAAATCCACAACCTGTTTTGATGGAGGGGGTAAAATGGAGTTCCAGGGAAAGTAAACTGACGCAACGACGAAAGTTTGCCACTCACCGTTCGTTTCGTAGTTCACCATAGCCGCAACCATGTCTTGACCACAGAAATGATCAAGTTTAGTTGCTGCAAAAGAGTTCGGTATGATGAGACAGGTCCGGGGTAAGTCAAACCGTTCGTCATATAGAGAATACGCCAACTTGGGTAATACCCGCACTACCCAGGTACCCGGGTAATTGCTATGATGGGTATTACCCGTGTAAAATTAAGAGCACTACTTTATACAGACCTAGGAGTGAGAATTAATATAGCGAAATCAGAGTCGGTATGCTTCAGAAGGCCTGACTCAAGGAATATTGACAGTTGAGAGTTCTGGAATGAAAAGTCGTAAACCTGTTTCTTGAGAAAGTCTTTTCTAGACGAAGGAACTACACCTCGTGTGTATTTCGCTTGAGGGTTCTGTTGATTTGACATGAATAAGATGTTCCTGTTTTCTGCTAGCTCTAAACGACGAACATGCTCGTCGAAATGCTCGGGTGGCGAATAATTTCGATTTTGTCAATTTCGTTGGATTCGATGTTCAACATGTAGCATGTAGGGCCATGCTTGTGAGCAAACCTCATTTTTGCTGTGAACGTCGTCGTGTGCATATCGCGGATTAAGTAAAATGGCAATGAGTGAATGAATGTTCGGCAAATGTGTTCGCCGTTTAGGGGAAAATGCAAACGAGCATGGTCGTCGTTTAGGGCTAGCTTTACCCAGAACACTGACGAGTCTCTATAAAAAATTCAAACAAAAAATACTTGGCCCATAGTTCACCTTGTGTGGGTTACTGCAAGTCATAAACAGCAACGAAGCTGTTATTGGATTTTCTCACTAATTTATTATGAACAAATGTGAAAATTATCAAACCGTGCACTTCCTTTCTCCATTGCCTTTCCAAAAATATGACATTTATGTTAATACATTGCATAGAAGGTAAGTAAAAAGGTTGCATGTGAAACCCTTTTACTTCTTCACGTATCAATAGCTTACCTACAACTTTCTTCGTAAAAAGATGAACAGATTTATAGATGCTCAGTAATTGTAAGAAATAAAACTTTTACCTACTTACTTAGGTGGGCATTACAGTTCAGGGTGAATCTGGGCCTGAACCAGCATCTTTCGACAAAGACTTCAATTTTGGGCAAGGTCTCTTTAGTTTTGCGGTTGAAGAGAGGTCTTCTTCCACTTGATTGTACCACCTAAGACGAGGTCTTCACCATCCGCGACTTTTCTGCAATGTGCTTTAGAAAACCCGTCGAGGAGAGTTGATATCCACCCGCTCTACATGTAGAGTATTAGAAGTCATTAAGGACTCTGCAATCTGCATGGCTTTATTCAAGAAATGAAAGCCAAAAGCCATCTGCAATTTGATACAAAACTTTCCAACCAAAGAACGAAAATCTTGCTATACACAAATCCAACTTAACTGTACCTTCTGCTTTCGGTAAAGCTTGAGGTCAAAACACCTGCTGTAGGTTCGTTAATTTGTAAGTTCCATTTGACCTAGAACCTACAAGACGTTTTCTACCTGTCAATCACTCTCATCAATCAAAGTTCATTCAACCATAATAGAAAAGAAAACATAGGTAGGTAGGAAGGTACCTATACCTACCTATAAAGTTACCGAAATAACCCCAAGGAAGTATCATCATTCGCCAAACCCGATTATATTCATACCTTTCAATTTTTTCAGCACACTTCTTTGTCAGAGCTCAGAGAACTTCAAAAAGAATGAAAATAAAAAAAATTGTTTTGGCAGAAATTTCATATTAAAAACAGCACAAGCTGTTGGCAATAAAAATAAGCAAGCACGCACAAAACTCGGCCATTCTGCATGAATAATTTCGACTTATCAAATACCCCACTCACATAAAAGGTTATTTTAATATGAACGCATGCAGAGAAGGAGAGAATATAAATATTGTGTGCCATAAGATACATTACCTTTTTGCCTCATGCTAAATTACCACAAAAACCCCCTGCCACAACATTTTGTAGGTACCTACAGCATTTTCTTTTTTTTTTTTATTCTTATACATAAATGTACGGTCGAGTTGTG
Organism: Melanostoma scalare; assembly: GCA_949752695.1. Lineage (NCBI taxonomy): Eukaryota > Metazoa > Arthropoda > Insecta > Diptera > Syrphidae > Melanostoma > Melanostoma scalare. The sequence goes on along the minus strand of OX456984.1, from coordinate 21,616,707 downwards.
TTCTCTAACGTGTGTACGAGTACGAGTATCTCAATTACGCTCAATTGTTGGAATTTTATTATGACTACAAAGAATTCTCTGTCCGCCTTTTTTCTCCTCTCCTCCTGTATAGTAGGAACTTTTTGGTTTTATTCACTTTGTGGTTTCAGAAATTTTTATGGTGCGGTCGCGCACTCAGACAAGTCAGAAGGGGTGGAAGAGAGGAAAATGGGTATTATAACAAATTTTCCAAGTGCCTCGACAAACGTTGACTTCCAAACTATAAATTTCGTGCAAATAGACATTCAGTGGATTTTTAACACTACTCCCTGTGGCGATTTTGTGTTCTCCAGAGCAGCGGTGGACCGAATATGGAGTGAAAAGATGTTGTGAAGAATGATGGTAAGGTAGGACGAGGTGCTCGAAGGGCAAGTGTACTCGTCATAGACAGATAGTCCAGGAATGATATTGAATTGTGCCTGGATTTCTGGGTACTCTATTTACTCAAAATTCAATATTTTCTTTTAATTATAATTTATTCTTTTAACTTATTTGAAAAGATGGATTGGAGATGGATGGATTTGAAAACTCGAGATCCGTTTATAGAGATAGTTCTGTTTGCTGATGGGACCGAAATGAGATGTAAGTGCCTGGAAAGAAGGAGAGCAACACAAAATAGGCGAAGGCGTTTAATCCAACGATACACGAAGAAGACGAACGAAGGAAAATACATTAATAAACAGAACGATGAAAACTTCTTCCCTACAAAATAAAGCCGAGGAATCAGAACCAGAAATGGCATAACGAAACGACTCTGGAAGGTAGGTACCTATACCTACATATACATATATCTTCTCCCTCTTAAGAGTACCATGATATATTCAAGAAGGACAGCAATACTCCCAACAAAACCAAAAAAAAGTCAAGATAAATTTACTGGGTTGTCTCCGCGCTTGTTAGAGCCAACTTAACAAAACAGGACGCAGTCGTTGAGGGCATAGAAAAGATTCAAAAGACACGCTGCACACACAGGAATCTGTGTAAATTCAACGCGGATGCAGAGTCGCGAAGGAGCAAGTTTTATACGTTTCCCCCTTAGCGTCTTCTTCAAAATAAATTCTTTTAGCTGGTTTTCCTTGATATTCTTTCTGTACAGCAGTTCCTCCTGCCTGGACCGCTGCTTTATAGGTAGGTAAAACATGCACGGTACACCCGTTTACACAAACCTATCTATAGGTATACCTTCCTACATAAATGCACACAAACATACAATGATGGGTACGTGATCATGTTACAAAAGTTCACACTCCTTAGTTATTGCTATATAATATGGCAGGAGCCGCAAGCAGCAAGTAGAATATTTGCTTCGCGTCGCGGTTTCTTTTGTTCGTTCATTGGTTAAGTATTTTTTATTTTATTTTTTATTTCAACGTTCGCTACTCACTTTAATTCTTTTTGCCTTTCGTTTGCAAGTTGTTTTTTTTTTTTATTTTTTATTCTCATCGAGGTTCGTGTTTTTTTCTCTTCTTTTTTTTATGAACCTGATCTGTTAAGGGTTTTTTGTTTCGTTTGCTTTTATCTGCTTATTTATGTGTGCTACGAACAATGAGTTTCATCGAGGTTAATTTAATTTTTTTTTATCCTTCGTTTTCAACCCTGTCAAGCTTGGGAAAAAATTGGATTGATATTAATTTTAATAAATTTGTCAGGGAAGTTTAAACGTGGTTTTTGGAAATTAATGAGAAATAAATGCAAATCAGGAGTGACACTTGTGTATCATTGTGTAAAAAGTTTACCGAAAAATGTCGGAAGCCTTTCTTTTGTTATTTGAATTGTAAAACTTGAGCTGCTTGTTTTGCTGTGTCATTTCAGACGAAATGTTTCTTCTTATTTATGACTCCTTTGCTTACAAATAACAGAAAATGTGTAGAATAAATACAACGTGACATGGAATGTCATCTGTCGAAATAATTAACATACATAATGTAGGTGCTTCGGTGTTTTTAATTTTTTGGGACCTTGAAGTAATGAAGCTAAAGCAGTGATTAATTAAAAAAAAAAGGCTTCTACAGATTGGTCGAAGTAGCTCTTAAAGAATACAGATGGAAAGAGATGCTTCGAAGTGAAAAACAGGAGCTGTAAGTACGAAGTGATCTCAACTCTAAGTAAAAAGTACAAAAGCCTGTATCCATAATGTTTGATCCAAAACCAATCTGTTCAGAAGTGCGACAAAACAACACCAACGTGAATAATGTGTTCAAAACATCCCTCAAATAAGGGAAAATGCCATGAACAAGGAATTCTCGTTTGTCTAGATCGTTTACGGTGCTCGAAGGACAGCTTCTCGTGCAGTAACGCAAAATTCTGAACTACTGACGATAGTATTGTTAAGGTCTTTTGAAGTAACCATTTTCTCGGTGGCGTTCTCCGACAGCTCAACGGCTCCTACTAAATTTATGGAATTTACGGAAGCTATGGCTAGAGGCTGTTCAGAAATCCAGAAAAGGTTAAGCGATTGTGCTCTCTAGACGAAGGCTATCGGGTTAATAAGTCTCTCGATTTCTTTCTCATGTCCAAGTCTGTAGAAGACAAAATTGTATGTAATTAGAAGTCAGCATCCCAATCGAACATCCCTGCAGCGTGCACCTAATGATTCGATAGAGGTTAAATACAGAGATTCATATCTTAGCCGGTCAACCCGCATGTGAAATGCTTTACGTAACTTATTTTAAAAATAATAAATAATGTTGTTTCCGCACTGTGTTTTTTCAACATTGTAAGGGTCTTCGCAACCCCTTGAAGGGCATGTGAGTAATTAAACAAAAATGAGGATCAGATGGTCTCGAGAGAATTCAATATTGCGACAGATAGAACTTTCGACATTAAAATAAAATAAATAAATAAAGTGGCGCAACAGAGCGAGGAGCCCCTGGATCTAGCACATTTCTCACAACCATGCCTTTTGAGGGAATGGAGGGGACCTACAATTTTCAGCCGGTTCCGAACGGTTTTTTTGAGAAAGCGCTTTTCATGGCAATCAATTTACTAACGGAGGACTTGCCAATTCCTCGCGAAAGGCGATACCCGTGGAAAAACATTTTTGCCTCTGCTGGGATTCGAACCTCCAACCTCTGGATTAGCAGGTGGACATGCTAACCCATCACGACACGAGTACCACTTTCGACATTATCCAAACAAAAAAGAATAAGAACGTTGATAGAAACTCATCGAAAGGCAAGATGGAGAGGAAAAATGTCTATCGAAGGTTTCTTCAATCAAAAATATTCGGTTTTGTTTCCATTTTTAAATTGACATAAAATTGAGGAACTGGTTCTTCGTAGTCTTCGCTTTTCCACGGTTGTGAGCATTGTGATCTCGAAGAGATCACAGCTCTTACCCTTAACTACTTGGTGTACGATATTGATTTTTTTACGGGGTTCTCTGCATCTCCCCTTTGAACATGACAATACCAACTGAGCCGATCCAGCGCTATTATTTTTCCAAGATTAAATGGGTTTGGTTAAAAGAATTTGGTTTCATTTCTGATTTCTTTTTGGTGTTACTTCAAGCAGTCTTAGGAATTAAAAACAAATTGGGGTTATTTCGTTTCATAAAATGAAGTAAGAAGCGCATGCTGGATAACATTTTGCTGACTCAATACAATGCAGAAAGTACTGCAACTGCAACTCAGAGGATACATCTAATTGCCTCTTAACTTTAGCTAAAGATAAAGCGATATTTTCATTTGATTCTTTTTTTCCTTCATAACAACACAAACAAAAGAGAGTCATTAGACAGACAATGAAAGACAAGAGACATTTTTTTAAGTAGGTATATTAGAAATATCTATCATACGGTGGATGCAGAGGTATGGGCCTTATCTTAAACGGATGAGGAAACACTTGGTCGTTTCGAAAGAAAGAACGGATGAGAACGATGCATGGAGAAAAAGATTCAACTACGAACTGTATGAGGTGTACCGTGACATGAGATGTACAACAACTCCCCGAATCGACGGGTTTTCGAAAGCACCCTGTAGAAGAGTCGCGGAAGGGGAAGATCTCGTCTTGCGCCAGCAAGTGGAAGATGACATCAACCAACTAAAAGTAAAAAAACTCTAGAGAAATCAAAATGGTTGTCGAAAAACGTTTTGACTACGCTAGGTTTCGTTCCGAACTGTAGAGTACAGTGAGTGTAAATAAGTAAACACACTTTGCAAAGAAGTGTTTTTTGATTGTCAAAGAATTACTACAAAAAATAAATCCCATGGAAACTACGAAGAAGACACATGACACATTCTAACAGCTCCGTCAATTATCAACTATCGCAATAAGTCACCAAAGTCACTTACCAAACACACTGCAATCCAATTCAAAATCAATAATGGGAACCTGTAAGCACGACACGATTTAATTCTTTCAACACTCTTAAACTGCTTATTATTTGTTGTTTTTTCCGTCCCTTTTTAAATAGTTACCGAGACTATAATCGAGCTGTTTTGCAAAGGAGGTTAAATTTTTTAAAGCGATTACTAACCTATCAAAAAAAAAAAAAACACTATTCTACTTTTGCTGATTTCATAACCAATCCCAATCAATAACAAAAGAACAAATATGTACACAAAAAAAAGTATTAGAAGTCGTTAAACACGAACCGAAACGAACGAAAGAAGAAAATTATGAGAACATAACGTGCGGTGAAGTGTAAGGCCATTCAAACGTATTAAGAAGGCTATATCTAGAGATACGAGGCATTCACGTACCTGATAATTTTCATGTCACTATTAGCCTGGCATTAGAACGCCATTAGGCAGAGGGTTCGGTTCGTTTTTTGGGGCGGGGGTCTAGAGAAACAACATTGACACCGACACCGACACAGCATTATAAAACGAGCTCTGCAGCAACAAAGGGAATTTCTGAATATGTAGGAGATACTTCGTCGCCATTGCCTGCCTGAATGCCTGCCTCCATTACCTCTGCTCTACTGCTGGTTGTTGGCTTGAAACTTGAAACACCATCTTTTGTGCTGCACACACAAACCCACACACATACAAAGTCTGTAGAAATTTGATATCAGTCTTTAGTTGGTGCAATTGTCCATCAGTTCTTTGCCTTTATATGCTAAAAGCCTGGCCATGGATGTGTACTTAGAAAAGTATATCTGCACTTATAGTATGTGTGTGTGTGTGTGTTTGTCTGTATCTATGAAAGCTTAACATATTCAAAGCGATAATTCGACACTCGTCGGTTGAGGTGGATTATTTCTCACATTTATGCACTCTTTCCCAGAACGATAGAACGAAACCAACTCTAGACAGTCGATACGAGAACCCAAGGTGTAAGCGGGGTTAGTTTTGGGGCCAAACGAACGACTGTAGGGCGTTAGTACTAAGAAGAAGATTTTCAAGCCAAGTTGCCCATTAGTTTACTCCAACTAGCCAACCAACCAAACTACCTACGATCTAGTTTGGAGGTAAACTCTACCGCACTCTACCTTGTGTGTTGCATTAGGAAAACAATGCCTCGCACTGTAATGACTTTGTGCATTTGGTTAGCTAAATGCAGCAGATAAGAATGCTTTTGCATTGGCAAGTTTTTTATTGCTCCTTACCTCCAGTTTAGTCTTTACATCACACTGGGTCCTGGTTTGAGAATGATACGATGAGAGAATATAGAGGCAAATGTGGTTCATCTGGTTATGCATCAATTTGAATAAAGATGTTTGTTCACAGAGGGAATAAAGAGGATTTGTAGCTTTTTGTTTGTCTCTACCATGTGATGGGTTTGGTTTCCAATAAAATTTACATCAAAACCCAAAGGGATATGTTGCTGCTTGGGTAAATTATCTAACGTGGTGATGGTAAGTTGGATTATTTTCAAAGTAGGACGTGAGTCTGTGAAGATAACTAAAGCTTTGTAACAAATTATCCAATTACGCTCGTCCACGGAGAATGGTAATTGACAGATAAATCAGCATAACCCAGAACGTTGCATTATCGTACTTACATAAATATTTCATCCTGCCCTGACTCATATTGATAGTCCATCACACCATTCCGACAGACAGCAGGTTATTTTGTAAAAATTGACTAGAACGCCTAGATGGTAACCTTAAGGTACAATTACTTGTGGAAAACAGTTCGATGTTTGAAAATAGTTGGAGGTTTTTGAATATTCGCACTGGTGAGAAGTTCCTTTGTCGATGATTTTCAATTTTCACTACTACACAAACTAAACCGTGGAATATTTTTGAGTTCCAGAGAAAAATGTGAAAATCTTAAGAGTCTGCTCTTCATATCTTCAATATCGGCAAAACAATCATTGAACCTTTTTTCATACAGAAGTTCGACATTCAAATGCTTGTTTGGGAAACTATGGAGAAAAACATGTGCAGGAATCTTTTTCAATCCAAGTGGTTGTGCGAAAATATTAGTTTACTTTTTTTTAAAGCTTAATACGGACATTGTATGCGTAAAGATCGCAGGAAAACCATTCGTTAAAACCGACAAAGCCACGGCACTGAAACAGGTCCATGCTGAATCCCACATTTATTTGGTTTTCAAAAGAAGAGTCAATCTTTTGTATTCATATAACACTAGCTGACCCGCCCGGCGTTAATCACGTCTAATTTATTTAAAGCGTTTTTCACACAAAATTGCCAAAAAAAACCTAAATTTGCTGCGTTAAAATGAAAATTGCCTGAAAGTTTTAAGTTTTCTGTTCCCGTAGGAATATTGAGATGAAATATAATCTGTGTTACTGAGGGATATTGCAATATCCTAATGCTGAAAGAATTTTCAAGTTCAGTCCAGTAGTTCCCTATTAGATTCCCGTCCTGTTCCCGTAGAAATATTGTGATGAAACAGGAGTTAAAAAGTTGCATGCTAATGATAAAAGAATTTTTGAGATCGGCCCAGCAGTTCTAAAATTTCTGTTCCCGTTCGCGTGCCCGTGGTAGTGTGCGGATCAAATCTTAAAAATCTTAAAGATTCATTGGAATGACAGTGGTGCCATCTGCGGAAAACGGGTAGTATCAACGAACACGTGCACAAAATGGAGACAAATGAAATTTCAATTAGAACGTGGCGCCATCGTTGAGACATCTATGTCAAACGGTCCTACAGTTAAAATAAAAGTAAATCACTCGCTTTTCATGGCAATGAATTTATTATCGGAGGACTTCCCAATTCCTCGCGAAAAGCGATATTTGTGCAAAAACATTTTTGACTCTGTTGGGATTCGAACCACGAAAACCTCTAGGTTAACAGTTGTCTGTAAGAAATTGATGTAAGGCGAGTTTGTGAAGAGTTAACTGAAAACAAACATCAGTACACTGTATTTTTATATATTTAGAGGTGTAACGTAGCTCTCATTGTTACTTTAAAATAAGGAGCATACCACCTCGGAATTTTTAACCGAACTCTCGTTTTCACAAGAATAGCTCAGAGGGTATGTTTTATCAGTTTTAAAATTCATTTCCATAGCACCATTACGACGATTAGTGAGATTATTAAAATAAATTGGTCCTAAAATAGACCCTTGAGGCAGCCTATCAATTATTTCCAAAAATCACTAAACTCCGATTCCTGTCAACGAGCTCACAAGACAAAGTTGGTATACCTATTTGAGTCAAATAAAATCCCTTTCTCGAAATATACTTGGTGGCTTTCAATCTGCGATAGAATTTGCCATTACCATCTTCGATACAAAAAATCTCCTTTCGGCAATTAAAACAGCGTTAAAAGTTTGTTCAAATGTCAATTACATCACTTAATTACTGCTCCGCAACACCATTGTCACTGTGGTGGTTCACTCTTCGCTTAAACATATCAGACGACCCCGAAGCCTAGAGTCAGAGCTCCTCTTCTTGTTTCTATGTCATCAAAACCCACGGCGATATCAACCAACGCCAACTTTAATATAAGCACTCGTCAGACTTCAAATCCAAAATCCCACAAAATGCATCCACTTCATCCTCGACCCTCTCTGTTTTAATGTTACAATACAGCTTACAGCAACAACACCAAGCTAAAAAAAAAACAAGGAATCTCGTTAATAATTGCTTAAGAGAGCCATGCTACCCTGAGTGAGAAACTCCAACAGCAATCGTCACACAACAACAACAAACAAGTTGGAATATAACAAACATTGCTATGATTCCACAAATCGACATCGCCGCCAGCCGATCGGGGCAAAGAGGAGCTACCCTACAACCCGATATCTTCCATCCTCCCAGGCCAGGAGATATATTTCCACCAACATTAATGTGAACAGAGAGATGGAATGGAAGGCATTGCTTTGCTATGTCATCCTCCTCCTTTTTGATGGCTTGGTATTGCTGGTTCAGAGAAATATCTTTGCAAAGCATGGATGAATGTTGATACTCTCCAGTCTCCACTGCTGCTACTAAACAGGTAGATAGGTAGATACAGATACGAATACGAGTAGATAAATATTTTTCCCTTCTTTTTTTTTTTTCTTTTTCTGCTACAATTTCCACACACGAACCATCGTACAAAGAGGCAAGCTAAGCGGGTAGGGAGAAAGAAGGGTCTGCCAAACACATCTCTCTGCCAGATAGAGCTGAGTAATTAAATATCATTCCACTTTAGTATTGCTTCTGTTGTATAAATATTTTATCTGATTTTTCAATGTTTGTGGATGGATTTGTTCGTAAAGCAGATAATAAACGGTCGGTGTGTAGACACTCTTTTTGTTCCACGAGGTTTTTTACCTTTTTTATAGCCACACACCATTGTGTAGCTATGGCTTAATGCGGCTTATGGAAGAGCAATGAAGCGTCAAATGACACAATTCGCTCATGAATGTCTCGTGTTCTTTTGTGTCATTGTTTTATTCCATTTTGCTGTCACAAATTGCCGGTAGTGATAAAGCCAAGCCTGAGTATTTGCTTATCTCTGCTCGCTGCATACAATTAATACAAAAACGAAGGTGAATGATTATAATTAAACTAATAAATGTTGTCGATGCCAGAACGAACGCTGTTGCTGTTGAATTGTCAGTCAGCTTACGCTTTGGTAACTTTTGGTCTCTTGCGTGAGTGATAATTGACTGCATTCAACATTCACACACAAAAGCGTGATGTTGAAAAAAACATACTTTGTAAGTAAGTACCTACCTACAGGAGAAGCCATATTATCCTACAAATCAATGATTTGTTTTTTTTTCTGGTGCGTAGTTTTAGCTTGAAGCCGTTGGTGGCGGCGCGGCGCAATTTAAAAAGTATCTAAAAGCAGTTCCAGTCGTTTATAAGGCTTAATGGTTGGTTATTGCTCTCACACAATGTTGTTATTTGATTTTGTTTGCTTTTTCCTCTTACTCTCTGGTGGTTGAGCTGTTTATTGAGGCATGTCAAAGATTGTGTGCAATAATCGAAGTGGCAAAACTGTATGAACAATTTAAATAAGGGAGGCAAGGTGGTTGGGTTGGTTGGTTTATGTTGTGTTTATCTATTACAATCTAGACAATTATTTAGACGGTGCGGATGGTTATTATTATCGTGCACTTTGCTGTGTAAATATTTGTTCGTGTTCTGTAAACACTTTGTTGCAATCGATAAATCGAACACAATGAGGCCTTGTTTTTGGAATAAGGTGCTCACAAAGTTGAGGAAACTAATGCAGTATTTTCTGACGATGGGTGACGATGAATGGATAAACAAAGATGTGGGGAATGTGTATTTTACGGGCTTCCAGTTTAAAGGTTAGAGGCGAGAAGCGTTGTTTGTTTTGAAAGATCTTTTGCAGACTGCTTGCGTTGATGAAATGACGTCAAATGGTTTGAAGAGAATGTGCATACCTACCTACCTTGTCACAAAAGTATAAGCCGAAGCTGTAAAATCAACTAGGTAGTTCATATACCTACATATGTACAAACTTCGTCACTTCGCCAGTTATTGCATAATACTTAATATTCAGATCGACCTTGATACCAAAGCTGGTTTTGATAGTAAGAACCAGCGAAGCTCGTATGTGTAGTAATTTTGAGCTTTACGGAATAATAAAAAGGGAGGCCGAAAAAAGTCAAACCATTTGTTTTTGGAGTCCTGACCCTGGAATTCATAGCGCTTCATAAGACTATCGATTGTGTCGTCAAAAGATTGCTTCATGTAACTTCGTTTTCAACGATTGAAGGAAAGCTGCTTTACTATCGTCTTAGAAATTTTTTCACTTTTTCAGATTCGTATATAGGTACCTACCTACGTTTTACATTTCTTACCTAAAATTCAGGCCAATTAAGTCGTCGAAGCCAGACCCTGGTCTATAGCATCTTTCTTGATGGGTATGTCGTTCTTTAGATACCTATTTGAAGGAATATCTAAAGTAGCCATTTACGGTTTTACGTTTTCTACTGAAGGGGAAAAAAGGAGGTACTCACCGGCTGTATAACAAACTCTAGAGTAGCTTTGAAAACATCGATGTCATGCATTTCGAGTAGGATACCTTCGAAGGCAGCCAAAAAATTAAAATACAAAAAATCGGGATCGGTAAGCCAGTAAGAGGAATGCTGTTCATTGGGTTTTCCGGTTTTCTTTGATAATAATTTTCGGTTCTGAAGCAGATAAATAAATGCTCCGTGGTTTAATAATATGTTAGCTCAGATTATATGGTGGGCTGAGCTTTCGCAGCTTTGGGCACTGCGGTATCTGAATGAAATCTATTGTGCCAAATATGTTAGCTTAAGCAGGTACGTATGTGGAATTCAATTGCTGCACTGACTTAGGCACAGTGCCAATGTTAAAAAAACCAACGTAAATTGCTATTACGAGATCAGTTCAAATGTTTTCAAACCACAGTTTAAAAAGACCCCTTTCAGACGTGTTCAATTGCGTACTGGGAAGTACTGTCACATACCTTCGTCTTTGATCAATCATTTTTGCTTGCATATTAAAGAAGTTCATCGTCATCGTTACAAAAGTATGTATAAAATTGCATCTTCTTTGCAAGCACAATGGAAAGTGGCTAGCATAAGCGTTAGCCAAAAATTTCTGTTTTAAACATCTTTCAATGGTTGACATCACGAGGCAGATTGTGATGTTGGAAGAATCGATTATAATCGATAATACAAAGTTTTCGAGAAACTCAACCGGAAAAATAAAAACTCCTAGAATTCTAAATGATAAAATGTTCGTACTCTGCACAACCTTTTGAGTTGTAAAATCATTTGACAATCACTCTAATCTAAGACGGTGGCTTCTCATCAAAATTTAGCTTTTGGTTCTGATCATAAGAGAAATTTACGCTGGTGTTTATTTGAGAGGGATTGTTTTTTTCTCAGCGATGAACCTACCCAAATCTAATAATCGATTATAAAATAATTATAATAGTCGATTTATCCAACATATTGAGATATTTGAATTCATTCGAATGAATGGTACGAGTATAGCGAGAACTAGATACAAAAAGGAAGAAAAAGTAAACCAACTGTTCCGATTGTGATGGAACTTTCGCAGGCAACTAGACTCCCAAGTTTCCTTCTCTTTTGAGTACGTACGTAAATATTGGTAAGGATGCTTTTGAAATTTGGACAGAAAATGTAACGTAGGCTTCGTTTGGTTTCACCAATTGTAGTAAGGTCTTAAGCCTTCGATCGTTCAGGCAGTTGGAAGACAGAATTCTATAATCCTAAGCAGCAACTCAAAATCTTACTAATCATGTGAGAGAGTTTTGATTCCTCTTCTGTAAAGTGGCTAGTATTTACGTGTGTATGACTGCCCGATCAAGTTCATTTCCCTTTCCACGTGAAAATCAACAAATCAAATTTTAAAAAGAAATATAGGTACTACAAAATTATACGCGATCTTTGAAGCAAACCCAGCCTCGGGATCTCGTATTACGAAATACGAAGCGTGCGCCAAAAAAAAACCAAACCCAAATCAACGATGGCAACTTCATAGATCGATTATAAATTAAGGGAATGGATCCATGAAAATGTCAGAACGATTACGAAACTACTGCCAAAAGCAGCCGTGAATGACACCGAGTATTTTGAAACGCAATCGCAGCTGAACGATAAAGATGCCATTTTTGGAAGTATCGTTATTCGCAATACCGACCGACCCAGGTTATTTGAAACGGATCCGACTTGAGTTTATAGAGAATGGATCTGACCTGGATCTTTGAAATGAATCTAGCCTGGATGAGTAGCCTAATTCATAACGTTTTTCCCTTAAAAACGAAAGAAATGACAAATGACAATTACCTGTTTTAATGACCAGAAATAGAAGCTAAGCAACACCAACATTTTCAACAAGATTATTCTGGAAACGCTGAATTTCATCAAGAGTTAACAATTTACTTTCAAATAAGTAGCTCATTTTAGACCTAGTAATTAAAATAATAACAATCTGCCAACATTTGACTTCTCTTACGTATTACCCATCAAGTTGAAGTCTTTTTAATTGACTTCATTTGCACACAAATTTCGTTTCTAAATTATGTTGTTAATCAGCCACTAGAACATGGTCAACAACCATTAAATTATTCTTTGGCTATTTTTTATTGCCTATCCTATTTCAGTAACAAATGCGAATAAATACCTACCTACCTATCAGCCTTCTCTCTTCCAATTAAATCAGTTAAATCCGCTGGCGGATAAATAATATAATTTATACAAATGGTTGATTTCTATCGATTCTGACATAAAATTTATCTTTCTTTCAACAATTTTAATTATGTCACTAATTTATTTTCAAACAACAGTGCGGCCCGCAACGGTATTAAAAAAAATTGTTTTAGAATCAACTTATGGTTATAAATTAATTATATACAAAAAGAAATATGTCTGTTTGAAAGCAAAACAGAAAAAAAAAACAGAAGGCCATCAAACAAATGTATATTCTGGTTGGAAATGAAATTCCGAGAATTTAATCGGATTCATTCATCCACATCCACACACTATAATACCTCCCAGAGACCAAGACCGAGACCCAGCAGCCCGGCCGGCCTGGCACAACTCTGATGGCGCATCTTCTCCATCATTCACTTGCCATGAAATACAAAAAAATAAAGAATATGTATATACGAATGCCCACTGTAAATGTTTGCTTAATGGCGAGAAGAAAATCTTCCACTTTAGCTGGCCCCCGTCACTGTATCTTTTTTCCACGTTAGTGTCTCTATAGACATACCTACCTACCTACTCGTTCAAGCGCCTACTTCAAAGAATTCACCACGACACACATGTATGTAGGATGTAGGCAATCCAGAAAAGATTCACATACACGATACTGTACTGTATAAATAACGAAGGCAAAATGAGGAGATGCCAGAATGGATTTTTTTTATTGTGGAATAATCCCAAAGTCAATATTTGGTTAAGTAGAATGGCAAAAAAAAAAGAAGAAAATAATAATATGGAAGCAGAGTTCAATTGTCGGTTAGCTTCAGTCAGACTATGAGCATACAATATTAATGTGTGCGCCACAGTCATTCACAGTGCTTTTTTCAATTATCTACACGGATATGCAATGAATAAAGACACTTGGAGATTCAGCAAAAAAAAAAAGTGTGGATAGAAATTGTAAGCTGGGTTTTGTCTCTGTTGAGATTTACTCTCAGAATGCGAAGCACCTATTAGAGGTAAGTTGTCATCAACTTGTGATACCCTATCATTTCATTTGTCTTTCAGAGCAACTCTATGGAAAAGAAAAAGCTGATTTTACTTGTCTTGCTTTCTGCTTAAAACTGTTTGCAAACTACGAAGACCAACACATTGGGTTCTCTGTTGACTTTTGAACAAAGAAAGGCTATCCAAACATGAAAGTTTCATGCCAGAAGTTCGTGATCCTTGAAGGCTTTTCTGACTTAGGTTAGGTGGTCTTATAAAAATGAGTCTGTGAATACTCTCAAAATAGAAAACATTGAACATCAAGGAGTTAATATGGAACCTTGTGGAGCTACATTTAAAGGGTTTGACATGAAACCTTGTGGAAATTCACCTTTGCATTTGAACTTCTCTTCTGCGTATAGTGCGTTCAAACAGATCCCAATGAGAAGCTTTTCAAACTTGTTCTAATACAGCTTGTCAATTCAAACATGGTGAACACATTCCTTACCACCATTGTAAGGGTCCATTTTGGGATGTTCCACATTGTGAGAATTTAACATTTTAAAGCCCTTAATTTCAGGGTACACACTTTAAGATTACAAATGCACAGGGTTCAAACAGGTTTTCAGGCATACCTAATATTTTCGTGGTAGCTAAAAAATTTGTGGTACCCGTGGTGTGATGGATAGCATGTCCGCCTGTTAATCCAGAGGTTCGAGTTCGAATCCCAACAGAGGCAAAAATGTTTTTTCCACGGGTATCGCCTTTCGCGAGGAATTGGCAAGTCCTCCGTTAGTATTCATTGCCATGAAAAGCGCTTTCTCGATTAACCGTTCGGAACCGGCAGAAAATTGTAGGTCCCCTCCATTCCCTCACAAGGCATGGTTGTGAGAAATGCGCTAGGCCCAGGGGCTCCTCGCTCTGTTGCGCCACCCTATTTATTTAACTAAAAAATTTCAAAAGCTCTATCTAGCGACTCTTGGTACTCGAAGGTCCTTCAGCTGATTCTTAATTCGAAAACAATCAAGAAAGGTACTTTGCCAGTTGGTTAATACATGTTTTTCGAAAATAGGAAAAAAACAAATAATAAAAAAAAAGCGAAGTGATAAAATGGAACCTTGTGGGACACCACTGGTAAGCGCTGCTTCTACAGATTGAAAGAGTCTTTTTCATTAAAATCAATAAAAGCGTTGTGACTAAAATAAGTACAACTTTTATCTGTACAAACACCTCAAATAATAAAAATGTCCAAACCTCAGGTGAACTAAAAGCTTTGCAGGCATTTGTGGCTTTCCAGTTTATTGCCAGCTCATTGTTTGCAATTTCACAACTCTAACCAATCACTCCTTGACATATAGTCATACACTTGAAACAAAACATGCTGCTATACCTAGGTAGGCACCTACTTATCCCGTTCTAATTACTATACATAGTCATTATTAAACGCTGTAATATACATGCTAATAACTTCGACGAGAAGCGAATGAAAAAATTAACTTAATTGTACACAATTAGGTGTGTAAAATTCCATAAAAACGAATTTCACCTGCCGCACAAAAAACGTTTTGTGTCACAACAATTGATGTATCTATAGCACCTGCATGTGGCGTTATAATTAATTCAGTGCTACCTATCAACCGAGTTACTAAGCCCCATCCACATCTGCTTCGGTGATGGAGATATACCTACATACATACATACATTTCAATATAAATGGCTACGTCGTCATCATCAACCTCGCACACGCATGATAAACTAACTTCCCCCTGCTAATTTCATTCATTTTACGTGTTGACGCACATTACAACCCACAATCGCAGGAAGTACCCATAGATACCGTAATAATAAACAACCATACTACATCATAGATGTACACTTTATGATATACATATACCAACTTACATATTCGTACATACATTAATGTGAACCCAACCTCCCGATTCTTTTACACACTCTCTCACACCACTCTAGGCATTTCTGTCATGAAATACCATTTTTGAACATTTAGCTCGCACAAGAGTTTTTACGCTTAATAAATCAAATGAATGACAGTCGCGGCAAAGAAGTCAGAAAATGCACACACCAACGAAAAAGTAAAAAAAAAAAAAAAACAATAAAGAGGCACAATTATTTTCACAAGAAGCATGTTTTGTAACCGCGGAGGGTGGAATGAAAAAAAGTAAACCGTTTTGTGTCAATATTTACCTGTGCATTAACTTTGTTTCTTTTGTCAAGTAGCCCAAAGGAGTTAAGTACACAAAAACAGCGTAGCAGGTAAATCAAATATGTAGAATTTTTTTTAAATAAAACTCAAAAGGAAGAAGAATATTGCATCGAGGAGTGTTAAGATGTTTCATTTTATTTTGTATTCTTTCACGGGGAAATGATTAAATATTTGATATTTACACTCAGTGTGAACACGCTTGGATGGCTGCTGATAATTATTTTGTATTTATTTTGATATCATTTATACTAAGTCAACTGGAAAGTGAAATAGACGTCGAGCTAATTTGTTTACCTGAGCATTGTTTGCTTATTTTTCGCCTGATAATCGAAGAAGCCAAATCGTTGTAATGTCAATGAGAGTAGGAAGAATTCAAAATGAATTTGGGTGGGTGACAGGAAAAGGTTTTATTAAATAATTAATTGAATATAAAGGTAGGCGAAACAAAGCTATGGAAACATCGGGTCTGGTTCTATAATTTTTATGACAATTCCGAAAGGCACACTTCTAACCGTTTTTTATGGCACTGTGTAGGTAATTACTCTCGGAGAACTTGCCAATTCCTTGCAAAAGGCACATACCCGTGAAAAACGTTTTTTTTCTCTTATGTTTCTGGGATTCGAACCTTGAACGTTCCACGTCACAGGCAAATTTGTCAACCTTTACTCCACAGACACCACAGGTTTTAAAAGGAACCTTAATTTTCTATTTAAAATAATATTTAGGATGCAGAAAAGTTGGTGTATTTTACTTGGATGTCGTAGCGAAAAAAAAGAAGATAAGAAATCTAGAAACGATAAAACTCCTTGAATAGTGTCAACGTATTGACAAGATTACTGGACACTCTTAAGATACTTTCTATGAAAAATGATATTCAAGGATTCAAGACATTTTCAAGAGCCCTGGACTCTGTCAAGATCCTTCAGTACTGTCTAGATTCTCCAACTCTGTCCAGATATATCGACGCTGTCGGATCACTCGACCTTCGAGCTACTATACATTCACAGATGCACACTTCCAAGATACCTCGACACTGTCAAGATGCCTCGCCACTGTTCATATACCTCGACACTGTCAAGATACCTCGACACTGTCAAGATACCTCGACACTGTCAAGATACCTCGACACTGTCAAGATACCTCGACACTGTCAAGATACCTCGACACTATAAAGATACCTCGACACTGTCAAGATACCTCGACACTGTCAAGATACCTCGACACTGTCAAGATACCTCGACACTGTCAAGATACCTCGACACTGTCAAGATAACTCGACACTGTCAAGATAACTCGACACTGTCAAGATACCTCGACACTGTCAAGATACCTCGACACTGTCAAGATACCTCGACACTGTCAAGATACCTCGACACTATCAAGATGCCTCGACACTATCAAGATGCCTCGACACTGTCAAGATGCCTTGACACTGTTAAGATACCTCGACACTAAAAAGAACCCCCAACATTGTCAAGATACCGACCCTTCACACTTAAGCGAAGTGTAGACTTTGAACCTCTAAATAGACCTGGCACATCCCAAGAAGCAAGTGGTTGTTTCATATATGCAAATTCACTTGACTACTTCAACAAATTTATTAAATATATTAGCACTTCTTCCGGATCATGCATCAGCATTCGACAGCTATACGCCAAGTCTTGTTTGTTTTCTTAAGTCAGACCGGATACAAGATTTATAGCTATTTGTTTCTTTAACGCTCATATATCCAAAAGCCATTTGCCGCAAACTATTCTCACAAATATCCACAAAGGAACAACAAAAAAAGAGTGTAAACAGCTTAGCCAATAAATTCAACTTAATGATTTATTTTGCCTAACAACGTCAGCATTAAGAGGTCTCCCTTGCTAAGATTTGCGCACACAATGTAGGTACCTACAGAAAATATAACTACCCCTCTGTGTGCGCACATACAAAATGACTTCGAAAACCAAACAATAGAATCGTCTGAATAGGTCATGAAACATTTCCTATATTTTTGCGTATAATAAAATACTACGCCGCACCCAGTAAAATTCGCTCGTAAATCACTTTACGATAAGGCAGCACAGCGGCAGTAACAGCAACAGCAATACCAACAAGAAAAAAAGTATGATAAATTTCCTGTCCTACGTTTCTTTTCCTTCATGGTGCGTTGGAGCTATGGAGTATATCGTTTTACTGCTGCTTTCATTAATTCATTAAATCCCCCTTCTTGTACGACACAACCACCGCCGCTCCAACGTGCGACGACGCCGGCAACGATGTAGACGTGGATTGTCCATTTGCGTTATTATGCATTCACTCGTGCCACACCTTTCGTCGATATTTAGTCTAGAAAGGATTTCATTACACCAAAAGAAGACTCCCATCGTATCTTCTTTGTGCATCGAATGGAAGGAAGCATGATAATAAACGACAAAAAAAAAAAAGAAAATCCAATCCAACAGACAACCAACCAGTCAAACCAGATGAATAAAAAGTATCTCAATCTTCAATAACATGGTCTGAATGACGAAGGTATAGAAACGAAATGGTTTGCAAAAAACACAAAATCAATCAATTGCCGCATGATTGACTGAGCAACTAACACAAAAAAAAATGTAGGTATCTGCAAGATATGGCTAGAGTTACCCACCACACCACCATCTGTGGACGAAGAAGTGGATCTATCCAACTGCACAAATTAAGCACCACTTTGAGTGATCGTTTATGCTCTGTTTCACGAGAGTTTGTCATCTAGATACTATACTTTGTGCACACACAGTCAGGTTGCACGCACAGCTTTTTAATTTATAGGTATCTATGCATCTTTGTGGTTTTCATTCATTTTATTTATTTTTTCTCCCATGCCACTTAATGAGGTTGACTGGCTGTCATTCTGCATAGCTTGTATGTCTCAACCTGGTATGCCATACAATGAACTCTGGTAACAAGTGCCAAGAGTGTAGGTATACTGTGTGGTATTCTGTAGTCTGTAGGTACCACTCGTGCGTCTGCACTGCTAAATAAATTTTATTCAATCAAAAGTGCAAATTAATTACCACATTTAGCTATGCTTTTTGTGTTTATGGAAATTTTTCTCTATCCATTCTACTGCGTTTTCACCGCTGCTCGTCAGATAAAAGATAAAGAAAAAAAAACTGCAAATGCTATGAGAAGTTGAAGAGAATACAAATTCGTTGTTTTTATGGCACAGTTTCTGTGTGGTTTAACAAAGTTGAGAAGAAAGATATACAATCACGCGCCTTGAGCAAACTAAACCGTACTCTGAGTGAATTCGCAGTTTCTAATAAAATGTCTCCAATCTCGTCTCGTAAACGAACAAAGTGAAAACGAAGAGTCAGAGAAGTTGGCGGGAGGCGAGAGGAAACAAAACCTGCCAGTAAGTTGACATTAATTAATCAAATATGTGTGTTGGTTGCTTTTGAGTTTGGCGCTTTTGAGGTGCGCTTTTATATGAGTTTTTTTTTTGCTTTTATTTGTCGTTGTCTTGAATGCGTATCTGCGCCAATTCGTTTGACACTGTCTTTAAGTGGTTCTAATGGATGTTGATTGAAGTTGGTTATCGGTTTGGCTGATGGTGATGTTAAATTTACTAACGTCATGTTGTCAATTATTGTTGATATGTTTATTGAGACATATTCATGAGAGTTAAGTGAGCGGCTGGTATTTTCAGATGTTTTGTTACGCAGTGATGAATTTCATCTCAGAGATGCTGCTGATATTTAAAACGGGAATAGAAACAAAAGCAGGTTTAGTGAGTGGATAGTTAAGCCTTCTCTGGAATGGAATAATTGAGGCCATTTTATGACGTCATTCATATTTAAAGTTCATTCAAAGAATGAATGAAATGAATGAATTGAATGTATTGAATGAATGGAATGAAATGAATGAATGGAATGAAATGAATGAAATGAGTGAAATGAATGAAATCAATGAATTGAATGAAATTAATGAAATTAATGAAATGAATGAAATTAATGAAATTAATGAAATGAATGAAATGAATGAAATGAATGAAATGAATGAGATGAATGAAATGAATGAAATGAATGAAATGAATGAAATGAATGAAATGAATGAAATGAATGAAATGAATGAAATGAATGAAATGAATGAAATAAATGAAATGAATGAAATGAATGAAATGAATGAAATGAATGAAATGAATGAAATGAATGAAATGAATGAAATGAATGAAATGAATGAAATGAATGAAATGAATGAGATGAATGAAATGAATAAATTTAATGAAATAAGAGAAATGAATAAATAAATAAATTGGATTTCAATGAATTTTATGAATTAATCAATGAAATATTAAGAATGAATTAATAAAAATTCCCGAAAATCAAATTCCAAAGTCATTCTTATGTCACAATTCACCCGATCAACTTGCCATTTATAAACACATAATCAATCCATTAAAAAATTTATCGATTAAACAATCAATGGCGTGAACTCTGAATTTTGATTTTCTTGAATACAATTTTTTCACTCCATTACGCCCACACAAAAGCCATTTAAAATTTAAAAGTCGCAGAGACTGGTTTTCCATAACACAATATTATTTATATGCATGTACACTTTGCCGTGTTTGCCTTTGGCTCGGCGCTGCGGCTGGCGTTTTGAATATTTAAAGAGATCCGCCGAATCAATTACGACTGCCTTCATTCAGGCCGCATTCATGCAAAATAAAAAATCGTGTGAAAATTTAAATTATTCCTATATGAACATTGAAGTATGCATAAAGCGTGACGCATGATAGCAAATTACAATGTAACGCTACTCAGTGTCTCTGTTGTTTACCCTAACTTCGCACGCCTCACATTGAAATTTATGGGAAATTCATGTTGTCAACTAATTTGTAACATGCGGTGCGGCGACGTCAATATACGGTTTGCCATAACAAATTCACCACAAAGCGACTGTAACCGTGTGAGCATTGTTAAAAAATTAATGCCATTTCTTGTGACCACAAACTTATGGCACCTACAATATTAGCGGTTGCTGAAATGGACAAGAAGGTTTTTAGTTAAACTTTCCCTAAACCATATTTTGTGCCTCGTTAAAAAAGGGATGCCACATTTAACCCTGAGCTAATGGCATCGGATACTTTCTAACTCGTATTGTCAGCAACAACAAAGCAAAGCAATAAAAAACCTTCAGCCATAAAAATATTTTTTGTTCGCTTTTATTTTCCTTCTTTTTATATTATTTAAAAATTTCAACTCGAAAATCTGATGTCACCCACGAGACGAAGTTTTAAATCCACACAATGGTGTTTGTCTTTTTCATTTTTTCTCATCCCATTTGTCATTTAAAACTGAAAAGAAATTGATGGGCGCCCTGCCTTAAAATTTGAGGAACCTAAATGTGACATAAATGTGATGTTTATTTTCAGATAAAGACTGCAGCATAACTCAATACGAAGAGATGAAAATTTGGGATGGTTTTTAAGAGATTTTTTTTATTACCTGGAACAAGGCGGCCGGCCGCCCGGCGCGACGGGGTATTACATTAATTTTGACTCGAAAAAGAATAGACTGTAATAATTAATGCTCATAATAAGTAAAAACAAATATAGAATCTGCGTGGGCCTCCACTAAAACCTTTAAAGTCAACGTTTTTTATGGACTGAAAGACTGGTTAAGTGAAAGATCTTATGTTTTGATTTTAAGATTAAATTGTGTTATTTGAGAAATAGTTTCGGGTTGTATTTTTATTCGGATAGATGCAAGAGCATAAAGATGATGATTTATGGGAGTTTTTGACGGAAGTTCGATTTTGGAACTTCTGATAAAAGTTTTACGAAAAAGGGGAGCTAAGCGTTTGTTTGAATAAGTTGTATTTTTAACGTGATAGCGTTTCATAAGTTTTAGATACCTTAGTTCAGCATCTCTTGTCAGAGGAAGTGAGACAAATATTAAAATTCATTTGCATTTTCAATTAGCATCAAAATTAATCAAGCGACACCCGTAACACCCACCAGTTTGTATGCAGATTCCGGTCTTTAGTTGGAATTTCACGACTTGATTCACTAACGAAACAGATAACGCGACATGTAAAACTTTTGTCCGCCCCGACCGACCGCTCACTAGGCCTTGAATAAGCTACAGCGGTTTTTCTATTAAAATGGAGGACTGACGCAATAGTGGGGGACGATTATTACCTGCAGCATGCTGCAAATAAATGGCTGGAATAAAAAACTATGCCCCAAGTAGAATTGTTTTCAAAGCCAAAATATAAAAATAAAACGAAGGATTTAGGTACCAAAGACATCTCATAAGACGTCAACAAATTTCTTAGGGAATAAGTAATCACTGCGACTGAGTAGAAGATACAGGTTGCCTCAGTTTCTTAGACTGCAACTAAAAGGTTACTCCAAATCGAGATTAGAGTATCTGCACCTTAAACCGAACACCATTACCATTAGCTATCAAGGATGCTACAAAAGTTAAAATTAATATGTAAAACAGAAGAGGAGACAGAACCCCACCTTGAGGTGTTCCTTTGAACCCCCTTTGTTAAAAGAAAACAAAGCTTCTGCCCTCTAATAGAACAACCATCTTCTACAGCTGGCGGTATTTACCTATTCACTTTCCTCGACAAGAGCTTCACTCCTGACGATAAGCACCACTCTTTCATAACTTGCCCAAAAGAAAACGAGATTTGTGCTTGATTTCAAACTGCCAGCACATATTCTTATGATTACTTTTCCACTCTCTAAGAAATAGCAAGAATCAAAGCCTTGTATTTAATGTCAAAACCACTCAGTTGACTCTTTTAACTTTAACTTGAATTCTCAATCACTTTTTGGTTTAATGATCTCAAATACAATAAGACTAAATGTCAAATCCTTTCACATTTCCCTCGTCGTCTATTAAAACACAGAAATGAACACTACAAAGTACAAACTATCATAAAAGCAGAACCCCAATTAAGTTAAAACAATAATCGTCATTAGATTTTCACTGAGTCGTATTATTAGAGACGAATACACTTTTGTGGGCACTTAAGAAACTTGAGCTTAATCACATCCATTGCCACTAAATGGCGCAGTGCTCCATGTTCCTCATTTCGAATGAACATTCTCAGTTTACAAACACTATGTACAATCGGTGTTATTGTTCAGATTCCTCAAGTTTTTACGAGCCACAGCCACCCCTTGAACGGCAGCACCGCCAATACCACATTTCCACTTCCACTTCCATTCCCATTTCCATATCATCACCATAATCGTTTACGTTTTCATTGTATACTTTCAGCAACTTCTCTTAAGCTCTCAATAACAATATAATAATAACTGTTGTGTCTAGCGGCTGCCGCAGGCATAATGTAAAATATCATTTCAAAAACAAAATTCCAAATCAATTGAATTTCATTCTGCTGAGTTTCTTGTTTCTTTTTTATTTTATTTTCTATGTATGAACGATAAATCCACTCAAGACAAATCCCAACAAAAGAAAAAACAGAAAATAGAATCTAAATTGAACAGGCAATAACATAAATTGTTAAGGAGATAACGATACACAAATCCACAATAACAGCAACAAAAAACACAATGAAGGTGCCTTTATCGATTGGGAATTATTGTATCTTGTGTTCGTCTTCGGTGTCGTTTTAGGTTCTATTTTTCTGCAGGCACCTATAGTTACTTTATGTGTCGGTTGTAGGTAGGTATTTTATGTTTGTAAGGTACGTAAGTTCTTCTAAGTTTGTAGGTATGCCTACATACATAAAAAACCGCAAGTTAAAAAGCGGAAACAAATCCATTTCAGAGTTCATGTCTATCATGTGAACTCTACTGGAACTGTGCAATGGAATAAAAATGCAACAGCGCAGTACTGCCAACATACAATTTTTACGTATGTATTCTTTTGGTAAAAATGTTGGTATTCTGTTTGGAACATTGAGAGAGTCATAGATTAGAACTAGAGAGTCAACCTCGACTACGCGTAAAAAAAAAAGGGAAAACAATAAAACTCAATTACAGCCGGGTACAACTCCTAACTCCTAAGCCTTTGATTTCAACTCAGTAAAAAACTGAAGGTGTTTTAGGCAATGAGGGTAAGGTCGATTCTCTGTACTCTGGTGACCCTGGTGCTTTTAGGTTGACATCAAGCAAATGAAACAGATTAACGCAGTTTATCTGTGCTTTATTTGATCTTATAACTCAAAACCTAGCTAGCTCCAGAGAGATTGAGAATATTACAGGTTTTATATAACAACAATGGCGTCGGTTCATTATTTTTTGACATGAATTGAAAGTCAAACCTTTTTGATATAACCCAAGCAAAATATCTCGAGAAGATACTTATTTCAAGAATCTAGAGCTCTTTAAATATTCTTTAAGTGCTTGGAAAGACTTAAAAGCAAACTAAAAAAGATGAGTCAACTTTACGAAACGAAAAGAACTTACGGTAGATCTTGCTAAACATGTTTATAAACAAGAGTACCTACGATCTACAAAAAGAAATATTCTGAAAGGATTTATGAAAAAGGGGAAATTCCAAATTCCATTTGTGAAAGCCTCTAAAGATTCAGAACCCAAAGATTGGAAAAAAAGCTAGTCCTTACTTCGCAGACCCGCGTAAGGTTGTTTGTGATGATACGTCGTCGCATTGTGGTACCATGATGCTTAGCATGTCCGCCTGTTAACCCAGACGTTCGTGGTTCGAATCCCAACAGAGGCAAAAATGTTTTTCCACGGGTATCGCCTTTAGCGAGGAAATGGCAAGTCCTCCGTTACTAAATTCACTGCCATGAAAAGTGCTTTCTCGATTAGCCGTTCGGAACCGGCACAAAATTGTAGGTCCAATCCATGACAAGGAATGGTTTTGGGAAATGCTCTACACCTTGGGGCTCCTCGCTCTTTTGCGCCACCCTCTTTATTTTATTTTACATCGTCACTTTTCATTGAATTTAAAATTATTAGCACGATAACAATTGTTGGATCCCTTTGATAGGCCCTCTGTTAGTCGTTCCTCAGACCCAAAATGTACAAAATTTGAAGAAGACCGACCAAACCGTTTAGGGTTTAAGTTCATATACGGGCAGACAGATTGGCATGACCCACTTTTTTCGACTACTCTACCGTCACATAATCTTGCGTTCAATTGAAAGCATAAAGCCCTGCGCAAACCAGCGCGATAACGTCGTGCGATGCGATTTCTGTCAAAATGAAATACTGGCAATCTTATGGAGGTTTGACTTAACGAAATCGCATCGTACGCACAAATCGAGCTGTTTGAGCAGGACTTAAAGGCTCAGTTGAGGCAGCGACTAATTCAGCTGTCAAATTATCTTGACATGGCGATATTTGAGAGTAGAAACACTGATGCGACGAGAACAGCGCGTTTTCATACGTTTGCAGTTGTCGTGACGACAACTTTGTGTGATTTATAATTAGAAGTCTCTTTCAGCAGATCACACTCTCCTGTAACCTATAAAAGAATCACTTTTCGATATAGGTAGGTACTCAACTAATTTTGTTCTTCCATTGAAAGACATTTTCAAAAAGAAATATTTATAATTCCGAAATGTGTACGTTTGTGTTTAAAAAGAGAAGCTATGCATAAGCTGACCTGACAACTCTACTAATCCGAGTTTACTGTGGATCTCTTTGAAAATGACTGCAGTTCAATTCAAAATCAGCCGAGATGGGAATATGCCACCGCTGTGAAAGCCAAATCCGCATCTATTCTATAGAGCCCCCCTTGGTTCAAGCAATCGCACTCGTAGATACCACTTCATTTCATTCACTTACTGATTTTGATCATTCTGTGTAGAAAAGACAGCAGCAGCACACAAGACACAACACACAACACACAAGCAGTAGCAGAGTGGAGTTGATTTCGATTCATCGCTCTCACTGCCAAAGTGCCAACAGCAATTTGTATTACACATGCGTTTGCGAACCAGAAACTGCTATATTCGTGTCTCTGTATATGTGGTGTATCTGCAATAGGATTTCCTTTTCTGTGGTGCGCGCTTTATCCCTCCTCGGGGAGAGATGAGCTAGCACTGTACACTGTACAGTGTACACTACGAGAGGGGAGAGGTGTGGTGTGACACGAGTATAAAGTATATCCATCCAGTGGATGTGAGATGAAGGCAAGGCAAGCTCACTGAATTTCAATTGAAAATTACATGTTGTAATGTGCGCGATGATATTGAAAATGTGCGGCAAATTTATCTATCTATGTAGCTGGATGGTGGATGGTTGGGTTGATTGTGCTATGAAATTTACCCAAAAAAACCACATGGGTTGTAGTTATAGGGTTGGCTCGTTGGCACATACATAACTACATACTTTTGACTGGGTAGTTAAAGTGCCGCTGCTGTAATGATGACAAATAGTAATTAATTGAAGTGTAATTATATTTTGTTACGAGTAAAAGACACTGCCAATGATTCCATAGATAGTTAGCATTTTAACAAAAATTATAGAGATTCCTCTTCGGCGACACGAACACACGCACTTATGTGTACATATTTATTTAACTCTGCCACGAACGCAATTTGCTTTTGTTGGATTATCGTGTGCTTTGTCTTGCTTATTAAGTAGCACACAAAAGGGTTAACAGCAATCAGAAATAAAGCGTGTGATTTGTTAGGGTAGATTGACATCGATATGTTTATTTTGATTGGACTTTTCATTGGTTCATTGCGGTGTGGAATTTTTGATGTGTGTGGCAATTTATGTTGATATCTAATCTAATGTTGGTTACTGAATTAAGGGGCATGCTATAATTTTAGATGATGTTCATGTTCATATCGCTTGATAGGAATCTTAATAAAAGCTTAATAGTTTTCGGAATAAAAGTATGTAAATGGAGGTCACAAAGAAGAAAACCTTCGGTGCAACATTTTGGTTTCAAGTCTGGTTGTTTTTCCGTATTGAAGACACCTACTGAACACAACAACTGATTAATTTATTGAACGCAGCCTTTGATCTGACACTTGGAGAATGCAAAATGGCGGTAATTTCTTTTATAGTTTTTGAATGGCGCCCGACCAGAGATGATCAACTAAGTACGACAATTCATCAAATCGGAAGTTAACGTAAATCAAGCTGAATTTCGTTTTAAAATGCCAACGGTGTGTCTTCCTAAAAGAAACAGGTCAAAAACAAAAAAACAAAAAGACCAAATCATTCGTATTCAACAAAAGGCTAACCAAATCAATTGGTGGAACGAAAATCAATAAACAAAAAAACTGGCAAAAAGCAATAAACTTGAATTCAATACAAATCGAACATTCATCAATCAATTGACAACCTACCTTGTGATAGAAAAAAGAAGTAGGTATCTTGGTAGGTAGGAACCTACATAGGTATATCCACCACGAAGTTCATCAACGAAGAATTTAAAGGTACCTATACATTCCTGCAAACAAAACGATGGACCATTATACTGAAATACTGATTGTATTGCCCTTTACATGCCGCGCCACTGCCACTGGTTCAAGTAAAAAAAAAAAAAATTTACGAATCAAAAAAAAAAAATTTAAGAAATTGAAAAAAAATAAAACTTTATTGAAATGGGAATGGAAAGTAATAAAAAATATAATGAACACGAGAATTCAACACACAACAACAAAAAATTAAGAAGGGAAAAGCAAAATCACGATGGGTACACCCCAATAGATACAAAATGCGCCAAACGGCATAAAAAATATGTTCTTTGTTAATTTTGTTGCTTTTAATGGAGGGTGGCGGTGGCTTGGAATGAAAAAAGATTGGTCATAAACGGAGAGTGAAGAGGAGGAACGTGAGAAGCCAAGAGCTCCCCCTTGGTATTCGTTTTGGCATCGGTGTGACCAGAATGGGTTAAGATAGTTATCAAGTATCGATTTAAGGTAGTTAGTCCAATTTTTATGGAAAAAATATGTTTTTGTTTAAGATCAGTAAGTTCAAGAACCAGCGATTTTTGAATGGGAAACTTAGTTCAAGATGTATCTATTCTATACACACAATTTTTATAGAATACCGTAAGCAAATAAAAAAGGATATTTGGGTAAGCCAAAACTAATCGTAGGTATGCAGAATGAAGCAAACTTCCAAGGCTAAGCGATAAAGCTTTTCATGGAAGATTGTTTTACTTGCGAAAAGAAAATATACGTAAAAGATCGCTTTGGATATATTGGTTTCTTCTTTTTTAGATATCTTAGGACAAAAGTAAAAAATAAGTTCGTTTTGTAATTTTTTTTTTTTTTTTGAAATTTAACATGGTTTTGAGTGAGAATTTAGCAGCTGAATTTCTTCTATATTTACCTAAGGAGAACTTAGTTTTCGAGGTGTGATCTGTGATGAGGTATAGTACAAAATGATATAAAGATTTACTGCAAATGTGGGACTTAGGAACTTGAATGAGAAAAATAAAATATCAAATGACATCTATTCGATTGTTACTGTTAGCAAGATATTCTAGAGCTTTTCTTATAAGGTAATCACATTGATGTTTTTTTGTCAAAGGTGGTGTGTTTTTGGTTTTTAATTTTTACTGCTGAGACGACTTCTTATGTTGTATAACTTGTCAATTTCTCATCTTGTATAGAATACTGAATGGAAGCGTCTAACGATGAGGCAATTTTTGACAATTATTCGCTTGAACTAGATGAAAAAGATTGATTCAACCAACAAATGAGATCTAAAGTAAGTCGGGTTGTAGTTCTTACACTTGCTTTCCACAATCGTAGTTTGTTTAGTTCATTTACTCTCAAAAGTACTCTCCTACTTGCTAGACAGGTGCGAACATGAAATTGTCACTTTCAAGTTATCTATAAAATCCTTCAACGGACTAGAAATTAGATTTCTTGCAAACGTGGGTAGCAATGTCAAGCGTTACGCCTGTTACGTGTGAGTTCGAGATTCTATGAATATCGTTTTTTACGAAATGGCAAGACCTCAGATACTAATAAAACTGACATGAAAAGCACTCTCTCTCTTTTTTAGCAATTGGGAATCAGCAAAAATTTGTAAAACTTGTATGTCCCTTTCATTTCTCATAAGATATGGTTGGTAACTTTTTTCAACCATTTTGAAAACAATTGGCTAGTTTCCTAATTCTTTGCTTTATGATGGAATAAGCAACCATTATCTTCTTTTCAAGAGCAATATAGGCATTGTCAGAGCATTTTCAATGCGAAGACAATGTGTGAAGAAGAAGATATAACAACGAGCTGTATGAGCTGCACCGCGACATGGACATAGCTAGAAATGTACGCATCGCGAGACTACGATGGCAGGGACATGTAGAGCGGAAGGACATGAACACTCCGGCTCGACGGGTTTTTGAAAGCACATTGCAGGGAAATCGCGGAAGGGAAAACCTCGTCTTAAGTGGCGAAATTAAGTGGAAGAAGACCTCAGTCGACTTAGAGTGCAAAACTGGAGAGAGCTCGCCCGCAATCAAAGTCGTTACTCGTTATAGAAGGATGTTGGTTGAGGCCCAGGTTCACCCCGAACTGTAATGCCCACCTGAGAGTAGAAGTATCTTCAATATCAATGGTAATTTTATTAGCAATGACAATTACAGTACGGCCTCGGTTTGCGCAACCATCCATTCGTGCAATTCATCGATTTTCGCAACACTAAAATCGTAACACGTCTTGACTCTATAAGTGCAACTTTTCAAAAAAAGCTACCCCGATAAGTGCAACTTCATGTGTTTATTTATCAGTTTTTTATATTCACGTTTTTCTTTTGATTCTTTATTCCTGCCGTTATTTTACAGCTAGTTTGTCTGAACAATATTTCTTGCATGAACTTGAATAAACACAAAAATGCATCTGTGTTTATTTGAGTGGGTTGCGATCTAGCTAGTGTTTACTAAAAATTCATACAGAAAATATGACCCAATAAGAGCAACAGCCTCGGTTACTATCTATACTACTTCTATTAGTTGCGTTAATCGAGTCCGTACTGTGAATGCAATTTTGTGTTTTAGAGAAAAGATTATTTATTTTGTTTAAAATGATTCAAATATCCATATAAGACAGACCCTTAAAAATGTACATTGCAATACCAACTCCTTACTTAAAAAATAACCCTACAGTGGGTGGGGAGAAATCGAATGAAATGGCACAGAGTTTGATTTATTGATAAAATACGTTTTTTTTTCAGTTTTTAAACTTCTTAAAAATTGTCAACAATAAAAAATGCGACAGTAGAAGGAAACTGCCATGGGGCTGGGATAAAATAGGTTAATAAACAAATAGAAAGACATAGATTTTATATAGTACATACATGAACCAAATGTGGAGCAGAAGTTTTTGTTTTTATAAAATTAAACTTAGCGCCTGCTCGGTCAGGAGTAGTTGGTAGAAATTGACTTATTATATAGGTACTCTGTTACTTGCTTGTAGTGTCTGCTTATGACGAGCTTTGAAGTTTAGAAAAAATCAATGTTTTTTCACTACAATTTTTGATCGCACTTCGCGTCGAATTGAAAAGCCATCTAAGGATCTTTTTCACTTGTTAAAAATCGACAAAAATATGTTGGTCGTTAAAATACCCCAAGGCTACCCGATCTTTGATGTGTTTTTCCTATCTATAGCTAAGTAGCATAGCTATTGCATCAAAAATGCATTTTAAATGTCAGTTAAGAAACTCACATTGACGAATCCATTCCGGTCAACAAACTTAAGATTAAGTTTCATTTTGGTTAATAAATGAATAAAAATAAATGAGGTGGCGCAACAGAGCGAAGAGCTCCAGGGCCTAGCGCATTTCTCACAACCATGCATTATGAGGGAATGGAGGGCCTACAATCTTCTATCGGTTCTGAACTGAATTTTTGTGAACAGCCCTTGTTATTATTATACACAGGCGATTCAATAGAGATATTCTTTTGACACCATAACGCTTAACACTAACAGGAAAAGAAAAAAAATCCTTCTTTGAGGAATAGCCGAAAGTGGTTTAAGAATATTATTGTATGTATGTATATGGAAATTATAGAGTGTCATGATGAGGTAGATATTCACGGTCCATTTTATGGCGATACTATCTTTTACTAGAAAAAATTCAAACATAGTAAACAGCCTAGATGACAGATTATTTTACTTGCTAATTGCCCTACTTATTTATTTCTCACTCTCACAATCCACTGACCGGCCACATGAGAGAATGGTACCAGCTAAATGGTATGGAATGGTAATAGCTAAACTTTAAAATTTTCAAGTGAAATTAGATACGGTTAGATACAAAAGACAAAGTGCTACTTCTCAGGTATACCGCCGTGTTTCCCTTTGGTCGTTCAAAACCGACAAAAAGCTCCCTTTAATGCTTCCCAGAAATGATTGAGAGAAATTCACCAGGTTCATACCGAGCTAACTATTTATTTCATTGACTGTTTACATGGTGCGACATAGTCAATCAATACGCTCGTCAATTGAGTGCTATAAAATTATCCACACAGTTAGTTACATTCCAATCCAAACAAAACAACTCACTTGTTTAATAGATGTCAGCTGGTCACACTAATATCGTGTTTTTCTCTTCTTTGGCGGGCGTACGGGTATAGAATTATTTTCCCCTCGGCAAACCATTGTCATACATGAGTGTGTGCATGTATGCGTCGCAGTGTAATCGTGTTGTTTCAAATCAAATAAGAATGAGAATAGGGATTGTGTAGGTAGGTACATGTTTTTAAAAGAATAGTGGTGTTCGTAACAGGTTTGTAGATTGGAGCATTATACGTATTGTAGATGTCCTCAAGTTTGAGAATAACTGCTGCTCGGAAATGTATCTGTTCCGGAGTCAGGGCTCAACACTTAGGGGACAAAAGGGCAAACTTACTGTACTGAAGAATTAAGCTAATCACACCAATGTGACAAATTTATCCAATAAGAAGTCCCATTACTACACAAATACAACTTACATCAATATACGTTTTTTGTAGGTATAAGATACATAGTCTAGGATATTGCTTACCTTTTTAGAGACGATAATTAATCGCAATTTATAATCCACATAAACAGAAATGGTATCCTTTGGGTTGTTTTCCTTTCCAGCAAAAAAAAGATTTCAAATTTATTTGTTCTTCAGAATAATTTGTCTCTTCTATCTGCTTCGCCCATAAGAATGGCTGGATAAGAAAAAAAGAATTTTTTCAAAAGAAAAAGTTATCCACAGAATTAGGTTCCAATTAGGAAAGATCCCTTTTAATATTTAAAACGGAGGGCGATTCGGGTAAAAGGGTTAAACGAATAGGACAAAGGGTGTGCGAAAAGTACCCTTTTCGCGTCTTTCTTCACGGGCTATATTTTTCTCGCGCGAAAAAAGAGATAAGCGATATCTCTTGTCTCTTTTGTTGTGTTATAGTTTTTTTTTTTGCTTTTTGTATTATTTAATTCGAACGATGAACCAGAAGTCCAGAACCAGGCAGGGGGAGAACGACCAGAGAGAAAGAGAGAGAACTCTTCGCTCTACAAATTTGATGATGATGATTTTCGATTTGTTTTTGTTGTTCCTTTTTTCGGTACGGTTTTGTGTATTATTATTCGGAAACCGAATTAATATCCCAGTGGGTCTGGTGGGTAAATTTTACTGCGCAGCCACTGGCTGGCATATTATTTCACTTCACTATGCTCGCTCCGTTGTGTTGTTGTTGCTGTTGTGTTATAAGAGATGTAAAAGCGAAAAAGGCGGTGGATGAAACACACTCGTGAACTGAAGAGAGGACACCAAAAAGAACAAAATATACATATATATAAAATATATACATATAAACCGAGCACCGCGGACTATACGACGACAAACAGCGTGAATTCCTTTTCAATTTTCTTCTTTTTTTTTCACCACAAAGAAAAAATTATTATTCCAACTTGAAAGCCAATAAAATTCAACACTTTTTACGGCACGGCTTTCGATGGGCGCACTTTACACACATTTGTATTTTATTTTCCTCTTATTTTATGTAAGAACACTTGAAAATTTCCCTCGAGAAAATTGAAGAAACGCACTCAAATTATACAAATTTCAATATTTTTTTCTTTTCCCACCTCACATATCCATCTATGGAAAAATTGGAAAGATTTTTCTTCCACGCACTTCCTCTTGTACAAATTTAATTTTAATTGTATGAATTTATTTTATTTTTCTTTCCTTTCACCATTTACCACATTCATTTTTAATTTAATCAAATAATTTCCTTTATTCTCTTTGCATCCGACTACATATTCCATTTAGCTATTTCAAATCCGGAGGATGAAATTGTTTAAAACTTGTTAACTGGAGTTGAAGGGGAGAATTTAAATTTATTTTTTCACAGCTCGCTTGCTGGTAGCATTTTCTGTTTGTTTTTTATTATTATTAAATTTTCACAATAATTTGCAATTTTTTATATTTTCTTTTTCGTTCGAACCGTCGAACCGGGGAACGAACGTCTACGTACAGCGCGTACAGCGAACGAGCAAAGTTCTCCCGTATCTATACACAAAGCGACGCGGAATTTCTATGAACGAATAAATTTCAGATACTTCTCACTGACACAGGTAGCCGCTCTGTAGAATTGTGATTTCACACTTGCACAAAAACCACACACACTCTCGGGTATTTGTAAGTGTTGGGATTTTATAATGGCGGAATTGCAAACAGTTTGAGAGATAGTCATGGGCATTTAACAGAGTTTATGTGTGTGTGAACAGGTCATTGGCGGCCATGATGGATTTTGATAGAGTATCATCTCTGTCTTTCATGAATTTTATCGTCTAGTGTTGTTTCGCTTATGTTTGTTTTTTGTTTTGTTATTTGAAGAGAATTTCGAGAATGGTGAGAGGAATTTTCATTCTCTGTCAAACTGTGTGCCGCTCTCTTTATTTAAATTTTTTAAGTAAGTATCTGGCACTTGCTGGGGTTTTGTTGTTGATTTCGTGGCCAAATTATCTAGCTACTTGTTTTTGAACTTTTATCACTGAAGAAGTAATGCAATTATGTTTCAATAGATGGTAGTTCAATCAAGTTAGTCTATAAGATTAAAAACCCGATATCATGATGTGTGTCTCTGTGTGCTTTACAGTGGCAGTAGGAGTAGGCTATAGACTTTATGGGCATGTTTCGCATGGATGAGGTTTGTGTTTGCAGAAGAGATTGGGTCTTTTTAGCAATTCAGTTGTCCCCAAAGTGTTTTTATTACTGAGCTGGAGCATGATTATCGTTTTATCTACCGGCTCGACCTTTGTTGACAAATTTGAGAATACTGTTAGCTTAAACGTTGGGTACTTATTGCGTAAGTTGTAACTTGTAAGATGGAAGGTACACACACACACTTCTCCAAAGAAGGATTTTGATGTTATAGGTAGGTAGATAGGTCTTCAGTTATTTAAAATCCAGAAGAATTATTATTTTGGGAATTGTTGCTGAAAATTTTGAAGAAAAGGAGAATGACTTTGCTTGCCCTTTACAGAGATGAATTTCTATAAAATAAAGTAACTCACGTTGTTGACACAACCAACTAACGTTTTAATTAATCTGGCCATTATTTGAGTTGGTAAGTAGGTACCCTACAAGGCAGTAGGTACTGCAAAACAATACGATAGGTGTTATATTTTATTCACCCCTTAATTGTGATCTGAGAAGGATTTCAGCTTTCACTTGTCTGCATCTCACTAGTGATTGCGACAGGTTGGCCGAACAAATTATCGACAAAGCCAATCGCTTTTGGATAGCTCTGATGTATGAAAAGCCCGAGTCCAACTGTTCGCCGTTGTTATCACATTTGTTTGAGTCAAGAGTTTTTTAATGTCTTTCTTTTTCTTTTCCCCCGGGCCGTGTCGTTGATAGGTATTGCCTTTCGTCTGGGTTCTCTCGATCTATTGTTTTTTGAAAATGAAAACACCGAGTAGATAGGTGCGCGGGTGGTGCTCTTTTTTATGCATAATGGCATTTTTGACCTGAAGGATTCATCGATTTAACTTTGTTATTCCTGCTGTGTCACCCAAAGTATCTTCATATCAGCTGGAGCCAACTTACTCTCATTCTTTTTGCAAATTAGACACCAATGTAAAACGTACCTATTTGAGAGCTAGACGGTTATGCGTTCAGTGGAGAGTCTTCCATTCGGCCTAGGGACATTTTGCAATCTTCAGGAGATAGCGCAGTTTTCCCCATTCCTAACGGGTTAGTTGATTCGATTTATTTACTATTCAAGGTACGTATTTAGATTTTTGATAATTCGGAAGCACATTTCCATCCAAATAATTGTCTGCATCAGAAAACGGACAAAACAAGTACTCAAGTACTCACTCTTTTTTTCGACTAAAACGGTACCGATTGTCTTTCAAAAAGTCTACTCATAGGCCAAGTGTTCGTTGCGAGGATATAGGATCGTCGGCTAATGATGGTTCCATCGCATCGTCAGCAAAGAATAATTGGCTAGTGGGAAATTAACAAATGTATACTAAGGAACTGAGAGCTTAAGATGCTTCCTTGTAGTAGCTTGGAATTTTTCTTTTACTCCAACTTGATAGGTTAAGTAAAGTTGGGTGGGGGGTTCAGCGGTGTGCAACAATAACTACTTCTGATCACGTAGCGTTCCTTGCGCACCCCGGAATGAAAGATTAGGGGGTAAGTTATAAAGTGAAAGAGGGGGCTATTAGTGGCTATTAGATTTTTGGGATAAAGGAGCCTCGCTGAATCAATTGAAATCCTAGATGAAGAATGTAGCTCATGTGGCAGGTTTAATGTGATGAACAGTTCGTCAAAGAAGTATACGGAGATGGCTGTTTTCTTTTGAGAATGACCCTCACTCTGTCTCCTGGTCGTGGCATCCTCAATATGTGAATTGTATGCGCTAATAAAAATTGTCGTCATGTGAGTTGAGTTGTGACCAGTGAGAATGACAATCAACAGGGACAGTCGAACCCTGATAAATTAAAAAAAAAAAAGAAGGGTTGGCCTAACAGAGCAGAGAGTACCGGGGTCTAGCGCATTTCTTTCAACCACATACCTTGTGAGGGATTTTAAGAAATCTAAAATTTTTTGACGAATCCAAATACGACTAATCAAGAAAGAGCTTTTCATGACATGAAATTATTACTATTGGAGAATCCTCGCGAGAGGTAATACTTTTTGAAAATTATTTTTTCCTTGGTGTTTCAGGGATTCGAATCTCGAAACTCCCATGTTACAGTCAGACATGCTAGCTATTAAGCCACGGATGATCACCCAAATTTGGACTGTTTGTCCACCATTTCATTCCCATTTATTTTACGTTATGTCCACGAACCAATACTGGAGTTACGCTGTTTCTTGCTGCTGTGTGGTTTTAAATTTCTGGAACAGCTTTCTACCCATTTGGATTTTGTGACTATGGATGATATAGCTTTTCTCCGTCTGGTTACTTGGGAGGTTCGAGGTTCGAATCCCAACAGAAAACAAAACAAGAATATGTAGGTATTACCTTTCGCAAGAAATTTGCAAGCCCTTGTTTATTTGAATTCCTTCACGGCCTCCACAAAAATTCTGAAAACGGTGTTAGTAGCCGACAGCCTTACACAGTAAGTAGGTATCAGTTTTCAGTCTGTCACGTGAAACCTCATTGATTTGGTAACCAAATGGTAATCAACTTGAGCTTCTCTTCGAAAACTGCTGTAAGCTGTAAGCGATAAAGTGTTGGCCTTATTTACTTATTTGACGAACATAGTATGATTTACAATTTCGGCCAAATGACCGCAAAATAAAAAAATGTGTGATGAACAACGTCACCATACCCAAAGCCCCTGCAATGAATGCCTTCCCTGCAAAGAAAAAAACACAAAAAAAACCGCTTTTCCAACAGATTTTCGATAAAAAGCTTTTCTCCCTTCTGTGTGAAAGTGTCAAACAAAACATAGAGTACCTACCTACCTACGTGTAGGTAGATATTCACAATGTTAATCCAACCTTGACAAAGCCAATCCGATCCATCCATAACTGTGAATATGTAGGTACTTACCAATCCCCAACTCAAACAATGCTTGTCTGTCTCTCTTGTTTAGTATTATTCCCTACAGCTACTGTCCCAACTTAGTCGACAATTATGTCAATCACCATTTGGTTACATTTATTGCCAACAATCCTGCCAACTATTCCATTCATTCCTTTGAGAGGACAACTGTTTTATTGGATTTCATATCCCCCCAGCCTACACGTTTGTCTTTGTCGTCCCGGAACCCCGATTCCCGATTGAAATTCAGAGAAGAACAATTCTCTCTGTTCAATTTAAAATCACACACACACACACGCATAAAAAACCCAACCCTCCTCAAATATCTTTGTGTCACTTTAATAAAATCTTTTTGAGACTATTAAACTTCAAGCTGAAACGGAAGCCATTCGAAGATAAATTCCAAAAATTCTCTATTCGCCAAAGAAAATTCTTTCTTACACCCGTACACCTCTCTCAGAGGAAAAAAAATTGTGGTTAACAAATTTCCATATAAAATACCAGCACACACACCCAAAGGTCAAGTCAATAACGTTCATTTAATTTATATCCTCCAGGCAATAGAACCGCCCACACAAACACGCACGCACCCACACACATTGCCACATGAGCCCTCTTGTGTGTTGTGTCACAAAACGTATTTTAAACTAACAATCCTATAAAAGAGGCGAAAGTCTTCATCCTTTTTGCGAATAAAGAAAAATGACAAAAGAGAAGATCCATTCATCACGGAGCTGGATGGTAAATAAAAAATAAAAATAACGATGACAAAGGGAATCATTGCAAATCTCCTGGCAATCATTTCATTTTTTTTTTCGCCTTAAAATTCAATTCAATTTCTAATAACAATGCCAGGACGCATATTTCTTCACTCAATTTCGTTATTTTATTAGCTCAATACACAGATGCAAGGCTAGCGTTTTGTGTGTATCAAGTGTTGTATGTCTGTATGGATGGGTGTATATGTGTTCACTTATAAATACCAATAGAGATGAAATGATATTATTCCGGATACGAAACGGAATAAGGACATCATAAAATTTGCTTCTTTGAAACTCTGGATTGAATATTATGGAGTCGGTATGTTTGAGCGCGATGGAGGAGGTTGAATGCGGACGCAGAGAAAAGGATATAGGTGGTCCATATACTTACATGGTGGGTGGAGGGAATATCCTTCATCTGATTTGATTTTTCTTCGTTTCTTTTGACATGTATTTTCTTACTTTCCTAGGTTTCGAGCTACTTTCTTTCAGCAGGAACACTATTACACTACCAAAAGCAGTATAGGTACGGGTCGGGTATGTGGGTAGGTTACCCAGTACCTGCTGTGCTTATTTCAGCTTAGAAGAAGAAAAAACGTTTGATGTCATCCTTTTGATTAAAACCCCAAAGAAAAGCACATTTTTATTCACTGCAAGGATCCCAAATCCACGTACCTGCGTAGGTACGTTTTTTTTTACTTTATCCTGGTGTAACATATCATAGAGTAGACACAATGTCAAAATTCTCATATTGATGGGGCGAAACGGGAAAATGTGATGAAATATCTTTTTTTTTGTATTTTTTGCTTTTTGCCTCCCGTAACCTGCAATCTGTCAGAATACATGACGTAATGTTGAGAAATATAAAGGATGCTTGAGTGTAGACACTTATCGACTTTATATGAGAAGAACATTGGAGTTGGAGTATAACTCAAGCACGTGCCCAATGGGTTTGAGCTTTGTAGCTGATTTTTTTTTGTGATGGTGCAGAGAGAGAGAGGGGGGGTTCGGATAAGTGAAGGATAACTTATGTCATGTGAAAGCAAATGTGTTTATCCAGTAAATGCGAACAGAGAAAAAAAGAAGTTAATGGAAGTAGATATGGAAGCTCTTGGAATTGATGTTCCTTTGTTTTTTTTTTTAGGTCGATTGGATATTTATAGCTTTGGGAGATTTGTCCTTGATAGCTTGAGAGCTGGCTTAAGCTGGTTATAAGGGTGCGATTTCGAGATAGCGTCATGAAGTGCTAAATGAGATTCAACCTTGAGGGGCACGTGTCAAGTTCGTTGATAGACAGGAATGTTCCTTTTGAACTGAGTGGTAAAAGGTCGATACTTGTGATTTTCTTATTGATTGGTCAAGGGATCGAAATTATGGGGGAAAAAAACTATGTCTACCTACCTCTTCTGGTGTTTTTTACATGTGATTTAATATGGCATGAGTCTCTTGATAAACTCTAATGGCAAGTCGGAAATCTCTAAGCCTACTAAAAAGGTATCTTCTTTCAAAAATCACTGCGTTGTTAATCACAAGTACCAGTAAATAATAACATGAAAGCCACAATCAGGGTCATAACTGCAATTTCAGCAAAAAAGTCACTTTAGCTATTTTTCCCTTAGGAGTTGAGTTCTACTTAAAAAAAACTTCATTTAAGGACTGCTTCTAATGAGTACGCATCCTTCACATTTCCAGCAATTAACTAATTAACTTCCCCAGTCCCAACACATAAGTAGATAGACCCTACATATCTTCTAAGGACAAACCCATTCAACCACAAAATAGCACTCTCACCGGAACTCAGAATTTATCAAAAGCTAATAATGCAACCACAAATCACTTTAAAACTCGCTTATCTGCATTCTGCATATCCAAATGCGCAATGATTACATTGTGTAGAAAAGCCTTTGTCCTGCACTTGAGATGTCGTTTCAAACAATTAAATGCCCACACTCCTTTATACTTATTCATACCTACATGTTCGCATCTTTAGCCGCACGTTTAGTTCACGTATAGATAAAACCTTGTCAGTTGGTGCGGTGCACTGTTAACATTAACCCCAAACGATTTCCATATGAAATGGTACAGAAAGGATAAAAGTTAACGCCTTTTAATAGGTTTACATGCACATATATGTAACCCAAGTAAAGCTATACAAACACAAATCTACATTAAAATGAAGGATCTCAGGGAATGGTGGATCAAACAGCTTCTCTTCTATCTAGTTTGCACATTAATTGCTATTGGCCTCGACATCCAATGCCGAAGGATCGACAACTATTATAGAGATGTACCTACATTTCCATTAGTATATGTGTATATGCAAAGACAACGAATATGAATGCATCGCACATTCGACAAAACGATTTACGAAGCAATCAGCTACGTAATTATCGTCCAGCAGAAGGGAATTATGTTGAGTCTTCTTTCAAGGATTGTCGATTCGATACGTAAATGGTTTTCTTTTTTGCCCCGGGGAAAAGGAAGAGATTTCATATGGGAGAATTTCACAAGTTCAGCTATGAAACAGAATAATTTTACTAAACTTCTTTGTATGTCTTTTGAAGAATTATTTCAACCAACTTCCTTTTATCCATAATTTGGACAATCAATCCAAAAATACACAATTTCATTGTTATAAAACGAGTTGAACGCTCTGCGATTAATATGTGTTTTTTTTTGTAAAAAAGTAAAAAAAAAATGTGAAAAATACTACCATATTGGATTTTCAGGTTTTACCATGCTCGGGATGGTTCAGACTTCAGAGCATAGAGCTGACTTATTTTTATCTATTTTTATAGGGAATCAAATTTCCTGCTGGCTGGTTCTATTTTTTGCCCTTTTCAACTTTTGGCAGAGATGATCTTACTGGGGTTTGAACCTCGTCTTCTTATGTAATATCACGACACGACATTTAAGTTTAAGACTTTGGACACCGCTTCATTTAGCAGGTAAATGTCCAAAGAAAGCCGTAAACGGTTTTTTGGAATTTTATGTAAGCGAAATCGCGGATCTGATTTACCACTGGAAAGTTGATATCAATTTTTGAAAATTCAAATCCCATTTGGACTTAAGGTAGGGGGGCCAAATAAGGCCCACCTAACAGATGTTTCTAAATATCTTCTAGATTTTTGAGAATATCCGAGTAAACTAAAAATTTTATGATTCTTTGTCATTTTATCTACATGAATACATAGATTTTATTTTTTTTTTTAATTGAAAAATATATTTTTTTGACATTTAAAAAAGGCTCATGTTGTTCTTTATAAGGCCCATGAGGTCTTCATAAGGCCCACTCAGTTTTCTTCAGAATTTCGCAAAATTTCTAGCAAGAAAACAATGTTTTTAAAGTAAAAAGACCAACAAATCAATGTATTTTAAAAAATATATTCTTTTAAATTTATTTCATAAGAAAACAGTCTTTTCAATTAAAAAAACAACATAAAAATAAACAAAAACTTAATTTTAACGAAAAACATTAACAAAAAACTTAAAACTTCACTTTTTTCATACAAAAATAAAACTAAATATCCTCAAAAAAAATATCACAAAAAAACTTAAAAAATAATATAGGAACACAGTTTAATGATTTTATGATTTTGTCATATACCTAATAAGGCCCACCCCGTTTTTTTATGGGCCTTATTAGGAAAATGGAAGACACTTTTTAAAAAAATTATAAAAAATAAACAATAAAAGTTTTTAATGAAATAAAATATCTCAATATAGTATAAATTGAATTTATTTTATGATAAAACTAATAAACATGTACTTACTTCGTTGAATTTCTCTCAAAACAAAAAAAAAAATACCCGTTTTTTACAATTTGCGAGAACTTCACCCTTCAACTAACTTCATTCAACTGCAGGTGTCGACATGAATCGCGCAGCTGGCTGTTTTTGTTTTGTCTGGGATCTTACAGAGAAACTT
This sequence comes from Melanostoma scalare, assembly GCA_949752695.1. Lineage (NCBI taxonomy): Eukaryota > Metazoa > Arthropoda > Insecta > Diptera > Syrphidae > Melanostoma > Melanostoma scalare. The sequence goes on along the minus strand of OX456984.1, from coordinate 21,575,312 downwards.
CACATATACAAAACAAAAAAAGTCCCGTTATTTGTTCGTTTCGGTGTTTTAAATGTGGTGGGCCTTATTAAGGACAGGGCCTTATTTGGCCCCAGTACCTTATATTAAATACTTCACAAAAAACCTGTATCTGGCTGGTTCAAAATTTAGAACAGCAATAACTGCACTTGGTTGGGTTTTTGACTTTGATTGAGCGTTCCGTGGACCACGGTGTCAGAAACGGAAGGTAGGCTGCTTTTGAGATCAAACACCGGAATTCTAATAAAATTTTATCTAACGTGGAACATGGTGTCAAAATGAGAATGCCAGCTCTTGTTGAGTTTAAACACCGGTATTTTAAGTGAATTTTTCCCAGCGTGCAAAACAGAACCGGAAGGTTTTGAAACTTTTTTTTTTTTGATATTTGGAAACGAACAATCAAAGTTCGTATATCTTCCTATCTGTGATTGATCAAAGTGTCTCTCCAACACAAAAGTCATGTGGCAGGGAATAGTGCAAAGGGAACAACATCGAAAATTTTAGGACGAGTTGGAGGCACTATCTTCCGAAAAAGTATTCATGGTGAATTTCATATTCACCAATCACCATGAAGAAAGAACTCTTTGTATTGCCACCGTCTGTTCACCATCGTTTTTTCGCCATTGAGCTCGGCCAAAAACTAAGGACTCTATTTGGTCAGGAAGAAACTGAATCTAAGGAAAAGGTGGTCAACATTAACCTCTATTGTTTTCAGCAGAGGCAAAAATGTTTTTCCACGGGTATCGCCTTTCGCGAGGAATTGGCAAGACCTCCGTTAGTAAATACATTGCCATGAAAAACGCTTTCTGAATTAGCCGTTCGGAACCGACAGAAAACTGTAGCTCCCCTCCATTCCCCCACAAAGAAAGTGGTTTTGAGAAATGCTTTAGGCCCCCGGGGCTAATCAAATTATGTTCCTCGCATCCTGGGAAAAACAAGTTTCATATAAAAAGGAAGCAAATGCATTGGAAGCTTTTGCAAGGTCCACTCAAAGCAAATCGGCAGATATGTCGCCAAGAAGTGCTTTTTGTTGTCCTGAAGGAAATGAACAGCTGTTCTTAGCTCTATACTCGATATGGATGGTTTGATATCAATACCCCAATGGGATATGCGTCACTCGGTTGAGGTTGAGAAGGCAGTTCTGCTGGCCTGATTTTGAGATTCTTCTGTCTTTGCAAATTGCACTATTCGGGAAAGCTCTGATTGGTGTCCACTTGGTGGTGCCGGCCGGCGCAGCGCGGCGCCCAGATGTTGCAACATATATAGTATTCGTCAATTGTGCTAACTATATCTCCACGCCGTAACCATTGGGGACTGATATGCTCTACCCGGAGAGGACCTGCTAAACTAGTAAGTTTTGACGAAGGGCCAAAGAAGAAATAGATCAACACTATAAAGCTCTGCAAGTAATGACTGACTGACCGAACTGTGTGGTCCACCAGAGCTTTTTGGGAAATACCTCAGCGGATGAATTCGACTCACAGAATCAACGGTGGACTTCAGCAGTCAAAAAAGCAGAAACCATTTAATGAGCTACTCCGACGTATTTGGTTTAAGGGTCTTTCTGGGTCTTTCAATACTATGACAGGGTATTGAAGTAGAGATGGAGGCGAATGATCTCCTGACGAGCCAACGGCAGCTCTCATACCCCTGCAGCTGGGTACTGCTTCTGGATTTTCCGGCCATTTATGTCCAAGGGGATACCAAAAGGACCTGGTTGGGGTTGCGCGTGGGGTTAACTACCTTACCACGTTCTTCTTCTTCTTCTTTTCCATTTCCGGCGTTTTGAGTAGTGATCTTGAAGCGATCACAACTCTCCCACTTTTCTGCTTCACATTAGTGATCCGCCTGTGGGGTACGCCGCTAACTACCTTACCACGTAAGAACTTAATGGTAAGGAAACAACCAATAGCCTCGGATAACAATTATTATTTCAACGTTATGACCCAAGGAAACGAAAAAAGGACAAAGGCCTTTGGATCTGTACGTGGAACGTAAGATCTCTTAACGGATTTCATGCAGCTGGATAATTAGTTTACGCTCTGGACCGCTAAAATGCAGACATAACAGCCATCCAAGAAGTGCGATGGAATAATAAGCAGGGCATAAAGAAGATAAAAACTGCGACATCTACTATGGCGACTGCTACAGACAACTCTTTTTTGGGTGCGGATTTGTGGTTAGAGGTAGAATCAGGGATAAGGTCATCAGTCAAAATCTAGTTAATCAGCGTATAATAACCTTCCATATTAGGGCTGAATTCGAAACATTAGCCTAATATGCAGCCCACGCCCCCACAAAAGAAAAAGACGAGTACTCGAAAGATTGTTTCTACGAACTCTTCAAAAAAACTTAGAAGCAGTAGGGCACTGGACATGACTAGGGATATCCTTAATAACTTCTCCTACTACTGTTGCATAACGAACTGGTTTATTTGATTTTTGGTTAGTCCGTCAAAAAAATTTTGAGAGGGGTCTTGTACGGCTTACTTTATTTTGATATAAAAATAAACAAAAAAATAAAACCTTGAAGTATCTGCTTCATACTAACTTAATCCCAGCCCGCAGACACCAGAAAAAGGTACTGAAGTGTCTCGTGAAATATTAACAACTTCAAGAGCAATTTGGAGAAATACACCTTGTTGAGCAAACAAATCATGAATGCGAATAAATCTCATTTCTTCCACATGCAACAAACACACAAACATTCAATGAAAACCCAACTCATATAACCTTTCTCATCACTAGGGAGCACTCTCGTTCAGTCCTTGGTACTTCCGATTTTATCCGCTACTCCGACTAGCTCGAGAGTTAAATATCTATCAAGTGCACAAGCAGTTGTATGTTTGTATTTTACATTATGTATATGTATACGTACCTACATACCACACAAGCTCATATGTGTTTTCAGAGCCGAGACGGAAAAGAAAATGGAATTCAATTTGGCAAACATACGTTCTGTGGGGGAGGTTTTACTTTTATGGCGCACTCTGCGGCTGCTGTTGTTATCGAAAGGACTCAATCACTGAAAGAGCTGGCGCTCATGCTGTTCATGCATTCCTCGTTCACTTCGCCTCGTCTTTTGCTATACCCTTGCCTATACTTCTCATATTCACTTCCATTTATGCGATGGTGTCGTCTGTATGTGGCTCATGAATGTTTTAGAGTCCTCCCTAGACACAGAACCCCCAGTACAAATGTACTCACATTCCGATAATACCCTCAGTTATTGCGATACTTTAAGCTGGGTCTTTCTTTATTCAAAGAAGGCTCTGGGCATACGTGCTTTGGTGTAGAATGAAACGATGATGTTCATTCTCTAGCTCTTTGCTTCTAACAAAAGCAAACGCATCCTCGTAGGTGGAAGCAAATAAAGAATCCATTTAATGCTGCTGCTATACTCGCGTCTGCTCTGCTACATTTATCTGCTGGGTTTGTGTGTGGTTGTGTGTGTGTATGTGCGTGCTTAGTGGCATGTGTTACCTGAATTATGAATAGATATTCAGATATGATTGGTTTTCACCTTTTACTCGCTTGAATGTTCAAATAATATAAAGGCACACATTCTGTTTTATTTTTTTATTTTTATTATTTTTTTTTTTTTTGTTTTTTTTTTTTCAGGAAAGCCACTTTTCTGGAATCAGTCCCCTTGTGGTATTTTTGATCGAAATGGGGGTATGTTAGGCAATGTGCCATTTGGGAAGACATTGCTTTTCTGATAAATCGCTTTCTTGATAGATTTCGAAGAGAAAAATTTTATTTTCACATTAAGGCGATTATCTAAGGATTTTATGGCTTTGTTTAATGGCTTATTGATAGACGTCATAGAAATACAGAAAGTATTATACAGGACAAGTCGCAGTGAAGTTGGATTATGAACAATACTTGTGTTAGCAATATCTCTTCGTCTCATAGGATTTATATTGGGAACCTGATAAGCGGGTGCCGATCCTGTAGATAGTCCCGTGTGGGTTATGTTAATTTCATGTTAAGACATTCCATTAAGAAAAATTACAGATGTTCAACACATACTTACATAAAACTTTGGATATGGGTCTCTTGTCCAATTTGAAGATAAGTTCTTAATCATGGATGTTAAAAGTCTAGGAGCACAAAAACCTCTGATAAGCTACTGTAAAAAGGCATAAAAGAAGTAAAACCACCTTTCAACTCAAAAAATGAGTTGACCATCAAAGAACAATTTTAGACATACCTTCTATGAGCTTACATTGGTTGTGATTTAAGGTCCTTATGGCTGGCTAGGCAAAGAGTAAAAATAAATAAGTATATAAGGTAAATATAAAGTATATAAATATAAAAGGGAGGAGTTAGGATTGGCAATTGGCTGAATCGACAAGTTTGTTAAAAAATCGAGCTCTAACATAATCGTTAAATTAAAGCAAATTTGTATTTAAATCTTCACTAAAAACAAGTAAAAGTACACTTAAAGTAAAAATATTCCTTGTGAAATAAAAAATACGTAACACAAATTTTATTCAGGGGTGAGTTTACTGTCTTTAACGTAGAAAATAAGTTGCGATAAGACGAAGGATGTTCGGTATACATATACATTCACCAAGTAACAAAGGAAATGGTTCTGCCAAAAGAATGCATACCGATCTATCACCATCGCCAACGGTATCGAGCCATCAATCTACAAGTACACTACACACCCACCGAAAATGGTAGGAAATTTGCCGGTAAATGATCTTATTGCCCTCATACAATCTTCTATGGCACCTATTCTCGACGAAAAACTTAAAAATATGGCGACCAAAACTGACATGGAAAGAATCAGTGCAGATATCGGGAGTTTGCAACAAAACAATAAATCGCTGCAATGGCAACTCGAGCAAATCCAGTCTCGATGTATGACTTTAGAACGGCAAGTGGAGCAACTTGAAAAAAAAGTCCAACGAACAGAATATTGTTTTACATATTTCAAAACAAAATAGAATTGATGCCGTCCAGCGGGTAAAATCGGTCTGTCTTGAGCTCCCTTGAACAGATAATCCTCGCAAAGTAAAGAGCGTACGGGAACTCTACTCTGGTGGAAATACTGTAAATGTCATCGTTGAAATGCAGGACAAGGAAGATGCAATTTGCGTGCTGAAATCAAAATCAAGCATACATGGTACGGGAATAACGCTGCATAAAGACCCGGTGGCGGCAAGAGAACGAAGGACAGGGATTGTGAAATTGAAAACACAAATTACTGCAAAGAACAAAGATATAAAAACACAAATAAGAGGAGAACAAGTCCAAAGTAATGATTTTTAAGAATGGAGGTGGAATAAACTGCTCAAATGAAAGGTGGTCCTATGACGAGGAAAGTATTGAAGTTGTTAAGGACTATAGTTATCTTGGGGTCTGTTTTACCAGAAACCATAGCTTGGAAAAGCATTTCAAAGAAAAACTTGTCAAGGCAAGAACGCCATTAGTGCTACATGGAAAAAGTGTTTCGCTAACAAATACATTGCCCATAGTAGTAAGTATCGTGTTTTTGAAGCAGTGTCGGAGTCGCTTTATGGATCTCAAGTATAGAAAATATGAAACTGTTTAAGCACTTTTGAGGTTTTATGTTAAAAGGATATTTCGTCTTCCTTCGAATGCCCCCAACTACATTGTGATGTTGGAAACAGGACTCTCCCCGCGCTTCATTCGCACACTTAAGCTGCACATAGACTATATAATCAAGGTTTTGAACATGTCTAACGAAAGATTACCAAGAAAAGTAGCGCTACAAGCCATTGATCGAAGAAGTAGTTGGTATGCGGAGTGGTTGGAGCTGGCGCAGTGGTGTGGTATTCAACTAAATTTGAACTTAGAAAATATCAGTGAATGGAAAAGCTCTCTCTACAAACTAATTGAGACTGTGGATGTAAAATATCGCGAAAGATATATAGAAGAAGCTACTAGTTCAGTGCATAGATCGATATACAATAGATTATGTCACAACCTGGGCCCTGAAAACTATTTTCGAGATGAGTACAGTGTAGATCAAATATCCATGATGGTACGACTGCGTGGAGAACTTTTAAGTCTCAACTTTGTTCCACATAGGGATGACCTTCCGGTATTATGTAATTTGTGTAATCAAAGAGAAAGAGAGGACGTGTTCCACTTTCTTGGAAGATGTCCAATGTTGAAAGAAACAAGAAGATTTTATTATGGCTGCAATGTCTTAAAACTTAAACGAAGATGAGATGTTATCATTCTTAAATAAAATGGAAGTCCCAAGGCTCTTCAACTACTGCAAGGTAGCGCTGGCTTACCGTGAAAGGCTAATTAATGAAATGTTTTAAGACACACAGCTTTTATCATCCTTTAACTTTTTTTTAGTTGTTGTATTACTTATTATGTGATCAATTTAAATTTATATTTGCTTCAATACTTGAAATTTTGAATCTGTTAAATGTAACCAAACTTATATAATTATTTGTCATTTTGTATCTGGCAGACGGCAATGCCATGCTATATCTGATATTGCATACTATTACAATTGTTTTATAAAATATTGGATAAAAATCACTTAATCTAAAAGGGAGTCCCAACTTCTAGCGCATTTCTCTCGACCAGACCATACCTTTTTGATGAAAGGAGGGACCTACACATTTTTGCCGATTCGAAACAAAAGCAATTTTCATGACTATTAAAATACCTGCCAATTCCTCACGAAAGGCGATACCTACCCGTGGAAAAATAATTGGATGTTTCTAGGATTAAAACCCCGAATTTCCGAGCTGACAATAACAATATTTTTGCTCAAATAAATTCAAAGATTTGCAGAAAATTTCATTTCCTATCCTCACATGTTTAAAACAGTGGAAGATGAAAGCCGATTCGAAGTATAGGTACCTATTTTGAAGGATAACTTTAGAATCACTGAAAACAAGACGTTCCAAAGAAAAGACTCCTTAGACAGGATGAAACCGAAAAAGGTTGGTCTTTTTAGTGATTTGGTTTCGTTTAGTAAATTGATATGAAAGACATTTTTATGAAATGGCAGAGCTCTCATCATATTAAGAAGAAATTTCCAATGCATTTTAATAGTCCTGATTCCGTAAAAAGAACACATTACGCCTCCTATTAAACGCAAACCGCAGAAATCATCCCTTCCAGAACTCCTTCCTCCTTTCCTTTGATTGATGGCTCTTCACCTAAAATAATAAAAACATCTTCATAGACAATTTCCAGAGCCTTAATGAATTACCATAACAAATTCATTTGCAGACTTACGAAACACTCTCCGCTTCAATACCTCGTTACACCAAACGGGCCTTTAAAAAAAATCACACAGAAAACTGTACATAGATGAAGCCAACCGGGAGCAACGAAACATAAAAAAAAAGAAATAAATGAAAAGAAATAGAAGGAAAAGACGATGAAGCATTCATCTCGTATTTATGGCGCACAATTCACACCATGTTCCTCCATCCTCTTGTAAAGCAACAAAAAAAAAAAAGAAGAAGAAAAAAAGAACTCATAATGCGCCATCTTTATCGTGGGCCTGAGCCCATTATGGTGGTGCTTTTGCTTGATGGCATCACCGTCACGTACGACGACACGGCCCTCCATCCATTCAGTCGATAACTTTTATTCCCCCTTTAGCTTTCCGCTTGCCATTGCCTTTGCCACCCATCTCTCTGGCATCTACTTTTACAAGCAAATGGCTTTATAAACGACCGACACGGTATCCCTTTGTTGTGCCTGCGCACCAATGTAACCTTTAAGGCGAAATCACTGCTGCACTGGCTTTAGCTAAAACATAAAGCAAGAGATACAAAAGAAACAGAGTCGAATGGCGGAACCTACCAATTAACCAGTAATTTGCTTCATTAATTATCGGCAATGGTCGCTAAGAAAGAAGAAGAACAGTCCCAACTCCGAATAACGAAACAAACTAACGACGACAACGATGACGACAACTACAACTACAATGACTATGACGACGACGAAGACGACTACGACGAAGTAGTTCGCAGATGAGGACAGAGTTACGTGAATCCGGTTTTAGTGCCACTCTCATCATTCCTTTGATGGGGCTTTTCTTCCCTTTGGCTCTTCCTTTACTGTGTTTTCATTGAAATCCTGTGGTCGCAAAATGGGATGAATATTGATTTTTACTCATGCGTTCCGTTTGCTTTGCTAACCCAGGGAAGGTCTCACATAATCCGTCGGCCTTAGAGAACATTCATTTTTAATGATATTTGTCACTTGATATTCATGAAAAAACATTTGTTTCATAAGATATCGATACTTTGTATTCTCTTGTCTTGTGTCCTGAGCTTAAATCCGAAAATACATCCATACTCATTCTCAAAAATGACAAGTCCTACCGTGTGCAACCCACACGTTGGATGATTGCTTCTATAGGGACGGAATAAACGTCTAATACCGATTCTACGTGAAGAAGATTAGCAATCGATTTGGAGAAACTATCAAATTGAATTGCAATTAAGTGGATATGCCACAGATGCAGGATGATGACGTTGAATGATTGATATAGTAAGTATCTGAAAGCATCAAACGTAGAGAGGGTCATATCGAATAGGTTATTGAGAGGCTTTCAGGCTCAAGGCATGGAATGTATCATCGTTGATAAATGAGTGTTAGGTGCCTTCACTGGATTAATAATTCACTTGGTTCGATACTTAGGATAACTTTAGGGTATATTGACATAATTAAGATGTAAGTCTTATTGAGGGATCAGCAATCCACATATGATTTGGAATTAAAATTGAACGAGTGGAAATAGAATTTTTCTTCAATGTTCGTCTGGTGAGATAAACGTTTGCGAATCCACTTGTTAAGGCTTTAGTTAACATGTGAAATATTATATGTGTAGTACATTTCAGCTTAAGTCGCTCAAGAAACGAACTCAGAAGCTAAGTTTGTGGGTCAACAAGTGTTTTTAATTTTGTGTCACAGGTGTTGGAATTCGCGACATTTTTTTGGGATATGTGTTTTTGAAAACTCAGGATAACATATGAATTGACAAAATAGGTTTTCGAGGGTTCTGGCTTCGAATAAAATAAAGAAAACATATCCTTTCCTACTTTTATGAAACTAAATTTAAATTAAAGGTCCAAAAAGAAGCCAAATTTATTGATGGCTTCTCATTTTCGTATTCAATTGGCACGTTCTATAAGTGGCAGTGGCTATAATCTTAAGGCATATGATTACTTTAAAACCTATAGACATTCAAAGTTAACTGCGATGCCAAGGGCATTTCAGCATCACAGTGTCACAACATTTGCGCGAAATGGTCAAACGCTCGGTAAAAAATTATGTTTTTGAATTAAAATGCTGTTTTAATTGAACTTAAAAGCCGAAAATATTTCCCCTGATTTTATGTCACTGAAGCTCTTCGTCACTGAATCAATGACATTCTACACTCGAAGTGAACTTTACAATTCCAAATGATGTTAATTTTTTTAGTGGATTGCCACAAAGCTATTTATGCACTTGGAAAATTTGAACACTCGCTTTTGCTGAGTGCGTTTTTCGAGGGTGGTTTTAGATTTCGTGTGCTCGTCAGAGGACCTCTATAACTACCTCTAAGGGTGGTTTTAGATTACCTTCTTCTTTGAAGAAAACGATTAGAAATTTAAGTCGTACCTAAGTTCTGTTCGGAGGACTGGCGTATATTTATTATTCAATTGATCTGCAGCTGCTTTGAAGTGTAGCCCTGTCCATTATCGTGTAACTCAGAAGGAGTTCGAACAATTGCCGACTGCTTGGTGACATTTGCCAATATGTTTCAGATAAAATGATCAATGTGGACTTTACAGTTCGGGGTAAAGCTGGGCCTTAAACCTTTTCTTTCGATAATAAATTCGTTTTCGGGCGAGCTCTCTCTAGTTTTGCACTTTAAGTCAGTTGAGTTGGAAATGATCAGCACTGAGATGTTTTCGGTTTCGACATTCCATGATTCTAATCTGCTTTGAGTCAGTCGTTCCGATAAAATAGGAAAATAGACTTTCATCTCCTAACGTTTGGTCGTAGCCTAACAGAAGGAGGTTCTATAAATTTCACGGTATGTCTACCGATACTAATATCACAGGCCCTTTTCTATTGCAATGTGTCCAATATGTACGACAGTGGTGCAAAAAGTGATTTGGTTAATCCCTATTAAGAACCCTCTGAAGGACAAGCTCCTAAGTTAAACATATTCTATTGTTTATTTTCTCTTCCTTAGTGATCTTACATTCAGATTCAGATTCTAGATTATTTTCAAACCAACAGCTGTTTTGACTGGGCATGAAATTGAGAAATTAATTTTCAGAAATCTGAACACTCACCTCAGTCAGATTTGGTTTGTTCTAGTAAAGAACTCTCAAAGTCCTTAAAGATTTTTTTTGGAGGACTCTCCTAATACGTATTATTATCACTCATTTATCTGCGAAAGAAGGCGAGCATAGAATGTACGTCATAAGCCTTTGAACATGAATTGGTTTTGAACGATGACATCCGATCGGTTGGAACATTATTTTCGTAGAATAGAGGATAAACAAGCACATGGAAAGCATTCAGCATATTTTCGTAACCTTATTAACTCAGACCATGGGAACAGTGCCAAAGAATGATTAATCCCGACACGCCTTGCATGCACTCAATTGATTCGATAAAGAAATATGTTGCCCACTTAAGTTGTTTCGATGCTCTTATGCAAAAGATAAACGTTCGAAACGGGCACGATACACCAAACCAGATACATCCAATTTAATCGAATCCGTTGAAATGTTAAAAACACATTTCATGTTAATTCGCGCTGCTTTTGTGTGTTTCCCCTTATCCACCGATGATCGATTGCACGGATACATTTAACGGAGATGCAAGACAGATGAGCATAGATCATGTCATATGCAATGCACACTCCTCACATCAAGCACTACGCTCAAAACGGAGATGCAAGGCGAACTGTGCAACTACAATTTGTAACGTGAAATGATTAATGAACACGTTCAGGTTGGTTAATTGCAGAGCTCATGCTTTTTACATTGCCCTCCTATATAATATGATGACACTTCTGCTGCGCGAACAAAAATATGACTTCAAAAGCGGTTCAGTTGAGTTCAGGCCGCCATCGCCATCGCCAGCTGAACCGGATTGGTATAATGGTAACGCCAAGCTATTGACGATTGCACCGGTGCGTGGTGTATAGAGGTAACAATTAACTTGTTCAACATCTTCATCAGATTAATAATTTCACATTTTGGCTTGGATTGGTATACAGCAGAAGTTGCACTTTTACTGGGAACTCGTACATGCGGTGGTGGCGACGACAACGGCGAATCACGGTGCTGAAACTAAGCCAAGGATTATGTGAACGTACGGATAACAATGATTGCATGGTTCAACGCGGTGCGGCGCCGCTCCATGACAACAAGAAACAACATATAGAGAGGTCACCCTAGTTGGGGCCATCGATGAGCGTCAGATTGCAAATTGCTTTTTAATGCGTGTAATTCGATGTACGCGAGATTAAGTCCACACAATCAATACATGCGAATGGGGTGCGTTGTGCGTACCTAGTTGGTTTTGTAATGAATGCCGAGGGCAACTCAAACAATCGGCTTTGTGTTCTCATGTTTCATCAGCGAGGAATGAGGCTAAGTCCGAATTTATTCAATTCCTTTAGGGGTTGGCAAAGCTATTATGCATAATCACACAAAACTGATTTAAACATCTGAGCTGAGTGGTTGGGTTTGGGTTTGCATCATATCTTTATACCTTTTAAAAGGCTTACGAGAAAGCAAAGATGGGAACTCATGTGTGTTTTCGATGCGAAGTTCACGGTAGAATAGACAATCTCTTTCATATAACAAAGCACAAGTTGCTTTCTGATAAGTTAATCCGTTTCGGGTAAATCATTCCCAAAAGCTTTGATTTTCCGACACAACGCTTAAGAGAAAAGAAGGATATTTAAAGCGATGAGAATCGAAAGACGACCCAGTACTGAACACCAAAGGTGAAGGTACCCAACCCATACCCATGTCATTTTGCCCATATGGGCAATTTGCAGACTCAACTCTTTGGATAAGTTTTCTCCATTTTGAAATACACACAGGGTAGCTATTCTGCCAACTTAATTTTGGCATGCTAACAGACTTAGATAGTCACTCTTTCAGTTTACTCGTTCTTCTCGAAATCCTTTATTTTTTCCGTCACAAAAATGCCTCCCCATCCGGTCTGAGGGAAATTATTTAATTTAGTTAGACGCAGAAAAAAACACAACTCCCTAGTGCTAACAAGTTCCTTCACCCCTATCCTCATTAACTAAATCCATTTGTATCAAAGTGTATTCCTTTTAGTCGTCTTTCACTCAAATCTTCCCTCGATGAAGTTGAGAATCTCTATCAAATTAAGGAAAGGTCGTCTCTTCGATGGTTCAATTCAGCTGCCAATTTTTATTCTTTTTCTCTGTCTCCCCCTCACTCACTCCTATATCCTTGTGCAATTTTGCTTATTCTTTTATTTTATCTCCGCCACAGCAAGGACAACACAAGACAAAAAGAGACTGTGAGCACAAAAAAAGTCCATGAAGCCCGTTTCTGTAATTTTCCATTCAACCAATAAACTTTATCGAAGCAGGAAAGCTAATAGAACTTGAAAAGGCAAAACAAAAAAAAAAAGGTTCATTACTCTTGGCACAGGCACAGTCCTTGTTTGTGAAATTCTGGCGCACTCAATCCTATACTCTGTGACTCTAAGAAGAATCCTATTCAAACGGGATAGCGGTATATGCACGAAATGATATAAAAATTCAAAGAAAAAACAAATTTCAGCTGCAAATGGCAGTGAATTTGAAGTCTAAAAAGAAAGACAAACATGTCTGCCGCACAAAGTATTCTCAGGAGAAGGACGGGGGTGAAGTTTTGTGCTACGAAGAAACGATATGATTGAAAAAAGGGTGATTTGTTTCCCTTTCAGTTTAATGTAATGACGGGGGTTGTATAAGGATTTAGAAAAGGAAGCATTTTAAATTGCCAAAAATTCAATGAATTCTTTTGTAGTAAGGATAGAGGGGGTGCGCGTGGATTAAACTGTGAGTTTCATTTTACCTTTGCATTGAATAAACTCATAGGTAGGTATGTAAGAATATCTTGATAATGTTCGATCAAGGTCTTTCTTCAATAAGAGAATTCAATACGATCGGGACGATAAGACCTTTTATGTGTATTAAGCCTCGGTAAGTTTACATTCTCCTCAAAAGAGAGGTGATGATTATACTTTGCTAAAGATGCACTTTTGATATTGATTTTGCTCTGCGTGTTTTGTGGTAAAATAGAAGAAAACTGCGGGCAACACAGCTAGAGAGAAACGATTTTCTTAAATTTCATGCCATCACTCCAGGTCATGGTCATCATCTTTTTCTTCTTTTTCTTCAATAGCATTGAACATTGCGCATTTAGAATTTTAGATCTCAAAATGATCACAGCTCTCCCAATTACTCGCTCTGAGTCCTTTTGAGCTTTTCTGCTGACCTATTCGCATTTGGGTGTTCCAGAAGTCAAGTAATAACCTGATAGCGATCGTGTCGGAACTTCTCTTCGTATGATAATGTCTTTTCTTAGCTAGTGTCAGATATTCCTGTAACGAAAATGAGTTATGCCAATTTTCAAAGATGCCAAACATAAAAACTTTTGAGCAGAGGCAACAGATTTTTTTATGAAAAAAATGTTTGGCTTGCACTAAAATTTTTTGTTTTGGTAATCCTCAAAGGACTTGCCAATTCCTAACGTAGAATAAATTCCGAGGCCGAAACCATTTCAAGAACTTACAAATTCATGCTATGTTTCCTGATTACTTAAATTCCTCCCAAAAGGTAATACCCGTGAATTAGAGTCTATTCTAATCATATTCGACCCAATATGATAGATTTTCTGAAGCAAAGCCTTGGTAATGTTATTAATTAATTGAAGTATAAGAAATGGACAAACCTTGTGTTTTGGACACCAAGTGTTTTCCCTTGTGTACGTACAGAAGGGATTTGAATTTGTTTCTCAAGACCTATCGTCAAATCTCACCTTTTTAAGATTTAAAGTAATTTTACTACAAGCTCCAACTTAAAAGTGAAGTTTTCTAACCCTAAAAAGAGAGTCAACTTCTATTTAGCTTTGAAGTGATTGCGTACGCAAATGACGTCTTCATTTTGCGGCGTCAAGAAAATATATTCACTTCCATACAGAGCTGATGTAAAAAAAAACTAGCAAAATGGACGGTAAAAAGTTACCTTCCATAAATTCGAACTCGTTCTCTTCAAAATTTCACAAGCAATAACTATATTAGTCAATGGATTCCCACTTAAATGCTCAGACGGAATAAAGTATCTGGGTATTACCCTTCAGTATGCAGGAAAACATAAGGAAAGCCACCATAGCCCTCTTTTCCTGTACAAAACCATTGGTAATAAATGGGAATTTTCCCCCCAAATCACAAACTGGATTTTTACTGCGGTCTTAAAACCGATACGGAGTATTAGTATGGTGGACCGCTCTAGACAAAGTGATCTACTGCGATAGCCTCAGTAAGGTCCACCGATCAGCCTGTATGAACACCTTCAGCTACCCTTAAGAAGAATTTTTTAGAGATGATTCAATTTATTCCTATGCAAATGGTTTAAAAACCAGAGAAGGGATTGGTTAAGGGGTCAACTCGGACAGACTAAACATATGTCTCTCATTCAACATTCGAAACCACTGTAGAGTGTTCCAATTGGAAATTCTAGCGATCAAAGAGGTCCTATGGTGAAAAAGAAAAATGATATCGTCAGTGAATATCCGTATCATCCAAGCACCCTTCAAATAACTAGGGGCTGTTTCCTCGAACTCAGTAACCGAACTCTAACATCTCGAATGGAGATGGGTGAACAGTTCAGCATTCACCTTTTTTGGGTGCCGGCCGGCGCACAGAGGTATTCTGGGTAACTGAGAAGCCGATGAGCTCGCCAGGAAAGGAGCTGGTATATCGATCTCAATCTTCAGGTTGAACACTGGTATACCAATCGATACATGCACAGACTCATGCTAAGGCAAGATGTCATGGATAAAACAAACAACAGGTATGGCCAAAATTAGATCTAAAACGCACAAGACACTTGGCTGATTGGCTCCGCTTGTCATTACCGGCATTTTATATAGGCACGCCATAAGACTCGGTGTCCAACAAATGACATCTGTAGAAATTCTGCATCTAGGAAATTCCAAGCGATCTGGTGAACACAGTTATCCTTCACCTCTATCGCTTTATTAAGAGCTCCAAATGGTTTTGTTCAAACACTTCATAATGGTATCATAATGGACCCAGTAGTTTTCCTGGCATCCATCTAAACTTAACTTATTTACGGTCAAATCAAAAAACTAAATTTAATCAAATCTAAATTTTGAAATCAAAACGCATTCACTTATCATTGTCTATTCGACCAGAAGAGATTATAAATAGTTGCATCACCAATTTAATTATTGTTATTTCTAAGTGCATTTGTACCCATAATTACATGTGTAATACTAGTTATACTAGTTTACACACGAACAATTACACGTGTAACAAGTGCAATAGGTGGTTCAAGTCCGGGCAAACCTTAAGAAGCCCTACCATTTTTACTAATCTATCTGGGACTTCTATTTTGCTTTGCTTATTGTGTTTTTAGTAAATATTTGACAACAAGCAAATGAATAAAAGAGATCTTTCTCGTAACAAAATTGATTTTGGACAACCCCTACAAAAATGGAGTACTTTGAAATAAAAATTTTAGAGTGAGTGAGATTTCAATTTACACTTTGCAGATTGTGCTAAATATGAGGTAGGATTGCGTTAACAGAATAAATTGGTATCGCTAATCTGCAGCCAGTTTTGCTAGTAATTTAATCACGAAAAGCATTCTTTTTTCCTTATTTGGCGTTTTATTATACAAATGGCCCCCTAAATTACAAGATTACTATTCAAAGGCATCAATAAATAAATGTCACTCATACGCCACAGTGATTAGAAGCAAAAACTCGTAAGTACCCCTATCTACCCTCTTTCCGTGCAACAGAACTTACTTGTTTAACACTTTCCTTCTTACTTGATAAATAAAACGCAAAACGATGTACATTCAAGAATTCTATATTAGAAATTGACTTGATAAAAGCATGACACGAATTGTCTGATTTTTTTGTTTAAGGTTACTTCTTACTTCTGAAAAAACAGTACATGAGTTGATCATTTGGTATTCTTACAGTCAAATTAAGCTGCTTCTTATATACTTTCTAATTGCATGGCCTGACTTGCGGCATTATTATTTATTTATCAATATATCAATTATAAATATGTGTGGCCATTTAAGCGTCACAGTGAAAGCCACAAATAAAAGGTTACGCTTCAAGCCTAAGCATCATCACTTTCCTTCTTAACTAAACTCGTATTTAATTTTAATTATTAAACAAAATATAAAAAACAAAATTGTTCAATTTCATTTCTATTATTTATTTCCCAAACACTTCCCATTACCAATTCACTCATAACTTCGACTCATAACTTTTGAAGTCTCCTTATCCGATATTTTTTTTCTAACTTAGCATGTTTGTTTTTGTAGCCACATCCCTTTTGGCACGTTGATTTTGATTTTTTTTCTTGAATGCCACTGTCGACACAGCGACAGCCGTGCATGAACGAACGAACGACTCCCGTGGATGATGATGAAACGCTTTTTCATTTAATCGATTTTTTCATCCCCATTTTACTGGTTGTCGAGGACTACAATTTATAATTTTTTGTTCTATCCCTTGATGGTGAAAAGTGGAATTATTCAGATCTCAGATGTGATTTTATGGAAGGGAGCTGAAGTCGATAAAGAAGTGTTTTTATTGGATATAGGAAGGTACGATAGAGAATGTCCTGCACTGCACGAGCAGAAGAGTCCAGGCAATGTTTTCTATTATTTTTTTCCCCCTTTATAGTCCTTCTATCTTTTGTTTTCCTTATGCGGCTAATATTACTCACAAATCTCGTTAAACACAAATTTATTTCAGAAATAAAAATAAATATGCTGCCGTAAAAGACACGAAATAGGTTCTCTGTTGAGCTACAGTATTGAAGTTTTCACTTTTTTATATATCATCGGTTATTCGTTATTTTACATCGATAACATCGATAAATTTATTCAGAAAGGTTGTACTCGAGCTTGTGTTTCGTGTATACACAGTGATTTTTTGTTGTAGGTACCTACCTACCGTTATTTCTTTTTGTCTTGTTTTCCCCCCATTGTTTGTAAAGTCCTTTTGTTCTCCTTTTGTTTTATTTTCACATCGTACTCTAGAGAAGGACAGGACCGTTGCGAAATTTTATATCAATTTTCCGTTTTGATGGTAGGAAAATTTTCGTTGGTATAAATCCATCACTTTGACAGTTTATTTTTCGTTTATTTATTTTACTTTCCTCTCTTTTATTTTTGCCTTCTTGTGTGTTTTGTTGTTAACTATCGTGATTTACGAGGAAGAGAAGCAGAAAATATATAAATTCCTGAAAAACAGTTATCTGAATGAGTCATCATCGATTGAATTCGAAAGTGAGGGGCGTTAAGAACCTCAATTAAAATTGAGTGTGTTTAATGGGGTATGGGTTGGTGTGACAGACAATAACAATTCAATTTCGATTGAAGGGGGAAATTTAATACGACTACATCCGACAGCACACAATGCTTTCGAAAATCCTGTGTTGTGCAATACATCCCTAATTTTTTGTAGTTTTATTGTTTTTATTCGAAAAAAAACATGAATGATTGTAAATTGATCACGCAAATTAAGGACAACAATATTCAAATAAATTCAATTTTGCAAACAGGAAATATGTTTGTGTTGTGTTGTGCGAAATTATTTTTATCACAATTAGGGTGGGAGTTTGAATTGCCACGGTTTATTGTGCCCAAGGGCTTTAAGTGCGTTTGATCTTTTGATATTAAATTGTTTAGTGGGGTAATTATTGCGCAAATTATAACGATGCTTATTTATATTTACAGTCAAATGGGTACCTACCTTCCTTTGGGAATAGGCTCTTTGTTGAAACAAATTTTTGATAACTAAGGTTGGGAGAGGGTTATAACTTATGAGTTTTTGATAAATGATGTTGAAACAAAGGTGGGCCATGGCTTTCTGCAAACAAATATCTCGACCCCATCTACAGGAAATGCAGAAGCTACTTCTGCTAAATTGATAGAGCACTCATCACGGCAGGATTTTTGTTAGATTTGAAAGTCCTTTCGCGAAAGATATTATGAGGATATTTGGAATCGAACCCAATACTCCCAGTCTGACACGCCAGCCACTACAACAAAGGCTTATGAAAAGCTGACGTTTATCTACTGATTCTGGTTCTGGCCCTCATAGGTTATCTCAAACATGCCACTAGAGGCAAGCCTTAAGATGGAGTGTTCTCCCCTCTTTTATCTTTTATGGTCAATGCGAAGTTTTGGTCGGCCTAGGAGACTCTGGAGTGAAGATTGTTGATCAGGTAAGTAATATTTTGACAAAAAATCCGTATTAAAGATTTTCACTACAAAAACCAAAATGTCTACCTTCGCGCTACCCATGTTCAACGGACAAACATATTCATGTTCCGCACTCTCCAGGTTTCTATGTGTGATTGTTCAAAACTTTGCTGAAGAGTAAAAATCTGATTTTAAATAAAAAAGAGACACCATAACTTTTTGCAGCTGTATTACAGATTCGTTGTGAAACCTATTTCCATATAACAAAGTAAACTGTCATGAAAAACCAAAAAGGAGGGGGGGGGGGGGGGAACTGACTTAAAAGGAGATTGACATCGGTGACATAGCGTAAAAGCCACCTTACAGCTCGGCAACGACTGTCTTGAGCGGGGTGCTTTACCTACTACCACTTAACCTTGACATAAAATACTTGCTTTTGAACTTTATGTTGTACGATCATAGCAACATTCTATTTGCAGCGAATTTAAATCCAATCAGCACAGATAACAACTACATCCTCTTTTCCGAGCTCTGATGGGATTTCATCAAGGATTGGGGATGCATTCAAGACCCTCCAGCAAGAGTCAAACATGAATTACAATGTCGATATTTGTATTGACAGCCAGTGCCCTATTTCACCAACTTACAAATTTGTAATTACAAGCGTTTTTTAACAAAGTTTGTGAGTTTTTGTAAAAAGGTTGCTTCACCAAACTTTGTTAATTACAATATTGCAGTTGTATTTTACAAGCGGAAATTTGTGGAAGAACTTCCTTTTCGGTTTCACCAACACAAAATTAAAGTTGTACTTTACAAGTAACAAACTTGTTAATATAACACTAATTTGTGAGTTTTCATTTCACCAACGAAAATAGACTTACAAAATTTGTTTAGTTTGTAAGAATATTCTACAGGTGAAAGTAGAAGTGTAATTTTCGCTACAATTTTGTAATTCCTTACTTTCATAGCAAAAATGTCTTTGCGACGAAGGCATAGCAGCAGCGATAGCAGCCAAAGTGATGATATTATGATAGTGAAAAAAAAAATTTATCGGCCTCGTATAAACTGTGATATACTTGAGTTATTTCATTTTAATGAAAAATTTCGACTCAGTCGATGCAAGGCAGAGGAAATAATTTTAATTATTGGACCGCAAATAGCCCACTTCAGTGAAAAAAACTGTGCTTTAACACCACGGCAGCAGTTTCTAACAGCTTTGCATTGGCTAGGGAATGGAGGACAGTACCATGGAGTTGCCGACATGCATGGGATATCTAAGTCAACAGTTTGCAGATGCGTACATAGAGTTTGCACCGCAGTCGTCAGTTTGATGTTCGAAACCGTTGTATGCTGGCCGAACGATCATCAAAACATATGTGAACAATTTTTCAATATGGCAGGTAAATATAAATTGGAAGAATTTGGCTAGCTCCTTCATTTTTCTTTCTCTTTCTCTTTTATTTTAAAGGTATGCCATGTGTTTACGGGTGCATAGACGGAACTTTGATTAACATAGATTCCCCCAACGAGTTTGAATCCGCTTATGTTGACAGACATGGAAAGCATTCCATCAATTGTTTGTTGGTATGCGGCCCTGACTATAATTTTTACAACGCATACGTCAATTGGCCCGGAAGTGTGCATGACTCGAGGGTACTTCGAAGAAGCCCACTTTATTCTAATTTTGAAAATGGCTTTCGACCATTTCCCCGTGCAGTTTTGCTCGGAGATACAGGATATCCGTTATTGGATTGGTTAATGACACCTGTTTTAAGAAGCTCTACTCCTGAAATAGAAAGATACAATAGAGCACATAAATCAACTCGTAGGATAATTGAAAATGCAATTGGAATTTTGAAGGAGAAATTTCCATGCCTGAAACACTTACGGTTGCAACCAAAAAAAGCCATAACTGTCATAAAATGTTGCGTTATTTTGACAAACTTTTCACGACTAGGAACTGACTACAATGAGATAGCATTGACTGATGACGATGAGGAAGAGAGCTTAGAGAACTCAAATGAAATAGCTGATAACCCTAATGGTAATGCTACATTAGAATATTTTCTAAATTATTTTCGAGAAAACTGATCCAATAAATCTTGATTTATTCACTTTAGTGTAATAAAAATTATAATCAACTCATTTTCTTAATCATACGTTTTTTAATAATTATAAAAACTAATGGTGTTTTCCTCTTCCTGTGCAATATAGGTGTCCTCTATGCAAGACGTACCACCTGCAGAACCGGTCTGCTTGGAGTTGTCAATCTTAACCTTTAAAAATATCAATATATCATATTTGGTAATAAATTAATAAATAACAAATGTCAAAATTAAGAATTTACTTACCACGGTTCCTCGCTTCAAGTTTTGCCACGTTGTATCTCGCAAATATTTCCAGTCTTTACTAATGAGAAGCCCTTGAGACTGCAAAGATTTGAGAATATTTTTCCATTCCCTTACTTTATCTAAATGTGTCAATGATTCCGAAAACTTCCCAAACAATATATCTTTTTTATCTCTTATCAAAGAGGCTGTAAAAATTTTATTTTCCTTGTTCATTTTGATGTCAACGCAGCACAACGTTCAACAATATTGTGAAAAAACTGTTATAAATAACAAGTTATTCTTGATTCCGGTGCAACGGGAATTTTGCACATTTGTGACCTACAATTCTGTTTTCTACAATTTTATTAGGATCGATCACAATTTTGTGAACTGAGATCTTGCACTTGAAACAAAAAATGGGTTTACAAATTTGTAATTGTAAACTACAATTACAAATTTGTGGTTGTAACTTTCTTTTGGTGAAATAGGGCACAGTGCCCTATTTCACCAACTGACAAATTTGTAATTACAAGCGTTTTTTAACAAAGTTTGTGGGTTTTTGTAAAAATATTGCTTCACCAAACTTTGTTAATTACAATATTGCAGTTGTATTTTACAAAATGAAATTTGTGGAAAAATTTCCTTTTCGGTTTCACCAATACAAAATTAAAGTTGTACTTTACAAGTAACAAACTTGTTAATATAACACTAATTTGTGAGTTTTCATTTCACCAAAGAAAATAGACTTACAAAATTTGTTATGTTTGTAAGAATATTCTACAGGTCAAAGTAGACGTGTAATTTTTGTTACAAATTTGTAATTCTTTACTTTCATTACAAAAATGTCTTTGCGACGAAGGCAAAGAGTTGCAATAACAGCCAAAGTGATGATATTTTGATAGTGAAAAAAAAAATTTATCGGCTGCGTATAAACTATGATATATTTGAGTTACGTATAAACTATGATATATTTGAGTTATTTCATTTTAATGAAAAATTTCGACCCACAAATAGCCCTCTCGAGCGAAAAAAAAACTGTGCTTTAACACAAAGGCAGCAGTTTCTAACAGTTTTGCATTGGCTAGGGAATGGAGGACAATACCATGCAGTTGCCGACATGCATGGGATATCTAAGTCGACAGTTTGAGGATGCGTACATAGAGTTTGTACCGCAGTCAGCAGTTTAATGTTCGAAAACGTTATATGCTGGCTTAACGAACATCGATATTTCCAGTCTTTATTGACGAGAAGCACTTGAGACTGTAAAAAATTAAGAATGTTTTTCTATTCTCTTACTTTGTCTGAATGTATCAAGTAATCGGAAAACTTTCCGAACAATATATCTTATTTGTCTCTTATCAAAGAGACGGCAAATATTATAATTTCCTATTGTTCATTTTGATGTCTACGCAGTACAATGTTCTACAATATTGTGAAAAAACTGTTATAAATAACAAGTTATTCTTGATGCCGGTGCAACAGGAATTTTGAACACTTGTGACCTACAATTCATTTTTCTACAACTTTATTAGAATCGATCACAAGTCTGTGTAATAAGATCTTGTAATTGGTGAAACAAAAAACGGGTTTACAAATTTGTAATTGTAGATTACAAGTACAAATTTGTGGTTGTAACTTTCATTTTGGTGAAATAGGGCACAGGCCGCAATCAAAGCAACTGATGCGTTGAAAATATCTTAAGGCATTTGTAATAATGACGAGGTTCTACATTAAAGTGACTATGTTTCGCCAGGGATCGGTGCCACTGTCCAGTTGGAGATCACGCAGCAGATTTCGTATCCATTATAAAATGGAAAAACTATACCTATACAGATGAACAAGAAAGAAAAAAAACCGCGTCCACGGATTAGAGGTAAAAGGATTAAATTACTATAGTTAAGGCTCACTTTAAAGACCTAGACAAAGTTTTAAAAATATTTATAAGTTTCTATAGACTCGACTAAATGGTTGTAGGAAACTTTTATATCTTGACAACCGGGTTCACACTATAGTCGTTGGTATAGAAAGAAATACTTTTTTAAGGTCGAATGGTTGAACTCATGCTATAGCGATCAATCTCCTGACGTCCTGACTCATCTTTTAAGCACAAACTCTATAACAAACATATTTAGAACCTATCAAAGTGGTAAAATTTTTTGATCACTTTAAAAAGCTGAAAAATTGCTATATATTCACAAAAATTCTTTTTCATATGTCTAACGAGTTCAGCGTTTAATATCTAACCAATCCGCAACGCCTGCGCAACTCCTGCCACCTGATCCACATACATATCGCACGCACTAACCCAGCCACTCTCTCAGCCGTGACTCGCTCGCTAACCGTGACACATGTTCTGTCAATGTTTCTTAGCTTTTCGGTGAGCGTTGTTTTATCTTCCAAAGTACAGACGATTTATTCATGCCTTTACTTCTTCGAGAGTACACTTTGACTGCAACATATACATCATACATGCACATGACACGCGTGAGGTGACGGCGCACGCTTCACACGTGTCTCAATATTTGATTCGCTTTAATGTTGCGCGTCATGTGACTTGTGAACGGTTCCGCTATTGACATATATCTTACATATCGCAAATGCCATCGCGTCGGTCGGGTCGAGTTTTTGGTGTCATATATCCGGTAGCTATCACATGTAATAGGGTGGTACTTGACACCCAATACGCTTCACTCGACAAATTTGTTTTTTCCGGCTGATTTCTTGCTCACTTCATAAAAGTGACCATTTAGTTATGAGTGGTGCCATTTGGGTGAACGGATATAGCTACGTACGTGCTGTTAAAGGATGTGAATAATTAGCTCAAGCCCGAAACTCGATAATATCCCTGAATTAAGGGCATGGAATTTTGACCACCTTCTTAAAGTTCATACACACACCATCAAAGGCATACAATATGCAAAGAAAAAGTATACATAAAAAGATTCACCGCTGACCGACTAATCAATCATAGATAAAGGAATGGCAACATTTTCGGTCCTACAAGTTGTGTAATAGTTTGGCAAAAATTAAACACCTTAAATATATATTTCACCCCAGGAATAGACACTAATTAAACATAAATAATATATAAAAACTGTTATTACTCCAATCCCAATTACGAGGGATACTTTCTCCCATCCAGAGTGGAATCGTGCTATCGTTACTCATAGCTAATTTCTAAATTCAACATTTCATTCAACCCAAACCACCATATACTACCTTCCCACTTACATTCAGTACACCTCTACACATACCAAGGTCCCTAACCGAAAATTCCATTCCACAATAGTTCATAAACACCGCAAAAGCCACAATCAAAATAATAGACTCTTAAGCAGCTGCGGAATTGTTTTGTTTCCCTTACAGCTTTATAACCACCACACCTAAGTACACACTTGAACCATTTATTTTAACCGAAGCGTAATTATTATTATAGAATTTATCGCCTGGCACTTAACCACAATACGGTCATTTGCAGGAATATCGATTTAATGACCAAAACACATTTCAACCCCAACATCATCCAATACCCAATCCTATGCCCCAGCTCCAACCCCTCCATACTTCTCCATTCAACAAACTCGATGTTAACTTTATTCTCTCTTCCTGGCAAATGGATTTTTGGGCTAAATTAATCAACATTACCCTCACTTTAGCCCGATTAATTAACTCGAACATAACTCGAGAAAGGACTTTTTTCTCGTAAAAATTACATTCGCTTTCTTGGGCAGCACGAAGAAATGAAATACAAAAAAAAAGAATAACAAAAAAAAAGGAAAATAAAAATAAACAGAAAGCAAAGACAAAGATTTAATGTGGCTTCAGGGCTTCTCTTCATTAAAAGTGCTTTCACGTCTTTGTTTCGCTTGGTGAATATCCTTGTCGGTGAGATGTATCACATACAAAAGAACGACAACAACAAACGGACGACGTCGACGGCGACGTAGACGTACGCGGGGATATGATCTAATATCCATTTCTTGATTAATCTTGCTGAGTCGTCAATTTATAGGTTGTTAAGGTTTTCTTTGAATTTTTACACCACATTAAGCAGACCCTGATATGAGTAAGAGTAAGAGGACAGCAACAAAGCAACTATAAACGTAGAAAAGGACCTATAGATCCAGACCCAACGATAAACGAACTTCAAGGATACATAATAATAAAGTCCATGGAATGAGTATCTTTATAGACATCTACTAACAAGAGGGGTACTTGTGTTCTGCAATAGACTTTGACTGGATGACAACCCCTGCCCTGTACCTTGTTACAGAGAAGAAATTGCAATGTTGGTAAGCGTAGCGCGTCAAAAACAACAACGTTCACAAAGGTTCTTTATTGTACAGGGGGTTGTGTTTTGTTGCCAACTGTGTCGTGTTATTTGAAGGAAATGCCCATGTAACCAACAGTTTGTGTATAGAAAAAGTTTGTGAACTTGCATATTTAATTGGTCGTGTAAATGGACAGCATAAAGTTTTTTACTAGCGTGTAAGTAAGTGACAATAAACAGACCTACTGAGTATTGGCGCCTTTTATTAGATCGTGTCTTTTCTTTTTTAGAGCAGCCTACAAGATTGTGTCTTTCAATCCAGCTCAAACCTTTTAGCATTTGAGACTGTTTCCGAAGCACTTTTTGACGAGGAAATTAACTGGCGCCCAACTCGTACACTTTGTAAAACGTTTGGTCTTATGTTTGTTTTGCGCGCTTACACTACAACTAAATCAAACAATTTGTGACATGCGACTGGCAACACTGCCGTATCATCATCAATTCTACCCGGTTGTTGTGTGTAGTGTAAAAGACATTTAGCTGAGAACCCCATTTTGTTCTATTTAAAACGTTTCAAGTGACACAAGCGCTAGCGGTTTTATGCAATTGCCTTTTGAAGTAGGTAAAAGGAAGCCCCTTGCGTGTATTGACCGACACCGCCAAAGGGACTATACAGCTCAGTTAGTGCGGTTTAAGGATATTGCATGCGACATGATTAAATTGATAAACTCTCGAAGGGTGGTTTTTACTGCTCTCGTATATATATGAATGTGGATAATCTAACAGATTAGCTTAGCAATATTTTGCAGTGCACTCGTATTGGTGGAATGTAGATATACTAGCGAAAGGAAAAAGCAGTGGCCGATTGTTGCGATAACTGCTTTCGACTTCAATGCAGGTTACATGACGTCGCCGATGTAAAAGGGTAGGCAGTTATATGTGAGCTCAGTGAAGCGTTAGGGCCATTAAGGGATTTGTGGACGCATTAGAGAGATGATGTTGTTTCAAGTTAACAGATTGATTGTGTGGTCAATGGAAAGATTAAAGTGGGATTATTATTCAAGGACGATGGATTTGCTTTTTTGTGTTGAAATTAATTTTTGTATAGAATAAACGGGAGAATGCTAAAAGTTAAATGTTAAAAGTTGCTTTGCATCTAACTTTCGTAAGAAATAAGTGGTAGGGAGTTTTAGGTTTCGTGAGTTTATTTGATTTGAGTCGCATCTCGCATTACTAAAAAAAAGGAATTCATATTCTATGAATCGTGTATTGCGGTTTCTATTTATCTATACGAGCTCTCTACAATCCCGTTTGTAGCCGTGTGGCTCATTGATGGGCACGATTTTACGCCCTGCCAGCACTGCCAGCGGTCACAATTTGATCAGAACTCACAATAGTAGATTCGCTTCTTTTTTGAACTTCTGCGCATCTACGTTATCAAAATGACTGTCTTTCGACTAAACTATACAAAGCTTAATGAGTACGGGTGTTTAATTTTTACTCAACAAGACTTGAAGATTTTGATGATCTAAATTTAATATTAGAAGAGAATATTAGAAGAGAGAGAATGTTGTGGTCTTTTATTCTACATATTTAATTTAATATAAATTATAATAATATGTAGGTAGGTAATATAATTTTCCAAAAAATTTAAAGGAGCCGGAACAATATAAATTCCTTAGACATAAGACATGCTACAACTCAGGCAACTGGTTACAGCATCTCCAAATTTTCAATTAATGTTAAAGTTAGTCTTCTAAAGCAACATCACATCACCTTGGTTAGAACTCCTGTTTTTCTTTATTGCTATGCCAGCTATGTAAATATGTACTTTTCGTATTTCTGTGAAAAGCGGTTTCACTAAAAAACCAATTAAAAGGAGAGACTAATTGTTCTTACGAGAATTAATTTGTTGGCAATTTCTATAACCTAATAGGAAGGTATTTTTTTTATTACCTAATAAACAAGCACGCAGTTAATTACTCCCCAGCTTCCGTGAACTCAAATATTAACAAAAAAAAAAACTTTCTCTCCCTCAAGGATACTTACACAAATCCAAATAAATTACCCATCATCCATTTCAAATGTCGCAGTAGCCAAGAATTTTCGAGCCCAAAATTGTGGAAAATAATTCATTTCCTCTCGATTCCCTGCCATTTACTGACACACGTCCCATAATGACGCAAATCCACTTAAAGTAAATTTGCTACATCACGAAGGGTTCCTTCTATTCAGCCAGATCGCTAAGGTAATCAGAAAATCACAACTTCACACTTTCTACAACTCCATCCTCCGAAAACAAAAATAATTTATATTTTGACCCAAGAGTTGGATAGAAAGAAGGAAAAAAAAAAAATAGAAACACGCTTCGCACTTCAACCTCTCGCTCCGAGCAATTGTGTCCTGAATTTACAATTCAAATGCGAACATACAAATAAAATAAAAGAAAAAATAAAAAACTAGACAATAACACACATGTATATTGTACACGTGCACACACACACACACTACACACTCGCTACAGCTGTAGAGATAGAGACCCCTATTATAGCAAAAATTGGAATGAAAAATAAATCCACACACCAAATCCATTTGTTGGCCCTGCAATCATTTCAACTTGATCCTTTTGCCAATCCCCGACCCAACTTGAAATTCCCTTGACAATTGATGAATCCTAGAAACTTTATTAGCATTTGTGCTCACAGCCTTGCTGGGGTGCGCTCTCCCCTTGTTCGAATTTCTACAATATCCGATGATCCCTTATACCATACACATACATCCTCTTTTAAGGGGCAGGACGACGAAACGAGAAGAAGAAGAATAAAAAGAAGAGGGGGAATGGAAATTTGAAATGTTTGCATTTGTATGCCAAAACTGTAGCTGGCTCTCTAGTCAATATCCGTTAGGGGATTATCTCCCTGTTTTCGGTGACTATCCTTCCTTTTCGTTTGGGTTTATGTGTGTTTTATTAAACCTCCCTCGTATGCCTTCCACCTGCTTGTCTCATCCTCATTTTCGTAGTTTCCTTCCACACCCGCACCAAAGAGCACATTGGGCTGCCATTTTTTATTTGTACTTGTGTAGGCGTGTATTGGATTCAAGATAAGTGTTTTGAATTTTCAAATGGAAAACAATTTTTATGCAAACTCCTACAACTACTTTGTTAACGTTGCTAATTCAGTAGTGTCACCTTCAAAAGAGGTGCGGCAACGTGACTACGTCTTGTTTTAATACCAAAGGACAATCACTCAATCTCGGTTCTACTAAGGGTTTCTTACGATTGCAATTCCTACCTGACAGGAAAAGAGTCATCAATTTCTGTCGTCACTGCGAAAAAAAACTTTTTTGTCAAGCATATTTTGGTATTCAAAATGTTCACGAAAGGCGGCACGAATAACTAAAATTCACATTGAGACACACTGAGTGATCCTTGAGAGTCTGACTAAGTATTTTTTCAATAGGAGTAGGAGTAAATTTTTCGTTTAAATACATAAACCCGCTTTCAGTTATCTATAGAGCGGTTTCACTATTTTCACTTCTCTCTTTTTAATTAGAAGACCAACGACGCATCTGCCACCACAAAGAAACTGACGACATCTTTTGTCACCCAGTACCTACAAATATACTTTCTTAATCAGATATACTCTCAGTTTTCGAGATCATTTGACACATTTTTGGAGCCTTATTATCTCTGCTTAAAAATCTAGAAAATCTTCTCCCTCCGCATACATAGATTACCTTCTAGGATAAAATACTGCTGCATCTTAAATCCACAATACGCATCAGTAATACTCTCATTCTACGGTGCTTTTAGATGCTTAGGGCAAGCAACTACCTTCAACCTAAGGGTCCCTTAACATCCATGCACATTTTGAATAAGGGCAGGTTCGTTGGGTGCCCGATGAATAAGGATTTCTTTTTTGTTTATTTTCTCGCTCCTGCCTTCGTTCTTTTTTGGATTAAATTTCGTTTTTCATTCTTTTTTTTTTGTATGTTTTTCATTTTTATTATTTTTTCTTTCATGGACTTTATGGTTCCACACCAACATCCAGGAACGTCAATGATTTTTATGTTCATAACGATGATTGGCATTGGCGCAGCTGCCCTACGGTTGGAGCTGTACTCGGAGCCTGGATGATTCCTGAAGTAGTCAAATGAATTGTTACAAAAAAGGCAATCCATTCGACAGTCAGTATGAAAGCAAGTGCAACCACCATCATCCCATCACCATCGCACATGCTATAGATTTTTATTCAATTGAAACAGACTGGCATGGCGATTGTAATGGATTTTTCGGGTTGAAAAACAAAATCGAGAAACTCCCAAAAGACTCCCATTAAACGCCAGGATAATTTAATTTCATTCCGGATACCGAAGAAACGGTGGAAATTTTCTGTACACACGAGAATCTCTCTTCGAAAACATATGCAAAAATTAAAAATAGAAAAAAAGAAGCTATTGTCACTCATGGTCGCAATTAAATGAAAAACTTTCCTGGAAAAATGGATGTCTTTGTATTGGGTAGGGTTTGAATTATGCTGTTGCCGAGAATACTTAAAACGATGAATGTTGTTATTTTTGTGTGATTAAAAGATTGGCGAACTGTGTCTTCTCTGTGGGAGAACAACTTGATTGGTTTTTATTGTCGATTATGCTTCGAGTTGGGTGTTTTCCAATTTATGAAATAAAACAGGAAAGGACGAGGGTGAGTGCCTGACCAGTGACCACCCTTGGAATATTTATTTATGTGTATTATTTTATTTGCACTAGGATATAACAACCCTTTGTCATAGGGGTAGTGAACAGATGATTAAATTTAATGAAAATTATCTCTCAGTCGTTATTTAGGGCGTGGTTGAATAGAGTCGTTTCAAAGGGATGACATGCGAAGAGGATTGCCTCTTAATTTCGATGGGTAATTAAATCGGCAGGAATTAGTTATTTTGACGTCAGCGACGCGACGGACGGCGGGCGGGATGTGGATGTGGATGTTCGTATATTGAATGTGAGCTTGGATGTCTGCACACCTACGCAGTGGATAATCATATTTCATTAATGCTGGGAGATAAAAGGACCCGAATTTATGTCCGAAATTATGCAGCAGTCAAAAGTTTTAATTACCATGTTTACATTAAAATTTGGGATTGAGTATACAACTGTCACAAGAGAATGGTTGAACGTTGAAATGCATTTGATATTAATTTTTGATATAGGTATGTATTTGAATGTTCCAACTGAATGTCAAGCGATTTGGTCCTTTGAAAAAAGAGAAAAAAACAAATGAAGACTAGACAACGTTGATAAAATATTCATCACCACCGGACACAGAAACATCAAAGCAAAACAAATTTACATATTGAAAGTGCTTTTTAAGTTGAATGACGAGGGGAAAATATTTCGAAGATATTAAAACTTAAAGTAATTATACTCTTCTTAGAAAAATGTCTATAATAAATAAGTCAGTTTGGTCGACAAACATTTGTGCCTGGAGCACTTTCCCCAATTTTCACTTGAAATTGGTTGCAGAAGATTTAGATTTCATATCCAACGTTTAAGAGACTTATTCTTATTGGCAAAATTATGATCATCTTTCCTTTTCAGGATCGAACATACTGAGGTCCCATTCATCGGACATGCTTTCTTTCGATAATATCATACAGATCAGCTGGTGCATGCTCCAACTCTGCGTCAAGGCCATCTGCACCCGCAGATCTATTGGATCTAAGCCTTCATAATGGCAAGCTTAACGTGTTCTGGGTTGGAAGAACCGCATTCTTGACCGTTGTCCAAGCTGAATATGCTTTCTGCATGACAGCGGGATTTATGTTATCATCGCCGTTAAATACTCTGCAAAAGTGGTCTTGCTTGTATACCTATAGTGACTGCGATTCTACGATTATGGTCGCTTGTTTAACAGGCTTGAGTTAGAGGTTTGCTACCATGGCATGATCTGTCAACCTTTTGTTAAAACATTCGAATCATTCCTCAAGGCATCTCTCCATTTCCTTAAACGTGTGCTTTTCATGCTGCTTCCTTTTAATTTGGAGAACACGGTGTTCTTTCCTTCTTTTCTCCTAGATCTTCTTGTAGTGCTCACAGGCAGTTTTTTTTTTGTCAAAATTTTTTTTATGTTTTTTTAGGTCCGCCAGCATTGTTCATCGAACCATGAGCATCGTTTTGGGAACCGAATACACCTCAAAATCGGTTCCGATGCCTCGCTTGCATTGCTACCTTTGGTCTTCAATACTTAAAGATAGCGGGCTAGTTAGACAAAGACACGATTGGAGAAGGTTCTGGCTATCTCTTGGCTTTCGGACATCAATTCCTTACAGCGAATTTTTCCATTTGTTATTTTTCTACAACATGGAAGAAGTCCAAATGAAAGTTGGCTCCAGGGAAAGCTTAAATCTGCTCTGTAAGGATCAGGCTCTTTATAATATGTGTACCTAATTTTACAGAATAATAATCTTTAAGAAGTGTGTCTTTTTTTCAGATTTTACGATAGGTCCGGATGCTTCCTCTTGTTATTGTTGTGTTTTAATAGTACTACAACCAACCGCTAGGTGAAGGACCTTGCAATATGCAGTTTAATGTGAAAAGGCTATTGCGGCCATGTTGTTGGGTGAGTGTCAAATCAATTGTTTATAATTAGTCACTAATTCAAATGAAAACGCTGTGATCTTGACTTCAATTTGGAGAAGAGCAAGTGAAGATATTCTTAAGGAATGATGAAGTGCAGTTCAAGCACAGGTCACACACTATAGTCGGCTGCCTGCCGCCAAATACTCCCTTGCCGGATGTCGGCATATGTGGTCAATTTTAAGTTTGCACAATTAAGTACCGGTCACACTAAGATGGTTGACAGCCGCCATTAAAGTAACTTTTATAATGTCAGCTCTGTTGATGTGTTTGTTTGAACACAAAATTCACCATATTCGTGAATTTTAAGCAGCGGCTGGAGAACTTGAATATTTTAAACTTTTGTC
The DNA here is from genome assembly GCA_949752695.1 of Melanostoma scalare. Lineage (NCBI taxonomy): Eukaryota > Metazoa > Arthropoda > Insecta > Diptera > Syrphidae > Melanostoma > Melanostoma scalare. Next base: position 21,543,237 of record OX456984.1, on the reverse strand, counting down.
AGCAAGCAGAGGCTGCTTATAGCAAATATACAGCTACACTTCTTTCAGTTTTTCCAACACTTTTATAAGGTTCAACTTTATAAAGTAAAATGCTAGCATTGAAAGTTAAGCTTACCAAGTCTAGTTCGTGTGACACTCTGAAGCTGTTTGCTGTTAGCGACGACGCCAACGAGCCGAAAGTATGACCAGATTACCCACCGCTGCTTGCTGATGCTACTACCAGCGGCTGGCAGCCACCCTTGTGTGATCCGTGCTTTAAATAAAATAGGTTGATACCTTAAAAAGAGGACTCCTTGAAGTCAAAACTCAAGTTCATGACGGAGAGATAATTTTGTTCAGTTCCGCCAAAAACATCACAAGTCACACCGTTTTAGTCACATCACAATTTCCCACTCAATAATCAAATGGTGATGTGTGCTTCTAGCAGGTCATAAATTTGGGGCTTATGATGTCCTTGGGAAGAATGAGAGCCTAGGTTTCGGAAGTTCTTAAATTTCCCATAGACACTTTGTAATAAAAAGTTCGACTAAAGCCAGGGAATCTAATAGAACTCGTTCTAGCTTAAGCATTGTCGAGCAGGGTGGATTGGTACCTACTAAAGGAATGCAATTTCAATAACAATATTTATGGTTGAGTAAAAGTCAACAACAATCAAGTGCAGCAGACTTTGTCTACCAAATATTCCAAATTATTCAACAATCGCTTGTATTTCTCACCCCAAAAAATATTGTCATTACCGAGCTTAAAATTCAATACAAACACTCAGCGGGTATTCAATAAAATTTCATCAGTGATTCAGCAAACAAAAGTGAATCAAAGTTCAAATACCACAACTCTATAGGATCACATTTACGCATGCATGCAAGGATGTCGATTGTGCGACCGTGAGTTATGAATCCTACAGAGCGGTGGAGTGTGTATACGGTACAATACCAATAATAATTGTACATGGAGTGTTCATGTCCGTTGATGATGTTTGTTCAATCGGTTTTCCCAAAGCGGCATCGCATAAAGCAATGAAGTCAATACGCGCGGTCGTATTCTGCCACCCTTTTCATCAATGATCGGTGTGGCGTGTTGGAAGAACGGTGTTGACTCTTCCATCACCATCAGACATGCAAATAGTTGACATGACTATAATCTCATTTTGGTTAACTCATTTGCATTCACGACTAATATCGTGTGCGGTGAATGGAGGCATTGCTCGTCGTTGCCGTTGCTACCACGTTTTCATGAGCCACGATTGCATTCACCTGATTAAGTCATGTAGTAGCCAAATATACATTTGAAAACACTTCACTACCAACAATGACACTATACCAGAAACAGCAGCAGCAACATCAGCAACCAACAAGCCAGCCAGCCAGCCATGTCATATCCCAGTACCAGGACCTTTGAGTAGTCTGAATACTTAATCAAACCAACAACGGTAGAGGGAGGGAGGAGTAAGCTTATTTTTAGCTGAATAGTCACTGAATTAATGTGTTTCGTTCGGTATAAGGGGGGCAAGCTAGCGAGCGGCGGCACGGTGAAAAATACAACCGAATACGTCTGGGTTTGGCATCCACTGAGAGTGTATTTGTAATAACTGGGATACAATAAACTTTGAGTGATGGATGTTGAACAATTTTTGGAATCGTCCTGTGAAGATGGATGATTTTAGTCGACTGGTTTTGCATAATGATGGCGTTATGGAAAATATAATGACATTTGTGAATTGCGCAATGTATTTCGTAGAAAAGAGGGACTTAATAGGACACTAAGCTGACAATATGAGTATGAAGTATTTGATGCCAAATGGAGTGAGTGGAAAGGCTTTGCTTTGATTTTAATGAGTTTTCGAGTAATGTGCTCCAAACCTCCAACCGATCAAGATTTGAAATTTAGTCTATGAAAGGTTGAAGTGTGAGATGTTAGGTTAGGTTAGGTTCAAATGGCTGTCAGTAAAACAAACTGACACACTTAGACCAATATTAGGTCCATTGTGATACCATAAAATTATGCGAGGAAGTATCTCACTTAACAAAACCATTTGGAGCTTTTAATAAAGCGAAGGAGATGCAGGGATCTGTGTTCGCCAGATCGCTTGGATCATCAAGAAAATATTTTCCTAGATGCTTTTTTCTTTTAAAAGAGAGTGCAGGACATGAGCAGAGGAGGTGTGGGATTGTCTCCTCCTCCTCCTCATCTAAGCAACTTCTGCAGAAGTCATTTGAGGGAACGCCAAGTCTTATGGCGTGTCTTCCTATATCAGATAATGTCCGGTGATGACATTGATTACGGAGCTAACTTGCAATCTGGTAATGGATAACAAATGTCTTGTGCGTTTTGGATCTAGTCCTGGCCATATCCGTTTTGTTGCCACGCACCTGGTGATATTGTTCCACCTATGATTTTTTCTATTCATTGCCTCTTGCTTTAGCATAAGTTTACATGTAGCGATTGGTATACCAATATTCAACCTGCTGATTGAGATCGGTAGAACGGTTCCTTCTCTGGCGAGTTCATCGGCTTTGCAGTTACCCACGATATCTCTGTGCCCCGGCACCCAAATAAGGTGAGATGTAGAAAAGCGTATAACAAGCTGAGTTTGGTTTTCTGTAAATGCCTCATCTCATAACATACTATGAAGAAGCCGTCCTTCGATGAGATGACTTTAGTGACATTCGAGGCCGGGTTATTGGCGTCCATGTCCATCCACTCTACATACCCGTCGAACGATTTTGCTTGAATCAGTGTTGATGTGCAACTTGTACAATTGATGTTGTTAATGCTGCATCTACTCCTCCACTTCCCATCCATGACACCAAAAATGTTTCGCAGAATATTGAAATCAAACCACAACTTTGAGCTTCTTAGTCCTTCAACCTTTACGCCATACAGCACACAACCATTCGCATCTGGTTGGCCGCTGGACCTAACAAATCCCAGCTGACATCATAATGTGCTACTCCAGCAAAGACAATATCTTCGACGACTATAGTAATTTAGTGAAGTTTTTACCTATGGTTTTGATGAGCTCTACACTTTTCCGTCAAGAACAATGTTTGAGAACTCATCTCATCTCTATATGCAGATTTTGCATGCATGTGGACTTGAATCAAAGATTAAGTGGTAAGATCGATCGTATAAAACAAATTGTTAAGAATCTGTGAGATTGATACTAAATGGCTCCGAAATACCGAAACGAAGATCCTTAGCTGTAGCTGCCACAGTTGAGACCGTATACCTACATAGCTTTTTTGCGGCTGAATGAAAATGTTGGTAAGATACGATGTCTAGTATCTAACCAACATTTTAAGCCTTGCTTTGACCACGATTCACCACTATGAAAATAATGTCATCATTGCCGTTAAGCAGTCAGCGTCGATGAAGGTTGCATTACTATGTGTCGATCGTTGTACCTGTTGGGAAAGCCTATGAAATTCATTGGGGTCGTTCTTTAAACGCATCTGGATAGCTTTTTGTCGTTGTTTACGTGTTAAACATTTAGTAGAGGCACAACACCCATATCTATTAGAAAGCTCCCTGAAGGTATCTGAGAGTTTTTTGCATAGTGAGATTCCTTTCTCTTCTTCTGCTCAAAGAGCTCACAAGCAGTCTGTCCGTTTTTGGAGTTGCATTTTGTATAGGTACCGTGGTTTAATACAAACCTATTTTAAAGATGGTTTCGCAATGGAGCACCCACAGCAGACCAATTTGCTGGTCCAGGTACTAGCAACCTGGATAGCAACCTAGTTTTGATTTGAAATCCCCTTGAAGGCTGCGTCAAGATGAAACTGGGAGGCTGAAATAAAAGAAGTTAAAAAGCACAGCAAAGTAAATTCTTTTAGTGGTGATCAACAACTTTTTCAAGCAGTCCATCTTTTTTTTCATCATTTAGTAGGAAGGACTAAAAAGAACTTCACATGGCCCAATGGACACAGTCTGATGTTTTTGTCACATGGCTCCTAAGATAGGTGTTTTTTACATAAATAAATCCGATGAAACGTCGCATCGGAAAAAGGTTAAAAGCCCAAAGAAGTCCGTGCGAACCCGAAAGTGGCCTCTCATTTTTTAAACATCTAAATTGCTCCGCAGTATGTTCACGTCTTTCTCTTTTTTTATTTCTTTCGCAAACACACCAAATTAGTATTATTTAAATTGATGTATTTTTAATAGGAAGACCTTGATAGAATTTCGGTACCATAAGTCAGATGTAGTCAATCACCTACTTCAGCACACGAAATCCGATATAATCTCAAGCTAAAAAGATATTCCACCCTGAAAAAGAGATACCTCTAATCTATGGCATGTCAAGAGCTTCTCAAATATCCCTGTTCCCTCTTAGAGAGTATATGTTTGGATGTATGTATATGTACATATCCAGAACTAACGTCTGAACAACCATGACCGATTGAATTTATATCAAATTTCGTATACTTTTCTCCTTGTTGTTGTTCCTTGTTCCTTGTGCCGAAAACGAGAATTAATGTTTAACGCTTCACCGGATACAGGGCAGGCATGTGGGCGGATGGATTACGGATATGTCTATTGCACTCGTAAAACATCCGCTTTTATGGGTACATAAAGTGTTTTGTCGTCGGTCGTCCTTTCCCCCTTTTCCTCGCTGCTATCTAATCTGTCAGTCTCTCTAGTCTTCCGCCACTTTTGCCCTTCACTCCTTCGCATTCAATTCGTGTAATGTGCGATGTGGCATTTTGCACGCTGTATTTATTGTTATTGATTTTTTTTTTTTTTCAACTTATTTGCGCGCCGTAATGGGGTGAATATGTTTGGTTCATGTTGATTCTTCTTTCATTTTTGCCTCTTATTCTTATTCCATCGAACAAGAGCATTAAAGTCAGTCAGAAAAGAGGGTTGGCTGCTTTGCTTACTCGATGATTGTGTGCATGTCAATGGATTCGTTTTATGTAAAATGGTTTTTATAGATTTAATATATCAGGTTGTTATCGAACTTATGGCGCTGTGGCGGGAGTAGCTGGTTTGTGATGAATGACTGACTTGAGGGGAAAGAGCGTGCGAGGGGTGAAAGTAATAAAAATTCCATCAATTTGTTGATTTTGACATGCGATGTGTCGCTTGTTTAAGTGCAGGTCGTGGGAGGGTGGCAGGGCAGAAGAGTGCGCCTTCTCACTCCTTCCCCATTTAGATTCGAAAATGATGTAGAGGAACAAATTGTGAAAAATTAGTTGTTTAAGGAAGCTTTCCACTCGAATTGATTACAAGCAAACATGCAACGACCAGGTGTTCCCATTTGCTACACTTGAATTTGATTGATTAACTTTTATTTTTACTTGGGTTTGTACAAATCCAGCACGATGTTTAATCTTATTGTTTCCCAGGGCCCGAATTGTGTTGCCGACTATAGTTCAAAATCTATAGGAACTGAAACACGTGTAAAAAAATTAAGCTATCCGGTATAGGAAGTTCTAGTCCTAGTAGCACTCCTGTAGTGGTATTTCACGAGTATCACCTCTACCTCTTACGAAATATAAGCAGGTCAGTAGAATTCAAGGTTGTTAAGAGCCTAGCTGCCGAGATCCGACAAAAGCTGAAGCGACGCCACGTCTCGTGGCCTTAATTTATTTAAATAATTCTACAAACATCCACTTAAAATGATTTTATGAATGGTATACTAAGTTGTATGCAAGTTGTTCTCCTTTTAAAGAAGGGCAGAGCTTATCATAGGTTCGTTTTGTCTCCACTCAGCAATCCTATGATCAGCTCATCAATGCACTTTACCACTGAACACAAAAACAAATCATACTCAGCAAAACATGCTCAGCTTTGATTTGTTTTTGTGTTCAAAGGCGAAGTCCACTGCTGAGCTGATTATAAAATTGCTGAGTTGCCACTAAAACGCACCTCATGTTGATTTTTTCTCACCCCAAAAATTGCAACTTTTAGTCTGTATTTTCTCTAAATTACTTACGACGCGACGCGACGGGAGGTTGCAAAACGGGGGACAACTCTACAGACACTGCTAGAAGTAGCTTAATTTAGCCCATTAAGAGCTCTTAACGGCTGCTCATCTCAAAATGTGGTGGAAGAAAAGTTAAAAAAAAATTGAGTGGCTGATACTGACTAACAAAGCACTGCAATATTTAATGGATTCCAAACTGCCCTGGTGAGAAAGCACTTTTCATTTAAGATCGATTGCTAATTACTCTCGGAGGTCTTGCCGATCCTATATCCGAAATCCGATGCCCGAGTTAAGTTACTGGAAGAAATGTACTATCAAATTGGTGTCTAAGTAATGACTGATCTTTATTGTTTACTTAAATGTACCTTAACACATAGCTAATACCTAATTCGCTTATTCGTAGTTTTATTGGCAACGGAAACAACAGGTATGTAATCGGAACCTTTTCGTTTCCGTTCCCATGAATAATTTATTATTTAGAACTTCGTGGTGGCTTTTCTGTTAGTGTCATCAGAACTTGGAGGTTCGATGACACTTTCTGAGCTATACATAACACTCCCACCGCCAAACTTTGAATTCTCCCGAATTCTCTTATTTGTTTCATTACTTAAAATTTTTATGTTTACATTATTATTCTTTTTCCACCGTAAGATTACAAAAATCAAAAACGCTATTGCAACTAAAATCAACATAGAATTAAGGCCGTATGTTACGTCCTTGTGGAACTTTAACTCTTTGATTTCTTTTATATTTTCGAAATGTTTTAATATAATATTTTCAAAATTCACAATTTTTGGCTTGGTTTGATTAACAATGTTACTAGGATAGAAGTATTTCGCTTGAATCTTTGATACTTGATTGTAAAATTTCTCTTTACAGATTTCTAATGTACAGTTGTAGAAAGTAATCAAACTATTTTTGTTTAACAATATTTTTCGATCATCACAATTTTGAGTTAAATTTTCGTTTACAGCATTCTTAATTAGTAACGTATCTTCATCAATTCTTTCGATAGTTGTCTTATTATTATACTTAAATTGGCATTCATTTTTCCAAATACAACTTTTGCTAGTTTCCAAATCTCTTAAAAGTTTATTTTCTTTGTATACAAAATTCTTATTATCTACTGTTATAAATTTTTCAACATTTTCATCAATTTCCAGAAATTCTGTATTTGGTAGTGGTATAACTAACTTAAGGTCTTCTGTTACATAAGTTTTAGGAATCTTTATTGCAATGATTAAAGACTGATTAATGTACTTAAGAATACCAACTTTTACTAGCTTAATCTTATAAAAATCAATATCATACAGATTCTGTTCCTCTCTTGTAAGGATACTGGGGTGAAAAATATCGTTTTTTGCTGCTGCTATACTGTCTAGTATTTGGTCTACTTTGTTTTCTAAATATCTGAGTTTTATCATCTGATCTAAATACATAGAATGTTCTTCGACTGACTTTCTTTGGTCTGTTATCGTATTTAAGAATCCTATTGTCTTATTCCTATCCTGTTCTATAGCTTTTTTAAGAATATTGAAAGTATCATTAAAATGAGTATTTATAGAAATTTGTTTGTTAGAATTCAGAATGGAGTTATGGTAATTTTCTTCATCTATTTTTAAATGTTCTAGAATTTCCTGCCTATCGTCGTCATTCATTGTTCCGAACAACCACTTGTGTGCACTACCCACAATGTTGAGGAGTCCTCTTTTTTTTCTAGATTCTTTTGGTTTAATGGATTTTATCTTTGACTTAATATCGGCAACTACTGTGTTTAACAACTCTTTGTTGTCCATATTCATATTTAGAATGTTCGTCTCAATTTGCATCAGTAACCTGTCTATTTCTCCAATATCAATAACATGCAGTATGGTGTTTGTATCGCTTATAATTTCAACTTCTTTGATTTTGATTGTAGTGTATCCAATTTCTTCATGAATCTGATTGACCTGCAGTAGCCCTTGCACTACTGGTATAACTGCGAGGAATATTATTAGGCTGGTCATTGTCCGTATCTGTAAGTTTGAAAGGTCTTTTAATATTCGACGTATGAACATTTTGAAGAGGATTTAATCTATAATAGGGTTCGTCTTTATGTCTTAGCCTTTTATAATTTCTGATATGCCCTGAACTCCGTTTTTCTATGTAGTTTTCTCTGGTTAAATTTCTTTTATTAATGACATGTTTTTTGATTCTATCTGTCCTTAAAACTAACTCTGAACAATTTACTGTTTCCTTAGCCTGCCTGGGAGAACATTTGATTGTTGAGTGATATCGATCGTTATAGTTTCCTATAGCCATCTGTATCTTCATTTCAATTGAAAGCTCACTTCCCTCAATTCCTGTTATTATTTCTAATAAGGTAGAGTGAAGTCGCTCTATATCGGCATTTCCAGTGTGATTGTTCGGTTTAGTCAAGTGAACGTCTACACCTTCGGCATTAAGAAACTCCACTAATTGCTCGGCTCTAAACTCATTGTCCATTACAATTTTCTTAGGTTTGCCAAACTTTGAAAACTGCTCAATGACTATGGTCATTTTCGCCCTCCAGTTACGATCGGTAATAGGATAAGCTGCTGCAAATTTCGTTAATTTATCTATTGTTGTTACAAATGAATGTTTCTTAAAGTGAAATATGTCAAGGTGAATAATTTGGTTCTTTCCTTTTGGAGTCTCTGTAATCTGAAATTTCGGCTTAATTGGCTTTCTATCGTATTTGATTTCTCTACATTTAGGACAATTTCCTATTACTAAACAGATTTGGTCTCTTAGTTTAGGAAAATATATTTTGTCTTTAAGACTATGGTAACACTCATTTATGCCACTATGAAACGACTCTTTGGTATGATACAAAGATAGTTGTTTATGCAAATCTTCTTCTGTTTTTATTTCCTGAGCTATTTTGGAACACCTTATAAATTTGATCTTAGAGTCTGATGAGAACAGGGATATTATAATTCTCTGTATTCTGTTGTAATCCGAATCGGATACATTATTTGTGTAAATTCCTATTTGACCTCTCTTTACACATCGCTTTAATAAATCTCTTATCTTGTTTTCACTCTCTAATGGATTTATTTCCATTATCGTTCTTTTGTGAAGGGTTTGGACTTCACGTTCTGGGCTGTAAGTTAATAATATTTGGATGCTATACTTATTGACAATCTCATCTTTAATACCTATATGGTCTAATCTTTGTTCCTCAAGAGAGTGCTGAGTCTGAGTCTCCGCTAATGCAAAATTCGAGTCTTCATCGTTGTTTTCATTAATTTTTTCTGTATTTTCAAGTCTACTTAAGTAGTCTGCTACTTTGTTATCCTTTCCTTGCATGTATTCTATTTCGTAATTGAATTCTTGCAGCTTAAGTAACCATCTTTGATCCCGTTGAGAAAACTCCTTTCCCTTATATTTGCTGTTAATATATTTTATAGCTATATATGATCTGTCACAATTTTAAACTTATTCCCATAGAAGTATGGTCGGAAATAACAAACTGAGTACACTATCGCTAGGAACTCTTTGTCTGTTGTACTATACTTCTGTTCATGATTATTTAGAGTTCTTGAAATAAAACATACTGGATGACCTTGTTGTGACAACACAGCTCCAATAGCATAATCACTAGCATCTGTGGTGAGGACGAACGGTTGGTTATAATCTGGGTATTTTAATATAGGATGAGAAATTATAAGACTTTTTAGATTTTCGAACGCTGATATGTATTGTGGATCTTTGATATTTATTTTGTTATCCTTCTTTAAATATTTAATCATTGGGTAAGCTATTTTGGAATAATCTCGAATAAACTTTCTATAAAAACCTGTAGCCCCCAAAAATCCTTTTAATTGCCTTTCCGTTTTCGGTATTTCAATTTCTTGTATCGTTTTCACTTTGTCTGGATTTGGCATCATACCATCTTTAGTTAAAACATGACCCAAAAACTCTGTGTGTCTCTTAAGAAAGCTACATTTGTTTGCATGTATCTTTAAATTATGTTGTTGGAGTCTAGTAAAAATTTTGTTCAATGAAATAATATGCTCTTCCAGAGAAGTGGAAAAAATTAAAATTTCGTCCATGTACACCACGCAAATGGAATTAATATAATCACGGAGAATATCGTTCATCATTCTCTGGAAAGTAGCCGAAGCATTTTTCAGCCCGAAAGGCATACGAACAAACTCGTACAAGCCACTCGGTGTAACAAAGGCTGTTTTTTCAATGTCTTTTTTAGCAACTTTAATCTGGTGGTAACCTTTCGCCAAGTCTATCGTACTAAAGTATTGTGCCTTCCCTAGCTTGTCTAAGATGTTGTCAATGTTTGGTATAGGATACTTGTCATCTATGGTGAATTGGTTCAACCTTCTATAATCTACCACTATTCTAAACTTTTGAATTCCCGAGTTGTCTTTCTTTTTTGGTACAACTATGATCGGTGAGCTATATCTGCTCCTACTTTTTCTTATAATGCCATTTTTTTCCATCTCGTCCATTTGCCTTTTTACTTCTTCTTCATGGATTTTGGGTAAGCGGTACAACCTAGAATTTATTTGTTGTTCTGTGGTAGTTCGTATCTCATGACGTATTGTATCCGTATTTGTTAATATGTCCCCTTCTCTATAAAAAAGGTTAGAAAATCTTTTTATAAGTGGTTCTACAAGTTCTCTTTCTTTTTCCCTTAAATGGTCAAATTGAATATCTTGTAGTTTGCTCACTTCGAGTGCGTTAACTTCTTCAGACACGATTTTACTCAAAAATGGAAGACGGACCTCATTGTTTAAAACTAACTCTTGTTTGTCAACGTTTATTTCTCTGACATTCTTACCTATCCAATCCATGCCAATGATAAAATTAAATGGCTTATCAATTTTCATGGCTAGCCACTTTATTCTTGCATTGTCTGCGTATTTAAACTCTTTTGGGCAGATTGTTGCTACTGACTTGTTTAGGATTTGCACTTGACCTTGAATTGTACTTATCCGCGTTGAATTTGTATTTAAAGTCGTGTAACTAAGTCTCGGGCAGTTATTTTCTAACATTATACTAACTGTTGACCCTGTATCTAATAGTGCTAGATAACTTTCATCCTTAATTGTAAGCTTTAGTATTATCCTATTTTCCGAGGCTAGTTTGTAAAAAAAACATCTTCTACACCTTCCTCCTCATTGTTTAGGGCGTCAACTGACATGTGGTCGGACCTTTGCCTACTTTGCTTGCTGTTGCTATTGCTATTCCTATAGTGAGGTTGCCCAGAATTGTGTGGCACACTTGGCTGCCTGAATGGGTTTGCAAAATTCGGCGGCCTAAAATTATTTGCATTTGTGTTTATTCTATTACTCTGTCTAAAATTGTTTGTATTAGGAATAATTCTACTGCTTTGCTGCCTGAAATTCCCCTCGTTATACCTATTTTTACTTTTGTTAGTTTCACTTCCTACTTGGCTCAAATTTGTTTCATCCAACCCGATGAACTTGTCAACAATAACCCTAATCTCGGACAAATTTGCAATGTCCATTATAGCGTATGCTAATGAACCCGAAACTACAGTTTTTACTTTCTGTATTGCAATGCTGCTTAATATATCAGCCATTGCATTACCATTCACACAAAGTGCAGCGTACTCTGCAATATCCTCTACAATAGTTGTTAATTTCCTACTTAAATCTAACACACTACTTACTCTTAATTTGAATATTTCGTTGGTGATGAAGAGCTGGTCCTTCCTTGGCTTGAAGTGGGTTTTGAGGCGCTCTCTGCATTCCTCCCAGTTCCTTGGCCCGTTCACCTTCAAAAGGTTCTTAGCCGCTCCCAAGATTTTCCCGTTGAACAGAGCCTCGTAGGCTGGTCCTCTGTCTTCCTCTCTAATTGAAGCCATCTTCATATCCACGATATCAATGAACGATGGTAACGTCCCCGGTTCTCCTTTAAATACGGGAACATATTTCATCTGTTCCTGTGCATGATTCTGTGCATTACTCCGTATTAGCTGGGTAAGCAACACAATGCACTGGGCCATTGAATCTTGAGCCATTTTCACTTTTTGATAGTTATTTTCCGTAAACTTTTTTTTTTTATTATTTTGGTTTTCGTTTTTAGCTTCGTTTCTTCGCGAATCACTAAGCTTTACTTTAATTCGCTTTGTATCTGCTTTTACACCGTATTTGTGTATTATATTTTTCTTTTGCTTTTTTGTTTTTCGGGCGGAGGTGGGGTTAAGTGGTGGCAAACAACACAACACATACACTTTGCAAAAAAGAAAAAAAAAATTTGGTTCACTCCGTCGACTGCGCCAGTTAAGTTACTGGAAGAAATGTACTATCAAATTGGTGTCTAAGTAATGACTGATCTTTATTGTTTACTTAAATGTACCTTAACACATAGCTAATACCTAATTCGCTTATTCGTAGTTTTATTGGCAACGGAAACAACAGGTATGTAATCGGAACCTTTTCGTTTCCGTTCCCATGAATAATTTATTATTTAGAACTTCGTGGTGGCTTTTCTGTTAGTGTTATCAGAACTTGGAGGTTCGATGACACTTTCTGAGCTATACATAACACCCGTGAAAAAAATGTTTTTTAGATTCGAACTTCGTACTCCAACGAAGTAATAAGCAAATATTACGCCACGCACAATAATCGTGCCAGTTTTTGTTTTACAAATACTATAGGTGTCGTTGCATTAGTACCCGTGGCGTAATGGTTAGCTTGTCTGCCTGTTACGCGAGAGGCTCGTGGTTTGAATCCCAACAGAAAACTAAAAATGTTTTCCACGAGTATCGCCTTTCACGACGAATTGGCAAGTCCTCCGATACTTAACTCATTGGCATGAAAAGCGCTTTCTCATTTAGCCGGTCGGAATCAAAAGAAAATTATGTAGGTCCCCTCCATTCTCTCACAAGGCATGGTTGTGAGAAATGTGCAAGGCCCTTGGGCTTCCTTGTTGCGCCACCCTATTAATTTTATTTGTAAAGGTGTCGGTGACGAAGACGGGAATAAGCAATTTCACCAGAAAAGGGTTAACCAAAAGCCTTATTAAAGCTTCACTCTTCAACGAAGCCTTATAGATATATGCCCTTCTCTGCAGTTCAAAGTCGTGCAAGCTCTTCTTAAAACCTTATTTTATGTTAAACTCAGTGATCTAACTCATAAAAACAGATGTGGCTTAAAGAAAAATCTATTAGGCAACACAGTGAGCTTAACTTTAGCCTAACACAACCAGAAACAACCAAAAGGCATGTGAAAGCTGGTTTCAAAGGTTTTGCTTTGTTGTTATGGGGCACGTATGTTATGCTTTCCCCAAATGTCGATTTCAAAACACGTACATGCACCCACACTTATGCACATGAAAAAATTCATTTAAAATAAAATTTTAATGACATAAGCAAGTAATGTCATTCCATTCATCTAAATTAATTTGTTCCTGGAATTTAGAACAAAACCATTATCCCCTTGCTCTTTATTGCAACTCTCACAGCTATATAAGTCCAACAGCCATTGTGTGGTTTATTTAAGATTTACTCCAAAAACAAGGACTAACCTACACACAATCCACCCCAAAAAAGGGAGTCCTTCCTTCTCAGTCCTCACCCACTCGTGCTCGTGCTTCTATACTGAATGTCAACTCGCACATCCCCAGCCCAAATGGATGACAGCCTACACATAACAATGGCGCTTAAGCTCATTGTGGATTTATTATTCTCATAACAATCCTAGTAGTACTACATTTATACCAAAGCAAACACAATACACGCATAGACGACACAGGTAAAGTTTGGGTCCCTGTGGGAAGATAGATATATACAAAAATTTACAAAAAACAACAGCGTTTAGATGTTCACCTTTTACAAAGTCCGCTTTATCCGTACATATACTAGATAAACGGAACTGCGTTAGAGTAAGAGGTGCTTCATAGCATACACATGGAGTGTTTCTTTTCTGCTTTTTTCTTTCTTTTTTTTTTTGCAAGGACGATATAGCGAGCGGTAGGTGAATGTAGTCATCTACAAGGAGTAGCAAAAAAGGTAAAATTGTTTTTATCCACATCCTACAAAAATTCCCTTAGGATTCCGAAATACACAGAAGAAACAAAAACAAAAACAAAAATTGTATTTCACTTCCACAAGGCATGTTTATCGCTATATTCCCATATAATCTCGTTTAGTGTTCACAGTGAAATGCTCTTCGGGCTGGGCCTCGCTGAGCGCTTATGTCACCAGAAGAGGAATAACAAAACGCAGAAAGTCAGTAGGGTTTGTCGTTTTGTTTGAAACTCGTGCTAAAGTGGTTTGTTATTTGTAAACAGAGTTTCCACATAGCAACTGTATCCTTTTTTTAAAGGAAGAGTTGTTTTTATGGCAAATAACTTTTCAAATGAGTATCTTGTGTTTGTGTTACTATGTACAAATGTACCTTTACTGCTTGGTTTTGGAGTCCATTTTGTTGGAGTAGTTTGAGTCATAAAAGGGATACATTCGATTTAAGAATTTCTCCTCAAGGTCCTTTTTGCACTATTGAACAGCTGTAGGTTTTATACAACGTTCATCCCTATATTTACAAAAGTCTCTATATATATATGAACCCCTGTTCAAAATGTGGGAGTTAAGCTGCGTGTAGCGTTTTTCCAAATAAATTACCAGATGCTAGTCTCACTTAGGTCTAAGTAAAAACTTACTTCATGATGTCTTCTCTTTCATAAACATTCATTCACATATTGTTTTCAATCTTCACCTGTCGAGAAAGATATTGGGTAATCATTCCAATATTTAAGACAGTATAGGCCATAGGGGTTGGTTCAAGTGGAAAATCATAAATTCCTAGGAATTTCCTAGCTAACTTCATAACAATACGTTGCTTTTCAGCACGAACCTTTTAACGGTAAGTTTTTCCGCTTAGCTTGTGCACAAACATTGTTCATTGCTTAGTAAGTACACGCAAGCAAAAATCGTACGATCACCAGTAAGCTCCTAACCAAGTTCACTACATTAGGTCCGAACCGGAAGTTTTCTCGTATCACGGAAATGTTACTTGAAATTGAGTGTGTTTTTTTTTCTGACAGCCAATTTCAATTCGTGTATAAGAAGGGCAGCCATTATTGGGCCAGTTTCAAAAATTCTCTCCTTTACAGATTGGCAAAATGCCAAATTAGGTTTCAAAGAAAAACGTTCATAAACTTGCATCTCCGAAATGAGTCAAAATAAGCGGGTTTGGGTGTTTCTTCAATGTTCAGGATACTAGACAATGACAATTTACCGGCAAAATGTCGTTTTACTTTGCCCCCACTGAAGAACATTTTACCGGGAAAGATGTTAAATTTTTAAAGTCGGTTTTAAACAAAAGGTAGGTTCTTCTTACGTACTTCCTTATACTTTTCACACTTTCATCCCTTTTCAAAAAATCGCTCCTACGTATTGCAAGAAAGCGCGTGGAAAGATGTCATCAAAAAAGTTTCGCAGAGCAATAAAAAGAAATCATAGTCAGTGTACCAATTTAGTTGACATGGACATGACATTAAGAGAGTTTTTCCTACCCTAATTTTGCTAAATTTACCCCCAAGTTCCCCGTTTCCTCTAATCTGACTCCTGCAGAAGTTGCTTAGATGAGGAGACAATCGCACACCTCCTCTGCTCATGTCCTGCACTCTCCTTTAAAAGAAAACGGCATCTAGGAAAATATTTTCTTGATGATCCAAGCGATCTGGCGAACACAGATCCCCTGCATATCCTTCGGTTTATTAAAAGCTCCAAATGGTTTTGTTAAGTAAGGTACTCCCTCGCATAGTTTTTATGGTATCACAATGGACCTAATATTGGTCTAAGTTTGTCAGTTGTATTCCTGACAGCCATTTTAACTTAACCTAACGTACCCCAAGTTCAGCAAAAAATCAAATCACTTTGTCGAAAAATACTTCCTTAAAAGTTTATACAAAGAGATCTCTTTAGCGGTATGAGTTAAAGTAAGTAACTGAATACATACCACCTATCTACATCCTCACAGTCTAAAGTATCTAAATCATTCATAACTCCAGTTATATCACAGTTCACAGCACTAACTAACTTTAATAAAAAATGATAGTCCTCATACCGATTGGCAACTCCTTAAATAACATTGGTATCGTAACAGGTCAATCGTTACAGTAGTCATAGCAAAAGCAACATGGAAGGTGTACACTGTACAGTTCGTTCAAGCTTACCGTTCATCACAGTATAAACCCATTTGCAGAGGCTCTGTATCATTGACGAAAAGAAGCTCGATGGTTCATTACGCCTAACTAATTGCATTAAAAACTTAGGCTCCAAAGTTAGCAGGGTCGGATCTCAAGAAACTAAGCCAAATCGGGTGCTTTATGAATAGATAAGTAAATTACATAACTGTAACTCTTTAGTTAGTACAATTGAGTTTTTGAACAAAACTTTAATAATTAGAACAGAGCAAGAAGTAGAAAAATATAGAAACCATCGTTATGCTCATTAGGAATATTTGATTTATGTTCTAATTAACAAATGCAACAAGTATGTAAGATAAGGAAGAGGAGTCATATTTGCACATATGTACAATACAAACAAGATAATAAATTTTGCAGGAAATTAAATATCAATCAGATAATATCTACAACATACCTATTCCTTGAAGGGGCTATTTAGGTATAAGCCTCATCATAGTTTCCACGACGGATACTGCTCTGTTGTGCACCACTCACAGTCCGTGTAATTATTTTCACATTCCAACAGAGAAGTCCTTTTCAAACAGGCTTTACTTGATTCAGTCTGTCAATGTTGACTCTCGTTCTTAATGCTTCTAAAAATAAATCAATAGCAACAGAGCAGAGAGCAACACCCGAAAAAACACACTCATTTAAACAAAATGGCCAACTCAACTGCAGTAGGATGAACATTGGCAATTTGTCAGTTCGTTTTACGAAAGAGTATCCCACAACAGAGGCAAAAAAAAAGAAACAGACTTAAGTAAATAAAATTTTAAATTCGCCTGTAGTTCATTAAAAAGCCAACATTTCGTGCATATTTGCAAATCAAATGACTTTGGAGTATTTAATCTCAGCAAACTTTGAGAGGAAAAATTGTTGGACAGCAGCAGCGCCAGCGTTGGCTCGTGGTCTTTTTCGTCGTCCTTATAATCAACATTTTAATTTAAATCCATTTGCAAAGACTCTGAGCTTTTCAAACAAGGTGTAACTATAAGTCAGAGTGCTAGCAAGCCTCTTGCAATTTTCTACGAAAAAAAAAAGTTCAACTGAAAAATCCATAAAACTTTTCCGTTGTCCTTTCCTTGCATGCACTCGTTTTGAGTGAATTGGTAGGGATGTAGGTGTATCCTGGCAATCTACACAATTGTACACAAAATGTATAAATTCCAGCGTTGAAAAATAAAAGCAAATGCAAAATGGCACAAAAAATAAAAAAAGGGCCATGTGCAAACGGTCTGAATAAATCTGACATAAAATTGAAATTCAAGAGTTTTTCCATGGAAAGCAGTGTGGAGATTCCTTTTTTCACTTATTCCACATTGTATGCGTAGATGTGGGTGTGTGTGTGTGTGTTTCATTCGGTTTAATAAAATCCAAAAGGCAAATAGATAGGCAGACAAGTGCCACTGAGTATGGTGTAGTATGTCTGTGCGGGAGTGACTTTATGAGATATTTACCACACCAAAGTTTTAATCGCATCGTACACAGTCTGGGTACAGTGACAGATAAACAGAGTATGGTTGGGAAAGTAATTTGCCTTTTTTGAATTAACATCAAGCTTTTATGATATGCTAGACATCGTTGCACTAGTATCATCAGACAAACTAGGGACGATAGCGTTTTTGTACTAGGTCAGTTGAAAATTAGAAGAGGAAAAACTAATGTGAGTAAGTATTCAATTTCATTAATATTGCGTAAGCTATTTACGAGAAAATCGGATAAAAAAAACACCAGGTCCTTTAAAAGGTTTTATAAATATTATGAATATCGATTCACCCAAATTCTATTCGCTTCAAAAGTCAAAAAATATCGACTTCGAAGATCTAAGTGTAAGTGTTCGGTGTTTTGCAACTATATCATTAAAATCCAGATGAAATTTCGGCACTTTTCGTGATAACGACCTTAGTGAATGTACATAAAAGTATGTCTAATCAGCGCTCAAACCATGCTTCAATCCGAGCAAAGAAGCTCCACTATTGAAGAAAAAATAAAATCTACTCCGGAACTATGTCGACACTCCGATTTCTTCGAATTTAACTCCATAGAATATTTAAGACTCGCAAATTCCAGATAACTGTGGATTGGTATGCTTGGAACTTAAATATTTATAAGTAAGAAAATGAGAAAACGCAATTTGGGGTCTAGCGCATTACAAGGACCGACAATTTCATGCCGAATTTTAACGGGCAAATGAGAATGTGCTTCTCGTGGCAGTGTTATTCTCTTGACTTGCCAGTTTCTTGTGAAATTCGACACGTGCTTGAATGCGGTTTTCAAATTGTTGACATAGCATCGGTTCTCCGCTGTTCAAACAAAAAATTTCAGCTCCGAAGCGGTCAATTGGGGTGAGAAAGATTGATTGATGCATAGGATGTGTGGCTGTTCACGCCACGCTTTATGATCCAGAGGTCGCCTAAGTCCATGTCATCAATCTCATTAAAAAAAAAATTGTTTAATATAACGGCCTACGATACGTGTTAGTGGCTCGGCTTCAGCAGCCACATATTAGTCTGTGCGGACCGTCGCGTCGCCGTCGCCGTCGTCGAGGGGAACCTTAAGAGTTGTCCAATAGCATTACTTTTTTGCAAAAAATTGATAACGGCGGTTCACTAGCTGCTTCAATTCTGCCAAAGCTTCTTTCAAAAGCCGCACTGATGGTGCTCATAGCATTAACTTTGTGCCTGTCCATACAGGTTATGCTCATAACGTTACGCTTTTTTCAATAGAATTCCCAACTCAAAATGTAGAATTAGCGCGAGGAATATTAACGACTTCTGAGTATAACACGTCTGAACAGGCACTTTTAGAATCAAGCTCTTAACATTTCTCTTAATCTCGTTCCGCAGAGGTGCAATACCGACTTGCTGTCGAAAGTTCGAACGGGAACCAGTATCAAAATATTCTTCTATCATTTAAAAGGAAACCATTAGAGGACCATTTCTTTTTTTTTTATTTATTAAAGAGGAGGCTTATATGCTAATCTGGAGAACTCAGACCAAATTTCCGGTCCATTGTACTACCAGGGTAGGGTAGCAGCCTTCCCTTTTTTCTGTTGCAGTAGTTGTTCATCACTTGGTGAGGACATTAGGAAGACAATTTTCTCAATAATCTCCCATCGCATCGTGAAGCAAACACAGTAAAGATTTGGTCAACCCAAATTAATAAAAAAACACTTTGTAAAAAAAGCTTGCAATTCGTAAGTTGATAAAATAGGAAAGGCTGAAATAAAAAAAAAAGTTTTCTGGGAGGGGGAGAAGCCATTTTATAAAAAATTTATTTAACTTTCTACAAAAATATGTAAAAATCAGCAAAGTCACTAACTCTGTTGATTTTACTTTCGTTTTCGAAAACTAATTTTGGGTTCTTTAACTAACATTTTTGTTCAACTTTTTAATGAATAGCTTTTGCGAAACCAAATCAAAACTTTGAAGAAAATACTTATAATTTTTAAAAATTTTTGCCTTATTCAAGGGTCAATTTTTCTTATTATTTTTCAGTCAAACACAATAAACTGAACTACAAAATCTTTCTAAGTTTTGTTAAAATTAAAAAAAAGTTCAAGGCACTTTTTTCCCGAAATTCTATTTTTGTTTAGAAAATAAAAATTGATTTTCTAGGAAAAAAGATCATTGTATTTTTATTAATTTCTCAAAAACTGCGGATAACTAACTTAACTTTTTAAAAAATTAAGTCAGTTTTTTTTATAAAACTGCCTCTTCCTCCTAAACGGAAGGAGATAGACCTTCTTCCAATACAATTTTGTTCTTGTCTTGGCCCAACCGATTCGTTGACTTTTGTCGCATCTTATGCAAAACACCCTCGAAAAGCTTAAAGGTGACTTTGCGCCTCTAGTGATGACACTGAAATCGAGAAGTTGATTAAAAACCCGAGATTTTAGAAGTCAAGGAAGTTGATCATATAGAGCAAGTGAAAAACCCAAGAGACATCACATTGAGTTTTCGGAAGCTTTTATTAAAAGCTGTTGGTGAAAGGTTGGAGGCCTAGTTCAAGCTCAGAATTATTTAGGCTTATATGCATAGGAAGAAATCGATTGTAGTTTCTGTTGTGTAATGATTAGCATGACTTACTGTTACGTAAGAGGTTCGAAGATCAAATCCCAAAACATCAAAGAAAAAAAAAATTTTTCGCGATTATCACGTTGCGCAAGGAGTTGGCAAGTTGGCAGATTCCCAGAGTAATTAGAACATCCACTGTCATAAAAACGCTTTTTAACTTAACCGTTCGGATTCAGCATAAAAATTGCTTTGGGCCCCAAAGTTTTCATGGCTTCGTTGTGTTACTGAGCAATAATGAAGCATTCTTATGCCGAAAGAATTTTTGAAATCGGTTCAGTTGCTTACAGGTTCCCGATCAGGTTCCCCTTCCAGTTCCAGTGGTAATATGGGGATGAAATAACTATTAGATACTTAGGGATATAATGAAGCATCCTAATTTTCAGTAGTTCTTAAGTTCCTGTTCCCGGTCTTGGTAACGTGGAAGTATGTGGAGCAAATCTTAACAGGCAAAATACCTGAACTATCATAAAAATTTCGTTGGGCGGTGTAGGAGTCTATAGCGGACATACATTTTTTTACATACATTTTTATATATGGAAGAGTCATTGGAATGGTAGTGGTGCCATCTGTCGATAATCGGTCGAAGCAATTCAGAAACCTTCACCGATATTCACACAACATATTCCTTAAGTTTCATCCCAATCGGTGAAGTAGTTTTGAAATGCATTATGAACTACTACAGACATTCGTTTTCATATATACAAAAGACAGAAGAAGAAGATATATGTATAGATAGAAGGAGAATTGTATAGACAATACTGAAATCATTTTCGACTCAAATTGTAAATCTTTTCAAAATAAATCCAAAGAAACGCTAGTCAAGGGAAAAATATGCAAAAACAAAAACTTACTCAAACACACACACACACGTCAACAGAAGGAAGAAAGTTCAACTTTTAAAGTAGGGAATGGAAACAAAAGAAAATAAAAGATTGGATGGCGCAACGGATGGATCCGTAAGTTGGTGGTACCTTCTCATATATCCTTTTCAGTTTTGAATTTTAATAAAACTCAAGTATCTCCATTAAAATCTGTTGTGAGAGGGAAAATTTTGTGGAAAATAGGTAGGTATCTACTTCTTTTGCTTCGTAAGGATCCCTGGCTTGCTCTGCTCTGTCTGCCACTTGGAAAAGTTTTCCACATCATGATATTTTTTTTTGCTCCTCCTGTTCTATTCACTCTTATGTTGTAGCACCACTCCACTACATGCTGCGGCCCTTCGATGGCGGGGGGTACATTGTCGACGGCCGAGCCGGCGGGTGCGGGGCGGCATACACCCACCCGTACGAAAAGAAGAATATAAATTCACGAAAGCTATACATATAAATTCATTATCCTTACAAAATGGAACGTAAGTGCTTTATGGTGGGAGCCAGGCTGAAGGGTGCCCGTCCAAACGAAGGATGCCAGTAAAGTACTAGTAGCCAAATCGATAATGTCAGAACAAGTGGCAATGTAAAGATAAAAGCCAGTTTTTAGGGTTTACACAAAAGCTATAGCGTCATCAGAAAGTCCTTCAAAGATAAACACACCCATAGACACATACACTACGGCTATGGTAGTAGAGTTTCTTAAGAAAAGTTATTTTACATTGAAAAGGAAGTAATTGATTCGATGGCATCAATAAATCAATTTTCTGGGAATTTTAAGATTTATCAGAATAAAAGCCATCGTTTCGTTACGCAATCAGAGAGAGAGAGTGAGGGCGAAGGATGTCTTGTCACAGTTTCGTTCGGGGGACATCGGCATCGTTCTGAAAAGAATACCGGATTATTAATAGGATAATTATTTGGGAGGAATGCTATTTTTTTTTCTTACTTTTCGTGGTGTTTTTTTCTCATAGGCTAAGCGTGATTTCTGTCTATTTGGAACGAAGGCGGATTTTCTTTTTAGAAAAAGTTTCAGGATCATCACAGTTTAAAACATCCTGATTTTTGTTGCTCAAACTAAAAACATTTTCAAGGGACTTGCTAAAGCAATCTCAAGTTTCTCAACTCACAGAGTGTAGAAAATTAATGCAAGTTCCTCGAGGCTCCCCAGCGCAGCAAAATAAAAAACAATAGAAAAGGAGTTTATGGTGAAAATTCCCTCCAAAGGGCCAAACGAAGGAGACACAATGGACTTTCATATTGTTGCTTCACTGAATAAAGACCTTCTTCGTCTAAGCAATTTGGAGATCTCTTCCAAAAGTTGCTGCAAGCGTATTCAGAATTAGGAAAACAAAAAGGAGAGAAACGAAACGTTCCCATTCGAGTGTGGAATAATGTGTAGGTACCTATTGTTTCGCAGTCAAGTTTAATGATTTTAATTTTAACTTTTGCCTTGAGAGAACTAAACTTATGTATATTTGGGAAAGTTCCTTATAACTTTTGCGGGATCAGAGTGCTTGTGCCAAATAACAGTGGGATGTGAATGATATGTGTGAGGTTTTGAAGTGGGGTAGGAACTTTGCTAAGAAAAAGTTTTTTTGAGAAGCCAATCGAAATTCTGACAGTGTGCAATTTCATGGCGAAGAGGGTTCTGATTTAGTGCTCTCTAAATTTCATGGAGGATTTATTGAGTTCTGCAGCAAGGTGAACTTAGTTAACCAAACGAGTTTCTTTGTCGCTGATTAAGTAGAACTCTCAGAGAGCTACTGTTTAGACAGGATTCTAAGCGTTATCAAAAATAAAAGAATCGTTGAAGTTTTGGTAGTTCAACGATTTCTTTTCATGATATTATTTCTTATTTTTATGTTCGCTCTTTTTTTGATGAGTTACAGTTCATTAATTTATTTAGGGAGGCCGTTATCCGTACATGGCTGCAGCTTCTATATTTAAACTGTCAAATTAGTTCCTGATTTCTAATTATGCTGCAGTTGAAACTAGAAAAATGCGTGAGGGTTCACGTTTGCAGAAATGTTAGGTTGGTGTCAAAATATTTTTTTCTATTTTATCTTGAATGTGAAATATGAATACGGTTTGTCTATGGTAAAAGATATACCCCATTTCCCATTGAATGGGGTATATCCTTTTTGGAGTTGGTTGTGCAAAGTAAAAACAATGGCATGTTACTGGTGAAGCTCCGTTGACAAAGAAGAGGGTGTAGGTATATTGATTGGTTAAGCGGTTTAAATGTAATGTCAAACGCAACCATTGTTGATGGGACTCAATTGAGTGAAAGGGGACTCATGTTTTTAAGCTTAACCAGGGACTCATCTTTTCTTAGATCTGACCCATTTTTTTAAGAACACAAATAAATTCTTTGTGCAGTTAATTTGTAAGTTCAAAAGTACTTTTACTTCATTTTGTGGAGCTGAAAGCGCTCTTGATTTGTTTTGTGTTCGGTGGCAAACTCCATTGCTGAGCGGCTGAATTGCGACGCAAGTATACCTAACGCTACTTTTTTCTTACCTATTCACTTTAATTTGAAACTCGCTCGAATTTTAAGAAATTAGGTTTCTCACTACAATTCAATCACAAAACCAATAATAGCTTGGGGACTCATGAAAAAATAAGCCTGCGGTAACATTGGACGCAACTACCAATTAGATGCATAATTCTCGAATTTTTTTTCTTTATTTGTTTTTTTTTATTTTGGGCACATTTACATTTATCCCAAATTCGTTAGTAAAAAGTGAGCAAGTCAATACACAATCAACAAACTGAATTCAAAAAAAAAGTTACCATCCGTTTATACTGATCACTTTCGTTGTTCATGTACACGTCCACTGAGAGACAGTCACGAAAGTCAAGATATCAATTAATAAGATTACTTTTGACAACACTTCACTTTAAGTTGTCCTTTTTTTTTTACAAAGGAGTAAGTTGCTCACCAAACGAATTAAATTAGTCTGAGGAGACATCAGCGACATCTGTTAATTAATAGAGACTCGAAATATGATAGTCAATATTCTATGTTATTATTACTTACTTATTTACTTACTTACTTAGGTGGGCATTACAGTTCGGGGTGAACCTGGGCCTCAACGAAGACGAGGTCTTCCCCTTCCGCGATTTCCCAGCAATGTGCTTTGGAAAACCCGTCGAGCCAGAGCGTTTGGGTCCATCCGCTCTACATGGCCCAACCATGGTAGCCTCGCGATGCGTACTCTACTGGCTATGCCCATGTCGCGGTACAGCTCATACAGCTCGTTGTTGTATCTTCTTCTCCACACATTGTCTTCGCATACGGGACCAAAGATCATTTGGAGAATTTTTCTTTCGAAACGACCAAGGGTTTCCTCATCCGCTTTCAATAAGGTTCATGTTCATGCTTCCGCGCCGTAAAGCAGGACTGGGATGTTCAAGGTAAATGTTATTATTAGTGCCATTTTAAATAAATGTACGATACGTGAGATCACGTATTCTGTAAAATGATTACGATCACTAGTCCCACTCACTCACTAACCCGATAACGAGAGCCGTAATTCGACCCCTGTTTGTATTTTTAAGTCGATCGCTGAGTGCCGAAGTAAGAACATGGAAAAGAAAGCGCAAGGAATTTCATTCTAGCAACTTTTGTTTTTTAGACAATCAGCAGTCCTAAAAAGAACGGCGGCGGTCAGCGGTTCGCAATTTGTTGAAGTATTCCATTTAATTTTTTGTTCCTCTCTTGGGCTAAAACTTGCCATTTAAGGCTCATCCAAACCCAAGCGATTTTTAAGTTTCGACAGCAGTTAAATCAGCTGTCAAACTATGTAGTGGAGGACCGTAAGCTTTTTACCTAGGAATCCAGGGCCAGTCCATGGATTTCCATGAAATTTTCGGAAATGTGTTTTGAATGGCGTATAGAAAAAAGTTAAAAAAAAAAATTTCACCGCTCTCAATTTTTTAATTATTTTTAAAATTAATTATTAACTTTTAGAATTTTATTTTATTTATTTAGGGTGTTTAAGATACGGTTTTCCAAAGAGTAAGGATGGATAGGTTTTGTCAAGACAAAAAAAAAGTTGTATGGGAAGGGGGGTCTATATCCCTCCGTGTAGGCGCGAGGGGCATGAAATTTACTAAATTTTTTAAAAAATTATTAAAAATTAACAAACACACTTACTTTCTCATACTTCAGTGTTTTTTAAAAGCTTTTGCTTTGTTCTTTAATAAAAATTTTAATTTGAGTTTAATTAATGAACAATTTCTGAGAAATCAAGCCTCAAAATCAAAATTTTGAAAAAAGAAAATATTTTTTTCCTAATAAATTTTTTTTTACATAATTTTGCCCCATTAAGCGCCATTTTTTCTTTTCATATTCAATGCTTTTATTAGTTTTAATTCAAAAGCAAAAAACCGAACAAAAAAATTTTTCTTGGTTTAAGAGAAATTAAAAAAAAAACGAAAGGTACTTTTTTCTAGAAAACAAAATGTCGTTAATTTCCCGCTAATTGAACTTTTTTCCTGGAAGTGAAATATGAAATGTGTCTTAAATAGCATATAAAAAGAAGTTAAAAAAAAAATTTTGTATGATCTTAATTTTAATATAAATTATAAATAATTAATAAAATTCTAAAGTTATCTTTTAATTATATTAGTTTTAAGTAAAATTTTAAAACTAAGACATAGTACAAACTTGAACTTTGGTCTCAAAGGATAGCACATGTACTGATTTGTGCCCCAAATGCTGTTTCCGGTCAAACGTGTTGATAAAACCGAAAAAATGTGTTTTTTTCCCAAATTTTGAGTTTTCAACCAATTAAAGAGACTTAAATCAGTTAAATAAACGGCCCGAAGTTTTTTTTTTTTGGTGGGGAGAATGCTGATGTAGTGTTCTTTCTTTTAAATAAGAATTGATGCATCCCTTATTGATATATGTTTGTTTGCATACTGAATGCACGTAGAAAAATTCGCGAGTATTTATTTGGCAAAAAACCATATTTTTTCGGATTCATCAACACGTTTGACCGGAAACATTATTTGGGGCACAAATCAGTACATGTGCTATCCTTTGAGACCAAAGTTCAAGTTTGTACTATGTCTTAGTTTTAAAATTTAACTTAAAACTAATATAATTAAAAGATAATTCTAAAATTTTATTTATTATTTATAATTTATATTAAAATTAAGATCATACAAAATTTTTTTTTTAACTTCTTTTTATATGCTATTTAAGACACATTTCATATTTCACTTAAAGGAAAAAAGTTCAATTAGCGGGAAATTAACGACATTTTGTTCTCTAGAAAAAAGTACCTTTCGTTTTTTTTAATTTCTCTTAAACCAAGAAAAATTTTTTTGTTCGGTTTTTTGCTTTTGAATTAAAACTAATAAAAGCATTGAATATGAAAAGAAAAAATGGCGCTTAATGGGGCAAAATTATGTAAAAAAAATTTATTAGGAAAAAAATATTTTCTTTTTTCAAAATTTTGATTTTGAGGCTTGATTTCTCAGAAACTGTTCATTAAGTAAACTCAAATTAAAATTTTTATTAAAGAACAAAGCAATAGCTTTTGAAAAACACTGAAGTATGAGAAAGTAAGTGTGTTTGTTAATTTTTAATAATTTTTTAAAAAATTGAGTAAATTTCATATAAAATTGCCCCTCGCGCCTACACGGAGGGATATAGACCCCCCTTCCCATACAACTTTTTTTTTGTCTTGACAAAACCTATCCATCCATACTCTTTGGAAAACCGTATCTTAAACACCCTAAATAAATAAAATAAAATTCTAAAAGTTAATAATTAATTTTAAAAATAATTAAAAAATTGAGAGCGGTGAAATTTTTTTTTTTAACTTTTTTCTATACGCCATTCAAAACACATTTCCGAAAATTTCATGAAAATCCATGGACTGGCCCTGAATTCCTAGGTTTTGCCTTTTTTATGTCTAACGGTCCTCCACTAATGTTAAAATAGCGATTTTTAAGAACACCCAAATAAACACGACAGAAATCTGTTCAACCACGTTTCGTAAATAATTGTAACGTCTTTCGTTTTCTTTTCTGGTTGGTGCCCGTTGTGTAAATTCAACTGTTACGAGGTTCGAATCCCATTAAAAAAAGTTATCTGATAGTAAAACACTGCCATGAAAAGGTATCGGCATAAAATTGTTAGTCCTTAAAATGCGTAAAGACCCAAAATTTCTGTAAATACAAACGTTGCTCCACTATATTCTTATGTATTTCATTGGAATTTTCTTTGAAAAAATTTTCAGTTTATTTTGAAAAACGAATTTTAATAGAAAATTCGTAGAAAAAAGGGATCGCACGAAGTAGACCGATGGATTTAAGCCTAAAGGCAAGCCTGGAAAACTAATAATCGATGAAGATCAGTGTAAGCATTGCACTACAGTTAACTCTGAGTTAAATCTACAACTAAAAACTTGCCCTTAGGCTCATTTGCCCAAAAAAGTACCATCCACGACTTATGGTACAAATCAGCGGATAAATCATATCTGTTGCAGCAAGTAGGTTTCAACTTGCAGTTAAGAGCCAAGCATAACGAAAATGTTCTTTGGATTGAATCAGGGGCCGAATAACAGCTCACGTTATCGAGTGAGTGAGTGGCTTCAGTGATAGAGTGTGAGTAACCATTTTGGGATTACAGCATATTAGATTACTCGGTGGTACCCGTGGTGCGATGGTTAGCATGTCCACCTGCTAACCCAGGGGTTCGAGGTTCGAATCCCAGCAGAGGCAAAAAAATGTTTTTTTCCCGGGTATCGCCTTTCGCGAGGAATTGGCAAGTCCTCCGTTAGTAAATTCATGCCATGAAAAGCGCTTTCTCAATTAGCCGTTCGGATCCGGCATAAAATTGTAGGTCCCCTCCATTCCCTCACAAGGCATGGTTGTGAGAAATGCGCTAGGCCCAGGGGCTCCTCGCTCTGTAGCGCCACCCTATTTATTTTTTATTTTTTATTTTTTATTTTAGATTACTCGATAATGTGAGCGGTAATACCAAATTAACATAAATCCGTCACGAGTTACTCGATAACGTGTGCTGTAATTTGGCCCTAGTGTACCTCAGAGATATTAATCCCGCACTGAAACACTCACCATTATTTTGATCGTATTTCGAAGTTACCTATTGCCTTCAAAATACCCTGAGGACGAGTTCTCAGTCTAGTATGTCATGTCCATGTACATATTGACAAAGGTGAACAAATCTTTTGAGTACCCAAAACTCAATCGGTGCAAATAACCATGGGTTGAAATACTTATTCAGCGAAGAGAACTAGGCTCACCGTTGTCATTCTTGACAACAACAAGCGTAGTCCTTTCAACAAACAGAACGCCCCTCCCAGCATTACCAATTCTTTTTGTGAATGTCAAATGCTACTTTCACGACATTCATTAACAATTATTGTTCCAAAAAGGGTCTTTGTTTCTACTCTTTGAACCACAAAACATCCATGTCAGCACTTTTCTTTGTTTATACTTAATGGTTACATTTCTAAGGAAGGTAGGTAATTACAATGTAAAAAAGAACTGTCTTAACATTTAAATGAAAACTTGTAAAAAAAAACACAATTCAATGGTTTGTCCTTCGAATCGACAACAAGACAAAAAATAAAAATGAAGAATGAAAAGAATAAACTCCACTCAAATCTATGGAATAACAATTCCTTCCGTACCATTATGCACGTAAAAAATTGACTTTGACTCTTCAGACTTTTATCGTGAGCATCCTCTGTTCCCCCTCAAGTCTCTTTTGCCATTTTGGATAACACATAACGACCAGTCAAGTGAACATGCTCCGCTCTCAGTACTGCCAGTGCATAAATTCCACAATAACAAAGGTGAAGTATGCGAACGCGCCTTCCAGCAATGCGACCGACCAACAGGAATGGAAACAAAAAGAATTTTTTCCAGTTTTTTTCAGATTTTTTTTTTTTCAATAAAACATAAAAAAGTAAGAAAAATGCACAAAACTCATCATTGGAGAAGAGAGAAGTGCTCGTTTTTTTTTGTATTATTATTTTGTTGTTGGTTTGCCGATGGTTCTATTGTATCTACGTGCTTAAGCATCCCTGCCATTCGCTTAATGTGCTCATCACCATTCACCATCATCAGCATCCGAAGCATTTCACTACATACCATGTTCCATGGAGCTATGGTGTAGAAGTAGAAGAGCATATCGTCCTCATCCTTGACAGTATAGAATCTACATTCGCCACTGTGCTTCTTTTCACTGTAAATGTGGATGTCCTCTTTTCAGGTTGGCTGCTTCTCTCTTTATAGCTTTTATTTTATAATAATATGCAAAAGACTTTTGACCCAAACGTACTCCAGCTGGTCCTTCCTATATGAATTTAGCTTGTGACAAGCTACAGGGTAACCAAGGGGCAAAATTTTATTCCTTTAGGTTCGAGGTAATGCAAGTCCAAAAGTCATTAAAGTTTTAAATGCTTTAATTTTCATTGTAATGTGCTATGCTGTACAAATAAGTTGTTACAATTTGCTTTCAAATGGCAAACGAATTTGCAAAAACAATTTGTAGAAACTGTTACGGTGGCGGGCTATCAAGGCAAGACGATTTTTACTGTCAGTGTCGTTAAGTGCAAATGCGGGAATCCTGAGCAATATTCCATTTAATGCTAGCAGTCAAGTCTGTGGACTGTAAATTGACAGCAGTATTTTACCTTTCAGCGAATAAAGATGAATAAGAAACGCCTCTTGAAATCGCAACTTTAATGAGTCAGAGTGGTAAGGCAACAAACGAGTTTGTCAATATCGTTACACATGCCACTCCGAAAATAAGTGCCAAATGTGGAAAAGCATCTTCAGCTTTAATTCCAATGCTCAGTATTTAAGTATCACGAAGTTGTGAGTGAAACAAATGCGTCTACGTACCGCGAATGTTTCATTTAGTGTCATCATTTGATGAAACTTGGAAATTAACTCTGACACTGGAGCATACTTTTCCTCCCAGACTCCCAATTTAATGTAATCATTCTTGGCACTGAAATTTTGTATACCAGGAATTTTTTTTGCAACCCTAAAGAGTTTTTGAGAAGTGTCACGATATATGATACTTGAGTCGGTAGTGTCATAGTATGTCCATATGTCACTTTAAAATGAAGACGTGTTTTAAGCAGTGCACAAAACCAAAACAGATAGCAACAATGAACCATGAAATTTAAGTTTATTCAAAAGCTCCCATTGGTAACTCTGTCGCGCAAGATAATTGTTAACAAAAAGGAACATCAACCTCTGGTTGCTATCCTCTGTCGCGTCACAGATTTATGCCCTTCGTAGAGACATATTGCGACGACTGCTACCACATGATCATGCAAACTGTACAGTTGAAGTCGAAGAGGAGTAGGAGAGGAGATAACACACTCATACCATTGGGTCTTCAGTGGTTTAATCTCCTTGAAGATAGAAATCTTTGTCTATTATTATTCCTGCAGTGGATTTACACTCTCTGATGGTAGAACAAAAGTCCCTTATGGAATCGGAATCTACATGGCAATACATTCCCTTACTGCTGTAAGTACTGCTGTAAGGGAATTGGCTTCAGATCTTCTACAAGAGCCAAACTATACGAGTACAAGTGCCTGTAAGTTTATGAGGCCCAGGTAATGTTGGTATGCATTATGGTACGTATAGGCACTGGATATGGTCTCACTGTTAAAGGCCTCGCTTTCAGTCGTGACTTACATTGGTGTCCTACCATCCGGAGGGAATGTAAGCACACATTCTCTATCTATTGTGTATAGACGTTGGTTTTCGTAATTAGGTTTGTGCTTCCATTAACATGGCCACAATGCAAATTGCTCTATTCTGACCATAGTCCACCGTGTTGTAGGTGTTCATCGTAGTCGTCGTCGGTCGGTTGATAGTCATATACATAGTTATTGTTAGATGTAAAGGAAATAACATTATTTTCTATGAGGGTGGCATTTACTCCTCTTAATGTGGAACGGACACATGTTTCAGCCCGTAGAAATCAATTGGTACGAGTACTCGTACTCGTATTTGGCCTTTCACTTGTTCAATAATGAAAGATTTATCTATATACGATTTTAGGCCAGAAATATCAGTTATCAGTTTCATCGAGTAATTTACCCGATGGTGTTTGGGTATAATGATGCATTTTAATTAAAATAAAAAATTTCATCAACCCGCGCGTCGCGTCGGTCGTCCGTCGTCGTTGTAGCGTCGCAATGTCATGTTTGGGTCCTACCCAAATTAATTATACCATATTCGTTCATACATTGTACTTATACAATGTTTTCGATTAAAACTGGTCGTTAGGACCAGGTGCAAGCTTTTCGAGGGATGAAAATGGAAATATGCAGATTTTCTGGTTTTGTTGTGGCTTTGAGTGTTTGTTTGAGAGGATAACATGATCGCAAATTAAATGCTAAATTGGTACTGACTGTCCTTTGGTCAGAAGGGTTTTAGAATTGTAAGCAATGCGCTTTACATAAACTCTTTTTCAATCTCTGGGACGGAAAGCAGCTTTTAACAGGTTAGAGGTGGGTTTTGTTTACAAACTCAACAATCATCAAAGCCCACTGATTAGAAAAGGTGTGTTGAGATTTTAATGAGAGAGTGCAGCTGCATGTTTATGTATCACTTGGTCAATAAGAAAACAGAGTTTGGTTTTTTAACTTCGTTGTAGAGAGAGAATAAGGAGCTTGTCGGCACGTCTGTCCCAACCTCCTAGATTCTACAGCCAACGACACTTAATTTGGTGATCACATTAGTAAGGTTTCAAACCATAAATGCATAGAGACAGGAAAAGATTTCATCGAACATTTTTCTCGGCTTAAATACCCCTATCGTTAGATGAACGTAATTTGGGTTTTCCAAATCCAATCAACTAAAAATACCACAAACCGATCGCAGCATAAAATGCACAGTGATGTACCACAGCAGGGTACACAGTCAGTCATGCTGATAAGAGTAATGTCCCCTATTACATGATGTCTCACGAGCCCAGGCTTACATGAGTGCGGAAAAGAAAGGAGATGATGATTTCACATCTCCTTTCTTTTCCGCACAATGGAACTGAGCAGGTCGCTTGCTGGAAATTCTGACTATAGAGTGGTCCTCCGAGAGTACAATTTATGAACAGTATTACTTTCATTGACAACAAATCTGTTTCATTCAAAAGGCGAGCGTTACTCGGGTCTAATTTATATAAAAACAGGATGGCGTAACAGAGCGAGGAGTGTGCATTTCTTACAACCACTGCCTTGCGAGTGAATGGAGGGGATTTACAATTTTCTGCCGATTTAGAAAGGCTATACGAGAAAGCGCTCTTCATGGCAGTGAAATTATTATCGGACGACTTGCCAATTCCTCGCAAATGGTGATACCCGTAAGAAACATTTTTTGTTTTCTGTTGGGATTTGAACCCCGAACTACCCGCGTTAGAGGCAGACATGGTAAGCACCATGCCATGGGTACCAGGAAATAGTAGGCCCTTGAAATTCGTAAAATTCAGTTTTTTTTTGTATTTTAACATTAATCTTTTACATTTTGAAACATGAAAAAATCTTACTACAAAAACAAACCATTGCTTTTCCTACGACTTTTGGGTCTGTATGTTTTATTTATCTTATTTAATTTTACAAAAACTATCGTGTTCCAGTAACGGCAACACCTTTTATTTTAGGTCTTATGATTTTTATGATAAAATAAATGAATTCTGAATTTCATGTACAATATACCAACAAAAGAGGTAAGGTTATTTTAAGCTATGTACATAATTAACGATGCTCTTCTTCTTCTGGGGGCTGATGTTGATAAAAATTCGTTTGGTGTCTAGTTGCGAACACCAACCGATTTCAAACCGCAGGGATGCGCTTCTTACTCAATTCTCAATGAGTCCAAAAGAACAAAACAATTTTTAAAAATTTTATCGAAATCAGCACAGACATAAAACCTGTCAGAATTAAAATGATTATCCACAATCAAGTCCACATTGCATTTTCCATTACCTTTAATCGATTCTTATTAAAATTTGACAAAGTGTTAAAACTTTCATTAACAGGATTTATAATATCAACATACATAATCTTCCAAACTACATTTTGCATTGTTCTCACTACAACCCCAACCTTAAACCGATTTATGAAAATGCTTTCACCACACAGACTTATAAATACAATCACACCATCCGACCTTCCTTTACTTCTCTGGAAAACAATAGATATCACCTTCACTTAAACCCAAAATAACTTAAGTTTTTAATTACAACCATAATACGAAGAGGGAATTTTATTACAGACATTGACTGTACGTCGACGTTAACCCCCACTCTTGCACCCAACCCAAAACCAAAAAAAAAAAAAAAAAGTTAAAAGAAAAACAAAAGCATACGCACATCCTCTCAGGACTGAATTCCTTTGGCTTCATTTATTCAAAAATCCCTGAATGCCATCAAATATGCATAACAAAAGCAGTCTCTCTGCCGTAAGTTTGCGACTTAATTAAATGTAATTTCCATGTTGGAGTTCTCATTTGGGGAAAGAGATTTAAGAAGACTGGGACAAGGGGAGAAGGATGCCGGAAGGATATACAACGAATTAAATGCCACCCATAGTTGTTTTCTTCGTCCTCATACCAGTCATCAAAAGAGCAGGCAAATTTGCAGGAGCGTATTTCGTGTATTGAAGCCAGGCAGGCGCAAGGCACCCGATAGTTTTGCTCCAAAAAGAGTTGTGCTTCTATAAATTGTTTCCTTAGATAGTTCTGTCTTCTTCAGAACAGAGGTCTTGAACAACAAATTAGTGGTTTTATAAGAGTGATAAATAATAATGTTTTACAAATTCACTGGCTTTCGACGCTGTAACTCTACATATTAATAAGAATCGATCAGGTCAATCGCCGGTGTTGTAAATTGAAAGCTGCAATTAAAAAATTTGGCTATCGTAGTTCATATTTCTCAGATTGAAAAAGAACTACCTACTGGAGAGTAAACTAAAGAAAAAGAAATATTTTTGTTGGACATAAAAAGAACATCCAGCAATCCTTACACGCGCCCTATGGCTGCCTTTGATCAATCCAATTATAAAAGCCACCTGAAAAGATTTAATCCACCAACCCCCCATAATGGAAATCCTCATAAAAGATACAAAACGAAAATATAGCAAAAACTTAAAAAGTAAAAGAAAAAAAAAATTATTACGGTGAAAACAAACCTCCCGTTTCACCCCATTTTTCGCGCACACATAGGATAATAATTTCAACATCAACGCCACACGCAGTGCAAAACGCAAAAGCACAACAACACGAAAGTAATTACCAAGCAGAATAAGCACCACTCTAGTAACAAATAATTATAAAATAATGAATTCCTCGTCCTGCGTTTCCTGTACTCCTCGGGTCTTGTTGATGTTGATAAGGGCAAAAGGACAATGTTGGCATACGTAGCGTATTAAGGTACAACCACATGTACGAAAAAGAGACAGAGTGACTACATAACTAGTTGATTGCATGCGTTTAAATTGTTCAATGTAGTTTCTACGTGTCTGTTTATAGTAGGTGAATTTCACAACGTCGTGTACGTGTAGATAGGTGAAACATTCTACTTTGTAAAAACATAAATAGGTGATTGACTTCAATTGAATGGGTGTGTAAGTACCCTAGAAATTGAAAAATTAGAGAAAAAGAGTGAGCTTATTTAACCAAAGATAAATTAGGAATAAATTCTATACCGACTGCTGATGCAGAACAGTTACATATTTCGATTGATGCGCTTGTTCTTGAGATTTTTTTGAATTTTGAAGTCTTTTTTCTAATTTCTTAGTTCTTATTTAAATAAAATTACTTCTTACTTCTTACTTCTTACTTCTTACTTCTTACTTCTTACTTCTTACTTCTTACTTCTTACTTCTTACTTCTTACTTCTTACTTCTTACTTCTTACTTCTTACTTCTTACTTCTTACTTCTTACTTCTTACTTCTTACTTCTTACTTCTTACTTCTTACTTCTTACTTCATACTTCTTACTTCTTACTTCTTACTTCTTACTTCTTACTCCTTACTTCTTACTTTCTCTCTTCTTACTCGTTACCTTTTTGTTCTCAATTCTTACCTCTTATTTCGTACTTGCTGTTTTGCGAAACTTTTATTCTTTTACGTTTCTTTTATGTCTGCCGGTGAAATTTCCCTCTAGGTGTAAAGAGATCTTGATGAAATTTTGGAACTTATGGCGGCGCCATCACTGTCGTCAGTTATATCGTAGTCATCGTCGGTATCTTCTTAGTCCTTTATTAATTATTCAAAATAAAGTATCATACTCAAACCCAACACAACACAGAGCATCGCATCCTTTGTGTTCCTTAAGAAATACATTTATGCGTCGCAACGTTGTTGATGTTTATAAATTTTGACATTTAAAGACTTTGTACCGCCCGCAATCCTCACCGCAATTTTCTCCTAAAGCCTCATTTATAATTTTAATCAACGTAAAAGCTCTTAAAATAAGAAGTTGAATCAAAAAGGACAAGGGCGCATGTTGTTTGGAGTGAAGAGATGGGTAAACCAAGTTAATCCCTAAAGGGAAGAAATATCTTGTGTAATAATAAATTGTGGTGTTGATTCTCTTCTCCCTTTGGTTTGATTCTTTTTCGTCCTGGATAAAGGAAAATTATTTTACTTTTCCTCCTCTGTTGTGTGTATTTTTGCTAGCATAAGCAGAAGAAAATTACCACAATTGTTTTTGAAAAGGTTTAATTTTTTTATTTATTATTTCAAGAATCTCAAGAGCTTTAGCTTGATTGTTTAAATATTAATAAGAAGACATTTTGAACATGATTATAGAATCAGAATGGTTGTGGAAGTGGAGTCAATTTGGGTGGGTACCTATTATTAATTCTAAAAAGTAACTCTTGTCAACGGAAGGGGATGGAAAACTAGGGTATAGAAGCGACCTTTTTTTGATTCAGAACAAAGATTTTTAGAATTAAGTTTAGTCAACCACAACAGATGAAAAAGTATTTGAGGCGATTTGTGTATTCAAATTTTGTAGGGGACTTAAGTTAGAAGAGTTCAAACCTTTTCTATTTATAAGCAGTGCTTCATATTATGGAAGGGACGAACGAGAAATTGTAATTGTAATGCAGTTAGGCTGAAGAACTGATTATTGATGAACATAAATCTTCAATATAGTCTCACTTCCAGAGGTGAGAAAGACTTTACTCGTTGAATTTGTGTTTATTTATCATGAGCTTTAAACTGAAAACGCTTAAAGCTTTGTTGATGTGCTGTGTAACTAAAGTTTAAAATATTCAACACCTTTCCTTGCATCAATAAAAGGACAGAAAGCTGTCATTGCACTTCGAAGGGGGTAACACTCTCCAAATATTTTTTCTTTAAGGATCATATCGATTACTTTTCTTTTTCTTTTAGTGGTAGAAGATCTTAAAAAAGACATTTGTTTTACATCAAAATACGTACACTGGTTCCTGCGTTTCATCATTTTGTTTCTTATTCCCAGGATAATAGATAATAGTTTTCTCTTCATCCTGAAAGTTTGAGACTTACCTGGGTAGTAGCTGAACTACTTCTTTAGCCTATATTCACTTGTTTTTTGTGCCCGTGGCGTAATGGTCAGCATAACAGGTTCGTGGTTCGAATCCCAAACGAAACCTAAAATTTTTCTCCATGCGTATCGCCTTTCGCGATTGCCATGAAAAGAGCTTTCTCAATTAGCCGTTTGGAATTGGCAGAAAATTGTAGGTCCCTCCATTACCTGAGAACGCATATTTGTAAGAAATGCGCTAGGCTCTGGGGCCCGCCGAGCTCCCTTTGGGCGACCCTATTTATTTTATTTATTCAACGGAGTATTGAGACCCTCTATCTCTGTCTCTCCGCCTTAGCGGCAAATGGAAGGGATTTAGGGTAAAGTAGTTTGCAAAATATTTAGATATATTACATGGTAGAGCGGATTGACGGCACTACAGGTTTTCGATACTCTAAGCCAATTACCTTAAAACAAAAAAAAAGTCTCAGGAACATACATGTGGCATGCCGAAACCTACAGGTTCTTTGAAAGGATACGTAAATGGTTTCTTGATGATTGACGAAAAATTATTCAGATAACATTGTTATCATGTATCTAAAAACTACGAACAAAACTAATAAAAGTTTATCTCCGTTCTTGTATAGCAATTCGGACAAAAGAGTTCCATCATTCATAACACCTTCCATTAGCTACATTTTTTTCATTTCCTTTTAATAAAGTCACTGGCTGCTAAGAGATAAAACCCTTACACAGAGTTTTTCCAAATATTTTACAACAAACCGCAAGCTCTATTCTCCTGTTCAACAAAAAATAAAACCGAAACCACCTATTCGTTCACTAACCATCAGGACGATAAGGATTTATAAAATATACACCTACACAAACTCCAAACCAAAGCATTGCACTTCACTATAAGGTGTGGTCTTTCCAGAAGCACAATACCATCAACAGGAAGGTAGTTCACGTGAAGTTGAATAAATAGAAAAACACAAAAAACTTTAAATCGGTCCAAGCAAACTCGCGTCCACCGACAAGGGCCTTCATCTCTGCCAGCAGAAAAACCATCCAGGTGTACAAGGAGTAATTGAAAATGTTTTCACAATGTTTTCGTCGCTGTGCAGCCTCGGCTTCACCGTGTATACTTCCTATCCTCTTTTTTTTTTTGTAACTCCTCCAGCCTCCAGTGTTGAGAATTTTCGTTAAATTCGCACGAATGGACTCTGTGATGAGAAAATTCTGTTTTATACGAAAAAGTCATTTTCATAGAAACCAAACCCACGGTTGCCGTTTTGGTAGGATCCTACCAAAATTGGTAGGTTTTTTCAGCTTTGGTAGGTTGGTAGGTTTCAATACAATTTGGTAGGTAATTTTTACTTAAACATCCTCAACAACTCTTTTACAAAAAATAAAATAATCTTTAATTAATTTCTCAAAAGAAGTACACAAATGTAACCAGTGGCCGATTCTGTAACGTTTTAGACGACTATCGTCTGAATTGAAGGCAGTACCACGTTTTTAAGACCCTGAAAAAACTGCCAAAATTGGTAAAACGACAGTAAAGTAGCTTTCCACCAACCACTGAAAGCAAGATTATATGAAACAATCGTTTGACGAAGCAATCTACGACAGACGATTGAACGATAATCGTCTGAACTGTGATTCACCATTCGATTCTACATAGTTAGTAGTAAAAGTAAACAGATTTTCCCAGTCAAAAGACATGGAAGGATTAAAGATCCATGACCACAACTCTTAAAAATTGTTTGCGTTTCGCCCAGGTACGGCAGTGGGCTCATCAGTTAGATGCTTAGAAGTTAGAAAGGTACGTGCAGCATCTAACTGATGAGCCCACTGCCGTACCTGGGCGAAACGCAAACAATTTTTAAGAGTTGTGGTCATGGATCTTTGATCCTTGCATGTCACAATAACAAATTCTTTGTTATTATATTTCTCTTTTTAGATTTTCCCAGTTTCAAATTTAGGAATTCGATTTCCAAGTATTTTTGTAAAGTAATAAGTACTAACATTAAATTCACTTTACTCAATTTTTTTGAAAAAAATTAAAGTCGTATGCCCTCAAAAATATATTTTCGCTGCTGATAAATTCACTTTCAATTTTAAACACATCAATAATAATCAATTTCAATTCAACAAGTAAGCGAAAACTAGTAAAACAAAAAACTAACCCAAAAATACCGAGTAAGGTCCGATTGTGACATAGGTTGTTTTCCTTGTTTTGACAACTAAATCTTATCTTAAAAATTTTCAGACTATTTTTTCCGTTTGAAAATCTATG
The DNA here is from genome assembly GCA_949752695.1 of Melanostoma scalare. Classification (NCBI taxonomy): domain Eukaryota; kingdom Metazoa; phylum Arthropoda; class Insecta; order Diptera; family Syrphidae; genus Melanostoma; species Melanostoma scalare. Next base: position 21,504,344 of record OX456984.1, on the reverse strand, counting down.
TTTGAAAAACTGAAAAATCTTACTGTCAGCTATGTAAATGGCAACTGAAACTTCTGACACTTTTGACCAATCAGAGTGACGAAAACTGACAGTAGTTTTCGCATTCCCGGTGCTTTGAATGCGAGCATTCGGTTGTCGAAGCTTTAAGTTATTGCCCGCATTCACAGCATTTTCGAATCTTCGATATTCAATCTGTCAGTTCATGAATGCAATTTAAGCACTGTGTTATATATAAAATTGTACTGTGATTCACCTTTCGGTTCTACATGGTTAGTGGTAAAAGGAATTGGTAAACATACAGATTTTCCCACTTTGAAATTAAGGAATTCGATTTCCACGTTTTTGTGCAAGGTAGTATGCAAATTAAATTCACTTCAATCAATTTTGATAAAAGAAATTAAAATCATGTGCCCTCAAAAATATATTTTCGTTGCTGATAAATTCACTTTTTATATCAATTTACAAAACAGAATATCCGAACACCAATAATAAACAATTTCAATTCAACAATTAAGCGAAAACTAGTAAAACAAAAAACTAACCCAAGAATACCGAGTAAAGTCCGATTGTCATATACGTTGTTTTCCTTGTTTTGACAACTAGAACTTTTTTTAAGAATTTTCAGACTGCTTTTTCCATCTGAAAATCTATGTTCGAAAATCTGAAAAATCTAACTGTCAGCTAAATGTCAGCTGAAACTTCTGACTTTTTGACGACGAAAACTGACAGTAGTTTTCGAAGATCTGGTGCGTTGAATGCAAGGATTTGTTGGCACTTCGAAACATAAAAATTTAACAAATTTCGTTTTTAATTTACTGACCCTACCTCACACAGCAGCAGAAAGGAAATCTTTTGATATGTCCCTAGTAAAAAGCAAAATGAGAAACAAATTGAGATTTAATGTAATAAACAGTATAATGTTAGCAAAAGGCTTAGCCGCTGAAAACAACGGTGTCTGTGCCTTAAACTTAAACTAGTGTGCGTTATGAAAAATAATTATGAATTACTGCGAAAACAAGTTTTTTTATGTTGTTTATATATTTTTTCGAAAAATAAACTCAAATGAAGCTTTGGTTGGTTTTTCATTGAGTTGGTAGGTTTTTTTTACAAGATTGGTAGGTTTTTTTTCTTGACAACGGCAACCGTTCCAAACCATGCTAGTGCAAGCGCAAGAGAACAAAAGAGTTTTTCAACTCTTAAGCACTTCAACAAGAAGCTAAGTTTAATGTAAGAGTGTTTTCAACATTTTAAGAAATATTTTTAATGGAACCTGATTGTGTAGAGAAAAAATATAAACACTGCAAGGATTTCAACTTTGTTGTGACTAACAACACTTTTCACCTATTTCAAACGAAACCAATTAAAATGCATTTATAGTTGTTTTTGCTTTTTTAAAAATTTGAGATAAATTTAATTTATATAAGCCTAGGAGTTGCCCATGCCAGTTACTCTGTTTGAAGAATGCTTTAGAATGAATGAAGGAATTCCTACTCCTTGAAAAAAGTTATTGTTTTGATGTCTTAACAAGTCGACATTTTGCATTTTATGTAAACGAACCCATTGACTCTTAACCTCTGTCGAACATCTTCAGAAATTATCTGCTTAAAGTGATTGAGGCATTGCGGGTGTCTAGCCACTTTCTAGTGCTCTTCACTTGGAGAGACTGCTATTGCATCGTGACTTTTTGTGTCACTAAGAAGTTTAAAAAAATGGAAATGCTACCGAGTAAAACGACTACTTTTATGCTCGCAAAAGTGAAATAGAATATTCAGCATTTGTGTTGTCTTTTGTTGTCGATTTATTCACAAAAAATTTCAATAAATAAATACTGGGCACAACAAACTCAGGAAGGGCTAGGGGCTATGACATTGCTCACAGCCATAAGATGCAAGGAATGAAGGGGCTATTCAAAGTATATTCAACAAGTTTTGGGACGAAATGTTAACATACCTACCAACCGATGTATGAGAGTACCCACGCCGACGCACTCCACAACACTGAGTCTCAATACATTTGTAGTTGTGACGTCGACAGAAATGCCATCAACAGCAGTTCTGTCGCTGTGGCAACTACAATATCGCTTTTGTTTGGGAGAGCCTTTACCAAGAACGATTCTTTCCTTTTTGTTTGATGAAGACATTTTCGCCACAATTGACAGCCTCTAACATCCTATTCCATGCAACCAGTGTCTTAAGCTCCCATTAAGAGTAAAAAAAACACACTATCAAGGTCCATTTATTTATTCACATTTCTAAAACTATTCTCATAATTAAACTAAGTTCACTTAAAAATAATAAAATCAAAAAAAATTTCTAACACCCTTCAATAGTCCATTTAAAACGATCATTGTCCCCAACTTGAGCCGCAGCTCTAACTGTGGTGAAAACTTTGTTGGATAGATGATCAGGATCAAACTCATCACCAACATACAACAATTCCTTGTAGACTGAATTTCTGATAAGACAATCATCCCCATATGGTTCAATATCCCACTCACTACCAACCACCATGTCATTGGAGTCCAGCGAGGCTGCAACAATTCGGCTTCTTCCATCAGCGTTTACATCGTCAGCAAACAGGTAACCTCCGTAAGGAAACTCGAAAAGCGTTGTATAGTTGAGGGGCTTTGGTATCCACCGGAGTTGAGTGCCTGGTGCCATAATTGCATACCTCCGAAGTCTAGGATGTCCGTGGGCAATGTGTAAATAATCGTGGACATACTTGTTCTTAAGACATACCCTGTCGTTGAACACCAGACTACGAATGGAAGTGGGAAGTTTCTGTTCCAAAGTGATTAGTTGAGTTGTTTTCTCGGGACTCAATAAAGTCGAGTTGGATCGAATTAGAAGCTCTCTGCAGTAGTATCCCAGCTTAAGGATGTAAGGCTTTCCATTTATGTCGTTGGCTCGGGCCATTTCATTGTAGATCACATTGTAGGCATCGATGAGTTGAGGCATCAAGTGAAACTTCTCCATGTTCCTCATCAGTTGATGTTTATCAGTGAGTGGATACACTGCCAGAATGACCTTAGATATTATCGTGGTGAAGAGATTTGAGTCCAGAATAGAAATTTCATCAGCCAATTTAGGAACACTGGCGTCCCTTTCAAAAGATTCATTTATAGTGTTGTCGATCCAGAGTTTTGCCACTCCAGTCTCAAAAAGGACTTTTAAATTGTCAACCATATTAGTCGCCTTAGTGTGAGTTTCATCGTCGATTGAATTACCCAATACAACCTCATCCTGTACACCTCGAATAATCCGGACTGCTTTCAAGGGTTCATCGTGACCACGACGAATGAGTTCCTCAAGAATGCTTGTGTAGACTGCCAACTTCATCTCTGCATTTCTAACGGCTGTGGCAAACTCGACTAGAAGATCAAAGGTTTCCCCATGTTCACCATAGATTTCCTTTACAACGATAGGTACATCTGGTTTATGGTCTAAGAGATTCTGTTCTGCCAGAACGAAGCTCTTTCTTCGAATAAGATCAGCGGCTCCACTTTGAGGATTGAGGGTCTGATAGGCAGGACTTCGGTTTTCTTCATTTCGATAGTTGATCATCTGTTCGTCGATCTGGCGAAGTTCTTCCTTCAGTTGAGGCAGTCTCACTTGACAGTTAACATCACGTTGGTCGTAAGAACAAAAATATTTTATTAGAAGATCCACATCAGCTTGGACACGTATCCTTCTGTCCTCCAGTTTCGTTAACCAATCTGATCCCATTCCATCAATGGATACGGAACAAAATAGACAAACAACAGCGACTAAAAACTTAGTTTTGAATGTCATCACTCGGCCGCGAAAGAACTCAAACTGAATGTGGGACTCCATGCGAGGATCTCTATAGTAAGTAGACTCGCGGATGAACTTGGAAGAGATTGCATCACCGAAAGTGATAAGACAATAATAAATAATTGAAATATGTAATACTTTCAATTTTGTTTCTTAGCGATAGTAAGCGCGCAGTCTAGTTCATCATCAACAGGAGATTAACATTGTGCATGAGAGGTTAAGAGTTAGAAACGATGGTGTACGCTAATTGTACACGGTATACTGATTGTATGAGTTCTTATTAAATGATTTAATGGATTCTATAGCGTCAGCAGTCAGCACGAACATGATCGCTGAGATGATGGTGAAAGCAGAGACGATGGCATGGGTTGCATAGTTGTTCGTTCTATTGGCTAAGTTTTTTGGTTTCGTAATAGGTTCTTAATAATAATGAAAATGATTTATTTGGTGGCAGTTGTGAAATGATGAAGCTTAATGAGCTCCAATTTGGGTTTTATTGAAAAGCTACTTGTGTTAATAATTAACTTGGTGATGATAAAGTATGAGTGACAGGTATGATGGAACTATTTTTAGTACGATTGTAGTTATTAGGGTTTCTGAGAGAAAGTGGGTAGACTAAGGGAAATATCCAATTTCTAATAGAAGAACATTTAAGAAGATGTGATGTTTCAAAAATTGCTATTGGAGGGAATTCGCTAATTGATAAACGAGATATAAGTGACAGTAATCAGCTCGTGAGCCTAAAATCTATCGTCGACAAAACCCTGATATGATTATAGAACAGATGAAATTTTGATATACTGATTGAAGAATAATTTGATAGGTCCTTATCAATGTGGTTTTAGACCAGAAAAGTCCACAATCGACCAAATTTTCACATTACGGCAGATCTTGGAAGAAACCCCGGAATATAATATCGATAAACACCATCTTTATATCGATTTCAAGGTCGCGTATGACAGTATTTTACAGAGCCATATCTAGTTTCGGCATTCCTGCAAAACTCGTACGACTATGCAGGATGTCTTTGGAGAATTCATGGTGCTCCATCAAGGTCCGCATAGAACTCACCGAGACCTTTGATGTCGAAAAAGGCTTTAGGCAAGACGACAAACTGTCATGCGATTTCTTCAACATCATACTTGAAAAGATTGTACAAAACTCAAACGGCAGCACAAGAGGAATAATCTTTCAAAAGTCTGTACAATTAGGTACTCGCTTACGCAGAAGATATTGACGTAATGGGAAGAATGAAGCGTGGTGTCATAGGTGTTTTAACGAGCAATGAAACAGAAGCGGCAAAATTGGGATTGATGGTTAATGAGGGCAAAACGAAGTATATGTTGTCATCAAACAAGGACACAGATCATCGACGAATTGGACAAAACGTCACAACAGACAGACATAACTTCGAGGTAGTACAGGACTTCGTCTACCTAGGATCCACTATAGACACGGAAACAACATCAGTGCTGAGATTAAACGGAGAATAATTCTTGCCAACCGTTGCTTCTTTGGGTTAAGAAGGCAATTGAGAAACAAAACCCTTTCCAGAAAATCCTAGGTAACCCTGTATAACACCTTGATCATCCCAGTCCTGTTTTACGGCGATGGACCTTATCGAAAGTGGATGAGGAAACCCTTGGTCGTTTCGAAAGAAAAATTCTCTGAATGATCTTTGGTCCTGTATGCGAAGACAATGTGTGTAGAAGAAGATACAACAACGAGCTGTATGAGTTGACGTGGGCATAGCCAAGAAGAGTACGCATCGCGAGGCTACGATGGTTGGGCCATGTAGAGCGGATGGACATAAACGCTCCGGCTCTACGAGTTTTGGAAAGCACATTGCAGGGAAACTGCGGATGGGAAAGACCTCCTCCAACCTCAACCGACTTAGAGTCCAAAACTGGAGAGAGCTCGCCCGTAATCGAGTTCGTTATAGAAGGATGTTGGTTGAGGCCCAGGTTAGGTTAGGTTTTAAATGGCTGTCAGGAAAACAAACTGACTCACTTAGACCAACATTAGGTCCATTGTGATACCATAGAAATTATGCGAGGGAGTACCTCACAACAAAACCATTTGGAGCTTTTAATAAAGCGAAGGAGATGCAGGGGATTTTTGTTCGACAGATCGCTTGGATCATCAAGGAAATATTTTCCTAGATGCCGTTTTCTTTTAAAAGAGAGTGCAGGACATAAGCAGAGGAGGTGTGGGATTGTCTTCTCCTTCTCCTCATCTAAGCAACTTCTACAGAAGTCATTAGAGGAAACGCCGAGTCTTATGGCGTGTCTTCTTATCAGACAATGTCCTGTGATGACATTAATTACGGAGCTAACGTGCAATCTGGTTATGGATAACAAATGTCTTGTGCGTTTTGGATCTATTCCTGGCCATATATGTTTTGTTGCCACACAAGTGGTGATATTGTTCCACCTATAATATGTTCTATCCATTGCCTCTTGCTTTAGCATAAGTTTACATGTAGCGATTGGTATAGCAATATTCAACCTGCTGGTTGAGATCGGTAGATTGGTTCCTTCTCTGTCGAGTTCATCGGCTTTGCAGTTACCCACGATGTCTCTGTGCCCCGGCACCCAAATAAGGTGAATATTGAACTGTTGAGCCATATCCTAAGAGATAGGCGACAGTTAAGGGCGGTTACTGAGTTCGTTAAAACAGCGCCGAGTGATTTGAGGGTTGCTTGACTGTCTGAGAAAATCCGGATATTCGCTGAGGATATCACGTTTTCTTTTAGCCATGATATGACCTCTTTGATCGCCAGAATTTCCGCATGGAACACGCTACAATGGTTTGGAAAGCGGAATGAGAGACTTACGTTAAGTCGGTTTGAGTACACCCCGCAGCTTACCCCTTCTTCGGTTTTCGAACCATCTTTATAGAAATGAATTGAATCATCTCTCAAAAATTCTTCGTCTTCCCAGGTCGTTCTCGGTGGGATTTAGACTTGGAACTTATTATCAAAAACCAATTGTGGGATGGTGTAGTCGGAGTGGCAAGGGATTGATCCGAATAAATTCAGGATTGTAGCGTGACCGGTGTTATTTACGGTCCATTGGGAGATAGCTCTCATACGAAGGGCTGTACTGGCGGCCATTTGTTTGGTTGAGGCCCAGGTTCACCCCGAAATGTAATGCCCACCTAAGTAAGTAAGAAAGATTGGAGAAGTAATCTTTTTCATGGCAATGAAATTGCTAACGCAGGAATTGTCAGTAGTATAGTTCTACATTTTCAATTGATTTTTGAGTTAAGAACTTGTTTTTATACTCTTTAAGCTTTATCTCGTCACTGCCCCAATCAGCCTTTTTTAAACTGCTTTATATTAAATAAAAGCTTAAAAAATCCCAATATCACCATACTTCAAACAACTGCAGTACTTCTGATACCTGCTTATTAAAATGTCCTTGCGCGTGCAAAAGTTTCTGTTTTTAGCTATCGAGGCAGGTCACTTAGGCTCTCTCTTTTTTTCATTCTTACAATTAACAACCTTGAAATGGTAGTACATTAACAATAACTTCATATCACTTTACGCAGACGAAACTAAGTCTTACAAGAAGAAGAATTTCGACAGTTTTTACCCAGTGGTGGTGCCCTGAAAACTGCTTAGAGTTAAACATTACCGGTCAAGTGCTAATAAATCAATCACTTGCATAAAATCTCCGGCCATCCTTTACAATATCTGGCAAATTTTCTTCAGTTTTGTCATTAGACTGCTACACCTAATACCAAGGTGTGTGTTTGCAGTGTGCTTTCGAAAATAAATCCAGCCGGAACGTATATATCCATCAGATTTAATTTTTGATCCTTACGCAATTGCTATTTAACTTCTTTATAGCCTATTAAAGAATTTTAAAAGAAGCATAAAGTTGAGAAAAACACCACATTAATTTGTGTTTTTCCTTTTTTTTATAAAATTTGCGTCAAAAGTGCACCTTTATTATAAACTCATGGTTTTAATTACCATTAAAGATGGTTTAAGTGATTCCATACAACAAACTTCCACTTTCATAGAAAGAAAAAAACCCTCAAAATATTCATCCACACAATAAACACAAAAACCCTTCATACATATTATATGTAGGTACTCATCCCGTAAACAACTTACCTTTCCGAAAATAAGCCCATAAACGACTTTTAACAAGAAAACTCTGATATTGATCTAAATGCCGCACCCACTATCAGCTCGGTTACACTACTGATGCACTAATACAAGTACCTTTCCTACAAACACACACACCCGTACACATACATATATCAATTTCATGAAAAGAAAATTTTAGACATGCCACGCATATCCCCCTAAATTCATACATACATCTATAGTAGAAATAGAAAATAGACAAAGGAAGCTGGAGTAAGGCAAGATAAGTCAGTGGCAAAGGAGCCCATCGTGCTCCACAAAAGAGGATAAGATGGAAAAAATGAAAAAGGATATACATCCATACCTACCTGTCATACATAGTCACAACGATAAAATTGCCGAGTTTAAGTAAAAGATGTGGCACACAAGACTTGTTTGTTGAAAAGGATGCTTTTCCATTTTGAAGAAAGAATACTATCAAACTTTCCACGTCAACAGAGCAAAGGAAGAAAATCATAGAAAACATTTTTTTTTTTGTAAACATTTTAAAAAATATCAAAGACAAGCCGTTCTTTTGGTTTAATGCTCACTAATGGGGTTGGTAGTGTAGTCGTCGTAATTTTGCTAAAATGGTTTTCCCATATGTTACACGTGTGATTGAATTTTCCGTCTATAAACACGTGTAGTTAGTATTACCCGTGTGTTTAGTACTGCACGTGCTTTTAGTTATAATTTTGGATAATTTTCTTAACACTGTTCAAATTTACTTGAAAAAAAAAGGAAGCACAGAATGCATTTTGGATCTCTCAAGTTTTGTGAGTGCTTCATTTTTTGGGACGGAAAGCCTTCTTAATGCATCCTGGTTAAGAGGGTGTAATAATTTTTCTTCTCATTGACAGGGAGTTTTTTTTTAAACAGCCGTGAAATTTTTATTAGATATGCCAGAGGGTTGAGTTCGGTTCACGCGCAGCACAGGACATCTACTTTACTGTCAGCCTCCCAGTTTCATTCAAACGACATGCTCTTGAGACTATCAGTGAACTCATAACCAATATACATATGTTATCCCTTTACTTCCGCGGGAACGGGAACGTAAAATTCACTACTCCACGCGGACGAAGTTCGGGAACATCTAGTTTCTTATCTGAATACCTTATGAACACTGAAGAAGTGAAGATGAAAACCTCTTCAAAATTATTATAAATATGTATTAATTGCCCAACTGACTCTGTAAAGCTGATATGCTCTTTCTTAGAGGAACAAGAACTAGGCGTTGCCTATTATTTTAAACCTACTCACAATTTAAAGTGGTCATCAACTTATCATTGAGTCAAAATTCAAACTGATTTTAAGACAAAACATCGAAAACCTGTAAACGAGCTTCACCATACGACCACGACCAGCATACTAGACTTTCTCTACTCCGCAACGATTTAGCGGTTCAAAGTTTTCAAATCGTTTATAATGTAAAAATTACGTAGCAGTGTTTGTACACTTACGACGAAGAATGTAAAAATCCTTCATGGGGCAATATGCGAGAGGGAAAGAATTAACTTAAGTAGGTGCTCGAGCTCGAACGTAGAAAAATGATGAAAGGAAAAAAAAAAGTTGAAAAATATAAATAAAGAAAGTGAGGAAGGATAAGAAAAATATTTCCAGTTTCAGTTTACCTTCTTCGTTAAGTTCTCGAACTAAGAAGCAACGATGTGGAAGCAAAAAAAATATCCTTTGGCCATTTCGTATATCGCATATTATATTCTGCTATGCTGGGCTTAACTTTTTTTCTTCCTTCCCTTGAGTTCGGTTTACTTCACCTAAGCGTAATAATATTCAAGGAAGATAAAGGGCAATGAGCGTATTATGGTGCGGAACAGAATTAAGTAAAAGAAAGTACAATATTTTTTTTTTTTTTTTCGTTTCTTTTCGGCAAAAGGAATTCTTTTTGTTGAGAGTGGGTTCAATTTGGAATATTTTATTTGGGCTTGAATGGAGTTATGATTGGTTCTTGAATGGGTATACTTACGTATTATGTTAGCGAGGGGGACGTGACGTTAGAGGGTTATTGATTTTATAAAAGTTCATATTGAAATAGAATAATCGATCAAAAGAAAAGAATTTAATAGCTCTTGAGTAAGCTTATAATTTACATCGCTGTAAGTAGAAATTTGAATATCAAAGGAGTTGTTTTAGCTCAAAGCAAAAAATTCAATAAAATGACTCATTGAATGTATTTCAAATCTTTATTTGAAAAGAAGCTCAATAAAGTCAGCGCAAAGAAAAAATTGTTATATTTTAGAGAGTGGTAACATTGGCCATAAGATCTTTGAGAAAAACCAAAGACAAGGCTAGAGCATACCTAACCTAGAGATATTTTCAAGCCACCAAACAGTATTTAAATTAACTGTTTGCAAACACATCTTCAACACATCTTAAAATCGTACATATTTGGCCTCCTGCTTTGTTAACAATAAATAATTATTTTTGTTTCATTAAATTCTTTTTGAAAAATCTAGCCTAAGAAAATTAAGTCTTCGAAATCGACACTTAAGCTCATAATTTCAAATTTCTTGAATGCATTTGAAATTAGTCGGTAAGAAAAAAGAAAAATCACTTTATATCTCAAGGCAAAGGCAAATTTTGGATACAAGAACAAGTTTGTTTCTAAACTCTATTTGTTTCTAAACTTTATTTAAGTTGTTTATCACCTGTTAAGTCTAGGACGCTGGTTTTACGAAATGATTTTGTCATGAAATTCTTACTACAATTTTTACAATGCTCCTACCTCATCTCTCAGCATTTTCCTGATCGTGGTGCATTAATTGCTTCAATAGCAATGACCAAGAACAAAAAACAAATTAACTACGAAAAAAGTTCGTCTGATATTTAAATGTCATATCATTAAAAACAAAAGTCTTGGACATTTGAGAAATCAAATGTGTTTTGCCTTAAATCAAAGCGAAAACAATTGCTTCAAATACGAAAAACTTTTGTTAGCAAACCAAACCCGAAAAGTACTGAAATTATAGTAAAAATATTTTACTTCAAAAGAGAAAAGCTTTGAAAATAAAATCAAATTCGAAAACTATCAAATCAAAGGAGAAGTGTAATAAAATCAGAGTAGTAACGTCATTGTTTAACATTCACTTCTATTAGGTGCCGGGGCACAAAGAGACATTTCAGGAAACTGCAAAGTCGATGAACTCGCCAGGAAAGGAACCCTCATGCCAATGTCACCAAACAAAACAACAATTGACATGCCTATCGCTACGCGCAAACTTTTGCTAAAGCAAGAAGCTATAAGGTAACGAATAATAGATGGATAAACACCACGATTTGCATGGCTACCAAAAAGATATGGCCAAAGTTAGATTTAAAATGTACCAAAAGTTTGTTATTCTTAAGTAGATTGTAGTCTAGCTCCGTAAGTGGTGTTATAACCATACACTGCCTCATAGGTAGACATGCCGCAAGGCTTAATGTTCCATCGAACGATTTTTGTGGAGGCTGCATAAATGAGGAAGAAGAGGAAACCATTCCACGTCTTCTTTGTTCAAACCCTGCCCTCTCTCAAAGACGCAAAACATTCTTGGGAGAGAACTTCTTCGACGATCCAGGTGATTTTAGAAACATAGACATTCAAAGTCTTCACCGCTTTATAGAAAGCTCAAAATGGTTCAAATAAGAGGCAATTCCTCAACTTCAATCTTGTATCACAATGGACCTATTATTGGTCTTAGTGCGTCGGTCGTTTTCCCGTAAGCCACCGTAACCTAACCAAACCAAACTTCATTGTTGAAGTAGTGTGTTTATAGGTGGATATACCGAACATGGTCAAACTACATCAGATAAAATTTGAGACTCTGAGTCAATTTAACGAAATTTTGTGGTCTAGTGCACTAGTTATGCACTATAGTTATAATGCACTAGTTGCGTGATTGACTAACGTGTGGAAGGACTCGAGTTCAAATCCCGGACCCAATTAGTTCCTTTGATTCAAAGCCTTTTCTATTGATTTGGCGATGTTTTTTGGCTCAGTGTATGAAAAATACCTATAATCGTGGAATAAGCACATCTTCTTCTACGTCTTCATAGTTTTGTAAATTCACTTTGTTAATCACCCTGGATCGACACTTGGTTCTTCAATCAAAAAAGGTTTTATTTTCGAATCGAATTAACTAAACACTGCTGCTTCTCAAGACTTGGTTATTTGTTGGTTAAAGAATAGCAATATAGTTCTTATAACGTTACCTAAGATTGATAATCGGGATGAAATCTGTGAACCGCATTGGACATCCCATCATATCAGTTTTGTTTTTTTAACCTTTTGCTTTGAAAATTTGATGGAATGCTTCTTTTTCCAGCTTCCATTTCAGTGGCATTTGGTGCGGTAACGTCATTTTTCGAAATGTTTTGATATAGAGATGTCGTCTGATTGTGTTCGGTGTTCTTTGAGATTGATTGATGAGATACCTATCTTGCCAACATATAAAACTATTTGACCAAAGAATATAGGCATAATTTCTGTGGATGCAAATTTTTAACTGGCCAGTCGCCACACATACTTTTTTGTTAGCCGAAGTACCTACTTTCCTTAGACAGTGAGCTGCTTCTAAGTGTAAGCCTCTGAATTACTTTTTTATCAGATTAGTGAAAAGTGGAGAGAGCGGATGCAGTTCTAGTCTATGAAAAAAAAACCAAAGTTTAAAAATACTTAACATGTATGCGAAGTGAAAAACCCGCGAAATTAGAGCAAAATTGATATGTTAGTGACAGAGCATTTTTACTAGTTAAGGCTTACTGAAATAGAATCTCTACATAAGTAATTGCTAAGCTTAAAAGATGATGCCAGTTGCCTATGCTGTAAAACTAAATAGTAGGTAAGGGTAAAGGGTACCTTTTACATCGTAAAGGACACCTTTTACATCATCCCATAAAATCCATCCAGTTTTGTTCTACCAAACATCAATTTGATTTTAATTCAACAGCGAATGACCCTTTATTAAAAAATAATGTTTAACATCATCGTATTTTTCGCTTCAACTACTATACCACCCCCAATTCAAAGAGTAAAACCAAACATTCTTTGTTTCAACAGGGCAGTGTCACCTCAAGAGCCTGTATAGCACTTCTTTTTGTTTTAATATTTCATCCAACTCGAGGCATTACTTGAAAGATATTTTCAATTCATCTCATTAAAATGCCGTGTATTCAAATTTACCACTTCAATCGCCTGAATGGCCTGTCAAGAACATTTCTGTCATGTCAAATAACACTACAAAATGTGTTCCACTCAATTCGAATTTATTTCCACACAACACAGCAGAGCATCAGATGGAGAGGCTCCTCTCAAGGATATTACACAAAATTACATACTCTCAAAAGGAACGGATGCGATGCTACGGGTGTTGGTGACGACGGCGAGCAAAGGAACTCACTATGCATCCAAGGACCATTGAAGAAGCTGTAAAAGTACAGTATAAAACGAAGAAAATGAAAACAACTAGGTAGGTATAGAGATAAAAAAGTAAAAGCACGAAACAAAAAACAAAACAACACATTTATCCTTTTAATCCAGATGAGAGAATTTCGTTGCCCCGCTACCGTCGCGTCGGTCGCATCGCCGCCCGTCGCTGCTACTAGAAAACTTCACCCGTGTGATGCGGGAATCCGTGCTTAAGTTAACAGTTGCTTTCAACATTATTGCGCCATATATCACGAATATACACACAAACGTCGACACGAATGTACCTACCCAACACCAGCACCAACGATGCAAGGAATTCTCCTTGCATGGATGTCCCCCATCTCTCCGGTCTCTATACTGTCGGAAAACTGGCTGAGTTTGATAGCAAGCAATGTTACACTAGGATACACTGTAGTGTAGTGTTATAACCACGTCCAACATCGTAGGAGTATTACGGGGCCTTTACTCAACTGAATGTTGTAAGACAAATTTATTACGGCATGGGTCGGTGAGAATATTTTCAAGTCCCTGTTTTCACCCTCCATATAAAAGCAGGCAAAGAGTAAATTTATCCTTCTTTGGAAATTCACGCGAATATTAGGGAAATGGTAATATTTACATTTGCATTGTGTGAAAGGATGTTGTTGATGTTGCAGAACGAAGTAAATTCCTTACGGAAGCGGAAAAAAGAAGGATTTAACATTCAAAAACGTAACATAAATTTTTGATGCAAACTTGCTTCTTTGGGCTTCACTTTAGGTTTATTTATTTAGTTTTACGAATGTACCTTTGGTGTATGAGTACTGAATTAAACTTTAAAGGGGAGAAAGTTTCTTATTGAAATTGAAACATGCTGAAAAATATTTCAATGTCTTTCACAAAGATTTTAATGACTTTTTTAGTTAAAAGTAAAAAGTATTACGATGTTGAGGGAAAAGTCACAAATAAAATGGCTTCTTAGCCGTCATTTATGTATATGAGCAATAGAATGATAAATCAAAATAAAAATGCATGCACAATGTGGGATGCACAATGTTTCTCATTGTTGTTCTTTTTTAATGATTGATTACAATGGACAAGTTTTTTACCCATTGTAAAGGTGCTCCTATCAATAAATCAATCAATATATTCATAGCATTCACAACAGTGTGGTGAAGAGATCTTTCTCAGCATAAAGTGGTTTTGGTATGCACTCAGATCATTTCTAATCTCTTGCCTTATTTAAAACGCCACGTTGGGCGCCAGTTTGTTGCCTAGTTCATTCTTAAAAAGAAAATGTTTTATTCGAAAGGTAAAATTTTGTTAAAAACAGACCACTAGGAGTACAAGTTTCGCAGATATGTATTTTCAGACGTCAAATGCATGCTCAAAAATTGTTCCACCGTAAAAACTTCATCCTTTTCAACTACAACAACAAAAAAACGGAAGATCAAGAAATAATAATTATTCCAACTAACATAACTTATGCACGGGAAGTTTCCCAATCAAAGAAGACACACTCTCATCCCATTTTCTTGCTTCACTGGCATGACAATACTCATTTGGAAAATTTAACCAAACTAAATCACTCAAGGGAATACAACCACACAACGATAAATCTTAAATCATCTTTTCTCATACCCTTTAGCATTCATATTGTATTCACACAACAAGGAGAACGCTCTATCTTCAAGCAACAAAATACGTTAGCAAAGCCATAACATTCCGCACACAACACACAAGCACGCACACAAACACCACCCCACTTTAGTTATGCCGCATTGAGAATTTCAGGATGAAATGTGCACACGTGAACAGCATAATTAAGGATTGGTTTACATAAAACATCACAAGATAGGAATCTATTTGGGATTTGCGTAAATTTAGTCCCTTCTCTCTTCCCTTTCGCATGTTCAACTCTATTATAAAATGGAGTGTGTTTGTCGCGTGTGTGTGCTTGAATGCAGATAATGTAAGATATAGAGTGGGAAGGATTAGTAGCATTATGGATTAGATTCAAGTCTACGATTGAAGATGATAGGTCAAGTACAAACATCAAACCTATCTTAATCTTAGGTATCGCGTGGTATAGAGTGGAGATTTTTTTTTTTTTTTTTTTTTTTTATAATTAACGCGCACATCAAGGGGTTATGACTACCCTTATAATGTTATAGAACACAGTGCGAGCATTTAGGAAAATAGGAGAGGATTTGAAAGGAGACACCGATGCACGTTGCTTTTGAACCTTTGTGAATCGTAATGAGGGGGAAATACAGAGCCAGGTAAAGCATTCCACATTCGGGTGGTGCGACTGAAATACGAATCTCTATACTTGACTGTACGTCCGAAGTTGGGCTCAAGGTAAAACTGATGAACATTCCTAGCGAGGCGGGTGTTGCGGCTAAATTGTTTCAGGGGAGGAATGCAACTGGCTATTTCACTAGAGCACTGTTTGTGAAAAAAGCGATAAAAGAGAGTGAGACAGGTGACGTTTCGACGATGTTCAAGAGAATCAATCGATTCTACGATTGAACTATCACCTATCAATTTTAACGCTCTGTTTTGTACCCTATCAAGCAGGTGCAAAGATGTTTGAGCAGCACCTGACCAGATATGGGAGTTATACTCCAGTTTTGGGCGGATGAAGGCCTTATAAATTATAGCCAGATCAGAAGGGGTGAAGAACTTCCTGCATCGTCTTAAGAAACCTAAGCATTTAGCAGCGTTTTTGGCGACTTCAAATATGTGGTCATTCCAACGAAGATCATCGTTTACACACATACCAAGTACTGACAGCTTTTCGGTTTCTTCGATGCAGGTACCATTCAAGGATAATGGCAATGGGGGAATGTTAAGCTTCATCGACAAGAGGCAGCATTGAGTTTTCGAAGCATTGAATTCTACTCGGTTCATAATACCCCATGCAACAATGCTGTCAAGGTCAGAATTCAATGAGCTTATCATACGCAACCGTTCCAGTTCCACATCCGAAGAGCAAGGACGTGAATTTGGAAACGAATATGAAAAGCTGAGGGTCGAGTCGTCAGCAAAACAGTTAAGTGGATTAGAAGTTTCAGACAAGAGATCATTAATGAAAATGAGGAAGAGAGTCGGAGACAAAACGGAGCCCTGGGGCACACCAGCATTTATGAAGTGGGTATCAGACTTGAAGCCATCCAACACAACTTGTATTGAACGGTCGGAAAGGTAATTTCTAATCCAACGAAGAAGAGACTCATCGATACCAAAAGCACGCATTTTCGATAAAAGAGCCTGATGCCAAACTCTATCAAATGCTTTAGAAATATCAAGCGCAATAATCTTACTTTCTCCAAAACAATGTAAAGATTGGTTCCACTTTTCGGTGAGATAAGCCATCAAATCACCAGTGGACCGTTTGCTACGAAAGCCGTACTGACGGTCATTAAGAAGCTTTCGTTCTTCAAGATATTTCATAAGTTGACGGTTTATCAACGTTTCCATGACCTTGGAAAGAAGGGACGTTAGTGCAATTGGACGGTAATTGGAAGGGGAGGAAGATTCGCCTTTTTTAGGGACCGGCTGGACAAATGCAGTTTTCCATCTGCTCGGAAAAATCCCAGCAGAATAGGAAAGATGGAAAAGTTTACGCAGTGGTTTTGCCAGCGTAGAAGAACACCTCTTCAGAATAACGGCGGGGATACCATCTGGACCAGCGGATTTATGTATGTTGAGATCTTTAAGGACTCTCGCAACCGAGCGAGTTCGAAAAAATATCTGCTTCATCAAAGAATTTGCAGACTCGAGCTCAGGTGGAGCCAAAATACTATAAGGAAGTGTCGAGTTGGCAGCAAATTGAGCTGCCAGCAAATTGGCTTTGTCGATGGATCTGACATACGGAGAGTCATTGAAGACGAGCGTTGGGACCGATGATGTGGTCGAGTTCTTAATATTCTTAACAAAAGACCAAAAGTTTTTACTTCCTTTTGGACACAATAGTATTTTTTGCCTTACTTTTTGGTCATATAAAAACTTGGTCTTCTGTATATGAGTATTGCAGGCGTTCCTGGCGCACTTAAACTTATTTCTGTTTTCTTCGATAGGGTCATTTTTAAAAATCCGAAAACATTTTTCTCTTTCCCTAATCATCTCCCTACAGCTCGAATCGAACCACGAATTTTCTTTGGGGATGATGCTCTTTGATCTATGCGGAACAAAGTTAGTCATGCCGTTGAGAATTACGTTAGATATCATATCAGCTGATGCATCCACGTTACCGTCGAGAAAGCACAAAGACCAGTTGAAATTTCGAAAGAAATTATTCAGGCCGTCCCAATTGGCTTTCTCATATTGCCATACAGTTCTTTTTGGGACTTTTTCTCTTTTTACTGTGACGGAAACCGGAAAATCTACCGATATGACACAATGGTCCGACGTGCCTAGAGGTGATGACACTTTGACCCTATATTTTTCAGGATGAGAAGTGAGAAACAAATCTAATGTGTTGGCCGAATGGCCAGAAATATCCGGAACCCGAGTGGGCTCATCAACAAGCTGAGTTAAAAGATTTAATTCGGCAAAGATCTCAACATACCTTCCTTCGGGTGTTGTCTGGCCAGAATGTCGAAGCCAACCTGAATTGTGTACATTGAAATCGCCCGCAATTGCGATTTCAGTGTGAGGATAAAGGGAAACAATTCTTACTATGGAGTCAGATAGCGCATCAAACTCGTTAGAGGTTGAATTGCTATCCAAATTAGGGCTTCTGTACATAAAACAATAATGAATGATATGCTTACGGACAGTGAATTTTAACCACATGAAATTAAAGTTCGTATTAGAACAGAGGCCGTATTGTGGTAGAAGTTGGTAAGCAATATCATTCCGAACATATACGGCGAGGCCATGGGAAGAAAAGAATAATGGCACTAAGCTATATCCAGGCAGGTTGAACTCTGAGGGATCAGAATCAACACCCACCTGTGTTTCACTCAGTGCCAAAACAGCTGGCCTGCATTTTGCAGTGTGGGCGTACACAGCAAAGAAATTCGATCGCAAC
Source organism: Melanostoma scalare (assembly GCA_949752695.1). Taxonomy (NCBI): domain Eukaryota; kingdom Metazoa; phylum Arthropoda; class Insecta; order Diptera; family Syrphidae; genus Melanostoma; species Melanostoma scalare. Next base: position 21,485,970 of record OX456984.1, on the reverse strand, counting down.
CCCCTAATGTTGCTAAAATCGACCCGAAATTTACCCGACATTACAATTCACAAAAACACACAAAACAAAATATCGAACGCAGACGCTATCTAAGTATAATCAACAAGTGCATATCTCGATAGGAAACCAAACCAAATTACTAGCGGTGTTATGCCCAGCCAGCAACTTGATTTGATTCACCAACGGGATCGACACCGTTGATCAAACTATCCGCCTAGCAAACCCACAGCCTCATTGCCTGCACACACTGCTTCGATGCGATAAGGAAATATCGATTAGAAGAAATGTGTGCAGCCAACAAGACTATGCGAGTGGTGTGGGGGAGGAGAAGATAAGAAGGTGGGCACTAGTGTTTGGACTATTGCAGTTTCTTTTTTTTTTTTTTGATTAATTTTCACAGCACAGGAATAATTGTTTTTGCACGAGAATTCTTTTTTTTTTTTTTTTTTCTTGCGGCGGCACGGAATGAAAAAATTAATAGATTTATGTTTGATTGTTATTGATTTGATTGTTTTCTTTTTTTTTCTTATTATTTTTTATTTTATTTTTTCTTATTTTGTATTTTTTTGTATGGAGGAAGGGGCAGCACAGATTTTAATTTTGCGGTAACTAGCGCGGCGCGTGTTTGCGCGTTCGATAATAGATCAGCACTTGAGATCCATCAAAAGTATGTTCTTTGACTTTAATCTATATATTCAATGTAAAAGCATTATAACTATAGAATACCATTCTTTGGATTGGGAACTGTCATTTAATTGTATCCCGGACATAGCTTTCCGAGTACGGATACGCCTGTATATGTGTGGATGTGGCTCTGAATAAGACTGCGGTTACGCCAACCGATACGGTTGCAGATATGGCTCCCATAAGGGTTGTGGATATATCTGCGGAAAAATATGAGGAAACGGCTCCCGATACCGCTATTGATATGTTTGTGAATAAGACTACGAAACTATGAATATAGCTGTTGATATTGTTCCAGATCGCTCCTGATATTGCTCCCGATAAAAATTTAAAAACAGCTACAAATGTACGAATACGACTATTGCTTCTTCTTATCTTTCTCTCCTACGACTGTCATACGATATAAAGAATATAGCTGTGTAGACTTTTCGAAGCGAACCTATTGTCTCCGGTCCAACCTTGCAGTCTTCATTTCAAGCTATTGTGTTCACCATTGTATATTGAAAAGCGATTGCTGCGTCACCGGTTTTCTCCGGTTCATAAGACTGTTAAATCGCCTTTTCGACTTACTATAGTTTATAAATACAATGTTACAATGCGGCTGTAAAACTGCTGTACAAACTTCTACAGATACGACTGCAGCAAGGCTGAAAACACGATTGAGCTACGGCAGCGGATACGATAGTCGTATCTTCTTCTTCTTCCTTTATGCGTTACGAACACCGTGATCTCAAAGGGACTAGATAACTGGAGTTGGTGCAAATTAGAGTTGACCTCAGAAAGCTAACCTGCCGTTTTAACATTCCATGTATAAGGCTAGCCAAATGCAGATGTAGCTGTATTTGTTTGTACCTGTAGTGTTTTGGTCTACCTTTCTTTTTGTTTGTTTTTACGATCATGTCTGAACGTTGTATGATGTGGGTTTCTGCATCTGTCCATTGTACTAGACAGTACCCCAGGACCAACACAGCCGGTCATGCTCTATTTTTTCCAAGACGGTTTTTTTTACTTGAAGTCTTTCAAGAATCTTGGTACTTCTAATACGATCAAGCATTATTTCTCCTGCTGTCTTGCGGGATATCCTCATCTCATATTTTTTGCACATTGTCCAACATTGTGAACCTTTCAGAAGCCTACTATCCAACTTAAATCTACAAGTGTACGAATGCACAAAATTCTTTTCCCGTAATTCTCAAGGATGTAAGAATAAATGGAGACTTGAACGAAACTCGAAATTTTTGTCGAAAGCAGTTGGATTAGTTCAAAATCAATTCTAACTGGCATTTTTTAATAAGAATCAATCTTTAATATACATATATGAATCACACGGAAGTAAAATAAAGTTTCATAATTGAGTCTGAACTTAGATAGCATTTTCCTATCACAGGCGACGAGGGAGTTTTCTAGTCACTTCATTCACCCAAAGCTTACTCGATGATTGATATCGTCATCAATGCTTCGATGCCTCCGCCTGGACATCTTACCGTCATCACTCGAACGACAATCGTATATGCAGTCGTAACCCAGCTGTATCCGTATAGTCGTATCGGCTGCTAAGCCCACAACCGTATTTGCTATGCTATCGAAAACCGTATCTGCAGTAGTATCCGCATACGTTTCAACAGCTGCAATAGTTTTGGCAGCCGTACTCACTGTGGTATCAGCCTCATCTTTACTTTGGTGACAACCTTGAAAGCATATACCATGCGGAAATTGTTATTGTGATAGACGGCCCTATCGTGGTAACCGTCGCCGTCGGAGCGGAATTCTCTCCGATCGGAGACATTTTGCTTCGTGGTAGTTCTCCGATCGGACGATCCGATGTTCTCCGATAAGTTTTTGTTGCGGAGATTTTAGTTTTGGGAATGCAATGCATTGCCGCATTTGTGAAAAATTTCTTACGACGACAACTACTTCGAAGCAAAATTCAATTTTCGAAAAAGGATGCGGTGCGGAGAAAACTCCACTCCGACGCGACCATGATAGGGCCGAGAAGAAGAGAGAACACGATCTAATTTCTATCAATGTAAGGCAGCGATTGTTTTGCAACTGAAAACTTGTTGGTGATTCCTTTACAGAGAATAATCGCAAATCGCAATGATAATCCGACAAAGGCGACTATCAACTATGCTGGATCGGTCATCTCACTTACGTTAATTTCAATTTACACTTCAGTCAAAGGCGGTACCTGTGTACATCAAATCGCCAGACAACAAACTGACAAAGAGTAATCTATGTTGATGTTTGCTAGTCCGGCAGTAAAAATAAAAACATTATATTGTTCGAAAAAAATATGTAATATTTATTTTTGTTATAATTGTTATTATTATATATCTGATTTTATTTATTTTATAAACCTAACTTTTCTTAAAATCAATATACTTTATCAAAGGCTGTTGCATTTGTTTGTTTTGTTATAACTTCCAAGAATACAAAAATAAATTCAACTTCGTGTTTTAAAGTTTTTACAATTCGAAAAAGATAATCGTCTGTTTTCATATTTAAAGATAGTTACTCACATTCGTGATACATTTATATTACACATACATGAAGCTATATATACTTTTATCTGTCCATAGAATTCTAAAAAAAAAAACGTTTCAAAATTGAATTTAACTCATCTTATTCTTTGAAAATATAAAAAAGAAATCATAAGCTCTGTGTGTTGGATTGCTTCTTAACTAAGCACATTAAAGAATTACAACAGAAATGTATAAATGTTTACATATTTTTTGATATTGTACTTTGTAGGGTCAGGTTTTGGGGTTTCCTCATAAGTTTTTATTAAAGTCTATACTTTACCCCTGGGAAAAATAAAAGCACATTATGCATACATAAGCTTATCAACCAATAAAATTAAAACAAACTTTTTATAACAAAAGTTTTCAAAGTTAAATGAATGGTTTAAACAATTTTAAATGAGGATTACAGTTTGAAAATATCTAAATAAACAGTAAAGAAATGTGAAAAGTGCATAAGCACTACAGTTTAAATTAAAAGGAGAAGCGCCCAATAACGCGTATCGGAATAAGTCGGGTTAACTTAATTTTGGTTCCTATGCATCTTCATTCGTTTGCTTGATTTTGATTTAAAAAAAAAAGAGAAATTTATTAAACCACTTGTTTTTAAGCTGTGTCAAAGACTTTCATTTACCTGTTTAATGATAGGGGATTCAATATCATACCAGGCCCAGCGACATCGCTGGGAATGACCGTCTGGAAGCCGGATGTGCTCGATGTAGTGGTTGTAGAGGAGACGCCTGTGCGAGAGAATGAGTTTTCACGTTGGTTAATGTATTGGGGTTCTTTGAAGAGAGCGATATTTGTGTGGGCAGTTCGCAAAAAGATTCGATGTTTGCCTTTATGACATACCTGTGTTTTCATCAGAGGTCGGCAGTGGACTAGATGGCGGTGATGGAGAATCCAATGATATTATTGATGATTCTGCAAAGGAAATGTAAAATTAATAAAGTATTTAGTAAGACAATTCAAATCAAATGATGATATAATTAGATAATAACTTGAGTAGAACCAAGCAAATTGTGTCAGGATCGAAAAGTTTATGTAAAGTATGCTTGGTTTCTTTATATAGCGCGGAGTGTATAACAGCCCCTGTATCCAGTTAAATTTGATATTCTTGTTGTGTTGGAAATAGGAACCTTTAATTCTTCAACTTTAGTTAAAGTGAAAAAAGTTTTTGGGTATATGGAAGTATTGTACTCCCAAGCATCAACCAACCAACGAGCCGCTATGTTCATCATCCATAAGCACTTTTTCCCCAATTTATTTTCCATTCCTTTTTGAAAAGCCCATCCACACAATTTCATTTATAGCAAAGCTACATTCTCAATTCAATGGAAAATTTCAGTACATCGTATAAATTTGTTGTAATTCTTTTATTTGTGTTGTGCATGGGTTTCAAAATAAAAATTTGAGCCGTGACACACATTTGGTACTCAAATGGTGCATCAAAGGACAATCATTGATGCACAATTTTTCGAGTAAAAAAAATAACTTTAGCTTTGTATCTAAATACGATAAACATGTTGTTATGTTCATGTTCTTTAAATATGCATAAAGGAAAATATGCCTGTCCTTTAAAATAACCGTCGAATTGCACCAACGCAACCTCCTTTCTTTTAAAGGAAATGGAATCGTTGGTAAACCATCAACTAATAGAACATTTTGAAGAACGAAGGCTTCTTATCGACCGACAATGCTGCTTTTGGAGCAAAATTACCACAGCCCATCTGATGGCTAATTTTGAAAATTTGAATGCCCTGAATGCCCTGTGTGCTTTTTAAGCACTGGATTTTCCCTGAACTTTCCCTAGGCTTTTGTTGGGGCGAATTCAAGTAACGAACAGGACTTTCAAATTACATTTATTTTTCTTAAAATCAGATATGTCTTGATTTCGTGGTATAGCGCTTTTCAGAATCGTCAACGCTAGATAAGGTTTAACGAACGAACATAATATTTCGCTTTTGGTAGGAAGTATTTTCTCTCGTTGGATTAGAAATTATGGCTAAATACCTAAACACGCAAAGTAAATGCAAGAACCTTATTAAATATCATATAAGTTAAGTATGCAACTTGATTTCAACACTTGCTAAAAGGGTCACATAACAACAATCTACAACGTTTTGGAACAGTCTGCCTAGCATGTTTATTTATGTTGCATTGCAAGACTATGAGCATGAATCTAGGAACTCAGCCTTACCTTTTCAATCGTTCAATACCAGGTTGTGTTGGATGGTTTCAACTCTGAATTGCCCAGGGCTCCGATGGGTTTCCGACTCTCTTTATAAAACCTTCTCTTATATAAGACTTTCAATTCTTTTTAAAAAAAAAGATTGGAACGCTTACGTATGATTATTTTATTCAATTGTCCTTCATAGCAGGTGGGAATACAAACCGTTTAGAATTTAAGGGGGTATTCTGGTTTAGAAATTTGAAAAAATCGATTATTTTTTTTCTACATATTTTTTAGTTATTTTCGGAGACAAAGTTGATTTTGTGATTGATTTGAATTGTTTCTTGACTCCTACCGTGTTTTTCTCGAAACTACTTTTTTTGTGTGGGTTGACATGATATTTCAGTTTTAACCTTACCGATTCCTTTAAAATTTGGAGGAAATCTTTGTGAAACCTGATACGTATATCCATCGCTTCTGCCTTGGATCTTAGAAAATTTAATTTTAAGAATTTTTTAAAAAAGTAAAAAAAAAAACAATTTTTCTTATGTCGACGCCATTTTGTGAATTTCCTTTTCAGCAAAGGTCAGTTGGACAGCGACATCTTTACCAACGAAGATTTTCTTTGTTTTGTTTGTTTTGGATCACTCACTACACAGGTTGAAATCATGTCAACCATGGAGCACCATTTTTTTGGATCCCCCAATTCACCGGCCTAAAACTCGAATGTTTTTTTTTAGTGTTTCATTTATTTTTCTATTTTTCTATTCTAATTTAAAAAATGCCTAAAATTTAAAACCAGAATACCCCCTTAATACTTTCAAAACTCAATGCTCTCTTCATTTCGATTAACTATGCAGAGAAACTATCTTGCTACTGGCGAAGGGAAATTCAACTTACAAAATAGCTTCTATCCACCACTCGTTTTTTCTCTGAGTTTTTTTTATTGTTAACGACTTGAAAACATAAGATAAATGAATGGGAATTACTTGTTAGGTTTTGGTAATTTTATTGCTTAAGTCGCGTTTTTATCCCTGTGTGAATAGGTTATAAGGCGACTCATTTCATTACACAGAGGTATAACACAGGAACCCTACTCTATTCTCTATTCGGACATTGTCTGATAAGAAAATACGCCATAAGACTCGGCGTTTCCTCTAATGACTTCTGTAGAAGTTGCTTAGATGAGGAGGAGGAGGAGACAATCTCACACCTCTTCTGCTCACGTCCTGCACTCTCCTTTAAAAGAAAACGGCATCTAGGAAAATATTTTCTTGATGATCCCAGCGATCTGGCGTACATAGCTCCACTGCATCTCCTTCGCTTTATTAAAAACTCCAAATGGTTTTTTAAGTGAGGTACTCCCTCGCTTAATTTATATGGTATCACAATGGACCTAATATTGGCCTAAGTGTGTCAGTTGTTTTCCTGACAGCCATTTAAACCTAACCTAACCTACTCTATTCTCTAATCTAATTTTGAATAAATCAAAAGTTATTTTTGATACAACTTTTAAATGCCAATAAAAATGAAAGTATAATCGGATTTAAATTCTTTCAACGGCTTTCGAAAAAATTTTTCTAGTTTCATTCAAGTTTCATAATATCTACTCCTTCAGCTTTAAGAATTATGGATGAAGATTTTTCGGCATTCGAACACTTTTTTGTAGAATCGAGTAACATAGTAGACCCTCTGGCTTTGTGCCAAGATTTCGAGCTAGAAACAGCTTGCAGGGTCAAAATTACATATGTTAAACCGTTATATGACTCACGCTTTACATCCGTATAAAGTAACTTGTTAACGGGAAGGGAAACATTTTTTGGGAAAAATATTTCCCAAGGAATTCCCGATAAGGCTGTATATCTAATCTATAGTACAATCGAAAACAAAAACGGTCCCTGAAACCCATCGCCGCCGCTCTAATTAATTTTATATATTTACAGAGGAATGTAGTATGCCGGCAGATACATAGATGGCTTTCAGCGACCGTTTCTGTTTTCGATAGTACTATAGATTCCATATGCAATGCTGATAGGTAATCCATTGATTTTTCTAAATACATACTGTCATCTCTTTTTTTTATTTCTCTGCCCCTCTCTCTCTCTCTCACTCTCATTCTGTCTCTCTCTCTCCATCTCCCTCTATCTATCGGCAATACCGTCACGATCAACTTTAGTCCCAAATAAGAATTCTTTGGCCGATTCTACTGTCTTTCCCCGATCTTTTATTTCAGATCGATTACAATGATCTAGCAAATTACCTAAGATTTGATTCTGCGCTTGCAGTATTATTATTATTCCTCTTTCAACTTTTGTGCAGTTATGGTCCCTATTATGAGTAGCGAATCGAACGTTCGACTGGAAGCGAATGTTTTAGAGAAGCTCATTTATTGGATTATTATCATTAAACTTCGTCCATTCTCTTATCTGACATACCTTAAACGTCGAAAAAAAAAGTTTTCTACAAAGTTTTTGTTTCCACAACCAATAACACCGCTATAAAAGAAGCTCGCAAAAACATTCGCTTCCAATCGAACGTTCGATTCGCTACTCATAATAGGGACCTATATTTGGTAACAATAATAAAATCATATGCGCTGGCGACGATATTGAAAAACAAAATTACTGAAATATAGAATGTTGCTTCCGGGGAATACTATGATCGAATACTCGACTCATTCGTTTCTTTCCTTATAAACTTCCATTACACCACTCAAAGAACCTTAAAATGACGCAATGATAGTTGCGGTTTTTGCCTTGTATCTCAGAAACTACTCATCCTAAGTGGCTGTTTGGTAAATGATGTAAGTTTAAAGTTGTTGGCTTCATTGCTAAAAAGAAGTTACTCGAAATTATCTTCCATTCTCAAATGCCAAAGTAACTATAGCAAAACCGCCCTTCTTGACATTATCTGTCAGGGTGTTTCAGGTTTCAGTGCATTCAAAGTCTTAAAATTCAAAGTTCAGCGTTTTGGCCAACAAAACAATGAATAACTTTTTATAAATACTCACGCGGAATAACCCATTAGAATTTTATCATATGAATTGCTATGGATTGTATGACTGAATGTCAGTTCAGTCGGAACTTGCTAAAAGTCAATCATTGCATCAAATAGGGAATCTTTGATTATTTTTTTAAGCGAACATATCAGCAAAAAAAAAACTTGTAAGTACTAAATTGTATGTGTGTAAATAAAACGCGCAACCACTTTAAATTGAATTTTATCTCACAGTTGAAATGCACAATAGATATTACAATGAAGTGTTTACATTAATTAATTTATTAATTACAAAACTAATATACGATTTCCGCTAGTGCGTAGACAACCAGATGTGTTTAAAGAAATCGTCTTTTTCTACGCCAAGGCTCACATCGAAATAGGGTTGGTGATTTTGGATTGCTTCCATTCAACATTCGTCTTTTCAATGGAACATAGCAATTGAAATTGGGCTTGCCTATAAAATTACATTCAACTTTAGTTATACAAGAAGCCAAATAATGAATAAGTATTGAAAAATCTTGTGTGAGTAACCTAGTATCAATTGGTTAGTAAATATATTGCTACGATTCTCCCATTCTCCCATTCTAGTGGATTTTTTCAATCTGTTTTAATCATGCTAAGCATTTGGACGCTAAAATAGCACCTAAGTGTGTCGACCATCTACTTATATGGTTAACTTCCATATAATAACATAAAATTTTGTTAATACCAAAGCAATAAATCAAGTTTGTTCATTATGTGACCAACACGTAAAAATAGTAATCCGCCGATCCTAAAGCCACCCACAACAGTCAAAGAGCATTTGCCAAACCCACTTTTTGAACCAAAGATAAGACAATCACTCTTATTACATTAGGCGTTTCACTAAAAAGCATGTAAAATGACACAGCATTAGCCTTTCTTTCTACTTTTCATTGCCCTCACTATTAAGATTATTAGTAGCACCAAGACACCACCTATCATAATGAGAATGAATGCAGTATAATCCATCCATTCATATTATACTTAAAATCATAAAAAAAGATCAGTTACATTTTCAAAATTAAAATTATTAGATAAGCACGTGGATCATCTCAACTATAAAATTAAACATAAAATCATTGAAACTTCGTAAAAATTAGGGCAAATCTAGATCCCCTCAATAAATTAGCGCCGGTAAAAATGCCCTTAACAGTTTATCAGACATACTTTCCAGCGATAGTGTAATGAAACAACAGTGGTAAAACCTACAGGGAAAATGATATCTTTCTCGAAAGCACAGAATTTCAAAGCTCCTATACAATTAACTTGATTCAATAAAACTATAGCCAAAAAGAAAATAACCAAATTGTTTGTAAGTAAAGATTTATAAAAAATTCAAAGCCCAAAGTGCTTTCATTTAATTGGTTCTTAAGAAAAAAAAACTTACTCAAAACATTTCTACATTTACTATGAACATGTTTCTGAAAATGTTGATTTTAGAAACGAATATTAACCACTAGCGAGGTATTATTGAAGACCAGGGTTATGGTAAAATTGTTAGCTTGGCTCATATTGATTTCGGAACCTAAATGCCTATAATGTCTGGACTATAGTCCTGAGTCAGTAGTTGAACACACAAAAAAAAAAAAAAAACGAATCTTATTCCAGTCTAAAAGCAATTTGCATTTATTCATAAAACATAAAAAAAAGTAACATTTTTATATCTGGGATATGTTCCAACATAATTGTATTCACAGTATTATAAGCCTAAGAATAGCAAAAAATTAAATAAAAAAAAAAATAGCGTTTCGCTTTGTTTTAACAAATAAAAATAGTTTTCTACAAATTCAGAGTTTTAAATAAATGAACATCCGTTTAGATAAGTCCTTCATCGATTGCTTCTTTTATAAATTTGGGTGGGTTTCGCCACAGCTTACACCTCTGAAGCAGCTCTCGTGCTGAAGCCTTTTTAAACTTCCACCTTCTTTTTGCACTTAAGCTAATTGATTCGTCTTCATCATAGTTGGACCTTAAGGTGTATACTAGTCTCCTAATCGATACATTGGGAGGCATACGCAATTCACTTTTATCTATTTTTTTGTCATACTTTTTTTTCTTAGGCGGGTCAATCAGAATCCCATCGGTCGCTAAAACAGAAGGAGTAGGGCTTTGACTTAGAACTGTGGCGGGGGTAAGAATATTTCTATTAAATAGTTTCGGTGATGAAGAAATGACTCTTGTGTTGTTTAACCATAAGTCTTTGTCTTTCGTCTTTGAATTTTGGATGAAATGCTCTGAAAGGTGGTCTTCTGTCACTTGCTCGGTATCTTCAATGAAATTTCGTTGCCCCAAATGTAAAACAGGGTCCTTGTTGACATGGCATGGATTTGAAACATTGCCATTTTCGGAACTACTGTACATGTGTACATTTGGATGTGAATAGCATTGCGGAGGGGTTCGGTAAGATTCGTCCCTGTATTTTAAAAATTGGTGCCTTTTTGTTTGGTCTCGATTTCCAATCTTGTCTCTTCTCTTATCGTCTTTAAATTTCGAAAAAATAGCAGCACGATGTTGCCTGTCGATGATCCCACCTGGTGGTGTGGGATTTCTTCCCCTTGCAGCAACGCTAGTGGTAGGGTCTCCATTAGCAGTTAAACCGAATCCAGAATTCCTTGTTGAAGCTGGTAGATAGGAGATATCAGCTGGAGCTTCAAGGAAAGTGTTCGGACTTCTAACAGTTTGCTCATGTACTTGTGTGACTTCAGTAATATGAGAAATTTTGCTCAAAATATAATCGGTCAGTAAATCACCCTGCTCGGATCGAAATGTTCTTGGTCTTTCTTCCATGGAACTGCTAAGAACCTTGCCCGATGGGCTATAACCCGAGTCTGCTCTTTCTCTTCTTTCACTTGAATTGGACACAACCGTACCCAATGGACGGTTACCAGAGTCGTCCTTGATTGGAGAAATGGTTTGGTCTGGTCTATTCGAGACGCTGTACTTTTGCTTGTACGCTGCCATCTTTCTTCTTAACCGCCTTTTTTCTGCGCTACCACGAATCCTGCCCGATGGGCTATAGTCCAAATCTGACCTCTCTCTTCTCTCTTTTGAATTGGGCACCGAGTTTGAGGTGGTAGCAGTATTAGGACTAAGAGTTTGCTCATGTACTTGTGTGTCTTCAGTGATATGAGACATTTTGTCAAAAATTTGATCGGTCAGTAAATCACCCTGCTCGGATCGAAATGTTCTTGGTCTTTCTTCCATGGAACTGCTAAGAACCTTGCCCGATGGGCGATAACCCGAGTCTGCTCTTTCTCTTCTTTCACTTGAATTGGACACAACCGTAACCGATGCACGGTTACCAGAGTCGTCCTTGATTGGAGAAATGGTTCCCAAAGCTTGGTCTGGTCTATTCGAGACGCTGTACTTTTGCTTGTACGCTGCCATCTTTCTTCTTAACCGCCTTTTTTCTGCGCTACCACGAATCCTGCCCGATGGGCTATAGTCCAAATCTGACCTCTCTCTTCTCTCTTTTGAATTGGACACCGAGTTTGAGGTGGTAGCAGTATTAGGACTAAGAGTTTGCTCATGTACTTGTGTGTCTTCAGTGATATGAGACATTTTGTCAAAAATTTGATCGGTCAGTAAATCACCCTGCTCGGATCGAAATGTTCTTGGTCTTTCTTCCATGGAACTGCTAAGAACCTTGCCCGATGGGCGATAACCCGAGTCTGCTCTTTCTCTTCTTTCACTTGAATTGGACACAACCGTAACCGATGCACGGTTACCAGAGTCGTCCTTGATTGGAGAAATGGTTCCCAAAGCTTGGTCTGGTCTATTCGAGACGCTGTACTTTTGCTTGTACGCTGCCATCTTTCTTCTTAACCGCCTTTTTTCTGCGCTACCACGAATCCTGCCCGATGGGCTATAGTCCAAATCTGACCTCTCTCTTCTCTCTTTTGAATTGGACACCGAGTTTGAGGTGGTAGCAGTATTAGGACTAAGAGTTTGCTCATGTACTTGTGTGTCTTCAGTGATATGAGACATTTTGTTAAAAATTTGATCGGTCAGCAAATCACCCTGCTCGGATCGAAATGTTCTTGGTCTTTCTTCCATGGAACTGCTAAGAACCTTGCCCGATGGGCGATAACCCGAGTCTGCTCTTTCTCTTCTTTCAATTGAATTGGACACAACCGTAACCGATGGACGGTTACCAGAGTCGTCCTTGATTGGAGAAATGGTTCCCAAAGCTTGGTCTGGTCTATTCGAGACGCTGTACTTTTGCTTGTACGCTGCCATCTTTCTTCTTAACCGCCTTTTTTCTGCGCTACCACGAATCCTGCCCGATGGGCTATAGTCCAAATCTGACCTCTCTCTTCTCTCCCTTGAATTGGTTACAACTGGAGCTGAAGGCTGAAAAACCAAGTCTGATGTGGTAGCAGTATTAGTGAGTTCTACAACAGTTGATGGAGCATTTGGTTCAGGGCTTCCAGCGCCTTTTAGTCGATTTTCTTTGGCCCACATCTTGCGTAACGTGTACTTAGTTTTAGAACTTATCTCCGAAATATCACTTCCAGGACCGAGTGTTGTTTCTAAAATTTTTTTAAACGGGACAACAGGTGGAATTCCTTTACCTCTATTTGATTTAGATTCTCTTCTCATTTTGAAGCTTTCATTGGAAGTATGTTTCGAAGATACAGATGAAGGAGTCTTTTGTATGCTGGTATCGGCAGAAAGAACTTCCCATTGTGGTAAATCAACTTGGCAGGTTGATTCACGGCCATAATAATGAACACTCATGGACTGAATTGGAACACATGTAAGCTCTTTAGAAGGATTATTTGGTGAATTTGTATTTTGCAACATCGACATGTCGCCAAGTTGAGACACTTCATCTGTTTGCACTGTTGAGTGCTTCACCAACTGTGTATTGTTTGTAGGTATACTCGAAATAACTGACGGAATATGGCGCGTCTTTAAGTACTTTCGAATAGTGTCAGAGATGTCAAACACTGAATTGATGCTTTCCTCCTCAACCAAAGACTCCTCCAATGCTGCAAAGAAGAATACAAAAATGATTGAAAAATCAAATTAGGGCACTACAAGCGCTATCGGTTCTGACAACGACTCGTAATGATCTAATTGTAATGCTAAGCGGTCGCAAATATAAAACATATTTAACGGGTTAGAAATATTAAAGTAAACTGGTAACAAAACGAAGTTTCTATTTGAGAATGAAACGTCCGCAGCTAAAGTCTACAGAAAGACGAAGCGATAGTTTGGTTTGGAAACAAAAGATGGACGATGCGTTTTCAAAACGGTTACAATCTATCAATTTCTGTTCGTTTTGTCGGTGAATCTGACCAAGGACTACTCACAACATGTAGGCAATTTACAATTTGCTAAGCAATTGGCTTTCGAACAATTTGTTATTTATTAATTTCTAAATGGCGGTGGCAAAAAAAAAAGAAATGTTTTTTAACAGTCTTTTTGTTTGGCTTTAAGGAAAGTTTTTGTTTCCCCTTCACTTTCTACTTTTAAGAGCGATTTGACTATCATTTCTTAAGAAATTAAAAATCCCAAGCCACTACTATGTAGTACATCTATGTAACTCTACTTTCCAATCTTTCGAAAGTTATTTTTGATTCTACTTTTAAATACCAATGAGAATGAAAGCAGAATCGAATTCGAATTTCTTCCAACTACTTTCGACTAATACTTCCGTAATTTGGTCTCCCATTTACTACTAAGTTCCTTATATGTCGCTTTCTATTGGTTTCACTCGGGGAAGCACTTATTTTAAAAACCAATGGAAAACCCAACATCGTTTTTCGTTTCTATTCAGCTTAACGTAATTTCCTCCTTTTTTGTAGAATCGAGTTACATAGTAGGCCCCCTGAATTTTTTTGTGCTCGCGATAACATAAAAATATCTAGCCATTGCGTATTGTAAACTCTGATTGAATTTTTGCTACAACTGAATTACTCAATGCAAGATTTGCAAGGCAACACTTCTGCTATGCAAATGCAAGAACCCAGTTGAAGTGCAATGTATGGAAGAAAATTAATACTGGTATCACTGCCTTCTTGTCATAAGGATGAAATCATCAATAGAACTTAGAGATCAGCATGTAATTTGATTCGGTCTACTCGAAATAAATTATTTTTGACAGCACGTATTTCGAAACTAGTTTCATTTTAATTTCAACTTAAAAAAATGGGCACGACTGGGTCGCTACTCGCTAGAGCTTGCGATTGTGTGCTAAGTACAATATCAAAACCTTAAGGCTGATTACAAGGTTTTAGCAATTAGATAATCAAGTAAGATGTCCCGCAGCCTTTAGCCCTTATTGCGAGTGTCGTTAGGCTGTCGATACACGACGGTTGTCGATAGTCGATAGTCGAACATCGAAAATGAAATTTGGTATTGCGTATTTCGTATTTTCGATACTTTCAATTTTGAATTCGATCGTTAACTAACTCAAATGTCAATTTATAGGATTTAATCAAAATGACTACTTTCATTATTCACAGTAACAGAAATCCTTGTCGATAGAGATACGCAATACCAAAAGGAAAATTTATCGAAGCTTTCGACCCTTGTCGCATCGAATGTTAGGCGACACTCGCAATAAGCCCCTTTAAGGGGTTATATAGTTATTTACAGTTAGAATTTTCAAAAAATCGATTTTTTTTTTCTTAATGTACATATATTTAAGAATACACACAGAAAATTTCACATCGTTTCGGTGAAAATTTTCGAAGTTACACCCAAATTTGAAAAAAAAAATTGTATCCAATGTTAAGTGCTTTTCAAACTTTAAACGCTTTTTTCTCAAAATGGTGTTTACAAAGTCGGTGACCAACATTACTCGAAAACGGCTCAACCGATTAGTTTAAGATTTTAACACGAGCTTCTTAAATATATTTTTTAATAATTAATCGAAGATTTTATTTCACCGATAAATATTTTTTTTATAAACAATTTAAGGCCGAAATTTTGGTCAAAAACCGATTTTATTTTTTTGAAAAACCGCCATTTTGTCAAAAAAATTTATTTTGCTTATTCCTTCGATTAATTACTAGATTTATCATTACTTTAACGAAAGCTGTTTGGTTTTTTAACTTCGAAGGATCCATGTTCAGAGATATAGTGGTCACCGCAAAACGTGTTTTTTGAGGGGAGCCCCGGAGATCAGCTGTAGCTTAATACTAAATCTTAAAATACAGTTAAAAAATCACAAAAAAAAAAACGTAATACATATGTGTACAAATTTTTAGATCAATAAATTGAAAAGCTTTCTCAGAAAAAATTCTGGAAAATTCGCAGAGAATCAATGAAGCGGTTCAGACTGTAGATCCATATACGGACAGACAGAACTGCAGGACCTATTTTTTCGTATTCTCTAGCCTATAATCAATCGCAAGTAAAAATTGGAAACCTCCAAAATAAAGTCGATCGTACTTAAGTTTAATGTCATAAAAAATTAATTTTTTTGATTCAGAGAGTGACGATGAGATGAGGATATTTTTAACGCAAAAATCAAAAGATGCGTTAGGGGCCAGTTATAGCGATCAGGAAAACGAGTCAGGAAAAATTTTCAAATGGAATAATAACTATCAGCCTTATTATGAGTTTCACGTGAACAACTTTTCGCCCGGAACATTTTTGTTCGCCCGGAATTTTAAAAGCTATTATGAGTTTCACCTGAACAAAATTCCAGACTTACAATTTTTCCGCTTTTGTTGTTCACTTGTTTGCCTCACAAAAGTAAGTGAAACAAATTGCTCTCAACGTTTTCACATTTCACGTGGAAAAAAAACTCATTAGAAGGGAAATTCTTCGAACGTTGAAAATTTTTCCCCCGAAACTCATAATAAGGGAAAAGTGAAATGGGATCTTTTTCGGGGGGAATGATTTCACGTGAAACTCATAATAAGGCTGTATGTTCTCGTTACAATTGAATAACAAATGTTATACCAATCGAGGGCAAATCACTCAAAGAATTTTTTGTGCCCAAAAAAGATATACATGCTTATTTTGACATTCTATTCGAATTAAAGTTGAGTCGAATTCTAAAGAAGTGCATTTTGAGACTCGAATGATTCGAAATTTTACATGTTTAACATTCGAATCATTCGAGTCTCAAAATGCACTTCTTTTGAATTCGACTAAAATTTCATTCGAATAGAATGTCAAAATAAACATGATAATAGAACAAATATTTGCTGTTTAATTTGTGTTTTTCTATTTTCCTGTTTCAATTCCATAAGGAAAATAGAAAAATACAATTTAACGGCAAAGTATTTGTTCAATTGAACATTTTCTTGGCAAAATAGATTCTCTGGGCTGTTTACTATTGATTGGTATAACATTTGTTATTCAATTGTAACAAAAACATAGTGATAATTAATTTTGAAAATTTTTCCTGATCGCTATAACTGGCACCTTAGATATAAAGGCGAATTCCTAAACGCAAGCTTTGCCAAGCAAGTCTAATGCTAAGCAAAAATAATCCCAAATAAAATTAGCAATGCAATTAAAAGTATGCAAGTATTTTTTGATAGCTGCACAAATTCACTTACAATTGCGGAAAAAAAGCAATCAGCCTTATTATGAGTTTCACGTGAACAGCTTTTCGCCCGGAACATTTTTGTTCGCCCGGAACTTTAAAAGCTATTATGAGTTTCCCCTGAACAAAATTCCACTTTGAATTAGAAAGTTCACTTCGAAAAATGACCACGTTCAGTTGAATCCAATTTCCCGTTATTGCTCTCAAAGTTTTCACATTTCACGGGGAAAATAGCTCATAATAAGAGAATTTTTGCGAATATGGAAAATTTTTGCGAATTTGGAAAATTTTTGCGAGTATGGAAAATTTTTCCCCCGAAACTCATAATAAGGGAAAAGTCAAATGGGATCTTTTTCGAGGGGAATCAGTTCACTTGAAACTCATAAGGCTGAATATACTACGTTTTGGGACATTCTGCTTTGAAGGGATTTTTTTGTCGGCATTTAGGAACTGATTGCTTTGCATAATTTGTGCAAGACTTGCGTTTAGGAATTCGCCCTAATAAAAAATAATAATCTATTAGAATTGCGTGACAATGAGTAAGTGTTCATATTTATATGTATGTACGAAACGAAACCATTTGATTTTTAAAATTTGTACAACAGTTCAGATTAAATAAAAAATGATTCCTGATGGCACTAAGCTGCTTAAATCCCCCAAAAAAGATAGAAACACATCCTTTACACATGTTCCACTTTGAATATCCTAGCCAGTGGAAGTAACCAAACGAATATTGGAACAAATGTTTTACTAGACATGGCACAATCCCAGCAGAGGCAAAAATGTTTTTCCACGGGTATCGCCTTTCGCGAGGAATTGGCAAGTCCTCCGTTAGTAAATTCATTGCTATGAAATGCGCTTTCTCAATTAGCCAGCAATTGTAGGTCCCCTCCATTCCCTCACAAGGCATGGTTGTGAGAAATGCGCTAGGCCCAGGGGCTCCTCGCTCTGTTGTGCCACCATATTTATTTATTTTACAAACAACAGTGTCAAAGTTCTTCCGAAATACGTTGCTTGTTTTGGAAAACAAATTTTGCCCGCAATGGATTAGTTTCAAATTTCAAGAGTACAAAGAGTATTACAAAATAAAAAAAGTAAATTCAGGTTGCCGGGAATATTGGGCTGTGTTCACGGCACTCACATTCCTATTTTGAGACCAAGGGAAAACGAGCACATTTTATTTCAATCGAAAAGGCTTTCGTTGAATGCTATGTTGGTGGGTTTATTTGAACAATACAATTAAAAGCAGTTCCTGTGGAACTCGATTCGACTGCTTTGTTTGTTTTTTTTTTATAAACATATTGGTTTGTTCTTACAAAAAAAAAAAAAAACTGCAAACGATAACTATTAGCAGTGTTCAATGACAATTTTTTTTTTTATCAGAACAGCGTAGCACAGCAAAGATCAGTGAAAAACATCAAGAAAGTTAAAACAAGCAAACTTGTTAAATAAAGCAACAACAAAAAGGAAAAAACAACCAACTATTTTCTTTTCCTGATTCAACTCAACTTGGTGTATTTTCGTTAGTTTTTAGCTGACACACATGATTTTTAATATCTTTGAACTTTTAATAACAAATAAAATTATATACATTGCGCTGAAAAAACTACGTTGAAAAAATTGTCTACTGCTTTTGACAGTTTTCACCAATCTTGATCTTGCTCAAAGGGAGGTGCAGAAAACGCTGTGCTAAACTGTTCTAGACCAACTCATTGAACACAAAAAAGATCAGAAAAAACAAAAAAATTCTCATTGAACACAAAAAGCTGATCTTTTCTGTCTGAAACTGTTCTTAAACAGCCCATTGAGCACACCTATTTTTTGTAGAGTAAAAACTTTTGTTTCAAACGACATTTTCAAGTTTCTGTACTGCCAAATATGACGATAAAATTGAGAAAACTCGATTGATTAAAAACAAGAGCGCTGCCAACATTCGATTATATCGACAATCCTCGATTGTATCAAGTTACGTGCTGGCACCCCTGTTTTCAAGCATGGTAAAAAATTAAAAAAAAATTAGTATGGATAGAGATTTTTGAGGGACACCACCTGATAATGGATTCTTATTGAGTTCAAAACTAATCAATAGCGAAAAAGCTTAAATTATTTAAAACAACCATAATTACATCCAAATAGTTTTCTTGGACAAAGAAAACGGGTTCAAAAGACCTTTTTTTTATAAATACATATTACGTAGAGTATACTTTTCATGTTACCAAATATGTATTAAATAAAACTGTAAGAAACCA
The DNA here is from genome assembly GCA_949752695.1 of Melanostoma scalare. Taxonomy (NCBI): domain Eukaryota; kingdom Metazoa; phylum Arthropoda; class Insecta; order Diptera; family Syrphidae; genus Melanostoma; species Melanostoma scalare. The sequence goes on along the minus strand of OX456984.1, from coordinate 21,466,812 downwards.
TTTCAGTAGTGTACCTCAGGACTTTGCTCTTGTGAAATAAAACAACAAATTTCGGTTTTGTTCTTAGTAAATTTCTTTTTTCTGTTTATTAAATTTTTTTTATTCATTGCGCTTTCGGAAGCAAAAAAAAAAGAAAGTAAAGAAAATATTTACACAAACATAGGATTTATGCATAATTATTTCAAACTAATATTCTAATTGCTACTTAGTATAAATATTAAACTGTTTTTTTTTTTTGTCATATGGTTGCGGTACATATATTCTTTTATATAAAATTAATTTCACTTTTTTTTTTTTAATAATTTCCAGCTATAGAAATGATTTCTTTACAGTTCATACCAAATAAGAAAATAAAATTGTATACGAAACAATGAAGCTTATTTACAGTTTTTATTATTTATTTTTTAATTTGTTTAATTTAATCTATTAACGAGGAACATTATGGTGTAATAAATAATTTAAGGAAAAGGAGTAACAATATTTGTATATTTTTACTGATGAGATTTCATTCTTGGGGGTTTGATGGAAAGAAAAATATATGATTTGTTAATAAATTGCATGAAGTTCGAACTTAGAAAAAAAAAAAGCTTTTCCGACTTCAACACCAAATTTTTGAACTCTTAAAGCTTAACTTAAACAACAATTGTTTTGTGTTATTCTTTAACACAATTGAATACATAAATATATACCTAGAGTAGGATAGGAGAACATAGGATAATAAGGAAAAAAGCCTATTCTTTGAATTATTTCTCTAATTATTACTAGCTGAATCATGCTCCATGAATTGTACACCCTCTTCACATTCTTCCACTTTGTGCTCATCCACTATTGGTAGTAGTAGATGTGTATTTTAATTCAAACATTAAAGAGATAAAAACGACTCAGTTTAGTTAGTTCATTTTGATACACAGGCACACAATTCACTCCAAAAATAAAGACAAGCATTCTCACGAAAAAAAAAATTCAAAAAAATACTAAGCTTTGAATAAAAAAAAAGAAAAAAAACATTCAAAACTAACAAAAAAAAAAAAAAATAGAAAAACTAAAATAAGCTATTTCGATTCAGAGTACAGACAAGTTATTGTTGCATCGATGGTATGTTGGGTAAGGATGCGACGTTTCTTTGCGGATTCAAGTTCTCCAATAGTGGTTTCAATTTTATTCAGTTTTTTCATAATAACGTTAAAATCGGCTCTAGCACTCCGAATGATTTCTGCGAGAAGAGGATTAAGATGAACGAAAATATTCAAAATCTAAAAGGTACTAATTTAACGCTACTATTCAACCGCTACCGACAAGTTTAACGAAAACAGCAACGGATGTACCCAACCAATAAACATGACACAAACCCTGACGATTAACACAATTCTCAACAATTTAAACGAGCACAATTCTGAAGAGTACTCTATCGACTTTAATACTCACAAAGACAAAAAAAGAAAGAAAAAAAACAATATTTGGCTGGTTTATATTCTCAAAGTAGAGCAACACGATTCGCATAGCATTTGAATTTAACAAAGAACTCCATTGATTCTGTATTCAGTTACCGGAGCTTTACTCAATTTTTTTTCTTAAAAATTCTCTCAATAGTTTGTAGTCGTCCGCTATGAGTGAAGGATGAAACAAAAAAAAAATGTGGAAATAAGTATCACTTTTGATGAATAACCAGAGTATACGAGTACCTACGAACATTATTACAGAGTTACACGTTGACATGACACAAAACACTCGTATCTTTTACTTCACTTTTACCACCATAAACCAAACCATAAATCCCAAAGTATGATGCATATTATAGCCGTAGGTTTCAAGTTATCCGATAATTATTCGTATTTTAAGAACTGTAGTTATGTATATTGTAACGAATAGTAAAAACCATAAAAAAATAAAACGTTGCTCTAGCCAATTAATTCAGACAACGACACCAGCACCAGCATGGACCTTGTCAAAGGTAGACGAGAACGCTTTAGGATGCTCGAGAGAAAAATTCTTCGGGTGATTTTTGGTCCAGTCTGCATAGATGGAGAGTGGAGAAGAAGATTCAACGACGAACTGTACGGGCTGTACAGCGACATTGATCTGGTCAAACGAGTCAAGGTCTAGCGGCTTAGATGGTTGGGCCATGAAGGGCGAATGGACAACAACGCAAAACTGGAGGCAGCTAGCTAGGGACCGAGCTGGCTGGAGAAGCATGTTGGTTGAGGCCCTGGTCCGACCCGGACTGTAGCGCCACCTTAAGTAAGTAAGTAAGCTGCTCTAGCCAAGAGAACTTATTCCGTAGCAAGCTTTGTTTTTCGTAAAAGACAATGTGCAACGCCTGAAACATGAAAAACTCGTAAATAGGGTCTTGAAGCTCTAATCGTAGTGTGAACCCTACTTGTCATAATAAGTATAAGATGGTTCGATGATTTTTAAATATTTTCCTCCTCTAAGTATGTCTCCGACCACGTGTATAGTATGGAACGCCTTGATGTTATTGTCTATAGACTTTGTTATGTTCATAATTTCATATTGTTCGTTGCTACACAAATTCAGTGGGAAAGCCACATTAGCCTTGAAATAATGGAACAAGCGTTTACTAGCAACGAACGATTAAACGTCATCACAACGACGTTAAGAAGTACATAAGAAAATTCAAATAGATTTATTGGTGTTAATAACATATATATACATGCACACTCGTGTATTGTTGTATAATTCATATTTTAGAAATTCGTTAAAAAAAAGGGAGGAATACTCTCAAAAAATACTAACGAACGCTAAGGAATCATCGAAACTTAAATTTTAAAGACTAGAATTGAGGTCCTGCTTGTCATACAACTGAGCTGATGCTACTCTCAATTTGGTCGACGAAAGGTTTGATGACTGCATCCTTTCATATCGAGGATTTGTAAACTTTTTGCCGTGTCCATGTGATTTCATAGCCTCAGATTATTCCATTAAAGTTAAAGCAGCAGTTTAAACCCACAACAACTTTGAATATGAACTAATTGGATCTTCAGTAAAAACTGGCAGCTGCTGAACTGTCAACTACAAAACTAAACGTCTGACGATTCAGAGGCCGAAAAAGTTAAGGCCCGGACCCATAGAATCCGTTGCGTCCGTTCGCTGCCGGATTCAACGACAGCAGTGAGTTTTACCGGACACAACGGATTGGGGTGACCCATAGAATCCGTTGTGGTGTGAAGAGAAAACTTCAAATTGGTTTTGACAAAAAGTTAAAAGTTGGGCTACTTTTTTCGTTGCATCCGATGCTTATGGGTCACCTCTCATAAGATCGTGTGTATTTAATCGAGCTGTCAGTTGAATCCGGCAGCGAACGGACGCAACGGATTCTATGGGTCGGGGCCTTTAGATTATATGAAAAATTGAATATGAAGAATTGAATGCCTCTTTTTTCAACGATTTGTAGGCTGTGTGTTCTTGTAAAAGAGTTGATGGCTTGAAAAAAAATTGGGAAGCTAATTCAAAACTTCCCCATAACATTCGGGCCCTATCACAGATTCGATCGTAGAAAACTTCCCCACGGAAAGCTAAGTTACGAACTACGAAAATTTGTGTTCACAAACTCCGAATGGATTCGAAGAAAGCATTGCCAGTTGCCACACTACATACCGCCATGCTGGTTTTCGAAATCAGCTGTTTTACACCAAATGTGCAAGATCATTCACATTTGTCAGCAAACACAACTTTTATCGTATATTTAAGACGAAGAATTTACAATTCCACTCGGATTTGGTGATACCAAATCTACGAATTTCGTAATTCGTTTCGCTCCGAATGGATTATGTGATAGTTACATCGGGAAACTTAGACTTTTTTCGATTACGATGGAATCTGTGATAGGGCTGATTGAAACGACGAATTTACATTCCACTCGGATTTACTGCGTGAACACAATGGCTGCAGAGACGCAGCCGCAAGAGATGTCAAAACATTAAATACAAGCGAATACAAAAGCAACGCAAGACGGAGCCGGACAAGTTAACTTGATTTTAACTCTTGCGGCTCCGGCTCCGTCTGCGTATGCGTTTCATTGTGTTCACGCAGTTAGTGATACCAAATCTACGAATTTCGAAAATTCGTTCCACTCCAAATGGATTGTGTGATAGTTACATCGGGAAACTTAAGACTTTTTTTGATTACGATGGAAGGGCTGATTATACTGATTGACTTGGTAAGTTTTAAATGGGCTCAGAGCTCGTTTAAGGCGTAGACGGCTGTTAACTGAGAACTTGAAGAAGCTGTTGGTAGTTCAATGCTACAATTAAATATCAAACTTTTTTTTTTTTTTTAATTTTTATTGAATGCCGTTTTGGGAATAAAATAATATTGCAAAGCATGTTTGTTCATGAGTGAGCATTCTCTTCATTCGTCACACCATTGATATAGAAACAGACTCTGCGTGGACATGCATTTAATATTTGAACATAAAATGTGAAACTTTTAGCATAAACCTAGTGTTGAAATAATTGATGGACCACTTACAGGAAAATAAATTGAACGTTCAGTGACACATTGGTTAATGAATCTATGCAGCGAGTTTTATCAATAAAACAATTTTGACAAACCGCTGTTCTTGTATGAATGAGGTGAAACCAAAATAGAAACGTGATGCTGATGTTGAAAAAAATCGCTAAACTGGCAACACACGTAATGCTTGTATATGAAAAACATCATTTCAACTGGCAGTACCACTATATACATATATGTAAAAAATAGAAAGTATTTAAAAGTTAAAATCGAAGAATCGAAAAATTCAGAAACCATGTAATCAGAAATCAACTGGAGTTTTATTTGAAACCTTTTTAACATTCGTATTCTTTTAAAGCCAATGTATTCAGAACAATTCTCTGCCTTGGTGACTTAACTTTTCGTGGACTTTTTCTTCCATGTTTCCTGCGACTATTTGATTTTTTTTTGTTCCCTTCATCTTCAATGCTTTGCATAAACGGATCAAAATCATTTCTCAAAACCTCTTCAGCAAGTGCATGAATGTTTTCTTCTGTATGATAATCATTTTTGGGAACTTCTGGTATTAGCAATTCAAAAACGCCAGTTACTTGGACCATAAATAGAAATGCACACATGGCTAAAAATAATCGACCCCAATAGAAGCCATCACTGTGTATCCATTTCACAATCCAAGATGCATGTTTCGTCAGAAGTTCTTGGTTACCCACCAGAATATACTGTCCCAGAAAAGAACAGAAAGCATTTAGAACTCGCACCAATGGAATCCATAGCTGCCGAACCAAAAAATCTGTCATATAAAGTGATAAACACACATCAATTGGAAAAGTAAATAGTTTTGAGGGCTTTTTGAGACTCTTTGGCCACCAATACGATCGTAGTCTGGCAAAAACACATAACACCGAGAAGACGAATAGGGTTGAAGCTCCATTTGGTTGAATGCTGGGTAACTTCGTGAAATTGAGGTCGATGACACTTATGCTCTTTAAATGGATATATGTTCCGGTGGAAACAATGGCTAAGGTTTCTGCCAAATTTACAAAACTAGCCATGTTTTAAAAATAAATTTGCTAGCGAAATAAATTTAAGGAAAATTTCGTGCCGAAAAATATAAAAATGCTGTGACGCAAAATTTAAAGGTTCCTCTGATTCCGATGATATTTTCATTATTTATTTTCAAAATTTACTACAGTGGATTGAGGTTATAAATTAAGATAGTTTTGTCTTTATTTAGTTTATACTTGAGTTCGTAGGATTCTCAATTGTTGCAGATTGCTTTTACATCTCATACTATTCACAATAATTTGTTCAAATTTCGTGTACCTATTTGATTGATTTGAAAAAGTAAAGGATGTATCAGGACAAAACAAAGGAGTTTTAAATGAAGTGAAATGATGTGTCTATATTGGGCACTTTGAACAGTTTACAACTGGACACAAGAAATACGTAATGCTGTCTTATTGTTAACTGCTATTGTTATTCGTTGCTGGTTTAAGAAGAACTTTCATAACCGAACCGCTCTTTTCAATTCTGGAACAAAAGGACTTAATGCGAATAATTATTGCTAAAAGATACTTCCAACAGGTTTCAGGATGACCAAACTGCCGCAAGTTTATAAACTTTCACTTCCTACTTTATGTGCCAAAGACAATACAAAAACCTTGTTAAATACATACAAAAAAAAAAGATATTATTGTATAGAACGGCCTACTTTCTATAATTAACAGTGAAGAGTAGAAGTTCTATTTAGATGATGACGCCCTAGTCTAGAGGTAAACAATGCCACGTGCTCTTCTTTCCCTACTTGAAGAATATGAAGAGGGCAAAACCTAAAGTTAATTCCATTCTGTATTCCAATTGATAAATAATATTATAACTAACTAAAAAACTACACAAAAAAAAACATACTGAACGCAAAAAAAAATTCAAATTTAAATAAATAAAAATAACACTTAATACACATTTTTATAGGACGTACCGCCTTTGGATATGTGACTGGATTGTGCCGATGTTGACCTTTGCCCATTACTGGTAGAGACGGCAGATGAAGAAGGTGCTGTTTTAGTTGATGCTGTTGCTGTCTTTCTTTTGGCTAAGGGCATATCATCATCCGAATCGCTGAGTGTAAGATCAACCTGTGTAGTAAAAATAAAAATAAAAAAAGATTTTATTTAATATCAAAGAAGGTAAACTGTTGAAGTTTTGAACTTACAGTCTCACTGCTTGTTGTGGATGTTGGTTCATTCGAAATTACTGGCGGAGGAGGCACGGCCGAGGGCTTGATATCATCTGTAATTAATTCTTAAAAAGAAAAAAGGATAGCTCGGTTAAGACACTGACTATTGATGCTTTATTTTAAGTGTTGATTACAAAGGGGCATAATGTAGCGTACATGGAGTTTTGAGTCTTTGTCTGATTGTGAGTGCATGAAGAACGAATCTGCATGAAGAACGAATCAAAATAATGCCAACTGAATAAGCACCGGACGAAATTATTTATCAAGAAAGCTAATACATAGTTAATACTTGGGCAGTTCGACAGAAGTTTTGTTGGAGCGTTTTCAAGTAACGAACAGGGCAGTCAAATGGCATTTATTTTTCTTCAGATGAAAGGGATGTGGGGCGACTTTGTGGATTATTTTATGAGAACCGGAAGGCCAAATTGACAACTCATAAACCTGGATCAATCCTGGGTAAAGTTCAACGATAATCAGCCTTATCGGGAATTCCTTGGGAAATATTTTCCCCAAAAAATGTCCCTTATTCACAAGAAAAGCAAAGCAAGAAAAGTTTGGTAGCGGGAAAATCTGGAAGATTTTAGTATGTAATTGGTTAGATGTTATCTTCACCCTTATTGCGATAGGCGTTTCAATAAAACGCCTAAAAAATGACAGAGCTCCAGCCGCGATAATTTTTGTTTTCATAAAAATATAAGTTCCGCCCTATATCTGTTCCTCATTGCTCTTACCATTCCCTCAAAAGTTATTTTATTTAAACGGCAATTGTGGCACCTAGAGATAAGTCATCTTATTGGCGTTTTATTAAAACGCCATTCGTAATAAGGGTGCTTATCTATAGCAATCCCTTATATGATATAGACAGGATTTGATCTACTGACGGTTCAAAGAATGAAGCTGCCACTGGATTTGAAATTTTTGGTGAATAATCTCACGCGGTCTTTTCGTAAGCGGCAGAGCTTTCAATTTCGTTCGTCCAGTTTTGACAGTGTCTATTGAATACTTGGCCGCGCAATTTGATCGATCGCTTATAATCCCAAAATATTCCTAAAACTACTCGGATCTCCAGTCATAAGATCCAAAATTTTTCTAAGCTCACAAAGAAAAAGGTTTGTCCTACTTTGACATCCAACACACAAAGGAAATGAAAATAATTCGATGGGGTAGTAAACAATAACCAATTAAGATTCAATCCCAAGAACATGCTACTTAATCTCTTAAAAAGACAGATGATCGACTTAGAAAAACTTCAACCCTTCTACCCAAGATGAAGATGTCAAGCTGGTGTCACCAAAAATTTTCACACCATTGTCACCAACAAAGAAGGATGTCTTTGACTTCCTGTAAAGTACCCTGTGAACCGATCGTCGCTGAGTGAAGAACAATGCTTTCTGTTCAGCTCATAAAATGCCTGCTCATGCATTTAGTGTTCGTTGCAGTTTCCTCGTTTAAAAACGCTTATTTGTCAGCAAAGTTTAGTTGGTATACAGTTTTTCCTTAGAAGAGATAAGGATTGTAATAAAGTGCAGATGACTCAAAAGTAGAATACTTTGTTCAGCTTAGGGACTGATTGTAAGGGTAGCAATGTACAAAAACAATGAGCGTAAGTTGATGACAACTGTGTTTAATATGCTTCGTGCGACAGGACAGGCGGATCACTAGTGTAAAGCAGAGATTACAATACGCAATCAAAGGAAACACGAGAAGACATTCATTTATTGGATTTATAAGTTCAAAAGATTATTTATTGAGTTCTGATTTTATTTCTTAATGACAAAAAAGAAACTCAGTTTCTGGAAATATGAAGTTGATTCAAATAGTTCTGCTACACAGCTGCAGCTGTACTTTTAGTGCAAAAAAGTCAATAAAATTTTTTATTTAATTATTGAATTTGAACAAAAGAACTCGTGACTAAATAATAAATTAAATGAAACATGGAGAGTCGTGGTCATTGAGAAACTATAACAATCGGAAAATCTTACGCGCACAACGGGATCTCTCCAGAAACAGATTTTAAAAAACACATCTTTATGTCCTGAAAATACATGCATAAATTTTTTTAATCCGTTTTCGAATGGCTAAATGAGGAGCTTTTATTGGAACTGTAATTATTCTCGTTTAAAGACGATACCCATGAAAAAAATAATTTTCAGCCCTATCAGGAGTTTCACCCGAACAACAACTGTTCGCCCGAAATATTTTTGTTCCCCCGGATTTTTAAAAGTGATCAGGAGTTTCGCCCAAATGCATTTTCATTTCAAATTTAGATTTGACAGTTCGAAAATAGGTTTGACAGTTGTTGACAACCAAGGAGGATTAAATTGAAAGAAGAATAAAAAAAGTTTGTGTTTGTTGGTATGAAATTAAGAGCAAAAAGTAACATTGAAGTGTGTAAATAATAAATAAAATAAACTAAACACATTCAGATATAAAAATACTAAGCATAGCCGGGCATGTCCTATTGCTTGAGGAAGACGAAGAAGAAGAAGTAACACTACGTCGCTCTGTTCGGAGGCAGCTAAGAGATCACTACAATCCTTTGGAGTTACCTGAACCTCTGTGAGAATGAAATTGCATTTTCAATTTCATTAAGGTACCTACATCTAATTGTAACCAATTTTTAGACTTCAGCAGCTCTATAGAACAAACAAGGCGGCTTTTACTTATTTGTTGGAGGTCTTAAATACTGCGTTGTCCTTGAAAGTACAATCATTTGGAATTCCACCCATTGTTAAGCTTTCCGTTTGCTTGCGTTTTTTTTTTTTTTTTGAAGGTGGATACCGAAAAGGTATGTGTAGTCATTATCTAGTTGGGCTAGCACAATCATCTACTAATATACGTACTTTCTGAAGTGGTTGCAATTTTTAAAGGAGAACTTTGCCCAAACTGGACTACCTGGCAAAGACTAGACGAACAACGAGAAACAAGCCAATATTTATTTTATTTTTTATTCTGGTTGCAATTTGCTGTTATGATTATCTGCTACCGTTCGAAGAAGAAATCTAATTTACTGTGTATGTTTCAGTATACCTATACCTACTCGATTACCAGAAATTGAATTTTGTTGAAAAACAACAGGAATATAGTGTCTCCTTTTTTTCAAGAATTATACCTACGTTCTCTATTTAGGAGAGAAAAAACCATTTGCACAGAATACAAAAAATTGCAGTTTGCAGTTTTGCACCCCTTTCAATATTCTTTTAAATCATACACTTCACATTCAGTTGGTTTAATTTAATTCATAAGACAGCAAATTGTGATCACATCACCCTTCCTTGTCCTGGGGAGCATAATGTCCAATGAACGTCTAGTGAGGGCATTGATGCTGACACCCATTGTAATAACAACCCCTGGTCGATGATTCATTTCATCGGTCGGAATTTTTGGACAACCCTCTTACTTTATAGAGGGTTCTTAATTTAACAACGTAGACAATGAAGAAGACACCCTACCTAAGAGAATAGTTGTGGATTGTTGTGGTGATTTCACTTTGAGGAAGGGGAATACGATAGGTCTTAATTCATTTTAATTTGGATTAATTTTGACTACATATGCAGGTCTTTTCATAAGAAAATTATATTTCTACTTGTGAACGATCCGTGCTCGAGACGAAATTTGTAAAGAAATTTTATTTGGAAATGACGGTTAAAATTGTATAGGGCAAAGAGAAAAACCTTAAATAAATTAAAGCTGCAGAAACAAACTAAATGAAATTATCAACTCAATTTAAATCAAGTTGCCTTTAAACAATTAAAAAAACAACAGACAAAATACCACAGAACTAATTTCATATCTACTTTCAACTCACCAATATCATCTGAGATAAGTTCAACTTTCTCTACGGGTGGTTTTGATGGTGTATCAATTAGTTGTGTTTCATTTCTAAGATGCTGTGTGCTCCATGAGCCGTCTTTGTGCAACTGAATTTCAGTGTCTTCTGATCCAAGCAAAGAAGAAGCCAGGACCTCTTGGAAGTATCTAAAATTTTGATAATACACATCAACCCACTTCTAGATCAATCGAGGAACCAAAAAAAAAAAAATAAACTCACCCATCAATAACTAAGTTATCATAAATTGCCGGTTTATCACAAACAGGACAATTCCACGTTGGTTTACGTTCATTCATCTGTAGATATAGATTGGCATCGAAACACTGTAAATGCGAACAAGTCGATGCTCGACATGGTATGGACATTTTCATTTTGCCTAGCGGACAATTCAAAGACACCTTTAGCATAGTAGTGGCAATTTCACAGTCTGCATCTTCGGTTAATTTTTCTTTGACTAGAGAAACGAAAAATGAATGTTAGCAAAACAAAGAAATATTTTTCAAAAATCTTATCAAAACAAACTTACTTAATCCCCTAGTGTAGTCAGCAGGTTTGATACCTTTAGTCTTCATACGATGTAACAACTGTGACGATGTGAGTTTCTTAACCAAATAGGCAGCAATGCAGTAGCCTCGTGAAAAATCGGGACACCATTGAACAATGATAGTATTTGTAACAGTGGGTGATAGTTTAACATTTGATGTAACATTGACCGGGCGAGGCGGTCTCTTTGGCTCTACATTTGGCCTGTTTGTTGGAATGGGATTCTAACAAATATAAAATAACAAACAACAATTAGAAACAACTGAATTTTTTTAATATGATTTCACATCGACTTACAGGTAATGGGCAAAGTTTATTGTTAACTTTGACAATCACATTTGAGGGGAAGCAATCTTCTTGTTCGCATGAAGTCTCCAAAAGGCAAAATCTCAATTGGACTTGAATGGAATGTTCCACTTTAGAGCCATTGCGAATGTCACGGTTTGTTGCTATTTCTGTGGCTTGTTGTGGCGTCAATGTGAAATAGAATGGTAGTTCTTGTATGCGTTGATTGGTACGTGGTAAAAGAGAAGATGGCTTGATGAGTGTTGCAAGCACATCATAGAATGCTAGTTTTTTTAAACGTACATCCGGATGAATTGGCATAGAAGCTACAGTGTTGTGTTGAAAGGGTACACCCATATTTCCAGCAACTCCCCCAGCTCCACCTCCCACACCAACACCACCTACATTACCAACATTCACCATGGCCGAACGTACATCCGCCGTAGATTGCACCGTCGGCATTTGCATGTGTGAAAACATTCTTTTAGGATCTGGTGGTCCGTATTGATCGGTTCTAATTGTATAGTAATCAGTTCTAATGAAAGAAAAAAAAAAAAAAACAAATCAAAAAAATGTTTTCATTGATGATAGCTAGACATCTAACTAATTTTTACCATCGATATTAATAGTAAAAAAATAGTTAGTTAATCTAGCCTACACTGTAACGATAGATGACCTGTAGATTTCACGAAGTTTATGCGAAACCAATTCAAAATTTGTCTTTAATAAATCGAGTACACGTTGTTGGAGTTCTTGTTTCCTTCCGGCAATCGAAACACTCAAAAATTGCAAAACTTTATGAAGGTCGACGACTCGAAAGGTCTGGATCATGTCCTGGTACTCCTGCAAAAAAAAAAAAAACAAAAGATGAAACTTTTAAAAATGATGACTTTGACAATGCCAGAGGACGTTTTGTTATTTGGATTCTGTGGATTGGAACCTAAATTTGTTGAAAAGTCTTGGTTTTCACTATGCTCAATATCTTGCCTCGCCAGCACTCATATCTTAATTTTTTTTATACTTCTAAGGGTTTTTTTTTTTAGTTGACTATAAGTCTGAGACGGAGAACATACATGTGTTTGGTTCAAGATTAGTATATGAGGATTTTCCGGCAAAACATTCATTGCCTGCATGTTTATTTTTTGCCGATAGTGGCCTAAGTCATTGAATACTATTGAATACTTCAGTTTTTGTAAATTACGAGACAGCTCTATTAATACTTTGAGCAATATTCTTATCAAACTTTGTACCCATTTTCCCCGGTAAGACAGTATAATTTGTTTGCATATCACCCGAGGCAGCTCGAACATTTTCATATGGAATGAGTCAAACAATTGTAAACAAAAAAAAATATTCCTGTGTAGTTTGTCAGTCAAGTAGGTACATGAAAAATGGAACCCAAATAAGTGAATCGACGATTTGTTCCATTTTTGCTGAAATTACAATTAGCCGTTAAGAAGAATAAAATTGGATCAGGAAAAACTATTGATCGCTAATATTTGCCTCTTACCAACTAACATTTCAAAAAAGCGTCTTGTATTATATGTCAATGGGACAAGATTAGCAAATCTTCTTCTTGTACTTTTTTCTTTTGCGGCATCATGATCTCCAAGGGATCCCAACTCTCTCACTTATCTACTTCACACTAGTGATGTCAGTGGGGTAAACCGACATTACGACGACAAGAATTAGCTTTCTTCCTGTTTTGAATAAAAAGAAAAACATCTGGGAAAGCCAAGAGCTGAATTACAACTCTAGTTGTAAAAAATTCATTCAAATTGTTAACAAATGTATCAAAACATCAAATCAATAAAAATGAATAATTACTTACTTACAACTCTAGTTATCGATTGAGTTAGTGGCTTCAGTGATCGAGTGAGTGAGTAACCTCCTTGGGATTACAGTATACGCTTAGCTATTTCGATAATTCACAGATGTCGATGATGTGTCTTTAGACTAATTTAATTTTTCTTTTTTCGGTAAGCAAAATTCATTTTTAAGTAAAAAAAAAAGAACAGTTTCAATGAGAATTTCAGAAAGTTAAAACATCAAATGCAATCGGGTGGTGTTGTCAAAAGAAATCTTGTTAATTGATACCTACACGGTTGCTATTGTCTTTGTGCCTGTCCAGACGGGTTATTTCAATAACGTTATGCTGTTAACGCTAGGTGTCTACACGTTGTTATAATTCCTCGCACAAGTTCTCCATTTTGTGTTGGAAAGTGTATTAAAAAAAGCATAACGTTATGAGTATAACCCGTCTGGACACGCCAAGTGTACTGCTTAGGCAGATAAATCTGATTTCGTTTTGCGCATCCAACCTCTTTCTTCCTCACCCCTTTTGCCTAGGAAACGACCGATATAACGTTATGGGCATAACCCGTCTGGACAGGGACTTTGGGCGGATGTGTACATCGTCAAGAAAAGTGATCGGTTTGATCGAGTGGGAACATTTCTTGGATTCATTTGGTGGCATATGTGTATTGACTTGGGCACTTTTTTACTAACAAATTTGGGATAAAGTAACCTACCTTCGTAATAAATACAAGAAAAATACAAAAAATCTCTTAAACATATTTTCATTTTATGAATAATTGTGGTACCCCTGACGTGATGGTTAGTATGTCTGCTGTTAACCCAGAGGTTCGTGGTTCGTGGTTCGAATCCAAACAGAGGTAAAAATGTTTTTCTACGGGTATTACCCTTCGCGAGGAATGGGAAAGTCCTCCGTTAGTAAATTCATTGTCATGAAAATTGTAGGTCCCTTAATTCCCTCACAAGGCATGGCTGTGAGAAACGCGCTAGGCTCTGGGGCTCCTCGTTCTGTTTCCCCACCCTATTAATTTATTTATTTTTGAATAATCAGTGAGCACTTCATGCGTCAAATAAAATTCTGTTCGATTACTGAAGAGAGAATGACAATTTGTGGTACTAGATTACTCGATAATGTGAGCGGTAATACCAAAATTCACATAATGCAGTCACAAGTTATTTGATAACGTATTACCGTAGTTTGACCAGGTTCTATTTATTAAAACACTGATATGAGAATTAACGCGTATGTTTATCAAAAATACAAATTTTTTTAAATCACGGTCGTTCGTTGATTTGTAAATTCAGTCAGGGAAAAGCCAATATTGCCCAGAAATGGATCGGTATAACATATCATCAATATAACATCGTGATCGATACCGTTTTATAGACAAGAAGAAGCAAGCTGACCTGTTCGGCAAAGCTTGAGTCCTACTGTCATTTAGAGTATAGCATCGACTCACTCTGCTCGTAATATTTAGATGAAATAAGATTTATGTTACTGCAGTTTTTAACATCCACTTAGATTATCTCTGTTCCAAATATTATTCAATTCAATTTAGTAATTTTGGAGCCTTTTCAATACAAACAAACAAATCTTTCCTCTTCATCATAGTGTAAAGATGGAAAGATGCTAATGTTTTTTGTTTTTTTTCTGTTGGAGGTTTTTCAAATACTAGCAGGAGCACTCAGACCTAAATATCGGTCGATTGTACTACCAGTTAGCAACCTTCTATTTATTATAACTTTTCATATGTTCGTAGAAAAGCCAAAAAACGCTGCTATGATAAAAAGCCTAAGTTATCAGATCGCAGAATGACTGCACCGAGTATCTGTAACCTGATACGAGAAAATGCAGGGCATCCACAGAGGAGGTGCTCTGCGGTGTCCTCATCTTCTCCACAAGATTCACAGAGCGTGGTATTACTTAAGTCTAACACGTTTAAATGCTTGGCAAAGTCTTTTCTGCTACGAGATAGCAAAAATGTTTAAGTCTTCTTATTTACGTTGGGGAACATACGTTTGGTATGTTTGAAGGCATCCCATCTACGATTGTGCTCTTGACAGACTAAATCGTTGATTGAAGCCCTCATTGAGGACCCAGGCAGATCAGGCAACGGATCAGGTCCGGTAAAAGCTGTCTGAGAACCTTGCCTCACAGGCAAGCTCATTTCCAGTTATGCCGTTATGGCCTGGAACCCAAACGAGACTCAAAGAATTTTGTCTTCCAACCGCATTCAGAGAGCTCTTGCATTCCTGGATTCGTAACGTAGCTTACAGCCATTTGTATAGCTTACGCCTCCGCTTGGAAGACGGATGCGTATGAGCCTAAAGTGGCGTGCAGTCGTGTGTCATCGCTCTCCCCAAAAGCACCAGCCCCAGATCCATCACCGGTTTTTGAACCTTCTGTGAAGATTCGATAACTATCCTTTCCTGGTTCAGATTCTAGAGTGAACCAGTTCTAAACCGAAGCAAAGTTGACTGCGTATTTTTGACGCAGTTTGAGCCTTGGATCATCGTGTCGACGGTATTTCCACATTGTTATTGTAAAATAGTGAGTTCTTTTTATTATTTAGTCTCTGTGCTACTTGCATTAATTTTTTTTTTTTTGATAAAATTGACACAGCTAAGTGTCCCAATAGTGGTACCCGTGGTGTGATGGATAGCATGTCCGCCTGTTAATCCAGAGGTTCGAGTTCGAATCCCACCAGAGGCAAAAATGTTTTTTCTACGGGTATCGCCTTTCGCGAGGAATTGGCACTTCCTCCGTTAGTATTCATTGCCATGAAAAGCGCTTTCTCGATTAGCCGTTCGGAACCGGCAGAAAATTGTAGGCCCCCTCCATTCCCTCACAAGGTATGGTTGTGAGAAATGCGCTAGGCCCAGGGGCTCCTCGCTCTGTTGCGCCACCCTATTTATTTATTTTATTTAAGTGTCCCAATCGCAACGCAAGAGAGGAGCACCACTTGTCGTTATCACTCATACCCTGGTCGTGTTTCATGTCCCAGCAAAGAAAAATTCAAAATGGGTTCTTACTTCTGAGCGATATCACGCTTTATTTAAAATTTTATCTTGATATCGATCAAATGGTTGTGATTCCGATAATTTTTAAGATCGTGTGGTCTCGAAGCAACAAAATAATTTTGATAAAAGCAGAGGCCAAATGTGTTTATTGAAAAATAAAGGTTGCACATGTGTTTAGTTCAAAGCATACAAGTCTAAGCAAACTAAACTTAGTCATGGCACAAATCTGAACCCAAACTTTGCAGAAAATATAATTTCGATATGACAAAGAAACATAATTTTTTATTGCTAGCTATAGAAAAGTTCAGAAGAATCATGGCCAAGTAGGAAGCTGGATGTATTTGAATAGCAATAACGATGGATTGTATAACTGGACAGATTTAATTGGACCAGCAGGACCATGCAGTCAATTTTGGTGGGTATGTACGATGTTTAACTGTAACCATTCAACAACTGAGATCAATTTAACAAAAGAACAAAGACTAAGAAGAAAAAGGAGATTTGAAAAGTGTTTTATGTTCAATAATTTTGTGTTTTGCAGATATTTCCACATTGGCTGTTTTCGCATCAACAACTTGGAATGGGTCTTTTTGCAAACATCGACAACAACGGCAAATTCATTTGCATTTTCATTATTTCTTGATAATCATTCTCATCAAGTCTAGATCGAAAAAATTAAGCACTGGAAGCAAACATCAATAGCGATCAGAGCTGTAAAAGAATGCATTCTTTTTTGTATTGCAGTCAAATGATGAAAAAGACTTTTCTTTTGTATACATGTTTCGACTATATGTTAGTATTCAACATTAATCAAAAAATCCCAATTAATTTTGAAGTTTTTAGTAAACCAAACTGGTAAAGACTGGTCTAGACAGTCAAATGACTTGAAGTCAAAAAAAAATGCAGTACTTTTTAACTGGTTGCAATCTTGGAAGTCTCTTAAAAGGCTTTTACATTCTTTGTCAAAAGACTCCAAGCAATAAAAAAGAATTAAAGCAATCAAAAGACTCCAAAACAGCCAAATGACTGCATTACTTTCAATGCAATCAAGACTTCATGATTGCAAAGAATGTAAAAATACTTTTAAGAGCGTCAAGATTGCAACCAGTATAAAAGTACTGCATTCTTTTGACTGTTCTAGACGATTGGTTCACAAAAACTTCAAAATTCACTGGCTTATTTTTGAATGTTGAAGTACTGCGAACTGCGATAAGGAATGTAAAAGCATTCCAAATAAATTAGCTAATTGAATGGGACTTTTTGCAATGCATTACCAAGTGAATGCATTCTCTTACAGCTCTGATAGCGATTAAGCTCAATTTCTTTGGCAATTCTTTGCTGAGTTGTTTGTTTTCCACTCGGTTGTTTGATCATAATCGCTGAACAGCTTTTGCTGCAAAAACATGGAGTTTTCTTCTTTTAGCGGTTTTCGTTCACAAATTTCAAAACCAAAGTAATTTTCTAGTCACGGCAAGAACTAATTCAGCGGTCAATTTATATTTACAGCGCTTTAGGAAAGTGCCTACACTGAAGCGACAAGAACGACGCACCTTTTCATACTCTGGCAGATGCCGCTACAACAGAAACCCCCTCGACAGAGTTTCTGCCGTTGCCGCAACTGGAAAATCACTTTGGTTTGGGAGAAGCTCATTACCCAAAAGAAGCTCAACAAATAAAGCCACCCAACAAGTAATCTACTTTCATGCTTTTTTATGCATTTAAAATATGTACGTCTGCGAAAAATGAGCTCCACCAAAAGAGTAGAGGCGCCTAGGGACGATTTATTTAAAAAAAAAAAAAAAAACCCAAGAAAAAGTTTGTATTTTTTTACACTTTAAAATAAATTATAAAAATTTTGCCCAAAATAATAAAACTCTCATTTAATCAGCTTGATTGTCTTTTGTTTTACATGACTGCTCAACTGCTGTGATTCTCAGAACCCATCACTAACTATCCAATTCCAAACCAACGTGATTAAAAAAAAAAAAAAAAGATTCTATGTGAAAACCAATAGCGACAGACATCAAAAGTGCATACAACAAATCTCTCCGCAGTCCAGAGAAAGTCAATAGAATTTTCCCTCAATGCATTGCTGCCTAAAAAAAAATAATTTAAGGTTAAAATGATACACACGGCCATCAACCAAAGAAATTTCGTTCAAAGTTTCTCTTGTCCAAAGCCGGCCTACGAAAATCAAAATAAATATTTTTCCAAGAGAAGTAAAAAAAAAAAAAAAAAACATTTACAACACCGATTCTTTGATCTCACAATAATTTTATGTGAACTATTCTTAATCCCAAGACCAAGATCAAAGGAGCCACATAACACACAAAAGGGAGACAACTTTTTTACAGCTGCCCCAAACCAAGGCAAGTATTTTCCATTTTTTATATTTACCTAAACTCGCTGAGTGTTTCCATTCAGTAAATTATTTTTTGTAAACCTTTTCACTATACTGTTTCAAGTAATTTGAAATTATATTTCCACGACAAACTAAACTTAATTTAAGGAAAAAATCACAAAAATGTATTCTCCGTCTGTCGCAAAAGTAAACCAATTTATTTTAAAAAGAACATGGCGGATGGTTTGGGGAATGGCCATGGCCAATGAGCCGCAAGAATCTATCAGAAAATACAGGGAAATCTTTTTGGCACAGTGGTTAAGGTGGTTAAAACATCTTGTATACTTTTGCTTTCAAATTAGAGAATTTGGCGCATTTTAGTGTTCCAATATGCACAGACCCTCAGGATGGGAAAAAATTGCAAAAAAAAAAATTCCCTTCTTTGCGCAGCTGAACTGAACTGACAAATACATGACAATTGATTTGGTGGGACGCTCAGCCGTCGCAATGCCGCTCGATATTTCGGGTTTTTCAAAATGATTAGTGATAATAGGATTAATGGTCCAATCAATACAAACCTTTAGTTTAGCAGGATCCAATACTTCTGCCACTTGACGGCTAGAAGAATGATTTACAGGACTTTGCGTTTCGGCGGCTGGACTTCTGGCAGGGGTTCTATCTATTTGACGGTCTGGGGCATGAGCAGGAACTGCAGGAGCTGGATTAGCAGCGGCACGGGAGAGAGGGCTGCGTCGTCGGGTGGTGGTAGCCGTAGCATTTTCCGCCTGAGTCTGTGACCGAGTTTTACGCATTTGTGAAGAAATCAAATAATTTCAACAGGTTCAGCACCAACGCGCACACACTTTGACTTTTACTGGGACAACAAAAAAGGACACAGAGACGGAAATTAAAACTTTCAATTATAATTTCATTTAGATACGAGAAATAGATTACATTCCGTAGGCAGTTGATTCTTTTATGCAAAAAGTCCTCTGGGAAAGGAAGAAGTACTCTAAAATCCAAACAGCAGTTGTACCAACATAATAAAAAATGGTATGTTCAGGGAATTAAAATACCAGTTTTTTCTTAGGCTCAGATGACACTATTATAGATTTTTTTTGGGAAAATATTCCGGTTCAAAAATTTTAATCATTTACGAAAGTGCCTGTCCAGACGGGTTATTTCAATAACGTTATGCTGTTAACGCTAGGTGTCTATACGTTGTTATAATTCCTCGCACAAGTTCTCCATTTTGTGTTGGAAAGTGTATTAAAAAAATCATAACGTTATGAGTATAACCCGTCTGGACACGCCAAGTGTACTGCTTAGGCAGATAAATCAGATTTCGTTTTGCGCATCCAGCCTCTTTCTTCCTCACCCCTTTTGCCTAGGAAACGACCGATATAACGTTATGGGCATAACCCGTCTGGACAGGGACAAAACGAGTTTAACCGTTCCCACCAGTCTTTGTTTGACGTCTCGAAAACTTTGCACTTTTTTTTGAGCAAAGTCATTTTTATTTATATATTTACACTTATTTATTGCAAAATAAAGAAATTGAGTCGAACACAAATTAATTCGATACACACCTTTGATACACACTTCTCAATGCTCAACATTTGTATCTATCAGTTTGAGGAACATGGCTTTCAACTTGTTTAATTCAACCTGATTTTGAAAACTGTGTTTTAAATTTAAAAAAACCAGCTTTGGATGGAGTTTTTAATGAGTTACTGGAAATATCAAGCTCATTTTCTGATGAGAGTAGATCAAGTGATGAAGAATTTTTGGCAGCTACTCTTGCCGAGAAAATAAAATCAGTTCGTAATCGTGTTCCATCGGCAACGAAAATCAATTTCCCAGAACTTTTACAACAATCCCAACTTAACAATGGAAAAGGTAGATCCCTATTAGAGTCGTAATCTACAAAACTGACCTAAGTTAAAATAAACCAATTCTAAGAAAATACTGTCTAGAATCTAGATTAGCTTTTTAATAGATTTGAACAAATATATTCTTCTTATAGCCTATTCCCACCGGTAAAATTTTAATCATTTAGGCCGTGTGGGGTTAAAATTTATTGAGCTGTGGAGCAGGTTAAAGTGTGTTAAAATTTGACGTTTCTAGGGATAGAGAAATTCGCTCTTGCTTTTGCATTCAATTCAAACAACGAAATATGAATCAAGAAAAAAAACGAAGGCAGGCTGGAAAACCATACATTAATGTTAGTTTGAAATCAATTAATTTATATAAATTCAATGCTTTTGTTTTCTAGGGTTTCACGAAAAAAAATAAAACTAATTGAAATTAGGATAAGTCTGGATGAAAAAAACAATTACAAAATACTTTAAATTTGTCATTTTTCTAAACCAAATACGAATTTATTGTTTGTTTCTTTTGAAATGTATGAAAGATATCAGCCATGAAAACTAATTTTCAGTGTTACTACACCGAATAAATCATTGAATCAAAATGGGAACTTTGTTTGAATATTTTTTTATTGTTGTTTTAAAATATGACATGACATGAACAATAAATAAAAAAGATTTTTTTTCAGTTTCAGAGATTTTTTATTAACCCTGTTTTCTTAAAAATATGTTTTGTAAGAGAAATTATTTTTCTGTGAAAAGAAAACCAATTTCTGTTCAGGGAAATTTCTTAAATTATCGAAGGAAATTTCTTTAACCTACGCAGAAATCTTGGTTAAAATAATTGTTTTAACGCAATTCACACAGCAAATGGCTAAATTTGATCCCACCTCAAACAAGACGTCAAATTTTAATCGTGGTAGAAGTTTTAACGCTAATTTTAACGCAATTCACACACGGCCTTAGTGCCTGTCCAGACGGGTTATGCTGTTAACACCAGACGTTGGTGTGTTCAAACGTTGTTATAATTCCTCACACAAATTCTCCATTTTGTGTTGGAAATTGTATTGAAAAAAGCATAACGTTATGAGCATAACCCGTCTGGACACGCCAAGTGTACTGCTTAGGCAGATAAATCAAATTTCATTTTGTGCATCCAGCCTCTCTCTTCCTCACCCCTTTTGCCAAGAAACGACCGATATAACGCACTTGCAGATGCATGTAAATCCACCATAACCGTTCCCACCACTCTTTGTTTGACGTCTCGAAAACTTTCCACTTTTTTTTGAGCAAAGTCATTTTTATTTGTATAATTACACTTATTTATTGCAAAATAAAGAAATTGAGTCGAACACAAATTAATTTATAGCATTAAATACTAAAAATCGATGTGCCTAAAGTGAAGGAAAAACATTTTTTATAACAGCTGTTTTGGGTGAACAAATTCACCACACAAAACATATGGGTTTTATCAAAAACGACTTGAAAACATCTCATTTATGAAAACAAGTGGTTTAAGAAAAACTTATGGGAAAACTTGTTAGGTTTTGGGAACTTTTGCGAAAACCGCGTTTTATTACCAATGGAAAACCAAAAATTTGAAAATGTTCCAATAGTTTTTCTTGTTGTGCCCGTGACGTAATGACTAGCATGTCTGCCTGTTACGCGGTAAGTTCTTGGTTCAAATCTCAACAGAATACCAAAAATTTTAAACGGGTATCACCTTTTGTGAAGAATCGTCAACTCCTCCGATAGTAAATTCATTGCCATGATATAAAAAGTGCTTTCTCGATTAGCCGTTTGAAATCGTCGATTATTGTAGTTCCCCTTTCCAACCTTTTCAATCTCGGATTGGATCAGTAAAAGTTTAAAGCAAAAATTCTGTACAACGAAACGCATTCATATATTTTCAAACTCAAACATTCAGTTATCTTCCCTATATAACCTACAATATTACAGAATCAATTGTATTTTCACTCTCTATGCAAATCCTGCATATAAAACAAATTATTACTTAGCTGACGTCGTGAACTTAAATATAAACGTACATAGAAGTTAGAACCATCTATGAAATACTATGCAAAAGGTTTTCTCTAGTAAAGTCGATGTTATACAAATACTAACGCAAATATATACCTATCTAAAAATCCATTTCACCACAATGAACATCGAGGAAGTCATCTTCATAATAGTTCTTCAGCTCTGTATCTGTTGGGATATCTTTCGATGTACACGGTTTTTCTGGACTCGACTCACCCCCAACAAGGTTGATAGCGTGCGACTTGTATTCGGGGCTATTCTCTTGGCCTACTGGCGACGGTGGCGGGTTAGATACTGTAAAAAAAAAAAAATATTAAACAATAACTTAATGGCTGTTAAATCATAAATCATACAAGTCGATTTGAGTTCAGCCTTAAGCTCTGAGCCTAGATAAAGTTCGGTCCGAGAAGTCAAGACTGGGAGATTCTTTTCTTTGGCACTCAGTCGTTTTTTTAGTTCTTCTACCTTGCGATGTCGCTTCATCGCCTGGACATCCTTTTGCATTTTAATCGCAGCCTTGCGCTCATCAAAGAAAATCAGTTTGTGTTCGTCGGGGGTAATGCTATCATGGTTTTTGAGCAAAAAGAGAAATACACCTCCAGGAGTTCGACGTCTTTTGCCGTTCTGTAATGAAAGACAGTCTTCTTACAACTTAAAATTAATATGAACTTTGAAGCTTTACCCACCAGTATCATCATTCCGCCATCACGCTCTATTCGCTGTGTTTCTTTGAAAATTTCAACAGCCACATCCGGGCCAATCACTTCGACAACCCTAACTGAAAAATTTAATGTAAATAACAGCAAAATACTGTATATTCCTCGGACACTCACTCAACAACTCGTCCTTTTCCTCGTAAAGTTTGTTGGCCATTTCTCTGGCAATCTCTTGAGGTGGTTTACCTTCGACGGGTTCGTCTAAATCAACAATGTATCGCGGATCATTGGAATTGTAGTCTGAACTACTTTCAGAAGGTTGGTGTGATCTCTGACCGAGACGACTTTTAATCCCTCCAGCACGCGAACGTTTCGCTTGCTGGTGAAAGTCGTTCTCCGACTGTTCATCACTTGAAGTGGACAACCTTCGTTTAAGTGAATTCTCCCCATTAAGACGATACTTTAACGTGTAGTCATAGCTCTCAACACTCCTATCGCAGCGAATATCATGCCTTACATCAATGCCACGCATATTTTCTGTGAGAGTTTCTTCCTGAAGGCTAGACGCCCAGACGTCATACTTTTTAAAACGTGCTTTCTTTACATTCACATTATCATCGGCTTTTACACGAAGAAGAACAGTACGCTTTGTTTTCTTCTTACGCGACTTCTTTGCATCATCTTTACTTTCATCCAACTTGAGACAATTGTCCGAGTCTGATGAAGAGGAACTGCTGGGACCAAAGTCCGAAGCACTCTCTTCGATGGCTTCTTCCATTTTAATAGGCACATTGGAAGCAATTTGAGGGGGGA
This sequence comes from Melanostoma scalare, assembly GCA_949752695.1. Classification (NCBI taxonomy): domain Eukaryota; kingdom Metazoa; phylum Arthropoda; class Insecta; order Diptera; family Syrphidae; genus Melanostoma; species Melanostoma scalare. The sequence continues at coordinate 21,442,889 of OX456984.1, read as the reverse complement.
CAATTTCAATTGGATTGTTAGTGGTACCCGGTCGTTGAAGTGGAGTATACCCATCGTCACTATCCGACAGCTGTTAAAAGACAATGCCAGCTGCGATTAGTACTTTAGTTGCGTAATATCATAGGTGCTACTTACTTCTCCATCTTCTAAATCTTCGTCGAAGGGTTTAATGATTTCTTGGTCCATCATTTTTTTGTATAAAAATCTATCAAACAAAAGCCTCCTCAACTAGCAGAATTTGACACTTTGACGCTTTCCGAATGCAAAATCGTATTCGGAGTAGGATTTATAGTGTTCACTGAGGTGTTTTTTTAAACAGGGGTAATATCAAATAGGAAGAGATATTTATATATATTTATATTAGTTCATCAAAAGTAAGTTTTTCGTGGTCAATGGAAAAGTTACAGGGCTTTCCATTGGTTGGATTTCTGTAAAAGAAATAAATTTTTAAATTGCCAAAGGAATACGAAAACGAGAAAGTGGGTTTTTTTTTCTAGTCGGTGAAAGTATTTTCCATCAAACTGACAGATGATTGCGTGGGTGTTGGTGCATTTATAGGTACACCTTTTAAAAATCGGGGTCTGCAAATGAAAAATAAATCAATTACTAATTTGCCAATGGATCGCAAGTAGTATCAAAATTACCATTTTGACAGTTTGGATCAAAAAAAGATGGATTATAAGTGGAAAATCACATATGTAATGAAATATTCATCCGTTTGACAAAACAAATACAAAAACATTACCTTTCAAAACTATAAAAAAAGGCGATTACATTTTAAAAATGACAGAAACAACAAGGGTAAGATTTTTGACACTTTTTTTTGGCTTAGCTTCTATCCGCGTGTCAAAAAAAAAAAAAACGCTAATGCAATCAATTTGGTCGATTCGTTGCCTCAACAAATCGACGGACATAAATTTCGTCAATGAAAACCTAACAAACCTCAGCTTGATGTCTCTTTAGACTAATTTCATTTCTTCTTTTTTTGGTTATAAAAAAAACAACGTTTTAGTAAAAATTTCATAAAACCAAAACATGAGATGCATTCGGGTGGTGTTGTCGAAAGAAATCTTGTTAATAATTGATACCTAGACGATCGTGATTCGCTTCTGGTGCAAGCGACCATGCATTACGTGGACAAACGACAATTTTTAACGGATATGTTAGGTACTCATGAACCCTCATGATTTCTTGTTAACGAATTTTTGACTTGGATAAAGTTTGTGAGGATTGTACACAAGATTTCTTATAATTTGAAATTTGAATGAAATTCTGTTTGCTTACTGATGAGAATGCCAAATTTTAATACTAGATTCGATAACGTGAGCTGTAATACCAAACTCACATGATTCCGTAACAAGTCACTCGATAACGTGAGCTTTAACTCGCTCCCATTTTTCGATTGAAAAGTTCTTTTATCCAATAGTTCCAATCACGTTCCAATAGAAATTGACATCAAAGTTGTTATTGAAATCAGTGATAGAATGAGCAAGTACTATTTTCCTTTCGAATTTCTGCTGTTCAAATTATTGACTTCAATTCAATTGAAATACTGATGAAAGAATGTCAAGTTTTTGTACTAAAGTGTACGATAGCGAGAAGTTTTATCAAAAATACATAATTCAGTCACAAATATTACTCGATCACGTTTTCTGAAGCAATATAATGACTTATGAGCAACAGTGAAGTCGGAATTAAACGCTGTCATTTACTGAAGTTTAATAGCAAGTGCTAGTAAAGTCAAATGTCCGAATTGACATTACTATAGGTTACACTCATTGGGCGCGTTCATCACAAGTTAGATTTTCAGATTAACTAACTTTTCTCGGCCTCTGATTGGCCAGACGTTAAGTTTTTCAGTTGACAACTCGTCAGCTGTTAGTTTTTACCGATTCAGTTTTTCAGTCAGGAAAAGAAGGCTGAAAATCTATATTCAGTTTATTAAGCTGTCAGATGCGATAAGTGACATCAAAAATTTATACTTGCCAAGTGATGGTGATTTTGTTTTGCGTGATTTTTATTGAAAAAATACAATTAACTAGTTCTAACTCCATTACTGATTGTTTTTTACGCTTATGAAGTGTTTATCGCAGTAAAGTCAACAAGTTAATGAACTTTTTTTACATCTGCTCATCAAAACCGTCGCACCTAACATATCTTGTTAGATAACCGTTCAACGCAAAACTGAATAAGTTTTTCAGTTAATCTGAAAATCTGAATTGTGATGAACGCGCCCATTGACATAATAGATATGGACTGCCAGTACCCAACTTCACGCCGGTCCCACTTGATGCCTAGCGCCTGTGAAAGGATAGCGGGATTTGTGGGTACTAAAATTTGACATTGCTCTGTCATTTCCCTTTAGTCAGCTGTCACCTTTCTCATTATAAAAAAGCAGACACATGCAATTAGTATTCTAAATTCTAAATATGATAAATTTTTTATAAAATTTCAAAAAAACACACACACTATCTCTTTGGCAACTATTTTTGGCAATGAATTTCGTAACCACACCAAACCTTTCTTCTACAAAAAAGTTGGTTCAGGTTTCCGAAGAAGTTCAAAAACCACAAGTATGTACTTCATTGTCTCCTGGAGACATGCTCATTTCCTTACAAGGAATGCAATGACAACGATTTTAAAGACATTTTTCTCCTCAAGCAGCTCAAGGAAAAGTTTTGTCATGTTAATCTAGTAAAACCCTTATCAAACTAAAGAAGAAACAAATTTTTATCAAAATTGTTTGTTCAGAGGACATCTGTCGATATCAAGAGAAAACCCTTGAAGTTTCTCATGCGGAAAATGAGCTAAAGTACCTACACAATTCAAGTTGGTGACGAGTGTATTATTGCACGATTGCACCGCTTAGTCTCTTTCACACAGAGCTGCTTACTATAACTGGCAAAAATAAAGCAGCAAAAATCCAAATATCTATCTGCTTCCCAACAGCCAGACTGTGAAGATTGTTTCGATGCGGAGTTCATTCGAGAACCAAGTGTAGGTATACGGAGTCATATAAACACCACAAAGTAGAACAGAGAGTCAACTCCCACCATCTCCACTTTGAAATTCCTTGTTATGTGTTTGTTGTGATTTTTTAGCGAAAGAACGCAACTAGAGCAAAGTCAAGCCGGTGGTGTAATGGTCCAACCGGATAATCAAGAGGAGGACCTAGTTTTGAAAATGAACGCGATAGCAAGAACGACAAAGAATTTGCCTTGCCAAATGGTCGAATGATTGGAATTGATCAAGCTGCCATACTTAGCATAGAGCGATGCCGTAAGAATGTTGAGGATTTTGTATTTTTCTTTTTTAACTGAAGCACAAAAAATTCTTTAGGAAACCAGGAGATGACAAAGAAAATGTATGGATGTGTTCTGGTATCTGGTCGTCGGTGGAACAATGAAATTTCAGAGAATTGGAGAATGGCTGCAAAATAAATTGGCCTTGAAAGTTTCATACTCTCATCGTTCGGAATAGTTTTGATTTAGGTTATCAGAAGATCAATACGCACTATTTTTTTATTTTTTATTTTTGTTTTAATGTCGAGAAATAAAGGCAAAGACAATTCAGTCATGTCATCGGATTTCAGTTTCCAGATATTCCAGATAGTCCAGATATTTCAGTTTCCAGATATTCTCATAAACGTATACAAGAAAATATTTGAAAAAAATCCATATACTTTAACAAAAAAGAAAAAAAAGAACAGCTCGATAGTTAAGTCGTATTTGAGACTACGGCGGGTAATGACTTTTAGAAAAATATCAAACATTGAAATTTCACACTTTACATTAAAAATTATAGCATTTGTGTTGAAATCTTCTAGACTTTCAATCAAAATGATGTCCGGCTCTTCGAAATACAGCAAAAGATTGAGCTTCTTCTCTGTTTGTGAATCATTCTCTGGTGTTGGAGTCGTTTCTTAAGAAAACAAAATTAAAGTTTATAAAGACGTTTTCAAATACATAGTTAAATGAATGCAGTTACTTTTTTCCATATATGGAGCAGCTTTTGTTTTGCCTGGCTTCACTACTAAAGACTTTTCCTCAATTGGTTTCAACAAGAAATCTATTTGTGATGATCAAATAAGATCCAAAAACAAATTAAGCTAGAAGTGAATACAAATTAATACCTTTGACTTCTGATCTGGAAACTGCAACGTTCTTACCAAATGTATCATTCTCAGCATGTAGTTTTTCTCTGACCTAAGACTGTCACTGAAATCACTTCCCCTTAAGGACCCATTGTTGTTTCTTGGTTTCCATTCCTTTTGACATAAATATCTGGAATATCGATAAAAAAAATTAAAACTACATACATATGTATATCCGTTTGTAAAGATGATCATATTTACTTCGTAATTTAGCTGTTTTTCGGTCGAATGTCATCGATTTGAATATCACAAAGAACAACTGAAGTGCTATGTGTCTCACCTACAAGAATTTTACCCTTAACCGAAAGAAAATGAATACCAAATCTGGCCAAACCCTCTTGGTTGGCTGCAAGAACCGACGAAAGAAAAATGTTAATGTGGGAAAAAATAATTGACTCTTCGTTTACCTTGAAACAGGTTTACAATCGGCCCTATCGTGGTAACCGTCGGAGCGGAATTCTCTCCGATCGGAGACATTTTGCTTTGTGGTAGTTCTCCTATCGGACGATCCGACGTTCTCCGATAAGTTTTTGTTGCGGAGATTTTAGTTTTGGGAATGCAATGCATTGCCGCATTTGTAAAAAATTTCTTACGACGCCAACTACTTCGAAGCAAAATTGAATTTCCAAAAAAAGATGCGTTGCGGAGAAAACTCCGCTCCGACGGTTACCACGATAGGGCCGAATAACACCATCGAATTGGAAATTAAATTGAAACTGTTCATAAATTCTTTGTTTGTCACTTGTCTCTTGAAGGGAACCATGCAACACATAGGCCAAAAAACTTATCCAATCCGAAGCAAATGGTGCTCCATTAGTCATCATTCCCGGGCATATTGAAATAGTTTCTTTCACAAGTCCAAAACAGAAGCTTGGAGACGATTGTTGGTCATATATTATATCCGAAAATCCGCCTTCATTTTGTTGGGACAAAATTTTAGATGACCTTAAAATCAGCTTCAACTGGCTTTTATTGCAGCTAAATTTTTAGACTCCAAATTTGAATGTTTGGGTTGATGTGCGTAAAAGTGCATGTAAAATATTTCATCCGAATCGTGGTTCACAAAAGTACTTTTTAAAATAAAAAAAGGAACTTTAAGATCAGCTTTCGATTAATTAGCACTTTTATGATTTTATGTGCCTGTCAAAATCTTGTTTAAGCTGCGCTCTGCAGGTATTTTTATACTCAATAATCCAATCATAAGAAAAACTCTGCTTGTATCAATTTGCTTCTTCCTTTGTTTACTTATTTTATTCATGCTTATTCCCAAAAAACATTGATTACAATACATCCTTTCGAAAATCGAAGAAATACCTTCACACTAACTCGGTTGGAAGGATAACTTAACTTTTGTTCGATAAGATCGCACTATAAATTCTTATTGTAAATAAAATATAAAGTAGAAAGCAAAGCAAACATACAAGCTGCAAATCCATTGCAACAAATTTACAGACAAAAGCAAAACTTTTTTTGGGGAATGTACACAAAACAAACTGGAAATTGTTATATTTCATATTTTACACACTAAATACTACATAGAACTTGAAAAAAAAAGAGGAGCTTGGATAAAACACTGGCTCTGTGCGGAATGACATTACAATAAATAGATACGCCTCAGTTGAGCTTTGAAGCCATTCGCTTCCTCTTTAGTCTTTCTTTGGTGTTAAGTTATTCAACTTTGGCTGCAGGAATTCCTCTACGATAGCTTCAACCATACGATCCAACCGCTGTCGAAGCACCTCATAGTCCTTTTCTTCTGGTTTGGCGCACATCTCTGCATAGTATTTAATCTTAGGTTCAGTACCACTAGTCCGAAGGGTAACCACAAGTCCATTCTCAAAGGTGAACGTTATCATTTCTGAACTAGAGCTGACCGGCAGTTTGGCTCTGCCATCAGGCTCCGATGTGTCTACGCCATTAGTCAGGTCGCGAACGTTTTGTATTTTAAATTCCCCATTTAGAATTGACTGAGGATAGGTGGCAGGATTGCCATTATCGAAGCTGCGAATACGGGAGAATATTTTCTTGATCGTTGGTGGCTCATAGCAAAAGAGATAAGAACACTTGGTGCTATGATAGCCATACTGTTCGTAGATCTTCCTCAACTGCTCCGTTAGAGTAAGACCATCAGTAGCTTTAAGAGAACAAGCCATTGTTGCGAGATGAGCAGCCGTACTCACTCCGTCTTTGTCCAATACTGTTGTTGAGACCATAAATCCGATGGCTTCTTCGAATGCGAAGAGCACCTTGTTGCCAGCTTCTATCAACTCAATAGTGCGGTTGCCCATCCACTTAAAACCTGTTAGAGTCTCCTCAAACTTGAAACCCTCGATGTTGCCCATGGATCGCAAAATTTTAGAACTCACAGTACTGGCAAGTGTGTAGCACTTCGAAAGATCCAACTCGGGGTCCAATGCTCTGAAGTTTTGTATTGCCCACCATCCAATGAGCGCTCCCAATTCGTTTCCATTGAATACTTTCCATGCTCCAGTACTTGGATCTTTTTCGGCGCAAGCCAATCGATCAGCGTCAGGATCGTTGGCGAGTATTAACGTGACACCCTCAGCTTCAGCTTTTTTGATGGACAGCTCCAGGCTGGACTTGCCCTCTTCTGGATTGGGAAACTTGACAGTTGGGAACTCCGGATCGGGGTCACGTTGTTCAGCAACGGCAAGTACAGGTTTTAGTTGGGCTACTTCAAAGGCCCGTTCAATGAAAGGGAAACCAACACCGTGCATCGCTGTATATACGAACCGCACATCACTCTCCTCGTTTGATTGCAGGAACTTCGAAGGTATATTTTTAGCAAGAGCTTCATAATACAATCGGAACATATCGGCAAATGGATCCTCCAACAATGGATGTCCCTCTAATATTGATGTGTCCCAAGATGACGACAACGGTGTCAGATGCGCTTCGATGCTTTTCTGAATTCCTTTATCATGCGGAGGAATAATCTGGGGTCCATTGGCCCAGTACACTTTGTAGCCATTGTCTTCTTTAGGGTTGTGCGATGCAGTAACAACCACTCCAGCCAGACATTTCAACTGCAGCACAGTGAACGGCACAAATGGAGTAGGTACCATCTTACTGAACAGCCATACCTTGATTCCTTTGTTTATGAGCACACACGCAGATAATTCTGCAAATCGTTTACTATTATAACGCCCATCATAGCCGAACACAACACCACGTTTGTGGTCCTCAACATTGGGAAATTCCTTCAAAATATACTCACACAATCCTTGGGCAGTTTGAATGATGACCAAGTCGTTCATAGAGTTGAAGCCTGCCCGCATTGGGCCACGTAGACCGGCTGTTCCAAACGTCAGACGATTCATTAGACGCCGGTTTAGCTCTGGCCAGTTTTTCGCTGTGACGAGCGATTGGATTTCAGTCCGGGATTTCTCGTTCTGATCCCATTCCAGCCAAAGGTTGATTTGATTCTTAAGGGACTCATCTGGACAACTCATGGTCGATAGTTCTTTGCTCTAAAATGATAATTGTTTCAATTTTATGAAATGTGCAAAACACTTTTCAATCTTGATAAGAGCCAGATGGCAAAAAAAAAAATCAATATGATGACGATGAGTGATGATAAATGTTTATTGGGGATGGGATAGTTTGGAAGGTCAGAGATAAGAATTGACGCAATTCATGAAGAGATACTCACTATGCCGACAAACTGTGCGTAGAAAGAAGTATTCTGAAATTATGGCCACAAATCAATTTGATGATTGTATGTGGTGTAATTGGTTTATTGACAAAAAGAAATAACACAGAAAAATAATTACTGCTCACAGCAGGACAGCAGTCGAATGACGGATTGAAATGAATATGAAAAACGATTTGTTTTTTGTTTGAAGAGGAGAACATCTTTTGTTACAAACAACAAACAAGTGCGAAAAGGAAATAAACAAATGCGAAAAAACTGCTGAAGAGATAAGGATAAGCATAGTTCAATGGGAGCAACAAAAAATAAACTAAAACAGTGTGACCAGACGACAATAAACTAAAGTCACAATATTTAATAACTACTCGTACTTTTTGGGTCTGGGTGTTTATAAAAATTATTTCCTTTAAATAAAAATTGTTATCAACCCTGCTTTGGCAAAATAAGTTTCGATTTCAATTATGAAAATTTTTTCTAATGCCGAATGAAAAGGTAGACTGTGATATTATATCCAGGTTTTTTTTTATTTATTTAATTTTTTTATTTAATGATAAAAATAGCTGCAAATCTATAGCTTATAAGGAACTAGAAGCGAAAGCAGGCGTACTGAGGATTAACAGCCCCACTCTGTCCAAAATCACTGATGTGTAAGGCAACTTTCCACTAGTCACAACTTTCCACTCAACGAGGTTCACATTGGTCGATTTATTGAAACTTCGTCCGCCGTATTAATAAACGCGGAATAACTGGGAAATACTTATTCCATGGATAAAGTTACCATTATACGATTTTCCATTTAATTAAAGCCACCATTATACCATTTTCCACTTAATCCATGGAATAAGGCTTAGTCCAGCTATTCCGCGTTTATTAATACGGCGGCGTGGGAATAGCGTCTGTTTCTTGTTCTTCTCTGATACACCAATTTGCCGGTATTGACGGTATTAACGAAAGAGAACAAGAATTCCGTCGACCAATGTGAACTTTGTCATGTGTTGTGGTTTTCAGCAGTGCCCCTGTTCTGTAACTATCGCCTTGGCGATAAACGGTGGAAAATGGAACGAAATTCTATGAATTTAGTAGGATTTTGTTCCATTTTCCACCGTTTATCGCCTGCTTTTATCGAGGCCATAGTTACAGAACAGGGGCACAGGTCACAACCTTTTGGCAGAATCGATATTAAGAAAATAAGTAAATAGAAACCCGATTCGATTACCCAATCCACTTTCTTCAATTTTACTTTATGTACGCTAAAGAAGCTTTTAGGCTATATTTGCAGTTGTTTGCATCTTTTTCCAGATCATCCTAATCAACACATATACATTCAAAAGAACTTTTTTATAAGCTACTCTTGAGTGAACAAGTCGTTGAAAATTTAAAATTTTGATTTTAGTGCGAATCTTCTGTTAACTCGTTTCCACTTAGAATTGAATCACACTTCAATTCGAATTAGTGCCAGTGTATACCTACATCGAATTGAAATAGGATTACCCGATCCGATACAGCTCTTGTAGCTGGATCGATTCAAAAGAGTGTGTTTTTATACCTAGATTACCCGATTCAGTGGGTAAGTAGATACCTGCATCGAAATCTGAATCATAATCCGATTCGATTACCCGATTCTAAGTGGAAACGAGGTGTGTAACACTTCTTCATGGGCTACCATCGATTGTAAAACGAACAAACCAATACCCAAAAAGTACTAGATTTCATACTTCAACAAATGTCAAAAGTTTTATTATGCGATTTGTTTTCTCGACAAGTGTTCTTAAATATTTTGCGCTGCTAAAAAACTAACAATTTTCATATTTTACCCATGGAACGCAATAAAATTGGGGGCACCAGGGGGCCAAAACCCAAAATCGGTGCTCCTCACATGGGAAGTGAGCTATTTGCTCTTGGAACGAAAGGCACAACTGGTCGCGATGATAAAAACAAGGTTATGTCAGCGGTTAAAGGAGTCTCGGATCGCAAACGCGAGCCATCCACGTCCCTTGGCAATGTGACAAAGAAACCAAAGTTGAGTGGAAGTATAGGAAATGTTCCACGTCTCTCAGGTGAAGGTAGTAGTAGTTCAAGTTCAGTTCTCGAGCCATGGGAACAACTTGCTATTGAATGTGAACCAGTCGATTTAGTGGAAACTGTCTACCAAGCGCTCGATCAACAAGATTCAGACACTGTTGTAGGTGTTGTTTGTGGAGCCATTAAGTTGTTGTCATCGCAAAGGACTAAAAACGACAATGTTCTTACACTGGGGTTGCTCTATTTGGCAAAACTGCGCCCATCATTGTTCTGCAATGACATCGTCACATCGGCGCTCATCTCGATTCTCAAACGGGAGAGTCAGCATTCATTCAAAAGCCGCTCGCATCCATTGGCTCATATTGTTGCTTGCAACTTGTTAGCAAGGGGTTATCACGACAAACGTCACTGGCCCGAGATGTTCCTAAGGACATACATAGACGATGCGGCCAACGAGAGAATATGGGCGGACAACGAGTATTGCGCGCCGTTTGTTGATAATCTTTGCTTGGCATTCAACACTCGTGTTCCACCCAAAAATATGCTCCATCCCGAAACGACTGCACCGACACAAAGGGATGCAACGATATCAATTGATGACGACTCAAATGACAACTCGTTGCATGGGGAGTCATTGAAAGCCGGCGACTTAAAGCTCGACTGCACTGTTCAAAACCGTTACGGGTCGAGTGGGCATATAGTCGAAAAGTACGTAATGGATGCCATCAAGGAACAGCTCAACAAGCGCCAGCAACAAGATTGCTACACTCGCAACTTTTTAAAGTTCCTCTGCACAACATCGGGATTCGGGGAAGTACGCTCGTTGTGCATCACTCGTCTAGAACTGTGGATACACAATGGCAAGCTTATGAAACCAGCCCAAGAGCTATTGACTTACATTTGTTTCAACATAACCGGACAGACCCTAAAGGACCACGAAGTCCTAGCGACCCTAGTCAAGATGAGATTGAAAACGAAGCCACTTATCAACATCTACATGATGTGCTTGAAGGAGATGATTCAGTTGCAGCCGGATATTCTGCCCATAGCGTTAAAGTACGTCGTGCAGAACGAGTTGTCTAATGCCAGGAATCCAAACAACATGGGGATGCTGGGTAAGTTGTAGACAAGCAACTAGAAAAGTTTCTTTTCATCTGATGTTTCTGTTCTTTTCAGCTGCAATGTTTCAGACTAAACCGGAGCAATCAGCCCGCCACTTGGCCGAGATCTACAAAGAATTTCTGATGCAGCGAGAGGATTGCCTGCGAACACTGCGCGTTTTTCTACGAGAACTCGTACGAACGCTGCGTTACGACATTAACATTGTCGAATTCTGCAAAGCATTCCTAACAGGACGTCAAGACCTAACTCCACTTATCCAACAATCCGAATACAAAGAGCGCATCTTCCACTCCATGGTTGATCTGACGTGTCTGTGCATGCTGCTAACGGTATCACCTCAAGTGCGTGAGGCAAATGTATCACTTCGCAATGGACGCGATATGAAATGTAGTCCAATTCTCCTCAATTTCTACTCGCAAATGTCCCAAATTCAGTTGGACGCTCTCTCGTGGATGTACGAGTCGGTGATGGTAATTTTCAAACTGCAAGGACTTGACTACAGCCAGGCGCTGCATAAAATTCTGCTTCTGGAAACCCCGGAGCAGTATTCGAAGTGCGATCAATGGCCACCTGAACCAGAGCGAGTAACTCTGCTACGCATGGTTTCTGAGACACCTATCCACGAGGATTCTTTGCTTAGAATCATACTCATTGGGATCACCAAGGAAATTCCATTTACCATCCCAGACACCATTGAAGTCATTGTGTTGGCGATTAAGCGCGCTTCAGCTCTGCGGAGCATGGACTGTCCAGCTGTGCAGGCGAATAAGTTCGACATCATAGATTTCCTGTTTAGCATGGCTGAGTATCACCATCCGGAGAAGATCCGACTTCCGGAGAACTATGAACCACCAAAGTTGGCCATCACTGTACTGTATTGGAAGGCGTGGATAATTATGCTGATGATATCTGCGCATAATCCATCGACGTTTGGGGCATTTTGTTGGGGTCACTATCCGACCATGAAGATGTTGATGGAAATGTGTATCACGAACCAGTTGAATGAGAAAGCTGTTGCGATGGAGGGGCTACAGGTGAGTTTTGAGAGACAAGTTTGGCTTTATAATGTTTGTTGTTCATTTTTCAGTTGATGACTCTGGAACGTGATCAAATCATTGAGTTTGAGACCCATCTGGCAGCTCAGACGTCTCAGACAATCATAACCGAAGAAAACGCCATCCTGATATCGCAGGTGATGCTGATGGATCCAATGGGTCCGGCCAGACGTGTTCCACCAGCAGTTCTAGAACAGCTAAGACATTTGAACAAGACACTGAAGCTGGGCCATCTGCTTTGTCGAAGTCGCAAGCCCGACCTACTGCTGGACATCATTCAGAGGCAAGGAACCACACAGTCGATGCCATGGCTTTCTGATTTGGTCCAGAACAGTGAAGGAGACTTCAGTCACTTGCCAGTGCAGTGTTTGTGTGAGTTTCTGCTGTCCAATTCCACTACAATTAGTGAGGAAAATAGCCGGGATGCAGAATTGCTGAACTATCTTCGGAATTTGCTTAAAGATCCCAATGCTGACAAGAACACTGTGTGCGAGGTTTTGGATTACATCTTTCGGCGACTGGCTTCTACTGTGAAGCAGTCGAGAGTGTCGGCTCTCAATGGAATAAAAATGATACTGAAAGTATTTAGTTCATCAGAGGAAGAAGAAGACTGGCTGCTGTGCTGGCTGCCCCAGGCTCCTCACTTTATTCACGCACGGACAACAATAATCCCACAGCTCCGTGCTGCCTGTCAAATCGAAAACAACCCGGAGCTGTTGATGGTGTATATTCAATTTATTGCGGCCCACACCCTACACGACCCGGTTACTGAGATGATCGATCATGTTTTGGACATGGCCCAGTTGATAGTCGAACGCAGTACAATGTTCCAGCACTTAGTCCCGATACCGCCAGACTCACCGCTCGCTGGAAAAGTATCTGAAGCTCTTGATGATTGTCGCTTACAGACGCTGAATTGCCTCTTTGTCATGTTCAACAATTACATCATCAAACTGAGAGAACACCGAGAGCCAACTGAGTGGACAGATTGTGCAGAGCTGATGATGGTTCACTTTGATGATGGCACTCAGCTGCCACTGCATCTGCATATTATTCATGCATTTGTTATACTCCTGACACATTCGTCGACAACACTACCGGACTCCATTCCCATCTTGGACTATTGGTTCCCACAAGGGCGACCTATCCCGCAGGTTTATCTGGCAGAGACCAACGATCCTGTACATTTGCTACCAGACTGGCTGAAGCTGAAGATGATTCGATGCCCTGTTGAGGTTCTGGTCGAAGCAGCACTGTGTGACCTAACACCCGATCAAATTGTCCTCTTCGTTCAAAACTTTGGAACACCCATAACATCGATGTCAAAGCTCTTGGCTTTGCTGGACCGCGCTGTGATCGAACAGTTCGATGCAGTCAAGGATGCGATCCTCAACAAGGCCTATTTAGCACAGCTAATCGAGATCCAGCAAGCACGTGGTGCAAAAAATGGACACATAACAGTGCAGGCCTTAGAGCTGCATTCACATTCCCAGACAGTCCCAGATCCCCCCAAGACTCAAATAATTACGATGGAATCGGTTAACCTTGACCAATTCCAAGTAATTGCACCGATCCCAGATAAACCTGCATCGTCCAGCTCATCAAAAAGTTCGAAAGAGGTTGAGGAAATCGTGGAGATGGTATTAAGGGCTCCCAATCTGACCAAATTGAATACTTATCGTTTTCGCAAACTTATTCACCAGCTCTTGGAGCGTGACGGAGCCACACCAAAAGCTAAACGAGACATGCAAATTCATGCCTCCAACAAGGCATTGGTGCATTTAATGCGCCTGGTTGAAAGTCCACGTGGCCCATGCTTCTTTCAGAACATTTTCCAAAAATCGCATGCCTGCACCTTCTTTAGGGCGTTGCTGACTTACATACCGGCCCAGTTACAGGATCACGACTTTATGCTGCATGTGATGGACAAGATTATTCACAATTTGAGTCTCCAGCCGAATTTAAACAATGGGACTCTTTTGCAAATACTTAAGGTTAGGAAGCAGTCATTCTCAAAGAAAATCCAGGCATTGCCCGAGCAGAAGTACACCGAGAAAGAGAATTTTCTTCAAGTCCTTCACCACGCTGGAGTCACAGAACTGGAAGTCGAGGGAAGGAAATTCGTCAACGATATGATTGACTGTAAAAAGACATCGCACTTGGTCGATGGTATCATAACAACTCTGCAGTGTCTGCCACAATCTGGTGGCTTGAACACAAACGAATACGATAAGAGAGGCATTCTTGTGGATTGGCTGGCGGAAGTGGACGCGGAGCTTATAACTGCCGATAAGGATCTTCAAATTGGGGTCATGTTTTCGAGAGACCGCGATGATTTCCGCTTTTATTTGCTCTCCCTATTGTGCCATCAGGCAAATTGGAAAACCCTCTACGAGACGGTAGAATACCTCCTGGAAAAATACCGTGACAACTTTGATTGTAGCTCGGTGTTGAACTTCATCGAGGCGTTGATAAACAATCCAAAGCTCTGGCAGGGTCGGGATAAGGCGGTTTCTAAGCACGACCAAGCAGAGATCATTCTCGAACTGAACACACAGGAAGGAAAAGTTTTCACTGAATACATGCTGCAGGAGGGCTTGAGGGAGATTGAACTCAATGGTCCTGATGCCTATGCTGAGAAACTAAGCTCGAGAATGAACCTATTGCTTAAAGTAATTGGAGAGAAACGCTATGATTATTTACAGGCACTTATTGAGTTTGTTATCGATTACCCCTGTCCAGAAAGTCTGAAGCTGAAATTCATTCAGCAGATGTATTTGATGAACCCTCCGATTAAATTCCTCCAAGAAAATGGCACGCAAGATGTTTACAACTCTAATTTGCAGGGTCTGAAAGGATGTAAGGCTGATAAGGTAACAAGCTATCTAATCACTTGCTTGGGGAATTTGCAATCAAAGAAGGACTACGAGGCGCTGTCTTCAGACACTGAGCTGCTGATTAGAAAACTAGCAGCGTCACATCCTGCATTGTTCCTTCGCCAACTTGGAGTTCTCTCTTCGCTTCTCCATGGCAAGGCTCATATGACGTTGAGAGTACTCCGTGACGAGCATCATGTCCAGCGATTCATACAAATAATCCGTATTTTGGAACTCCTCCAGCCAATGTTATTTGACGATGCCTATAAACAGGGTCTCCAGACCGCCCTAGAGTGCTACTTTACGTTCTTCAAAAACCATAGCCGTGCGAAGGAAGCATATCATATTCTAGTAAAGCTGGTGGAGCTCCTTCAGGCCTACATAAACACAAATCCTTCGAGCGCATTAAGTTTTATAGAACAATACACAGGAATTCTTCAGGAACTGGCCGCTAAAAACAATCACTTAGCACACCTTCATCAACTTGTACAGGGTTTGTCTCTACTGAAGCACAAAGCCTCGGGAAGCGAATTGAAGGAAGACGAAGTAAGACAGGAGTTTGATTTGGAAGAAGCCGATACTAAACCTCAAATAGTTGCCACGGATGTAGAAGAACCATCTACATCTGGCACCCCACAAGCCACTCAACTGGACATTGAATCGCGTGGAGCGGCTTCCTTTGCACTTGCCGGGCCACAAAGTCGACAGATGCAGATCTCACCACATTTCATGAACCTCATAAATTTGGTACGACATTCCAGTGCAGAAGAAACTATACTTGGACCTCTACAGGAAATAGAAAGTCTCACATCGAAAAGATACTCATTCCTTGGTGAGGTTTTTGATCGGCTTCTAGAGTTGATCTTTTCACACAGTGCACAAATTCGTTCAAATGCGTACATTCTTCTGATTCGACATTTGAAGCATCATCCTGGAAGACCCGATGTCAATCGATCTGCAGTAAATGCTTATATCCAGTGCTTGAGGGACGACAATTCGACTGTTGCAGCAACAGCTGTTGACAATCTGGTAGAAATGACTGTTTTGCTGCAGGAATATGCAAAAGAAATTTTAAGAGTTGCTTTTTCACTGGGGATCACATCAAGGTTGAATACCTGCACACAGATAAAGAAGGCGATTCAGACTCTGAAGCTGCAACACGGCTGCTAGATCCTCCTAAACTAAATGTTTAATTTTTTTTCTTAGTTGTCGATTTTAATTACATATAACGAGATATTTTTAATCATATAAATGTATGAGTATACAAAATAAAAACAAATAAAACATAAATGTAATGTTTTTTGAAAAATAATCCAAATCTAAGTGTTTGGTGGAATAAAAAAATTCATCAATGAGAAAGGTCCATTATGTGGAAAGTCCCTTGGAAAAGGTTTTCAGATGACTGGACAGGGGAAGTGTCGAATTTCTCTAGAGTATCAGCCACTTGTTGGACACTTCAAGGGCAGGTTTACAATGCAAGTGCAAGTATTTTGCTTTATCTCGCATTTCGCATCAGATACCACAATTTAACGACAAGATATGGAAACGATTCACTTCACCCAATAATTTTCATTTGCATTGCAGTGCAGCCATATTAATTCGATTGTTTAACGGAGAAGTTCAACCAAAACATACCCATTATAGCAGAGGTTTATCTTCCGGCCAAGTGCAAGTGAGTAATTAACGTGCACTGTCAAGGCCATTCGTACATACCAACTTACTGTATTGACAACTGCCTCAAAACGAGAGAGATATTCATTAAATAATTACTAACCAAACGTGCAATGCTCCAATCAATCATCCATCGGTCAGCTCGCTGTTCACTGGTAACGTCCACCCGACTGATTATTGTAATTGTTAACGGCAGAGGCCCTACCATGCATACTTAACAAGTTGAAAATAAAGCTTTCAAACAAACAAGAAAACTGATGATGATTACGAATGATCTGCGTTCTAAAGTTGTTAATGGCTGACGACCTTTTTTCCTAGGAAATATTCTACAGAAGGAAGTAAATAGTGCTAAAACGACGAGTTTAATCATAACACTATTACTATACCTACCTCTGGAAGTTCATTTGGTTAGTTTGACACTTAAAATTGAATGAATAAAATCCCCTTAGGGGCATAACCAGACGTGATCTCAATTTTGATTTAGGAGAAGATCAATACAAATGGAGATCATGGTTGCCAAGTGTTTTGAGGTAATTGAAAGCAGTCATATTTTTGAAATGGTGTGGAATGTAGAAAAAGAAAAAGAAAATGAAAAATAAAAAGAAGAACTAAGCGTATCCCAGAGGCAATGACTAGTGTGTAGAACAAAAGCAGCAGAGTGTTGATCCATTCGAGTTAGCAACATTCATTCATTGTCCCTTTAAACAAGAATAAGAAAAGAAGAAGACAAAATTGCGTTCGATTCTTTGTTGTATCAGTGGTTCTACTTTCGGGATAGATTGATTTTTGGTGGCAGGGACACTCTATGACAATTATCATATGCAACTTTTTACAATTGTAGCTTTCGAAGAAAGTGTTTTCAATGATGTCCACCTCTTCTAGTTTTGCGCTAAAATTGTCATGCACAGTGTATTATTTTATGTCTAGGTCTCTGCTCAGTCTTAAGAAGTATTGTCATTCTCATTTATGGATCCATGGATGCATTTAAGGCTCTTGTTCTTGGATTTATTTTGACTCGCTCCTCTAAGGTTGTCGCTCACTGCAAATCCACAAGTAAGTGCTGATCCTGAAGTCTGCAAAAATTGCCGTTGTGAATATCGCAGCTCTTCATTTTGGGTTGCGATTATTATCTGCTTTGCCACATCTGGATCTCGGATATATCTCGTGTTTACTGAATTTCTTTCTTCTTCTTAGCTGGGCATTACAGTTCGGAGTGGACCTGTGCCTCAACCAACATCCTTCTATAACGACTTCGATTTCGGGCGAGCTCTCTCCAGTTTTGCACTCTAAGTCGGTTAAGGTCTTCTTCCACTAGATTGAGCCACCTAAGACGACGTCTTCCTCTTCAGCGATTTGCCTGCAATGTGCTTTCGAAAACCCGTCGAGCCATAGCGTTTGGGTCCATCCATCATACAGCTCGTTGTTGTATCTTCTTCTCCACACATTGTCTTCGCATATGGGACCAAAGATCATTCGGAGAATTTTTCTTTCGAAACGACCAAGGGTTTCCTCATCCGCTCTCGATAAGATCCATGGTTCCGCGCCGTAAAGCAGGACTGGAATGATCAAGATCTTATACAGGGTTACCTTGGTTTTTCTAGTTTTGTTTCTCAATTGCCTTCTTAACCCAAAGAAGCAACGGTTGGTAAGAGTTATTCTCCGTTTGATCTCCGCACTGATGTTGTTTCCGTGTCTATAGCGGATCCTAGGTAGACGAAGTCCTGTACTACCTCGAAATTATGTCTGTCTATTATGTCGTTTTGTCCAATTCGTCGATGTTCTGTGTCCCTGTTTGATGACACCATATACTTCGTATTGCCCTCATTAACCATCAAACCCTTTTTTGCCGCTTCTATTTCAATACTCGCAAAAACACCTAGCAAATCGCATGACAGTTTATCGCCTTGCCTAAAGCTACCTAAAGCTTTTTTCGACATCAAAGGTCTCGGTGAGTTCTCTATCGACCATGATGGAGCAGCGTCTATTCTCCAAAGTCATCTTGCATAGTCGTACGCTCTGCACAGCTTGTCTCTTTAAATACTGTCATACGCGCCATTGAAATCGATAAAAAGATGGTGTATGTCGATATTATATTGGCGGGTTTTTTTTTCAAGATCTGCCTTAATGTGAAAATTTGGTCTATTGTGGACTTTTCTTATGTAAAACCACATTGATAAAGACCTATCAAGTCGGGCATGCTTTCTTCCGACCATATCATGCAGATCAGCACCTGCAGTCTTATTTGATTTAAGTTTGCATATGGCAAGCTTAACTTCTTCTAGGTTGGGAGGACGGCATTCTTGATCATCGTTAAATTAAAGGTTAGTGAACCAATAAATCAACTCTATAATCTTAAATCTTGTAGACTTAAAATAGTTCAAAAGCCTGGCAATCATAGTGCGGATCAGTGCACGTGCAATAAACGGAAACTGTATTAACAATGCAAAAAAGCGCATTCGAGTAAATTAGTAGAGCTCATAAATGAGTTAGTTCATATGATTAGAGGGCAATTAAATAGCATTTAGTAGTTACAGAGACTTATTCTCTGTACTAATCGCC
The DNA here is from genome assembly GCA_949752695.1 of Melanostoma scalare. NCBI lineage: Eukaryota > Metazoa > Arthropoda > Insecta > Diptera > Syrphidae > Melanostoma > Melanostoma scalare. Next base: position 21,423,758 of record OX456984.1, on the reverse strand, counting down.
AACAACCTTGATTTATTGAATGTTATTTGAGTTCAAATGCCTTAGCTGTGGATATATGACTGCCAAAGCACCATCTTCATTTAATCGATTGGAAGGAGTATTGAAAAAAGTTACTTTCCATAATATCTTTGTGAAAAAGTTATGAATTCACTGATCAAGAAGGAATAAAAATTTATAGACAAACTAGCTGACCCGCTCGGCGTAGCTCAGGCCCTAAATTTATCAAATTGAAAGTTAAGTAAAGTACCTTCAAAGTTTCCATTTGTTTTTTTGATTTACGTATATTTCATATGGACGAAAGTGAGATTCAGGAAAAATGCCATAACTCGTTAACGGGTCTACCGATTTCAGTTTCTTTTTATAAAAACCATCTACCAACATCCCCTAAGCTAACACACAAATTTGGTTTCATTCGGTCGAGCCGTTCTCAAGTGATGCGATCACAACAAACCGTACACTTCTTAGAAAGAAGAGATGTCACGTTCAATAACGAATTTTCGAATAAATAAATAACAACTATATTTTTTGACCCTGATTTTATTGGGGCTTTCTTAGAAAATTTTTAACAAGTCTCTTATTCTAATTCTTATTCGAATTTCCGCATTTTGAACATCTGTTCAACCAAATACGTAGGGAATTCCATTTTTTATTCGATCAAAAAGAAAAGAAAACAACTCAAAATGAACTTGATATTCTCACGTATTCTTCATGTAGCCATGAAATTTATTGCATAAAATTTCCAGTTGTTAAAAAAATATATATGTGTATGTAAAATATTCCATTCTTGTTGTTAGATAATATTCAGCGATTCTGCGTCACTTTCCGTCGCGCCTCTATTGTGATGATTTTGAATAAATGTACGAAAACAAAAGAGCTGAGCGGCGAACAAAACAATGAAATAGCAGACATGAGACATAATAATAAGTACAATAATTGTTGTTAGAACTACTCACAGCATAAGTAATAAGCAATTGAAAGAAAAGAATATGAAAAAAATTAGCAATTTTAATTTCGCATTTTGTTCTGTGTTCTCATTTGTTTTGGAACAATGAAGAAATGGCAATGTTCTTTGCGCTGGCACGAACATGTATGTAGTTGTTGATTGGTGTGCAAAAAAAAAATAATACATAAAAATAGATGTTATTTTTAAAAATATTTACTAGCACATACGTTTTGTTGCGAGATGAGATAATGCCGGTAGAAATTAAAAAAAACATATTTTAACACAGTTGCAACACAATCGACTTTTGATCGGATCAGAAGAAATATCCGTTGTTCGGTGCAATCGTCCAATTCAAGCACATTAGGTGTAGGTCATGTTTTAGAAATCATTACCCGTTAGGTTAGGTTAGGTTAAAATGGCTGCCAGGAATACACCCGACACACTTAGACCAATATTAGGTCCATTGTGATACCATAAAAATTATGCGAGGGAGTACCTCGCTTAACAAAACCATTTGGAGCTTACAATAAAGCGAAGGAGATGCAGGGGATCTGTGTGCGCCAGATCGCTTGGATCATCGAGAAAATATTTCCCCAGATGCCTCTTTCTTTTAGAAGAGAGTGCAGGACATGAGCAGAGGAGGTGTGGGATTGTCTCCTCCTCCTCCTCATCTAAGCAACTTCTGCAGAAGTCATTAGAGGGAACGCCAAGTCTTATGGCGTGTCTTCCTATCAGACAATGTCCGGTAATGACATTGATTACGGAGCTAACTTGCAATCTGGTAATGGATAACAAATGTCTTGTGCGTTTTGGATCTAGTCCTGGCCATATCCGTTTTGTTGCCACGCACGTGGTGATATTGTTCCACCTGTCATTTGTTCTGTCCATTGCCTCTTGCTTTAGCATAAGTTTACATGTAGCGATTGGTATACCAATATTCAACCTGCTGGTTGAGATCGGTAGAACGGTTCCTTCTCTGGCGAGTTCATCGGCTTTGCAGTTACCCACGATATCTCTGTGCCCCGGCACCCAAATAAGGTGAATATTGAACTGTTCAGCCATCTCCCTTAGAGATAGGCGACAGTTAAGGGCGGTTACTGAGTTCGTAGAAACAGCGCCGAGTGATTTGAGGGCTGCTTGACTATCTGAGAAAATCCGGATATTCGTTGAGGATATCACGTTTTCTCTTAGCCATGATAGGACCTCTTTGATCGCCAGAATTTCCGCTTGGAACACGCTACAATGGTTTGGAAGGCGGAACGAGAGACTTACGTTAAGTCGGTTTGAGTACACCCCACAGCCTACCCCTTCTTCGGTTTTTGAACCATCTGTATAGAAATGAATTGAATCATCTCTCAAAAATTCTTCGTCGTCCCAGGTCGTTCTCGGTGGGATTGTGACTTGGAACTTATTATCAAAAACCAATTGGGGGATGGTGTAGTCGGAGTGACAGGGGATTGATCCGAATAAATTCAGGATTGCAACGTGACCGATGTTGTTATCGGTCCATTGGGAGATAGCTCTCATACGAGTGGCTGCACTGGCGGCCATTTGTTTGCTGAAGATATCTAGTGGTGTGAGGTTAAGGAGTGTATTTAGTGCAGCTGAGGGTGTTGATCTCAGTGCACCGCTTATACACAGACAGGCTGTTCGTTGGACCTTGCTTAAATTGTCGCAGTAGGTCCTTTTATCAAGAGCGGTCCACCATACCACTACTCCGTATGTGAGTATTGGTCTGATGACCGCGGTGTAGAGCCAGTGGGTGATTTGGGGGGAGAAACCCCATTTGTTACCAATGGCTTTTTTGCAGGAAAATAAGGCCACGGTGGATTTCCTGATTCTTTCCTGTATATTGGCTTTCCAATTTAGCTTTTTGTCTAGGATTATACCTAGATATTTGGCTTCGTTTGAAAGTACAAGTGAGATTCCATTTATTGATGGAGTTATTAGTTGAGGAATTTTATATTTCCTGGTGAAGAGAACGAGTTCAGTTTTCTGAGGGTTGACCCCTAGATCACATTTTCCCGCAAATTTTACAAGTTTATTTAGAGCGGTCTGCATCAGGTCCGTAAGGACGTGAGCATGTTTGCCGGACACCGCAATGGAGACGTCATCTGCATATGCAATCACTTTGAATCCCTCAGCTTCTAAGTCAACTAGAAGTTCATTGACGACTATATTCCAAAGAAGAGGGGATAGGACTCCGCCTTGCGGTGTTCCTCTACTGACAGATCTCTTTGCAGAGAAGTTTCCTAGAGTAGAGTTGATTCTCCTGCTTTTTAGCATTAGATTTATCAACTCCACTATGGAATCATCTACTTTGAGCTTCGTCAGTGCCTTTGTAATTGCAGAGTTGCTGACGTTGTTGAAGGCGCCCTCTATGTCGAGGAAGGCGGCCAGAGTGAATTCTTTGTGGTGGAGGGAATATTCTATAGTACGTACCAGGGTGTGTAGGGCCGTTTCTACAGATTTTCCCTTGCAGTAAGCGTGTTGTGCTGTAGATAACAATTTTGGATCTATAGCTGTACGCAGGTGGATATCAATCAGTCGTTCTAAAGTTTTAAGAAGGAAAGATGATAGACTTATTGGTCGGAGATCTTTTGAGTTTACGTGGGATGATTTCCCAGCCTTAGGTATAAACACCACCTTGACTTCTCTCCACTGAGTGGGGATATAGTTCAAGGTGGTACAGCCGATGAGAATTACTTCAAGGACAGGGATAATAATGTCCGCGGCCTTTTGAAGTTCGGCTGGAATTATACCATCAGGTCCAGGGGATTTGTATGGGTCAAAGCTGTTAATGGCCCAAACTAATTTTTCCCTTGTAATCAGATCGGGGTTGTTTGTTATTATGCTACCTGGTTCTGTGGAATCATAGTTGCATAAGTTCTTAGAGCTTCCTGGAAAGTGAGTGTCCAGAAGCAAATTGAGCGTTTCTTCGCAGGATTCTGTCCAGCCGTCAGCTGTTTTCAAGCTGCTAGGCATGGTCGGACTCTTTGAGAGGATTTTTCTTAATCTAGAAGCTTCTGAAGTATCTTCTATTTTTCCACAGAAGTTTCTCCAGGAAGTTCTTTTATTTTTCCTCAGTTGATATTTATATGTTTTGAGGGATTCCTTGTAGGAGTCCCAGTCTATTGAAGTTTTAGATTGTTTAGCTCGGTTGAAAAGTTTTCTACATTCCTTCCTGAGCGGTTCTAGCCCAGAGCTCCACCACAGTGGTTTCTGTTTTCCTCTTATTTTTATAAGAGGACAGGATTTCTGCAGTGAATGGTTAAGGGCAGTGGTAAGATCATTGACTTTTTTGTCTAGATCATGTTTATTTGTAGGATTTTGTAAAAGTTCAGGTTTAATAAACTTTTTCAAAAGTACCCGATATTTTTGCCAGTCAGTTTTCCGATAGTTTCGGAAGACTGGTTGCTTGAGAGGTTCCTCATTTAGATCAAATTGAATGTATCTATGATCAGCAAAGGAGTGTTCAGTAGATACTTTCCAATTAGTAATCCTTTGATGAACCGAATCGGAGACAAGAGTCATATCTAAAACTTCTTGTCTGTTTTTGGTAATGAATGTTGGTTCATTGCCAATATTACTTATTATAAGGTTAGTACTTAAAATAAAATCAAAAAGTGACTCACCCCTTTCATTTATGTCAGTACTACCCCATACTGTGTGATGCGCATTAGCATCGCATCCAATGATGAGGCAGATCTTCTGCCGTTCTGCTGCAGCGACAATCCTTTTAAATAAGTCGCATGGAGGAGGGCCAGGATGGTCATGGCCGAGGTAAGCTGATACCAGCCAGTAGATGTTGTCACTGGTCTGGTATCTTATTGTGGTTACATCACGATTGCTGTAATGAGGGAGTAAAAATACATTAGTGCTACTTCTTACCAATATGCAGGATCTGGGTTCACCTTTGTCCTTCATATACAGTAGAGTATATCCAGGAGTCCTTAGTCCTCGAACGATGGACTTGATGATCCAAGGCTCTTGGATAAGGACAATATCTTCCCCCCTTTTGTTTAGACGGAGAAGAAGGGAGGCCGAAGCCTGCTTAGAGTGTTGGAGGTTAATCTGAGTTAGCTGCACCATCTTGGGAACAACTAAGTAGACTAACCCCCACCACGGTCTGGTTGAGGTCGTCATCTGTTTCGCTCTCAGAGTTTGACCTAAGAAGGTCATCCTCGCTGAACGAAACCTCGTTTGCGGAGTCATCAGTCTCCAAGTCGGAGAATTTGACGACGTTTTGGGCATCCAAGTGGGATGCGGAGTCATCAGTCTCCAAGTCGGAGAATTTGACGACATTTTGGACATCCAAGTGGGATGTGGAGGGTTTATTATCGTACGTTTCAGTAGAAGACGTGCCGAGCTCGTCTATCTCCATGGATGGAGTGTCGACTTGCCCTGCGGATTCTTCCACTGAAGACGCACTTTGGGTTGCCGGAGATGGAGCGATGTTATGCTCTTCATCTTTTTTATATATTTTCAAGGCAATATTTGACCAGCCGAACCGAATCACACCTTTTGTCGCAGCCAGGGGAGCCAAAGAGTCCTTATTGATGACTATTATAGCCGATCTATAGTGACCCTCCGGTTCCTCCAGCTTCGCGACTTTCCAGTCGTGAGTAGGCAGAGTTGGATTGCCAAATTGTATCATTTTCATGATGGTTTCCTTGCAGGAGAGTTCCGCTGGTAGTCTAGCGCGAGCCCTAGGCCTGCAAGGGATATCCTCCCTCGACACGACTTCAAGCTTAGCACCAGGCCAGAGTCCCTCTAACCTGCTTATCGCGAGTTTATACAGATCGCGCGATCTCTCTCCATCAAACGCGATTAACCTGACGCGCCCCTGATACCATCCTGCGTCCTCGAAGATGGCAGGTTCCCCTGGGTTCTCCATCATAAGAGTCCAGTAGGAGGCCTGGAGCTTATTCATGATGATCGCCCATTGATCGAAAGAGATCGCACCATCCGCGTTACTCCTGTCAATGACAGCGAAAATTGGTTCGTCCTTCAGTACGTCACTGTACGACAAGTCTTTTTTGGAGCTGAGGGTGCTTGATTTTTGCACCTTAGGTCTTTTGGCGTTCGGGGTTGACTCCACGAACGAGCGTTGGCGCTTAGACGTTGAGTCTGAGCCGTTTTTCTTATTTATGGCAATAATTTTCATTGCCCATTCAAGCTTGGCAGATTGCGTTGAATCAAGCTTAGGTTTAGGTACCGCACCTAACACCTTCGCAATTTTCTCCGCGTTCCGCCTCTCTTTGTGGTTTGGGAGGGAAGGGAGATTGGGATCCTCTTTGTTGTCCGTTCCACTGTTAGACACAGTTTCCCTTTCAACTAGGGGGGTAGGGGGACTGGGAGCCCTTTCGTTTTCAGTTCCACTGTAAGTCACAGTTTCACTTCCAACTTGGGGGATAAGGAGATTGGCGACCCTTTCGTTTTCAGTTCCACTGTAAGTCACAGTTTCACCTCCAACTTTGGGGTTAGGGGGATTGGACACCCTTTTGTTGTTTGTTCCACTGTAAGTCACAGTTTCACCTACAACTTCGGGGAGGGAAGGAGTGTTTTCGGAGCTCGAAGGAGGTCCTCCCCTTTCAGCCACGGAGCCGATAGTCTCGGCACCCGTACCGTCCGGGTTGGTCGACCTTGAGTCCTTCGACAATGGACGGGATGAGGTGGGAGGTTGGAGCAGTGTTTTAGAGGAGGGTAGCCCTTTCGTCAACATATCACAGTTCGCGTTAGAACCGAAAGTCTCGGCCCCACTACTTGCTGTAATAGTCTCCTCCGGGGTCCCAATAATACGGGCAGTATTGGTGGAAGTGCTACAAAGAGTCACTGCAACTCTTCCACTGTTTTGGGCATCCTCCTTAGGAGGGGCGTTAGAACCAGAGGGCTCTCCACATTTCTTAGTTGGCTTGTGAGGCCTTCCTCGAACTGCAGTCGGCTCCCCAGTCCTTCCGCCAATCGCTTTTTCTTGCGTTACAGTTAATAAATTTGTCACTGGCGACTTATCCTCTTTCGAGGCCAAGCCATCGCCGGCAGTCGCGACACCTGCCGACACCTGCAGACAAGGTCAACTCATAGGGGGTGATCATTACCCGTTTCACGGGACAAATATTCTTTTTCGTTGTTGACATCAAATTACCCGTTTCACGGGACAAATATTCTTTTTCGCTGGTAGAGTTGTAAGGGTTCTTAAGGATTCCGGTATGTGTACACTACTTTACTGCACTGTACAGTGGCTGATATTTCTGCTGATAAATAGTGAAATTCAAATTATTTGCAATTAGGAGCAAGTGGGTTATATCTTCACACATTATAACTTTGTAACACTCATAACACTGATAACTATTTGAATAGGGTGATTGTAGCTAACTGCTTTGGATAAAGTGATTTAAAGTGACAATCTCATCAACCTCTTTATACCTTATAAATACTTTTTCATTTCAAAGCCCTCGAAGTCTTGCCAAAAATCTACTGCGAGCACAGCTTTTCGTCTTAGAGCTGTCTTTTAAGGGACATTTACCTCAATTGGCCATACCTTCACTCTGAATTCATTCAGTTGCATCCCAGCACACTCCTACTTCATAAAACCTCCAGCTGGTTGTTGACATCAAATTCCAAGTGATGAAATGCAATATCCATTTAGGACTATAGCTCCAGTTCAGATTTTCGTTCTGATACTACATCCGCCCATTTTAGAAGTTTTTTACGCTTTCAATTCGCTTATATCTTGTTATTGAATTCGACGAATGAACTATGTAAAACACTTTTTAATTATTATACATGAGAAATGGTAAACTATATTAACGCTATCCTATACCAAAATAGTAAACCATTCCATCGAACATGAAAACTTAATTTCTAAAACATTTTTATGATATAAAAAGTGTAGTTAATGCGTTCGAAAATAAGAACATACTCGGTCGTATATCGAGGTAACCGCCGGAGCGGAGTTTTCTCCGCAACGCATCCTTTTTCGGAGATTCAATTTTGCTTCGAAATGATTGCATTCCTAAAAATAAAACTTTCCGCAGCAAAAACTTATCGGAGGACGTCGGATCGGCCGATCGGAGAACTACCACGAAGCAAAATGTCTCCGAATCGTAAGAATCGGAGAGAATTCCGCTACGACGGTTACCTCGATAGGGCCGACTTTTAAGTTTGGGTTCTCATTTTAAATCCGGTCGAAAATCAAAACAGCCATGTGTGAGGAGTTTTTGAAGATGAATCAGTTCGTTTCTATATTGATGGCCGAAAGACTGAAAGTCGTGAACTCAGACGGACTAAATCATCGCTTTTATTTTTGCGGAGATTCTGCTAAGAAAGGTACTTCGGGAGTATGCAAAGCAAGAAATAGACATATTTTACTTTTCTCCACTATGTAAAAATACCTTAATACCAATTATACAATTCACATTGTCATCGTCAGTATTTACAATTTAACTAACAAAATATATTGGCCCCTATCACAAGGCCCGTCGCCGTCGTAGCGATTTCGGACTACGAAAACCACAATAGAAGCATCACAGACGCCTTGTAGTGAATGTTTTACCACAAAATTTATTACTATTGAAAAAGTTATTCAGCCCTATCACAGATTCCATCGTAAACGAAAAAAGTCTAAGTTTCCCGATATAACTATCACATAATCCATTCGGAGTGGAACGAATTTCGAAATTCGTAGATTCGGTATCACCAAATCCAAGTGGAATGTAAAATCGTCGTCTTTATATACGAAAGAAGTTGTGTTTTGCAGAAAAATATTAATGATCTTGCACTTTTGGCGTAAAACAGCTGATTTCGATTACCAGCATGGCGGTATTTAGTGTGGCAACTGGAAATGCTTTCTTTGATTCTATTCGGATTTTGTGATCACAAATTTTTGTAGTTCGTAACTTAGCTTTCCGTTTGAAAGTTTTCTACGCCAAACGTTCATTACGAAGATGTTTTTAGTCATTTCTATTTGACATTCGTAGTCCGAAATTGCTACAACGGGCCTGTGATAGGGGTGATTACTGTGTGATATCCTGATCTTTGGTCTCTTAGAACATTTCTTCCTCATCTTCATCTTCATTAATGACCTACTGCATTAGACAACTGTTTTATTGATTGCAGTAAACTAAGCTTTCCATTTTCAAAAAAAAAATGCATTCTCGGTATGTGCCAGCAAATATGCTGTGAAATTATTAAGCGTCAACAGGAAAATACAAGAAATATACATTTCTAGATCTGACCCGGCTTTAATCTGCGAGGTAAACATATACACTCAAAGCTCGCCGATTATAGCCCCCATTTTTGGACATGTTCTCATTTTACATCTACATATTTTTTTAGATTAGATTTATATTAGATTTCATTTTAATTATCAAAACTTATTTACATTACATTTTTTTTAAATTATATTTAAATTATTATTATTTATTCACATTCAAAAATATTTGGATTTGCCCTACGTAGACTCAATTCAAAAAGACCAGTAGTTTAGAACGTTTCATTTTCATTGCGCTTTTCATGGCAATGAATTTACTAAGGGACTTGCCAATTCCTCGCGAAAGGCGATAAAAGTGGAAAAACATTTTTGCCTCTGCTGGGATTCGAACATCGAACCTCTGGGTTAGCAGGTGGACATGCTAACCATCACGCCACGGGTACCACTTGGAATGCTTTACCCGACTAAATTTTCTCCTCCTTTTTTGATATAGAGAAACTCATAAGCAATGTCCTTCGGTACTCTAATTCTACCTCTATTCCACTTTCCGAAGCACTCGCACACAGATTATAAAAATGATTATGAAATTATGTATGTTGATCATACTCGTATTAGTTCTCAGGGGACCAACCGGTGAGTTGTGATCCCTTGAATACAATAAAAATCCTACAACGTTCGAATATGACAACTGATGGCAAGCACTATTTCTCAGACCTTGAATTCATAAAAATGAAATGCAAAATTTTTATATTTTGATTCCACTCTATTTTGGCAATAAACTCGTTCGATTTACACTGCGTTCCTGAATACAGTTTTATTGAACATCCGACAATAACTGAACATGTTTCACGGTAAGGCTCACTTGCTCTACTATTTTTGTACTAACATTTATCTCACCAACCTTTATAATTCATAAAGTTTTTTGGTTTCTTTACCGTATTTGTCTTATAATTTTAAAATACGCAATTTACTCAAAATACTTTACACACAACAACGACCAGAATATTTCAAATCTTATTTGAAATGTAGTCCACCTTAGTTTGACATAATCTCAACGTCGTCAATTTTAATTTACTTCAACGTAACACTTGCTACTAGAAATACTATATGCGGAGACGATAAGATATGCAACTTGTCAAAACGCAAAAGATATCGTTAGGAAGTGAAACATAAAAATGTAAACTAAACTGAATGATTCTAGCATGTGCGTACTATGTTCCTAAACCTTCGTTTGATCTGTACTGTGGGCAATTCACATTTGGGATATTTACTATACATATTACATATCCATATTGCAATTCAAGTTTTGATTTGGATTTTGTGGCGCCTGCTATACAGTGGGATAAAATTGAACTCAATAAGTACGTATTTTTGTGTTCTCAAACCATTTTAAAAGACGTGTTTCAGTCTATACTTTATGCCGTCACTATTAAGGTCATTGCATGAGTTTGTGAATCATCACCTGTTTTTTATGAAATAAAAAACATATACATGCAAATGTTTTGGACCTAGTGAATTAATTGTGAGCAGAGTTTAGCAAAAAAAAAAAAACGAAAATATTTGTAGAATGACGTTGTTGTCATGAACAAGAAAATAAAATGCACTACTAGTGTAATGTGGTAGCCGTGGCGTGATGGTTAGCATGTCCACCTGCTAACCCAGAGGTTCGAGGTCCGAATCCCAGCAGAGGCAAAAATGATTTTTCATGGGTATCGCCTTTCGAGAGGAATTGGCAAGTCCTCCGTTAGAATTCATTGCCATGAAAAGTGATTTCTCGATTAGCCGTTCGGAACCGGCAGAAAATTGAAGGTCCCCTCCATTCCCCCACAAGGCATGGTTGTGAGAAATGCGCTAGGCCCAGGGGCTTTTCGCTTTGTTTTTCCACCCTATTTATTTTTTTTATTTTACTTGTTTAATATAACCAACGCCAAAACTCTGTTTCTAAAGCTTAACTTCATCCCAAATGATTTTTACAAATGCACCACTGTATGGTATACGATGCGACCAATGCAATGCTGTCACATAGGATTATTTTGTGGATATAAATCTTTCCTATCAAACAACATTTCGCAAAACCGGAGCAAGGTAAAAAAAATGTTATTCAATGAACAAATATTGAAATACAATATTTGTGATACTTGGTAAGTCTCCTTTAATACGTAAGACCTAGCAAATGCTAAACTGTATTATAGACAGTGTTCGGAGCTTAATCGAAGCTACATTTAATCGATCAAAGCAAACAAAAAGGGCAAACAGCAAACTTGTACGGGCTGCAATATAATTTGTTTTAATGATTTGCACTCAATTTATTTACACCCCTAACTATTCAAGTTAAAATGCGAGTTGAAAGAGATGAGGAAATTGCTAAGATCAAAAGCCTAAGGTGCACCTAAGGTGATCCGAATATCTATAAAATCGTTTGCATATCATCAGTTAGTAATTGGTTTTAGAGGCGCAATATTTGAGGTGCACTCTAAATGGGCTCATAACAATTACTGTCTAACAAGTGCCAAGTGAGTCACATATTTGCTAAGTGAGTTTATCATCGAGTCCTTCAAGTTAAATGCGGTTTAATGATGTTTTTCTAACAGTAAGTTCAATTTGACTTGCAAATATGGATAACTTTTTAATAAATCTTCTGACATCTTTAATTCACTTTAGTTGGTTGCAAATAGTAAAGCTTTGGAAACAAAGCTTACCCCATGGAAATTTCACTAGTGTAAGGCTGAAAGATCACAACTCTTTCGGTCACTCTTGGCACCGTTAAAAAATTAGGAGAGAGATCCGCCATTTGATTGTATCACTTTTCAATTCATTGGAGCCCATTCAAAATAACGCCTTTTAGTCAGAAGTGGAAATTTTCAGTGTTCTAACTGAGAAGGAGTAAAAAAGATTGGATGAGCCACAGTAGTGGTAACTCCCAGAAGCCACTTTCAGAGCAATTCCAGAACGCCAGTGGTGCAGTGTAGAGTGTTTAGTCTACTCAGACAGGACAGGTGGGTCCGAGTCCCACACCGGGTATTGTATTTTCTATTTGCCTCCCACCTTCATTTAGACTCTGCGCCGCTCATGATTTTGTAAGAATTGAAACGATCTTATTTCTACTAACTGTGCCACCACAAAAAAGGAAAGGTCCTACCCTGCTAGTACAATTAATTGGTATGAGTTCTTAGGTTTAGTATTTACATTTACCTGTTTATAAGCACAAGAAGTTGACATGCTTTTTCAATGATCACAGAAATTTTTAAGAAAATAGCACTGGGCCCAGACTCATATAATCTCAACGAGAGGCGTCCAGATCAAACTGGGAGGCTGTTTCTTTCAGTAGATGCCCGGAGTGGGACTCGAACTCTATCTAATGAACAATCTACCACTGCACCACGGCCGGCCGCCCTTAAAAGTACTTACTTGCAAGCGAAGATTAAATTTCCCCAGAGTCATGGAACGAAGTGCGTCCTGCCCTGATGAAATCTTCAAGAATTGCCACATAAAGTCTCTTCCAATGCAAAAACAATTCAACAACAAGTTCCATTCATACAAATAGCTTTTTCACACGTTCGGCCTTGAGATTAATTTTTATTAACTATTAAAATTTAAAATAAATGCTGACTGCATTGCTCATCACACAATACGAGTTTTGAATGTAGCTAGATCCATAAGCAATGTCGTCTTATAGTTTCCCTCCAGTTATAATTAAGAGGTTCATTTGACACATTAGACATTATACATATTTCCTTTATTAACTTACAGCTATTAGCACTTAAATGAAAAAGAAGAAAAAAGGTAGAATCAAAATATGAGATGTCTTTGAACAAGGAAAACAAAAAATTCCAGTTGTGTTGTGTTTAGTTTTATGTTTCTCCAGACGAAGTCCCCCTAATTGATATTCATTGAAGCGTTTGAAAAGATTTCTTACTCTTACATAAACAAATTTTATGATAATTATAGACGAATGTGTCTTTTTATGATTTCGTTTTTAAGGCTTCAGTGCACTAAGAGCGAATCATGTATTTTTTTTAAATCAAATAAAATGTTTCAAAAAGTCTAAAGGTACAGTGCGATCAAAACATGGGATTTTAATTTAAACAAAATCAGCTCGTTTTGTATGATTTGAATGCTCACGAAGTTACGAGTTGTTAAGAGTGAACATGTATTTGAATACATCTCCCATGTTAATCATTTCATAAACGATCTCTGCTTGATCTTTCAAATGAAATTCAGCTCGATCTTTAGTTGAACTTAATATATGTAGGCCTGGTGCATTTTACATAAGAAACTGTTATAAGTATTGAGTTGTTTACTTACATAAAAAAAATTAATCAAATTGTTTGAAAAGGCTAAATGGATCACAGTTCGTCAGTTAATTGAACTACGTAGACCAGTTCATTATTTTCCAATTGAAATGGTTTATGAAATGATTGTTTTTTTTTGACGTGTGGTTTCTAATCTGGCAATACTTTCTCGGATTGGGTTTTTTTGACAGCTGTCACTTTATTTATGGTCAGCTTTGCCGTTTCATAGTGAAAGAATTGAAGCCGCACGACCAATGAACACTGCGTACATTCAGTAAATTGTCTTGAAACCAACTCGCTTTTGCATAATTTACAGGTATTAACCTGTAAGCTACCCGCAAGATCAGGCGATTGAACACCGCTGGACTATTTCTTGTAGGGTTTTGTAATGTCGATTGTCTACGCAGATAAGTCCGAGACGATTGACGCCTTGTAAGGAAATATTCGGTGCGTTTTTGGTGACATACGGCACCGAATGCTGCAAGAAGTGGTCAAAATTTGGTCCTCTTGGCAGGAATTTGTTTGAGTCAGCAGCGGCGGTCACTTTCCCGCAACCATTTTCAAAACACAATAAACAAAGCTGGATTCTTGGCCATGACATTAAGCTATAATGCGTTTTATTTCTTCTTGAAAGCTACACGCCTAAAAAAACACCCTTTGGCTTCTACAATACAGTTTACTTTAGTTACATATTAAAAAAATAATGAGAGCTATCCATTTATATCACTGATGCAAATAAACGAGGTAGATACAGTAAATCAACACGCTTTGCGCTTAGTCACCACATACTTAACATCACTTAACACTCAAAGTGATTTGTGGAAATTAATTTTCTGTTTAGTTTTCATTTTTATTTTGAAGTATATGGAAATGTATTGGGTGAAGAGTAACATCACTGTTGTCTATGATGTTGTTGGATTTGAGCACTGACACTGTACCTTGGCTTGATTATCACGGAAATTTAAACAACAAAGTCATGGCATAATGTTAATTGCTTTCCACAGAAACCGTTTTGACATGAAGTTTTACGTCGGTCGTTTGATTGAAACGGATCTGGTGATGTTTGAATTGTTTGCTAAAGTTATTTGCAATTCTGATATAAATTCAATTCGTTCAGCAAATTAGTAAAGGGTATCTACTATTGAAAGGTATGACGATAATATATTGAATCGTAAGTCAAAAAGCCAGCTCATGGACCATTGGAATTAAAAGAATGTCCGACGGCTTGTTCAAAGGTATGTATTGCATTTTTCTAAATCCAGACAAATGTTGGGCTATGTCGATTCCAAGCAGACCAGAGAATTCGACTACCTAAGACATACTGGGTAATGACTGCGCATTTAAGGACTTTATGGCTATCTTATACTCTAACTTAGAATTCAACGAAGACATTAATACAATTGTAAAGCAAATGAACTCAGTGCTAGGTTTTATAAGCTTGTCAAAAGGTTACTTTACAAAAAAAATTGTCAAAAGAGTTTAATGGCCTTTCACAATACAGTTGTTACGTTAGGCCTCATTTTGAGAATTTTTCTTGTCAACGGCTGAGGTTTACTTGTCTGATTTAAGATGAGCTAAAGAAATAGTAAAATTTTGGTTTATTAGAATTAATTTCATTTTTGTGTTCTTAAAATCAAACTTTACAATTCATAGATTGTTAGTTTGTCAATTTAGAACTACATATATGTTTGTTAATAAAAGCAAGGCAGGTTTCTTCGATTATGCTTGATTCCAGACTTGACGGTGGGGTTTTGGTCTGATGATGCGGAGGTTGCACTGGTTCGTGAAGTTCCCGTTGGAACTGCTTCATTTGCTGACTCTTGAAGAGAGAGTCTCGACTATTTATCGATGTTTAAGAGTTTGTTTTGAAGAGCGTCTAAATTCACCTGCACGATAGCACTGGACATTAGCGAGATAGCACTGGGCGCTACCAGACTTACACTTACCTCCTATACTTGACCGCTCATCAGCTACGATCGGCGCAGATTATCTTCTCTTAGCTGTTTAATATTTTAGCCAATAGAGTTATATACAATTTGTTCTTCATTCTTTTATAAAATTACATTTAGGTATACACATACGTTGTTGGCACAGAAGGGGACTAGCTTTTTACAATGTGAATTTTATATTAAAATTGATTGAAAAGTTGAACTCAATGCGAGTTGTATCTACAATTTATTCATTAACGCCTGTGTTTTCCAAAACTTTTCCTCATTGGAGTATGGTGAAAATGGTAGAATTCAAATGCTAAACTTTATAAGTGTGGAATCATTTGCAGAGATATCATCACAATTCTTTTTTAACAGTTCACAGCTGTTTCGTTTCCTCTCTTTAAAATATGCTTTCACAGCTATACAACAGCTCATGGTCCCCATGGCGTAATGTATAGCATGTCTGCCTGTTACAAGAGAGGTTCAAAACCCAGAAGGATAAAAAATGTGTTTGTGGGTTTCATTTGGTGTAGACGTTTTTTTTTTAAAGGAGAGCGACCGGTTGGAAGTCCCGGTCCAAATCTTAAGAGTTTTCCTGTTGATGTTCAATGGGAATAAACATAAAAAGTTTGGACCAGGTTTGACCAGAGGAGTTACGCCAAGCTTTGTTAGATTCATCTAGCAAGATATTGTTGGTTGAGGGGCGATGAATGGTTTAGAGCACTGTCTTTTGCGAAGATGTCAGCAACCTCGTCCCCATCATAACCCTTGTGTGCTGGAACCCAGTGGAGCAAATGTATGAAGATCCTCCGATTACTATATGTTTTGTACCGCTTTTTTATAACTCTCAACTTCATTCATTTTTTCTGTAACCTTCTACTACATCAAACGTCATTGATAGCAAGTACTTTTATACAATCTAGAAATTTTATTCAAGCTCAATGACGACTTTAACATGGTCACAATTCCTACACTTGTAATTTATAAATCTTTACATATAATTACGTTAACCAGCAACTAAATATAATTACATAATTTAATTCACAGAACTCGTAATCAATATGTGAAATTATTGATAATCAGTTACTGATGGTTATTTCTGACCAATTAGCAACTGTTGCCGATGCTAACTAAATTGTTTACAAATTTCTTAGTCATCATATGATACGAACTCTAAGTTGGGTTCATAAAATCATCATAAGAAAAAAAAAAAAAGAAAACATTTAAATTCAAAACTAACAAAGAGTTCTGATTACGAAAACTGACATTGAATTTGAAGCTTAAACAGTATATATTCATATTTCAATCTGTATTGTCATTGTAAAACCCCTATGATTCGATATATATAAATAATTCGTTAAAATGTACCAGAATTTACAAGCTAAGGAGTTTAATTAAGTAAATTGTCCTAAGGTCCTTGGACAGCAAGCAATTAATTGTTATTATTACATTATACAGTACTTTGTATGTTGAGTTATTCAAATTAAATTCATTAGGTCAATTGATAGTAAGTTTTAAGTCATATAGCGTTCCCGTCTTCAATGTTTATTCATGAAATTATTTTGGAAACCGGCTAGGCGCTTATTCATCTTCTACTCTACGAAACGTATTGCATTATGTTTTTGTTTAGTGAAATAAACTCGGCTTCGGAATTAGAGTCTGACTTATAATATGTTTAAGGCAAACATATTATTGAATCATAAAATGTATTCTAGGCAGTCTGTCTACTGTGGTTTTATGGCATTAAACTCTTCTCAATAGATTTTGTAGAGGAGAGTAATTCAGCACAAGTAATTCAGAAGGTATACATTCTATTTCTAACCAAATTTTGATATTTTTTTTTGTAAAAGCCCAAATAAGACGAAGATCTGTACTAAATTTGAACTAAGACCTCTACAGACTTCCATGTCAGTGTCTTAAAATAGTTTTCTTCTCGCAAACGGAACTGAATTCTAATTATGCGTTGTAGTTCTCTGAAATAATTTTAATTTTTCAGTGACTTACCTCATTACAAAATACATACATTGATGTGTGTTTGAACATTCAACACTTCACATGATCCAAACTTACATATAAATGTACATACATATATGCAAATGCTAGCCGAATGAAAAATTGCTATTTTCCTCAAGAGTTGCAATTCCGCTGCCAGCGTAGGTCAACAGTGATTCAAATCGTTTTTGTTTGTTAAGCTCTAAATATTTCTAGAATTTCCCAATCAATATGAGAAAAAGTGTATTCATCAGTTCACATCTGTAAATAGTTGATCATCATTTAGGATCATTCAAAACTTGAAGCAAGAAGATTTAGCCTGACAATTATTTTCAATTTCTTTGTATTAAATTTTGACCTTGACTTTGAAGTGTAAAATTATGAACACTGGCATTCCAATAAATCAATCATAGTCAATAAAAGCTGTCTTTGGGTACATATAATAGTTAGTTAGCCGAAAAGATATTTTTATCACCACAGTGAGCATGCCTAACCAATTTGTTTGTTTATTGATTTATTAGGAATAACCATTAAATAGCGTTAGGTAGTTCTTAACCCGACGAAATATTGCTTTTTTGTTAAATTTTTTGGGCTGGTGATATTAATAAAGCTTCTCTTTAATCATTTCCATTTGCCAGTTGCGAATACATTTAATGGAAGTCATAAATTTTGCAAGCAAAGTCTTTATGGTTGGGTGATATTAAGTGGGATACGGGGCGAACAAAAACTCAAATAATTCGCAGCAACTCGTATTTATAAGCCATGGTTATGTCTTTAGCGCCGTCATCGCGCATCGATGCAGATGACAATATTTACAGAATCATATTTTAATCGTTGGTTGCGTATGGAAAGAGGTTGTTGGTATATTATACACAGTTGAACTAAATTTATGCAAATTAATGTGTTTTGTAATCGCTGTTAAGAGTATTTTATTGCACATTTGCGAAATGCAGATGTGACCGAATTGTGATCAAGATTGAATCAAGTCTTAGTGACACCTGAGCAAACAAAGATGATGGTGGGGTAGAATTCAACTTTTGGGTGCTTACGATTAGAGAGTAATAAATGAAAGCCCCTGGAAAGAATAAGACGTTAAGAGACACATGCTTTAAACACAGATGATGGTTGAATCTAGTGACATTTTCTTGAAGTCGTTAAGCTGTTTGAATTTATTTTTTATACATGCTTAGTAGTTCTAAAAATTATTTGAAAAGAGAACGAAAAACCCTCTATTATGAGTTAAAGGAATAATGGTCAAACAACATACAAATACAAATGTTCACTGGGGCGTATGCGTAACTTAAAAAATTAAAAATAATTTCGTCTAAAATTGGCACAGTTTATTGTGAATGCGGTTCAGAAAATAAATACCGATACCTAGCCTAGGGTAAGGTAAGGTGGCACCCTTGACGTAAAAGTTCGTATGTCTACCTGTTACGTGGGAGGTTCGAGGTCCAAATCTCAACAGAACACAAAAATGTTTTTTCCCCGGGTTTCGCTAGAAAAAGCTAAGCCCTCTGATAGTAAATTCATTGCCATGAAAAGAACTTTATGGATTAGCCGTTCGGAACCGGCAGAAAATTGTTGGTCCTCTCCATTCCCTCATAAGAAATGGTTGTGGGAAACACACTAGGCCCCGGGGCTCCCCGCCCTGTAGCATCACAGAATCACTGGAATATCAATACCATTTTGAACAAGATCGAAATCTTTTGAATGATTTACGGTTTTAAAAATCTTCAATTGGATAGCGTAAATGAAAATTTGACTTGGTTTGTTATTGCGACAGTAAAGAATAAGTGACTAAACTTACTCGACAAGGTATTAAGAAATTATGAGCTTTTGAGAAATATAAAGGTGACAAGATTGGCGTTTCTGTTGCCGTGAAAACTTACTGCAATGCTTTCAGTCACCTCGGCCAAAAGGATAATATGTAGATCACTTACATAAATCTACTTTCTGTTAGAAGAGGCTTTTCTTCTTATGCCTATATTTTAAAAGAAATTTTGACTTCTCAAGAATGTAGTGGAATCTTGAGTTCCTCAACATGAAGATCTCTCCCTTTAAAGCCAATATTTGCTGGCCTAAATATGTATAAGCATTGACTTTCTCTTACGAACATTTATGCATGCTCGTTTCACATTACGTAGAAAGCCGTACGTTCCCTACAATCTTCAAAGCAATGGTTGAAAAAATGCATATCTGCCTTAAAGAACTCAAGGGTGGAATCACGTTTGGTGACTGACTGTCACTTTTTCTTATTATCAAGTTGATAGATGATGCTTTGCCGTCTGATGATCAATTTGGAATAAGTTTTGTTTTCCTTTTATTTGGCACCACTTTTGTTGAAAGTCGACAACAAACTTAATTGAAACTAAGAAAATAATAATTATTATTTATTTATGCATAGGGGACAGGCTACAATAAAAACCAAATAAGAACTATGACGGGGCCTTCATGGCACAAAATGTTGATTTAGCCAAATCGTTTCCATATAAAAAAAACAACGGAAAGGAGTACCATAAAATACTGTGTGAGATAATTTCGAAGTAACTTAATGAAAATGAGAAACCGACAAAGGCCACACGAGAATGAAAAAGGGTAGGTAATTCTTGTAATTTAGTTAAAAACATATTTTTTAAAGTTCTTTTTGACTTCCAAAGATTTGGACAAGGCGGAAACATTCTGAAAAAAAAAAAAAAAAAAAAACTAAAGGCGGAGAACCATTTACGGAGATGGAGTTAGATGCCGATGAGGAGGACATCAGGGATAAACGGTGTTCATAGCTATGGTGTTGAGGAGTATCGTTATTCGTTGCAATGGGCTCATCAGCTAGATGATCCGTACCTGGGCGAAACGCGAATTTGGGAGTTGAGGTGATCTTCACGATCTTAACCATGTCTTTTAAGAAATTTTTTTCTTCTAAGATTCCTATTTTTCAATAAAGTTACAACTCCAGGACAAAAAAAAAATTTTTTTTTATTGTTCATTTAATGACTATCAAATTTGACTATCACTTTACACAAACCGATTTTTCTGATTTTGACTGTCAGCTATCAACTATCACTTTACCCGATTCCACTTCTGATTTTCCTTTATGCGTTAATTACTTTGCTCTTCAAAATCTCGACTCGATATGAGTGTGTAATTAATTTCTTTTTGCAGACACTTTTCCAGTCTTGAAATTTAAAACTCATTCCTTTGCTGAGCACACATCGTAAACCCTTTGACAAGCCTTTGCAATTTTTTTTTATAAATTTCAGTCTAATGCACTTAGAAGTTTGTTGAATCAACTTAAAATAAATTTAAAAAAAATATGTTTTTATCCTGAGGGGTGAGTTCTTAATATTTTTAGCAAATTTCATGACCAATTAAGTACTCATTTTCGCTCGATTAAGCATATCAATCTGCGTAGCAAAATATGAATCATTAACTCGATAATTAGACAAAATAACAAAGGTAAACAATAAATTCTCAGAATTATTTGTTTGGAAAATTTTACATTAACACAAACAGAAATCCCTTCCTTCTCAGCATTAACTTGTTTTTTTTTTTTTAAATCTCGTTCCACCATATGCATGAGTTTTATGTCACACTGCACCGCATTCGAATGGTTAAGTACAAAAAAAGACAAGCATTTCCATTAAGATGCCAAAATCCAAAGTCTGATGCCAAATGATGGCTTCATTTAACTTCTCAACCCCGCCGCAATGAATCTCAATCTGAAGAGAGTGAGAGTGACGATGACGCAGATAACAATCATTAAAACTGATTATAATGAATGGAAATATACGCTAGCGGAGAGAAAAATCAACAACAAGAAAACACACAGAAACTAACACATGTGTACGTGTAAGCTTTGTGCTCGAAATGAAAACAAAAAAAGCAAATCTTAAGCCGCGTACATTAAGCAGCAAACAGCGACTCACGCGTAAAAAAGGGGCTTTTCAACTGTGACTTGTTGCGGCGACTACTCTTGGAAAAGTTTTCACTATAAAAGCACACTGCCGGCAACGTCTTAACAACAGTCTGTTCATCGATACTCGAGAGTTCACTGAGCACAGATACTCAGGCAAATTTTCCAAAAAGTGATTTTCATTTTGGTGAGTTTTGTTTATTTTTATTGGTTGATATCAAATTCGTTTGCGTAAACGTAACAAGAAAATCAAGTTCGTTGCTCAACTTTTTTGTTTTTTTTTGGTTTTGTTTTGTGAAAATCGATGTTCAAGTGATTTATATATTTTTTTGCTTTTGGTTTTGAGTGAAACTGGGTGAAGTTTTGTTTTTTCATCATAGTGGAATATGACATAAGGAAAAATAAGTTGCGTTGATCACTTTACGTTCAAGGAAAGACAAAAACGGAGAAGCACAGCGTTACCGCTGCCAAGAAACTATCATTTGTGCTCTGCTCGATTGCACATGCACACATTGATTACATGGTTGTTTCTTATTAGCAAGTTTCTTGCATTAATCATGCAACTTATCGATTGCTAAGTTTTGTTCTACTTGAAAGGAAGTAAATGGCAGTGGTTCGATTTGAACAAGTTAATTGTCCTCCCTTTAAAGTGAATAGTAATTATTAACTGGTCAAAGTATATGATTAAAAGTCTTCAATCACGTTATTGTGCAATCTTAACGCTGATCTGTTATTATAAGGAATTTTTTTTCTAATTTGAAGATAGAACAGTACAATTTGAACATCAATGGAAAAGTGACCGGAGATGACATTGAAAGTTTTCGTATTAAATGAACATGGTGAATTCTTGAGAAAAGGTGTACTTTTTCATACCATCTGTCACTTTGCCATTACTAATTCGAGTTCCTCTTCCTGTGATGGTTTGAAGCATTCCCGATACCACTACTAACTTGAAAGCGAAGAAATCCTCTCGATCTAGCTGAATGAGCAGAGGTTTTCTTATTGACTCTTCCTTCAAATAGAAATCCAATATTCGATTTTCGCTTTTCGCTTTCCTAGCAATCCCACTAGATTGATAAATCAGTAAGTTGAGTAAATAAGTGGAGCTGCTAATAGGTGCATTTTGTATTTTAAAAACCTATAGACTATATTCGATTTTATTAAAAAAAGTCACATAATTATGTAGGTGAAGTAAACTAACGAGTCCTTTTTTCATCTTTCCAGATCAACATGAAGGTACTCGTTGTGGTTATGCTGGCCCTAGTTGTTGCCGTTGTTGCCGACGATAAATACACAACAAAATACGACAACATTGACATTGAGGAAATCCTGAAATCCGAACGTCTTTTCAAGAATTACTTCAATTGTCTGATGGAGGGAGGTAAGTGCACCCCAGACGGTCGTGAGCTCAAGCGAGTCCTCCCTGACGCATTGAAAACTGGTTGCTCCAAGTGCAGCGAAAAACAACGTGCTGGCACAGAACGTGTTCTCAAGTACATAATTGAAAACAAGCCCGAACAATGGAAGGCACTGCAAGCCAAATACGACCCCGATGGTGTTTACTTCAAGAAGTACGAAAAGGAAGCCAAGGAACTTGGAGTCAAGGCTTAAGTTTCTGATGCCAGTACTTTAATTAAGTGTGTGATATTCAGTAATGAAAAACCAATTTACTTCTTCCTCTATTATTCATCTATTCGTCACAACAAAAATTAGGCTTAGAGAGACAAAGAAAAATCATTCCAACAAAAACAATCGACCAAAACTAAAACAAAAATACCATTGTCTGCTCTCTTAGTAAATTAGGTTTAAAAAAACACAAAAAAGAAAACAACCAAATCCAAAATTAGTTTAGAGGTAAAATTGAAATTGTGCAAAAATGAAAATCATGAAAAAAACATTTTGTATAATATTTGTATATAAAGAAAAACAAGAAAAAAATTAAACGTTGTGCTTTTTTTTATTTGATCCACTTGAAAATGTTTCATAATGGTGAACAGAAACTTTCACCTTTGCATCCTTAACCACATTTTATATCGGAGCTAAGTTTTATCTTTGAAATCTATTTTTTTATATCAACTTTTGAAAAGTCAACATCGACACATTGTTGACAGTTCCCATTGGAGAATGGGTGTTTTTATTTGCACCTGATTGCGTTTCCGCCTGTGGCAATAAATTATTGGCACACAAGCTTTACTTGGCTTGAATGAGACTTTTGACACCACACGGTTTGTGTAAGTTTTCGTGTGTGCTTGGTGCCATTGAAGTTGTTTGATTGGAAGTTATGTAATGTATACCCGATTGCTTTACCTGTGATTCGACACATTTATGCTATTCGAATGCGGGTACAAAATTCAATAATCAACACAATGACCATGGACTTGATCTCTTCACATAAAACTGTCAATTAATAAAGGCAAAATGTTGCAATTAAATGTTGAGTTTATGATATTTACTTTTTATTTTAATAGAAGAGAGACCTGCATAATTGTATTCAGTTCACTGAAACCAAACATGATATGGGAAACTAGGGCTTCTGGTATGGTAATTCGATGGGTGTTTTTATTTGCTTGACCTTTCCCAATGCCGGCTAAATTTGACAAGGTAGATGAAATGCATTCAATGAATCCATTAATAATTTATAGTTACAACTTACCGTGCAGTGTCGGGTTAGAATAGCACTGCAGCGCCTCCCCGCTTGTCGTAAAAGGCGACTAAAGGAGCAATCATATCTAGACGACTAACATCAAAGTGAGTCTAGCGGCACACATACCACCTAAAAACTCTCCCCAAGTATGCATGCAGATCCCGGGGTTAACACGACTGGAGATTACCGGTGTAGTAAAAGGGAAATCAAACTCATTAAATGGAGCATGCATGTGTCGAAAAGGATGAAAGGAAAATTTTTGAAAAATTTTGAGGCGGCGTACCCCACAGGCGGATCACTAGTGTGAAGCAGAAAAGTGGGAGAGTTGTGATCGCTTCAAGATCACTACTCGTAACGCCGGAAATGGAAAGAAGAAGAAGAAGTCCAACTTATTACGAGACTTGTAAGAATTCATGATCCAATACACACTTTTTATTTTTAAACAGATTTTTTAATTTGTTTTTCACTTGAAGGACTCCTTGGCGGTCATTGAAACATACTCTTTTCTGGCTTTTGAGATATTTCTGCTGTTTTTTCATTCTTAAGCTTACACAGCATGATTCGAAAATAGAACACTGTGAATATGTCACCATTACCACGTACTGCTTATATGAAAACACGTCCATCAGTATATGTATGTACATTCCTCGGTTGAAATGATATTCAAATTTTCAAATAAAATGCAGGAAGAATATGAACGCATTAGTCGCAGCATTGCTATATTTTGTTGCCTATACAATATACTGGGGCTACTAGATTTGAAAACTTATCGAAAAATCCAAGAAGTAAAAGGCCTGGTAATTTATATAGACAAATTAGTTGCATTAAAAGAACTACACATTTTTAAGCCTAAGACCCCGGCCTCGCACACACCGGTAAAATAAAATGAAATTCAAAAATTAACCATTTTGATTTATCCGCTCTGTCGATTCGCCATTCATTGTGTAGATTGTAGCCGTACCTTAAGTAAGCGCAACGATCCAAAACAAGACCGTAAACAAGGTTGATATGCATCCATGCAAAATAGTGGCTCAAGGAGATAGCGTAAAGTTATTGCTCAAGGAACAATTGCCATAGTTGATATGGCGACTATCTACTGAAATTCATTATCTATTGACCGTCATTGCGATAAATTACAAATTATTTTTCAGTTGAACTCTCTGCTATTTCTTGTGCTGGTTATAAAAAAAATTTATCCAACTCCACAGACCTAGTAGATATCTGTGTGTCGGTTCAGACGCACGACGTGACGCACACATGACAAGTCTTGTAAAACGAAATCTATTCCAATAGTCTCATACATAAGTCAAGCATGAAACACAATTCATTTGACAACTTCACTTTTAAAACTAGGATACAAAAGATAAGAGGTACAGAGCCACAATCATCTCCATATATCTCACGATATAGGATATATAGGTGAAAAGCGTTACTTGTTGCTGATGCAGATTCTTTTCTAGAATTTTTTGCATGTTCTGCTTATCTGTTCAAATTACGGCCAGATAAATCATAGTTGAAGTACCTACTTGATGCCGCAGAGGAGTTTAAAGTCATGTTAGCGATTGGCGGCTCATTTCACAGAACATACTAACAAAATACATTTGAAATTAATTTTTTACTATTAAAGTCATATATATTGTAGGTAGCTACATACATATGTGATAAATCATCTGTTAAATAGGCGCCAGGTGTATGTAACTTGACGGCGCTCATAGCTTGGTGGTTTGTATGTCTGCCTTTTACGTGGAAGTTCAAAATTCGAATCGCAGAAACATTCAATTGCTTTTCCGATTGTATCGCTTTTTTCGCGAGGAATTGGCAAGTAATACGAGAGTAATTACATCGAAAAAAATCGCTTCCACACTAAAAAGTACGGTACCGGTGCTCAGATTTGCATTTTTGAAGTATCTTTTCCAAACGCTTTGGCTTAAATATGTGTCAATGTACCATTCCATGAGTTGAAGGTCCCACCGTATTGCAGGACGGTGGTCAATCATTCAAGTACACAAATAGTTCCTCAACTTTACTTATGCAGGTCGATCATGCTGTCGCAATTAATGTTGTTTTAGTGAGATGTTCGAAGGGCAGAAAGAATATACTCGTTTTTTCATTTTTCGAACACATATTAAATTTCCTATTGTCTGATAGCTTTTGCGTCTCTGTGCGTCTCTCAAACTTAAATTTTCAATCTTAAATTTTTTGTAGATATATATAGAAACACCCCAGACTGAAATAAGCTGCGTAAACCTGCGTACTTCGGTGAACGAATTCGATAAGTGACTAACGTCTAGACAAGATATATCACTTTCTCTCTCTCTACGTTATGAGACAGGTCACCAGTCGAAGATTGATTTTTTTGCAGTACTCAAGTAAATGTCGAAATGAAACAGATGTCTGAGGTGATCCGAAAAATCGTGTCCAAAATTTATTGAGTTTTTAGGACTTTTTGACCACAATGCGCTTGAGTCCCCTAAGTTTTTTTCCTTAAACTTGGTGCCTTAAAATTTATTGATTGGTCTATAAAAGGATTTTTGAAACTAGATTTCTAAGACTTGTTATACTATTGTTGTGATAAAGCCCATTTTTGTTGAAAACGACTCTAACCATTTTGAAATGAAATTAAATTTCATAGGATGGAGTTTTTATTTTTTAATAAGTCCAGAAACGGAATCTTTCATAGTAACATTTTCAATCGGCATACCCCACAAGTGGATTGCTGTTGTGAAGCAGTTTAATTAAACCTTGCACGAAAAAAGTGTTTAAGCTTATCAAAAACTTCGTATTTGTCCCATTTTTTTCTTGAACCCTTTCTTCAGTAATTATTGGATCACTTAGATCTAATTCGATCCACTGCTTTACCAGGCACCTGTCTTCTTCTGTTATACCTTTCAAGATCTTCTAAAAAAATTAAAAACGCTGTCCATATAAGGGGTCTAGGTAACCAAGCATTTGTTCCATAGATCTCTATTAACACAATCTTTTCTGAACCAAAAATTGATAAATTTCCTATGATTGCAAGTCATAATGTGGTTACAGATAATTTATCGGTTCACAGCATTAAGTTGGATGGAGCATGATTCAATGCGGTTTAGAAAAAAAATCCACTAAAAGAAACAACGAACTAAGAACCAGAAAAAAGTGTTATTTTTTATAAGTAAAGGGAAATTTAGAGTGCAAATTTTCCATGCGGCCGGCGGCGGCGCGGCGGGCTGGAGGTCAAGCCTAAAAAAATCCATTTGAAAAATTTCCAAGCAATACCACTCTCTGTAACTCCAATTAAGGAAGATAGAAAGAAGAAGAATTAGAAGAATGATTTCATATAAGCTCACATATTTTCAAAAGCTTTTAAATACATTAATTATATCGACATTTTTCGTATTGGAAGTCCAATGTGTGAGCCACAATCGTTATCCTTGAACAATTCAAAGTGAGAACAGAGTTACGGGAGAGTTTACTGATATCTTTTGGAATGATGAAGGGAGTTCCCTTAGAAAATGTATCATTGTATGTAAGCATATCATAAAATTTTCGAGCATTAATCATGAAGGCTGTCAGTTGCAGACGTCATGATTACTGTTTATCATTTCGGGAAATAAAATTTGCTTAAACCTCAAAACATTCTTTTTGATTAATGCAGTTACAATTCAAATTGATTGTTTTCACTTTATAAAATTTATTGATTCATGTATCCCTATCAGGATCAGAATGAAGCATCATTTCTGGTGAACTTGACGCCCATCAGTTGTTTAAGAACAAAAGCAACGTCGTTGATACTAAAATTGATTAATTGTGTCTTTTTTTCTCTTGATGGACACTATGTAAAGGTATGTGTCTTCGAATGCGGTGGAATTAGCTTGTTGTAGGTTGCGTTCAAAAGTGATTCAATAAAGAGTCAGTTTAAGAGCAACAAGAGGAAGCAAATTGGAGTCATAATTAAATTTGACAGGTAAGAAGCAATATGAATATTCACTACCAACCAAAGCAATAATTTACCTCTTTTCTTAATTTTATTTTGAGCATACTTATCATGTGAATTGCCGACAATTGCCACAAGCGGCACCTGCTTCAGTCGCGTGTGTACTCCAGCTAGACAAACTCCACTTTATGAATATGAACCGAATAGAAAAACGAAAAATCAAGTTTCACTACTTGCGCATGCAAGCCAACAGAAATTAGTTTAAAAACCTGCTCTAGTTTGGTGGAAACAAATTGTGGTAACATGTAATTCTTGTATCAGCCTCAAATAGCCGTGATCGTCTAGTGGTTAGGACCCTACGTTGTGGCCGTAGTAACCCAGGTTCGAATCCTGGTCACGGCATTGTCCCAGAAAAGGACAATAAGAGGCTCTATTTTGAATGAATTGAAAATGCTTTTTTAACTAACGACTGAGCAACACTAAAACTGCATCGTATTTTAACTCTTATTTGTCTCAAGAGTTAAATTTTATACGATTCCATGCCAATAAGTAGTTAATGGCTGTAGTGTATTTAAGTTAACAATCATTTCATTATTTCAATTTCAATAAACAAATTACAATTATTTGCATGATAAACAATATACATTAAGTGGCTTATATAAAAGCTTTCAGCTCTGTGGGTTTGAACATAAGTTCGCAAAATGTTCGGCCGGTTACTTCTATTCGTTTTACTCCTAGTGGTTGGACGTGCTCAACTTCAGCCAACCACTTCAGCATCAAAGGAAACCTACGATACAAAATTCGATAACATCGACATCGATGAGATCCTGAAAAGTGAACGGCTGCTCAAAAATTACGTAAATTGTTTGGCTAGAGAAGGTCCTTGTACATCTGATGGCAAAATGCTTCAAGGTATGCATGCAGCTAATGATGGTTGAGTTGGAGGAAAAACGGGAGGGTTATCACAATTTAAATTAAGGTGTCAATTCACCATTTTCTGATATTAGAGATTTTACCGGACGCGGTGTCAACCGATTGCGCCAAATGTTCGGAGAAACAGAAAATCGGGTCGAACAGGGTGACACATTACTTAATCGACAACAAACCACAGGATTGGGAGCGATTAGAACGCTTATACGATCCGCAAGGTGGCTATCGGAAAGCCTATTTGGAACAGAAAGCCACAGCCGGGGCAAAGGAATCAGGGAAATCAGTCTGACGGTAAGAAAAGTAATCAAGGATAGCAGTGCTTGCAAATTTGGATAATAATTTTTTGTATTATCTTTTTGTGATGTGTGCAGGAAAGTCTTCTTTGAAAAGCTCCTTTCACCCTGGTAAGTGTGGTAGACTAGTTCAATGGTCTTAAAAGAATAATAAAGGAATAATGCATTTAAGTGGTGTTTTTTGGCTTAAAATTATAGAAATGAGACGATGAGTGTTTGTCCACACATCATACTCACAAGGTATATATTGTGATTTGTGAGTAGGTGTTCGAATTTGTCTGGCAGTGAATGAATAGTCATGAAGTGTGTACAAAAACTAAATTAGTTTACACTTTTCCATCATAAAAATAACATAGTTAATATAAGTGCATCGTTGTGGTACCAAGGCGACTGGCTAATTTTTGCTCCTTTTTCTATTTTCTGTCAATCTGGCCCAGGGGCTATTAATTTGAATGGACCCCACAAATGATCTTTCGTGATTCCGCCCTAGATAATTGAAAAATATCTGTTACAAAATAAAAAGGAGAGGATATCTAGATCCAGTGAATGAGAAATAAGTTTTTATTTCAAAGAACAACAGGCGTAAGCTTTAAAAATTACTTTTTCTTTTAGCCTATACATGGGGAGTTGGTATTGTCCTAATAAAAGCTATCAAGACGTCTTCAGGAAAGGCTTCAATAAGGCGATTTGGGTCGTCGTCGGCAAAACAAACAAAGATGGGTACAATAAATGGTAATTTACGTTAGCCATCAGATTCACTTCCGTCGGGGTGTAGTTTTTAAAAGGAACAGCTGAAGTCATCGATGGACTGCAAGGTAAAAATACTTCCGTGTTCTACACTGAGTAAAGCGTCTTGAATTGTTTACTCCCTATTTGGAGAAAAAGGACCAGACACCAAAGTAAATCAATTTCTTTTTGCTGACAATGTAACTATCATCAGCGAGAACCTTAAATCCCTGTAAAAAACACTTGCAATATAAGTAGACAATTTCGAAGGATGTGAATATCGTATTACCCTCAAAATAACTTAATACTACCGTTATCAGCATTCTGACCCTTACTTGCGATTCCAGACTTTATTTCAATGAAAATGTGCCTGCCAAAGTTCTAAAGAAAAAATATTTGCGATCTATGGTTACGATTAATAATGTAGCGGCTTGTGATGAACGCATCAACCATCAATCATTGAATACGCGGGAGGTGAAGGTGAGGATTAACAAAGCTTGATCGTATTAGAAGTACCAAAATCCGTGGAAGTCTTCACATCAAAAAACACCACATCTTTGAAAAAATGGAGCACGACCGGTTCAGTTGGTATTGTAAGGCAATTTCGTAAAAATTTCAGACACGATCGCGAAGAAGGAAAAAGAAAGGCAGTTCAAAACACTCCTGGTACAGCCAAAAGCAATAAAATCTGCAATTGGTTGGTCTTATACATGGATCAATCCAAATTCGGGAGGTTTGCCCAACGCAGTTTGAGGTGAACACCGCACACCTTAACCCCAATGCGAAGCAGACAAGTGAGAGAGCTCAGAGCTGTGATCCCTTCGAGATCACGATGGCGTAATGCCGAAAATAAAGAAGAAGAATAAGTTTGTATGCGACAACGGCCTTGTCAACCGAAAAGAGTCGGTTCCCATTAGAACACCGTAATTAAATCGGAATGAGCGCTGTTAGTGACAAGATGAGGGACCGTCCGTAACTACTGCGTGCTGTTGTCATGTGTTATTTGTTCTATGTAGTATTTGTGTAGTTAGTCTTGTGGTGTATCAGCCAAATGGTCTTTGTCGCCCGGCTGCGACCCCCCCCCCCCCCCCCCCTACTCCGCAGATTTATGTGTGGAGTAGGTTTCATGTAAATGTAAATGTAAGTTTGTATACGCGTTGTACACATGAAGTGTCAGAAAAGCTCCACAATCTTCTGCGAATGAAAAACGCTAAAACGAACAATTGTTCAAATACCCCTTTTCAAAAAAAAAAAGATTAGATACTCATTGGCTAGAGAATGCAGATGATTTCTCGTAAAAGATATTTTATTTTGCTAAATTTTAAGCCTAATAGGATATTGCGTCCAAGAAATTGCATCCAAGACACTCTAATTAAATTGACTATTTTGGTTTTGAGGAATATTTTCCCTCATATCTTTGGGAAAATGGTGTGGTTTGACGTTAGAGAATGATCACTTTTCATAAATGTGGCACATAAGACATGAATTGCTAACGTTGTATGTAAAAAAGAAAAAATAACAATCAGAGCCACCAATCCTATCACAATGCAAAAATTTCCAAAATCATTGCACACCTTTAAGGCTTTAAGAAGTAACTTTTAATCAACTGAATTGAACAAATTAAAGCATAACTGCGCCTAAATGTATTTATTGTATAAAACTACTCAAAAGAGTTTATACACAAACCATTTGAAGCTTTTGTGAGCAAAGCTTCTAAACACACATGCAGAGCTTGAAGTCGTACTTACTGTTAACCATTAGAATTCAAGCTGAAATTCAAATGAACTGCCTGTTCATGATTGGGTGTACGTATGGGAGTAGAAAGAAAATAAATGAATACAAATTTGGCTTTCAAAAAAAGGTATTTTCGTTAGTCACGTTATGTATATGCAAAACGCTTCACAAAAAAATCAATTTAAAGTGTCGGGTGTCGGCTTTTTGTCATCCCATGCAAAGGAAATACCACAATTTGTCATGACTCCACAAACTATTCAAAATTCACTTGCTGATTGATATTTCTCTGTCAACAGCCTTGAATCTCCTTATTCTAATCGTTTTGCTTTTTTTCCTTGTTGCAGGGACTCGCACTTGTCAACTTGAATAATTACAACACCCATTCGCACTCGAACAGACATCCTTTGGTTGGCGTTGAAAACCTATTGCAGCATTCCATCGACAAAACGCAATCGAGGTTTTTGTTTACTTACTTGTGCATAAGTGGAACCCCGTGTCTGAGAACAAAAATATGGTGTGTGCTGTGGAATTGTGGGTCTGTTGTTCATTGCAGTATCCAGAAACTGGTCTGTTTTCTTTTTATCACGCAACGGGGACGTTCACACTGTAGACCTGTTTTAATTTCCACCGTGAAAACGATTCATATTGACAGTTCATTGCAAAGTCGACGATGAAAAGAGAGAAAAAAAGAACGGGTAGCAACTCTAAAAACTGACCATGAATCCCCGCCCCATACTTGAAGAGTTGTTCTTAGACCATTGTAGTTCAGGTACGCGTTGAAAATAATTAACATTTTTAACGATTAAAGGCTTAAACTATTAATGTGCATTTAGTTACTTGTTGTCTTACCATCTCTGGCATAAATTGCTGTTCATCTTCGTTCTAGGAGGATTGATGGCAATGTCAAGCTAATTGTTGTGGCTGGCTGGTGATTTAAGTGACTAGTAATGAACATTATAACATTGGCCAAGTTGGCCAATTCAATTGACATAATTAGGCTTTGATGACAGGGCGTATGATGTTGGCAGACATGGTGTTGAGTTTAGTGGTCAAACGAGTGTGGCAAAATTTGTTTTGAATAAAGTTCCTTATTTGCGAATTTGAAATTGTGCAATAAAATTGGTTTTCAAGGTCAGGTGGAACTTCGATTGTGCTGTTTTTTTTTGGACACAAAAAGTGGGTAAGTTTTGGTTTTGGGTATTTGTTTGGAAGTATAGTGGTTTTAATTTTTTCTTTTTGGGTCTAGCGAGTGGGTTGGGGTTAATACACTTTTCTATTTGAGTTAATTTGCGGTTTAGTTTGACTTTTTTTGGGAACGGTGTAGGTCAAACTCAGAGCCTTTTATGGACAGTTTATTCAAGTGTCTATGACCTATGACAAAAATTTATTTTTCAGTGAAATTATTTACTGCGTTGATAGAACTTATAACTGATTCGATTTGATGATGCGGTTGCATAGTTCGCTATTAGATGAAGGAATCCATAGTATCACAGAACCATGGAATATTCACAGAGAGCTATGCATTTTAAAACAGCAGCTGGATTTGATAGTGTGTGAAATGGATACTTTTGCAAAACTTCACCCGTTTGAACCCCAGTCTTACACCGGATAAAGAGGTAATTTCTTGGTTTGGGATAAGATCTTCTCTTGAAAGCATTTGGAAACATGTGAAGGCACTACGTAAATACACCACATCATTATTTTTCAATCCCATAAGTAATCCTAACAGAAATTCGACTGAACCGAATACGCTAAAGAAGGGGGGCGGTTGAAGAAGCTCTTGTCGTTGAAGCTTGAAGAGATCAATATCCTGAGATTGTTAAAAAGCTTTTGGGCTTTACGAGTTTGACAAATCTCAAGAATATCATTTTAAGACTAACATCGCTGAGCGGAGTCTCTAGTGGTAGTAACACCCCAAGTTACTTAATCACCAACGCTTTTCTTTAGCATTTAGCTCGCTTTGAAACATTAGTTTTCAAAAAAGAAGCAAAATCATTAATTTATCATTATCACAATAAACAAACGAAGCAGATTGTTTAACATACGGTCTACAGTAAGGTCCACAGTAAATCATATAAATCACTTCCATAATTGGTGTCAGAGCATTAAAAATGTCTTCAACTGGTTTTAAAGGGTTGTTCAACTTTCATAGCTCCACTAATGACCCACCAAATTATCATCGAGCACTAACTTTCTAACCTCAATCCAAGAGTCAACTTTTCTTTTTCCGTTACTCTTTAGCAGTACACAATGTACTGCTTTTTAATTGAACACTAAATCAAATACGAACAGAGATGGAAATGAGGAGATTTCCCTCTCGGTTTGGTTTGAACCACTGAAAAAGTACGAGTACAGCATAGAAGTAACACGAGCAATTACTCTCACGCCACTTCTGTTAAGCGGCCGTTTTATGTGTCTTTTTTTCATTTAAGTCTTAATGGTGAGATGTCAGCTCTAAGACTAGAGCTAATTATGTAAGTAGTAGCCGTTTTTCATTGTGTTCTATTTTCGTCAAAGCAATATACAGATGTCTAATCACTTTTTGCCTAAAATGTGGTAAAGTTCTTAGTTGGATTTATTTAACTTTTCAAAATAAAAGCTTGCCGCTCTACTGAGCTATCTTGGCAGTTTAAGACAACTGCATTCGGATATTCCCTTGTTAATAACAACTACCACTTTCTGTGAATGCTTTAAAAATTATGTATGCAATTAATTTTTATTAAGAAGTTTATGTCTGCTTATTAGTTAAATAAGTTATCCTAACCAGACCAATTAAAAACTAAACACAACTCCTTAGTGTTATGAGTAATTAAGTAAATTTTGTTTACCCGGAAATCGCATAAAAAAAGACATGAAGTCAACACAACTCTACTATTCTCCGTAATTTTTGATATTGTTATATTTTTTTTATTTGGGAGACTATTACGTAATAGTTGTTTTGTGTTGTCATGCACATTCACTGATAAATTTTATATTTGGTGTTTGAACGAATTAAAGTAGTGGCATTTATTTTTGTTTTAGGAAACAATACTAATGAACACATTTATGGCTTTTTATCGACTTTTTTATGTAGTTGTAAGATCCTTATCAGAAGCTTTTAAATGTGCAAAATAAATAACATTTTTTCTAAAGCAGAC
Organism: Melanostoma scalare; assembly: GCA_949752695.1. NCBI lineage: Eukaryota > Metazoa > Arthropoda > Insecta > Diptera > Syrphidae > Melanostoma > Melanostoma scalare. The sequence goes on along the minus strand of OX456984.1, from coordinate 21,389,095 downwards.
TTCAGAGATTTGAGTAAGCATCACAAGATTTAAAAGAAACTTGTCTGCATATATTTGTTGGGGAAACCAAAGTTGGAAGCAACACTACATGTTTTTTAGATCGTTTTGTTGCATTATATCTTGTGGATCAACTGCTGACTCAAACGTTTATCTTATATAAGTCCATTTAATATATTTCTTGAAACACTTTCGACAATTGTCGATTGAGCTAATGAAAACCACAAGCTCATTCACACAAACATTCAATGGTTGGAAATATTTATCATAAAACTGCCATAGTAAAGTTTGGGAGTCATACTCGAATTTTAACGATATTTTCTATCACCTACTCATGGATTGGATCTCACACACAGTCACTAAGCTTGACAACCAAGCCCATCGAAAAACTAAAAATCTTGAATGTGTTAGTGATATTGATACTTTTTTTTACGCAATCATAGCTGACGTTTTTCACACAATGTTACCAAAACCAAAAATTGTAAGGAACACCCGCTGGGCTAACCTGAAAGCTTCTAGTTGCCTGTAACCTAAATAAAAATAAAAAAAAGAAATAAACAGTGTGTCGCAACAGAGCGGGGAGTCCCTAGGGCTAGCGCATTTTTCTTAACCATATCTTGAGAGGGAATGGAGGAGACCTACAATTTTGTTGCCGATTCTGAACAGATAATCGAGAAAGCGCTTTCATCACATTGAATATACTATCGAATGTATTGCCTATGACTCGCAAAATGCGATACCCGAGGAAAAACATTTCAAGTTTTCTGTTGGGATTCGAAACCTCCGACGTAACAGGCAGACAGTAAAAATATGGGGATGAAATATAGTCAATGTTAGTCATAATTTAACATCTCAATGTTAAAGGAATTTTTGAAATCGGTTCGATTATTTTTGAGTTCTCGTTCTGGTTGGAATGTTGATGGTATAAGAAATAGTTATGATCCTATTTTCAAATCTTCCAAACATACGTATAAAATTTCATCTCAATCCGTGAAGTAGTTTCGGACTATGACACGAGAAATTTATATATTAAAACACACTTAATTAGGTAGGCATTACAGTTCGGGGTGAACCTGAGCCTCAACCAACATCTTTCGATAACGACTTCGACTTCAGGTGAGCTCTCTCCAGTTTTGCACTCTAAGTCGGTTAAGGTTTTTTTGCACGTGATTGGCGCCACCTTAGACGAGGTTTTCCCATTCCAAGATTTCCTTGCAATTTGCTTTCCAAAATCTGTCGATCCAGATCGTTGATTTCCATCCGCTCTACATGTCCCATCCATAGTAGTCTCGCGATGAGTATACTCTTCTAGTATGCCCATATCGCGGTACAGCTCATACTGCTCGTCGTTGTATCTTCTTCACTGCGCACATTGTCTTCACATACGACACCAAAGATTATTCGTTCGAAACGACCAAGGGTTTCCTCACCCGCTTTGGAAAAGGTCCATGCACTGTAAGGCAGGACTGGGATGATTAAGATGCTATAAAGGGTTTCCTTGGCATTTCTAAAGAGCGTTTTGTTTCTCAATTGCCTTCTTTACCCAGAGAAGCAACGGTTGGCTAGAGTCATTCTCCGTTTAAGAAGATATCAGTGGAAAAACAATTGGATATTTTTGATATTCAAACATCAAACTCCCACGTTACTGGCAAACATGAATGCTAAAAAGAGAAATACGCTTGAGCTCGAAAATAATTGGTAAGGGCTGAAAGATGCAGGATTTAAAAATTCATTAAAAATAAACCGGCAATCACAAGTCACGGACGTACTCCTGGGTGGATCACTATTGTGAAGCATCAGATAAGCTGGAGAGCTTTGGTCCCTTTGAGATCACTATGCTCGCAATTTCATCAAAATAGGAAAAAAAAATGAGTAGAATGACTAATAACATTTGATTTTCAATCTTACCGGGTTGGGGATTTGACTCTTTGAGGAAGTCTGGGCGAACCCTGAAAAGAGAACAACCAACAGTTTGAAAAACTCTGAAGTAGACTCAACAGGGGGCCAACTATGTATTTCTATTCCACTCTCGAATCATTCGAAAGTAATTTTTGATTCTTATTTTAAATGCCAATAAGAATAAGAATAATGTGATTTCTTCTAGAAGGCAATGTCGTACCGCCGATAAATTAGAAAAAAAATTAATCACAATCGCAAGTACAAAGAAAGGAAGGGATAGGTCTTATTTCTCATCGTTTGGGTGGAAGTGGTACATTACAAATACTTACAGTATAACTCGTCTAGTAACTCTTTCAAAATCCAGAAATACTTCCATCAATGTTCTTTCAAGTTATCATTTGAAGTCCAAACTTTGTTTTATCAAAAAATGAGCTTTACCATGGGTGTTTGTCGATACACTAAAAACAACTTTAAATCTATCTGATGATGTTGAACTCTCAATCGGAGACGGATTGAATTGATTTTAATGAATGGATTTGATGCGAACTCGAGCTGGCTGTTAAAAACAAACAAAAAGGAGAACTTACAATTCACCAAAGAGTTCTAAGAAAACTTCAAATGAAAATCATAAAATGTTGTAAGATGAGATTACTAACCCTTTTCGGAAGTATTCTCTCCAAGTTTTAATTAGATAGATAGATAGATTGTGATTTATTATCTTTTCCCAAATGTACAATTTACATAAATTTTTACAAAAATCTTTAAAGCATGGCTTTGCCGTCTGCCCGTTTTAATTAGTCATTTTCTCATGCTAACTGAATTTCAAAATGTGTTTAAGGAAAAAGTAGCAGTAATTCATGTTTTCGTGTGTGTAAATGACCTTTAATGAGGACAGCAAAAATACCTAAACCCTTCATATAAGATAAATAGAAAATCGGGCATGAAAGAATTATACTACTAAACGGCTTTACTCTACCTTTTCAAAGAGTTAGTTAGTAAAATCAGATGAGTTGAATGGAGTAGTTGAGTATACACCAATACTTAGGCCTAACATGGCTTGACTGGAAATCAGAGACCTCATTCAAGAAACCGAACCGATCAAATATTAGTTTCAACAGCTAGTAGGCCTGCAATGAACTGAACCCAACCCATCCAACCGCATTATGTCCCGAAAAGCAAGAAAGTTCTCCAAACAGATAGACTAATAAGTCTGCTTATCGTACAATAGCCTTAATTGGCCTATCCATCATCTACAACTTTACATTGCTTTAATTTTTTTAATATCAAGGAAATGATTGTTATTCTCATCAAATATGCGACTTTGTCTTGCATTTAAAATGTATATGTATAATTCTACACAATTAAATAATCAATGCATGCAATGAGAATCGAATATATGTTTTTTTATATCTTTCAATTCTTCATTCAACATCGCTATTAGTTTTACTATTAATCAAACTTATATAATTTTGAATGCATTTAGAATCACTGTGAGAATACTTGATGTGGGTGCGTTCACTGCCAATGTCATTTGTTTAGTTGGGAGGTTTAATGATAGTTTCTAAAAAATGGCAAATAAAAATAATACAAATTAATTCTGTCATCTATTTGTCACTGACCATTCGTTTAAGGCGAGCTATTACTTTTGTCTCATAAGAGGCCGCTTCAAGGCTTGAATAAAACGTTGCCCTCTGAAAGTGATCTATAAAACACTTTGCTTTGTCTTTGTTTGCTTTGATGTGAAGGAAAAGATCAACAAGTGTAAGGAGTAAATACTTTTCCTGGATTCTAACATATGTATCTAAATTCCTTTATTTTCGCACTTGTTTTAACATAAAGCTGATTTAGTCTTTTCTGCAACAACATTTCATACAAGGACTTTGTTCTTTATAGTTGGAAATTTTAAAGCGAAAACAAAAGTGATTCTGAAGTTCAATGCTCTTATGCAAATTTAGAGACCCACTCGTTCTGTGATACCATAACAATTTTAGCTTCCTACAAGAAGAGAGTACAATTTACATTGGAATAAGATGAAAACGAAGAAGTCAAATTGAATGACTCATTGTCGTACAGTATCGTTTTGTATTTCGTGAAATTTCCATTAACGCTTTTATGGGTGTGAACTATGTATATGACTGCTTTAATTTAAACATCCACTCAAGCTGTGCAAATTAATTCGGTGCCTATTTTTTCAAGAATTGCGATAGGTACATGGTTTATGCCTTTTAAAAAAATTAATTTTGTGAAACGTGACTTGTTGTTATTTTATTGTTTCGGTTGCGCAGACATAAAAATATAATAAAAACTTAAGGTTACATTAGTCTATCTTCTAGTGGTGGCAAGATTTTTTTTCTTTACGATATAGAATCTCATTCTTAGGCATTTTCTTACAACGCACTTATGAAAAACAAAAAAACAAAGTTATTCGTACACCTGGCTTCATAATGACGAAATGGCGTTCTTACTAGAGATGTTTTTAGTTTTGTGTTATAAATAAAAATAAAAATTTAAATAAAAATAAGCCTGTCGATGACACCATCCAAACTACCACAAGAATGTTGTGCTTCTTCAACCTTCGCAGTTCGCATTACATCCCATATGGTTTCTTCAAACATCGTATATAAATAACACTCTTCATTGGTTCTCCAGAATATGCTTCAGATTTAAATTTTACTTTGAGCTGCCTAAAACCGACACCAACTTAGACGTTTTCTGTTCGCGCAAATGAAAGTCTTTGATTGAATTAAATTTTGGGTAAAAGTAGCCTGCGTAAAATAAAAGATTAGTAAATAGGTGAGTGCAACAAGTTTGGGAATGACTGATGCTCCTAGCACGTTTCGCTCTTACATAACTTGTGGGTGAGCCAACAATTTTTCCGATTCAAAACGTCAAAGTGAGAGAGCGCTTTTCATGGCGGTAGTATTAACGACCTTGATCAATTCAGTCCTGGTATGCGAAGAAGCATATACCTTATTTGGAGTGGATGGGAAAGCTTTTGGTTGCTTATATGTGCAGAATAATACTCTAATCAATTTTTGTTCCCGTTTACGAGAGTGATTTGTGGATTCAACGAGCTGTCTCTAGTTTTGCACTTTTAGTGTCAATGAGACTATGGTTGCGCAACCCAAGATAAGGTTTTTCTTATTTGCGATTTCCGTCCAGTGTGCATTTGAAAACTTGTTTAATGGTGTTGTTTATTTGTGTTACTTGCCTCAGTAATCGCAATCTTTCATAATCAGCTATAATATACCTTTGTGCCACATATTTTCCATGTAACGACCAAACGAAATGGGCCAGAGAACACTCGGATAATTTTTTAATCCAACCAAATGCGTCATGCAATTTAGTAGCACTGAAATGATCAGTGTCTTTCGAAGGACCACTCTGGATATCAAGGGAATTCTCCTTTTGATTTTCGCACTGATGTTATTTGCCGGGACTATAACGCCGCCTTGGCAGATGAATTCCAAAAGCACTTCACAATTTTGACCAACTAATGAAACGTTGCTTTTTCCCCAAATGTTTACAAGTATGATATTGGAAATTTCGCATGGCAAAGTGTCAATGGAATACTCCCCAGCAGCTGTCTATAAAAAATCATCATAATTTTAACTCACTTTTCTTAATAAAATTTATTTTTATTACCTGTGAGTGATTGTTCTCAGTTCTACAAAAATAAAAAACTCTTAAAGACACCTTGAATACCTTTCAGCAAATGTTTTTCACATGGACTGTTTTCAGAACCATAACTGCAAAAGCTTCTATTCGTCTGGGAATGATTAAACGTTGGTCTTAAGAGTTCAGTGTCCCATATGTCACAAAAAGCTTATTCATTGGGCTGGTTCGTTCGGTCTTGGAATATGGATGACAAGTTAGTGTGGTGCCCGTATTATGCTTGTCACATTGCTCGAATTGAATCTGTTAACTGGGATAATCGTCTTTATCTTCCTCCATATCGCTCGAGACTTATGCTGATTGGTCTTAATACTCTTGAGGACAGGAGGCCATCACATAACGCCACCTTTATATTCAAACTTTTGAAGGGTGATATAAGTTCACCTCATCTGTTTTCGTTACTAAAAATAAATGTGCCACTTCGGCAAAGTCGAAATTCTAAGATTTTGCGAACTAATGAAACAACACTTAATTAGTTGAAGGTTGGCAACCCTGTTGTGAAAGTGATAAGTTGGTAAAAAAAAAGCTCTGTTAAGAAAGTAGAAATCAAATCAAATTAATTGAAATTAATAACAAAAAACAAGGTGTTTAGTGCACTCAGATAAAAACGAAAAAGGTGAGTCACCAAAAATTGGTTTATTCGTCGTGTAAGATTAATAGAAGAAAAAAAATGTCTGTAAAACGATCGCCACCTAACAATCGTATCGGCCAAAATGGCGATATAAATATGGCCAAGAGACAGCACAAAGAACTGTCACCATCCCCTGTGTCGTCAAGAAATGAGAAAAATAACGCCGAGGCGACGTTAATGGTGGGTAGTTTGCCAGTAAACGACCTTAAAAATCTAATTCATGATTCAATTTCAAACATATTGGATGAAAAATTAAAAAACGTTGCAACAAAATCCGACATCGAGTCCATGAGCACAGAAATCTTAAACTTGAAAGAAAGTAACAAATCATTGCAAGTGCAGTTGGATAATATGCAGTCGCGCTGTCTTTCTCTAGAACACCAAGTAGAGATGCTTGACAGAAAATCAAAAGAGCAAAATATAATCGTTCATATGCCCAAACAAAAAGGTATTGATGCAGCACAAAAAGCGAAATCTATCTGCTTGGAGATGTTGCGATCAGATAATGCAGGAATTTTTAAAAGTGTTACTGAATTACGCTCCGGAGGCAACGTTGCAAATGTCGTCGTTGAGTTACACGATAAGAACGATGCAATAAAAGTTTTGAGGGCAAAAGCCAACATTGCCGGCACAGGAATCTCCATGCATAAAGACTATCCAGTGGCAGCACGAGAACGCAGAAGAAAAATAGTCAATATTAGGAACCAAATTGTATCTAAAAACAGAGAATTAAAGCCTCAATTAAGAGGAGAAAAATTACTGGTTAATGAAAAAACATTTTATTACGACAAAAACAACATTCTGACAAGTGACAGCGATGATGGATTGACGTTTCTCAAACAACTGATGGGGGATGTTAGTGAGGGTCCATATGAGTCCGAATCAAATGGTGGATACACAATGGCGCCTAGTTGCAGAGGCGTAACAAAAACAAGAAATGGAAATTGTAATTTTTAATAAAAGAGCCGTCTGCCATAATAATGTTTACAGAAGTGCAAATACCAATATAATTAATGTAAATTTAGTACCTATTAAAATATCAATACTTGCATATAATGTTTCAGGTTTAGTTAATAAAAATTTATGTAATGATTTTTATAATTATGTTAACTGTTTTGATATAATTTTTCTGTTCGAAACCTTCGTAACTGAACACAATTATGATAAATATGAAAGTAAATTTAAGAACTTCGAATTTGTATGGATCGCAGCGATAAGAACCAGTACGCGTGGAAGAGCTAGTGGAGGTTGTTTTTTTGGATTTAAGAAAACCATCAAAAACTTAGGCTGCAAGTTCGAGACTAGAAACGAAAGAACATTCTTACGACTTAATTATGAGAACGAAAAAATGATAATAATTCCGACATACATTAACTGCAACAATTGGGAACCAGATTTCGAAAATTTGTACGAATTTTTGTTAATGAATGACAATCCAAATGTACTCTTAGTTGGTGACTTCAACGCAAGGACTGCGGCCGAAGCGGGGTTTGAAAATGAGACAGTGGAAATAGCACGTAAATCAAAGGATGAAATTTGCAATGCCCGAGGAAAACAATTTTTGGACCTGTGTAACACATTTGGACTTAGGATTTTTAACGGAACCTCAACGTCAGATAAGGATGGTGAATTCACATTTGTTGGAAGTCAAGGCAGCTCAGTAATAGATTACAGTTTAGCTGGAGGAGCAGTGGTGGAGTATATACTTGACTTCAAAGTAGACCCGATACCATTCTCGGATCATTTACCCATCAATACGATGATGCAATTAGTTACCAACGATGATTCCGGTACAAGAAATCTACGGTTGCTACCCAAACTGAAGTGGAATTCTAACAAGGCAGCTGTATATCATAGAAACCTAAACCTTATGCTAAGTCACGGAATTATCTCTGGTCTGAGTGCTATTGCAAATTGCATAAAATCGGCTTATCCGGCAAGCAGCAACAACAACAAAATGTTCACTCCTGTAGAACGATGGTTTGACGATGATTGTAGACGTGCGAGGCAGAGATCATTTGCGTGGTTAAAGTCATTTCGTGTTTATGGAGGTGATTATATTAAGAGCAAGTATCTGGAAGCGAATAGGGAGTTCAAAAACTTATGCAGGATTAAAAGAAGTACATTTTTTAATGAGGAGGCTAGACGGCTATCACAATGCAAGAATTCATCGGATTTTTGGAAATTGGTGAAAACATTGAATGGAAACGAGTATAAGATACACAGAGATTTAACACCTGACGTTCTGTTGTCGCATTTTAAAGAACTGTTGAATCCTTTAATCGTCAATGCAGCAGTATCATATGCAGAGCCATGCTTTGAAAATAGCACACTTGATGCATGCATAACTACTGATGAAGTTATAAATACTTTAAAAAAATTACACGATGGCAAAGCGGCTGGGTCCGACGGAATCCCAGTTGAATTCTACAAGTACGGCACCAATGAGCTGATAAATAAGATTACTTCGGAGTTCAACTATATTTTGGATAGTGGATCTATACCCGAATGTTTTAAGGAATCCTTAATCTTTCCTATCCACAAAAAAGGCAGTACTCAAAACCCAGAGAACTATCGTGGCATAAGTTTTTTGAACGCCTCTTACAAAATTTTTACGTCAATTCTGCATCGACGACTTAATTTATGGATTGCCCAGAATGGGTTGCTGAAGGAGGTTCAAGCTGGTTTCAGATCCGGTTACTCCACGGTGGACCAAATATTTGTACTTAAGAGCATTGCCGATAACTTTCTACGGAACCAAAAGAAACTCTATTGTTTCTTCGTGGATTTCAAAGCTGCGTTCGATGCGGTAGACAGAAATGCGCTCTTATACAAGCTTTATGGACTGGGGATGTCCAGGAAATTCGGCAAAGTCCTCCAAAATATTTATAACGATACCAAAGCCGCGGTTTGGAATGGAGAGGAAATCTCTGAATGGTTTCAGACTGGAACAGGCGTCCGACAGGGGTGTGCGTTGAGCCCGCTATTATTTGCGCTCTTTATAGATGACCTTACCGACAACATAGGCGGAGGTGTGGAATTCGCAGGGACAGTGATCAAAGCACTTTTCTATGCCGATGACATCGTGATGCTGTCCAATTCACCCCAATCTCTGCAACTGATGATAAATCAATTACATAGGTACTGTGTAACGTGGAATCTAAAGGTCAATCTAAGTAAATCCAAAATAATGATTTTCAAGAATGGAGGTGGAAGAAATTGCGCAAATGAAAGATGGAGCTACGATTCGAATTTAATTGAGGTGGTGAAGGAATTCACTTATCTAGGAGTGTGCTTTACAAAGAATCTTAGTATGGAAAGACATCTTGGGGATAAACTTGTGAAGGCAAAAAGCACAATTGGAACAGCCTGGGCAAAGTGTTTCGCAAACAAGAATATAGCACATAGTAGCAAATTTCGTGTATTTGAAGCAGTGTCTGAGTCTATTATGCTTTACGCAGCGCAGGTTTGGGGATACAAACAGTACGAGAGTGTGGAGAAACTACTAAGATTCTTTATTAAAAGAATATTTCATCTACCCTACAACACACCAAATTACATGGTTTTGCTGGAAACTGGACTATCACCGCTTTTTATTCAAACCCTCAAACTAAACATAGACTATATTCTCAAAGTCTTGCAGATGCATAATGAAAGATTACCCAAGAAAGCAGCCCTCTATGTAATCAATCAAAGAAGCAGTTGGTACGCAGAATGGCACGAGCTGGCCTTATGGTGTGAAATGTCACTAGAACTGGATTTCGGCAACGTCAATGATTGCAAAGTTAAACTGTACAATCTAATTGCGGCGGTTGATGAAAAACTCCGTAGTCGCTATATAGAAGAAGCTTCAAATTCAACTCATAGATTAATTTACAAACACCTAAGTCATAACCTTGGTCCAAATAATTACTTTAGAGATGAGAACAATGTTGAGGTTATTTCTATGATGCTGAGACTTCGGGGGGAGCTCATGCATCTTAACTATATTCCGCATAGAGAGGATCGTCCTGGACAATGTAGTTTATGCAACCTAAGAGAAAGAGAAGATGTTTTTCACTTCTTAGGAAAATGTCCTGTGCTGGTAGAAAGCAGGAGAGCCTTCCTGGGATCTAGTTACCTCACGGAAGTGGAAATGATAAGTCTTCTTAACGAGATGTCGGTTGAAAAACTTTTCACGTATTGCAAAGTGGCAAAAACCTATCGTGACAGAATACTCAGCGAAAGCTTCTAAAAACTCATCGAAGTCAAATAATTATTGTATATACACGGTTACTTATGTTTTTTTTTTTTTTTTTTTTTTTTTGTCTAATAATTTCTTGCTTTTTAACACTATCGTAGAACCAATAAGCTTTATATTATATTAATTTTAACTTGTCAACCTGGCAGACGGCATTGCCATGCTAATTCTGATTTTGTTATTTATAAATAATGTTAAGAAATGATGAAAATAAAATCAATCAATCTATCTAATCTTAATTAGTTGAATAATGAACCTTTTTCTCTCCTATGTAAACAATTTAATACTTATACTTCTTTTGTGGATTTCAATCTTAGTACTTCAATACAATAAATTCAAAAAGGAATTATTGCTTCATGGCTTAGGCATTAATTATAATCTTTTAAATTATTATGCAAAATAACTGTGAACAATTGTGTATCTATAGTTATAGTCAAATAAACAAATAAATAAATAAACCATCAAACCTCTTCAAGAGAAAAGTTCTACAAAATTAGGGAGTATTTTAAACCGCGGATATTTGGTGACTGTTTGCCAAGACCTTTCAATTTTTACTCAGTAACGTCAAAGGAATGAACTGTTATTTTGTCACTCTTTGAGCTCTCTCCGTTGCAGTAGTTGACATATAAAAATAAAGGAAATGAGAACGGCAAGTATTTTTGACAGATTTTTTTTCTTGGATTATTCTTCTTAATTATTCGTAAATAGTAGTTATTTGAAAAGCGTGATAACATTAGTAGGGGAAGGAGAGCTAATCTATGACATCAAAATACTCATACTGAAAACAATTTTCAGTGCTCTTGTTTATGGAGTAGTAAGTAAGTAAGTAAGTAAGTAAAGTATTCATTTTATTGGTATATTATTACATCATTTACAAATATTTTTAATGAATTTAAAGCCTTGGCTTTGCCGTCAGCTCGGTTGGCAGATTAATAAAAAAGGATTTAATATTTATAATAGAAAAAAAATAATAAAAGGAGAGTTATCTATTCAAATTCTGTTATAAGTAACTTTCTATATTTTAATATGTCTTTCAAAAAGAGGTAGAGTTTTTTCCAAGCACTATAGTTTAACAATGTTATTGTTTCTTGTAATGTAAGTGATTTTTTTCCGAAGTATGAAAGTCGATGTTGTGCAAATATGGGACATACACTGATGAGATGGAAGCAGTCTTCTTTAGCTTTCAGATTACACAATGAACAAAATTGATGAAAGCTGTTGTTATATGGTGTTCCATTAAGTCCAAGGACTTCACATCTTGCCTTGAAAATCAGAGATATTTCCTTATAAGTGTACGCATCGTTAAAATAACTTGCTTCCATTAAGTTCAGTTTCAATTGAGAATAAAGGATTCTGCTTTGTGACTTTTGAGCTTCTTTAATGAATTCAATCCTTACTATATCTTCCTGAGTTTGGATTATTTTGTAGAGCCGTTCTTTAAAGTGCAACAAATTACTATAATCCAGTTCCAAGGTTTCTCCATAATAATTTCCTAAGTCTTTCCACTTCGCCACACGGTTAAAAATCCTGGGGTGCTTTTTAATACGGCCTTCGTAATACAGCCGTATGCAATACAGGAATAATTTGTATTTAATATTCCAACTTTATTAAACATTTTTTTTAATAATTTGGTATTAAAATTCAATATATCTTCCACTAAAATGCCCTCTTTAATACTTTTCCACTGAAATTCAACCTTCAAATATTAAAATCCAATAATTTGTTATTTGATTTTAGTAGAAGATTTGGACAAAAGTGACCATAATATAATGTTCAAAAATAATGTATTGAAATTTTATACTTGATGATATATTAAAATTCATTAAATATTGTATTTAACGCGAAACTGTACTGTATTCCACTTATGGAACAGTATATTCTAATACACAACAATACTTATTTTTAATATTTCTGTATTACATTCAAGTAGAAACTGCATAGTAAAATAAAGTATTGGAATTTAATATTTGATTGTATTAAAATTCAATAAATTTATTAAGTGCGAAGCTCTCGAGGTATTTATTTTGAACACATTAATATTAGATTTTAATACCCACCAGGTATTAATTTTTAACCCTCCAGTATTGAACTTTAAGACCCAGATATTTTTAACCTTTTAGATTAGATTTTAATATCTTGGTATTAATTTTTAATTCTCCAGTATTAGATTTTAGTATCCTGGTAGTAGTTTTTAGCCCTTCAGTATTACATTTTAATATCGAATATAGTTTTGTCGAAAGAAAAACTCCTTTAGTTTGTTTCCACACGTCGCGTCGGTCGTTCAACATGGAGTTCCAAATGGACAATTTAGTTACATTAAAGTGAAAAACGTGGAAAAAATACTATCACTTTTAAAAAAAGTAAAAATCAGACGAATGAATCATCTAAATCTTTTGGCGTTTCAAATGAAGATATCCTTCTTACAAGTAAGTAATAAACAGCAAGTTTAAGTGTAATATATATTTATTTCCTGGTGAGTGCAAACCGTGCTAGTTTAAAAGTTGTTTTTATTTTTGTCTTAGAAAACGAAGAACTGGTGAAAGGATTCACGGATTCGATATAATGCGGTAGTATTCAGGCTGTGCCTGTTTCCTTGTGGTTCTTGACGCTGTTGATGAAGAGTATCAAATATCTGAAAATTTGAAAAAACAAGGAGCAGCAATAATTGGAAGCAGTCTTTTTTTATACAAGGAAGTAAGTAGCTTTTTCAATATTAAATTTACTGTAATTATATAAATAAAATTTTCCTAATGTTACAGGGATTAAAAGCATTTATAAAAACAAGCTCAGCAGCGTACATTTTGGATGAGTACAGCCGTTCAAGGACTCTTTTCAAAAGGCGTTACTGACGGCGGGAGCTGAGTACCTACGGTCAGTAAGTGGGAACCAAACAGTTTTCTTTTAGTTCAATAGTATTATGCTTAAAAAGCCATTGGAGCACTATGTTTTAAGAAACAAAGCTTTCATATTGAAGCCTTTTTTATGAATAATAATTGTGTTCAAAAGCTTAAGTCATTACATAGTTTTATAAGATTTCTTCTTTTCAATAAAATAACCTATTGACAAAAGAATTGTTTCTTTGTTTACTTTGAAAGTTCAAGATTAACAGTTTGATATTCACAGGATCTATGGTTTTGTTTTGAAATCTAATAAATAAGTATTACTTTTTAATACTTTGTGGATACAAAAGTAATCCAATCAAATCTTCAATAGTATTGAAATTTAATAAATAAGTATTAGTTTTCAATTCTAAGTGGCTTAAAAAGTAATACAATCAAACCTTAAGTTGTATTAAGATTTAATAAACTTGTATTACATTTAAACCCGCTTTGTGTTTAAAACAAGTAAACAAATATTGAATTTGAATAAAAAAAATACACGTTTTCAATACCCAGCGTAATTAGTTCTAATATAAATGACCTTAAAATCAATACAAGAAGTGATGAATTTTAATATTTTGGTTCAAATACTAATACTTATCTGTGTTACTATTTAATAATACGAACTTGTTTTTTAATACAAAACAGTATTGAATTCCAATATGTCTTCTATTGAATTTGAAAATTAAATATATTCAAAGTATTACATTTAAATACGATTTTGGACTGGTCATATATGCAACCTCAAAAATATTAAATTTAACGCCAGGATTTTTAACCGTGCATCCACCAGTCCGCGTTTCTAAGTTCGTACAATGCCATTTGTTTGATTAGCCGATTTTCTGGATGCGCAAGCACCCTTAGGATGTAGTCTGCATGCAGCTTGAGAGTGTATGTGTAGATTTTAGCTAGACCCGTTTCGAGATGTAGAGCATAAGTTGGCGTTTTCATCGGGAGATTGAACAGTTTCTTCAGAAAGCACCTTTGAAATTTTTCTATTGCCTCAAACTCATTTATTCCCCAAACTTGCGCAGCATAGCATAGAGAAGACTTAACAACAGCATTAAATATCTTGTATTTTGCTGACAATGCAATACGCTGATTCGAAAAGATATTTTTCCATGACATGTTAACCAGGCTTTGTGATGAAGTAGATTTCATTGCTATATGTTCATTATAGTCCATGGTTTTGTTAATATTAACTCCTAGGTACCTATACTTGCTTACAATCTCCAATACATTTCCATTGAACATCCAAGTATATGCAGCATAATTTCGGGTAGATCTAGAAAACGTCATTATTTTGGACTTGTTAATATTGATTGTAAGTCCCCATTTAACGCAATAGTCACATAGTCGATTTATCATTAGTTGTAAGTTCTCAGGCGATTCGGAGAGAATAACCAAATCATCGGCATACAAAAGAACATTAATGGTCAGATCAGCGATTCGGATACCTCCAGGCAGACAGGTTTCAACATCATTGATGAAAAGTGCGAAAAGAAGAGCACTTAGAAGGCACCCTTGTTTAACTCCAGTGTCCGTTTCAAACCAATTTGATAGTTCTGCCCCATCCCACACAGTTGCTTTTGATTGAGTATACATTTCCTTTATCACATGAATGAACTTCGTTGACATACCTAACAGGGAGAGCTTGTAAAAAAGAGCATTTCGGTTGACAAGATCGAAGGCAGATTTAAAGTCCACAAAAAACGCATATGTCTTCTTGTTTCTGGCTTGTGCTGCTTTAACTATCGATGTTAAGGTAAAGATGTGGTCTACAGTGGAGAAGTTTTTTCTGAAACCCGCTTGAAACTTTGAAATTATGTTGTTACCTTCAGCCCACTTTTCAAGCCTGCTGGCAAGCACACCACAAAATAATTTAGCAATAACGTTCATAAACGAGATTCCTCGATAATTTTCAACATTATTTGTGTCACCTTTTTTGTGAATCGGAAAAATGACTGCCTTCTTGAAAGATGTTGGAACTTCTTGTTTATTTAGGATGTCATTAAATAAAGCTTTGATTCGGGAAGTAAGTTCTTCTGTACCGTTCTTGAAAAATTCATATGTGACTCCATCTTCTCCCGGCGCCTTTTCATTTTTCGCTTTAAGAATAGCAGCATTTATTTCGGCAAATGTAATTTCTGAATCAAGTATTTCGTCGGACAGCAGAGGTTCAGCGTACGAAAACTTAACATCTGATCCAGCACATAGTATACTTTGGAAGTGCACTGATAAATCCTCAGCCGTTACTCCTATCCCTATTGCAAAATTTGAACCGTTTATCTTTTTCGTCACTTTCCAAAATTCTTTTGCGTCTTTCGTTTGCCCAAGTGAATATGCTTGTTGGTTTTCATATTCTGTTTTCTTCTGAAGACATAAGTTCTTATATCGCGAGTTTTCTTCGATATACCATTTTCTTAAATTTTGGGAGTTTGAATTTCGGACTGCATTCAGAAGATGAAAAGATTTCTTTCTTGCTTTCATGCATTCGTTGTCAAACCATTCGTTTTTAAACTTCTTTTGTCCGCTCAAAATAGTGTTGCTTGTAGAGTTTTTAATGCATGCTATTAGTTGGTTTGACAGTGATTCGGTTGAGACAAAAGTATTGTTTATCAGAGAGAGGTTGTTATCTAGTTTGCTTTGATACAAGTTAAGTTCATGTTGTTTCCATTTAAGCCTGGGGATGAGATGAAGGTTCCTTTCTGTTGCAATTGTATTATCAGACCATTCAACGACAATAGGCATGTGGTCTGAGTAGTTTTTAACTTGAACTTCGAAATTTCCTATGAATTTGCGCCATTCATTGTTTATTGCACAGTAGTCGATGACCGATTTGCCTTGTCCTCCTATAAAAGTATAATTACCTTCTGTATCTCCACTAGTACAACCATTTAGAACTGTACAATCATACATCTGTAACATATCGAGGATATTGGTACCATTTTGATTGTAAATAGTGTCTTTTGAATTTCTGTAATCGAGGTTAATGGCATTATTTATCGTTGTGTGAAGTGTAGTTACTTGTAAATTACTAATTCTTGCATTAAGATCACCTATTACAAGAACGCTTTTGTTAGCTAAACGGAACATAATTCGATTAAGTTTTTCATAGTCTTCAGTCCACTTGTTGCAGTTTATATAATACGGTACAATGAACATATCGTTTTTTTGAAGAAGTTTTATAACAGTTGCGCCTTCGAATTCTTCATAATTAAAAGTTTTCAGTAGAGATGTTTTTATCCCGTACAAGATTCCACCACTCGCACGTCCTTTAGTGAATGTTTTGACCGCTGACTTAGATGATAATTTATAACCTCTGAAATATTTTATGAATTTGCTAAGATTTTCAGACGTAACATGCGTTTCATATAAAAAAAATATATCAAAATTATTTATGTAGTTAAAAAAATCTACAAATAAAAGTTTATTACTAAGCCCTGAGACATTATAAGACAAAATTTTAAAAGTATTAATTTGAGTATTAATTGAGCTGACGGCATCACATTTTCAATTTTGAGCAATAGTACTGCCGCTTGACGAATTTTGATGAAGTGGCATCACTGGTGTAGCAGCATCAACTGGATTAGACCATTCATGATGACTTTTATTTGTAAAAGTATTTGTTTTGACAGCTTCGAAATTAAGTTGTCCAAATATATTCAACAGGTGTTGTTCTCCATCATCATTTTTATGTTTAAGTGTATTGTTTTCGTTTAAATAAAAAACTTTATCAGAAATTAATAAAGAGTTATTTTTAACGAGTACTTGTTCTTTTGGATATTTTGTTTTGATAGCTTTTCTATAACTGAGTAGGATTCGGCGTTTGAGTTGTGCATGTTTCGTTAGGTCGCGTTGTATGTATACACCTGTACCTTTGAGCTTAATCGAATTTTGCACCATTTTGCTTGCTTTCTCGTTGGACCCAACATTTATCTTAAATTTGATGGTCTTTTCGTTTTCAAAGAGCTTAGACGTGTCTGCCATCTGATGTGGTTCACCAAGCAGGAGATTCGCGATGGAGTCAATCTTAATTTTGGGATCAACTTTTTCATTTGGCATCGTTAGAATGATGTTTTTTCCCTTAATTTCTCTGCATTGGGCTTCCAATTCTTCCTCTAAAGCATAACATCTTGTCTCGAACTGTTGGACTCTTACAGATAAGTCTTCATTTTGTTTTCGCAGAATGTTTATCTCAGCATTTAGCATACTGAAATCTTCTTTTGAAGCGAGATTTGCTGTTGCTTTTGCAAGTTCAGTTTTTAAAGATTCATCTATGATCGTCTTTATCTTCTTAAGATCGGCATTGGTGATTGCCATATTTGCTTCGATATTAAAGGCAATTGGTGGACCTTTCAGGTTTGGTGTTTTCGGATAAGGGTTTTCTTCTGGTGAGGTTAGGTTTATTTTTCTTTTTCGCTCACTCATATATGACAATAGCAGTTGCTTGCCAACTTTTTTTTTTTTTACCTTTAAATAACTTAGTTTACCTGTTATATTTGCACTTTATCGTAATATTAATCAAAAGACTTGTTATTTTTCGTATTAACTATTAATTTTAGTAAATTAAACTATTTATAATAAGAAAAAACTCAGGAGCGATATAAAATTGAACCAACTCAACCAACTCAACTTTATGGAGTAGTAAATAGGTTCGCTCATTGAACTTTACCCAGGGTTGACCCAGGTTTCCTTGAAAACCCTATGAGTTTTCAAAACCTGGGTTTTCCAGTCGTCACGAAAACGGGTTCAGCGTTCTCAACGCTAAACCACAAAATCACCACACATCCCTGTTGTTTGAGCAAAAATACTTGCCTTTGGACAGCCCTGTTCATTACCTAAACTCGCCCAAGCAAAAACCTCAGTTTGTCATGAATTAAGGCTTTTCAAAAAACGCTTTGTGGCGATCACAGGGTGACCCCAGATAAACGAACCTAATAGCTGTAAAGAAAAACGAGCCATTTATTGACTGACTTTGTCATTGAAATTAACTTTATCAAATTATAATTCTACTCAATTTTCTTTTGCATAAAAAAATTTTGTTTATTTATTTCTTTCCCTCTCCAGCTTACAATTCGCTCTCTAAACAAAACATCATTGTATGTCTTCTAGCATGTCAATGGATTTCTTAAGTTGCTTTGCCGAATGCTTTTTTGACGTGAAAGCCCTGATTACCAACAATTGAATTTGAAACAGCATAGCGCGTATTGCAAAGTCGAAAAGCCTAATTAGTTTTTCGGGCTTGCCAAAATTAGACATGGATCTGAAGAGATCGTTTCTGATCTGAATTGACTCTCATTGACTACGACAACTACCCCAAATTGGTTTCCCAAGAACTCGGGGATTCACACAGCTCTTGAATTCCATATTCCGCTGCTCGTCATCAATTCAACAATATTTTCAATGTGGCATGTCCACGAATTTCAAATTTAATTTATAATCCAATTTTTGATCCATGAATCACAGCCTATAGATCCTGTGGATCAACATCATGTTAAAATATTCAATAGAAAATAAAAACCGTAAGTATACGTCATGTGCATACTTCACGACACTTAAACAACATTACCAGTCCATTGCTTCTTTCAATTTTCTAACCTTAGTCTAAAAATATTCGAAAGTAAGCATTCTGAGCACGTTTACTAGGCTAAAAAGAAGATTAATTCATATGGAGGTGAAACGAATAAATTTTCTTGTCCTAACGCAGCCACGCTGAATGAATTATTAAGTGTGAAGTGTGTAATATCTATCAATAGAAAACCTAGAAAGCCTAGTATTATCATAAAAATCTCATTCAATACAGCCCATGATAAATGTTTGTATTATTTGGCGCTCGATAGAACAAATGCGGTGCAGGTAGGTACCTGTTTGTGAACTATCTCATGAAGTGCTTAAGTTACTCAAATGTCATCAGTGACCAAGGTTACTCAAGCCACACGCTGTTTTTAATGAGAGTAAAAATTAATTCTGAGTCAAGTTTTACAGGTATAGTAATGATGCGGCTCTAGAATAGCTCTAGCATTTTATTTATATGCTATGAGATTGTACACCAAGATATTTAAATGACCATTTCCTGCACCCATAGAGCTATTAAAAAGTTTTGATGTGCACTCTTTTGTTTATAAATCATAATAAAGTGTGAACAACGGCAGCGTGGCGATGCTAACAGGTTTTGTTTCAGTCAAAATTTATTGGTCGTGTGGGCGTTTTTTTGCAATAAAGTCTCTTGATTTGGATTTTTAAAAAAATACAAAATATCAACTCGCTCATCAACAGGTTCCAATAAGTAATCCAGATAAATTTTGTTTTAACTGTGCCATTCATAAATTGCTGGCGAACGTTGTCGTTGTGCCAAATGGGCAGCAGTCTGAATTATTTTACTGCCTCTAAAAAATTTTAAAATCTCGCCAATATACGAATCTGCAAAAAAACTGATAAATTCATGAATTTAATTGTTTTGTTGACTAATTTGACACGATACAAACTTTTGTCCGCACAGATTTAGAAATCTAATTGAAGAAGTGTGGACACCTACGAAAAGACTGCGCAGACTTTTCACTAGCTCCGACTTCACATCTTGCCTCTTTTTAGTTGGACTGTGCGTGAATAGGAATGATTTATCGGAGATATTTGACAGCAAAGTCTGACAGACTTTTCAAATTAATAAAAATCACAAAGGGTTGAATTATTTCCCCCAAAAAAAAAATTGAAAAAAAAGAACATTTTTTAACATTTTTGTTTGTTCAGTTTAAAATACTAAGAGTTTTGGTGTATCGTTTCCACTTTCTATTTTATAAGCGCCTTATATTTATTACCATTTTCTCATTGACAAATATGTACCCACATATTGAAATTTATCAACTTGATCCACTTCAAAGTAAACACTTCAAAATATTCTCCTCTCATGAACAGGAAATTATAAAGTACTCGCACGTACATACAAAGCAATCAAAATAAATCCAACTCAAATTACTTCTCCTCTGTTGGTTTTTAATAAAACGGAAACGAAACCAAATACGAATTTAGCGCTTAAAAGCCACATTAATGCTCACGGAAGTTCAAAATATAAAGAGTTAGCAAAATTGTATTTCAATACCATGGTATAAGTTCAATAGCACCTAGAAATGAACAAAATCTTTGATGACAAATGTTCGAAAAATCGACATTGTAGCCAGAGGTAAAGAAAAATACTTGAGTAATCTTTTTTTGGAGCTGGTTAATTTTTTTTTAATTTCGCCTTGAATTGAAAGCGGTCAGTAAGTTATTGATTTGTATGAACACAGCTTGACATAGCAAATTAATAAGTAAACAAATATATAATTCCCATATTGTTCTTGAAAATGTTTTGAGCAAAGCCTTACAAGTGAATTATTTGAAAGTCTCTTGTGCTTGCTTTATCATTAGTTTCTTATGACTTCTGTGCCTGGTGTATCGGTCGTTTCTAGGAAAATAAGACAAAGAGTCAAGATTGAACATGATTTTGAAGAAACCTGGGCTTTTCTGAGCACAGTCGCAATAAGATTCAAAATTGTTCAGATATGCCAAGCAATTTAGATTATTTTTGTCGCTGTGAACTTAATAAGATTCTTATTTGACAAAATCTCTCACACTTTAATCCAACTTTAGTTTTCCATCCTCGGCTTCAATCCTATTCTACTAAAATCGATCTCTTCACATCTTGACAATCGAAAAGGTATAGTACGCTTTCGCTCTGCTCTTTCAGTTTCTTTTGTGGCAACCTACAGGTGTACCCCAAGGCAGCCATCTTGAACCCCGAAGTTATCTCCTCTAATCGGGACAGTCTTCTCCTTCAAAAAGATCTCAATTCATTCGACATTTGGCACAGTAAAAATTTGTTTGAGTTAAATATTGCCAAATGCAAGGTAATAGCTTTACCTCGGATTACCAAAAAACTTCCCCCAAATCAAATCATCTTCAGAACCTTCCCAATACCCGTGTGCAACTTGTCCGTGACTTAGGTGTTCTCTGAGACTACGAATGAAATATTCGCTCTCATAGTGATAAAGTAATATCTAAAGCTAATTCCTCCCTTGGCTCTTAATCAAGGGATGGTACAAAGAACCCCTTTGTTACCAAATCCCTCTATATCGAGTATATTCGTCCTCTTAAATATGCATCGCAAGTTTAGACTCAATATCAAGCGGTTCACATCTCAAGGATTGAAAGATTTGAACGTCGTTTTCTGTTCCTTGCACAAGGGGATCTCCACGACGCACGCTACCACGAACGTCTGTTAATTATTAATCTAAATTCCCTAGAAGACCGAAGGGATGTGTTCGATGTCACTTTTGTTCACCCGGCTTCTTATCGGCAACACTGACTTGTCACCGCTTTCGACTTTATCTCCTTCAACACTGATCCTCTCTCTCTCGTTTAGCTATTGGAACGAATATTTCCGACCTGATTTGTGTCACGTAGCCATTGCACAACTGCGGCTAGTTTAGATTATATGCATCGATTGAATTGTGAAGCACCATTCCGGTTTCAAACTAAACCAACTTGGCCTTGCTTTACAAACAACCAAAACTATCTCACTTCATTCTTCTTTTATATAAAGATCGATGAACTTTATAAAAAATTAATAGAATATTTTTCAGTAATTGCTTTGCAATGTCGTGGGCAACTCAACGACTCTAAAAAAAATGATCAATTACAAGTTGATGAAAAATCATCTTAACTGTCATTCAAATGCATGGGATCGTTTGTCTTCCGATTACTATAATTAGTAAAAATTTATCGCTGTCAGTGGTGAGATGGAAAAATATATCAAAGAAACCGAGTGTTGCTCTCTTTTTTTCTCTTTCAAGCACAATGTTTATAAACCAACTATTAGATTGCATCCCACCCATTGTTATACAGATCAATGCTGTTATATCGAGAAATTTCAGCCCAACATCTTAAAGAGAAAGGGATTATGAGCTTTTGGGTTCATCAGCTTTTGAAAAAAGGCCAACCAAGTAAGGAAGCGTTTACAGTCTGGGTCGTGTAAAGAACAATAGAAATCCTTGTTCATTAGAAATGACTGAGAGATTTCGTTTAACAAG
The DNA here is from genome assembly GCA_949752695.1 of Melanostoma scalare. NCBI lineage: Eukaryota > Metazoa > Arthropoda > Insecta > Diptera > Syrphidae > Melanostoma > Melanostoma scalare. The sequence continues at coordinate 21,366,706 of OX456984.1, read as the reverse complement.
AGGCGGAATTGCTTTTAGACAAGAAACTACCGAATGGTTTCGTTTTACACGAACAAGAACGAATAGCACGGTTTGTGTTTTTCCTCAAATTCAACCCATGGCTCAACAAGCATACCTTAAAGTACTTAGCTTAGAGTTACCACCAGAACAAAAAATTAATCAAGAGTAAGAATTAAGCTCGTTTAAGAAACAGTTTCACTCTAGCGAATACGTTAGTTTAGCTTTTGTGGGTACTACTACAGTTTTCCTACATAACACATTTATGACGGCGGGCGGAGCTTTAAAAAACTTGAAATGGGCCACATTGACTTATATGTAGTTTCTAAATAGTTCAGCTTATGTCTGTAATCAGCCCCCTGAACCGCACTCCGAATTATCAGCTACCATCCAGTTCATTGAAATTTATCATATATCAGCTTTTATGCCTTCAAAATGCTATTACGATTTTTTGATTTTAAACTTTGTAACAACATTCAAGAACTTGAGCAACGTGTGACTTTAGAGCTCCTACATCCAATTGAATTCTCGGCATATCATCTCAAGCTTCTGTCACTAGTATCGGTTTCAGTGTTACATTCACCAAATGTAAAATAATTCCACCGCACCGGCTAGATTTTGAAACAAAAATTGCAATAACAAAGTCTCTTTTCTGTGTACACACAATTTTTTCTCATACGAACAATGGAACCAAAACAAAATAAAAAGAAAAACACAAACGAGAGAAATCACTGACACACGATCCACAATTCATTTATCCGTGATGTCTGATATCGTACAGTTGAGCGTTGTGAGTAAAAAGGCTGCCATGGAATGCCAAGAGCTTATAGCTCCAACGAACGTTGTTTTTCCACTGATGATGGTCACTTCCATTCACTTGACTACTCACCAACTCTACAAGTATTACCAATAAAGAGTTCTTCCAACTGTGACGAGCTATCAGTGTGATTTCACCATCGGTGGTGGTAAAATATAGTAAACGATCGTCTTGAATTGAAGTAACTTGTGTAGACTTTCCGACTTAGTAAAGCCCGCCGAAGAATTTAAATTGATTTTGTGTTTAGCATTTTTTATTGTTTTCAATCGCTCTGTGGAAAGTGTTTATGTTTTCATTCGATTTGGTACGAGTTTCTGTCCATAATTAACAAATATTTTTAAAAACGAGAGTGAAATCGGTCAGTGAAATAAAAGTTGTTGGTAACGAAAAAGAAAAAAAAAAATTTATGAAGTTGTGAGATACCTGCCAAAATTGCTAGCCGAAGTTTGCCAATTTGACGATTGATCATAATAAACAATCGTGATTGGTTTGTTATAAGAAATAAAGTTGTGAAGTAATTTCAATTGAACATACGTGAAATATTTTTTTAAGTGGAGAAAGAAAGTGGTACATTCACTTCAACCATATTGCCTGTAAGTACATGCACATTGAATTTACTGTTTTTATGATTTTTTTTGCACACAGTCATATGAGTAACGTGTTCATAAGTAGTTGTGGTTGATGTGTAAGTCTATATTTTGCTTACGAATGTTGGGCGTTTGTGCAAAAGCAACTGAAAGTTTTATACTTGAAACGATAAGACTTTTATCACTTTCAGATTTCCTTTTTGATATTTGCTGAATGTTGGACTGTGCTAGCATCTAATGGGCAGTGGACCGAATGGTTGGGATTGTTTTGCTTTGAGAATGCTTACAGTGCTCGTTTTTTATGGAAAATTACTGGGAAAATGATTTTTTCATAGCACAACACCATCAGTATGCAGTGAAGTTAAATGAAGTCTTTCTAGATTTATATCAAAAGAACTGCTCGAATCCCAACTTTGATTACTATTAGCAGTAAGAGCAAAAGTATTTAGTTAACAGTAGTTCTTTAGTAAAAGCTTCCTTTGCGCTAAGAAATTTACTATTTAATGGTACGGAACCGTCCGGCCCAAGGTCGAAAGTCGGGGCATTAGCTGCGTCAAAAGACCAACTGCAACTCTATAACGACAAATTGAAATAGTTGGCTCTGTTTGACTTTGACAAACATTATTTGTACTTCCAAAATATATTGACAGGAAGACCAAATCGGTCATGGTGGAATATCAAAAATTCTGTGACCCATTCTGTCGCACAACTTCCTCAAAAGGCAATAAGCCATTTTTGGTACAAACTTTGCAAAATTTTTATTTAATTAACCTACCGGAAATTGGAAGCAATCTATGTATGGTGAGCAAATTATCTTACTTAAATTTCTATCTCGTTAAAAAAAAAATTCTAAGTCTTGCTTTGGGAAAAGCCATTTTTTTGCGAATTTTCGCTGACATGCTAACTATTGCACCACGAATATAATTAATGTAGGATATAGATCCATGAGACTGATTATACATAATGTGCATTGTTTTAAATAATCAGACCGTTTGTTCACCTTTTTTTTTTAAATATTTGTAACTCCTTTGAACTTCGATTATTTGGTCACGAGCGAGTTATGTTTTTTACGACATTACAGGTGGCAAAGCTTTTCTAATGAGCTCCGACTGCCTATTATTTGGAATAAATTTGTTCATTGCGATGACATGCATTGATCGAGCTCGTTAGCTCGTATAGAAAATAATTTTGACAAACACTTTAACTTAAGCAAAACGTATTACATTCCATAGTAAAAATGATGATGATGATGTTTTTTATTTGAAAGTAGGCAACTATCGACAATGATGCTGGATCAAAACAGTTTTGTTGAATTCGGTGTGTGTCAGTTAGTCAATTATTATTAGTTATTTGGAAACTGAACACCGTTGAAAGAAACCTGTGTAAATTGTGTATATTGAAATATATCAATACTTTAGCTTGTGCGTTATAAAACCCTACAAATGTTTTTTATTATTAGTAATCGTTTTTACGAAATTGTGATGCCCATGTCCATTGCCTTACAAGGCATGAAAAACAACGGCCACGGAATATCAGTTCTTAAGAAAGCTTTGAATGCAGCTCTGATCTTAATGACAAAATAGTTAATACCAAAAGAATAGAACATTCAACTCATCTTCTTACTCCCTATTCTCCTAGGGAAACTGAAATTACGATATTAAATCAAGCAGTGTTTAATGTTTTCCTAGATCCAATGCGGTGGTGTTTGTGGTGGTGCAATGCAATAAGCCCCGCGGCAATAAGACCCGTGGGTCTTATTGCTAAAAAAAAAATGGAAATAACACCCACAGGCTTTGTTTCCACTTTGAAATGGTAATAAGACCCACAAAAGAAAAGAATTAAGGCCCATGTCTTTTGTTGCCATTTTGAAGCAGCATTTATATGAGTCTGATGCACATGGGATCTTAAAATTAGTTATCCTTCTTAGAAAGGATTACGAACATAGCGGATGCCCTAAATGCATATATTCTAGTTTCTTTTTATTTGAAGAAAACAACATTTTGAGGTACCGAAAAACAAAGCTCCAAAATTTGGAAACTTATTTCAGCTTTCCATGGATATGAATTCATAGCTCACGTTGTCTCCCACTTCGTGACATAGGAAGATGGATGCTCAGTCCACTTTTTTATGCGAACATAGTAACTTAATCTACTTTCTTAATGTTTGTTTAGCTACATTCTTTTGTTCTGTTCGTGTGAATTTTTTAAGTTCAACCCCAAACCCGTACTAACCGAAGGGAAATTTCGTTCGCTTCGATTCGCTTTTTACTCACGGATAGAATAATGAAGCTGAAAGCGAAGCGGAAAAAATTTTCTCAAGGGAGTATGGATGTGTGGTGTAAAAATAAAAATTCGCACGAATTTATTTAGAAGTTTTAATTTAAGAAGTTTTTCTAAAGTAGGTGTAACTGACATGAAAATTGCTCTCTAGCTTGACTTTTTAAGGCTGGGCAAGAATTGATGAAGCCTGTGATCACAGGAACGATTGAGATAAATGCACTCGGCCGTCGATCATCCCGAATTGTTGTGCTAAAATATTTTTTCATACTTTATTTAATATGGCATCGGCTACTCGAATGTGGTCACGTAGCAAATGCATCTTCGTTCTTAACGATATTTTTAAATAAATTAGCATACTCAGGTCGAAGGAATAGAGGACAGCTTTTTTAAAATGGATACTTTTCTTCAATCGACATCTACCGTCACCGTTGATTATGCTTAAGACCAGTGAATACCACAGCCAATGTACACAATCTTAGTGTTGCCCATTTAATTCATTTCAAGCTGTCATTCTTTGATTCCTGTTGAAAAACTCAAGTCCCAAGGGTGAGCATCTTTGGGTTCAATAAAAGTTATTTTTATCGGTTCCCAAGATATACTATTAATCGTCCGAATAGAGATAATATTTCCAATATTTGCTCAAAACAATAGGGTCCATGGTAAATTGCATAATGCAGATTCATTTCAAAATTTCAGAAGCTGCTTTTTATTTCTTTTGATGTTAAATGTGTTTGTTCATTAGTTAATATGTTATAAAATCGTTTGGGGGAGGGAACAGGGTCTATCTCCCTACGCTTTGTCTGGAGGCGCAGTTTTATATACAACTGACTTAATTCTTTAAAATAATTAAAAAAATGATCATACATTTTTAAAACTTATCGATCTGCATGCATAAGTTTTTAATGAGCGTCGTTCAGGCTCCACAAGCTAACGTTGTTTCTCATTTTATTAAACATTGCCTTTCTTGTATAGAGGGTGATCAGATTGAGAAATCAATGAAAAGGGGACATCAATAGGAATCTCAACATAAGCAAAGAAAACTTTTTTTGAGATGTTTGCTTACACAATTTTCTTAAAGCTTTGTGCTAGCTGGTCAATTTATAAAAATGATACTAGACACAAAATTAAACGCCAAAAAGAGGACGTCTCGTCACCTAATGCCCGAAAATTCTTGTACAGCAATATTTAGAATGTACTCAATCAAGCGACGCATGGCTAGTATTTATACAAACGCATTTTCCTAGTCATCATAATATTACCTCAATTTTCAAAAGAGGGTTCTTCTCGACAGACATACAATTTGTAGGGAAAGAGAGCGTCAATTGCCAAATGAGGAATGAAAAAACCATCTAAAACGTTTTCACTTCCACTCTCTCTTCATCAGACGTCCATTAATAAGCTCAAGACATCTTTTCTTCTAATTCCACAAAACACATTCAATGAGTTTGTGTGCAAAAGCAAATTGTTTGCTTTGTTCATTTGGTGTTTGAGAGTTAAGTGTGATATGATTACAGGAAAGAAGGAAAGATTAAAACTCAGTAGGTACTCAAATTTGTGTCTTTAAAATTATCATCAACGTGGTTACGCAGTTCACTGACATAAAAAAATGATCACTAGTCAAATTTATTTGTGGTTTGAACTTAAAATCGTTACGTTCCACATAATTGTTCATATACAATACATACATACTACATATATACGGGACAATACATAAACCATCCTCAATTCCAGAAATATCTATTTTCTACTCCTTGGGAAAAGAATTGAGGTGATCGTGGCTTAAGCGTGTTCGCCTTTTACGTGGGAGTATAATTCCCAGAATCATCCAATTGCTTTTGCATTAATATTACCTCTAGACGAAATTTGGCAGGTCATCTGAGAGTTGATAAACTGCCATGAAAAGCTCTTCTCATTTAGCCGTTTGGGATTGACAAAAATAGTAGACTCCCCTTCCTTTTCATGATAAGCTATGGTAGAAAGAAATGATCTCCCCGAGCTTGTGGTGCCCTCCTATTTTTTAAGTTATAAAAAGAATTCAAATGCTCTTCTTCACCTCAAATTCTTCACTTTTTGCCGGAAAACTACTTGAACGCTAATTTTTATACTCGGTTTATGGTTTGATGAGTCAACTTCTTAAATTTAGTTTTCAATTTCTTTAACTGTAGGCATGTCCTTTTAAAGGTACCTGGCTGTCATTTACAACAAAAACTACTTCTTGATATTTGACAGTATACTTATTATTTTTTATTTATTTATTTTATTGAAATAATTCACAGATTATTTTGTAAAAGCATCGGGGTAGCCAGACCATATGATACCGTCTTTAAATTTTTTTTATTGTTATACAAATTATGTTTCCTATATATTAATACCATCCGCTCGATATTACTCATAAAAGATTTAATTCTTTGATTTTATGATTTAAATCTTCAGGACGGAGGTATAACTCAACCCGCTTTTTTAATGCAAATGTTAAAATAACAATTAAGTAAAACTTCCTGTAGTATACAACATTAAAATAGTGGCTTTATTAATTACTTAGAACTCCGCACCCACAGCGCAACTACGTGTCACCCTGCCTGTGAATTTTATTTCTATTAATTCTTAATTCTTTTAATGAGCTGTTAACTGTTTGCATTAAGTTAAAGGCAGTAAAATTAATTAAACCTTGTTATTTCTTTCTGCAGATTAAAACCACAAAAAACAATACAAGAAAAAACAAATAAAATATGAAAGAATGTCTATTTAAATAGAAGCGCAGCCTACAATCTTTTGCGTCTTTTCTGATTGGCGTCAAATCTTAATTTTGGGATTATCGACGGTATTTTTTCGCTCAACGCCATCGAAACTTGTTTGCTTGCTTATAGCTTGCTGCTTCATCAATCACTTATTTTGAAATTAGTTGGAATTCTTACCGAACAATTGTATTGCATATTAATTACTTAAAATTAATAGTTTATTGTGGTTAAATGAGACGACTAATGACGCATGCGAAATTAATTTGCAAATAAATCTCAACATCTATTCATGTTATTCAAGGTGGAAATTCGGTTGCCGGATTAAGACACTCTGGCGCGTGTTAACCAAAACACCAAAAACTTAATTAAATCAAAATGTTCAACAAGAACAAGAAGCTTTTGGTTTTGTTTTAACTAAATAATATTTTGAATAAAAAGCAAATTCACTTACTAATTGGGATATTCCCAACTCCCAGGGCTGTATAATTTTTTAACCGCAAGAAAGTTTATTCCTGAGCACGTGTAAGGAAGAATGTTTTACAATTATTATTCCAACAGTTTTGTGAAATATACAGTCACTAAGGGACCAAGAAAGTGTCTATATGTATGCACATACATTCGTAAAAATAAATGAATACATTTTTTCTCTCAAATTATCATCAACAGTTTGGCTTAAGGGCTGAATTCCTTAATTTTCCTAGCCCTCAAATTTATTAACGTCAATTCATTTTAATACGACGATAAATTTTAAAATCATTGAATGGTTAAAAGTTTGTAATTTCTGTTGTTCTTTTTTATTTACATATCTTTACAACCAGTTCTTATACCAAATGATAAAAACGCATTAATGTAGTGATTTGAGATTCTCTCTTTGATTGACAATTTTTTAAAGACGGCTTAACTAATCAGAACTAATTGATTTTCATTGAAATCTGATAAGGTCGATCATATCGATGTCAAGTGTATTCATATTTTAAAAAAATACAATTAGAACTGTCAGATTGTCCTTTGTGACGTGTTTGATTTAGATGACATTGCCTGTCTCATTTAAAAATTAATGGGGTCTGATTTGAAACATTGGACAAATTAATAGGGTGTCTAGACAAATTTTTGTTTTCGATACAAGGGCAGGCACCATATTATATTCTGTTTGTTCGAAATTATTTTTATGGTAGGTCTAGGTATACTGCATTGGACAGAAAATTCAAATTGATTTCGAGCATACCCGGAAACCATTTTTTTTGACATTGGGAGAATAAAAGGGTTCGCTGTCGAAGCCCTATAAACGAAGTGCTCGTTAGAAGAAAGAAGATAGGCATCGAAATTCTTGGTGGGTAGAAAATGTTACATGTGAATTTTGTTTGCTTGCTGATTCAAAAGAAGTGGGTCTGTTTCCAAACCTGAAAAACACGTCTTTAAGATGAAGGTACACATTATTGTGAATTTATGTGTCCATTGTGGAAAGATTTTCTCTTCGCACACACTTATTTTGGTGGTTTTCATCTGCAAAACCATTTGTAGTATTCTTTTTTTCTTCCTCCTTGTCCATGTTACAAAACCCTTTACAGTTTCTGTCTTCACCAGCTGATCAATCAATGTCAATGCAATTTACCACTGAAAACGGTGCACACGTCATTTTTCACACATTGACCAGAAAACAGGCTGCCGCGCAGCGTATAACCCTACACCAAAACATGCCTCTAATGTCTATGAAAAATAAAACTCGATCTACCTACCTTAATTGACGATGTATGGCAAGATATGTACATAATGCATGGTGTTGGCGCGGCGGCGGCGGCGCCTGTGTATCAGTCGGTACGATTGTGTATTTTCTGTGAGTTTTGGTTCAAATTTATTTTATTTTTTTACGGAATACTCACTCATTGCCGCGATAGGTTTTCAATTTGCATCATCATATTATCTTCAGGGTCAGACAGAAGTTTGGGGCTTAAATTCGTATGAAATGAATGTGTTGAAGAAAAAAACAACTATTGAGATGTCTGAAAATTAGGAATCAGGTGGGTCATAAAGCGTGTCATCAGTTGATGATGTTGAGCTGACGCTGTCTGTGGTTTAATTGACCTTAATCAAGCGGTGAATGATTTAAATAACGAGATCTTAGCTTCTTTTAGATAAATGAGAGAAATTCCAAAAGAAATCTTTGGAATGTTGTGGATAAGGTCTTAAATTTTTGAAATATGGGACTCGGGAAGTGAAAGTTCAGCTGCGTGGCACAGTTTAGTAATAAAAACTGTGAAAAGGGTGCAGTCACAAGAGGTACCGGTTCCAATTTAGGAAGCACTGGCATAGAAAGAAGTGTTATACTTTTGGTGGATAATGTTGTGGAATGAAAGTTATTTGTTTTGAGCTTTAAGAGTCTTTTTTGACATCAAAGTGAACGTCTTTTGGTATTCGTTTTAAGATGATTGTATTCACTTGTATATTTTTCTATCTATCATCTCGCAGATCACTATCCAGAACCTTTTCAATTGACTGTTGATTGTGTTACTCGTGGCGTAATGGTTTAAAAATCTGCTGTTATGTGGGATTGGTACCCGAGCCGTAATAGTTAGCATGTCTACTTGTTGCGCTTGAGGTTCGTCTTTAAAAACCCAACAGAAAACAAAAAATTTGTTCCCACTGGTATCGCCTTTCGCCTCGAAAAGCGCTTTCTCGATTAGCCGTTCAGATTCGGCAGAAAACTGTAGGTACCCGCATTTCCTTACAAGGCATGGATATGAGAAATGCTCTATGCCACGAGACTTCCCGCTCTGTTGCGTTCCCCTTATTATTTATTTATTTGTTACATGGGAGTACGAAGTTCAAATCTCTGAAACATCCAAATATTTCTCACGGGCATCACCTTCAGTGACTAGTTAACAAGATTCCAAAAGATATTACACTGCCATAGATCTCTCTCGCTCATTAAGTTTCATTAATTCAAAAGCAAATCAATATTTTTCTTACGCGCTACAATCTACTGTTATCAAAACAATCGGGTTTTCGAAAGAATAACACTTGTTTAACAGCCTTATTGAGTGTATCTGAGCATATTAGGAAAGCGATCGATAAAAATAGTGTCACGTTTCTTTTACTCATAGATTTCTCTAAAGCTTTCGACATGGTGAATCTTATATTGCTTTGTGAAAAACTGTCCCAGCTATTCAAATTTTCGTCTTCCACAATAAAGAATTTGTTTTCTTATTTAACCAATCGAATGCAAGCTGTTTATTTCAACAATACTTTATCAGACTTTCTTCCTGTCATGAGTGGCGTTCCACAAGGTTCTATACTTGGTCCGCTGCTTTTCTCAATGTATGTTAATGATCTTCTTGCTGTTGTACGACAATGTTCTATTCGTGTGTACGCTGACGATACTCAGTTATACTTTACCCCTTTGGGATGATCGAGCATTCGACAACTTGCATAAATGAAGATTTGAAACTTGTTGACTGTTGGTCTAATGAAAATGGACTACAGTTGAATCCAATGAAATCAAAATGTGTGGTTATTTCCAGAAGCAAAATTGACGTTTCCTACTTTCCTCAACTACTTCTTAAGGAGAGTCCCTTCGATTACTTCGATTCTGCTAAGAACTTAGGTGTAGTGTTTAATCGGAATCTTGCCTGGGATCTGCATGTAAAAAACACTGTTGCAAAAGGCTATGGTGTTCTATGAACGCTCTGGCTTCTGGCCTTCACAGCACATTATTCCTTTTAAAACAAGATGTGGTAACTTATTATTGTGAAATTTTCTACAATGTTGACTTTGAAAGTAAAAGGAGACTAAATGTCGTATTTAATTGTAGCACACGTTACGTTTACGGGCTAAGGCGTTATGATAGAGTTTCACAATATGTATATGAATTCCTTTGTATGACGTTCGACAACTTCATCAAATTTCGTTCAATAACCTTCTTTTTCGGTAAACTCTTTTCCCGCCAGCCTGAGGATCTTTATAATGAAATAAACTTTTTAAATTCAAATCGATCACATCATCTTTTGATTCCGCGTTTTTGCTGTTTGACTTCCGAACGCCAGTTTTTCGTCAATGTTATATGAATTTGGAACTCTCTGCCAAGAGAAATAAGGGGCTTAAATTGCATTACAGAAAAGAGCTCGAAAAATTTTTTAGGAACTAACTAGTTTGATCACATGTAAATATTAAAATTGTTTTGTATATTCTTTAATTTCATTTAAAAACATGTTTTATTAATTAAATTTCCTAATTTCTTTTTTCTCTTTTGTACAATTTACAATATTTTTTAAAAACTTATAACTTAATGTTAGTAGCTACTGCACTTTTTAAGAGCTGCACTATAAATGAGATATTTTTTTTGTCTTGCAGTGTAAGCTAATCATAAATAAAATAAATACTAAATACTAAATACTAAGTCCTTCAGAATCGAGCAAAATATTTAGTGGAAGATGCAGTTGAGATAAATAAATTTTTTTTCGATTAATACTATTCAATTCTATTCTCTAGAAGTCTCATGATAGAAAAAAGTGTACATATCGAGCGTTAGGGTGTTGCTGAGATAAGAAATAAATATTCTAACAGTCTCGACGGTTCAGCTTACTTAGAATTAAAATCTCTTCTGTTTCCTTCAGGCTTACTTTTTCTTTAAAAAACCGTTCTGATTTCGGATTGAATTCTCTGCAAGAAGTCGACATGCGTTGCCGTCACGATAGGAAAGAGAATTTCGGTATGCAAGTAGGGCAGAGAATATTTTAGGATATAAGATTAGGTATGCGTTTTCGTAGCCTAATTCAATGTTAAGTACGGGACACTTCTCTGATAATCTTTTCATACTGTAGTCAGTCTTATGATTAATTCTTTCTTCTACGATCGAGTATCACTCATTTTACTAAAAATTATCTGCCTTGCTTACGTGGTGCCTGTGGCGTGATAGTTGACATATCCTCCTGTTACGGTTCGAGGATCAATCCTACCTGAAAACAATCTCGCTCCTCCACGAGTATTGAATTTCATGTAATGAAACAGCCATGTCTTGCTTTGGCCGTCCGTAATCGGAATAAAATTATTGGTCCTGAAAGGTTAGGTTCCGAGGTTTTCATATTACTTTTTTATCGTCACTCTACTTTTTTCATCTATTTACTTAGTAACAAAATTTAACATTTTTGTAATGGCCGCTACTCCAGCTTTTTTTTCGTCCCGAAAAATACTTTGACACTTGTCAATTGATGGTTGCTGAGCACATCTCAAATACAAGTCAATCGGTTTCTGGAAGCCCAAAGCAACCTCTAAAAATGATAAAAGCAAAAAAAAAATTATGACAAACGTCACTCTGTCCAACACTTACAAGTTACAACTTATCAAATAGGAGCTCACGAATTGGTTTAGAAATTGTGTTGCCTTAAAATCATCACATTGCCTGATAATAATTGCACGTGTCTGAGATAGGAAATTACAAAACAAACAACACGAACGAATAGTTAACTAACCTTACTCAATAATTTGCAATTCATAAAAACCCAGAGAGAAAAACTCCTCTATGAAGTGAGAAAAAACCTTTTTTTTAATTACACATTCTCGCTCCCTGGCGAACAAGAATAACCAGGCTACTTTTGTATAGAAAACTGCGTATTTTTATTGCACATTCGTGTTACTAGACTGGTTCCACAGTCTGAGTTTGAATCCCAAAGCTCTTAGGTTTTATAGGACAACTGGTACATGACAAAGGCGATAGTGCATTGATTTATGTTGCTCTCTTCAAGATAAACAAACATTTTTTTTACTTTTTCTTAAGTAATCTAAGAAGAACACAATATATTTTTTGGCTCATAGGCAAAACACGAAGCAGGTGTTCGATTATTGCGCATTTTATATGATGCTCAGTTTATCTCCGATTAATTTTCTTATTCACTTGAAGATTCAACTAAGTTCATCTTGAGAAAAGAATAAAGACTTAGCATTGAAGCCAAGATAAATCTAACGGTATTGCGAAAAATTTGCCGACTTAACTAGCAAAGCAATAGCTTTTATATACCGACACCTGATACCACTGGGCCTGCAACATGTTCACGTTCAATCATTTGCATCTATGCGAAGATATTTCAGCACACATAAAATGTCAAAGGCATTAATTAAAAACTCAGCGGCAATCGCGTGTCACTCTATACGTATGCAAACAGCATTCTATAAAGCCACCGGCACCGCAGCCCGCCCCAAAATAACAAGGCCGTGACGTGGTTTTTGTTCTGAATTGAAGTCAATGACGCCCGCGTTAATCCTAGCCTCAGCCGACCGGTTGAAATTATTGAATGTAGACCATTTGAGTTATTTTTTAAGTGATCTTGTTAACATGTGCGTTTTTGAAAGGAACGGGTGAAAGATGTGATATTTCTCATAACTGTTGGCGAATAAGCTATTAGTGGAGGCGCCTTAATTATCAAATGGTGAACAACCCAATAATCCCTTTAAAAGTGGTGTTCGCTTGATGCCAAAGCTCATTGAAGGTTGCTTGCTAAGTAAGCATAGTGATTAGCAAGATGACTGTTTTCCATAATTGCTGTCATTATAAAAGTTACCGTCTAAGTGGTGTGTGCTACTGAGCCGATGATCAATGTCAACTGTTTATTGGAAAACAATTTTATGGTTGAGATCGGTAAAAATTGAAGCGCGCCACAACCTTGTGTCTTGGTTTTGTTTCCACGAAAGAAAAACTTGATTTTATTTTCGTTGAAGATATTTTAATTTCTCTTGGAAATATTTATTTCTCTTATCTTTTGTTTTGTTTTTTTTGTTTTTTGTTTTGTTTTTGGGAACCGGCTAGTGTTGAAATTTAAATCAGTTGACTATTGATATTGATTTACAAATTTTTAATTACTTCCTCATTTTTATTGGGTTGGATTGTTGTAAATAGAGTAGGTTTTTTGGTTATTTGGTTGCAAAGAGACAAATGAATTTTTGAGGAGTCTGGGTAATCAATCGATTAGTATTCAAAGATTCGGGGAGTCATTGTTCGTAAACAACTTTTGTAAGTTAATTTGATTCGGTCAGTGAATAAATTGTAATACACTTAAGCTTAACACTGAGTTTTGTAATCGTTGGGATGACCACACAATGAAAAAAAAAAAATTAATAGCACCGAAATTCACTGCTCTGCTACAAACACTTGTGCAGATACCAACTTAGTTTGTTCATACGTTGGTTAAAAGTTCAGCACGGCCAAATATTTTTTTGCTGAACATTTGTTATTGTCTATTGTTTTAAGCAATATTCTAATAACCAAGTTTGAAGAAGAGGGGGTTTATGCTTGAAACGTAGTTTACCACTCTAAACTTTGCTTTTTCTTGATTCCGTACGATCCGAACATAACACAGATTGTCCATCTTCCACTTCTTCAACTTCTTTTGCTTCTTAAACTTCTTCAGCTTCTTTCCCATCTTCAGCTTCTCAAACTTCTTGAATTTAATCAACTTGTATGCAACTCTTAAGTTTTTTTAATTTCTTCAATTTATTCAAATTCTTCAGCTTCCTGAATATCGCTAACTGCCTTCATTTTCTTTAATTTCTTCAGTTTCTTGGCCAACTTCAATTTTATCAACATTTTTAGCATCATACATTTTTTCAACTTTTTCTACTTCTTCAAAATTTTTAACTTATTTAACTTTTATAACTTCTTCAACTCTCTCAACTTTTTAAATTTCTTCACAATTTTTAATCTTTTCAAAGCTGTTAGTGGCCGCCAGTAGAGCCATTTTTATGAGAGCTCTCTCCCATGGACCGTTAATAACACTGCTACACGCTACAATCCTGAATTTATTCGGATCAATCCCTTGCCACTCCGACTACACCATCCCCCAATTGATTTTTTAAAATAAGTTCCAAGTCTTAATCCCATCTGGGATCTGGGAAGACGAAGAATTTTTGAGAGATAATTCAATTCATTTCTATACAGATGGTTCAAAAACCGAAGAAGTGGTAGGCTGCGGGGTGTACTCAAACCGACTTAACGTAAGTCTCTCATTCCAACTTCCAAACCATTATAGCGTGTTCCAAGCGGAAATTCTGGCGATCAAAGAGGTCCTATCATGGCTAAAAGAAAACGTGATATCCTCAACGAATATCCGGATTTTCTCAGATAGTCAAGCAGCAATCACTCGGCGCTGTTTCTACGAACTCAGTAACCGCCTTTAACTGTCGCCTATCTCTTAAAGAGATAGCTGAACAGTTCAATATTCACCTTATTTGGGAGCCGGGTCACAGAGATATCGCTGGCAACTGCAAAGCCGATGAAATCGCCAGAGAAGAAACCGTTCTCCCGATCTCAACCAGTAGGTTGAATATTGGTATACCAATCGCTACATGTAAACTTATGCTAAAGAGGCAATGGATAGAACAAATTATAGGTGGAACAATATCACCACGTGTGTGGCAACAAAACAGATATGGACAGGACTAGATCCAAAACGCACAAAACATTTGTTATCCATAACCAGATTGCACGTTAGCTCCGTAATCAATGTCATGACCAGACATTGTCTGATAGGAAGACACGCCATAAGACTTATAAGATAAGGTGTTTCCTCTAGCAACTTCTGTAGAAGTTGCTTAGATGAGGAGGAGGAGGAGACAATCCCACACTTCCTCTGCTTATGTCCTGCACTCTCTTTTAAAAGAAAACGGCATCTAGGAAAATATTTTCTTGATGATCCACGCGATCTGGCGAACACAGATTCCCTGCATCTCCTTCGCTTTATTAAAAGCTCCAAATGGTTTTGTTAAGTGAGGTACTACCTTGCAAAATTTCTATGGTATCACAATGGACCTAATGTTGGTCTAAGTGTGACTTTAATTTACCATACATTCAGTGGCTACCCTCTGATGATGGTTCCTTTCAAAAAGCTTCCCTGTCTTCACCACAACAGGAGCTTTCCTGTTTAGACAACATAATTTCTTCTGACTTACGGCAAGTAAGCTGTATTAGAAACTATCAAAGTCGTATGTTAGATCTAGTCTTTTCTTCGGACGCTATTAAGACTGTTGTGATGCAATCAAATTCTGGTATCACAAGAATAGATGACTTAAACCCACCTTTATATATCTTTATTGAACTTAGCAATGTGATTGACGAAAGAAGTAGTCCATATGACTGTTCATATACCTTTGACTTTCGAAAAGCGAACTTCGATTTGCTTTCGGATGAATTAAGCAGGGCTGGTGTTGAAAAAATATCAGCTCTAGCAAATCTTGACGAAGCAGTCAGTTGTTTCTACTCTATCTTAAAAGATTGCATGAATAAAACAATTTCGCTAAAATTGATTAAAAAAGAAAATTAATAAAAGAAACAAGGCCTGGAAAACTTATTTGTCCACTCTTTCTCTAACTGACCACCAAGTGTTCATAAGTCTTTTTGAAGACTGCAGAACGCTTTCTCAAAATCTTTACTCCAGCTATGTAACTCAAATGAGTTGCTCTCTAAAAAATGACCCAAAAAGCTTTTGGTCCTTTGTTAACTCCAAAATGAAATCAGACGGCTATCCAGTAAATTTTATTTATAATAACAATCCTTTGAAGGATACTCCTGACATATGCAATGCCTTTGCAAATCATTTTTGTGGCTCTTTTTGTAGTACACCTCTCAAAATTGATGAAAACTATTTTGAGTATTTAACTCACTGTTCTCAAGTAAGTTTTAATAGTATCCCCATTCACAGTGATAGAATTATTCATTACCTTTCTTCTCTAAATGATGACGTTTCATCTGGTCCGGATATGATACCACCTATAGTTTTAAAAAAGTGTTCTTTACGCTTAGCCTTTCCTCTCGAATACCTTTTCAAGCTTTCTATAAAGTCAGGAAAATTTCCTAGTTTGTGGAAGAAGTCTTTTATTACCCCTGTTTTCAAGAAGGGTAAAAAAATAGATATAAAAAACTATTTTTCATGCATTCCTAAGCTGTTTGAACAAGTAGTCTGCGAAAGTATATCATTCTTTGCAAGAAATATAATCTGTAATCAACAACACGGATTTATGCAAAGAAGATCGACGGCTACTAATCTTCTCTCGTTTTACCATAAATGCTCTAATACACTCGAAAATGGGTATGAATTAGACTGCATTAACACTGACTTCTCTAAGGCCTTCGACCAACTTTCTCATAATATTATATTATATAAGCTAAAAGCATTTGGATATCCACCAGTATTTATTGTTTAGATAAGTTCATACTTAAAAAATAGATCTTATCAAGTCAAATTTCGTAACGTCTTGTCAAATTCTTTCAATGGTTTTTCTGGTGTGCCACAAGGGAGTCACCTTGGTCCTTTGCTTTTCATTATTGCAATAAATGACGTCATTTCTTGTATATCATACAGCGATATTCTAATTTTTGCTGACGACATGAAGATTTTCAAATCGATAGAATATTCGTCAGATCGCAATTTATTACAAAAAGATATTGACAGTTTTGTTACGTGGTGTTCTAAAAACGGTCTTAGTTTCCCACTATCGCAAATTATTCAATATCTCAGCAATCATTATCTCATACGTGTCATTTTTAGTACTAACCTTGAATTCAATGAACACATGAACCTCATAACAAGTAAAGCAAATTCAATGCTTGGGTTTATAAAGAGATGGGCAAAAGAATTTAACGACCCCTATGTTAAACTTTCCTTATACAACTGTCATGTTCGTCCCTATCTCGAGTATACTTCTCAGGTTTGGTCGCCTCTATATGAAGTTCATAAATCTCGTATTGAGACAGTACATACAGCTTCTTGATCTTCGCTTGCTTCTTAAATTTTTCAACTTGTTCCACTTCTCAACAGCTTTACATCTCAAGCATCTTCAATTTTTGCAACTACTCCAGCTGCTTTAACTTCATTAACTTTTTCAATTTTTTAGTTCCTCAACACCTTCAATTTCTACAAATTACTTTACTGAACATTGTCAATTATTTCTACTTCTTCAACTTCTTGAGCACCTTCAATTCCTTAAAATTTATGTTTTTAAACTTCTTACACTTCTTCAAAACCTTTGAATCATATAACTTTATTTACTTCTTCACCCGTGGTACCCGTGGCGTAATGGTAAGCATATCTGCCTGTTCACTCAGAGGTTCGTGGTTCGAAACAGAACAGATTCAAAAATGTTTTTCCACGGGTATCACCCTTCGCGAGGAATTGTCAAGTCATCCGTTTGCCATGAAAAGCGCTTTCTCGATTAGCTGTTCGGAACCGGCAGAATTCTAGGTCCCCTCCATTGCCTCACAAGGCATGGTTGTGAGAAATGCGCTAGGCCCTGTGGCTCGTCGCTCTGTTGCGCCACCCTATTTATTTTTTTAAACTTCTTCACCTTCATTATCTTCAAATTCTTCTATTAGTCAATGGAGACTACTTTAACCTCCTCAGCTTGATCCACATCATAAATTTTCCAACTTCTTTAGCTTTTTGAACTTCGTGTGCTTCTTCGATTTTCTAATTTCTTTACAAATTTTAACTTCTTCAACTATTTTAGATTTTCCATCTTCTTCAACTTTTAAATTTTTCAATTGCTTCCTAGTCTTTCAACTTTTTCAAATCCACAACCGTTCAAGCCTTTGTTTCCATCTTTTCACTGAAGTTAAGAACAAAGACCTGCCTTTCTGGTTTTTTTTTTAAATTAAATTTTTCTCTGCTATGCGACGTGCGTCATTTGCTGAGGTGCCAAACCATATTTACATTTTATTAAATTAAATAAATCAAAGACCGTTATATGTACGCAAGGAATTGACCATAAGTCAATTTAAATTGTCATATAGAGAATATCAGATTTCAATAATTTATTATGTATGCTGCGTAGAATAAACTAGCCTAGAGAAAATAAGTAGGCCAACTCTATTTACCACTAACATGAGACCGAATGCCATTCCTTCGGTATTTTGTTTTTGTTATCTTTTTTGTCAACATATACAGAAACCATAACAGAACGCCTTTCTTTTGTTATTATTGACTGTTTTCTTCTTTTGCGCCAAATTCAAACAGAAACCGTGTTTGCATGTCTCCTTTTGGCATTCCAAGCATACAAGCAAGTCAATAACTTTTACTTCTTCGAACAAATCACCAGGTCTTCGAGTGATTAATATGCAAATTGAGTCACCCTCTGGGTACACAGTTTGAACTTCGTCTCTAGCTTCCGGAGTTCAATAGTTTGAAATTATTTGGCAATATTATGTGACTTTAATATGCAAAAACCAATAGTTCACTTCATTCACGTATGTGTACTTAAAAAGACCTCCACTATTTTTGGCCATACAAAAAATTTACTTATTTATTCAGCATTCAGTAAACATGGCCAAAAAATCAGAAAACCACTCAAGTCGTGGAATGCAATCACAACACACATTCGCACTTATTGTCAGATAAAAATAATAATAAAACAAACGTCAACGCTCACAGGTGGAATTTGGCATCAGAAAATCATAACAAGGCCGCCCCAAATCTAATATTCAAACCAGTTACCGACAAGAGTCTCTTCAATTGTTTTCGATTCATATAATGGTGTTAATCGAGCTATGAAAAACGAGGAAGTTCGTCGTGTAAGGTTCTTCTATTGAGCAATAAAATGCGAAGTGACTGACACATGAACAGAAAAGTAAAGGACTTGAGTGGGCTGCGAACGTGATATTCTTCTAAAAGGTGAACCCAGAACACATGTTTGATTGGTGTATACATAAGTAATCATCATTAACATGACATCACATCACCTACTCTTTGCACTTTCAAACGGATTAATGGCCATTGACATTGCCCTCTGTTGAAGCCGCAATTGCTGGGGATGGGGATGACAAGTGATTGATTTGATTTATGTAAAAAGCAGACATTGGTGGATTTATTTTAAGTGGCAAAGTGAAAAGAACAATATGAAAAGATGACCAAATATTTGGTTTGCTTTAAGATTTATTAGTTTGAATTATAAAAAATTGTCAGCTACTGAAACACATGTTGTTCTTAAAATGATTTAGGATCTTTTAGTTCTTTTTTGTTTAGGGGAAAGAACTGCTTTCGTTATTTAAATACAGGCATCCAATTTAAGCAAATAGAAATTTACATAGCTAATCGGCTTATTATTATCAAAATTAAAATACAAATTTATCTTTTTGCGGTTTGGGAACATGCTTTGAACCCGTTCTGATAACAAGAAACAAAACACCGGATTTAATTTTATGAATAAACAATAAGCAATCCTTTATTGATGGGGAATTCCAGACAGATATTGCCTGTTTATACATCGATTTTTCACCAAAAAGTGAATACGTGTATTGTGTCATGGAACTCTTTCCTTGCAAAACGATTCTAACTGACTCAGCACCAATAGCGCAGAAAATTTGACAACCGTGGCTCGATTTGGGTATTGTGAAATACCAAAATTTCAATGAACTTTTGTAATCAGGCAAAATTTGATAAGTTGGTAAATTGAACCTAAGCAGTTCTGCCACAAAGGTATGGAAACCTCTGGCCTAACGCATTTCAAAGACCTAAAATTTAATGCCGATTCCGAACGGCTAAATGAGGAAGCACATTTCATGGCAGTGTTATTTTCCTCGGAGGAGTTGCCAATACCCCACGAAAGGAGTTAACCGTGGAAAAGTAATTTATGTTTCCAATCGGGTTCGAAGTTCAAATTTTACACGTCACAGACAGACACGATAATCATTACGAAACCGGCACGCTAAGTGCGCACATGTCTAGTAAAAATCATTGTTTCATCTCCCAAATAAATGTTCACACCGGCTTACGTTAGTTGCTTTTCAGTATATTCATTAAGATTTTGCTGTCAGAAGCATGATTTTATCTGAGTTCTCTATTACGCCTTTCAATTAAAAGGAAATAAAATTATGCAAAAATGATTGCCAAAGCACCTGTGTCTGTTATATTGCTCACGCTGAGATCTTTTAGCGAATAATGATAGCACACCCCAAATTTATTTGCATAATAGAACTCTCACAATAAGATGACATAGCAGAATCTACGAAAAGAACAAAAGGAGTAATTTCAGATTCTTTAAATACTTTAAAACTGATTTACTATGTCTTATTTCATTAATTTTTTTTATTTTTACAATTAAAAAACCCTGTTTGCCAGCTCCACATTACTAAAAAAATATGTATTATTTTTGGAAATACTAAATTGTCTCATTATACATTATTCGTTCCATTAATTTTGAAGCTGAATAACGCGCTCATATGAATGGGTGGGAATGTTTATATTTATCTTGAGAATTGTTTCCCACTTATTTATGGACCTTTGTATTGCGATTTCAACAGGTAATAAACTTAAGACCAATTTGTATGCATTTGGTTTTATGTGCTGGAAAGACGTAATTATTTCTAACGTTCGATTCATATTTTTTTCACAAATATCCTGTTAATAACATTTAAAGATAAGGACAGAAATAAATAAAATGGAAAGTATTGCTTTTGTGGTTGTTATGCTTAGACTTAGTTTAGAAAGAAAGTCGTCACTTGAGTAGAATATCAAGTCTTATTTACTATTCTCTGACTTTTTAGAGAACAAGACAAAAATGACTCAGGAAAGAGAACTTGGTTTTGGATTGGTTTTGTTGTTCACGAGAAACTAAAATGACTTATTTCTTTAGTCAGCAATATTTGTGGTTTTGATCTTGATGTAGCTGACCGAATCAGTCCAAGAATTCATTTACATATATGTATGTCCCAAAAAACCTGTTCATTATCAGTTAGTTATCATTATCACTTTTTGAATGAGAAGTTTATTGCTTATCAATATTTGTAAGTGGATTTATTTAGCGAAAATTCTTATTGGCAATAAAACTTTAGCCTATGATACATCAGGACTTTATTGGAACTCATTTCTGATAAATATTTTCAGAAAATATGACAATCAATCGGTTGACTGCTGAACAAAGGCATTTACTGCCTGAGTATAGTAGTAGTACACCGCACAGTCAAATCAAGAATCAGTAGGCAGCTGAGCAATGTAGTAAAGCTCGTCCACAATGGTATAGCACAAGATGTCAATTTTGCTGAGCCATTTTGCTTTGTTATGTTTTTTTTTGCGCACTCAAAAGTTGAAGTTGAGTGAACTTGTACTACTGCTGCTACTAATACACATCTTGTACACTTTTATGGCATTTGCTAACTTTCAACTTTGACAGTGCGGCGTACTACTACTACAGCTACACCATTCTGTTCAGGCAGTTATACTTTGTACTCAAAGACTGAGTATTGTAAGCTAGCGCTGGTGCTAAAACAAAAATTTCACAAAGAAGTTACACTTGCCTTATGTCGCTTTCCATTGGTTTCACTCGGGGAAGCACTCATTTTAAAAACCAATGGAACACCCAACACTTTTTCTATTCAGTTTAACTTAATTGCCTTTGTGTTAGTGAAACACTTATGGCTCTTAAAATATATTCCTTAAAAAAATTTTCTTTTTGACATTTGAGTAACATATGTATTAGTGCTTCTTCAGTTGATTCTCACTTCAAATCGAGAAGTGGCTGTCATTCTTCAGAATCATGAGAACCGATCTTTTTGCACCAATGGAATGGGTTGAGAATGCTCCTGGACGCTCTTGGATGGTTCTTTTCGTCCAATGGAAACTGACATTAAAGACATTAAAGAACATTATTGCTTATAATTTTCCCACGACAGCTCTGATCTTGAAGTTACGTCTGTAAAACCATTTCTGCAAACTTAAAATTGTGGGACATATACCTGATTCAGAAGCTACCCTAGAAATCATTTATACCCGTCTTATAGTCCTAAGAGCATTAGAAGCACCAAATTACCGCTTCATCACACTTTGAAATCAACAACACATTAAATCTGAAAATAGCCATTTAAATTGATTGAACGAACACTTTTGGTATTTTGAGACGTCCTTGCCTGAAGCATCTAATCAATTTTTTCATGAAATCTACTTCCTCTTCTAGAAATATAAAAACAATTTTCAATAAAACGGGGTGCTTAGATTAGATTAAGGGGGACGGGTAGAGCTTGCTCAGCTCTGGGCACTGCGGTGCCTGAAAGAAACCTATTGTGCCAGACGGGGTGCTTAGTCTTGTAAGAAACAATGAATTGATGAGGCACATGACACTAATTTTCTAATTGGAATGCAATTTAGATTTTCTGTATTTTGTTTTCGTGGCAAGTTATGCAAATTAGCTAGTATGTTACTCCATTTATTTACTTGTTTAAAAAACTTGGGTCAATCTATCTTCTGACTAAGTTAAATACTGTCAGTTACTCCATTTCTAAGGCAGAACATGAAATCAAAAGTAATTTGCAAAATAAACACGTATTATCTGTCAAATGGTAAAATATCTCTTAATTTCGATATGTGTGGGAGGTTCCCTTAGAATCGAGTTTCAAGCATTAATCAGTGTATTCACTTTAAATTTAAATTCAAATACCAGTTAGTAAAAAAGGGCATTCACACTAATTAATTCAGAATATTTACAAAATTTTTAGTAAATTTGAAAGAGTTAAATATGAAAAATCACACTTCATTCTATCCATCAAAATCATTTTTAAATATGTTTCACTATTAGTGAAAAGCTTTGTCTTATCCTTAAAAAAAAAAAATAAAGGTATACTTCCTCTATAAAAGAGCTCGCTCACTAAGCCGTTTGGAATCAGTAGAAATTTGCAGGTGGTCTCAATTCATTCTTCATAGGAATGGTTGAGGGAAAGGCACTTTAGACCTATGCTTACCCAAAGTAGCTGTGATCAAATATAGTTTTATTTTATTCATTTTGCTTAAGAACACCGAGTAGAACTGAAACAATTTTATAGGTTTATAATGAACAGAAAATGTATGTTACCTAGCCTGGCACTCAAACTTACCTGAAATCGCTTTCCTTTCGGCTTACCTTATCCAGTGGAGTGGAGAGCCACTTGTAGGATTTTGTGCATTGTCCTTTTAGAAGATTAAGCAAACTTGTAGCTTTGTGTGACAGAAATTTCTTACACTCACTTGTATTACAACTACTTATAGTTTTGTTTTACAGGTCATCGGTCAACATCACCACTAGACACAAAATATCCTGGGCTTCCACAAACAGAAAAACAGGCGTCAGGCTCAGTACAGACGGCTTGTGTGCAAGTTGCGGCGCGGCGATGAAAAAGTAACAAAGACACTCCTTAGTTTCTATGACGCACAGTATTTTATCTCCTAGGGAAAATATTTGTGAAAAAACAATTTTCGTAGGATCTTAAGAAATCTCCGGATTTTCTGGAAAAACACTGAAATTCAGAAATAAATCAGAATGGTTTGAAACTTTTAAGAACTGTTGCATTTGCTTTTTATTTTAATTTTGGGCTTAAGAGATAAGAGCATCACAATAGATCTTCCAGTCAATCCAATGTGTAAAAAATTTCTGTAACACAAGGTTACTAGTTTACTTGCTCCTCTGCAAGGGGAATGGGCTTAAGCCTTTGAGTAGGTTTTTAATTGTAGACTTGTAGTTTGTATTATAGGCCCCAGGACTTGATCTGCCTTTTCCATTGAACAGAGAGTATGGACATCCGTTGGCGTTGATAATGGCAGGCGTTGCAACGCGTTGCTTCAATGACAAGCAATGACTGATAAGTGATAAGGAAACTGCATTGCTGTATGCTCATCAGTTTGCTTTACTACTGTTGATATATAGTCTGGAATCGTTTACTCTTTATTTTCTACTTCCTTTTGTGGACGGGGAAATAAAATTTATTTGCAACCTTTGCATTGTGAATACATACACTAAAGGGTTAAAAAGATGTGTACATAGTCGCAGAGATTAGGTTCAAGATCTTATTGAATACAATCGAATGCAAATCTCTTCCTTAGAAACCATCCATAACTGGGGCACTAGTTAAAAGCATTGAGTGCATTCATCAAAAGTTAGTTTGTCAAAGTTTTGCAGTTGACAAAAAAAAAAAAAGAAACCGACTGACCGACTGTGGCATTAGAAAAATAGAATTGAACTATAATTGGTAATTTTCGGTAAGCTAGCTCTTTGGCGAACCATTTTTCATTTTTGTCGTGAACTTTGTTTGGTATAAGGACTGACTTTCATTTATTTTTCTGTAACTTGTCGGTGGTACCTATAGCGTGCTGGGTAGTATGTCTACCTGTTAACCCTGAGGTTCGTAGTTCGAATCCCAACAAAGTCTAAAATGTTTTTCCACGTGTATAGCCTTTCGCGAGGAATTGGCAAGTCCTCCGTTAGTAAATTCATTGCCACGAAAAGCGTTTCCTCGATTAGCACCGTTTGGAAACGGCAGAAAATTGTAGGTTCCCTCCATTCCCTCACAAGGCATGGTTGTTAGAAATACGCTAGGGCCAGGGGCTCCTCGCTCTGTTGCGCCACCGTATTTATTTATTTATTAAAAATTAATTATTTTAATTTGTCGTATAAGTAAAGTTCATCAGTAAAAAACCTAACAAAAGAAATATTTTTAAAAATTGTGTTCTTTGTTAGATGAAAAAAAGATAAGTTTTTTTTTTTAATTTCGATGAGAGCGCCCATAGTTCTTTAAAAAGAGTTTAGCTTTGAAAGTCTCCAACATTTCTGAGAATAGTCCACTCAAGTATATCGATTTATGATAAAAATAACAATGGATAACATTTAGCTGCTTAAAAAGCTCTCTAACCTCATGAAATAACAATTTTATTAGTTTAATAAAAAGAAAAAACACACGTACCAACACAAGTATGAGTTCCAAGGAATAATGCAAACGCTCATGAAAAAACACACTCATTTGTGTTCGAAATGTACGCTTAATTTGTCTCTATGTTATTTATAAAATGATTTTTGCTGCCAAGCAGAATACCTTCACCTACTGAAGATGCATTGAATTCGTATTCGTTTTGAATATTTTATTTCGAATTACTTCGGAGTAACTCAGATTTAATTATAATGATGTGTGTTTTCCTTTCCATATCGGTTTTAAATCATTTGGTTAAGGAATCAATAATGGTGTTCAAAAACTGAGTACCTAATCAGTTTTGTGAGAACTGGGTGATTTTTACATGCTGTTCAGTTGACTAATTGATGTTGTTTTGTCAGCCCCCAAAAACAGAGTCACACTTAAGTTGAAAAGCTTTTTGCTATGTCTTCTTTGGGTTATGAATAATTCAAATAAAATTAATACGTTTGATGATATAAAACTTGCTATTGTTCAATATCAAGTTCGTGGAGATTATATTAAGCTCAGCAATTGACCTTCTGCAGTGTTTTCCACTGCCTTTAGAGAAGTGTTATCGTGTATACACAAATCATTCTAGACTCTTACAGTCCTGTTAGATCAACTGTTTATAAGATATATCTTTTATTTTATCACTTGAAACGCCAATAATTAATTTTATTAATTATGCCATAGTTTCGGTTGTAGGTGTCAATATCGACGACAAGCTCGAAAGTTGGGTTAGTTTTGCGCATCAAGAAAATAAAAACGAGCATTCTTTTCTTAATTTAATGACTTTCAAACTTGTTTTGGTGAGATGGAAAATTTTGAGCTTGTCTTTCGAAAACAAATGACCAAAAATCTATTTTCAGAATCCAACTGCGGTTTCAAATTAAAAATGTGGTTTGCGAAAAATGCATCCGATCGCTAGAGTGTGCAGATTTT
Source organism: Melanostoma scalare (assembly GCA_949752695.1). NCBI lineage: Eukaryota > Metazoa > Arthropoda > Insecta > Diptera > Syrphidae > Melanostoma > Melanostoma scalare. The sequence continues at coordinate 21,340,685 of OX456984.1, read as the reverse complement.
GAATTTTTCAATAAATATATGTACATACATACATACATATTTAGAGTTTGTTTTACAATTATTTACTAAGATATCTGAAATGAGACTAAAATAGAAATGAACAAGCAAATAAGTTGCAATATAGTATAGGTAATGGCGTTGTCTTTCGCCGTATTGACGTATTAAAAAGTTTTAAAATTCTATCAAAAGAACCGTGACATATTACTACTTATGCTTATTCCGATAAAATTCGACTTCTATAGAACGATGCAATATCAATGTGCTGGGAGATTACCACCACTGGCATAGTTGAACTTCGGTTTTTAATTTTGGTGGGGCTACCGCCCCATTTATTATCTTAATATAAGCTCAAAATAGCTTAAACACTAAACTTAAACTAATTAAAACTAAATTAAACTACAAAGATGAGAAACGGTTTAAAAGGAGGACTTTCAGACAGAGACTTGGAAGATTGAGGTCGAAAAGAAAAGGAACAAAGTTAATCTTACTTATCATGCGTGTTAAGGGTTCGTTGAGACCATAGGATGTACGATGAGCAGGAAGGAAACAAAATCGGGATGATCTTACGTTTCGGGGATTAGTGTTGAAGGAGATAAGGGGGGGGGGAGGAGCAGTCAGTGTTACCAGTAAGAAGTCGGTGAATGAATATTATGTCAAATACATTCATTTTAGATGGAATCTAAAAAAAAACCATATATTCTTAGATCGGAGAGTAACTGGAACCACAGGATTCCTGGAATGAGATCTATAGACGGAACCAAAGAAGTTTTATTTTTACCCCTAGGAAGAATTTCGTTAGGTGGCTTGTGATTGGTCATAGAAACTTTCCATTCAATTTCATGCGAATAGCGCCCATCAAATACCACCAATGAATTTACTCGATGTTTTGCGGAAAACTTTACAAAAAAGGCTGTTCTGCGATAAAAATCCATCAAAACGATATTTTTTAGTTTTCCACGCAAGACCGTTTATAACCCAAACATTGTCGAAAATGGTACAGCCACGGCGTTTGACTCTTAGTAACTATTATTGTACCCACAACTTTAGAATGAAATTTCTAGGCATTTTTTTTGAAACCAATGGAAAGATAACTCCGTTGAAAAATATCTTAGCGATTCTGTCTTCAACGGATATATGAGAAGCCTTAAAAGAAAACGTGTTTCTTGAAATGGTATACTCAACACATTTTTACTAACACATCATTTTATTTCTTTTGTTCAAAAGAACCCCTTTTCTTACTTGCTTTGGTTGGCATTACAGTTCGGGGTGACCCTGGGCCTTAACGAACATCTTTCGATAACGACTTTGACTTCAGACTTCCATTTTTGCACTCAAAGTCAGTTGAGGTCTTCTTCCACTAGATTGCGTTACCTGAGACGAGGTCTTTCCGTTCCACGATTTCCCTGCAATGTGCTTTCGAAAACCTATCAAACTGCAGTGTTGATTTCCATCCTCTCTACATGTCCCAGTCATCGTAGCCTTTCAATGCGTATACTTTTTTAGCTATGCCCATATCGCAGTACAGCTCTTAGTTGTATCTCTTCTCAACATTTTTTTTTCACATATGAAACCAAAGATCATTCGGAGTATTTTTCTTTTGAAACGACCTAAAGTTTTCGCATCTCTTTTAGAAAATACCCATGATTCTGTGCGGTATAGCAGGACTGGGATGATCAAGGTCTTATAAAGGGTTACCTTGGTCTTATCAGAGAGGGATTTGCTTCCCCATTGCTTCCTAGTCCGGAGAAGCAACGATTAGCAGGAGCTATCCTCCGTTTGATCACCACACTGATATTGTTTTCCGTGTCCATAGCGAAACCTAGGTAGACGAAGTTCTGAACTATCTCGAAGTTTTGTCTTTCTATTCATCATAAACTTCACTTTGCACTCATTAGCCATCAAAAACCCATTTTTGTCGCTTCTATTCAAATGCTCGCAAATGAGAGCAACTGCACAGACTTTTGAAAGATTATTTCTCTGGTTTTGAAGTTCGAGCTTTGTACAATCTTTAATGGTATGATGTTTGAGAAATCTCATGAGAGTTTGTCGCCTTGTTGATAACCTTTGACGGACCAGCGTAAGTTCTCCAAAGTCATCCTGCATAGTTATACGAATTTTGCAAGGATTCCGAAAACAGACATGGCTCTGCACAGCTCGTTTCCGAAATCGATAAAAAGATAGAGGAGAGGTATATGGATATTATTTTCCCCGGTTTTTTTTCAATATCTGCCGTAATCCTTTTTTCGGTAGATTTGTGACCACATTGATGAGAACCTATCAAATTGTTGATATGGGGTATCAGACTTTCACATATTACAGCAGACAAGATCTTATAAGCGACGTTAAGGAGGCTTATTCCTCATTGATTAGCGCAACTGTGAGGGTTTTCTTTTTTACGACTGGATATCCGATACTGAGGTTCCATTAATCGGGCATGCTTTCTTCCGACTATAGGAAGAAGGCCTGCTAGTTAGTTAGTTAGTTCTAAATACTCTTTCTAAACATAATTACATTTTTGTAATTGAAGAATTATTAAACCTGGTATGGACTATGTGGCCGTCTAGTATCAGGATTTAAGTTTGCATTATGGTAGACTTAACTTCTTCCAGGCTGGGAGAACGTCATTATTGATGATCGTCCAAGTTGAATAGGGCATTCTGCCTGACATCAGAGTTTGTGTTTTCATCGCCTAAAGTGAATTTTCCAGATCTTCAGTAGCGACTGTGAGTGAGAAGGACCAACTAACTGACAACTATTTAAAAGTACGCCCTTTTGGTATAGCTTGACTTATATAACCAAATTATTTTTATTACCGATGTTTTTCCATTCTTTTCTTTCAATTGTTACTTTCCAAAAGGAATAGGCCTTAGATCGTTACAAATCAAACACATCGTCAAAAATCGAAAGAGTCTTTTTCACATGAAGACTGCTAATTGTGTAGGGTCTTTGCTAAATCGAGTGCTATCCTCTGCACGCATCATATCAGACTTTACCTACAAACTAATGATATACTCCTATAGAGTCATTATAATAGCTTTCTATTGTGTTTTATATAAATAGTATTTCAGTTTAGAATACATCATAGCCTTTTCACGATCGAATTTGCTTTGGATCTTAATTTCATTTCTATAGATAATGTCAAATAACAGGAAAGCTGTTGACTAAATGTACTCTGCACTCAAAATAGATTCATCTTTACAGAAAGATGGGAAGTCACTGAATTGAAATCACACTTAATTTTTTTTCGAGAACTAATGAAAATTTAACCTCTTGGAGGACTAATCAGAAAAGATTAAAATTCTCAAGGAGCTCGCTAAGCTATTGTTAGCATTCAATTAAAATTGAAAGGTGGGTTCGCTGCACAGTAGTATTGAAATCTATACCCCAGTTGCAACTGACACCTTTTGTATAATTTTTGTCGTTAAAATAATTGCATTCAGAAGCTTTTCCACAAATAACCATTAATCACATCGAAGATAGTGGTGGCACAAGTTATGGCTCAACTTAAAAATAACATTAATACGACATCTTTTTGTAAGTAGCTGCAATCCATCAGTATGCAGTAGACGCTAATAATGTTAACTTCACCTGCAATTACAGAGATAATCACAAGGTTATACTGGCAGCGTTAATCTGGGCATTACAGCTTACACGTTATATACTCTCACGATTAATCACCCTCATCAATATGCAGGAGATGCAGCAAATATTTTACACAACTGCGTCTTTGTAAACTAGGATTTCCCGACCTTGAGCGGTTTATTTCATTCTTTTCAGGGGAATTCATTTCGAATTCTTGATATTTCCATGGAAGAAAATGAGATATCATTTATTAGGCCACGCGCCGGACGAAATGCCAGTCGAGTACATATTTAAATTATAAATTCAGATTCTCACAACCGCAATTAAGCCGCAGTAGACGAAGAAGAGTAATTATCCACTATAAAATAGACCCTCAATGAGCATTCAAAATCGCTGGGCGTGACTGGCTCTGACTGACTGTGTAGCCATTATTTTGTTTTACAATAATTGCTAGCAACTCGTGGGCTTACAGTTTTCCTTGTTTTAACCTTGAACTTGGTAGCTATACATCTCTCTTGATGCTCTATGCCACTTTGTTTAAAGTTGAATTACAACTAAACTAAGTACAACCGGCATTGACACTGAAAAACAAAAAAATCAAATTAATTACGTATACGCCCGAGTGCTCTTAATAATTTTGTTCACTTTTTTATTTTTGCAGAATTGAAATTTAATGAAAGAGGAGACAAGACGCAGAGTGAAGTTTGATACAATTGCATACAAATTAAATTTTCCCAAGCTGACTGACCGATCAATATGCAGGCGATAGCAATTGCATGTGGCGTGTTATTTGTTGTAGCGGATTACGCTAAATCACAGGGTCTAGATGATGGAAGTAGCAGTTTATACACGAAAAGGTAAGAAATACACAGCTTGAATGCATTTATATATAAGTTCAGAGGCTGATTTCGAAGTCGGAGAGATCTGGTTCAAGATCTTATTGAATGAAATCGAATGCAAATCTCTTCCTTGACTATTTGTATACACTGCTGGTCACGTAAAATATTGTTGTTTTTCACTCGCACACAGTGAAGACATGGGTATATGACAATAGTCACGACGAGCTGACTTTTTTTCTTTGTATAAATAGAAAAGCACTTATATGGCTTTAGCAGAGATTTTCACTATGCGTTTTATTTAATTGCAAAAAAAATATTTCAAGTCCTCAAAGCTGTTGGATAGGTCAAAAATGAACATTTTATTCTCTTTCTGTTTGTTGTGAATATTTTTTTCAGTGACAGAGTCTGAATTATTCGATTGAAACAAGACATTGGCGCATGTTGTGCGGATACCCGTGAAGGTTAATCATGAACAAAAATTCCTTCACGGATAGTCTTAACAAATGGTGGTATTTCTGATTTCAGGAATTCGTGTGTGATATAGGAATGAGTGCGCACGATTAACCGATTTCGTCTAATAAGGTTTTTGAAACCTTACAACAATTTTACAATATGTGGTTCACGAGCTAGTTAAGTTTAAAGATATTTAGATTGCTGTGTTGTGGTCTTAGTGTTGCATAACTGAATTGGACTTAATTCAAGCGGTAGCATTTCGATTGCAGTTTTACCACACACTGCAAACAATACGACATAATGGTGTACTTTCTTAGCATAGGCCACTGGATTTGTAATTCGAAGTTTAAACTTTGAACACTTGATTTTGACTTGAAACCGCAGAGGATATGGTTTATATTATTTCGAGGAGATTTTTCTGCGGATTAACAGTCTGGACAATGACACGGTAACAAGGTATCCATTCCAGTTTCGCTGGTAGAATTAATTGTTTGTTGGTGAAGGGGTGGGACAGCACATATTCCAGAATGATCGAAATTTATGGGGTCTCACGATTAGCTTAGCAATTTCACATGCACTCATCCTACTAATGACTCTTCTCCCAGTCTTTTTTACACGGTCACGGTACACGGTACAGTGAAGGAATGTGGAAAGTTTAGTCACTAAGCGGAGGGTTGAAGTGTCAAACCCTCATGTAACTGACCGGTATCGGGTATGCCAGATCCAAATTGCTTTTTTGCTCATGTTATCAGCGTGTTTTACCATCAACCATCTTGCTGAAACTAGACCTCCCCGACTGCCAGGCGGCGATTAAAGCTATCTCATATACTTTCACAAAATCCAAATTAGTAGAAAGCTGTCGCAGCAATCTAAGACTGATCAGCTCAACGAACATCGTAAATTTTATTTGGGTCCCAGGACATCGTGACATAACAGGATATGCAATGTCGGATAAGCTGGCTTATATGGGTCAGCAATCGAATCCAGTGAAACGAACAACACAGTTCTCAAGCCACTAGAACAAGAAAAAAACAGAATCCAACAAAATTTTCTAAAAACCGCCAATGACAAGTGGTCCTGGTAATCTTTAGAAATATTCCAGGTTTCCAGAGACCTATGGATATTGGATAGATATTTCCATGAAAAAACAGAATTGTTGCTCCAGCTTAGCAAACCTCAACCCTCTCTGTTGATTGGCATTCTGACGGGTCACAACCCATTGGGTACCCACATAATGAGAACGGGCATTGGCACATCCGACTTATGTAGAGGATGCCAAGACGAAGAGGCAGAGGAAGGATAGTTCCACTTAATCTATGAGTATCCTAGCTTGGCCCATACTAGGAAAAAAGCGCTAGGAGAATACTTCCTCAGCAATCTGGAAGACATCTCTAATCTCTCTAAACAGCAACCTTAAATTCATCCAGAAATCCAAATGGTTCAGTGGAGGCTCCCAACGACAATAACCCAGTAACGAAACCAATCCTCTGCCACCCCTCTTTTCTACCTCCTCATCCTCTGTTATCTGGGGAGCACAATGGAATCTTGAGAACCAAGTGTGGTGATGCCGCTTCCGGCTGCACCCTCCATCCAACCTAACCTAACCTAAACTAAGTCCTCCGATTGTAAAATACATTGCAATGAAGCGCTTGCTGACTTCGTCGTTCAAAGTTGTCGAAAAATAGTAGGTTCGTGGAGCTAGGGACCCGTCGTTTCAGTTCAGTTTTTTAAAAATAAACTTTTTTTGACTAAGCAGAGTTGAGCGCTTTTAGAAGTTAGATGTGGTCTGAAACAATTAAAGTTGCTTGTTTTAGGTACCGCCTTGTTAAAAATTAAAAATAATTCCAGCTTCACAAAAGGAACCGTTTTGCTAACGAGTATAGTGATGAATGCTTTCACGTTTAATCTGATCTAGGACTTTCGGATCAATTACAATCATTCCTTAAGAAATGTCACTGAACGATTGCACAATTTACTGACTTGGTTCAAATGACAAAATATGTGAAAGAGATTGTATCTTATAATCATAAACTTCGAATGCATATTTGTTACAAGTAAAAGTTTCCCAAATATCATAAATCATACCACATTCTTGGATCTTGCTTTTAAGACATTGTTTTGAATTATGCCACTCCTCAAATTATTTTCCTTATCTTATCTTAATCCATTTAGAGTAGATCTATTGTTTCTCCTTTTCCCTTTATAAGAAATAAGCAAAAAAAAAAAAAAAAAAACTCATCTTGCGGTGTGAGTCTTTTCGAAAGAAAAAACCATAAAAACCAAATCAAATTAATTCAACCTTTAAACACCGACCAAACTTCCTCTGCAAAAATCGAATGCCAAAATTAGAAACGCTATCTTAACACATTTGCTCCATGCGCTGAGACGGTAAAGAGTGAAGTCTGCTGTCTGATCTTGAAAGAAGATAGTACCGCACGAATGAATTTTATGACTAAACATACAAACCAACAACCCACTTCTATTGCACAAAAGTTTATTGTTTCTTACGTCTGTCGCGTCATTTGGTGAACTCGTCATTATAATTTACGAGTTCGATCGTTTATTTATTATTTTTCATTGACCTTGACCGAGTATAGTGAAATGTCGATTACAAAATAGGCTGATCTGATCAGTGACCAACATTGGTCATCAAATCAAATCGAGATTTTTCTTCATACCACTGACCAAATAACAATGGCCATTAGCATAAATGTTAATTTTGGGCGGTGGTTATTTTGAAGTACATTTACCTTCTTTTTGTTTTTTTCCTTAAAGACATTTGATGGATATCTCTCGATGGAATCGTGACATTTGCTTTCGTTTTTCATTTTCAGATACGAGCGTTTAGATATTGATACAATTTTGGCCAGTCCGAGGTTGGTGACGAACTACGTGGAATGTTTACTCAACAAAAAACCATGTGCTCCTGAAGGCAAAGCACTGAAGAGTGAGTATGATAATTAAAATGTCTATTAATTTGATAACTAATGTTGTCAATATTCATTAAACGTTATTCTTTTGTTTTTATTTCGTTATTTATTGTAGATTCATTGTTGAAAATTGAAGTATGAAAGACCTTTGGGTCGGAAGCCTTCCGGTAGATTTCTGTCATTTGTAACTAATTTTAGATTTATTAATTTTGAATGCCACATATAACGGTTGAGGAAACTTTGGCGCCAAACACGCGATAGGAAGTTGTTGAAAGGTTTCTATGTTTTTTTTTGTTTTCTTATCTTAGGGCGTTTAATTATCTACATTTATTTTCAATTCAACGGCATCACGCCTCTGTGAACAGGGTCACTTGAAGGAACGTTTGAAAGTTGTTTCAATTCAATTTATGACAACTGAGGTTTAAAATTGTGTATTACTGTTTATTTTTCTCGTGAATGAAAGAATTGTCTCAAGAATCGAGGATTAATTTGGGATTTGTGTAGCAAGTGAAGTAACAGTAACCTTCAATCATTTTTTTATATCATAACATGAATCGTCCTTTGCAGCATTTGCTTGTCTGTTATCTTAGTGTAATTTGGAGCCAACGTGATTGAGCGACCGAGAATACTTTAGTTTTTCTATGTAGCTACTCAGGTAGCTACGGTTCTTATTTCAATAGAAGTGATTGATGCAATCTTAATTCAATTAACTTGATTTACAAGAGCTTATGCTCAATTTTTACCGTAAGCTCCTCTTAGTAATGAAGTATCAACTTCATCATAGAACAATCAAAAGTTCTATATGACTCGGTGTAGTAAAAGAACGTCAATACGGTGAGGTGTAAGATTAATTACTTTAATTGCCGCGTATTATTCAAGTGCTCTATAATTAGTGGAACATATCAGGGAATTCATTAAAAGCAATTTCGTGAAACAAGTCACAGTATTTTTTGTGAGCTTGAAGGCATCACACCTAGCAAATGATTGATGTTTACCTACTCATTTAGTTTGAAAATTATCACATCAACTTAAGATGGTTGTTTATCTAACAAGGTAGTTTTGGTGGAGTAATAAACATAAAAATATAAAAGAGACGCCTACATTGAATGTCTTATACAGACAAACAAATTCGTCGTTTTCCCAAATAAATAAAAGTCATTTATTTATTTAAAACGTGACCATTCCGCATGCTTCAAGTAAATCTGTGGAGAAACCATCTCGTCAATAAGCACAATGCAATTTAAACAATGAATTGGTCCTTCATTGTTCTTTCAAAGCAGGAACTCATCGACAGAACTTGAGTAAATAGCATCAATTACTTCTCCAGTGAAACACCCACTTAAATTGGCTATTCTTTGGTTACCATAAAAATGAATTTTAAGTCCAATAATATAGACATACAACAACATACTAAATGCGATTGGTGTTGTTTTGATTTGAGCTTAGCATGAGAATCCTCTTAGCAGGAAGTCTTGAAGTGCGTATGAAAGCAAAATACGTTTCACAGAATACTTAGTATTTGTGTTGCATACCATTGAAGTAAATCATTTAAAAGCATTTGTAGTGCATATATTTCCTCTGAATATTAAAATAATATTCGAGACAGCAAAAAATTAAGTCAGAAAAGGGAACAAATAAAACAGCGTCTCTTTTTTTTTGATTAATAGTCCCAGACAAAATATATTATAAGTAGAAGAATAAAGCATTATTGTTTTACTGACATGAACATATTACAAATAATTCACTTCTTCTCTTAATGCGTAGAAGCACACCAAAGAGTTAAAATGTTAATATTGTCTTTGCTTCGAACGTAAAACAAAGAACAAACTTCTCTTTGTGATCCAAGCACTATATAGAAAAACTTAGGGATGTCTACTACCTCCGAAACAGTTGTTTCAGAAATGATAAACTGAGATAGATAGATAGATTCTTTATTTTATGATTAATTACAATATTTTTGTCTTAAGAATACGAACATGGCAATTCTGCCGTCTGCCGGAAAGACATTCCATAAAAAAAGATACAAAAGTTAAAGTAAAAAATTAAATTATTAGCTTTTAAAATAAATTATATACATAAAAGAATTTGTATTTTAAAGAGCTGCAAAAATTTTAATTAATCAACAATTTTAATTATAATTTCATCAAATATTTTGACAAAAAACTTTCAATTGAAGAGAGAAAAAAAAAATTAGAGAAACGTTAATTATGATTGAATAAAAAAGAGTTATTATTTAATGTTCATTAAGAAAACAGTAAGGTAAATGAAATTGAAAAAGCAAATACAATTTCTAAAATTGGCTGAAATAAGAAAGCGAGGTTCTGAGATCTTCTACAATTTGAATAATTTGCAACCAAAATATAGGCTTGATTTCAAACTTGAAGGGTGATTTAACGCAACAACTGGTAGAGGAGTTTTTATTTTTTTTTTTAGATACTATTGCGATAAGTTAATGCATGTTTACAATATTTGACCAAACACAACCAGCCACTCTTTCCATTCAAGACTTCGTAGAGGCTATTTAAGGACAGACAACTTTCCCGGAAATACAAAAGTCGAATTTCTTGTAAAATTGGACACACTGCAATAAAAAGAAAAATATTTTCAGGTTCTCTTCTGTTGCATAGATTACAAGACTGCTGAAGATCATTTCTTTGTGGAATGAAGTTCAGATTTAGAATTTCAACCCTAGCTCTGAAGATGGTGTTTATAACTTCTGAGGAGTATTTGAAAGCGAAATAGCTTTCTTCGGTTAATAATCTATGATTAAGATTCTTATAAATTAATCTAGAATCTGATGTTGAAGCTCTTGTTAAATTTTGATTATATAACTTGTCATCTATTCTTGATATGATCCTTGCAAATATATCCGTCCAATCACAAACGTTGTTCTCTGTCAGAGTTAAGGCTAGATCATGAGATAACGCTAGCTGGTGCCATTCTCTTAAATGATAAACTGTAAATGGTTAATGGAAGCGCTTGCACCGTTTTCGATTAATTGGCTTAAGGACACCTGGAGTGTCGAAAAAAACGATTTTCAAAAAAAATGTAATGTTTATTCAAGTACAACATTTGAAGAGTACCTCCTGAAATTTTCAAGTCAATGTGATGAACAGTATTCTAGTTACGGTCGTTTAAAGTTGGCGCCTTTCGTTCGTGTCAGTGCTGCCACTTGGTGAGTGAACATGGTACTACAATGCTTACTTAGGAACTTACCTACAACCTACGCGGCATACTGTAAATACATCTTCGTAGTCGTGTTAACAGCGTGTTATGTTATGTTTTACATCAACTTAAAACTTTTAAAGCGATTAACGCAAAACCACTTTTTTTTAAGTCGGTGACTGCGGTAACTCAAAAAGAGTTCAACCGATCATCCTCAAATTTTTTGCACTTATTGTAAATACAAAAACGAAGTATTTAACCGTAGGATTTTTATTTTTTTCCTCAATAGAACCGATCTTATAGCCAATTAAAAGTTAAATTTTTTAGAGAAAATTGAACCAGTTTTTTTCAAATAGTCACCAAAAATTCCAAAATCGAAATTTTTGAAATCCTTACGATTAAGTACCGGAGAAAGATGTTGTCTAAAGATACCTTTCTGTTTTAGATAAATTTTGAAGGCGGAATCGCGGTCACCGCAAAAATGTATTTTTTTACATGCCCGTACTTATTTACATGTTAGTTCATTTGTAATGAATATTTTGCTGTGAAAAAATTATTAAATATTGTTCAAACATGTATTAATATGTGTTCTGAATTTCATTTAAATCCATTTCGTACCTTTCCTACTTTTTTTGACCCTCCAGGTAGTACAGTTCCCTTAATACTAAGGTCAAGTTGTATAGCATCTGGCTTTGGTTGATCAAAATTTAAAATTTCATGATTCTCTCCACTAAACTACTTTTTTAAAAGTCGTTAAGCCCTTTATTGCGTTATGCTGCGTATTTTCAGCCGAAAATTAAACTGACAGTCTTTCTCGATTTAACTAATCAAATTTTATCAAAATCGCTTAAGCCCGTTTTGAGTTACTTGGTTAACAGGCCGGCCAAATATGCTCAAATAGATATGAGAAAAGCAAATATAGATCAGATTAAAGCCTTCCTAAAAGTTTTAAAAACCAAACAATTATATAAAGAATATAAGTGAATTGAAAAAAAAGTTGCTTAAAATTGTTATTGGATCAAAAATAAGCGCATGTGGCACATGTTTTTCACTGATATTAAAAAAATTATTATCTATACACATAAAGGTGAAAGCACTTTTTTTTTACGAGTCCCGAGCTATTGAATCTTCTAACTAGGTTTGGTTTATTTTTCCTTTTGCAAACCCAAATTACAATCGTGTGGATTACAATTTATTTTGCAGTTGGGGTTTGTTTGGTACCCTTCAGAGGAATTTTTGTGAAAAAACAATATGGAAAATTTCCAAGAACGATTCCTCCATAGCGCTGTTCTTTTCAAAGATGACTTTCTTTTTGGCTCATGCGATTCTAACGAAATTTTATATTTGAAGTCCTAGGTAGTTTGAAATAGATGACGTTTCATAATTTGGAAAATTGTAGCTCTTGAAATTTTTTTAAGTTACATTTATATAAGTGACTTTATTTATTTTGTTTTTGCACTGATTTTTTTTCAAAATTTGACTCAAAAATTCCAAACAACCATTAGGAAGAATATCTGAAAGCAAAAATTTCTTAATAGTACAAAACCGGTGAATTTTCCATCAGCGTTTCTTAATCTTCGTAAAAAGTTGTTTTTTGAATTTTTTTCTTATATTTCATGCGATTCCATTTCATTTGTTCTCTGATTAACGAAATAAATAAATAAATAATTTTCATAACTGTGCAGTTTTCAATTCTGAATCAACTAAAAATGTTCTTTGAAAAACAAAATATTTGTATTCTCCTGAATAAGGCTTCTATATTGTAGAGGGTCATTTTCTAAGACATTCGGTTTTCAAGAGGAAATAAAACGCTTTTAATTTTATGTTATGACAAAGAATATAAATTTAAGGGCTTTCCATTATATTTTAAAAAATATTTTGGGCAAGTGGCCGCATAAATTCCTAGTTTAGTTTTTGAGCCAAGAGTTCATTCCTTTTATTGGTTTGTCTAATTTTAATTATAATAATAATAATTTTTAGAAGGTCCCATATAAAAGAATCTGATGATTCTAGAATTACCTTTCATAAATATTGTAATTATAAGGTGCAAGATTTAAGCCAGTCAAATAGTTTTCGCTATCAAAACTTTTTGATCACTAGATCATTGTTTTAAAGTTTAAACAGTTTTCTTTTCCCATTTCATTTACAAAGTTTTGTCATTTAATCGATCCCGCAAAGGTCTCCCCAAGAGGATTTTCTGATTTGCTACATGTATTTGATAATAATTATTGCTATTTGAATATTTTCAAGGAATTCTCCCTGAAGCACTTCGAACAAAATGCAGCCGCTGTCATCCAAGTCAAAAAGAAATCGCCCTGAAAGTCATCACAGCCTTATACTTTGACTATCCACAGTACTACAAAGCACTCAAAGAGAAATGGGATCCTACTGGAGAATATAATCGTCGCTTTGAGGAATATCTTCGTGACCAAAAGTTCAATTCTATTGGAGGTGATTCGGATCAAGGTAAGTGCATAGCTCCCTAGAACTTCTACCATCCCTTTCATCTCAATAATATAAATATTTTACTTCTTTTTCTATAAACTTCTAGGAGAACAAGCACAGGTAAATCCCCCAAAAGTCAAAAAAACTCAAAATAAACCAAAAACAACCACAACCACTACAACTCGAGCTCCATCTATTTTATCAATTCAGCCTCTGTCATTGCGACTCTTTGCAGACCATGAAAATGGTCCGCTTCTTTTTCGCCCTCTGGCGCGCTTATTAGGAAATTTTCCATTTTTCACACAACAACAACAAAGTGGTTAAATTTGTTGATATTTTTTCCTTCCATTTTATTTATTGACGTGATGGTGTAAAGTCTAGAACACATAAATATAATTATCTTAAGTAAGCTTTTTTGGACGTAGTTTTTAGATTTGAATAATTGCTGTAGTTATTTTGAGCTGGAATATGGAAATGCTATTTTTGTACATATTAAAGGCGCATTTTTAAAAGAGTACTGCTTAATAAAATACTTTAGTCATGCTTACCTTGTTTTAATTTGGACAGCTTGGTTAGAGCCAAAAAAAAAAAAAGAATTTGGCTTCCCGATCGCATGTGTATTAAACTTTTCAGATTCATACTAACACTCACCCTATCATCACCATGCATTTTATCTAAATTTGTACCTGTTGTACAATCATCACTGAAAACATAAACCAAAATCATTAACAACCAACCCCCAATTGGCAAATTACCTACTAAAAATTAAAAAATTTCCCCAATCAACACAAAATCAAACCCGAATCAAAAAGGGCTCATCAATCAGCATAAATATTACGCAGCGTCCAACACGACAGGGTACAGGTACAGATTCTAGACCAGCCGCACCGAGTTCAACATCTGCTCCGAGTTCTACAGCTGCTCCCAGTGGTGACCTTCCAGAGATTTCGAATCGTTTTGGTAGCGATGACGATAGTGGTTATGATTACGCGTCTCCAGTAAGTAACTTCATACAAAAAATTTCTTTCTTATTAACAATTTATGTTTTAGAAGCCAACAAGTTTGCCAACCACAACAAAGGCAACTGCAGCACCACAAACACCTCAGAAACCACCAACTGCGCAACAGCCTCAGAAGCCACAGCAGCCAGCACAGTTACCAGCACCAAGACCAGTAATGACGCAATCAGATCATACATCAAATGCAATCCAAATTATTGAACGAAGACAAAGGCCTCGTATTAGGGGTGTTATATTGCCATCTATTTTTGCGATTAAGGAACTGAAAATAAGGCACTTCTTTAGACCTATTGGGTTAGGAGTCGTTTAAAAAATATTCAATTATTCATTATTCCATACCACAAGTGAAGCTGCGTAAATATTTTTTGTCCAAAATCGGTGTTTAGAAAACTTGTGACCTTTGCTTCTAAATGGACTTAAGTATGTAAGCGCTGATGAATCCTTAACCAATTACCTTCGAGGCTTTCAATATTACTCAGAATTTTCCTTTACTGCCATTTTTCTTTTTTAAGAAACACCAGCATGAACGTAAAAAAATTTAAGAACAAACACGCTTTGTACCTGAAATTTTTTTTTAAATTTTGTGTAGCAACATATTGCTATACGAAGAGTACCAACACATTTGCTACTCACTCTGAGGTATTTAATGCTCAGAATCATTGATAGCATGTTGGTTTTCGCTAATTATTTATCATATTTTATTTAAAAATTCGTTTTATTTGCTTATATTTTTTGTCAGAAACAACAAAATTAAGTTTTCTTTTGCATTATTTTTCTCTTTGGGTTTTTTCTTCGCAATATTTTAAACTGCAGCTCTTCTTTTGCTATTAGTGAGATAATTTCTTTTACGACTATGATTTTTTTAAATGCTTTTTCCCTCATCATTGAAAGATTTGTTTTTTTTTTTTAGATACCCAACAATAATTCTGTTTTCCTCTTATTTATGTAAATATATGTTTTGATTACCCTACTTTGCTTCCGCTTTTTTGTATATTTTTCTTCTATTTTTTAGAATTTAGCCTTCTTCTTTTGATTATTCTGGAATATTTAAAATCATCGTAAAAAAGGGACTTTAAGAAATGCTTTTTCAAACAACTAGTGGAATATATGTATTTTGTTGGAATTAAATCAAATACAGTTTTTCTCGTTGGGTCAGGGTAGAAGCACAACCAGATAATGGCGCAATTTTCTTAAATAATCATTTTGACGAATGCTTCTAGAGAAACAATTTTTATTTAAATTAATTTTTTTTAACCTGACTTAATTTGAAAATATTTGTTTCTTTGTTCCTTATTCCTTTATCTGATGTTTAATTTAATATCGAACAGATAGTGATCATTTTTATGGTTTAGAAACATTTAAAAAAAAACTTAAAAATGTCCTTAACATCCAATATGACTTCTATTTATGATTCGAGTGCTGGTTTGTCAGTGCTGTAAAGAAGTCGTATGAAGAAAACTTTGAACAAGATCCAGTTAAAAATAAAGAAAGGCGACTATAATTTAAACATGTCTAGAGTAGTACGAGTTTTACAATTTTGCTTAAAAAGTATTGTGAAGGGTTTTCCAATAAGAGTGATATGATTTCTTTTTTGAAAAAAACACACTTTTTGTTCAGAAAATTCAAATATTTTTTATTTAATGTGCAGTTCAGTCAATACAATTAAGTTTTAAATAAAACGTTATTCAAATGGCCACCACAACTTCTTCTGCTGCAACAAATTCGATGAACCCAATTTTCGAGCATTGTTTCCACTAAATCAAGTCGTATAACATGAATGGCACATTCAATATTGACTTGTAAGGCTTGAAGAGAATCTGGTTTATCCTGAAAGACCAATGACTTCAAATAACCTTACAAGAAATAGTTTAATAATGTTAAATCACGACTTCTTGGAGGCCATTCATTCACCATTTCTTGAAATAATCGAATCTCTAAATTTTTCTCGCAATAGGTCTGTTCGTTGAACTTTCCCCAGGTTTGACCCAGGTTTTCTTGACAACCCTATGAGTTGTCAAAAAACCTGGGTTTTCCAGTCCTCAAAAAACGCTAAACCACAAATCACCACACATCCCTGTCATTAAAAAAAAAAACACATGCCATTTGACAGCCCTCAAATCGCCACAGCAAAAAGCTAGAGCGAGTTTGGGGAAAACCTATGGCAAACCTATGGCTCAAAAAACACTCAATTTGACATTCAGGGCAAATTTAGGTTTCTCAAAAAACGCTTTGTGGCGACCCTAGGGCAACCCCAGGGCTTCAACGAACAAACCTAATAATTCAATTGTTCAATTTGCTGTGTGACACGTAGCCCCATCTTGTTGAAACAAAATGTTGTCAAAATCAATTTCTTTCAATTTCGCCCATAAAAAGTTGGTTATCATCGATCTATACCGCTCTCCAATGACTGTAATGGTGTTACCAGTTTTATATTGAAAGAAGTACGGACCGATGATTCCACCAGCCCAAAAACCACACCAAACTGTCAATTTAGGTGAATGTAATGGTTTTTCATGAATATTTTGTGGATTTTCATCCAGTTTTGTTTATTTAACGCTCTAGTCAAATAAAAGTAAGACTCTTCGGAAAAGATAATTTTAAAAAAAAAATCGGTATCGATTTCAAGTTGTTCCAAGGCAAAATCAGAAAGCTTACAACGTTTACGGTCGTCTAATGGTGAAATGTAAACACTTCTGAATGCAATTAAAAACAAATGAGAGATCATGACATACTACAAATTGCCGAAACGCCACTTCAAAATCATATCATACCTATTGGAAAAACCTTTATATATGTACATACATTTTCTTCGACTTAAATTAAATCGAGATTTCATGGTTTGTTTGTTTGTTATTATTGAGTTTGCTATGAAATTCGGAAATAAAGAAAATATAGTAGGAATTCAAATACAAAAATAGTTGCGTCGAAGGCGTATATCGAAACCGCACTAAGAAAATTGACAGAGGCTGACAGAGTGAAAGCCACTGAAATGAAATAAAATTCAAAAATCAAATTTTGCTTTGTTATACTGAAAAATATTTTTGCATATTACAAGGCGTTATGATTTTTAGTTCTCGCCATGCCTAATAGTATGATAACTCCATGTCACATGCCACGCCATGCCTAATAGTATAATAACTCTTTTCAGTATCTTTTGGATACGAAACCACTACGAACAAACTAATAAACCGCTGTTGGTGTTGATTTGCTAACATGAGCTCAATACAAGCAGCTCGTATGCAAAACGTGTCAAGAAAATTTTGATGTTTTCTCAATAAGTACTAATTTTTGGTGGGGTTAAAACCGCCATTTATAAGGCTTGATACAAGCTATTACTTAATCTAACTTGCAAAATAAGAAACCCAATAGCTAAGACTTATGTTAACTAACTTGGATGAGGTAATATTTTACTCTGCAATTACTTAGCTTTCCATGATTTGAGTGAAAAAATAAACAGAAAAAATACTCTCTTAGAAGAGAAATACATTCAGAGTCAGGCTGAACTTCAAGTAATCAAAGCCAGGAATTAGTACTAACAGATTCAGAATTCTATCAAAAGAAAATTTAAGGATTTATAATCCTCCGAGTGGAAGTAATCAATTTAAAAATTCTAAAGTATTAGGGTGCGTCCTGTCCTGACTATGCCAAACGGCACTAATCGATAAATGCCAATCGTCAATACCGAATGATATGAATATCACTGCCATTTCAACCGGCATAGTGTGACTGTGAACGTTCCTCAACGGTCACACAGAGTTGTTTTACAGGACATATTGTTCTAACTGTGCCATATTTGGTTTCATATACATAGATAGTAAAGTGGGTAAGTTGATTAGAAGAAGGACTTACAGTGGTGGTACATTTGACAATAATCTTCTAGCCAAAGTTTTCTGTAAGTGTTGCCGTGGTGGTTGCTAAAATATTTTTTTTCCTAGTGTTACCCTTTGTCTCTTAACAGAGAAGAGAGTAAATTCTCCTATTTTTGGAGAACAATGTAGTCAACTAGCAATCTATAGGATCTGAGCAAATATCATAATAGTTTTCGTACTTTCCCCGAAAAGGAGTACACCTTGCATGGAAAAACTCGTAATTTGTGGAAATATTTCGTAAAATTATCTTTGATGAGAGAAAATAAGAAATCGTTTTCTAATTATTCTTTAATTTTATGTCTTAAACAATTTAAACATCAAGTTAGTGATATTTAATAGAAAGTTAAAAGAAATCAGTTTTCATTTGGGTTGGTAGGTTTAACTTCGAGTTACTGACAATAAGCTTAATATATATTTTCTTAAAATCTTCCAAGAGCCATACTTAAAAAGAGAAGCTTTGAACTTCAACCGATTTTTCTCTAAGATCATTTCTTTATTATGCGTTGTTTTACTGTAAATATAGCGCCATATTATTTTTTCGGGTTAAGTGTAATGTTCCTATTTATTTGAAAGTAGTTTCCCCTCTGCAACTATGTTAAGCAAATAAGCAAGTATAACGTCTATTGCACAGAGTTTCGTCAAACATTTAACTTATTGGTACTGATAGCTTTGTTATATGAACTTTTAAATAGAATATTTTAATTTATACAATTAGGTCAAGGGAATGGGGAAAAAATCTCATTTTCTGACTATTGCCTTTAATGTACAAAATAGTGTATAGAATAACCTATTCCCAAAACCATCTTACTTCCACAAAGCTTTTAGAGCATTTTTCTAAAGTGGCCAGATCCTCGCTACTTTTCTTTTATTAGAATAGACGAAAATTTGATTTCTCCTTAAAAATCCTTTTCGATTTTGTACTAACCCGTTTTCAGACCCGAATTATATTTCTGATTTCTCTGAAAATTTCACTAACACACTGGGAAACTATTTTCTTTTGTATAAATTAATTGTAAAAATGAATTTATGAATCAATAAAATGTATAAAAGCTAAACTAAGTAATTTTTATTTAAAATTGATATATCGACAGCACAAAAACAGTTAAACTTAATAATTAGAAGCTAGTAAAACACTAAGCCACACCCAAAATTTGTATAAACTTTTTAAATTATCGCATACAACTTCACTTTAGCACTTAAGATTGCTGGTGCTGTTTTGATCTTGTGTAAGAATAAACAAAACATTTTACTAAGTGTATAGTTTATAGTATAGTAATATTTACTATATTTACAGATAAAATTTTAATCATATTAAATGCTTTCATCAGAATTTCGTTTGTCCTAAAAATATACTGCCCCTTTTTTGTAAGCAAAATTAAAGTAACCGAATAGTTTTTTCTTAATAGATGATAAACTTACTTAGAATTGCATTTGGTGTACAGCGATCACTTCAATTCATACACTTTTCAAAACATTCGATAATTTCTAAAATTTTAGTCCAATAATGGCGGAAAGCCATCAGGATCAGGAGGTGCATCAAAGCCATCATCTGGCTCTGCGTCACACTCTGCATCTGTGCCATCACAAATATGGAGTCAAAGTAACCATCACACACCCAGTTTGAGTACGACAACGACTTACTATTTACCATCACAGAATCCAGTTTTGAATATAATAAATCGAATAACGATGAAATTTGCTAATACTGCGGAGTTTTTTGCTGCAATGCTGAGAGGAGTGGTGCCAGTGACGCAGGTAGAGTGTAATTAGATGATTACGGAGACTTCTAATCATTTTAAATTTTACTTTGAACTTTCGTAAGAACTACTTCATTTGTATATTCTGAAAAATCTAATCTACGCTTCATAAACTGCCTCCTTTTTTCAACTTCAATTGTATAATCCATTTACATCAAATTACTGCAGAAACAATCCTCATTTCCCAAAACTTCCTTCAAATTTTGTACATATCGAATTAGATCCGTTTTGCTTTTTTTTGCACCCATTGTGAGTTAAAGTTCTTTAAATTTTGCATATAGTTAAGACTCACATACTTTCCTCATTTCCTCCATTGTAAAATGAAGCATCAAAGTCGTAGATCTTCAAATATAGCTTTCCTTACATCTTTCCTAATTTGGACGTTTCTTCTTTAATACTATTTACTTGGTGATTCTCAAAAAAGTAGCCAACCAACTTGATTTGCTAGATTAAAGGGTTCTGCTGAAATTATGAATTTGTGGTCCTATGCCTCTTCAAATTTTGATATTTGAATTAGTATTCATCATTTTTCATACAGCAACTTTACTCCAATATTGGTTCCTACGTCAACGTTTTGTAGACTGCAAGAGTGAAAATTTAAACACATTTTTCTCAGTTTTTAGCCACAAACCACCCTTTTTGAAATCGTTTCAAAAGTTATCACTACCTCTAAACTTCTTTTTAGACATGAAAATATGTTCTGTATCCAACTTAATCACTTACTTATCTCAATGCACAGCAATTTATTTCTTACACTCTTAACACAAAAAACCTAAACTACCTCCCTCTTCAACTGTGTAACATAGTGTACATACAGTGCACATGAGAACATCAAACTATATTCAGAAAAACAACCACTTTAATTACAGGCCACCCCACCCCCAATATACAAGGACGATCTACTGCGTAGATTGTGTGATAGATTCAGAAAAACTATTTTGTCTCACACAAACAATGAAAACAGAAAAAACCACCATCGTTATTACTAGGTGTCACACACATACTCGTACACTTGCCAAAATTAATATCTTTATGCTAAGCACAATCAAGTGAAGAAACATCAACAAAAAATGCATTTACTCAACATTCATTAATATCGAACGAAAGAAAGAAAATATTTATTTTTATTTTTAAGTTCAATACAAAGTATTAAAATATATAATACATAAAAATCTTTTTCTTCCGCAGCGGAGTTGAAATACTCATCAACCGTTTTAGGTTTGTTGATGGGCTCTACTTAATTTCCATTGTGACCATAAGAATAAAGTGTAAATATAAATATTTTCATGAACTTTAAAGAAAAAAAATACATGTAGGTTCAAATGGAGTGATATCAAATGATTTTGTATATTCCTAAAATTTTAATGTTAACGCATTGTTTGTATCTCAATAGTTTTTATTGGTGAGGTTTGGCAACATTTTTTTTTTAATGCAATATTATATTTAATTAATTTAAGAACACATATTTTATTTTAATTATTTTATTTAATAAATATATTTTTTTTTTGAAATCCGAAAATGTTTCTTTTTAAAACTTTGCAACAAGAGAAAAGAAAGCAGTAGTATGAGTCAATTTGTTCTGCCTGGATGACAGTAGAAATGCGTTTGCTTAGAACAAGTATAAACAATTGAATGTCATATCTTTTTAATGTGTAAATGCATGGGGTCAACAATTTTCTGCCGATTCCGAGCGGCTAATCGAGAAAGCGTTTTTAAAAGTAATAAAGTCGGTATCGGAGGAATCTCCAATTTCTCGTGAAAAACATTTATCGTTTCCTGGATTCGAGCCCTTAACTTCTCACGTAACAGACAGACATACCACAGTAAAAATGTGCACTGAAGTTTAAAAATTCGTACGGGGTGAAATGAAGGAGTATTTATGAATAGACAGGCTGTGCCCGTGACTTCGTCCGCGTGGAATAGTGACTTTCAGCAGCATTTTTAACTTTTTAGGAAATAAAACTTCTAGCCTTAAAAATGGTGGTATTTCCAAAAAAAACATTCAACCCCTATTTCAACACCTTTTAGCCCTGTTAAAAATACTTTTGAGACCGTAGTTTTTGAATTCTCATTTCCGTTCCCGTGGGAATATAAAGATAGATATATAGCCTTTATCCTTCCGCATGTTCTAGACCATCTCTGTAGCTAATTTAATAAAATCTGTTTAGCAGTTTGAACGGGAGACATACGAAAAACATACCGACATAACTACATTCGCATTTTCAATATTAGTAAAGACTCCCGTTCCCGTGGGAATATGGTGACCGTTTTCGTGGGAATATGTGGATAAGTTAAAGTTAATGTTACTCCGGGATTATGGAGCATTCCAATGGTGGAAGAATTTTTGAAATCGGTGCTGTAGTGTTAAAGTTCCCGTATACGTTCCTGATCACGTGGGAATATAGGGAACCGTAGGAATATGGGGATGAATTAGTTTTTATGTTACTCGGGGATAATGAAGCATTCTAACAGTGGAAAAATTTTTGAAATCGGTGTTGTAGTTTCTAAGTTCCCGTATACGTTCCCGTTCCCGTGGGAATTTAGGGATAAATTGTAGCCTATGTGTTATTCTGATGTATAAGCTATATTATTGGAAAGTTTAAGTAAAATCCATTCAGTAGTTTTTGCGTGAAAGAGTAACAAACATACATCCACACATACAAACTTTCACGTTTATAATACACTAGCGACCCGCCCCGGCTTCACACGGGTACAACGCTGATTTTATTTTGAGTTACGAATTCATGGGTAAATAAAGAAAATTCTGCCATGAATTACGATCCTTTTCTTTTGACATTTGAGTAACATGTGTTGGTGCTTCTTGAGTCGATTCTCACTTCAAATCGAGAAGCGGCTGTCACTCCTCAGAATCATGAGAAGCGATCTTTTTGCACCAATGGAACGGGACGCTCCTGAATATATATACACTAGAGGAAAAAATTAAAGGATCAAAAAAAAAATCCAAATTTTTTGGGGTTTTTCAAGTAGTTGTGATTCTCTTAAAAATGGTCGTACAGGAACTTCAAAAAAGCATTTTGAAGCTCAAAACTTCTAGTTTTGAGATCTAATGACAAACAATTTTTTCAAGCTACGTAGTTTGCTCAGTCCTAATAAATACTGAGAACAAATTTTTTTCGAAATTTTTTTGGTTCTTTTTTTTGGTGTATGAACTTGGAAAATTTTTTTTCAACTTAACCACTAGATGGACTGGATAGCTTGTTTGTTTAGCTTGAATTTGCTTTTTTGAAAAGTTCAATTTGACCTTTTCTCATTGAGATATCGATTTTTGAATGAAAAAGTGTCTGTTTGTCTTTAACCATCAATATCTCAGCAACCGGTGATTGCACAAGAAAAACAAGGAGAGTTTTGAAAATTCGAATAAATTTCCAACAAAAATCATTTTGGTTTTTTTGAAAAAAAAATTTCTTTCTAATCTTTACATTAATTTAAAAAATTAAGAAAAATGGGCTTTTGGTGTGTTTTGGAACAATCAAGCACCAAGTTGGATCTGTTAAGAAAACCGGTCATGTTGAGCGTGCCTTTTACAGTTTAATATCCCCACAAAAACCTCACAAAGTTTCCAAAATTTGATCGAATAAAACAGAAAAACGGCTTGATGGATTGAATCGAAACTTTGTGAGGTTTTTGTGGGGATATTAAACTGTAAAAGGCACGCTCAACATGACCGGTTTTCTTAACAGATCCAACTTGGTGCTTGATTGTTCCAAAACACACCAAAAGCCCATTTTTCTTAATTTTTTAAATTAATGTAAAGATTAGAAAGAAATTTTTTTTTTCAAAAAAACCAAAATGATTTTTGTTGGAAATTTATTCGAATTTTCAAAACTCTCCTTGTTTTTCTTGTGCAATCACCGGTTGCTGAGATATTGATGGTTAAAGACAAACAGACACTTTTTCATTCAAAAATCGATATCTCAATGAGAAAAGGTCAAATTGAACTTTTCAAAAAAGCAAATTCAAGCTAAACAAACAAGCTATCCAGTCCATCTAGTGGTTAAGTTGAAAAAAAATTTTCCAAGTTCATACACCAAAAAAAAGAACCAAAAAAATTTCGAAAAAAATTTGTTCTCAGTATTTATTAGGACTGAGCAAACTACGTAGCTTGAAAAAATTGTTTGTCATTAGATCTCAAAACTAGAAGTTTTGAGCTTCAAAATGCTTTTTTGAAGTTCCTGTACGACCATTTTTAAGAGAATTACAACTACTTGAAAAACCCCAAAAAATTTGGATTTTTTTTTTGATCCTTTAATTTTTTCCACTAGTGTAGTATATTGCGAATGAATTGTTTGGATTTTGGATGATCACCCGTAAGAAGATAGTGAAGTGGTTCAGGTGGTGGGAGAATTTCTTCTAATTTTACTTTTCCTTGTAAGCAACACATGCCTTTCGATTCGTCCTTGAATTTCAATACCAAGCAATGTTCACACACTACTGACATAGTACCTATTGATACTATACGATCGTCCTTGTAAGAAATCGAAGGATCGTAATTCATGGCAGAATTTTCTTTATTTACCCATGAATTAGTAACTCGTGCTAATGATTCTCTGTCCCTCTGAACCATAAGCCTACCCGGCTGCGGCGAATCTAACGCTCTACTAAAGATTCTCTCTCTCTGTCAGTTCTGTATCTATCCCGAGCCTGTCTGAGGCGAGCCTCACGTTCCGTTGACGATTCTTCATCTCTTGCTGAACGTATACTCTTTTGGCATTCACTGTGCTACGACCTATGTTCGAACGAAGACGTTTTCCAGACATGACTTTAAAATTTCTTTACAAAATTTTCTCAGTTCTATATGAATGATTACCTATGCACAAATTGCCATATTATTAGTATGTGCCGCAGTAAAAAATATCTGAATATTTTCCATTCAGTTGGCATTCACTATACTACGACCTATGTTCGAACGATGACGTCTTCCAGACTTGAACAATATTTTCTCAGTTCTATTTATGTATGATTAGGATTACCTATGCACGAATTGCCATATTATTAGTATGAGCCGCAGTAAAAATTATCTGAATACTTACCATTCAGAAACAAAAACATAAGATACGTATTCTTTTCAACATAAACTACGATGCTTTAAAAAATAGTTTGCTATTCGTGCGAGTTTCAAATTATAAAATCTTAATCTTAATCTTTATCTTAATCTTAACATAGTATAAAATAAAGTCGCTTTCTCTGTCCCTATGTCCCTATGTATGCTTAGATTTTTAAAACAACGCAACAGATTTTGATGCGGTTTTTTTTTAATAAATAGAGTGATTCAAGAGGAAGGTTTATATGTATAATACATGCATATTATAGCAGAGAAAAGCCAAGAAATTTAAAGTTTTGTAATTCGATGTCATAACAAGCACATTATTTTACTATAAAAAAAAATATTTACTTTTACTTTTACTTCAATTTTATAATTTTCAAAATCGGTTTGAAATTCGCACGAATAGCAAACTATTTTTTAAAGCATCGTAGTTTATACTAATAATATGGCAATTCGTGCATAGGTAATCATACATATAGAACTGAGAAAATTTTGTTCAAGTCTGGAAGACGTCGGCGTTCGAACATAGGTCGTAGTACAGTGAATGCCAAAAGAGTACGTTCAGCAAGAGATGAAGAATCGTCAACGGAACGTGAGGCTCGACCCAGTCAGGCTCGGGATAGATATAGAGCTGACAGAGAGAGAGAATCTTCAGTAGAGCGTGAGATTCGCAGCAGCCGGGATCGAGGTAGGCATATGGTTCAGAGGGACAGAGAATAATCAGTAGAGCGTGATCTTAACATAGTATAAAATAGAATAAATATTAGGGTTTCGTCATCTTCACGTGAGAACAGGCTATTTCCAGAGATGCTGCTAGAAGTTGGCAATGGAGAGTTAACACAAAGTGAGGGAAGGATTAACCTAGAAAACCTTTGAGTTTTGATAGACAACATCCAAGAGTTAGTCAACAATGTCTATCCTGACACTGATAACATAAGTTCAAAGAAAATATCTTGGTTTAAAGAAAGAGCGATTTTGTCACCAACTAACGAACAAGTAGATAAGGCAAATAACTTGATTCTTTCAAAGATTGATGCGCCGATGAAAATATACTACTCGGTCGATACTGTTCTCGATTTGGAAGAAGCTGTTCATTTTCCTACAGAATTTCTAAACTCTTTGAACCCATCAGGACTCCCTCCACACAAAATGGTGTTGAAAGTAGGTTGTCCTGTCATTTTATTAAGAAACCTGAATTCACCTAAACTTTGCAATGGCACGCGTTTGCTGATAAAATCACTGAAAACTTTCATAATAGAGTGCACAATACTCACAGGATGTGGTACGGGAGAAGATTTATTGATTCCCCGAATCCCTCTGATACCATCGGATTTTTAATTTAAACGCTTACAATTTCCGGTGAAGACATCTTTTGGAATGACCATTAATAAATCGTGGTACCCGTGGTGCAATGGTTAGCATGTCCACCTGCTAACCCAGAGGTTCGAGGTTCGAATCCCAGCAGAGGCAAAAAAATGTTTTTTCCCGGGTATCGCCTTTCGCGAGGAATTGGCAAGTCCTCCGTCAGTAAATTCATGCCATGAAAAGCGCTTTCTCAATTAGCCGTTCGGATCCGGCATAAAATTGTAGGTCCCCTCCATTCCCTCACAAGGCATGGTTGTGAGAAATGCGCTAGGCCCAGGGGCTCCTCGCTCTGTTGCGCCACCCTATTTATTTTTTTATTTTATTAATAAATCGCAGGGTCAAACCTTTTACGTTGCTGGCTTAGATTTGAGCGATGACTGTTTTTCACATGGCCAACTGTATGTCGCTCTATCAAGAGTTACTTCCAGAGAAAATATGTTTTTATTGTCTAACTACAAGAAAGCTGTGAACGTTGTATATATGGACATTATGTAATATGTTAATTATTGTAAAAAAAAAAATAAATAGTTAAAAATGTAAAAAGTAAATAAGTAAGAATGTAGTGTTTATATTTAGTATCAGTATTGTACCCGTGTGAAGCCGGGGCGGGTCGCTAGTTGAAGTAAAAGTAAAAGTAAATATTTTTTTTTATAGTAAAAAAATAATATGTTTGGTATGACATCACATTACAAAACTTTAAATTTCTTGGCTTTTCTCTGTTATAATATGCATGTATTATACATATAAACCTTCCTCTTGAATCACTCTATTCATTAAAAAAAAACGGCATCAAAATCCGTTGCGTTGTTCTAAAAATCTAAGCATACATAGGGACATAGGGACAGAGAAAGCGACTTTATTTTATACTATGTTAAGAAGATTAAGATTAAGATATGTATGTATTAGTAGGATAAATAAAAATATATAAATAAAAAACTATGTCTTACTTCTTTCGTTTTTTTGGCAGCTTTATATTAAAAATTAAAATTACGATCATCACGGACTGCGATGCCATATGCGGATGTGTACTGGTAATATTATCTGATCTGCTTTGCGCCACACAATATACTACAAAAATTATCTTAAACGCACGCAGGTTAGCTGATTTCGACGGCCGTGGTAGGCACCATACTACTAACTACTTAAAACTTTTAGCTTGAAGCCTTAAAGTTATAATTGTAACTCAAGTTGATGGAAAACTTAAGGATACTTAGTTAATAGGCAAGAGCGCCCATGACAAATAAAAATGTTTTTTAAGGTTTCGCCTTTCTGTTTGTTGAAAATAGAATGTAGCATTTGCAAGCAAGCACCAGTTCCAGACTTTGTCCGTGAGTTTTGTTTCAGAATTATCATTTGCTATAACGAGGCAATGAGTGGTAGCTTGAAATGAAATGGAATGATGTTAGCATCATTGTTTGAAATTTGCATTCAATTGCAAAGCCATAAAAGTGTTGCAGTTAAGTAGTGGTGTTGAGAGCTGGTTCGGAAAATGCAAGGTCTGGCTCAATTATTTGGCACTATCACAAGGCCCGTAGTAACAATTTAGGGCTACGAATGCCGAAACGAAAACATTGTAGAAGCTCTCGTAGTGAAAGTTACCCAAAGAAATTTGTCCCTATTGTCAAGATACTGCCAGGTTTTCAATATCTTTTGCAAAATATTCCGTACGTAGATTTTTCATATTAAACTTTCGTAGTCCGAAACTGTTACAACGGTCCTTGTGAAAGAGGTGATTATTATCGCAATGGAAAGAAGGCACAGCACCACTTCTGAATCGCTATCTTAAGTAAAACTTAGTTAATGTACAATGCTTTTAATCACCGAGAGTAAACTCATAGCGCCCTTGCCTGAAACCACAGCCTACACCAAATTTTATTTTATCTTGACTACATTTTGCTTCATAAATTCATTTATTCTATTTATTGTATGTATATTTAAAAATTCCTAAACTGAAATGATTTGAACTGTTTAAAAAGTTAAACGGGTGGTTAATATACAAGATAAAAATGAAGTCGGTAATGTAGGTTCATTATATTATTGTTTAAGTTGAAAACTAGAGTGCGCAAAGCAATGGCAGTTGGTTATTGGATTTCAACTGAAAGAGAAGAAAATGATTTGTTTCTTTTGGCATGAAGTACATGTCAAAATGTTTTTTTTTTAACAATAATCATACTTCTCCGAAAAAAAAATTAAATTTGTGCTTTGGATTTTTTTTTCGAAAAATGTAAATAACGACAAATTGATATACAAATATCAGAAGTTTTGGATATATAATTGATGTTAGGGTACGATGATCTAAGAGTACGCCTAACAAACTGTGAAGACCAGAGAAGGTAGTATTGGTAGGATGTCATTGACTTTGATAAGCATAGAGTTAGCTTGGGTTCTCATTCAAAACTTGAATCAAATGTGATGGGCTCCTCTTCTCTCACTTTAACCCACAATTTCAATATAAAATAGTTCGACTCAGATTAGTATTTTGGCCGTCTCTTTTTTCGAAAAAATAATTTTTATGAAGCAGTCTAAGTTTTGAAATATTTTAAGTATTTACCAAACTAAAGCGTTTTTGTAGTCGCGGCAGCGGCAGTTGTTGTTATTAAAACTTAGTTATACAGCGACGATACAATAAAAAGCCAGGGTTCCTATATTTCTATTGTAGCGACGTCAAAATTGCGTTTTTAGCCCTGCCACAACAGAAAAAGCGCTTTGGTTTGAGAAAAATATTATTTTGGATATTCGTTGAATACTCACTACGGATATTTTTTCATTGAAAGAAACTTGCTTGTTTATTTATCAGACATTTTGCTTCATCATATAGTTTCCTGTGTGTATAATAGTAGAATGAAAAACAGGGTTTAGGTCGATCAATTTTAATAAATTCATCAGATTTTAGTTTTAAATGTCGCTGGTAGTCCAGTAGCTGGTAGGGCCAGTCCATGGATTTTCATGAAATTTTTAGAAATGTGTTTTGAATAACGTATAGAAAAAAGTTAAAAAAAAAATCTCACCGCTCTCAATTTTTTAAATATTTTTAAAACTAATTATTAACTTTTAGAATTTTCTTTTATTTATGTAGGGTGTTTTAGATACGGTTTTCCAAAGGCTCAGGGTGGATAGGTTTGGTCAAGACAAAAAAAAAAAATTGTGTGAGAGGGGGTCTGTATAGGCGCGAGGGACAATGTAATATGAAATTTACTCAATCTTTTAAAAAATTATTAAAATCAACTAAGCCACTTGCTTTCTCATACTTTAGTATTTTTGAAAGCTATTGCTTTGTTCTTTAATAAAAATTTTAATTTAAGCTTACTTAATGAAAAGTTTATGAGAGATCAATCCTCAATGTCAAAATTTTGAAAAAAGAAAAAATTTTTTTTTTAATTTATTTTTTTTACATAATTTTGCCCGATTAAGGGCATTTTTTTTCCATATTCAATGCTTTTATTAATTTTTACTCAAAAGCAGAAACCGAACAAAAATTTTTTCTTGGTTTAAGAGAAATAAAAAAAAAAATGAAACATACTTTTTCCAGAAAGCAAAATGTCGTTAATTTCCAGCTAATTGAACTTTATTCCCGGAAGTGAAACAGGAAATGTGTTTTAAATAGCATATAAAAAAAAGTTGAAAACAAAAATAAATTTCATGTGATCTTAATTTTAATATAAATTATAAATAATTATGAAAATTTTAGAGTTATCTTTTAATTATATTAGTTTTAAGTTAAATTTTAAAACTAAGATCCATTACAAACTTGAAATTTAGTCTCAAAAGACAGCACATATACTGATTTGAGTCTTTTTAAGATGATTTTGATGAGTTTTTTTAAGTCCACTTATATTTGTTGTAAAGGTAGCGATTTTGTTTTTGTTTATTGTATCTACTCTCGTTTGATTACCTAGTCCACATAAACTAATTATTATTATCATTATTTATATATCACTTAACTTTATTGTTGTAATGATCACTAAATGTAAATAAATGTAAATTAAATTGTCTTAACTTGGTTCTACATTTAACGCCAACAACGAGCGAACAGGGGCGTTCGGGCGCTCTGTGCAAATCAAACCCCCATCGTCCTGGATGCATTAAATCCCATTGATGTTAAATGTAAAGTTCATGTAAACTTAACATTAAATGTTTGAATATTGTGATATTTATTTATTTATATTTATATAAAATTGTAATAGAAAAACAAAATATTGTTACCACTCAGACAGACGGCACTCGGCCATGTCTTTATTATGTACGTAAAACCAAATTTGTAAAAAAATCTTTTTGAAAAATAAAGCATTTAAATAATAATAATAATAATAATAAAATACTGATTTGTGCCCCAAATGCTGTTTCTGGTCAAACGAGTTGATAAAACCGAAAAAATTTGGTTTTTTGCCAAATTGACAATTTTCAACCATTTAAAGAGATCTACATCAGGTAAATTAGCGGGCCAAATTTTTTTCGTAAAATTTCATGAAAATCCATGGACTGGCCCTGGATTCCTAAGTAAAAAGCTTACGGCCCTCCACTATAAAATGTTTTTGTCGGAGACTTGTATCTCAGATTTCGGACGGAAACTAGCAAACTCTTTAAGACTTGGAACTTCATCCGCAGACCCAAAAAAAAATTTTAATACGAAATCGGCGGACACTCATTTATTTTCACACCCTTTCATCCTGATGTCATTATAACCATGAATAAAAGCAGTTGACATTGACATTAAATTCTAGTACTACACATTTTACGAAGTTCAAATCCCTACCGTGATACTTGGGTGACAATGTACTCATAATTTCATCGAAAGTATCCCCCATTAATTAAAGCAAACACCTCCATTCGTGCTTGCGATGTTGTTTATTGCTTTAAGTACAAACATAATTAAAAGGTAGCTGGCTTCTCTTAAAGCAAGACACAGAACACCAAAGCTAATTGGATGTTCCAAGAAGAGAACAAACAGACAAACCCATAAAGCATGAAATGTATTTGGCTGATTAATGGGCAAACAGAAAATTAATCGTGAATTTTGGTTGGCCTTTGATTTGGGATGGCTGATGGCTCATTTAAATAATATTGGTATGGCCTGTGATAAAGTATTTTAAGAAGATGTTGAAACTGTGATTTTAAAGGAAAAGCGTGGGAAATGCTTGAAAGGAAAAGTGCGATAGTTCTTAGATACAATTCACTCCACGTTTTAGAATAATAGTCTCTATTGATTATGTCACTTCTTAAAGAACTCGTAAAAAGGCGGATTTTTATTGCATTAATCGATTAATGGGCTAGTTACTAAGTAAAAACCAAAAGTGCGCTATTAAATTATAGAGGGTGCAAATCGGAGATATGGGTTCTAAACCATCTTCACTCGTTTTTTCAATATAACTCGAAAACGAAGCAAAATTTTGAAGCAAGTTCAAGGAAGTTTTCTGTAGAGATCAAATTTTCCCATCAAAAAACACCTATCAAATAATTGTAAAAAAAAGCTTTCTATCCGAAACGTTAAAATTCCTGACGATAAAAAGTCAAAATTTTCCAACTTTTTAGTTTTGTCAATTTTTTTATGGCATTTCTTTCTGGTTGCAGATAGGTATAGGTAGGTATATAAAAAAGAAAGTAAATAAAATTTTCTTTTAAATGCTATATCAGAAAACTTTCTGCGTTTGAAATTCAAAGAAATATTACCCTTTAATCATAGACATTTAAAGCAATACCTAAACTAAAAAATTGGAAAATGTTTTTCGTCCGGAATTTGAACGTTTTGGATAGAAAACTTTTTTTTACAATTATTCGATAGGTGTTTTTTGATGGAAAAATTTGATCTCTACAGAAAACATTGTGGAACTTGCATCAAAATTTTGCTTCGTTTTCGAGTTATATTGAAAAAACGAGTGAAGATGGCTTAGAACCCATATCTCCGATTGGCACCCTCTAATTTAACAGTACTCTCGGTTTTTACTTAGTAACTAGCCCATCAATCGATTCATGCAATAAAAATCCGCCCTTTTTCGAGTTCCTTTATATGCTCTTTTTTACGACATAATCAATAGACTATAAGAAGAGTTTCTTGAATCAGTAAGACCTTCAACTGTAACGGTGAAGAATCATCACATATTTGACAGGTATTTTCAGTTTTTCATCGCCGGCTGCTACAAAAGTTGTCTTTCCAAATCTGCGATTCTATCATTATGTTTCCCTTCCGGTTCTTAGACTTGATTTCGAGGCTTGCCACCGTATCATAATCTTTTTATCTCATGGTATAGCTTTCGAATCTCATTCCTGTCATGGCATCTCATACTTTCCTTAAAAGAGCGCTTCTCATGCTGATTCTTTTTCTTTTTGAGATTTCGGTTTTCTTCTGTTCTTTTCTCCTTGTAAATCTCGTTATAATGGTCGAAAGCAACCCTCATTCTCTTTTGCATCAACATTTGTCGTGCTTTTGTTTGGCTGTATTTGTATCCCTACATTCTTCATCGTACCATGGTTTTCGTTTTGGGGCCGAATGAAACCAAAAACCTTAGAGGCAGCGGTTCTGATGGCTTGTTGGTATGGCTGACACTAGTCTTCATTGATTCGGCCGAGTCGTAAGCAGGATATCCTCATTAGTACCTTGGCTGCGGTAAGGTAGTGGTGTGGGTCAAAATTGGCCTCTCATAAAGTTCGGACATCTGGCGATCGACACATGGTCAGTTTGGTTGACGGTTGATTGATCTTAAAAAAAGCAAAAGTTACATTGTGCAGTTAATTTCAACAACACCTTTCCAATGATTCATCATTCATTAAAAAACATCAGGTTTAAATCTAGTACGAGGGATACCTTGTTACTTAAATAGCACTGTCCCCTTTTGAACACCACGCCACACCGTTCCGTAATTAAGGCAAAGTCATTGTCAATGTCTAGAGGCAGATCCATCTGTGCCAGTACCGATTTGTTGGCATAATGTCATTGGTGCGAACGTTCAAAATCTACAAACTTAGAAATGTTTATATAAGCCGGCAAGGCCCCAGAAATGATTTAGACGATCTTAAAGCAGTTATCCCTCCAACGATGATAGTGAAATTACATGATACCATCCCTTGACCATATGGTTAAGGCCACAGTGTTGGAATGTAAGCTTCTCAAAGGCTACGTGATCTGAGTCCTCTTCCATGTTGGAGATACAAGCCTCACCATTAGTCATAATGCCTTAGTGATTTGTGCCGAAATCCTCTTATTTCGTGGATTTATCTGTCAAGTAGGCCATTTAAATTCGTCCATGTTCTCTTCACATATCACGATAACATCTCTTACTTATTTTTGTTTCTGCCTGCATGTTTCTGTTATTCAAAGTTCGAAAGACTAGAAAGATTATGACGGAAGGTATATCCGTCTATCATTCATTTTATTCCGATCTTTGGTGCCACCATAAAATTTTAATATGAATCCGCAAACTACCCTCAAAACATCGATTCAATAAACTAGCTTATCTACTTAACAGCGTCAACCTCCATATGTTTCTCAAAGCTCACATAAAACACGCATACAGATCCACTTTTACGACTTTCTTGGAGCCACAACCTGTTTCTGTTTTTGCAATTAATTTATTTTGACGCTATCCAGGTTTAGAAGCTAAAATATAAATGCTTACAATCCATCCAGTAGCTGAAAGAGCCCATTAAACATATTACGCATAACATTAATTTGCGACAAACTTTGAACTTCATCCAAACGTGATGAAACCTCTCCAACAAGCAATAACAAATTAACGAACGTAGGTTAGGCAAAGTTAATAAAAGTAATTCCTCTCGACAGCAAGACAAGCATGCCCTTTTCATCCAAAAGATCAACTTCAACTTCTTTACGAGGCAAATAAAAATAAATTATGAGCTCATTAAGGCACTTTTGCCCTTATCTGTATCACTTTTTTTCTGCCCTTGATTGCTACTTTGTTCATCTAAACTTATTAACCTAATAGAAAAGAAAGGTGAGTCACCCTGGAAATTTCTGCCCATTAAAAGCAAATAAGCAAATAAACTTATAAAACGTCCGATCGAATCGAAGAATGGACAGAAATAAACACGGCAAACAAGTATCTCTCCATTTCAAAAGAAGAGGACAACCTGTCCAACTACCATAGAAACCTGTCTTCGAGTACGTATTTGTCTGTAAATCTGGACAGTGGCAAGTAAAATTTATTCGCACTGGAGCGGCATGGCATGGCATGACATTCATAGTGTATCAGCACCAGAAAGCTTTAACGCGAATACAATAGTCTGTTTACTAAACAAGACGAGTCCTCAAGGCTTGTTGGTTTGGTTGTTTTGTGTTTCTTTTTTTGGGTAGAACCCAAGACAGCTGACGTTGAGCGACCACAACAACGAGTACCTACTCTAAAGACAAACAACCTTTGAGTACACAACCCACCTGAATTTGCAGGGATTTTCCCAATGGGGCTTCTACTGGTTGCCAATGTGGGGATGAACTTTTTTTCATTTACAGATATCAGAACGGAGTAGGCTAGCCTGTGGCTATCACTGTAGTTGTTCAAAATTCATGTCCAGCAATGGTCTCATGGGTGTTGCAATTGTTTACACTGTTCGTAAATTAATTGTGTAAATCATGATTTTGCGTCGTATTTCGCAGTGTTATGAGGAGAACAAATGGCTCCGCAGAGTCATATTACGAAATGTGTGTAAGTTGCATGGTGTAAATGAGTTTGGGTAATTTGATTCAGGGCGAAGGTATGAATGTACACATGATACACATTAGTGAAGTCGTTCTCCATGGAATTACATAGGAGTTTTTTTGCTGTCGTTTTTGTTGCTATTTATGTGTAATGGCAACTGAGAGACCATATAACTGGTGGCTGTTAAATTCAAGGATTACTCCGAACTACAATGACCAACGTCCTTTCAACACAGACATCTCCACCATTGTGTTCTTCATCCGGTGAAGGGTAGTTTCATGTGTGGAGAGCCGATATAACCGTTCAGAATTTGCTGCCTTTGCCAAAAATTGATAGCAAATGTTTTCTTCATCTCTTAATTGTAATTAAATGTCTCCTATCAAAGATGAAAAGCAGATGCTATTAGATTTAATGTGAACCACACAAAAGCCAATCAGAGGAATTATATCATATTGCTATTTTCTATAACTGGGTCGTGGTAGTAATAAATTGCTTGAAAGAAAA
This sequence comes from Melanostoma scalare, assembly GCA_949752695.1. Lineage (NCBI taxonomy): Eukaryota > Metazoa > Arthropoda > Insecta > Diptera > Syrphidae > Melanostoma > Melanostoma scalare. Next base: position 21,305,044 of record OX456984.1, on the reverse strand, counting down.
ATGTATGAAGTAGACAGCCTCTCGAATTGCTGATCCTTCCAATGAAAAAAGTGAACATTGATATCGAACACCAAAGATTCGCTTGCGTAGGGTGAAATTCTTTGAAATGTCTCACGTGTGTGTAATATTTCTGTTGTTTGGAAGAACCTTAATTGTTGGTTTTGTGTTTGAGCTTAGGCACTCGATGATAAAAGATTTCTTTTCATGGTTAGCAGACTTAATCTCAAACCCCGAGGGAAAGCATATGAAAAGCATTCTAAAATGAGAACATTGGCATAAGGCAAATAAAGGACGGAAATCCCTTGCTGAAATCTTTTTTCAATTGGAAAAGGATTTGGCTCATATACCTGAGGCAATTTTGAGAGCGGATCAATAATAAAGGAAGGCGAATTATGTTTGAGTAGGTGTTTTAGTAACACGCAGTCAATAATTTTCGTAAACTGTATGTAACACAAGCCTTATCAATGAAATTTGACACTCAATTTAAATTTTTGCTTTGAGATCTCTTAGCTTATTTTGTTTGATATATTCTTTTGATGCGGGATTAGTGGTGTAGGTTCATCTACATAAATTTACTTAGTAATGAGGAAAACTGGTACAAGAGCAGATAATTATTAAATTTATGATAATTATGCAACACATAGTCTCTATAACATAACTCTTGCAGAACGTTCTCAAGTACAAAAAAAGTCAAGGGGCGAGATGTAATTTTCAAGTTCATTGGTTTAAAGTAGTTGCAATTTCAGACATAAATTGTTAATAAAACTGTTCCGCTTAGTCAATGAAAAGTACAATGCCATGGCCTTAATCATAATAGGTTCAGAGGTTTTGAAAATGTGCAAGTTGTTTTTTTTTTTTATTAAAACGCACAATCATTAAAATAAGTTTTTCAATGCCATTGCTTTGGTTGTAGTGTAATGTTTGCCTGGGTGACGTAAAGCTATAGGATGACGTAAAGCTGAAAAGGGTGAAATGTTGAATGGATACAATTGCGAACGATTGGGGACAATATGGGGGGCAGTTGGGTTGTGTGTTGAGAAATGTCTCATCGGATTGCAAAGTTTTTTGTCCCAAAATGAATCACCAACAGTTCTTTTTTCCAACATATTTGATGTTTCTCAGTAGAGCTGTGAGCTGTTGAGAAGCGGAAAGATGATCATGGTATACTGACCTAGTTTTCTGTGGGATAAATGTTATATGAGTAATGAGTTGGTGGACCAAAGTCTAAAGTTGGTACTAAATAAATGAAGTTGCTTGTGTTCTACCCAAACATTATTTTGTTAGTTTAAATTTCAAGTTTGTGCCTGTAGCGTGATAATGGTTAGAGTTTCTTCCTGTTGAGTGGAAGGTTTGAGGTTCGAGTGCCAGAAATATCAAGAAAAAAAAAAATGTCTTACCAAGGGCACCGCCTTTCGCGAGGAATTGACAAGTCCTACAATAGTATATCCAATGCCATAAAAAGCGCTTCCTCGATTAGTTGTTCGGAGTCGGGAGAAATCTATAAGACCCCTCCATTCGCTCACTATCAATGAGAAATGAGCTAGGTGCCGGGCTTCCCGCTCTGTAGCGTTTTATTTATTTTACATCTTAAGCTTGGAAAATTCTTTCATGCGATGAAATTCAGCCATCAATTTTGCAACAAGAAACTGGCATTGCACATGCCTAATGATTTTCCTTGAACGAATAATATTTCTGATTCATTGAGTTTCGATTTTAAAGATAAATAAATAAAAAATAAATAGGGCGGTGCAACAGAGCGATGAGCCCTATTGCCTAGCGCTTTTCCCACAACCATACCTTGATAGGGAATGGAGGTGACCTACAATATTCTGCCGGTTCCGAACGGCTAATCGAGAAAAGCGCTTCTCAAGCCAATGAATTTACTAACTGAGAACTAGCAATTCCTCGCGAAAAGCGACACCCGTGAAAAAACATTTTTGCCTCTGTTGAGATTCCTACGACCAACCTCTGATGTGTTAACAGCAGATATGATAATCATCACGCCACGGGTACCACTATAATTTATAGGCTATTTTAAATATGGTTGCCTTCTATTCAAGTTTTATTCCGTATTTCTGGAATAGCATGATTTCCATCAGCTCTGACCTAAATTGCATCTTGCTTTAGATACATCATGCTCTACGTGCCTAGAGTTTGGTGCACTTCTTCTTCACATGCTTTTCTTGCAGCTTCTGCATTCGTCTTTTTCTTCTCTATTATTTATGTGGCACTTAGACCAAGCCACTATTCTTATTCTATCACCAGCCGACGTACCTCAACAAGAGGATCCCTAGTGTGAAGCTGATCAATTATCCATTCGATGTCACGATGTTCATAACATCGGAGAGGAAGAAGAATAAGATTCTACTAGGGAAAACTGCGTCTATCATGACAGTTAGGAATCTGTTGGAAAGGCAGATTCACCAGCTGATATGCATGATATATGGACAAAAGCAAGCGTGTCCCATGAATAAAAAAAAAAAAAATAAATATGGTGGCGCAACAGAGCGAGGAGACCCTGAGCCAAGTATCCTTTTCTTCATTTAGGCATGTAGGGAAAACAGCACCAAGTATGTGGGATTATACTTGGTGCTGTTTTCCCTACATTCGGAACTGGGTTGATGGCGTTACCCAGATAATTTCGCAGATTCGAAAAGAAAAGCTTACCTACCTCTTTCGCTGTACGAACCACTTTATTCACTGTTTGATTTCTTTCACTGCCCCCACAAAAAACTATATCAGCAATAGATGGTGCTGCAAGGAGATAGCTTCTTGAAGTTTATTTTTGTAATCTTTCACTCAAGGCGTTATTAAAATTTGGCTTTTAAATTTTAGTTTCTTGTACCGCTGTAAGTGAAAGGAGCCTGTCCTGTTCGGTAAACTTTAAACGTCAAGACTGTGTTACTTGCGCATAAATGGGATATCTTGACCAGGAGGGTACCTGGTACCGTATCCCATACCTCCGTGGCAGTCCTCATAATTCTTCAATGTCTTTCCACCATCGAACAAAAACTCTTCATTTTGGATATCCCTTAGTAGATTGTGAAAATCTAGATGAAATTCAGCTACTCATATCCCATTAGGTTATTGCATACGTTGGAAGTATTCCTTGCCTTTTCTTGCATCACCAATTTGAGAGACATCAAAGAGTTACAAGCCATCACATCTGCAAGGATGCAAAAGATTCCGCTTTTCTCACTGGTTCTCCCATATTAGAACATCGCTGCGGCTTTTGTCTTTACAAGGAAAAAACAACCCTCTTTTCAATGTTCCCTCAATTTCGTTTCTTAGGTTCATAAGATGGTGAATCGCTTCCTTCTCAATTCTTTCAGTTCGATACATCAACCAGTCATGCTTCCAAGGTTCAAACAAGCAACTCTTAAATTTCGAAAAATCCGTTGCATTACTTTTTTTTTTAGCCCTACGAATCGTTGCAGCCATTATCCGAGCACTTCTACTTGGATCAGTACCATGTGTCGCAATGGTAGTGTCTGGTGTGTAGTAAAACTCGAAAATATTTCCATAATAATTTTTTGAAATTTCGCAAAACATGTTTTCAACAATTGTACGTATTATTCTTTCAGTTCGATCTCGATCACTACTCCGCTGATCACTGGAAAAGGTCTTTTTGACTTAGCCGTTTAGAACCGGCATAAAGTTGTAGTTCCCTGAAATGCTTCCAGACGCTCCCCGAGCTTTGTTTTGGCTTCCTATTTACTTATTCACTTAACATTTACAAGACTAAATTTAAGTTCACAAGCCGATCGTTACTGGCAGTGATAGTCTTTTAGTAAGAAAAGGAAAAGATCAGCAAACAACGAAATGGGTAAACACTCAACTGACCCCCAATCAAATTCCTTCCAAAAAGCATTTTTGTTTTTTTTTTACCATGCGATTAGATACCTCCTCAAAATCGATAATAAACGATTAGCATATCCCTGATCATACATAACATCTCATTATTCAAATTCTACAATCAAACAAAAAAACTCATCCAAAACCATCCACTAGTTGACTTGATTTGATCACCCAATACGTAATCCACACACCGCAAATCACAGAAACATCAGCAAATGCAAACGGGATTTAAGAGAGTGTTTTTCTGGTTTTTGCATATATAGTATACAAAAATCCACAAACATACATACAATATAGAAGTCTAAAGAGTGCCGACCATCCTGACAACGCAGCTAGCCACAAGTCTTAACCAGCAGCTGTTCATAATCAGCTACGACGACGACGAATACGACAACAACAATAAAGCAAACTAACCACAAGCCAACAACAATGATGAAGCATTCATGTAGCCGAAGTATATAAAGCCTCAAGAGTGCTAAGTGGCTTGTTCATTGTCCGTCCATCCACCGAACCCTCCAGTGTCGGTAGATTTATATTGGTGAAGTGCTTTAGGAAACTGATTTTGCATTGTGGATTATCTTCCAAATTACTAACGTGACCAGAATATAATTAGTGTCGCAGCTTGAACCTTACCCGTCGTTTTAGCCGCATTAAAGTAAGTTCTTTTTTTTTTTAAGTAAAACATGAATAATTTTTGGTGTCAACGATGTAAAAAGTGTTATGCTTCCGTTTGGTGCTAACAAACAACGTATCCAGAGTGAAAAATATTCGATTGTGTGAAAAATGGGCGGAATAAGTAATTTCCTCTTGTGCTGCTTTCTTATTGCCGGGTCTCATATTTGCACGTACATAATTTTTTTTTGAAATTAATATAACGTCCATTGAACCTTTTCGAGAGTAGTGATTATGTTGACAATGAAGAGGGACTGGTTTGAAAAGTATTTTCGAAGATAATAATAAATCAATTACTTTGTGGGTGATCTAAATCAAATTAATGTCATTTCTTAAATTGTGCCGCTTTCCAATATTCAAGGTCACAGTTGCCTCACCAAGTCTGTGTCATCGAAACCTTTTTGGAAATTTCCCTAATAAATGGCTGGTTTGAGCAATTAAAAGCGAGACCAATTCATGCGATTTGTTATTTGTATATGTTTAGCATATTAATGGCTTTTCGATTATTTGAGGACTTATGCTAATTTAACCATAACTGTTTAGCTAATAGTGACAGCGGAATTAAATTTGAATATTGGTTTTTCAATGGCTTGGTTTGTAGGGTTGGTTTTGAAAATTATTGTGGTTCGAAATAAAGGCGATTGAGGGTGTTTTATTTTGTTAAAAATTTACAACATTAAGTTTGCTTTTGAAACAGAGAAAGTGCTTCAACTCAACATCTAGGGCAATTAAATATTCATGTTTTAGTAAAGTCTACTTACAAAGAGAGTCTCTTTGTTAATTTGAAAATTTCCAATGTTAAAAGTAATCTATCCCTCTTCAGGTCAAAAGGACAGGTCATTATTGTGCTTAAATCTCTTTGATATTTGTTTCGAAATGGGCTTTAAGTCCAAGGACATTGATTTTTTTTAAATGAAAGCCATGTTGAGTTGATTTGTTGGTTAAATTTTACTTTACTAGAATTGACCCAGGTTTTATAAAAATGATTCAATGGAAGACAAATAATATTCTAAATTGCGTTGTTCGTTACCTATAATCGCCCTAACAGACGAGCATACACGTGGTGCTACTTCAGGATAACGCAAGTATGTCAAAAAACACTTAGTTTCACATCGAGTACAGGTATAGGTTTTTCAAAAACATTTGGTGGGGATCCCAGGGCTTAAATGAACGTACATTAGCACACTGCTTTCATAATGAATTTTTTGAGGATTGAGAAAAAAAAAAATTGTACATTTAATTTAAAATTGTGTATTGTAAAAATGTACTTTAATAAATTTAAATAAGTTTTCAATTTCTTCTTTTCCTACTGAAGTGCGTAGCTTAGATCAAACAAAACCTGTGACAGAATTTTTTTATGTGAAAATGAAAACCTAAAATCTACGAGGGAAGTGTATATATGGACACATTGTGTGGGTTGTGCTTGGATGTGTAACACGATCTCATTCGAAATTCGAAGCCTTTTTTTGTCTTGTGTAGAATCGTTTAACACTAATTATTTCAGAAGAGAATAGACCGAAGTTCCTCTTCCTATTGCTTAATCTAAGATGAACTTACTTCAATCATTTGAAAGGAAAACCTCAAGGTGTGATCGTGTTGGTTCCTGCAATACGAATTCATGTGAAGAATTTGACGGAATCAAATACTTTATTGCAACAAGAGTAACATAAGTTGTTTTTGGATTTCAAGTAACTCAAAAAGTTCGTGATAAACGAACTAACACGAACGTCACGTTCCCTTTCAACTAAAGCCACTAAAATGGCTTTTTTCGGTTCGGGTTGGGTGCATATAGATTGGTCCGTAACAACTTTTTAATATAATTGGGGGCAAAACAAAGCTGTTGAGCCCCGGGGCATAATGTGTTTCAGAAACTCACAGTCAAGAAGGAGTTAGAAAAAGCATATTTGTCCCAAAGATTGATACCAATGAAAAAGAAAATTAACACTTCTTTGATTCAAACCTCAAACGCAATAGGCAGACATGCTAACCACTTAGTCACAACCACCCTTACACACATTCTTCATCACACACACATCATTTGAAGTTTGACGTCTTTCCATGATATGAAAAACGTGTTTTATCATATTTTGCATGAAACCAGAGCTCTGCCCGCAATGTAAAACCGAGTTTTCAAATGCATATTGCAGCCAAGGCCACAAGAAAAAGTTTTCAGCAAAACTTCCAGGTTTAAAATACAAAAATTAAGAATATTGCCAACAGCTATTTTCATAATTTTTTTGTGTAACTGAATTGGTATTGCAGTGCAACACCCAAAGGCCCTAACGATGGTCTGCAAACGTATCACAAACAAAAATCTATCTAAAAATAAATCTAATCTTGTGTTCCTCACTAATCTAACTTCATAATGAATTTTTATAACAAAATTATTCATTACTTTACAACAACTGCAGCAAATTTGTTTTCTACTTCTCTTCCCCACTCATCCCTTGCCTAAGAGGTTCGACATTCTTAAGGAACTTGAAATGCTTAAGTTATAAGTCATACAGCACATAAACAATATTAAATAACCATTTTTTTTTAAACAAAATTGAAGTCCACAAGAAAAACTAAGTGAAACCCATAGACCCTGGGTTTCGGTTTTTTTACAGCGTGAACTTCTTTGCCTTTATGACAGTCAAGAGAAAGTTCAGGATACTTGTCCCTTTTTCACAAAAGAAACTCATCGGGGAGAACCAAATTAAGAAGCTATTGAGTTTTTTCTACTTTGACGCTGCTTTCGGTCTTACTTCAAATACTTTAAAAAGTAATACATTGCGGTGATTGCCTGTAAATGATGTAGTCTATTATGTTAAAGTGCGAGTGATACGAAAACTTCACTTCACTAGGGATTCTGAGGCAATCCATTGTGCTGCCTAGGATGTGGGAAAGTATAGAGAAAAGAATAGAGCAGAATTTAGTGAGATACCAGGACAATGCGCCTTTCAGAATTTGATTTTATGGTAGAAAAAAGTACATTGTTGTGGACGCTGTTCTTGTTTTGGATTAACCAAAACATTCACAAAGAAAGTAGGGTGAGCCCTTCTTCGCCTCATCGTCAAATCATACCTCGCATGTCAGATGTACTGTCACATATTTGACTTCCCTTTGGACATTAAAGTTGTCGGTGTGCATTATATTCTGCTGTTCTTTGTTTGCCTGGCCCGGTGGCACTAAATATCGGAAACGGCAGCATACTAAAGTATGCTCGAATTGTTTTCCATTAAATTTATATTTTTATTTATATTATATTTCAAAAGATGCAAAATGCACTACTTCAATCAAAATAATCAAGCGAGGGCAGTTTGTTGTACCCATGTTATATTGCAGTCAGCGTCGGTAGAGCATCACAGAATGCCCAAGTTTTCTCACAACTTCTGCCGTATCTTTTCTGCTTTCTCAAGCAGTGTGCGTTAAGCATACCATTCGAAGAATCTCCAATCATTCCGTGTTTAAGGAAGTCTTATTTGATATTTTTAACACAATCGGTAGATCCAATGCTTCCGAGGTAATTAAATTATTCGTCCTCTGAAATGGCGGTCTTCTGCAAAGTTTAACGATTTTGGCTTTTTGCATTTTTAAATGTCCTAATAAACCCTTTCGACCCAGCTGATGTTGCTGTCAGAAAATATTTGCCATGAACACTGATAATGATAGATAGCTTTTCAGCAATACTAAATTGAATACCAGTGGTGGTCTGTACGAAGAACTTATTGTAAAATTAAATAGTCGCTTTTAAATAAAAATAAAGACGATATTTGGGAGATCTCAAAACTCTTGGATCTTTTTAAGAATTCAACTCAAAGTCAGTGACATCGTCAATGATCGATTTCTTGGACTTTAGGCAATTAGGTTAGATCAGGTCGGATGGGGATTTCAAAAATTCATTCACTCCGGATAACAGAGGATTGAATAGCAGAGGGGTTTGGAATACTCACTAAAGCATTTGAAGCAATGAATGAATTTCAGGATGCTATTCAGTGTGATGTTAGGTTCGTCGAAGAAGTATTTTCCTATGGCTTTTTTACTATTGTTGGTCAAACTAGGGCCTTCGCAGAGGAAGTGGAATGATCCTCGTCTTGACATCCTCTGTATAAGTCGGATGTGCTAATGTCCATTCTCATTATGTGGGTATCCAATAAGATGTGACCCGTGAGAATTCAAATGAACAGAGAGAGTCGAGGCCTTCTAAGCTCGAGCAGGGTTTCGGTTTCTTTTTTGTGGAAATATCTGGCCACAGGTTTCTGGAAACCTTAAGATGACCTTTAGGTTCCTCTAGTGAATTGAGAATTAACGTGTTCGTTTCGCTGAATTCGAGTCCTCACCCGATTTTGACCAGCTTGTCCGCATTTAACCAACGAGAACAGAATATTATTTTCTAGTGAGTGTGAATTTTTTCTTCTTTTCATTAGCGGCATGTTTAAGTAGATATGGTGACTTAAAATGAAACAAAAGTTTTCTATTTGTCTACTGACAGTAAAAATGTTGATAAACAAAATGCTGGCATCCTTGCATTGCAAGATTCTTAAGGCCTGATTTTTCTTTCGAAAATGCTTCCTTTCTGTGTTTGCCAAGTGTTTCAATAGGCCAATACTCTTAGATGTTAACACAACGATTTGCCTAAACACACTCACACAAAAACTAAGCTTCTCAAGATCTTGTTCCGACCAAGAACGTTCGTACTGTGTTACTTAACATGTTAAGGGTAGTCACCACAACCCCTTGAGTGCGCCCAAATTATAAAAAAAAAACCACTAAAGTTGGAAGGCATTCAATTTGACTTTGTTGTCCATGTTAAAAATATGAAAACGCTTTGTGGCAGTCCTACGATGATTTTAAGACAATCCTAGAGCCCAACCAACTACACACAACTTATTATAACAAAGCTTATCATTTTGGGATTCAGTCTCCCGTTCACAAATTGTATCGAATTTTGTTAAGTTGAATCTATCAATTAATTAGGCTGAATTGAGAAAAACAGCTTCAATTTGGGGCTAACCTTGTGCATAGCTCCCTTATGAGATATACTATGCCGTATTCAGTACTCATGACATTTTCATCAGCGTAAATTCACCTGACGCATTGCTAAACAAACCCATTACTCATAGCAAACATACAAAAAACATTTAACATTGAAAAACTCTCACGGCTACTTGGCAGCTAAAGAGACAAATACCACAGAGTGCATTTGAGTGCACCGCTAGTGTTTTCGTAAACAATTATCAAGCATCGTATTTCGTAAGCAATTTAAGTGCGTACATAAGCAAAATTACTACCTCAATACCATCGTTATGTTCGTAAGCTCCCAGTTGCATAAGCATAATAAACACACCAACCGAAGTTGCAAACAGGTCACTTCTAGAGCAACATATTTTTATTTGGGAACTTGTTCGCAGCTGCTGCCTCACTCTCATTAAACTTATAATTACTTTTAGTCATGGATTTAGTTTTGATACTGTTTTTTTCCTTACTTTTTATCTTTCTGCTTCTTGTGAAGTCAGTGAGAGTTTTTTTTTGTTTTGCCATCGCTTTTCATTTTTATTCAGGAGAGTTGTCTCTTCTCAAAGACTAAACAGCACTAAACGTTAATGAAGACAGGCTGTCAGAGTATGCGATGTTTTGTTATGACAAAACGGATTGACTAAGTTTAAAATCAGTTATGCAACTGTCATTATTTTGATTTTTTTGCTTTTTTTTTTTTAATTAATTTTGAAGGATTCATTTAACTTTTCAGACAGTTTGATTAGTTTACGTAAGTAATGAAGTACTTTTATTGTTGTGTTCTGCTGTTGTTAATAATTCGAGACAACTTTGAGTGCTTTACAACCAGCCACTACTGTGGTCGAAGTGCTTTGTTGAAAGAAAAAGCTTGTGTATTAAATCCTCATCAACATTAACATGAAATAATATCAATTAAAGTCGGGAACTACCGAGCCGATCCTGGAATTTGTTTCGCCGATATGAAGCTCTTTGTGGTACCCGTGGCATGATGGTTAGCATGTCTGCCTGTTAACCCAGAGAGGTTCATGGTTGGAATCCCATCGGAGGTAACAAAAAATGTTTTTCCACTAGTAGCGCCTTTCGCGAGGAATCGGCAAGTCCTCCGTTAGTAAATTCATTGCCATGATTCAAAGTCCTGCGGCTCCTCGCTCTGTTGCGCCACCCTATTTATTTATTCATTTTTGATATAAAGCTATAGTACGGATGAGTAAAATAAACATTAATTTCTTTAATGCAGATGAACTGGCGTTGAAAGTGAAAGCATTTTAAACGAAGGTACATTACATTAGGTTTAAGCTATCAGCTCTCAGGTTTTTGTGCCGGTCTTAAGATCTGAAATCTGTGGTTTTTAAGGTTTTTTTATATACTTACTAAGACCCTTAAATACGGTACCGATCCATTACACGAACAGGTATCAATGTCCTTTTGCTATAGCTTTTGAGAACTTCGTAGAAAAACAAATATACTGTCATAGAAAAGAGCCTAAAGTTGTCAGCTTTCATAGAGCTGAGTGTCTAACCGTTTCGAACAGCTTGGCTCTCTTTAGGGGATTCATAGATGGCAGTATCACTTAAGCCTAGCACCTTTAAATACTTGTCTCACTATACTAAGTGTCACGTGATACTTCTTCTCCAGCTATTTGTGTTTTAAGGGATAGCTAAATTGCCGCAGCTTTGAGGAGAGCACACGTTTAATCTTTCAACGTCCATCTAACGTAGGAATGCCGTCTGCGGTTGTGTTGTTTACAGATCAAATCTTCGAGTGGAGCCTCAATTGACGACTCTGACAGCCTAAGCGCTTGTTCAGGTCCTCAGACAGTTGTGTGAGATCTCCTTTCCTAGCAAGCTCGTCAGCAATCTAGTTCCCAGCCTTTTGACATTTTTTTTGTTTAACTCTTGCTTATGGTTTATTTCATGAACAATGCTTATATTAAGTATAAAATATTAGAAATAATTCACGTGTTCGTTCATGGTTATTTTAATATTCGTACATCTCGAATGTGAAACAGCTTCGCAATCTTTCGACGAATAAATGCTTAAGAGGAATTTCTGCCAAATTTTACAATATCTTTTAAACACTCTGCCTTCATACGAAATTTATTACACGCGAAGGCTATGTCGACTCAGAAGTGCCTTTATCGGTGGATGGAGTAAAATTTACGCTAGTCTCCGGCTATTTTCCCTAAAATTATTTGCAAACAAACTTAATTTACGCGTCAGAAGAAGACCCTTTAAAAAAACCAGAGTCACCCGAATATGAACTGTTCTGATCATCTACTCACTCCGACTCATCTTCTGCTGGTGTTTTCTTTTACTTTTTATATTCTACCCTTTGAGCACAAGTTTATCCCAAACTCCGTCACGATGTTTCCATTCAATCAGTTTTTATTCGATTTGGCTTTAAAATTGGATTTGGGGTTTTCCGGCATCGGTAGCAGAATGCAAATATTTATTTTCCAAGTTATTGTTTAATTTTGTTATTTTTTCTTTTTCTTTTTTTCTAGAAATCTCAAAACCAATATGAAATTCGCACTGGGACTCTGCATTTTGGTATGTGCGTTGGCAATAACCACAGCTGCCAAAGCTGAATACACAAACAAGTTTGATAACTTCGATTTGGACATGGTATTGAACAACAAACGTATTCTAGCGAATTACATCAAATGTATGATGGATAAGGGACCATGCACAGCTGAGGGTCGTGAATTGAAAAGTAAGTAAAATCAAAATACGTAAAAAGCACACACAAAATACAACGCAATTGCTCACACAAAAGTATGTGGGTAATCGACGTGGTTTGGTGTTTCGCCCATCACTGGGTATAAGGGAGTGGATGACATCGTTTTCGAGACCATACGAATTTCCGAGTTTGTTAAACTCTTAAATTACCTGCCAATTTCAAGTTTATTTTAATATTGGCTTCGTTTGGAACATAAAAGCTGCAATAAATCTGTGGCACGTCCTCAACAGAACGGAACAGAACTGAATTCTGAATGGAGAAAAACTCGTTGTGTTTTTCTTTGAATCATGATAGTTTCACCATGAATATTTATGAGAATTGGGAGGCAAATATTTCATCAGGTGTGTTTGTTGTTCAGGGACTTTTTTTTTGACAGAGATAAGAAATAATAGATGAACGAAAATGAAATTAATTGGTTTCGGCTTCAAACCTGATTTCAATTTAAGGTTTTTAAGATTTTATATAAAAAAGAAGAGAATTGAATTCACACGCAAGGTAAATCGATGTTGGTCTCACGGCTAAGACTAATTTTTAAGTAACGGGTTGTCTCTCTTTTATTTTTAAGTCAAAATGGGAAAGCCATGGAAAAATTTGGATAAAATGGCTTTGATATGGAATAAACACGATTAGGATCCTTGCGATGAGACTTTCTTATCAAACTTTCTTCATACGTTTCGAAACTTTCATTCATTTTAACATATTACCATGTGTAAGTATAGTTTGTTTGGCTTATAGGCTCCATAAGAAGGAAATGTATAGAACGCTCTACAGTGTTTGGAATAACAAGACATAAAATATTTCGCGAACTTAAGGAAGTTCCTCTGTTAATGATGCCTAAAGTCTAAACCCCGCTATACTAATTATCAGAAGACCTTATAACTTGTTTGAAGACCTTATATCTCAAATTCACAGAGATGCGAGATCAAGCTTTTGAGTTGTATTTACTATTTGCATGGCTCAAAGCAGGTGCAATAATCAACGAAAGGACATAAGCGGCAACCATCACGGGTGATGGAATTCCAACAGTGGCTTATATTTGAATTATTTAAATTCTATCGAATGCTTGACAATTATTGTCAGGCATTCGATATCTATCTTTAAAAAGGCATTGAATTCAGAATCTTATAATCTATGGTTGATACTTTTTTGGATGTATCAGAAAATGAATTCAATTTTGTTTTTAAGAAAATAAGTGTAGAAGCATACCACGAGGTGTACCCCACGAGCAGATGACTGTTGTGAAGCAATAAACTGGGAGAGCTGTGATCCTTTCGAAGGATTAATGAGCTGTTAGATTTGTTTATAGGAAGAAGAAGAAATGTAGGAGCAAACCACGTTGAAACGACAAGTTTTTCTGCATAAAGGAAGACCCCGAATATTGAAGCTTTTAATAGCTGATAAAGTAAATAATGATAACTGAGATGCAAAAATGAAATCCTGTGGCGTATTTATCTTAGTTTAGAATTGATTTGATTGGCCGTAGCCATTTTGGACTTCAAATGGCCAGAATAACTTGGTACCTATTGTACCTTGTTTTCTAACCAAGTACATCTCACATCTCTTGGATATCAAAAACACTTGTTTGTAATTGGGTTTGTAGAGGTTTGGTGCACATGGCGTAATCGATAGAGGTTCGAATCTCAGAGAATTAAACTTTTTTAGCTCCAGTATTACTTTTTGCGAGGAATGCACAAGTCCTCCGATAGTAAATTTGCTGCCATTCGGAATCGGCAAAAAATTTTAGGTTTCCTTTATTTCAGAGGAAATGTTGGAGAGAAATGTACTAAGGGTGTGCGGCTATCCCTTCTGTTACGCCGCCTAATTCATATCTTATCATTTTTTAAGGATATTTGTGTGCTCAGACTCAGACTGCCAGGGAAGCAACCCTTTCCCTTTTTTGCGGCGTAAAAGATGATGAAAAGGTGGTTGCAAGGACAGATTGAACCCCAAGGTAGCGTCTGTCTAATAGAAAGCCGAAAGAGAGAAAGATACCGGCGTGGGATTCGAGCCAATGAACCCGGTGGGTGCGCCTTACCGACTAAGCATTCAAGCCCTGCCCCAATATCGCGCTCGGGGTACTACTTTCATCTAATAAAGGACTCATGCACTCATACATAGGGTGGCGCAACAGAGCGGGGAGCCTCGAGGCCTAGCGCATTTCTGACAACCATTGCCTTTGAGAGGGAATGGATGAGGCCTACAATTTTCTTCCTTTTCCGAATGGCCAATCGAGGAAGCGTTTTGATTGGCAATGCATTTACTATCGGAGGACTTGCCAATTCCTCACGAAAAACAGTCAAAGAGTAGTTTTTTAAAGGCCGCTGACTTTTAAATACCAAATTTCCACTATCATTGTTTATTCAGAAGCATGAGGTCTTAGGTCATATCCGTTTTGCAATAAAAGTACTCATGAAAGCATTATATGAAGAAATGGTAGACAACTTTACAGTTTCATTAAAAAGGCAAACTTACTTATCTGTTTGGAAGCGACTGGAAAAATTGCAAGTCTTTCCATTCCTTAAACATTGTGACGCACTCACAAAAAATGACATAAGCTTTGATTTATCATTCGATATCAACTGCAGTAAAATAATAAACATTGGGTGGCACAACAGACCTCGAGGAGTCTAGAGCCTAGAGCGTATCTTTCAACGATCAGAGCACTCACAGGTTGCAGGCTTTTAGTCGGCCGACAGTTTGATCGGGGTCTAAATCAGTATGTAGATGTATTGTAATGAGCAAAATACGACAACCAGACATCGGCCGATAAATAAATTTGATAAGATTGATGTTTACCTTCAAATCAATTTGGGCACTCGACTGATTGGTTGGTGCAGAAGTAACCCAACCTTATCAAACTATCGGCTAACTAAAAGTTTACAGTCAGTGTGGACTTTAAAGAATAAAGGGGACCTACAAGTTTTGCAGATTCCGAACGGCTAAGTAAGAAAACGCTTGAAGACTCAATAGCCTCGTTGGACTTGCTAATTCCTTGCGAAAAAGAAATAAGCATTTGAATGTTCCACACGAACATTGTGCTCGCAAGCAACAGACAGACAAGCCACGAGTACAACTGTAATTACTAATTTATCTATTCATTGTTTAATCAAGAAACTAAGGCAGTGGCGAGAGTGGGCTGTTTTTCAATTAAGTCAGTCGGCATACACTGACACAGGCACTGGCGACTTGCTGTTTCAAGGTTTTTCTCTCTTTATTAATAATATACTTGTCCCCCGCACCAGTTTGTTTGATATGTGTGTGAGTGCGCGAACAAGAACCAAATCGCCAGAATTATGTGTCTGTATTGTAACTGTAGACCGACATCCTTCTTGCAATGTTAATCAATTACCAAAGGACTGAACTTGTTTTATATTTCATTTCATCTTAAATCATGCGTTGAATTTGATAGCATACCCCACATTAAATAATCCGCTGGTTAATAATTCAACTGGATTCATCCCCGGATCCTTAAACATTACAAAATCAATAAAACAGCTTTTTATTTGACTCTACTATCAATCAGCGGATATTTATTAAAATCCAAATCGAGATAAAATTTTAAAATCCATTTGATATATGCACAATGTACATAATGCGTATTGATTTAGTGTTGAACGATTTACATTTATGATGTGTTCATGTTCACATTAAGTGATTGGATTTCCATTTTGTGTTTAAACAAACAAACAAAGGCAATGCAAATAGGATCAATTATTTTGCGGGCTTTTGAATCATATTTGCACATTTGTTGTGATAAAAGCACTTAACAGATTTTCACTTTTTCTGCTCCAGATTTTAAATTAATTTTGCTTTTTTTTTTTTTTTTCATTTTTTTAGAACTCCTGCCCGATGCTCTGGCTAGTGATTGTTCCAAATGCACTGAGGTACAAAAGAAGAACTCTGGAAAGGTTGTCGAACACTTGCGCAAAAATGTACCCAATGATTTCAATCTTTTATTGAAGAAATACGACCCCAAGGGTATTTACAGGGCAAAGCACGGTTTGTAAAAAGTAGCAATGTTTTGTATGTTTAATTTCTGGTAAATTAGAAGAAAATAAAATTACATTTTTTGTAAGATCTTTAAAGTGAATGTTTTATTTGCCTGTAGTGAAACCAACCGAAAAGGACAAAAAACTCTCGCAGGCACTTCGCCAGAAATAGTCGGTCATATGTGTCTGAAAGGAATTTTCTTTCAATGGTGAGACAATTTTTGCCATTTCTGGGTCGACTTATAAAAAGGAAGTTTTGCCATAAGCCTTCTTTAAATGGAAGTATATACATATAAGCCTCTTGGAATAAGAAATTGTCTTCCTCTGATGTGCCCTACTCGACTATTCACATTAAGTTGAATAAAACATTTTTGGAACATTTGCTCATGTAAGCTAAGTGTGGATTACATTCGAGACAAATGCTCGTTGGCTTTGTATGATCAAAAACACCACCATCTAGACACGAAATCCAATTTAGCTATTCTTTCTAAATGTTGGCTCTGTCTCAACTTATATACTCGAAAGGTTAAATGCTGTTCAAATTCAAGGAAAAACTTTCCCAATTCATTTCCCTGTCACTTTAAAATTAAAACACATCCCAAGAGATGTAGTGTTAGCAAAAGAATACAACAAATTGTCAGACAAGTAAACATTTTTTTTTGCCTTAGAAGCCAGTGCTCAGAGTAACAAATGAGGACGATTCATTTAAAATATTGATTCCCTTGTGTGTGGAATAGCCATATTTTGTACGACCCCTGGTGACATGCTTTTTGTTCAGTTTATGATGAAGAACTTAGTATGTGTTTGTCTTTGGGCTCACACATTATGTATACTCGTTTATCTTGGAACTCTCTCATGAACTTTAAAATATATTGTCCATCTATTAAAGCGAAAACGACAACACGAGAAGTAAACGCCATCACTACTGGAGAGGAGAGGACGATAACTCTGAACGATGATGTTCCTCCTCATTTCCAGGGTAAATAATTTTCCTTTTGTTTTCCTCACAGATGATTACCTTGAGGAATTTCAAAAAGTTTTTATCCTTTCGCTTTTGGCTCGATTTTCTGAAACTTTATTATGCCTTTTTGTTGTATAATGTCGATGTATATAAAAGTTTCTTTTTATTTTCTTGCGTCACCATAGCCGCCGCCATATAGATTATATTAGACCCCCCAAGGTGAAGGGAGTAAGATTTTAGGTACCGTCATTTTTGTTCGTTCTTTTGTTTGGGCGACCGAGAAAATTGAAGGATACGTACGTTAATTTAGATTTATTCGCTCTGATAATCAAAAAAGAGAAAATGGTGGGTATGTCGTGCTGCTGGTTTTTTGTTTAAATCATCGGATTTAATTAAATTCAGTTAACTGTAATCACTCTCAGTCTACTACCACCTCATTATTTTCAAAACTCTAATTGACTTTCAACCTGTGGGTCATAAGATCTGAGACCGTAGAGAGGAAATCCCCGCTGCTGAATGTGATAACTTCTTTAATTTTGGTTTGCTTGTAGCACAAGCTTGGTAGTATCATCCCGGAAAAGTTAGATATTAAAATTAGGAAAGATTTTTAATCCGTAAATGAACAAACAAATAAAGTTACTGGAGGAATGGCGGATAAAATGAATTTTATACTCGAAGGGATTGAAGTAACGGGGTGAATGGGATTACTCTGCTGGTATCAGTATTCGGTTAAGGCGTGTAATGGTGGAGCGATTCGGGTGGGTTTATTATTGCCCCCAAAAGGGAAAAAATAATGAAAACCAAATGCCAACAGATAGCAGATAATCGTTTAAATAAGCGTGCTCGCGTTTCAAATTATATCAGATTAACGGGATACTATTTGTATAATGAAATTAGGATTTCGCATCGGAGGGTTGGCGTTCGATAAAATTGAAAGGATTAGAAGTTTGTATTTGGGGAATTATTTGGATGCTTTGAAATGCTTAGTTTTGTTGTGAATAATGCAATGAAAATTTGATAATCGAAGTTTGAAAGAAATTAAGTGAATATTTTAAGGCTGTGGGGAAGGGTAACAAACTAATCTTAGAGGCAAATTTAACATTTTTGGTTGCAGGGGTTCTAATGAAAAGTTTTCAGTTAGCAGTTCTAGAAACGAGTATAGCTGGGTACTTTAATGCCAGATAAACAGCAAATTGGATGGCTTGAAAAATTTGTACACCAAAGCCATTGGAATAGGCTGTAACAGCCAAAGCCAGCGCGCAGTTTCTAGGGTATTTGTGTGTTGAATGACTTTTGGAGTGTCGTAGCAACGTCGGAGAAAATTGCACGGAGACTAAAAATATATTAGAAATATTTTATGGTGAAGTTGATGTCGATGTTTCTGTGCTTATGTGCTTAAATCACTACAAATTAGTGATTCTAGAAGTACGACATAGCTGTGCTAGGTATTGGTATTGCCTCCCTTCGATGATTTAAAGTGGGAGTATTTTCTATAAGACACCGAAAGCATTTATTTTTTATTTAATTGAATACAGTTGCAAAGGAAAACATTTTTCTCGTGTACTTCTGGAAGTAAACTGTCATCATCTGTCGATTTTTCTGTTTTGGTCGATTTCTCAAAGGCTTTTGACACAGCTTTCTACTTTTATTTGTGCCAAAAACTTATGCACTGTCATGTGACTTCTTCAACATCGTTCTGGAAAGAATAGTGCAAAACTCCCACGTCAACACAAGAGGCACAATCTTTCAAAGATCCGTTCAATTACTCGGATATGCCGACGATATTGACTTAATTGGAAGAACGCAGCGTGATTTCAATGGTGCGTTTATAAGCATTGAGATGGAAGCGAAGAAGATATGGGTTTAGTGGTCAATGAGGGCAAGACCAAGTATATGCTGTCATCAAGAAAGGACACCCAACACCGACGTCTTAGACAGAACGTCACGATAGACAGCTATAACTTTGAGGTAGTTAAGGACTATCTAGGCGCCGATATTAATTCAGACAGCGACTGAACTCAAACGAAGAATAACTCTTGCCAATCGCTGTTTTTTCGGACTAAGATGAGAACGCTCTAGGATGCTTCGAAAGAAAAATTCTTCGGGTGATTTTTGGTCCCGTCTGCATAGATGGAGAGTGGAGAAGAAGATTTAACGAACTGTACGGGCTGTACAGCGACACTGACCTTGTCAAACGAGTCAAGGTCCAGCGGTTTAGATGGCTGGGTCATGTAGAGCGAATGGACACCAACGCTCCGGCCCGGAAAGTCTTCGAATCCAATCCCGAGGGACGGCGCAGTAGAGGAAGACCGCGACTCAGGTGGCGCACGCAAGTAGGAGAGGACCTCAACCAACTTGGCGTGCAAAACTGGAGGCAGCTAGCTAGGGACCGAGCTGGCTGGAAAAGCATGTTGGTTGAGGCCCTGGTCCAACCCGGACTGTAGCGCCACCTTAAGTAAGTAAAAACTTATGCACAAATTCAGTTTTTAATTCAGTAAAATGAACCTTTTTTTATTCATATCTAACTGATAGAAGGCAAATAGTGCAAATCAGGACAAAATGTCTAATTGGCTTGCAAATGTTACAGGTGTTCCTCAGAGTTCTATACTTGGTCCACCAATGTTTTCAATTTAAGTTGAACAACTACCTTTTCTCCTTTCTTATAGCTGCTCTTCTCATGACAGCTGTCACTTGATATATGCTATATTTAGTGTTAAATTTTATATGAAGAACTGAAGCTGCATTATCACTGGGCATTGCATATGTTCGGCAAATTGGCAAATTGAAATGAAGTCGCTTTTGACATCGGTTCTTACTTAATTTCGAGTTTAAAACCTGTGAGTTACCTCTAAGATTGAAGTCGGTTATCTGCGCAAATTAACCCGAGACGATTGACGCCATGGAAGAGATTATTCGGTGTGTTATTGCTGACAAACGGCGTCAAATGCAGCAAATATTGGTTGAAAATTGGGAATCTCGACTGGAATTTATTCGTGCCAAGCCACTTGCCCGTAATCATTGTTAAATAACAAACTCTTATCTTTATAATAAAGTTCAATTCTTGGTCAAGACATTTAATAATATGCGTTTTATTTCTTCTTCAAAACCGGTTTCAGTTTTGCTAATTTTCAGCTGATTGTGTCGGAAACGGTTCTATAAATTATTGAATCAACGGGGATTATTCTCGGTGTAGCTTTCACCCCCTTTTTACTAGGGAAACCATACAATCATATTTTTTGGCAAAGTGTATGAACTACTAAAATTCACTTGATTATCGCAAAGTCTTTGATTAAGGTAAGCAAGCCAAAACTTGATGTTGCCTTTCGTGTGCATCCTTCACGAATATTCTTTGAGAGCTATCACAAGCTCTGGAGCTTCGATTTGTTCTATTGACTACACGCGATTACTGTTTCATCAAAAAAACACAATCGCGACTTTGATAAGATATCGCCAGTTGATTTATTCTCTCCGTTAATGTCTAACTTCTTTTTATAATTGTTTTTCTATCCCCAAAAACTCTGTAAATTATCTACGAAGATTAGCGAGTTCACATGCATGCATAGGGTGGCGCAACAGAGCGTGGAACCTCGGACCCTAGCGCATTGCTTACATTCATGCCTTGTGAGGGAGTGGAGGGGTACAGCAATTTTCTACCGATTCCGAACGGCTAACCGAGAAACCGTGCTTCAAGGCAATCAAGTTACTATTGGGCGACATGATAACCATTACGCTACGGAGACTACGAGTCTGCCAGCCGCTAGCGGTGGTAAATTGAACAATCTTGGATCCCAAATCATTGATCGAAAACTCAAAATTGTAAGCTCAGTAAACTTTTCCATCAAAAATTAAATTGCGCCAGAAAGTTTTCCGACCTGTTGCACCCACCATTTTTTTTTTTTTTTTGAGACCGCAACTCTTTTACATCAAGACGATTAAGAAACTAGGAAGTTATTGGTTATGTCTCTATAGCGCTCTGTATTGACTCTGTCTCTGCCACATAAATCATTTTTCAAAAAGTAAGAATAATTCCAACTGGCCATAAAGCCCACTAAGTTGTCAGTTTTAGTCGATGTAACGGAGTCCCAACAATGGCTGGAGAATTATCTACACCCCCAATGCGGCAGTTTTGCTTGTTGACGGAGCCATTCAGTCAAAAATAAGCTCCATCGCTCGACAAATACTTTTTTTTTTTTGGAAAAAATCTAGGTAAACTCATTTAGAGCCCATTATCCATAACATGTGCAGTGCATGGACCCAGATACTTAATGCGGATTGACTGATTCGTATCCTCTTTGCTGCTGCGTTGTATAGCAACAATGATTTCTTCTGTAAGGAATAGGTCCGTTCGTTGAACTTTCCCCAGGGTTGACCCAGGTTCTCTCGACAACCCTATGAGTTGTTAAAAAACCTCGGTTTTTCCAGTCCTCAAAAAAAGCTAATTCACAAATCACCACACATGTCTGTCATTAAAAAAAAAATACATGCCATTTGACAGCCCTCAACTCGCCACAGCAAAAACCTAGGGCGAATTGATGGAAAACCTAGGTCAACCCTAGGGCTCAAAAAACACTCAATTTGACATTAAGGGCGACTTTAGGTTTCTCAAAAAACGCTTTGTGGCGACCCCAGGTTCCCCCAACACAAAAAGAACGATACTGTGTACGATATCAGAAAGAATTAATCAGTGATAGTAAAGTTTATGTTCTGTTCAAAAAACACCTGACTTTGGCATGAGCTGAGAGAATTCTTTATTTCAAGGAACAAATCAAAAATGAGGAAGAAGAAAGAACGGGAGTTAGTTCTTTCTTCGCTCTGAAACTTTTTCAATAAATGAGTTGATTTTGCAAACAGAAAACGGCAATGACGGGGGATACTTATTTTCAAAGAGAACATAATTTTCCCTTTTATAGCAACTGAAAATATCGAATTATTTATGATAAATTGACAACTCAGGACGTTGAGTCTCCCGGAGGATTTAAATCAATTTCTACACCAAAAATAGCTCTCCATCCTCAAACTAATTTGTTATATTTCAAAAATGTGCATGTGCTTGGGCATATAATTCCCATTCGTATAACTCAGTCTAATTGGGGTATAAATTTGAATCATTCGATATTGGCTTTCTATGCTTCGTCGCATCGGCGCGGCGTCGGACCGTGTACAAATCAATTTCCTATCACTGAGATAGCACTGTGAATTCTTTCAATTCGTTTTGCTTTTTTTTTGCGCCATTCCCTGAACCAATTATTTAAAGTTGTTCGAGTGCAGATAAAACTCTGCTAACCATTTACACTTTTTGGTACCTGCATTTGTAAACAAGGATACCATTTGGTCGTGTAGTGTTTGTGAACAGAAAATCTAGATTTTGCTCATCCGTTACAAGTAGCAATCGTTGATAATTGAATTTGGCAGTTTGCATTGCTGGCGGGAATTTTTGTATGTAGATCCAGAAGAGTGGTCCTTGAAAAGAGGGTAAAAAACTGAAAATGGAAGTTAAGAGGAAAAATCCACTTTTATGAGAAGATTCAGTTTGAAATTCAATTGCCTTATTTCGACATTCTTTTTCAAAGGAAAAGTTCATAGTCGTTTTAGGTTTTCGTGTTCAGGAGACCGTGTTCCTCCAAAGGAGTACAAGTTTTCAATGAAATTGAAGCGCATGATGCAAAAGTGAAAAACTGTCACCGTCCAACAGTTTGAAGGTGTAGGGCTTATGTTTGCATAGCGATATATGAAAACGCCTTCACTGATGCGACAGAAACGACATCGCGGTTTGATACGATCTTTAGTTTAAGAATGCCTTTAACCTAAAAAAGTTTTTACAAATTTAAATTAAGGCGCACAACCAAGGAATAGCTTCACAGTATTTAACTAATCTTAAACTGTTTTGAAATATTTGCCAGAACTATGCTTTTGTTTTGGAAAACTTGAATAATAATGATACCCGAAATTTCTCTGAATGCCAGTTATTCAGATTGAATGTAAAACCACTCTACAAAACCATTGCAACCACACTTCATTTTATCACAAAGCAATGGGGCTAAGTTGGGCTTGAGTGGGGCCTTATCAATTATCTTAGACCACTTAACAAAGCAATACCATTTGCTTTATCCAACACTACCCATGTCTTGGTTGTCATTTACCACAACTTGTGTTTTAGTTTAATTTACATCTTCTAGGCCTCTTGTGTTAGTCCAAGTTTACCAAGAAATAACCAACCGCACTTAAATTGAAACCTCCTTTACTCTCTGAACAGGACAATCATGACACACAAAATCACCAGAAGAATAATTAACAAACCCAGCACTTAAATTTGAACATTTCATCACCTCCCCTTTTACATGAAGGAAATTAAAGGAATGGGAAAACAATTTTCTACGAGTTCTCCACACCTCTGCAGACATTTTTAATCAAAAATTCATTGCATGAAATTAAAACACCATCAGGAACAGCATACCATTGTGCTAGACGATGACGACAACTCTAAAACCCATAAGGCACTTTAATTCTCCAAGTCATTTCAATGTCCCTTTGGCTCTCTACTCTTTCACTCTCTCTGCAGTCAATTAAGTATGGGAGTGGGGAGTTGGCGTATAATCTCTACAACGGTGACACACTCTAACGAAGATGATGTTCTAAGGTTGGATGGAAAAAGATCTTTGGAAAATATCTTATATCCGCTCCATGAAGCAGCGTTTTCCTCTTAACTGGTTCTCAAAAGACAAGTGCATGACGGTATGTGTGTCGATTCTTCTCTTCATTCACAGAAATAAGAAATGGTTTTCAAGTTTTATTGCTGCTTGTTAGATTGTTTTTGAGTTAAAATTGTCGAAAATCAGAAAATTAGCTTCAATTCTAATAAAAGGGAAGGTCAGACTTCCATTGTCAAAGGACAATCTGCACATTTCAATGGAAACTCCTAATTGACGATATTTAAAGAAAATTTAAGTGAAAGTTTAGGCAACCTGACGCTTTATTTTGTCCTGAAAATAGCTTTTGTTGTGTAACATTTAAAATCGTATAATTCGTGAGAGTGTTAGTTTCTAACAGGAAGTCGGAAAGGGAACTGTAGCGTCAGTTGATTGAAAATTTAAAAAAAAGTAGACGTTGGTGTAGTGTTTTCCCTTATTTTTCGGTGGCTGCAAGGTCCAACAACAATTGCCATCGTCTGACATCCTGAACATAAAATAAACTTGCTGAATTTTTTTGGCATCCGATTTCAGCCAGTTTGACTCATGTTGGAAGTTCAATTCTAAAAGCACTTTTTTTTATTGCATTCTTAATAGCATGGTTAAAGTGTTTGTCCTTTTACCTGTTTTGACAGTTTCCCAATCTATCAATGTTCTACAAGCTGTACAACGCGGGAATATCTTCAATGTTTGGAAGGGTCATAGAAAACCTGTACGATGAAAATAAGGCAGCGATATGGAACGTGGAAGACTTGTCTGATCAGTTCGATACAACAATGGGAGTTAAACAAGGATGCCCCTTGAGCCCAAATCTTTTTGCTCTTTTCATCAATGACCTAACCGACTACCTTCCAGGAGGAATAGAGTTTGCCGGGATGTCGATTAAAGCGTTACTCTTTGCTGACGATGTTGTTTTATTTGCCTACTAACCTCAAACCCTGCAACTTGTGATTAACCGACTTCATATGTACTGCAAGTTGTGGAATTTGACGGTTAACTTAAGCAAATCGAAGGCGATGGTTTTTCAAAATGGTTCAGGCAGAGCGGCTGGGAACGAGAAATGGCATTTGAACAATGAACCAATCGAAGTGGTGAAAACCTACAAATATCTTGGTGTGATAATAAAAAGCAACCTGAATATGGAAACACACTTAAAAGACAACCTAGTAAAAGCTAAGAGTGCAATATGTGCTTGTTGGAAGAAATGCTTTGCAAATAACCTGATTGCACACAGCGTTAAGTATAAAGGTTTTATAGCAGTTGCAGAATCTATTATGATGTATGATGCTCAAGCGTGGGGCTATGAAACACCTTAAAAGATGTTTTCTATTACCGAAATACGCCTAACTACATGCTACATATCGAAATCGGACTGCCACCGTTTTTTATTAAAACACTTAAACTACACGTAGATTATCTTTTGAAAGTTTTAAAAATGCAAGACGAAAGACTACCGAAAATAATAAGCCGGCATATAATTCGAAGGAGGAGTCTTTAATTTGGGAAATTAAAAGAGCTTGCAGATTATTGTGGCCTTGATTTTATCCTGAGTCTACAGGGAAATGATGGGAGAGAAGTCGAGGATGCACTTTACGACCATGTATCAAAAGCAGACGAGAAACTCAAATTTGATTGTATCAACCAGGCGACTACTTCTGTACATAGAGAAATCTATAGTGTACTGCAACACAATCACTGTGAAAGAAATTATTTTCGGTCTGATAATAGCCAAAAGCTAATCTCTCAGCTATGTTTAGAATGAGAGGTGAGCTGCTTCAATTAAATTTTATTCCGCACCGGGAGGATCTACCATTAATTTGCAGTCTTTGCAATCTTTCCGTGAGAGAAGACGTCATGCATTTCTTAGGAATATGTCCGATCCTAAAATAAATAAGAAGATCTTCTTGGGAGTAACCAGTTGTCTGAAAGAAAAGTGCTAGCAATTCTTAATTGCGAGGAGGATGTAAGCCAGCTTTACAACTATTTTTATTATTATTATTATTATTATCTTCTTTATTTTTTCATATATCAGATTACAAATATTTAATATTCAAAGAATTACAAGCATGGCTTAAAAGCCGTCTGCCGATTTAATCAAAAAATTAATTACATTATGAGTGCTAACAAATAAAAATAAAAACCATTGAAAAGTACATAGGATGTTCTAATGAAAGATAAATTTTACAATACAAAAAATCGAAAAAGAGAATCAATAAAATAACGAAATTCAAAAACGTTAAGTGAACAAAAAAATAAGATTATGAAATGAAAAAAGAAAAACAAAAAAAGTAAAGTTAATGGTAATTTTAGAGTTTCAATATCCGTTGAAAAGTGGGCTTTTAGTTTAGCTAAAACAAAACAACAATAGATTGAGTCTACATATTCACGTACAAATTTCTGTAAGCGGTAGCTTCAGAGACAAACCGGATAAGAAGTTTCCATCCACTCTCTCCATTTAAAATTGAATAACACTCCTCTGTCGAAAGAAAGCTCTTGTTAAAGCATAAACGCCGAATGTCTTGAAGCATTGGACAGCAGGCTAGGAAATGATAAACGTTTTCGATCAGGTTAAGGTTACACAGAGTACAATTATGATTGATATCATCTCTGTGAGGTCTATAATTTAGCTCGAGCATCTCTGTACGGACCTTAAATATCAAGCTCATCTCATTGACTGAGAACGTATTGCGAAAATAATTAGACTCCCCCAAGCACAGATTCAATTTACTGTATACCGTTCTAGACATGGATGCTTTCACACGATTATGGGAATCTTGAAACATTTTATCATCTATGACAGAGATACAATCGTACAAGCTATCCTTCCAAGATCCAATGTTGTTCAGGTATAAGTTCAACGTGCAATTATATTTAGCCGCTAGATCTCGCCAATCTTTGAACGGCGTGTAATTACGGTGAAATGCAGTTATGAGTATCTTTTTTTGCAGATTGTTACTAACCCTACTTACAACTATTATAGGAAAGCAATTTCATATAGAAAACAAATTTTGAATGAAGCCTTTTAAAAGCAAAGCAAATAAAATGAATTGAGGAAGTATCAGAACTAATGTATCTCTTAGAAACACTTAACAATAACGTTCTTATTATGTGAATTTTTGTAATCTAATACTAGTAACTTAAAATTAACATTGTACTGTCAATCGAGCAGACGGCAAAAACCATGCTTAATGATTTTTTTATATATTAAAATGTGTATCTTAATTTGAGAAGCTGATATAATAAAATCAATCTAATCTAAAATCTAAAATCCAAAAAATCAATGTGGGAAAATGGTTGGGTTATAAACAGATAGAATTTGGTTGTTGATTTCTGTGATACAAAAAAATTGAAATCGCGTATTTGGAATTGTGAGGTTGGATAGCAACGTACTACCTTACAGTGACTGTCTTTCCAAGCCGTTTTTTACAAAACACCCGGTTAAGTTTTCATAGCAAGTCTCCCTACCGCTGCTTTGATCAGGGTGTGTGTACTAACTAAAACCTAAACAAGCATCATGTGCAAATTTAGCGGAAAAAACAACAATCTAAAGGTCCGTGCAAGAAATCTACATGTCGCTACATCGTTAATAAGAAGATTACGCTTACATTTCTAGTAGACGTTTATTATGTCAAGTAAGTGTGGGTTATGGCATTTGGTAGACCTCAAACATGCGACTACTGCATGGCTCTCTTTAAAGATGGTCCATCTCGATTGGCCTCAAATTTCAGGTGATCGCCTAAATATATTGAAACTTTCATTTTCTTATCTAAAATAATTTTAGACTATTAAGAACTTTTTTCCAGCCTTCCTTTGGCTCACGTTGACGCGAAAACCAATTGACTACTGTCTGATTGACCACCACTTCAACAGTCTTTGCTTGAAGTGTCGGGCCACAATTATATGCTTGTCGTACTTTTCCACATTCGTGTTGTACGATTGAAAAAGATTTCCTGTATTTGACCGTTAAGTGTCTGATTTTAACCCTTTTTGCATAGCTTCGAGCAGATCCTACATTCCACTGCGTTAACACGAAAGTAACAATTCCTTCTGACTTTACCCCATCGTTCAAAGATGAATTATTAAAGTTTTTTTTTTCACAGCACCAAACCAAAGTAGAAATATTCAACATCCAAAGCGTTTGAAGGAATTTGCAAAGTTTAAATCGATTAAATTATAACAAAGTAATAGTCTTTTCCATGCACCGCAGACCAGAACCTTAGTCCTATAAATAGGTAGAAAGTTTATGTTTTCAGCCAGGAGGAGTATGTATATAGCAAAGGTAAACGCAATATTACCACAAAAATTGCCAACTAAAAGGGAATAAGTAGAAAGTAAAAGGCCCTGCTTGTTTACAGGCGAAAGGCAAATCGTTTTATGAAACATTCAGACAGCGTGCCAAGTGGAAACGATAGGTCGTCCATAATTAAAAAGGGAACAGGTGGATAAAAAGTTTAGAAAAAGTTTCCATCTTATAAAACATAGACTGGGATTTCATCTAGGAGAGCAAACTTAAAAGGAAAAGGACGTGAGAGCATCGTGCTTCGGTCCGTTTAATGTGTTTTGCTTCATATATTGCACACAATTTAAAAATAGGTTTGGCTTTTAAAGTAAAATAAGGGGACTTGAGTAGAATTTAAGAACCAAGTGAATGGGCAAAGTTTGTTGTATTTGGTTTGAGTAAAGTAACTTTCTTTGGTTTATCTCTTTATATTGGATATCAGTGCGGAGGGTGTGGTTTTTGTGAATAGACCAATTTATGGGCTACCTACTTCGTGATTTGGGTTTGGCGATTAATCCTTAAGATAAATGAATAAGTGAGAGTGTGTTGAGATTTATTTTTATTAATTGGGACAATCCACAAGAACATTTTTCTTTTCTGGTATAGTTTTGAGTGAGATTTAAAAGTAGGAAATTTACTACAACATATCGATTCTAAAAATTTGTTACCTGTTTGTGGATTCTCAGTCTTAGACTTTACAAGTATAAATGGGCTTTATTTACGCAAACGATGAGTTTTAAAAGTTGCTTTTTTTTGAGAGAAAACTTTCAAAACAGTCGATATAATTCGAATATGGAGAACCATTTATTTTCATTGTTTTTTTTTTTTTGTGGAAGAATTTCCCCAGCTGGAGCACAAAAACCTAAATACTATTGTACTTAAAGATAGTAACGTTCTGTTGTTATAGCTTTCCAGATGTTGGTAGAAAAGCTGGCACGATTACGGTATCCGTGGTCTTTTCGCATGGCCCGCTTCGCGGGGCTCATTATTTAAACCCTTTTTCCGCAGGGTTAAGCTGCTCATGCTAAATATGGAAATAGCAATATCGCGGGACCACTGATACCGTAATCTCCCCGAAAAGCTAGATGACGCTGTCACGACGACGAGCTTAGGCTCTTGACACGTCCGCGCCGAGTATCCGTACCCTAACTCTCAAGAAAATGCTAGAAATTAGCAAGGGATGTGCCCCACAGTATCATCCTCCTCTCCAATGAGTTCATAGAGAGTGGAAACACTCAGGTCTAAGGTCTAACACATTTAAATATCTGGATAAAGAAATGACGAGTGGCAACGGCAACAAGGTGGTGATGGGCGTTGTACTATTCGGGTAGACTCTGACTGGTGCCAACTTGGCGGCGCCCAGATGTTGCAACTTATAGTACACGTCAATTGTGCTTACTATACCTCCAAGCGGTATCCACTGGGACCTGGGATGCTCCGTCCAGAGCTGACCTGCTAAACTAGTAAGTGCGAGTGTTGACAAAGGAATCCGGAACAAAAGAATTTTGATCGTTCAACACTATAATTGCTCTGCGAACAATGACTGACTGCACGAATCTCAGTGGTCTACGAGAGCTTTCGCGTAAATGTCCTAGCGGATGAATTCAAATGGCAGAATCAACGGTGGACTTCAGCAGTCAAAAAAGCAGAAACTCCTGGAGGAGCTACTCCAACATATTTGGTTTAAAGGTCTTTCAGGGTCTTTCAATACTAGGACAGGGTATTGAAGTAGAGATGGTGGCGGATGAGCTCCTGGTGAGCCAACGGCAGCACTCACACCCCTGCAGCAGGGTACTGACACTGGATATTCCAGCCCTTTATGTCCGAAGGGATCTAAAAGGACCTGGCCCTCCAGGTTGGGGGTTGTGCGTAGGGTTAACTACCCAACCACGGAAAAAAATATGGTTCCGAAACAACCAATAGCCTCGGATAACGATAATGATTTCAAAGTTGACGACCCAAGCAAACGAAAAAAGGACAATGACCTCCGGATCTGCACGTGGAACGTAAGATCTCTTAACGGACTACGTGCAGCTGGAGAATTAGCGGACGCCCCGGACTGCTGCAAAGCAGACATAACCGCCATCCAAGAAGTGCGATGGAGTGGCCCGGGCATAAAGAAGATGAAAAACGGTGACATCTACTATGGCGACTGCTACAGACAACAGAAACAGCGCTTATTTGGGTGCGGATTCGTCGTTAGAGGAAGACTCAGGGATAAGGTGATTAGCCAAAATCCAGTCAATGAGCGTATAATGACCATCCGCATCAGGGCTAAATTCGCCAACATTAGCCTTATATGCGCCCACGCCCCCACAGAAGAGAAAGATGACGATTCCAAAGACTGTTTCTACGAGCTCCTCGAAGAAACGTATGAGCAGTGTCCTAGACACGACGTGAAAATCGTTCTTGGCGATTTTAACGCAAAACTAGGGAAGGAGGACATCTTTGGAAATACAATCGGGAAGCATAGCCTCCACGACAAAACATCCGAAAACGGACTGAGGCTAATCGATTTTGCTGCGGGGCTAAATCTTGTTGTAAGTAGTACACGCTTCCCGCATCTCAAAATTCATAAAGGTACATGGTGATTTAATTACAAAAATTCATTGCCCTATCCATCTGCAAAAGACAAAAATTTACGGAATGCCAAACGAGTCAAGAAATTAGTCGCTCTTCCTTAAATACTCCTTTTTAGTATTCTTAAAGGTTAACGAGTTGCAGATTAATTAGTTTTCAAACTCATAGCAAGAAGCTTCCGCTAATTTTTTTTAATGTTTCTTCTAGATTTTATTTTAGTTACATTTTAATTTCTAATTACTGACCTTCCTAAAAATGTTTCCATTGATCTGGTTTTAAGCTTCAATTTCAAGATATTTAACATTTTATGGAATTCCATTCAATCCATATATTTTTGTACTTTTGGTTTTATTTTATGTCAACGTTGGTTTTATTATTTTTGGCTAATTTCATGTACAGCAACCATGTCCAGTTGGTATTTTTACTGTGTCCTAATGATGACTTGGTCTTGCACCCATGCGCAATTCCATGTATCGGTATTAAAGAATGAGACGGGAGTCCATGGAGAAAAAGTGGGAATAATGCAGCATTCACTAAACAATTGGAAGATTGTCTCGCACCTCCAAGGAAAAGACGTAGTTGCTGAGTCAGACCTACTTATTACAGCCGTCAACCATTTCTTCAACACGTGCAACAGCACAAAGAAAGACCAAGCGCTACAGCGGTTAATAGAACAGCATTGTCGAACAGGGCATAAGTCATTGACTGCGATGCATTCGAGGGTAAAGCAGAATCAAGAAATCTTGAAAAACCTGTTCGAACCGAAAGTTCGCCAAAAACGAGGGGTTATAAATGTTGTCGGTGAAATTACTAATGCTCTGTTTGGAGTTATGGACGATAGAGACGCACAAGAAATTTATTCGTCGGTGCAAGAACTTCAAGAAAATCAAAAGTCTATCGCTCATGTTCTCAACAAACAGGTTTCAGTAATTTCTAACCTAGGTAGGAGTCTAAACGTTTCTTATGAAAAATATAGCACTAACTTTGCACGAATACAAAACGACATAAACGACATTTATTCAAAATTAGAAAATTTGACAACTCTAGAGCAGATATATAGTTCAATCGACAAGAAAATAATGTTTTTGACAACTGAATCAGTTAGCCTAGAGTTTAGACAGAACCAGATTCTAGACATAGTAAACGATGCAAAAATGGGGCACTTGAATAGGTTTCTGCTATCGTCCCCGGAACTTAAGAATGCTTTGCAAGAAATTCAGTTAGAGAACATTGCAACTTTTAAACTGCCCTTCAAGGTAAAGAGCTTTGTCCCTGCTGATTTACAGAAAATTGTTGAGGTAACGGTCAAATATATATCATCTGAGCTCATGATAGTGTTAGATATTCCGTTAATATCCGACGAATATGAGCTTTACCAACTTACCCCACTCCCACTCAAGAGCAGAAACAATATTTATTGGTACGTGGAAGTTGACGAGCCTTATTTGGCCATTAATACCGCTAAACGTGGTTACGCCTTCTTAAGTTCCAACAGTTTCGGCCATTTAATAAAATACAAGGAAGATTTATTTTTGAATAAAAATAACTTGGTTGTTAGGAATGAAAATTCAGGCAACTGCATAATAAATTTAATGGCAGGGTACAAGAAGCCAAAAAACTGTAACATTCGGGTTTTCAATTCAACTCAAGAGATTTGGTACAACCTAAATAAAGCTAACACCTGGTTATATGTTGCTCCACATGAACTCCCATTAAAAATAATGTGTAGAGAATTCTACAAAATAGCTCTCATCAAAGACACAGGAATAGTTAGCCTAGATCCAGGATGCAAGGCCATGTCTACGGAAATAACTTTAGAAACTGTCCAACAGACGGTAAAATTGTCAAACATAACTATATTTTTCAGTTCAAGTTTCATGGCAGACATTGAGATTCCTGACGTAAGTTTCGAACATCGATCTCATTCAAAAGATCTAAACATTGTAGGGTTTGAGTTGGCCACAAATAGTCTTCCTCTTGAAGTTCATCTGCGGGATCATAAATACAAAAACGACACTTGGCTAACTAAATCAGCTATTTACGGAGTGATCATCCTACTCCTCATGTTCTTTTTATTCCTATCGTTTAAAACTATCCTGCTTAAAATAATTTGCATTAGATGTGCAAAAAAATCTAATTCCTTCACTACCAACAACTCCCATCCTATAAAAATGAAGGGGGCACGAAGTCTACCATTGTTATTTTCCACAGATGAAAACACAGACCTAACCTATCCAATCAATCCCCTTCGCCAAAGCCTACCATTATTAGTATCCACAGATAAAAAAACAAATGGAAAAACCGACCTTCCCTATCCAATGAATTCCCTAGGCCCCGTTTCCAAAAGCAAAAGTTATAATGTAATGTAAAATAGATAAAAAAAATTAATTAATTAATTGAACTTATGTAACCTAAATAACATATCTAAAAATTAAACAGCTTGTCAAAATGTTCAGACATGATATGTATAAATACACGATATGCACATTTACATGTTTAAATAAATAAAAAAAAAAAAAAAAACAATCTGTAACTAGCTTATGCAAAAAAAAAAAAAAAATTAAATAAATAAAGGGTGGTTAAATTTCAAGGGCCGATGTTGATTTTGAATAAAACACAAACTATTTAGGAAATTATTGTAATTTTATTTTATTATGATATATTGGTATTACTCAATTATGTATGGAACAAAATATCGGCCAAATGGGCGCCGCGACCACGGCGGCACACCTCCATCCGATGGTCCAAATTTTCGATGACCCTGAGGCATAATGGAGGTTCTATGCCGTTAATGTGTCGAATTATCTCATCCTTTAGCTCTTGAATTGTTGCTGGCTTTGGGGTTATTTGAAAGAAAAGGTGTACGTCGATAAGCCAGCAACAATTCAAGAGCTAAAGGATGAGATAATTCGACACATTAACGGCATAGAACCTCCATTATGCCTCAGGGTCATCGAAAATTTGGACCATCGGATGGAGGTGTGCCGCCGTGGTCGCGGCGCCCATTTGGCCGATATTTTGTTCCATACATAATTGAGTAATACCAATATATCATAATAAAATAAAATTACAATAATTTCCTAAATAGTTTGTGTTTTATTCAAAATCAACATCGGCCCTTGAAATTTAACCACCCTTTACAATAAAAATAAAATAAAAAAAACTTAGAGTAAGACCTATATTATGGTAAAACTAAAAATAAAATAATAATTTTACTAGAAGATGTAAACTAAAAAGTAAATAAATATCTAATAATAAAAATACAAAACAAAAAAAATCTTAGAGTAAGACTTATATTAATGTAAAACTAAAAATTAAACAACAATTTTACTAGAAGATGTAAACTAAAATTATAATATCATATCTTAAATTTTTTTATTGTAATAATTTTTAACTATGATCTTGTTTAAATAAATTGAAAGCTTTTCAAAAGGGGGAGGAAATGTGGTGTAATATTCCAGTTGCATGCACGTTTGGCTGTCGTAATCTAATCCGACTGCGTGCAACCTGGCCCAGACACAGGTAGCCAAAGTCACCGAATGCATTTATACGCAGTGCTTGCATATTTCACTACGTGTAATATGCAAGCCATGCACTTTCCCACGTTCAGTGATTTTGCGTTGACCTTGTCTGGACAACGATCACATTGAATCTTCCTAATGAAAAAGTTGAGTTGTTTCTTGACAGTCAACCGTGTCGGTTTATTTATTGTTTATACTACAAATTAACCGTCAACCAAATTGACCATGTTGCGATCGACGCAAGGCACTCTTCCAGTGTGTTAGATGTCCGAACTTTCCGAGTTGCCAACTTTGACTCGGACCACTACCTTGTTGTAGCCAAGGTACGAATGAGGATATCTTGTTCACGACCAGCACGAACTAACGCTGTGAAGAGATATGACGTCGGAAAGCTACAATCGCAAGAGATTGCCAATGCCTTTTCCAATCGAGTGTCCCTTCAATTATCCTTGAATCCCATGCCAAGAAGCCATCAGAACCGCTTCTGGGTTTCACTCGGCCACCAAAACGAAACCCATGGTTCGATGAAGAATGCAGGCAGGCAAATGCAGCCAAACAAAAAGCACGACAAATGCTGATGCAACAACGAACAAGAGCTGCTCACGATCAGTATAACGAGATCTACAAGGAGAAAAGAAGGGAAGAACACCGACTTCTCAAAAAGAAAAAGAAGCAGCATGAGAAGCGCTCGTTTGAGGAAATAGAGAGGTGCCATGACAGGAACGAGATTCGGAAGTTTTACGAAATGGTAAAAAGATCCTGCTAGGGTGGCAAGCCTCGAACTCAAGCCTGTAAGGACCAGCAGGGAAACATAGTTATAGAGTCACAGTCACTACTAAGGATCTGGAAAGATCATTTCTGCAGACTGCTTAACGGCGATGAGGACATAAATTCCGCTGTCAGGCAGATTGCCCCATTCAGCTTGGACGATGATCAAGAATGCCGTCCTCCCGACCTAGAGGAAGTTAAGCTTGCCATATGCAAACTTAAATCAAATAAGACTGCAGGTGCAGATTGCCTTGATGGCGAACTTTTCAAGGCAGCTAGAGATCAGTTGGAAAGGAGCATGCACCAGCTGATCTGCATGATATGGTCGGAAGAAAGCATGCCCGATGAATGGAACCTCAGTATCGTATGCCCGATCCTTAAGAAGGGAGACCCTCACAATTGCGCCAATTACAGAGGGATAAGCCTCCTTAACGTCGCTTATAAGATCTTGTCTGCTGTAATATGTGAACGTCTGAAACCCCACGTCAACAACTTGATAGGTCCTTATCAATGTGGTTTTAGACCAGAGAAGTCCACAATAGACCAAATTTTCACATTACGGCAGATCTTGGAAAAAACCAGAGAACATAATATCGATATTCACCAGCTCTTTATCGATTTCAAGGCCGCGTATGACAGTATTTACAGAGACGAGCTGTACAGAGCCATGTTTGGTTTCGTCATCCCTGCAAAACTCGTACGACTATGCAGGATGACTTTGGAGAATTCACGCTGCTCCGTCAAGGTCGGTAAAGAACTCACCGAGACCTTTGATGTCGAAAAAGGTTTTAGGCAAGGGGACAAACTGTCATGCGATTTCTTCAACATCATACTTGAACAGATTGTAAGAAACTCAAACGTCAACACCAGGGAACAATCTTTCAAAAGTCTGTACAATTATTCGCCTACGCAGACGATATTGACGTAATGGGAAGAAAAAAGCGTGATGTCATAGGTGCTTTTGCGAGTATTGAAACAGAGGCGGCGAAAATGGGTTTGATGGTTAATGAGGGCAAAACGAAGTATATGCTGTCATCAAACAAGGACACAGAACATCGACGAATTGGATAAAACGTCACAATAGACAGACATAACTTCGAGGTAGTACAGGACTTCGTCTACCTAGGATCCGCTGTAGACACGGACAACAACATCAGTGCGGAGATCAATCGGAGAATAACTCTTGCCAACCGTTGCTTCTTTGGGTTAAGAAGGCAATTGAGAAACAAAACCCTGTCTAGAAAAACCAAGGTGACCTTGTATAAGACCTTGATCATCCCAGTCCTGCTGTATGGCGCGGAAGCATGGACTTTATCGAAAGCGGATGAGGAAACCCTTGGTCGTTTCGAAAGAAAAATTTTCCGAATGATCTTTGGTCCCGTATGCGAAAACAATGTGTGGAGAAGAAGATACAACAACGAGCTGTATGAGTTGTACCGCGACATGGGCATAGCCAGAAGAGTACGCATCGCGAGGCTACGATGTTTGGGCCATGTAGAGCGGATGGACCCAAACGCTCCGGCTCGTCGGGTGTTCGAAAGCACATTGCAGGGAAATCGCGGAAGGGGAAGACCTCGTCTTAGGTGGCGCAATCAAGTGGATGAAGACCTCAACCGACTTGGAGTGCGAAACTGGAGAGAGCTCGCCCGAAATCGAAAAAATATTTTCTGTGCCTTCCACACAAAAGCTCCAAAGACGGCAGGGATTTATATGAAAGAAGCCTTAAAGGGTGGTTTATTTTAAACTGCATAACCTGAATAAATCTCAAGTGGTGGCTAAAAATTTCTAATTTATTTGACCTTTAACAAAAGTAATCAAGTTAAAATATTTCCAGTGATGATTTTTTTATTGATTTTTCTGTTTAGTTCTGAACAGAGTACTTCTTTTTTGATTCAGCAACACTGAAGAGCACAATACAACAGAACTGAACACAGCCATTTTCATTTGAAAGTGACAACAAGAATTTTGGGGGTGGTTCAAACATATCCTTACTGAAAACAGCTACATTTCTTCAAGATGGTCAAGTATTGATTGCCTAATATTCATACTACGGTGTCTATTCTACTTGTGAGCCACGGTGCAAAAAACCTACATAAGAATACAGTAAATTGAGATTTTTATCTACCAAATTAAGACAAACGAAGCCTCCAACACATTGAGTTGCTATGTAACGATTTTTCTTTCTCTATGTACTGAAATATATGTACAACAACATCCTATACAAACAAGAAATCGTATTTTTCTTCCCGTTAGGTGGTGGTTCGAAGTTCAAATCGCAGAATTATAAAGTTTTTCTTCTTATGCGACTTCCAAGAAGGTTGAGTTTAACGTTTAACGCGGATTATCGATTGCATACTTTTCGGCACTGCTTGCAATTTGTTGATTTAACAATTGTATCAATTCCGCGTTATTCAGACAGACGATTTAATTGTAGTAAAATGTGTTCTTCGGTGGAAGTTTCACTTCTACCGCGCGGAGGGACTCCACGCACTATTTTTTTTCTTACAGGAGTATAGCCCTTTCGCGAGGAATTGGTTATTTCTCGGAGAGTAATTGCAGTGCAAAGAGAGTCCCTTTCTCACTAACCCTTTTGGAAAGGGCAAAGGTTTGAAGGTTCCCTCCATTTTACGCCAAAGTATGGTTGAGAGAACTTCAGGGTTCCAAGAACTCTGTTGTAATCTTGTTATTAATTTAATTAAGGGAGTCGCTTTTAAAAAATCAGCTATATAGCGACTTTTATGTGCCTTATTCTGTTATTTTTGTTAGAAATCCATTTCCGAAAACATTTGTACAGCTTCAATTCTGGTCTTATGTTCTATGTTCTTTAAAAAATCAGACAGTCCATTTACAGTGGCGGCAATAAGAAGATTAGGGTCGGTGGTGGTGAAGTGGTAGAGTGTTCAGTAGATAGTCCGGACGGGTGAGTTCTACTCCCGCTCTGATGGGCATCTACTTTTCTTTCTGCCTCCCAGGTTCTGGAGACTGCCGTTGAGGTTATAGGTTGGGTTAGGTAGAATGGGCTGACGGTTGATCTTATTACCGTCACACTTAGATCAATGTAGATCCATTGTGATACCCTGGAGTATTGTAACGTCCTAGAAACCTATGAGTTTATGTTTGGTCAGTTTTTAACCATTTAGTGGCCTTAATGAAGTTCAACAGGCTGCTTCTTGGAGTGTCTGATAATTCCTCTATTTCATTGAAAAAGTAATTGCCTAGAAATTTGTTCCTAGTGTGGCAGATTGCTGGGCATTGACAAAGGAAGTGAGCGGTATCCTCATGTTCATCTTCGTCATTGCATCCTCTGCACAGGTCATCGGTGCAAAGACCCATTTTCTTTTTGTGGTAACCTAGTAGATTCTGTCCAGTTATGATACTGATAAGCAATCGTAAAGTAGGTCTATTCAATGATAGTAGCTTTTCAGATCCGTTCTTATCGTATTTCGGCCATAGTTTCCTGGAAGTAACACAGGATTCTAGGCATTCCCATCTTTCATTTGTATTTTCGCATTATTTTGTTACCAATGATCTGTTTAATTTCACAGGATGGAATCCTGATTGATCGATCAATGAGAGAAGGGTCAAGTGCTGATCCTTTCCTCGCTAGTTCGTCCGCTTTTTCGTTTCCCGGTGTACCACTATGACCAGGAACCCAGCAGAGTCTAACGTTATGCTGTGTGCCAAGAAACAAGCTTTGATTTGACAAGAGTGGCAGAAATCGCTTTTATTGCTGCTTGGCTATCAATGAAAAAAAAAGATATCAGCATGTGATAGCGCCATCATGGACACCTGTTTTGCAGCGTTTGTAACTGCCAAGATCTTGGCTTGGAAGACGCAACTGTGATTTGGAAGTCTGAATGAACTGGCTAGGTTTAAGCTTAACCTGCACCTGTTCCAACTTCCTTGGCTGCTACCCTAATAGTACAATAGACCGGAAATTAGGTTTGAGTTCTCCAGATAAGCTGCAGCATCTTCTTTTTATTCAAAAAAATTAAGAAGATTTGTAAGAATCACCGATTTTGCTCCAGGTATTTAAGAAAGTTTGAGAATTATAACCGAAAATGTTTGAACAATTGTCCACAACTTGTGAATTCAATTTCTCCCTGGGGACTTTTTTCATTGAAGCGTTGATTGCCCGCCAACTCCAACAGAGAGAAAGGATCCAAAACAAGGTTCCAAAGTCAGCCATGTAAGTCCTCTGTCAACCCACTGCAAACGTAAAAGAAAATCGTAAGTAGGTCCCTATTAAGTTCTCGTTTACTTTGAACACTTCTCAAAGCTTAACTTTTCTCTGCAATTCAAACACATTTTACCCATCTAGCTGTGTATGCTACATGAAGCAAATATGCATTCCAATAATTGCATCCTTTTCCAGATAAATGCCAAGATAAATAGTTTTTCCACTGAATATACAGTTCCGTTTAAGGTAAGATAAATACATACACACAAATGGATAAGGACACATAAACCCATCCAACATGCACGTTCCTTGGCATGAATATCTTCTACCCTTAAGCTCATACCCTACCCTTTTTTAAATAAGCTTCATTTCTTTGAATGCAATTTCCTTAGGATTTGTCAAATCATCCAAGTTCTCCTTTCCACACTCGCATAAACTCTTTTCTGAGTATATCTTCCATATGTGCACCCAAGCAGATTCTGTCCCCTTAAGCAAGGTAATTCCTTTTCTTCTTTTATCAACCACCATCTGCTGTGTATTCACAGAAACCACATTATTACCATAGTCATGCCTCATGCTATGACATTCACAAATTGACAACATAAAAAAGAGAGGCGTTACGTAAAACGTAACGAAGCATTTAATCTACTCGTCTTCTACTTTCTTTCGGATTTTGATCATCTGGTTCCGGGAATTTAGCTATGTCTGTGACATAATTTGTTTTGATAAGCTCGAAAAATCATTAATCTTTTCGTTGCTGCGACAGGTTTTCTTCTACTAAACGTGCTTGGGTGTATTATCCTCTGTGATGGTAGCACATCTTTAATAACGATTCGCTTAATACAATTATGCCAAAAAAAGAGCTTTGAATAAAAATTTAATATCGACTTAGACTGTGCACAACACAGGTTTGCTCCTATTGTTTCTAACTCGAACATACACAAATTCCATAGGTACTTCCTTGGTGCGGTAGGAAAAAGCCTGTGAGTAACCGAGCAAGAGTGTAAACGAATGAAGACACTGGCGGTGATGACAATGATGATGATGGAAACGCATGTTACAAGTTTCAACGGAGCCCTTTACCTTGTCGAACAAGAAAAGCCAATTTATCACCATTATTCATCTTGGCAGTTCGAGGGGCTTATGGTTCTGTGTGAGGATATTGTTGACGAAATTTAACAAAAACCCACACTCTTCACTTCACACTACATGCTGAGTAAGTACATATACCCACTCAAAATATAATATATATGAAAAAAAAAAAAAAAAATATTTTTAACTTTTGTTTGAACAGTGAAACAAACCCCCCATGGGAGCAATGATATTAAGCGATGACAGTAAATTTTAAAAGAGTTCGGCAGCCGTAAAATGAATTTATCACTTTTTGCTTTTATAACTGAATAAAGAGTAAGTCGTTAAGTTGTGAAAAACGAGATAAAAAGTTCACAGGGCAACTTTACAATCATTTCGGGGATAGACAATGACAAGAATAATGGAAAACTAGAGTCATTCAATCGAGGAGAACATAAAAACATTTGAAATAAAATCGTGTTTTTAAAAGCATTGTTGACAGTTTTCTTTTTGTTTTCCTTTTTGTTTTTCAATCTTGCACAAAGGGTACATTAAACTTTAATGTTTTGGCTCTAAAATGTCTTGGGAGGATCCCCCAAGTAAATCGTTTATGCTT
Organism: Melanostoma scalare; assembly: GCA_949752695.1. Lineage (NCBI taxonomy): Eukaryota > Metazoa > Arthropoda > Insecta > Diptera > Syrphidae > Melanostoma > Melanostoma scalare. Next base: position 21,264,126 of record OX456984.1, on the reverse strand, counting down.
TTTAGAGTGTAATCAATGGACAGAGTCTTGCGATAAGAACTGGGTTGACGTGAATTGAAATAAAAGAGTCTGTGATTGTTTTTTGGAAGTATGAAGTATCACATCATCAAAAAGACATCATGGTTCTTTATGTTCATACGAAAGAAGCTGAACCTCGTCGACAACAGTGTCGAAAAGACGTTAATCTTTGTTTAACACTAAATTTTGAGTGATTAACCGCTAGCCAAGAGGTTTCAAATGAGAAACTAATCACCACACATGTAATTTTTTTCCCATCCATCACTTATTGAATATTTCTATTGAAAAAATTATGTTATGCTTTCTTTTTGATGAGAGAAAAAAGGCAATTAGCAGAAAACCTGCAATAAGCCCAAATTACTTTTTAACCAAAGGATATATTATCCTCATGAGTGTCTTCGTCCTTTGTTCTCTCCCTCAACCCCTTACCGACTAAGGCAAAGAGAACGGTTTGAAAAATTGGCAGCAGACAGGCAATTTTAGACTCTGGCCCAGAAATGGTTATGTGTTCGTGCTCGTGGTAAATTAAAAAATTATAGGTAGCAGGAATCATGAAGCAGAAAGCAGGGTTTTGGTTAGGTTAGATTTCATGATTGTGTTGGCTGACTGCTGTTTTTTGATGAGAGGAAATGAACAACTTTCTGGAAAATATATGGTTTCGAAGGAATCCTTTCCCAACACAGACAGATAAGTTCACGGAAATACTTTTGAAGCTTAAAAACAATAAGGCAAAGAAAGGATTTAACTTAAATAAAAAACGGCTCTCATGATGTGTACGTTTAGAATCCTTTCGTAATTGAAATTTCAAGAAGCCGTGAAAGGAAAACATTTCATTTCGATAGGTGGAAAGTAGACATTGAAATATTTTTGCATATTCTACATATAATTATAGAATATTTTGAATTTGTTCTTGGAAAACAGTTGCATATAGATTTTCCTTAGTAGCGGACATGAACGAAATAAATCGAATAGGGTAAAATTTACAACTACAAAAATACAAACGATGTGCGTCTTTGTTTTATACCACTTCTTCCTATTTTTATGGATTCGGTTGCAACATTCAGGAAAGGTTAGGGGCAGTGATGGTTTCATCAGCCTTTGGTTTAAAAACCAAACGTTCGAATTAAAGAAATTGACGAGAAAGAGGCAAATAGACGACCTGTGTGTAAACAATTGGTGGGATACAGGAAACGCTCACAACTCACAAGTTAAAAGAAAAAACCTATACTGCAGTTGTTGGCCCAGTTCATATCTTTGCCCTATGTAATTCGATAGCAGTTGAGATGAGGACGACACACATAACAACAAAGCTTACGAAGAAGCTTGATCGTTTTAGAAGTAATAAGGTCTGTGAAAATCTTTACGTCGCAAAAGCTGACTACGACCGGTCATGTTCAAAGGAAAGATCCAGAGAGCTTCGCCGCGTCGCGTCTTGAGTAAAATACAACGCAACGTTCAGACTCGATCGGGAGGAAATGTGAATGAAAGCAGATCAAAATACTTCTTGAACAAAGAAAATGCATCGGCATTAGATTGACCTGAGACATGGAGCAATACCAAAACAAATAGGCCAATATGGCGCACTGCGGTAAAAATTTACTGTTCTCGTCTCGTGGCAAAAATCCTAACTTTTGAACGGATTAGGATATAAACACAATTTTTTCTTCTCCGTAAAAATAATTGCCAAGGCTATATAGTGAAGAATTTAAAAATCTTGGTTCACCGGTTGTTTCGCAGTCTTTGGCTGAAAATTTACGAAATGAGGCTTTAAAATAAACGTTAAAATTAGTCCTAAATTTTGCACAGAAAAGTCTGCGACTATTTAAGAATTCATAAGATATTTTAAAGTTAAATTGATAACAACAGTGGATGCTAAGAGTCAACAAACAAATTTCTCAAATGTTTGTAATAAGCAACTTAAAATATAATTTTTGAAGTGAAAACTTCTTTAGGCGCGTTTGGCACTTTTGCGATGGGGGTAAATCAATGAATTCGCGACCGACACCATTTTTTGATTGGCTCATCGTAATTCGTATGTAAAATCGTCATAGCCCAGCGTCTCAGGTTCGTTTCCCAGCCATGACTTGCATTTTTTTGTTTATTTAAAGTGAAAACATAAATAAAAATTGATCGCCACGGCTGGGATTCGAACATGAGACCCTCAGTTTAATAGCCAACGACTCTACCATTGAGCCAAGAGACACCTTAATTTTTATGTTGCTAAATGACTAAAAAGAATGCAATAGCATTATTAAATAGTAATTGTACTTACCGACTCGGAGAAATACAGAGAAGAAAGAAATCAATTGAATAAACAGAGAAAAATTTATGCAACGCAGAAAAAATAAAAAGCACCAAATATTTTACTGCCATTACAATGAAGAGTGGCTGGATAAGTGAAGCTGGAAATTTCATCATGACAGAGTAGGAGACGCTTTTTACAACAAATTAGAAGAGATCAACAACTCATCGCGATGATTTATCGATGGAATTGAAACGGCTGCATGAAAATAGCTTGAAAACCATTACTCAATAGACACTATCGCTAAGAAAATTAACGTATTAATTTTAACAGAGACTCACATGGGCACGATCGTCCAGCAGCAGGAGTAGCTATCTATAAATGGTTGTCAGATACAACTGCCATTTTTTGTGCAAATCATATGAATTTGCATACGAGGTACACTAGTATGTCTAGTACTACGAATCTATCTGTTTGTCGTTGCAACTGTGAAAATGAACAGCAAGTTATAATAGTTGGCGTTTATATTTCACCGAATACGTTTTTAAGTGTAATACGACAGTTTTTATATAAAAATTTATTTATTTATTCTGAATACGCTTTTGCACACCTTCACGGCAAAATTGGGGAGAGATTTGATGATTTGTCAATGATTTTGAATGGTGACTTTAAACATTAACTCCGCCGATGCTACAAATTTTAATTTTTAAAAGAAGAATATAATTTAACAATGACGAATGACCGCAGCCTTAGTACAACGAAATATAAATTGACAGTTGGTGCAGTCTTTGCGATATATTTAAATAGGTTCGAGTCAAAATTTTTCGTTTCCTATTTTAGTTACCATAGGCCTATTACTTCATTATTAGAATACGATGATTGCATGAGATGATAATGGAAAAGCTGAAAATGTGAATGAAAACTCATAAGTTTCATTGATGTTCTTCCATATGTACATGTACATATATTATAAAACATTGAATAAAATTTTGCCACTATTTATCTATTTTTATTATAAGCACTAAGAAGAAACATTTCAATGAAAAGATTTTCCTGTACATTAAAATACTTACTGAAAATTCAATTCTGTTTTCACTTCTGTCGGCACTCCCGGAGTGCTTTTTTTTTTTTATTTTGTGACTCATCAGTATATAATATCAAGCTATATGTAATTTTTTTGAGTTATATGCTATATATGAAACAGTGAAAGCTAAAAGTAAACGGACGAAAAAAATGAAATAAAATAAAAATTCTAAATGAATGTTTGTAAAACAAAATAAAACAAAAACGTACTGCATCTTAGTTTTCAGTACAAAATTCGGTGACATCATCATCGTTTTTAGCATTTAATTGACTTATTAGTTCTGAACAGTAACTCTTTTTCAGCTCTTTTTGGATCGATCATACTTTTAAAATAAAACAACTTTAGCCGATGATATAGCTAGAATATTAATTGTAAGACAATTAACATAAATTATTCAACGATCAAATGATTGACCACCTGTACTCCGAAGATTTAAAACAATATAGTTGAATACATATGTAATTCTACATAAATACGCAATGTGTAAATCTAGTGTTCTTAAATTCTCTCTTGCGGTGATATCGCATGACCTATATAAATATTATATTGATTCCTGTTCATCTCTTTTTACCTCTTCTTATGTGAAATGATATTGTAAAATTTAGAACATAAAAATCACTTGTAATAAAGCTGTCGCAGTGAACAGACGTTGTTTTCTTTTTATGATATATATTTTTGCATGTTGTAAATTAGTTGCTTTGCGTAAACCCGTTGCTTGCTTGCTTATTAACGCTTTTATAACATTTAATTGCTTTTTGCTTATAACCGTTACTTGCTAAATATTAACGCTTACATAATCAAATCCTAGTTTTGTCAGTTTTGTGAAAACTTGCAATAAAGCAATTAATGGCTTTTTTGTCAATTGCTTGTGTATTACATCAATTACGATTAATAACTATTTAAGTAATTCGAAGAAACCTAGTAACACCAAATCTCAGAGGCCTTTTTGAGATTTGACATTATTATAAAAAGGGATGTGAAAGTGGATTTTTGAACGATCAAAATATTGAGAAAACTATAAAAAAAGTAAAATCTCAGCTCTTTTACCTCACAAGTAATTTAAATATTCACTACAGAAATATTGTTTTTATACCAAAGTAAGAGCACTGGGAACATGACTTTTTTTAAGCAAATTGAAATATCTCCCAACAAATATTTGAGGTCAACTACCATGGTCAGTTTCCCGCAGGGCTCAACCAGACTTTTGTAGCTCAACTCAAATCTAACAAACTTCCAAAAAAAGTTTTTTTGTTTTATTTATTAAAATTATAAAGCATTTGTTTTTGGGAAAAGAATTTTGTTTTTCTTACAACATGAACATACTGAACTACATTGAAGAAAACTAAGATTGCTAGTTAAATATTTCACTATTGTAAAATGAAAGCAAAGAAATTTAAAAAAAAAATTTGTTTCACCCTAGATCAAAATTGACTAACTTTAGACACTCGCTGCGACTATTGCATTTTGGGACCACAGTGCGGCGGGAGTACCCACAGTCACGTTACTAGTGTGAAGGACCCGACCCATAGAATCCGTTGCCTTCGTTCGCTGGCAGATTGAACTGACAGCTCAGTCATCTCTAGTTCGAGTTGACTTGTCGACTAATCTCTATCATATGGCTTCATATCTTAGTTCAAAATATCACCAATAGTGGCCAAAGAGCCAAAAAGCTTTGAAGGATACGTTCTAAGAAAAAAAAAGAGGCAAATGGTTTCAAAATAATGTTATACATATATAATGAATCGAAAATCAAATCTCTACTTGCATATCTTTCTGATCTGGCGACAAAAAGAATTAACTCATACAGTTACCACGAAACCCCTCTAATCAATAATATCTACACGGAAAATATCTCCTTTAATATTGAAGACTGATATTATGTCGCTCCAATAAGTATTGTAAACTCATCAACGAAAAGGGTTTTTCAAATTGATGAAAATACGTTTCTCTCTGATTTCTATAGGAGTAGCAAACACTTATCGAGGCAGGCTTATCACCCCTTTTCATTCGAACTTTAAAAATGCAAGTGGATTATGTTCTGAAGGTAATGAAAATGGATAATCACCGGCTACCAAAGATGGCAGCTCTACAAGATATACGAACCAGATCAAGTTGGTATGCAGATTGGATGGACCTTGCTAGAGACTGTGAGATAGTCCTAAATTTTAATAGTCCGGACTACGATGATTGGAAGAGGTCCCTTTACCAGCTAATATCAGCAGCGGATACAAAATATAGAGCAAAATGTTTAAATGACGCGGCAGGATCTCTTTACAGACAATTTGACTGTCAGTTGAACCACAACCTGTGAGAGAAAAACTATTTTAAAGATGTCAATAGCGTAGACGAAATATCGATGATGATTTAGTTGCGGGGCGAACTTCTTCAGTTAAACTTCGAACCACATAGAGACCTACCGATCATATGCTCTTTGAACGAACGAGAAGATATTTTGCACTTCATGGGAAAATGTCCGATTTTAACAGAAATTAGAAGACAAGTTTTCGGAAGCAATATTTTAACAGAAAATTAAATGATAACACTGCTTAATACTATGGATGTAAAAAAATTATACAAATACTGCAAACTAGCTCTACTTTCTAGAAATCAAATTATTAATGAGACTTTTTAAGTAATTTAAACGAACGCTAATGATGGTTTTCAATTTAAAATTTAATTTGTTCAACGGTTATAGTACCTCTTATTGAATTTGTTATGAATAATCTTATTTCAAAGTTAAATTTATTATGTTTTGTCAACGAGGCAGACGGCAGAAAAGCCATGCTTTTTGTTTTTTGTAAACTATGTAATCAAGAATTATAAATGTTATCAAATAAAAAACATCTATCTATCTATCTATCTATCTATCTTATCGAGGCTGAACCCGACTTTACCAAATTTTAAAATTTTTTTATTTCTAACTTATTATTTCTTAAGTTATTCTTTATTGACAAAAATATGAAAAAAAAAAAAAATAAAAAAACAATAATACGATTCATGTCAACACATTTATTTAACAAGTTCAACAATTTAAACACCCAGATTTAACTTAATCAATATTTATAGTACAACAATAAGATACTTTGTGTAAGTCCTTAATTTACAAAAATAGCTCCCTTTGGATGGTTTCATTTAGACGGGAATCGACGATGGATGAACCATTATGATTCACCCATCGTCGAATCTAGTCTACACTTTCTTTTTCATTTTTATTTAGCTTATAAGTTAGTCTCTAAGTAATACCAAATAAACATCATGAAAAGTGTCTTTGAGCATCACTTATAAAAATATTGTTTCTACTAAATAAGTTTATAAAAATTTTGTTAGTAAGTCATTATACCTTATACTCGTAAATATACACACATTATGTAAGAGCAAGACTAATTCTAGGTCAGCAATTAAATTTTCCTTAGTCATATAAAAAAAAACCAATGTTAAAAAGAAAAGTCTCAATAAATAATAATTCAATTCAATAATTCTGTGGGCTCCCCTATCGGTTGCGTCCATCGAAACTCACAGCATTCGTTGCCACAACGGACGAAGCGGACAGATTCTAGGTACCGAACCCTTAAGATAATGGAAGAGTTTTGATCCTTTTGAGATCCTTTGGTAAGTCGTGGAGCCAAAAAGGAGTAAGAAAAAGAATTGGTGCCTATCAACATTTTTCGAAGCATTTGAAGTGCTTCCGCATTGTTACAGACTTCAAAAGCAAGGGGAATGAGCAAAAGGCATTCAAATATATGGGATTTGAGATCATTTGCAGCTCTCTGTAAGTTTAAGAACTACTTTCAACACAAATCTTGCAAAATAAAACAAAATGCGTAGACCTCTTCACTCAAGCTAACAGCAGGCATTAGTCACTTTAACAAAAACAATTTCGACCTTAACGAGTCTCTCTTCCATAGTTTATTTGGGTTCTGTGAACATAAGCATTCGATTTCAAACAATCCACGTATGGTGTCTCCGAATTCTCTGAACTTAAAAAGGAAGCCACATATTTACACTTCAATGGAACTTAATACAAAAGATAAAATAAGGACAAGGGAGAGAATTGAAGAAAAAGATAAGAGGTAACAGGATTTCCACCCACTGCACTGGTTTCATTTCAACAGTAACTCCAAAGAATCATCCCATTCCAAAGAAGCTAAAATGTTTTGAGCAATTTACTTCACGCTTGTTGATATTAATTCTTCTCTTTCTTCAAAAAAGAAAAACAAAAGAATGAAATAAAATATCTTTGGTGTTTAAATATCGATGTCATATCACTTGAAGTGGAAGCTACATGGAGAAGGGGAGAGCCCTCCCATCAAATTCTTTTTAAAGCCAATTCCAAAAAAATTGATTTCTTAATAATCCAGCTCACCTGAGAGCATTGCTTCCTGGAACGTGTTGTGTGTATTTCGGAACAAAGGACCTAAGAATCTAGTACTGTTCATATCATCTCCCATCAAAAATGATCCTTAATTCAATTTCTAAAGACTGTGCTTCGTTCTAATTTTCATTGGAAATCAAATAAGCTCACTCTGATAGTCTGATACGATGAGTCAATTGGCACAATCTCATTAGGAAGCTTGAACACTTCACATGAATTCAAACTTCACAAAACAGGAATTACAATTTTGTGTGTATTCAAATAAAGTGTAGAGGAAGCCATTGATTTTAAATGCCCCATAGATTCCATATCAGTTTGTATTATGTGTATATGTGTGTCTGTACCTGGGTGTAGTTTCGATAAAATTGGTTTGCGGCTATGAGACCAAACACGATGTTACCTGATTCGAGTTCTAGTTTTCTGTTATGGTTTGGGTTTACTGAAGGAATTATAAGCAACTGGCTAACGCAATGCCAATTATTTCTGTCACATCAAAGTTTGCCAAGCAAGGCGATAATTGTCTTCGCTCGTTAACTAAAGAACACACAAACAAAGACAGCAACAAATCAAATGCACTTGCAGTAAATTTGTGTGTTGTATTGGTCAAAACCCGAGAAACGTTCAACGTTCAACCATCAAACGTTTTGACATTGTCATGGCGTCAGGAAATAAGATTTATTGAGTACAAACATTTTTCATCCCAAAGTTCATTGTGTCCGTGTGAGAATGGATGTGCCATAGGAATGTTGTGTCTGACCGTTGACAGACCTTGTGTGCAACTTTTTAAAATAATTTTTTTTGTATTTTGTGAGGAAAACCTCAATGTCGCATCCAGATGTACAAACAGAACACAACAACGTAGTACAGGATAAGCAGAATATGTGCACATGTAATCCTAGTTCTGGCAAATCGCTTACCCTGACCCTATGAACTGGCATTTGTCTTCCTTTGAACATATGAGAAATTGCGCAGTAAATTTGCAGTTAGTGTGAATTTTAGAAAATTGCATCTGACAGACAATGGTTTGTGTTAAAGCTTAAAGGGCGTATCTTGGATGTAGTAATGTGGTATTGATCGCATGTCGTTCATAGTTTTGGCTCCACGCAGCCAATGCAACGACTGAGTAACACAGATGCAGTGAAGTTTGACTGTGTGCGGAAATAGTAGATTAATTTGCTTTTGAAATTCTCATCCGACTTCAGGGCTGTGGCAATTAATATAGTTTTTCTGGGAAGATAAGATTTTACTTATACTTAGTGTTTCTGGAGTCATGTTTGTCTTCTGCAATGTCCTTTGACGGAAATTTCGATGTTTTCGGAAACTAGGACAAAGAAATCTGTGGCTAGAAAATGTTCGCATTTGGTAAGTGGATTAAGGAAGACTATGGAAATCAGAAATAGTTCTACAAAATTCAGACCGAATTAAATTTTTAATTCAAAATGGTTTCAATAATAGAAACTAACAGTTTCTGTTGGAAAACAAAACCAATCAACTTTGTCGTCGTTTCCACGAACTCCGTCTATTGATGATGACATTCGAAGGAAACCAGCTGGTTATTATTTGCCCATCACTTGATGACAAACAATCATCCTTTAGGTTAACTGGGTACCATCAAGAATTTGCTAGTGCATAGTTACCGTTGTTGGGGTGCCAAAGCAACGCAATAGTGAAGAAGAGCGTAATGCATAACCTATCTGTTATAGTGGATTAAGTGTTGATGAACAGTTTCATATAAGTCAATATTTTCCAACGAGGGAAATAGAAAAGGTGCAGATCATTTCATTTAACCGATTCCCGTAATCCAGAGTGCACAACTTTCATAAAGTCCTCACTTGATGCTTGTTATTCAATAAAAAACATAGTTCGAACGCTTTTGCCATTAAACCACAATCAAAGGATTGATCTGGAAATTGATATGACCGGAAATAAAGCTCTTAATATAAAAAGAGTGTAGGTTGTAAGAAAGATCTTTTTCGTATGAAAAAATTCCCCCAAATTACCACATTTTAGAGAGATTGGCTATGCACTACCACGATGTTATAATTTCATTCCGTTTTATGGTCCTCGTGGTATAAAGTCTAACGTGTTGGACTATTGCGAGGAAGGTCGGAGTTTCACTTTTCGTGAGGAAGTGAAAAAATTCGACTCTTACAAATGGTTTTCCATATGTATGATATGATTTTTTTAGTATGTCATGATCTGTCGTTTGTTTTTTATTGCATTCAGAAGTGTTTACAATTTTACCATTGGACCACCATAAACGTGGTGAACTTTCTGATTTTGACTTGGAACAACTTGAAATCGATACCGATTTTTTTAAGAAAATCATCTTTTCCGATGAGACTTACATTTATTTGACTGGTGCGGTAAATAAACAAAACCGGCAATGGAAATCCACAAAACATTCATGAAAAACCATAACATTTACCTAAATTGACAGTTTGGTGTGGTTTTTGGGCTGGTGAAATCATCGGCACGTACTTCTTTCAAAATGAAGCTGTTACCACCATTACTGTCAAGGGAGAGCGGTAAAGATCGATGATAATCAACTTTTTATGGGCGAAATTGAAAGAAATTGATTTTGACAACATTTCGTTTCAACAAGACGGGGCTACTTGTCACACAGCAAATGCAACAATTAAATTATTGCGAGAAAAAATTAGAGATTCGATTACTTCAAGAAATGGTGATATTGAATGACCTTTAAGAAGTCGTGATTCAACACCATTAGACTATTTATTGTAAGGTTATTTGAAGTCGTTGGTCTTTCGAAATGAACCAGATTCTCTTCAAGCTTTACAAGTCAATATTGAACGTGCCATTCATGATATACGACTTGATTTAGTGGAAAAAGTGCTCGAAAATTGGGTTCATCGAATTTGTTGCAGCAGAGGAAGTCGTGGTGGCCATTTGAATGACGTTTTATTTAAAACTTAGTTATATTGATTAAGCACATTAAAAAAAAAATATTTGATTTTCCTTAACAAAATGTGTGTGTGTTTTTTTTTTAAATAAATCATATCACTTATATTGGAAAATCTTTTATTATCATAAAAGCTTTTTTCTTTCGCTCTGGCCAGCTAAAAGCCCCTTCTTCCCTCCTTCCCGAGCTATTGCGCTTGCTAGCGTTGAGCCGCAGATAAAATAAATATAAAAATGGAAATGGGGGCGCAGCAAAGCTTAACGAGCCTTGTGTAACGCCTATTAAGGACCTAGAATTTTATTACGATTCCGAATTGATAAGTGGGAGAGCATAGTGTCAGTGTAATCACTCTCGGAGGACTTGCCGATTTCTCACAAACTGAGATACCCTCTTGAAAAGAATTTTATGTTTCTGATAGAATCCGAACCTCGAACTCCCACGCAACAGGTAGACATGCTAATCATTACTCCGCTTTTTCGCGCTGATATTAATAGTAAAATTACCCATCCCTTGAGATTCAGTGACCTTACTGAAAGATAATAGAGTAAAAAGATTCGAAGTTTTTCGCATTTCAAAATTGCCAACGTTTCTTACTGCAGTCTCCCCATGAAAGTCTTCCCATTTTTCGGGGTGCGAATGTCATTAAAAGTGTTTTTTTTTTCTCGAGGACCTACAGAAAATCGTAGATCCCTTACATTTCTAATGGAAGCGGGAAATGCAAGCGACCATCAACATCGTGACCAAATACTTATTTATTTTTTTAGCATTTCAATTTGTGCAAAATTTTCCAAATTAAAGAAAGGATACAAAATTGAAGTGAACTGCAACTACAAAAATCAAAGCACATCAAAGTCCCTACATTGTTAATCAACCACTTCAAATCTACAACATCATAAGCCTTTAAAATTCAAATCACGAGTGATACCCAATTTTAAGTCAAACGTAAGTAATGTACCCCGAACCTTGTATGAGAGAATTCGATAGTAAATCTTATCATTCGATCCAATCCCACCAACAACCAACCACATTTGTGTGACAAGAAGGAATTTCACAAGAAGAAGTGGTACAGAGAAAGAACAGAAATTCGAATAAGAATGCTTAAGATATTTGGTAAAGGAGGTTGACAGTTGAACCCAAGTTGTTGGAATTCCATTTACTAACGAATTGAAATTTCATCGTGTTTGTCTACCCGTCATCTTTACAGCTAGGGGTAAAAATGTGTACCGAAAAATAAAATACAAAGTCTTTCTTTCATAGCCTTCAGTTTTGCTTTTCACCATTAATCTTGCTGCAAATCTGACACTACACACTTCAATTTCTTATTAGTTGGGTCTTATTTTTTATAAAAGAATCCCACAGCCAATTTAAACGACTTACAAAGTGCTTAGTAAATAAACCTGACCAGCAAATTTAATGTCTTGTCACTTTGATAAGCATAATTTTTGAGATAAAAAGAGCACTCATTATGCTGATACAAAAGACGCAGTCAAATCATCATCATTGATTCACCTGTCGGGAAGAATATGAAAAGCAAACAAAAAGAATGAAACAAATTATTTGAATGAATTTATTTCAAGTAACTGAGTTAGAGAAAAGTCCTAGTACGGGGACTACTTGCTTACACTTACATTACAGAATACTCCGCAGATCTAGCAAGAATACAGAATACTCCGCAGTAGAGACAAGATAATGATGAGAGTGGGGAGGTGTTAGCACGGGTGACGAAAACCGCATTTAAGCAATATAACAAGAGGCGTACTTGCGAGACAGAAACTACACAGAACAATAATAACAAATGACAACAACAAGCGCTGCTGTATACCGTCCGTCGGGTCTCCATTTAGTTACTAAACAGTCTGTAAACTGTCTGTAAACTGTAAACTGTAATTTCCACCTATGAAGGTATGCAAATATTTTCAGGCGTTCACTATTCGAGAGAACGGGTGTTGTGCACGTCTATTAGGTTTACTATACCTCCACTGGGTGCTGGGTTCCAGCAACCGGTGGTGAACTGCCAAACTAGTAAGCGCTAGTGTTGACAAAGGGACGAAGAAAAACTAGTACAACACTATAATTCACTGCGTGTAATGATTGACTCACCAAATCTCAGCGGTCTACCAGAACTAGTTGGGAATGCTACAGAGGATGAATTCTACTTACAGAATCAATGGTAGACTGCAGCAATCAAAAAAGCAAAAACAGGAGAAATTTCTGGATGCGCTATACTCCGACATGTTTAATTTAAAGGTGTTTTTTTAGGGTCAATACTATGATAGGGTATTGAAATAGAGATGGTGGCGAATGAGATCCTGGCGAGGCAACGGCAAGTTTCACAACCTTGACGCAGGGTATTGACCTCGGATTATGTGGCCCTTTAAGTCCAAGGAGATACCAAATGACGAAGCCATTATGGTTTGGGGTTATGCGTAGGGTTAATTGCCCAATCATGTAAAAATTCTATGGATCAGAAACAACCATCAGTCTTGGATAACAATTACGATACCAAAGTTGACGACAAAAGGATCCGGATCTCCACGTTGAATGTAAGATCTCTTTGCGGATTACCAGCAACCGGGGAACTAGCGGATGCTGAGAAGTGCGGTGTATTGGCCCGGACATAAAGAAGATAAAATTGCGACATGTTCTATGGCGACTGCTACGGACAACAAAAACAAAGCTTATTTGGGTGCGGATTTGTCGTGATTGGTAAACTCAGGGATAAGGCCAAAAGCCTGTTAATTACCATCGCCCCCATTGAAGAGAAAGACGAGATCGCCGAAGAATGTTTCAACGAACTCCTCGAAAAAACATATGAGCAGTGCCATTTTAGAAACGACGTGAAAATCCTTCTTGGCGATTTTAACGCAAAACAGAGGAAAGCGGACATATTTCAAAATACAATCGTTTAGCGTAGCCCGCATGACAAAACCTCCGAAAACGGACCCAGACTAATCGATTTTGCTACAGAGCTGAATCTTTTTGTTAGTAGTACATACAAGCTTTGTTAGTAGTACATACAGCTTTCAGAATCTCAAAATGTGTAACAATATATGGCGATTTTCAGATCAATCAACAGTCAACCAAATTGACCATGTAAAAAAATGGAAGAGAGTCTTTTACATGGTCAATTTGGTGTGACAGATGTCCGAACTTTTCGAGGGGCCAACTTTGACTCGAATAGCTACTTAAATGTAAAGAAAATTATTTTTTAGGCCTTATAAAAGAACCTTGGGAAAATTAAAGCTTTCATTTATTTTTCCTTAATTCAACTCGTTACATCTTTTTCATCCATAGGACTACGGAGCAAAAAAAAAAAAGCTTAAAATAAATTAAGTTGGAATTTTCCAGTACGATATGTCAATACTTTCACAAGCGTTACATGAACAACAAGCCTACGAGGTCACGATTGGCTTACGTTCAATTTATAAAAATTTCACTGAAAATGAGAGCATTGCTTCCAATGGGGTCATTTGAGGGAAGTATAAGAAATGTTTTGACTGTTGAAAATTTAACTAATATTTCATTTATTTGATAAATAATCACGTGGATAATTTCTCTTATAAAATTCATTGAATAAATCTTCACAAAACTATTTCATTTAGTTCGCATACAAGCTTTAAAGTCATGGACTTGAAATTACATAAGCATCCAACTTGGCATCAATATCCTTAAAACAAAACTTTTCAAATTATCGGAGATTTTCCAATAGAAATTGCACAAGAATAAATTTCCAGATTTGCTTTCGTATTGTTCAAGACTTATCGAAGCAAAACATTGAAAGAGAAAGAGTGAGGGAGAGTGGAAAAAAAGGAAAAGTATCTCCATAATCTCAGCACTGACAATATAATCCTCTTTCAAGGACTTGATGGTGGAGACTCTGAATGGCTCTTTCCACTTTAAATTAGCCAAGGCAACATGAATTGAAGAAATAACCCTCGGTGGGGTAATTCAATAAAGTTAAACTGAGAGTAGGAGTCACTGCAGGCGTCTTGGTTAAACGCAGAATTATTTCCATTGAAAGCAGCAAGGAGAGATCGTTATACGTAACCATAGAGTCGGGCGATAAAAGGACTTCCTGTTCCATGGGAGTGTTGGAATGGCTAGTAGTTTTAGTTTTGTCGGAGTCGAACAAAAACTACTGGCATTCCACCACGTGGTGCTATGTTATGCCACATAACCGGAATGCTAATGCAAACACAACATTCCGCTTCTTCTAAGTTGTTTTTCGATATACTCGAACGACTGTGGGTACGCGTGGGTAGTAAAATATTCTCTTACACTACTCAACCATAGGCGAGAAGCATCCTTGTGAAATAATTTGTATAATGTAGTCCTCAGCGGGTTTAAATTTATTAAGAAGGGGGAAAAAAACTATCCTCGCGTTCGTATCGTGCTGTTTTCACTTCATTAACTTTATGTTTATAGCAGCTACTATGTGAAGTGTTCTTCTGTGGGTACTTACACGTTTCTTTTTTATTTAATTTTTTTCTTTCTTTTTGCTGAAAACCAGACACGCTTGCATCGATTGCGGTGTAGGTACATAAAGAAAAGTCATTTTGTGGAGTGTGGAGTGCTTTGAATTGCATTGTTCCTTGAAAAAATGAATATGTGTAAGTAAATTCACTCAACTGCCAGCATACCAAATGAAAATTCCTGACTGCACCATGAAGTGGCAAACTTATGGGAGAAAACGGCTTGGAGTGCCATTGAAAAAGAAAGTGGTAAAATGTTCTATCAAGCGCTTTACAGTAACCAGTGATGCGAAATCTACAAAAATTTGTTAATCAGCTCCATTTCTTCGTGCACTCTAGCAGTAGATGAGTGCTTGGCGGCTACAGCACTGAACGTTGCGAGCTTAGTGACCGTAGTGAGAAGTTTAGATTTTTTTCAGGTTACCAGTTTAATTTGAAAGCCACTCGTAAGCTAAGAAATCCGCAAACAAAAATTCTTGCCTACATTTCTGACTACTGTCGTGGTTGCATTGCATTTGAATACCGGAATGGGACTTACAAAGAAAGGCTTTATTACAAACAGCTAAATATGCGTTGGCAAGGGACTGCGACTTCTCTTTGAAATTAATAAGACCAATTATTGCAAGTTAAGGAACAGTCAACTGTGGGAAAAGAGTAGTTTCTGGGACTTTGACTTTCCTTTTACTCTTTATTATTAATGAGCTTGGAGCTATCGAGTCACTTAACCTAAGGGGTTACATGAGTTTGAAGGCGGAAAGACGGCCTATTTTGAATTAATTGTTTAATTTGTTCACAGTCTTGAACAAACACAATAAACATTCAACAACAGCTTCTGAAATTTTAACAAAAAAAAAAAAGTCAAAGTCCGCCATTGGGACATTTTTTCCGGTGACCCCTCTTTGAAAAAGTGCGTTTGCTTTGAAGCAGAACTTTTAATAGAACCATCTGAAGTGACTGAAAAAACGTATTTTAGTTTTAAGACCATAAACTAGAACTTGAACTTCGACTTCTTAGCATCAACAATCATCAAAAATGGCTTCGTGATTCATCTGTAGACTATTTAGTGGATTGCGACACCTTCCATTTTTGGTAATCTTCAACAAAGTCAATAGTGTCAATGGTGACTTGTAGGAACACCAATGGCCTATTTCACCAAAATGAAAGTTACAACCACAAATTTGTTCTTGTAATTTACAAATACAAATTTGTAAAACCGTTTTTTGTTTCACCAATTGCAAGATTTTAGTTCACAAACTTGTGATCGATCCAAATAAAGTTGTAGGAAAAAGAATTGTAGGTCACAAGTGTTCAAAATTCCTGTTTCACCGGCATCAAAAATAACTTGTTATTTATAACAGTTTTTTTACAATAAAATGAACAAGGAAAAAATATTTGCAGCCTCTTTGATAAGAGACAAAAAAGATATATTGTTCGGAAAGTTTTCCGATTACTTGACACATTCAGACAAAGTAGATAAGAGAATGGAAAAACATTCTTAATTCTTTGCAGTCTCAAACCCTTCTCATCAATAAAAACTGGAAACATTGATGTTCGTTAGGCAAGTGTACAACGTTATCGAACATTAAACTGACGACTGCGGTGCCGGTGCAAACTCTATGTGCGCATCTGCAAACTGTTGACTAATTATCCTTTATCCCATGCATGTCGGCAACTCCATGGTATTGTCCTCCATTCCCTAGCCAACGCATAGCTTTTAGAAACTGCTTCCTTGGTGTTAAAGCACAGTTTTTTTTCGCTCGAGTGGGCTATTCGCGGTTTAATAATTGAAATTATTTCCTCTGCCTTGCATCGACTGAGTCGAAATTTTTCATTAAAATGAAATAACTCAAATATGTCATAATTTATACGCGGCCGATAAATTTTTCACTATCAAAATATCATCACTTTGGCTGCTATCGCTGCTGCTATGCCTTCGTCGCAAAGACATTTTTGTTATGAAAGTAAAGAATTACAAATTTGTAACACAAATTACACGTCTACCTTCACCTGTAGAATATTCTTACAAACTTAACAAATTTTGTAAGTCTATTTTCTTTGGTGAAATGAAAACTCACAAATTAGTGTTATATTAACAAGATTGTTACTTGTAAAGTACAACTTTAATTTTGTATTGGTGAAACCAAAAGGAAATTTTTCCACAAATTTCCTTTTGTAAAATACAACTGCAATATTGTAATTTACAAACTTTGGTGAAGCAACATTTTTACAAAAACTCACAAACTTTGTTAAAAAACGCTTGTAATCACAGATTTGTGAGTTGGTGAAATAGGGCACAGTTAGCCAACATTTATACTGATTTGCTAAATTGAAAGCAAGTGGATATGTGTGGCGATAACAATTCAAAGTGCTGGTGAACCTCATTCTCTAAGGTTCCTAGAAGAGATGAGACCCATGCACTCGTTTTAAATAAGAAATAAATAAACAAATAGGGCGACGCAACAAAGCTATGAAAACTTCGGCGCCCAAAGCAATAAAAGGGTTTACAATTTTATCAGGAATTTTAACGGCTACGTTGGAAAACGTTTTCATGACAATGTGTATTACTGCGAGAGGACTTTCCAATCACAAACAAAAGGCGATACCCGTGAAAAACAATTTGGTATCATTCTCAGCAGTGCCGTAATCAAGGGCACATCCATTTGTGTGCAACACGGAATTGATAGCCTTATTTTGCTAGTTAATCGATTCAGAAACCAATTAAACTGCCAACATGGTGAATTCACTATCATAGCACTTTACCAGTTTGTGCTTCGAATTGATAGCACGATTTCTAAGAATTAATCAGGCTTAAATCATTTCCAGACATTCGTGTAGTAGTTAATTCAACTGATCAATGCAATCTTCCACAGCTGTCAAAGAAATTGACACCTTTACCCACAAACGGATGGCCTCCATGCTGACTGGCAGGATGATTTACAGGAAAATCATCACATCGGCTCGGCTGTTAAAAGCCGCTTACAAGAGTGCGTATTCTGTGTGCTACATCTACTACGTAGTCACCGTGATGGAAATGCCCTGAATCAAGCACTCAGTTCAGTTCGAACTACAAAAAGAAAAATGAGAAGATTCTCACTTCAGCTGCTCAACTTTAGTGTGAAAAGGTTAAAACCTTTATCTTGTCGCCGTTTAGCAATTTACAAAGCCAATTAGCATTGGCGTCTTCTACGAAATTTATTTATAATCCCTTGACGTGAGTGGGTATTATCTAAGGGAGCAACCAAGTAACCAATTTATTAAAAACGTTTTTCGTTATACTTTGGCTGACAATTAGCTAAATTTTGAAACTGGGGCTTTGTCATAATCTCGGTTTGCAATTTTAGTGTTTTTTTTTTCATGTAGAACATAGTTTTTTTGTAATTAGATTCGTTCAAAGGCATCACTCTTTCTTCAACGATTATGCCAAAGACCGTCACTTCTGCTCAAGAAGACGATAATAATAGTTATATTTTTGTTTAATGAATAACTGAATGCTGGCCTTAGAAACTTCTTTAATTGACACGAAAAAAAAAACAGCCAATATATTAAATCAGGACCATTTGTGTGCTCGTAGACTAAAAAAAGAAAGGAAAAGTTTTAGTTAAAAAACTCTACAGTCTCTATAACAATAACAGTCCTAAGCCAATGAGTTTTTCAATAAAAACTTTAATATGGTTATGAAATAAATATGGAGCATATGCTACGTTTCAAGTGGAAGCAATCTTCTTTAGATTTTAAGTTGCATAATGAGCAGATTTTGTGAAAGCTTCCATTGTATGGGCTTCTATTAAAATACAGGAATTGGCATCATGTTTCGAATATAAAGGACATTTTCTTGTATGTTAACATATCGTTAAAGTAATTTCAGGGCATGAAGTTCGTGTTCAGTTGATCGGGATTTTGTCTGAAAAAAAGTTCTTCACAATGCCTTATGTTTTTTTTTTTTTTAATAAATAACTTGCGTAAACATCAAGGGGTGATTTAAAACATAATGGGGGTATTCCCATTATGTTTTAAATCACAGTGCGAGCATTTAGGACAATGGGAGAGGATTTGGTAGGAGACACCGATGCACATGGCATTTAAACTTTTGTGAATTGCAATGTAAGGGAAAAACAGACTCTAATCAAGCATTAAATACATGTGTGTGACTAAAATATGAATCTCTATGCTTCACTGTGCGTCTGAAATATAAAACTGAAGATAGAACTGATGAACTTTCTAACGAGGTGCGTGTCTAAATTGTTTCAGGATGAAATGCAGCTGGCTATTCCAATAGAGCACTTTTTGTAAAAAAAAAGAGGAAGAGAAACAAGTAACTATTCGACGATGATGATGTTCTGTTCTATACTCTATCAAGTAGACGCAAAAATGTTTGAGGAGCACCTCAATGCTTCAGTTTTGATGCTATCTAGGCTACATAAATTGTAATCAGTCAAAGAGGGGTGAAGAAGTTTCTGCATTGTCTTAAGAAACCTAAGCGTTTTGCAGCATTTTCGACCACTTCAAATATGTGGTCATTCCAACAAATATATTCGTTTACTCTCATACCATAAGTACTGAAAGCCTTTTGGTATTGTATATGTAAGAGGCCGATAAGAGAAGACAAAAAAAGCAAGAATTTATCTTGTTTTTAGACTCTAATGATACCATTGCACGTAAAGAAGTTCGAATTATTTTACAAAGGAAGCTTAAGGGCATACTGTTGTATGATTCGATCGTTCTGCTAGTAATAAGATTACATAATATTAAGTAGTTTTACATAATAAGATCGATTTCGTATAGGGTGTTTCAAATTAAATGAAATTATAGGAACTATATTTATACAATGAAATTTGCTATATATATAGCTTTCATTAAAACAAAAAACGCGGTACAAATTTTACTGTGTGAAAAATATATATAAAAAACACACATTTATTTTCTCAAACTACCTTTGCCTCTTATTCTAAAATCTACTAAAGTATATAATTCAAAGAGAGACATAAATAACTACTGCATAATTCTAGGACTCTTCAAAACACGAATGGTTAGAGTTGCCAATTGCCATTCGTGAATAATGGCAAATTATGGGAATTTTAATTTTAATTTAATTTAACGGCAAACGACTTTTGAAACATTGAATTTAATCGGATTTTATTACTTCACGTAGCAGTGCTGTCAAAGGTCAGAAATCAATGAGCTAATCATACCCGACCATTTCATTTCCACATCCGAAGAACACGGACGTGGATTTGGAAACGAATGTGAGTTATTAGCAAAACAGTTAAGAGGATTAGAAGTTTTCAGACAAAAAGATCACTTATGAAAATAAGGAAGAGAGTCGGTGCACCAGCATTTATAAAGAGAGTATAGGCTTGAAGCCATCCAGTAAAACTGGTATTGAAAATGGTTGGAAAAGTAGTTTCTAATCCAACGAAGAAGAGAGAAGAGACTCATCGATACCATAGGCACGTATTTTCGATAAGAGAACTAATGCCAAACACTATCAAATGCCTTGAAATCAGTGTTTGTAAGTTTTACAGAGTTGCGAGCAACTAATGTAGCTAATGCAATTAATCATGTTTTTGACGTTCCTGCAGAAAAATCTTTTGATATTTCTTTATGGAACATAAAGAATGAATAAACAAATAAACTAATAAGGTGGCGCAACAGAGCGAGGAGCCCCGAGGTCTAGCGCATTTCTCACAACCATGCCTCATGAGGAAACCTAATCGGCTAATCGAGAAAGTGTTTTTCGTGACAATGAATTTACTAATGGAGGACTTGCCAATTCCTCTTGAAAAGAATAGAACTTAAAGAATAGAAGACAATAATCTATCTTTAGAGGACTTTTACGATTTGTTTCGTGAAACTATATCAGCAACTTACTCGAAGTAGCTTACGTTGGCAACACTTCTTAAAATATCAAACATAATAATCCTACTTTTTCTTTAAGTGAAAAATAATAATAATTTTAATTTCATCCCTAAGTCTTTCCCATCTTTAGTCTCGTTGGTGTAGAAGCATATTTTTAGAGAGACGTGTATCTTGGTGTTGCGACTTGCGAGACTTCAATCATATAATCAACTTGGAACTTCAAAGTTTAGATGAACAGAACAAGAAGTCCTGCTTTGATGTACACTGTACAGTAGGGCGGATCGAAAAACCACTTTTTTCGCGGATCGCTTCGTAATAGCAAAAAACTTTCTTTATTAACTATAAAATCAAGAAATCCGAAACCTGGGGTCGGACAAACGATGCCTTCAGTTAACGCATCGAGCTCAAAGTTTTTTTTTCACGCGAAAGATGCACGCACGTATCCGACCGACTTCGTTTTTACATTTCTCGGCTCAGGAGCAACCGATTCATTTGAAATTTTAAGGGCTTATTGTACATAATAAAAGGATATTGTACATAACTAAAAAATTATAAAAAAATATTTTATATCCAAACTAATTAAATTCCCGACAAAAAAAAATTAATTTTTTCCCATTTTTTGAGGCTTGTTACTTTTTTTAATGGCATTTCTTTCTGGTTGCAGATAGGTATAAGCTATGCTTAATAAAAAGAAAGTAAATAAAATTTACTTTAAAATGCTATATCAGAAAACTTTCTATCATTGAAATTCACTTAAAACATAGACAATTATTCACTTATACATAGACATTTATCGTCGTTTTTCATCCTTTTTATGCTGTCAGTAAATGTATAAGTGACAATATTTCGGTGAATGTCAAACATAAAAAGTTTTCTGATATAGCATTTTAAAGTAAATTTTATTTACTTTCTTTTTATTAAGCATAGCTTATACCTATCTGCAACCAGAAAGAAATGCCATTAAAAAAAGTAACAAGCCTCAAAAAATGGGAAAAAATTAATTTTTTTTTGTCCGGAATTTAATTAGTTTGGATATAAAATATTTTTTTATAATTTTTTAAAAGACACATTTCGATGGGAAAATTTGATTTCTACAAAAAACGTCCTTTAATTTGCATCAAAATTTTGCTTCGTTCTCGAGATATATTGAAAAAACGAATGAAGATGGTTTAGAACCCATATCTCCGAATCGCACCCTCTAATTTCAAAGCACTTTCGGTTTTTTCTTTAAAATTAACCCATAAGTCGATTCATGCAATAAAAGTCCATTCAATTTCAAGTTCCTTTATATGCCCTCTTTTCGACATAGGACATAATCAAGAGACTATAAGAGAGTTCGCACGTTTTGCACGGTAGTTTGATTAATATTTATCAAAATCCCATACTGAGTTATATGGGTGTAAAGCTCTTGAAAAGCCAAAAAACATAATTTTTATTGCGTTTCAATAACTGCTAAATTGTGCCACGTAGAGTCATTCAAAGCTGAGAAAAATACAAAAAATGCCAAAAATTACGTCATTTTATCAACTTCTTTAACGTTTATCTAAGCTTCTAGATCACCTAGAGAGCTAAAATTAAATAAAGAAAATCCTTTTATTATATACAATAAGCCCTTAAAATTTCAAATGAATCGGTTGCTCCTGAGCCGAGAAATGTAAAAACGAAGTCGGTCGGATACGTGCGTGCATCTTTCGCGTGAAAAAAAAACTTTGAGCTCGATGCGTTAACTGAAGGCATCGTTTGTCCGACCCCAGGTTTCGGATTTCTTGATTTTATAGTTAATAAAGACGGTTTTTTGCTATTACGAAGCGATCCGCGAAAAAAGTGGTTTTTCGATCCGCCCTACTGTACAGTGCATAGTTAAAAGTGTTCATTGGTAATTCAAAAACCTTTTTGAGTTTTTCCAGCCAATCACAAGTACTTACAGAATTCCTAACCATATCACCATATTTTTTAGTTGCCATTTGTAGTCCTTATTGATGTTATTATTTAGTAAATGTCCTTCCATTAACAACCACTGGTCATTGATCGTGCTCCACTAGGTCTGAAATCTGCGGGCCTCCTAACGTACAGTTGGAAGCCTTAATTGTTAAAATATTGTATGTAAATCCTTTCGTGGAATTCTTCCTTTGCAACGTACTTTTCCACCCCTGCAAAAAAAGAAAGCGTTGACTACGCAACAGCTCCAAATTTTATATTTTGCATTCGTTTTCTGCAAGAGAAATCCGACAAGCCCTGAGATTCTTCGGTTGAATGTTTGTTGAAATCAATGTTTGTATTCAACTTCATTCCTAGACACATGTATTCTTCGACGATTGCTAAATATGTCTATTGAAGTGCCTTCTTTTCATTTGGGTTCTTAAGAGATCATGAAGATATCATACTTTTGATCTATTTACGTTTATTACAAGATACGATTTGGAGCAACATACTGAAAGTCACTTTGTCATAAGTTTGTGATCTTCGGTTGATTCTAATAGTAGAACCAACTCCTCTACAATAGCACATAGATTGGAGCTCCAGAAATACGGTTTCTCCCAGGGAAGATGTTACCACGTCATTAGTAAGAAGAACAAACAAAGGAACACTAAGATTACATCTTGACACCAGTACCGATTGCAAATAAATAAATGAAATGAACAAATTGAACCACCCCAAGCAGTCACCTTCGAGCTAGAATATATTCGTTATATGATAGGTAAAAATTAAGTGGAAATTCCATCTTAGAAAAGTTAATAAAAAAATTTCATAATGATTCACTAAGTCAAAGAAGTCAAATAAGGATAAAACAGTTTTAACTGGCAAGTTTATTAAGCAAGAAGCATCAGTGCTGCATCCTTATCCAACCCGCGTTGACATTTATTCACCAAACAATGCAGAGTTTATCTTTGTAGCCTAAGTTCCAACCAACCTTTTTTTCTAGGACAGAGTGGTTTTCGAGACAATGAAGCGGCCAAATTAAACGACAGAAAGGTGGACTGTGAACACAAAACTGACTCGCAGGAGCATAAAGTTTCTCACCAGGTGCTGTGAGGCACGATACGAAAATTCTCACAACATTTTTGTCCTTGAAATAGTTTTTGTTGCTGTAGAACATCTAAAGAGATGTAAGCCTTTTTTGATTGATCTCCACCACTCTTACGAGCCCTTATGAGCGAGACATAATTAGATTTTTCTTAACGTGTTTACCAAAAGACTTCTTGCCATACAACGAATCATGGGCCAACCGAACTTTCAACTGTCGGTGGAAGTTGGTCCCTTGGCTCGCAGCCCACTACTACTACATTCCTAGCTGCTATCTCGTGTAGATTTATTTTACCAAATGTACTCACAATCTTTCTTACTTAGCATTTTAGAGCCGGTGTAAAATTGTAGGTCCTTTAAATTCGTTAGGCTCCGAGGCTTCAATAGCTTTGTGGCACCATTAGTCGTATTATTAGTTGCAAACTTAAATTTAATCTAACATCTAACTCACCTGTTCATTCCTTGATAACTCGGTGTCACAGGTGACCTAACGACAACCAACGTTCATATTCACTATTCGAACAGTAAGCAAAATCTGAAATTGCAAAAAAAAAAAACATCAAAAGGTCCCTAAATTTAGCCAGACGCAGGTCGCATTTCAAATGCCAATGACCTTAATGTTATGTGTTCTTAAATCAAATTTTTCTTCGTTTTCTGTCAAGTGATTGGTTTGATGCTGCTTCCTTCTGAATCCTACCAAATTTGTTATAACTTCCCTTCACAGAACTCCTCTACTTCTATTCTTCATTTCAGAATAATTTACCCATGTATCCTCGTTATGCCAAAAAGAAACAGTAAAAAGGACATAAATGTTAATTCTAGGTGGAATATAGTAACGCACGCAACCACACACAGCAATAACCCTCAATCATAAGTTTCTTCAAGGCATCATTTGTAACAACGATCTCCTTCATCTTAAATCATTTTTCTTCGAATTATTGATTTTTTTTTATGACATTTCGGGGCAAGGAGCTTGATGATGCGACACATCGTTAAATTTATGGATATATGAGTGTCTGTGGATATAAAACTGCTTAGTTTTATTTTCTCGATAAATGGAAAAAGAGAGGGAATGCTCACAAATTTAAATGGCTTTTGTGGGGTGTGAAATTTGGATGTTTAAATTGCTGATGCAATATTCAACACTTCGAGACTTGGGATAATGACGATAAAAGGGTTTTTGGCCCGGAACTTACGTGAATTATTTATTTTTGTTTTCGATTAGGTAGACAGAGGAAGCGAGTGTAGAGATTCGTTGTCGTAGCTACAGGGTGCTGTTTTATGTGTGAAAATTAATTTTATAAATAAAGTAATAGAGCTAGATCCCCCAAAAGTAAAAAAAAAAATACAGAATACCCAAGCCTAAAGGCATTATTTAGAATCATGGCACTTCGGCAACCCTGGACTCGAAATAAGCCAGATGCCGTTGTTTTTTCTTTTTTCTTTTATTAGAGATTCTATTAGAGGCATATTCTCAATGGATATTTATGGTAATTTTGCCATGTCGGGCAATGTTCGGAACAGAAAGGAAATTGAACGTCGTTTGTTTTTTTCTCCTACGAGCTGCTTTGTCTCCTCTCACATTTACGATGGTGTGCTTTGGTTTGTGTGGTGTTGAAGGGTTAAATTCAATTGTTGTTGGAGGTAAATTTATGGAAATAGCATTTTCGGTATTCATAGGCTCGTTTTGTTTCCGCTACGACATGGAAAATGATGGCAGTTCAATTGAATGTCTGACAAAGGGACACTGTGATAGATGGGCAGAACAACCTCAGTATGATTTTTAACAAGTCAAGTATTTGTTTTGTGGCTTTTAGATGAATTTACAGTTCCTGTGGATTATGATTTGCAATAAATTAATTTATCATGCCATTTAATCATTGGCATTGTGATGGCCATCTCGCATCCTTTGGTTTTCCTTAAGGGACGATTTATGTTTTGCCCTTTGCTTTTCGGTATGGAGAGGAAGAGGGAGAAGAGAAGATACACCAGACATGTTGGTACTAATTGCCTAAATGCATTATCCTAATGTGAGAACCAAATTGCCCTGGAGTGATGCTTCAATACAGCAACACAATTTTATCGATCCAAGCACTCGACTAATCTTGAACTAATCGTTTTCTTGAACAAGTGGCAGCTGCCATGTGATAGGATTGTTTTTTTTTTTATCCTTTCGGTCATCGATTGTCTTTCAGCCCACAAAAATATTAAAGGCATCTTAAATGAATCGAATTTATCTCACTTTAATCAATATAAGTGTCCAAATACCCTGTTCCGTATAAATAAAATATCTGCCTATAATGGAAAACAGTGATCCGGGAACAATCTTTATTTTATTGCTATCTTCTCTGTCACCATCTCCTGAGGATAAACCCCCTAATTTATCCAAATTTATTACTACAGGAACAACAGCCACAACCTAACAATATACCCACTCTTAGCCGTTATAAAAAATAAATCAAATGAAGCAAGTAAAATCGAGTTGTAATCTTTAAGCTCAGGCTAAGGCCCACCAGTAACAACGTTTTGTTATTAAAATGAGAGAGCAAACTGGTATCGTGTTGGAGATCAATATCGTATAATCGAATGGACTTGAGCAAGTCCAAAGTGCCCAAGTAGGTGGTCCTATGATATCGTATCCGTTTCCTTGAACAATGAACGACGGAACTCTTAAAGAGATGTTTTCAACGTAACATTGTGTGTGTTGGTAGCTATGGTATCGTGATAAGCCAATTCGCATTTTCTGTTTTCTACTCCACAAAGGAAAAGATTCTAATTAATTACAACACAAAGACCAAGGAATGAACATCCACATAAAGGGAAAAATATGAACTTTAAGTAAGTTTTTTAAAAAAGTTGCTTAGGGTGAGTTATGTTCGTTGTTTTCTTTCACGTTAATTTCTACTTTGTATTTTTCGATAAAAAAAGAAAAGGAAAGTTCAAAGAAAACATTCGTAGACCTGAGCTGAATAAAAATTAAATTAATCTTGCCAAATATTCGTCTTGTTCGTGGAAATTTTTACAATATCAAAAGAAGTCCGGGTACTTTATTCAACTTCCGGTTTCTGGTTCAAGGGATATTTTTTCATAGTCTATTCATATTTATGCTGAAAACTTTTCCCTTCAAAGCGAGGCCATAGTGAAATGAAACTGCTGACACATTCATGCAAAGTTCAACTTGTGATAACAAGGAAGGATATATGTTTGTAAGTTTTTCAATCAATTGTTTTAGAACAAAAAGTTGGAGAAACAACTTAGCTTCCGGCATAAAAAAGACACAGAAAAATGAGGGTAGTGAAAATCTGTGTTAAAGATCTTTGGGACTACAGGCTTATGGATCAAATTGAGATTTATAAGCATGTGCTGCGTTACGTTGAACAAACTCAATCTACAATAAACTAATTTGAAGTTAAATCAATTTCTTGCTTTAAGTTTGCATCCTCATTCATAGAGCAACTGACAACGGTACGGTGATGGCATCGCATCAGGTAAAGCTATAATTATTTTGTAACTCGAAATCATACAGAGTTGTTTGAGGGAAATTTTGAAAATCAACATGAATGCATGAATGCGTTTTTCAAAAAAAGAACGGCGAGGTTATTGTTTCTACTTTTTTTCAGCATTCATTAGCATCTCAGCATCTCAGCGACAGTAGTACGAACGATAATTGTATATACAACAGTCAGGCAAATCAATAAAACGAGTAAATTTATGGAAGTGTCATTATGCACCCACGGTGTAGGTGGTGTTGGTTCGTTTAACACAGTAATTTTAGTAATTTTATTGGAAAAAGGTGGTGTAGGCTGGTGTTCTTGCCAGAGTTTGAGCTAATTTGAAGATGTCATTAGTTTTGTCATTAAATTGCAAAGCTAAGATAACTTTATTTTATAGTGAATTTATTTTATTCGGACGCGAATTCCAAGCCATTTCTTTTCACACTGCTGGTTCTGCGATTGGAAATTGAAATTATTTGATAAAACTAATTACACCTAAGTCTCTCACCAGTTCTGACAATGCCATGATATTTTCAACTTAAACAACTGCAATAAGATGGTGTTAAACAAAGCGGCCTACAGGACTTTTTTTCACTATAATTTCTCAAAATACGGTGTTAAATGAACCTACATGACCTTTTTTGTGTGCATATAGAACCTTCCCAAATTAAATGCGTCTAAAGAGACCTGTAACACAAAACTGCAAGTACTTTTAATACAAGTGAATTATAACAAGTACCTATTAGAAATTTCTGATAAACAAAACTGCAAGTTTGTAATGGACGTAGTTTTCCAAGTGACTCTTGACTTGCAGACTTATAGCTTTGTGCTACAGGCGCCAGGTATAGACAACATAAACAATCCCCAGTTGATAGGACTTTAAAGAAGTGAATGTAAAGCTCCAAATCGTTCCTCTTAACACTTACCTCAAATCGAGCTACCTCATTTCAAGCAGATGAAAAGACGCAAAGGTAATAACATTTGCTAGAACAGAAAACCTCACAATAGTCCTAAAAGCTATAGGTCGTCTAGAAGCTTACTCAACTTTCTGAGTTAGTTACTCTCCAAATAGTGTTTTCCGAACGAGTATGACAATGAATTTTAAGTCTAGAAACATAAAATTGTTTTTCCACGGGTATCGTCTTTCGCGGGGAATTGACAAGTCCTTCGAAAGTCGAAATAAAATTGTCGCTTTGTGATAAGGTCGAAATGTGATAAGGTTCGAGGTTTTCCATGCTGAGTTACGCCAAAGCAAAGCTAAGTACTTTACTGAATAGTTTTGATTAGTTAGGTAAATCTTAAGCTCAATAAGTCTTTAAATTAAGTCATAAAATCTTTGCGGAGCTATAATTGATAAATGTTCTATACTGATAAGGACTGACAGCTTAAGGAATAGCTCACGTGAACTTTGGTAAGTAAATCATTTCATTCTTAAACATTTAGAATGTCGACAAAGTCCTACGTCCTACTAAGCTCTTAAATTTGACACTTTGACTGCCAGGCTATTTTAACATATCGAGTAAAGTAAGGCCAAAGTTTTCTTCGTTACACGGCCCTATTGTAGAGATAGATTCAGTTGAAGCCACGTCGCCGTCGCCTGAAAAAAAAACCAAGCTTAGGCGCGTTTTTGTTGCAACTCAGCAATCAATTAACAATTCAATTAACTCAGGATTATTGTATTTTACAACTAAACATAAAAAAAGTATGTATATACTGAAAACTTTTAACTCAGTTTGATTTGCTCAGTTGATTATATGATTACTGAGTTGCAACAAAAAAGTACCTTTTAACGTAAGTAACACGAAAATTCTCAGCAGATGTCACACAATACGAACCATTTATAAAATCCTATATACCGTCATATAAAAACGTAAGACATGACCCGAGCTAAAGTACTGGGCGCTGCCCAAAACGTAAATTCATGAGAACTTTTAGTTGTTTAGTTGTCACACAAAAAAATGTGACGTAACACCTGATGTGTTTCAGAGTTGTGGCCTAAAAAAATCTAGTGGTGAGTGGTGACCTGGTGAGGGGTGGGAACAGTAATTTCATACATTTTATATTATTTCATTAGAAAGCTAGATTTAAGTCAATAAATCTTATTTATAATGAGAGATTCAATTTTGAATTTTTGCTTAACTTAATTTTTGAGAAAAACTGCGTGACTGATAGTCGTATACCAATGAGATCATATAAGGATGTCCAGTGTCCACCCAAAAAAGGTAAGTTTATATGAAAAAAAGGAATTGAAATAAAGTAAAAGTAAGAATTTCTTTAATCTCAACTGTAATGAAAAAAAAAAAAAAAATTAAAACAATGATTTTTTTTTTTTTTTTGACAATAAGAAATTATAAAATAAAAAACAAATAATATTATTATAGGATTCTTTGATTCTATTAATTCTTTTAATTTAATTTTTGACTGGTATGGTAAGAACAAATTTTTTTTATTTAAAGTGTTACTTTAACTATAATCCAGGCAAATTTTCATGTATTCCCTGGACTTCAAGTAATTCAAAAGCTCACTAGCTGACCCGCCCGGCGGGCGTAGCTTTAAAATATGTAGATAGAAAATCAAATGTGCGAAGAGAAACATCACGTGCTAACCAGCGAGAGACATATAATGAAAATAGTCATATAAGTATGTCCCAAATACGTTCTATCGTGAGTGGAAATGAAGTGGATAAGTTAAGAATGCAACGAGTTCGTGCCCATCAGACACAACAACTGCGAGCACGACAAAATGAAGTTGAGCGTAGTCGTAGTGCTTTTGTGATTCTGGAGCTATCAGCATTCTACTTTGATCAGAAAATAAATTATTGCAATTTTTTTTTCACAATAAATCACTGACTATAATTATTTATTCCTATTTCATTGCACGATCTACATAACCTCAAACTCGGGAACGGGAATGGAAACGTTAACGAGAGCTAGGTGTTTGTATGGAAGGGCCACTTAAACTATTAATCCAATTTGAATGAACACAAAAATGGCATAGAACCTGAGAAATAACATCTTAGGCTAGATTTCCTTTTCATATTGAACTTGAAAAATACTAGACTGATTCCAAAAATTCTTTCGTCACTAGAGTGCTGCATTGCCCCTGAGTACCATGGAATATATTTCATCCCTAGATTCCCACAAGAACGGGATTGGGAACAGGAACGGGAACGGAAACTCAAAAAACAACTGGAACGATATCAGATTTTTGTAGTTATTACAATACCACGTTATCCCCAAATAGCTTCAACAATATTTTATCCCTATATTTTCACAAGGACGGGACAAGAAAAGCAAACATGTGGGAACTTGGAGAGTTCTGAACCGATTACAAAAATTCTTTCACTGTAAGAGTGCTTCATTGTCCCTGAGTAATAAGGACTATATTTCATCACTATTTTCTCACAGGAACGAGAACATGAATTCAAAAACCACTGATCTGATTTCAATACGGTTTTCACTATAAAAAACGGTGTTATTCTCAGGTTACATCTATCTATCTATCTATCTATCTATCTATCTATATATATAAAATGGGATGTTTGTATGTATGTATGTATGTCCGGTGTAGACTCCTAAACCACCCAACGAATTTTTATGAAATTTTCTGGGTAGATATAGTTTAATCCAGAGATGGTTCCTGTCAAGGTTTGATCCCCATATTCCCACAGGAACGGGGTTGGGAACGGAAAATTGGAAACTAATCCACAGATTCAAAAATTCTCTGAGCACAAGGGGTGCTACATTATCTCCCTTCATAAGTAACTTAGACTATATTTCATCTCTATAATCCGACAGGATCAGAAACAGGGATGAGAACGGGAACATTAAAGTTACTTGATCGATTTCAAAAATTCTTTCAACTCGAGGATGTAACATTATCCCTCAGTGACATAGATTTATATTTCATTCAAATATTACCACGGGAACGGAAGATTAAAACAGAAATGTGTTGGGAACTGAAACTTAGAAACTACTGAACAGATTTCAAAAATTCTTTCAGCATTTAAGCCACATAGTTTCACAGTAAGCAAGATAATATTTCATCCCCAAATTCCCACGGAAGAGGAAAAACGAGAACGGGAACCTTAAAACTACAGACCCGAGCAAAGCCGGGCGGCTCAGCTATAGTCCTTTTATAAATCACTAATCATTCGTAGCGATTAGTAAACTTATTACTTTTGTGATTTGCTTCGTCGGTAAAAAGTGCAACAAACCAAACAGAAATCTCAAAAATTGATTTATATAATTCGATATTTTTGAGGAATCGCTTATGTAAGCCAAGTAATTAATTATTTCAACAATTTTTTCATACTAACTTCAGTAGTACGTCAACATTCTCATTTATAATTATGTTTGCTCTTTCGATTTTTTTTCTTTCCTTTTTTATACATCAATTCCATGGAAATAATTAAATATTGAAGCTCAGACACATGTTTTCATGCACAGATGGGAAGCCATGCGTGTTAATTGAGTTTACATATAAATTTATTCAATGAGTTGGCCGATAGAGGCTCTTAATATAAAAAATTTAATAAGTAAACTACCACAAAGCCGCTGGTAGTTCCAAAAGGCTATAGAAAGGTGCTTCATCTGTTATAGGGTAGGTATCGTATTATATTAAAGCACATCTCCTCCTGTGCTCAAACTCAGCTAGATCATCACTAGTATTTTATCAATTTAAATAAATTTACAAGGCATCAAATTATAATGTGAATGTAAAAAGCATCTCTCATATTTATAGCTTCACCCAAATACAAATACAAAAGCTACTTGCGAACACGTATGTTGTGCACTTATTCAAATCCGAACCTTACATATACTATACATTGTTAAGGTAGACGATGAAGAAAGTTTTCTCACAAAAGAATGATTGATGTTCAACAAGATGTCGGTCATCTTGGAAGGAAACAAAAGACTAAATGTTGCAAAAGCAAAAAGGGTTAAATCAAAACATTAAACATGACATGTAAATCACTTGGTAAAAGCTCTTTCACTCATATGTCACATGAATCGATGAGTTAGAAATACTACCAAGAACATAATCATAAAAAATCCATTTAATCACTTAAGAAGGACATTTATGGATATACGAAATAGTTTGCCATTTAAAGAGACATTTGGTCCGCCCCTATTTTTTCATAAATATTTCAGACAATGGAATATTTTTGTGTGAATTTCTTTAGAAAGGATTCTTTAACTTCAGTGATGTAGAAAGGGAAATTAGAAAAAAAAACACAATAGTGATAAACACGCCTAAATTCAGCGGATTGATAGTAATTTTATGCCGTGCCACAGAGAGGGGAGCCTTTCGCACTTCTCACAACCATGCCTTGCGAGAAAATGGAATGGGTCTACAATGTCTTGCCGATTCCGAACGGTTGATCGAGAAATGGCTTTTCATGGCAGTGAATTTACTATCGGAGGACTTGCCAATTCCTCTCGAAAGGCGATACCCTTGGAAAAACATTTTCTGATTTCTGTTGAGATTCGAACCTCTCGCGTAACATGCAATGAATTGTGAAGTCTTCTGCCATGAAGAGTGCTTTCTCGTTTAAGCCATTTGGAGCCGGCTATCATCTGTGTCGAGACTTAGCTGATTTTACATCCCAAGGAGTGAGTGAGTAGAGTTACTTCTGATATGCTAAGTGAGTAATTTGACAGCCAATTGCAATAACTAACTCACTGAATTCCTTTAGCTAAATCGATTTTCAATGGAAAGTGACTTACTTCACTCACTCGCGGCAAAGTGAAATTAGCTAAATCTTGGCACTGGAGATCCTTATAAATTCCTGACAAGGTTTGGTTGTGAGAAATGTGCTGTTTACTCATTTTATGATGAATATGAAAGTCCTTTATCCATTCCCAAGTTAGGGAAAATAAAAAAAGCACATAAACGCCTATACGCCATAGGGGTGAGGTAAAGTTGTTGGTTTCTTCTGTTGAAAGGATTTACTGCTACACTTCCAATCTTACCGTTTGCTAGCAAAGAAATTGTCTCAAGGGTGGTTGATAAGAGAATTTCACCTCAGTAGCCTTAAGTATCTGATGGAATTACATTACCTCCTTACTTTAGTTTCAAGTCCAGTTCTTACAAACTTCTCCCTTTGCAAATATCTTCTTTGTTTCAGTCTCTTTATGAATGTTTTCCTCTTTTGGAAACTCGTTAAATGATAGGCAACATCCTTCTCCTATGCCTCGAACAACTGTTGGACGTCGTTTACAACAGCAATCTCTGTCCTTTGGTGACCCAAACGCCATGGCTTTGCATATTTATTTCTTAGCCACAATCCACAATACAGCCACTGCTGCAAACTGAAGAGGAAAACTTAACCGTTTTATGGTATGCTATAGAAGTCTCAACGATGCTCGAAAGTACTCTTTGTAGTTTTCAAGAGTATTTCGAAACAAAAAGTTGATTTGAAAAGTTCACATAAAAGCCACACAAACAATAAACCCCAAAATGTTTGTTTTCTTTTTTTTTGCATATTTCCCAAGGAAATACAAACCAGAATAAGCAGTTCTGTCTTTAACTTTAACTAATGACAACATCAAGGAGGTTATGATGGCCAAAATAATTGCTGAGTACAAAGTTTTGTTTAGAGAGATATTTAATTATTTCAGTGTACCACAAACCACTGACTGTTGCCAAAGGATGAATGAAGTAATAATTACTCGAATGTGGTTTGAAAGACTTTCACAAAACCTTTTATTTTTCTACATTTCCCTTTTGGTTGTCACTTCATCTCGAAAGGAAATGTTTGGAATAAGGATACTCTTGTGTCATGGGAAATTTAATACGATAAAAATGTGGGAGAATTCAATTTCATACTACTGTGTGAATGGAGAGAATGGGGAATCATATGGAACCAGAATGTTTTGTCCTGAATGCAGTATTGATATGGCCTTCGTAATGCTTGCTTTTGGCTGCAGGAAGGATGTGAACAATGGAAATGGAAATAACAATAAGGTGTACCAGAGATAAAACATTTTCAAATTAAACGTGCTTTGCTGGGCAGCAAGTGTTAATGTTTTTCAATTAAAATCATTTCCGAGAGGAAGGACACACAAAACACAATATGCACACCAGCAGATGACGTTCTCTTCGCAACGTAATTGATTTCTACTTTGAAAATTTTGCTGCAGTTTTAGTTGCTGGTTTGAATTGGCGAAAACTATTTAAATGAGAAAATGACAAAGGGACAACAATGGGGGTTACAGAAACACGTTGATAAACAAGAGCTTGGCAAAGGAGAGTCTGGATGTATTTCGAAATTGAGTTTATTGATTAAAATAAAACCTAACTACTATTTTTGTTGAAGTCAACTTATTGCACTTTTGTTTCAATGAAAGTTTCAATGAAACAATGTTTCAGTCACATTCATTTGTAAATAATACTCGTAAGGATGCTAATAGCTTGGTTACGTATGAGAGAGTTTAAAATAATGGGATTTGTTCCTTTTATTTTTATCGTGAAGTGTACGAAATTTTTAGTAAGCAACAATGACTCACGAACTTTCAAATACATGATGACCTAGTTTGTTATTTGAGAACAAAGCAGTAACCGTTAAGTTTTTTATGATCAGAAGAGTTATTACGTTTACGTGGATACGTAACTGTAAGAGTTTGAATGTTTAATTAAATGTTTACAGCTGTTAAAAAGTTAAATCTACGCTCTTGAAACATTTTAACCGAATCAAATTACTGAAGAAATCCTTTCATTTTTAGTAGGCTTCAAGGTTTCGGTGCCTACTATTAACAGAAGGCTTATGTTTCGTTTAAACAAAACAAGTGGTTTTCATTACTAAATCACTAGTTTTGTTTCAACAAAACCTAAACCTAGGTGTGTATTGTTGAACAATATCAAGAACTTTCTCAAGAGTACTTACGATGAGTATAGAAGCGCACATTTTTGTTCATTCAATATTTACACTGTTTTTGTTTTGCAGATTGTCGGCTCATGTATTTGCAATACTGCCAATAATGGGGCGTGAGTACTAAACCACGTAATTATTAAGGATTTATTAATCATTTTTAAAATACATTTTTCTTAGTTTACCTTATCGATTTATTGATTCATATTGTTGTACTTAATTCCTTTATTCCTACATTCCTTCCGCAGACGGGTAGTGTCCGGGGCGTAATGGTTAGCATGCCTGCCTGTTACGCCCTTCGGAAGAAAAGTGTTGGTCGCACTTAATTTCTTCAGAAGTGATGGGTGTGAGAATTGCGCGAGGCTCCGGGGCTCCCCGTTCTATTGCATCACCCTCTTTATTTATTTATTTCACAGACGGGTATACTTTCTCCTTCCTTCATTTCATGCATAGAAGAGGACTTAAAGGTTCATTATTGAAACTTAAACCTTGTCTAATAAGTCTCACCAAAATGTTTAATAAACACGTTTTGTGTATTTTTTTTTTTACTGACCTGAGCGAAATTAACCCTAAAGCACGGATCACATGTTCAACTTTGCCAGCCGCTGCTAATTACTCGCCGGCTGCCAGCGCAGCGGGTGTGGTGAATTTCATGGTCACACGAAACTGATCAGCGGCTGGCAGTAGCGACTACTCGATTCGCCGCTGGCAAGCAGCTCAGTGTGACCCGTGCCTTAGAAGCATACATTTTTTAAACGATCCCATCATCATGAAAATTCCTACACGGGGGTTTTCGGGGTCGCTGATTACGAATCTGAAGTCAGATTTTCAAAATTCAAGATGGCGGATCCAATATGGCCAACGCGATACAATAATGGAACTCATGCCATCGACGCATTCGTATTTCCATATTCTCCCTTGAGGCATTTTCAAACCTCAAACCCTAAAGTAAACTCACTCTTCATCATCATTTCATAAAACTGAGACTCGTTAACATTTTAGTTTTTTCAAATGAAATTTCCTTTTCAATCCAATGAAGGCCTTTAAAAAATTTCGCATTGTTTCAACTGATTCCTAAAGTTTCGGAAAAGCCCTTCAAGTACTCATAATTTTGGTATGGACTTGACTTCATTTCAACGCCATAATAAAAGGGGTAAACCCTCAAGACGCACATTTTCAAAGAGAAAGCTGTGTTAGCTTGGGAAATATCTTATCGACCAAACAAGTGTTTTTTGCTCTAAGAAAACATTGTTTCTTCAAAAATACATTATACATGCATAGCCGAAAAACTAAAATGGAAATAAATCTTATAAACATTACTCTTCTTTGATAAGGAACTCCTCGTTGTCACAACATCACAAAACACACAAATGTTGTGACTTGTGAAAGTTCTTTTCCTTTCCATTCCATAGAGCAATGGCCATAGATAAAATAAGAAGAAAGTTTTTTCTCTTTTTCTTTTTACTCCCACAAACTTTTCCTTCTTCACACACCAAAGAGCATAAAAGTAATATAACAAGTGTCGGTAGCAACATTATCTGAGGGCAGCCGTGTCGTTAAAAACACTCATAAACTTCCAACAGCCAACCCCAGCAATAGCTAAACTCCCAAAGTAATTTAATCCAAAAGATTACTCTTCTTCCAGCGTTCGTTCAAATAAATTGACATTCAACGTGCAAATCTCTGAACTTTTAATCTTTAATTTGTTTTCCAGACATCAGATCAATTTAACTACTGTCAGCTACGAGTATTTATAGCAAGGAAACCCTTAATTCAAGATATGATCATAATTTCCCTCTAATTACAGCACAGTTTAGTGGGGAACGAGGAAAAAGTTACCCAACTCGACTTGATGAGTTTTTTGATTAATTGCTTTTCGCTGACCAGTGCATGGAGAACAAATTGCTCTCATTTGAAACACCAAAATTTACTAAAGTTTGATGGAAGCCAGAAGGCGCTTCAATTTAATGGTCGCTGCTGTTTATAATCGCTACAATACGTAACCCTTATAATCGGGCAAAAAGAATAATTTTCTTTTGCTAATTAACTCACTGACGACAATGAGTCGCTCAGTTCCTTTTTTTTCTGTTACGTATACGCCCCAGTGTATTTGCACTTTGGTAGTAGAGCTTCTTGATTAGGTCAGCTGTTTCTAATTAACACCGAATTATTCAATGAAATAACTATTTCTTTTTTATGGCTCTGAACCTTTTTGACACTATTACTTTACATCCCTGGTTTCTTTTCTCCACTTCAGCCCATTTGTCACTCTGCGAATCGCTTTTTTGTAAATCTTTCCTTTCGTTTCAATGGATTTCTCTGTTTATTCGTCTTTCATAGTCATTTTGGATGGCAGTGCCATGTCGACGACGATACGATGAGAACATATGGAACTTGAAAGTGAGGATAAGATCTTTCTTTTGTTGTTTTTGTAATACATACACAAAGACACCAAACGAATGGAATAACTTTTTGTTTGAAAGAAGGTGTATCCGCTTTAAGGAGTTTCTTTTTTCAACTTTCTTTCAGAAAACTCATGCTGAAAAGTTTTATTTTCCACAAAGTTCTGCTTGGTGAATGATACGAATTGGATTATGAGTCTTTTAGGGTACATGGTAATGGAATGGTAAGTCGGTTTTCATTTAAACCACATCATGACGATGATATAAATAATATTCGCATGTGAATGGGAACTCATCCAGACTTTATGTCTGTCTGTGTGGATGGTGGTGTTGAAAGTTTCGCCAAAGAAATAAATGATAAGCGTTTTTATCAAACTCATCAGAACTTTTTGTTTTTGGCAGTAGTAGATTGAAAGAAATTTACCAAACAGGAGAAAGATGGAGTTACTTATGCGTGTGGAAGGGAGGAGCATTTTTGATGAAGCGATTTATATTTTCTAGAGCTGAGAAGTTTTTCTCACGCAAGTGGGTGTGAGGAATTTTATTTTTGCTTTTACTTTTTACTTGATTGTCGTGAAGTGATGGTTGAAAATTAGCGATTTTACTTTAAGATATTCAATGCAAATTGATTTTTAAGGACCACACATTTTTTTAGCGACATTTTTTCTTAGAATTAATAGGAGGAGGATTATGTTTATGTAGCTTTTCTTTTATGTTAATTTATTTAGAAGAAAAATGTTAATGAAATTTAGCACTGAGCTAAACCATAAAATGACGTCAATTACTAAGATTCTGAAAGAGCAGTACTTTGCAAAGAAAAGCTTAAGAACTTGATAGCAAGTTCGTGATTCGGTCAGTTACCCGACTAGTGACTAGTTTTCAATTTTAAACGAATAACAAAAGAACCCTTTGAATACTCTTCCTCGTCTTCCAAGTAGTGCCACCTAATAATGTTTAAGTTTCCAACTAGACGCAGAAAACTATTCTTCAGCAGTTAAAAAAATATCAAAATTATTCTCTTAAGATAATTCAAAAACAAATTTAAAGCAATCGTTTAGTAACTCAATTGAAACCTTTTCGTGACTGTTTTGTAACAAAAAAGAAATCTCAGACGAAACTAAATGAAAGTGGTTACTGTGAAAGCACATTCAATCCATTTGTTTTCTGTTCCTTGTCACTGTTGACTTACAACGGAGTATCTAAAGTCCTGTTTTCTTAAATTACTATACGAGCTCATACTTTATTTTCCAAATTATTCAAAAATAAAATTAATCTTAAGTGATTCAGAAAAATAAATTGTTTTCAGTTTTCCTAAACTCTTGTTCTCCCACCGACTATTCGAATTGCCTTATCTTTTGTTAACTATACAACACCCTTTACAAACTTTATAAAATCGAAATGCAATTCAACCTCACAAACTACTCTGAGTCCTTTTTAAATTTGTCAACTGTAAAAGAAAATCTAAAGGGACACAACCACCTCATCTTTCAATACGGAAACATCTGATCCACTCTCTATTGCCAACTTTTTCGCTTCAATAATTTCAAACAATATTTCACCAAGGAATCTTTTGTTAGTGACGATACTTACTTTGAGTATTTGCCAAATTTCTCTATTCGTCCTAGTCTTCCTCGCCTTATCGAACCCTATCTTATTGAGAATGAGTTAAATGAGTTTATTGATGATTTCATACTTGGTTCTGATCATGTCGTTGCCATACTCTTAAAAAATTGGCTCGTTCCCTCTTTCTCAAGGTGTATTTCATCTTATGTGGAAAATCTCTTTTATGACCCCTATTCAGAAAATAAGAATAAAAATGAAATGTTGAAAATTACCGTCCGATAGCGAAACTTTCGCATAAACCCAAAAACTTTGGAAGCATTTTATACAAAGTCTTTAGTTTTAATTTCAAATCCTGCATTTCAACTAGACAACAAGGCTTTTCCAAAGGCAGGACAACAGCAACTTATCATGTTGAGCTGGCCTCATTCAACCTTTCGGACTTAGAAAATGGAAAATAATCGATATTTTTTTAATAGATTTTAATATTTTTTTTAAGTAAAACCTTTGATTTAATTTCCCATTGCCTAGTTTTTTTTACCATCCACCCTCGACTGTGAACCCATTTTATAAGAAATGGATTTCCTCTTGTTTGGAAAACCGTCATTATAGTGTTCGTAATAGATATTCTCTATCAAGTCCTTATTTAACTACCTCGGGTGTCCCCCAGGGTATCCATTTTAGTCCTCTTCTTTTCATTTTAACAATTAATGAACTCGAATTAATAATACTACATTCCCTTTTTTTACTGTACGCAGATGATACGAATTTTAAAAAGTTCACTTCTTCACCTACCGATTCTTCTCATTCCCAACAGGATCTCAACAGCTTTTCTATCTGGTGCTCTAAAAACTGATTGAAATTGGACGATTACTTTCTCTTGTGAGCGCTTCAATTCACCTCTCCTGTGCTATCTTCTTCACAACCAAACCACTTCGTTGAGGCGGTTCGTGATCTCGGATTTGCGACCAGGAACTCAGATTTATCTCTCATATTGATGATACTATATTAAAGCCAATTCAGTAATTGGCTTTATTAAGCTATAGTTAAACTCATCGACTGGATGAAGTAAAAGAAACTCCGCCATTTTCTTTGATAGAAAAATACTCCCTTAGCTGAAGGGCAGCAATTAGGAAGTACCAAGATCCGTAAAAGCCTACATGTCATAAATATCATTTAAAAAAAAAAAAGATCACGACTGGCTCAATTGGTATTTTCGTGATCAAAGGAGATATATAAGGACTCCTGTTAAAAATATCATATTCAATGTTCAGACACGATCACAAGGGAAAAATAAGAAAGGCAAATGAAAACACTCCTGGTACAGACAAATGCACCACCCATATGTGGAATGCTCTACTTGACCCTGTTTTTCCCATACATTGCGATTCACAAAAATTCAAAAGCAACGTGCAGCGGTGTCTCCTTTCAAATTCTCTCCTATTTTTCTAAATCCTAGTACAGTGTTCTATAACATTATAAGGGTAGTCATAACTTCTTGACTTGCGCGCGTTAACTATAAAAAAATGCAACAAAATCTGCCTCTGGTTGGCCTAAGACATGGAAGAATTCAAAACCCGAAGGTTTCCGACGCTTTTTGGGGTCATCACGTTGTGTCCCATGTGCGGGTCGCTAGTGAGAGGCATATAAGTAGGATTACTGTGAAAATAGTAGAAGAACAAGAATATGGTTGATGTGTACGATGCTGTCATGTATGAGTTTATATCCATCTGTATGGCTGTTTACATGCGTCTCCAAAGACTGCTGGTTCGACACACTGACACTTCTTCTGTTTCGACAGAAAGGTACCTGCATCTGTTATTTGCTTAAAAATCTGCTGTTTTAAGGGCAAACAATGGAGAAAAGGATTTGCCATTGAAAGGGTGTGTCGGCAAAGGAAAGGAAAAATTACTATCGATATTTTTGAACGCCAAAGTTGTTGCAGTGATTTTTTTGGGTTGGGTTCGATATCCCGTTTTTTATAATCCTGTTTTTTATTTTCCCGCATTTAAAATCCCGTTTTTTTTAAGCCCGTTTTGTATTATCCCGCTTTTTTAAAACCCCGTTTTTAAAATCCCGTTTATTAGAATCCCGTTTATTAAAATCCCGTTCTTATAAGCCCGCTTTTGTATTCAACACCAGGTGTTTTATTTTAAAAATCGCGCGATTTTTAAAATAAAACACCTGGTGTTGAATACAAAAGCGGGATTAAATATAAAAAAGAAGAAGAATATTTGGTCTAGATAATTTTATTGCAAACATTATTATTGTTATAAAAGAAAAGAACATAATACATAACAAAAATGTAATTCCAAAAAAGATTACAACAAAAAATTACAAAAAATGAATACAGTTGAATATTGTGAGCTATACGACAAAAATATTAAAAGATCTGTCCCAGTTTCTCTGTATAATGGTATTAATAAAAAAAATGTTCAGACAACAAAACTTTCAACATTTGAGAACTGATATGTAGTGTTTAAATGAACAATATTGAAATATAAAATATAAATATAAAACGGGCTAAGCGGGATTAAACGGGATTTTAAAAGACGGGCTTTTGATAAACGGGATTTTGATTAAACAGGATTGTCACGAACGGGATTTTAACAAAACGGTGTTTAAGAAGACGGGATTATAAACTTTTTTTTGTCGGGATTTTAAAAAACGGGATTTTAAAAAGCGGGATTCCGATACGCTCCCGATTTTTTTAATTACAAGTGCTTTTAATTTCTATATGTGGCATATTTGCCATTTTAGCATACATCAAATTTGATGCCAAAAATGGCAAAAAAAGGGACAAAAAACTTCTGATCTATCTTCAAGATGACTACCTCTTTTATTTTGGCTCTCAATACTTACCAACTCTATCGTATTCCTTTTTGTGAACGATAGCTCTAAGAACTGATGGAGGAAATAAAATTGACATTAAACAACATTAAATTTACTTCCTGTGACAGCGTCTCTTCTGTTTTCAAAGTTCCAGTCAATTTACTTATTTCTAGCATAAATAGAACTAAATTGGTTTTTCAATTGAAGTGTTCTCTTTTTTCAAAACCTCAATTAAAAACCAACAATCATACATCACCATCGCTGTCAATAAAATCCTTTGTCCAATTAAAATTCCTCCAAAAGTTTTTTGAAATTTTAATATTTTTATACACACATACCTCTTACATTTACATTAGACGAATGGTGTACATATCTATACAGAAAATTTGTCTACCTTTACAAATAAAAAATTGCCTCGTTCTTGCCAATTTATTTAAAGGGTTTTGTAGGTTTTACGACATAAACGTGCTGAAATGTTATCCTGGCTATGTCTCTGCCATTGAATTTATTTGCTGTGGCTCACTGAAATATTGCGCAAATAAATAAATACTCGATTCATATCATTGCCTTGTTTTGTTTTCTTTTGTAAAGAGATTCAAGAACCTACATGGCTTTACTTCTTTAAATATTCATCACAATATGATGCCTATAGCATTTTGAGGTTTGGCATTCATATTTCGTGCGTTTTATTATTCATTTTGTTGTGGAAAAATATCAACAATCAATGAAATATTAAGGATTTGCTCATTTGTCAAATTAAATGTGGCTCTTAATGGGGACTATTGAATTTCAATTTACTTCAACTTTATTATTGTGGATGGAAAAATCTCATCTCATCTCTATGCTGTACTTTTCCCGAATCAATTAG
This sequence comes from Melanostoma scalare, assembly GCA_949752695.1. Lineage (NCBI taxonomy): Eukaryota > Metazoa > Arthropoda > Insecta > Diptera > Syrphidae > Melanostoma > Melanostoma scalare. The sequence goes on along the minus strand of OX456984.1, from coordinate 21,221,106 downwards.
TTGCAGAAAACAATTTCACTCCCACTCTGGTGCTGGTCGTATACACTCACTAATTAATGAATAAAACAGTCGTTATGTTCATTGATGCAAAAAAGGAAAACAATCGGGAATAATAAAAAGAAACGAACAAACATACCACAAAAAAAAAACCTAAATGTATTCAGGAGCAACAAGATTCCGATTGATAGCAAATTTGATTTTGAGTTTTCGATACATGTACATACATAACAAACCGACAAAAAGGAAAACGAATTACAAAAGAAAAAAAAGGAAATAAAATATCAAACTCATGAACAATACTCATTGGCACTTTGTTCTGTGTTTTCCATACAAATGTTGATCCCTTACCAAATTCAAACCATCATCCCCATCATGAAACATTCGAAAACGTGTCTCAATTGAATTTTGATTGCGTATGTATTTATGTTGTACAAATTTTTTGTTTTCATACCATTGACATATGTTTAGAGAAAATACACATATTTGGGATCGTTTAGGAACGTCATATTTTTAAACCACCTTCCTACCAACAAATTTGTACATACTGTGATGACTTGGCAACGGGAGCGTATTTAGAGAGGATATAAATGAGGAATTGTTGTTAGTAGATATGTTTTTGAATTTTATATTTCTAATAACAGAGGTTTTTACAGAGTCTGTTTACATTTGGAAAAATTATGTGTGGTTGTAAAATTCCTTTGTCGTGCTGACTTGCTGATTTAAGCTCGACATTGCGGATGAAAAATAAATAAATAGGATGGCGCAACAGAGCGTGGAGGGCCCAGGGCCTTGCGCATTTCTCACAAGCTTACCTTGCGAGACCTTCTTAACAACTTCTGTTAAGAGGGCTAACCATTATTTGTTAGTCAATGTTAAAAATGACTTGCCAAAAGCACCGGTGGAAAGATCAGATATACCGAAGCCGTTACAGAAAGGCTCGCAAGCAATCGTTTGTTTCACAGCTTCCAACTTCATTTTGTGAGGATTTAGAGACAAAAATTCTCTGTGCTCTTTTGCTCTTTTTTATAAATTATCGCAAAAAGGAATGTCAACTAAAATGCTTAATGTCTTAAAAAACATGTATACTAACACACGGCAAAAAGTTTGGGATGGCAATAATGTGTCAAACTGGTTTGAAACTAAGTCTGGAGTAAAACAAGGATGTCTCCTTAGTGCAACCCTATTTGCAATATTTATAGACGATATAGCAGACCATCTACCCGCAGGAATAAGAATAGCAGGACAAACTATTAAGGTGCTGCTTTATGCAGACGATATTGTGCTAATGGCGGAATCTCCCCAAAGCTTACAGCTTATGATCAATAAAATAAATAACTACTGTAAGTTCTGGAACCTGAAAGTAAATCTAGAAAAATCAAAAATAATGATCATTCGCAATAGAGAAACCAAACTTACCAAAAACGAGAAATGGTTCTTTAATGGTGAAATAATCGAAACTGTTTCACAATATAAATACTTAGGAGTACTTCTAACACCAAATATGAAGCTCAATTTCCACCTTGAAAATAAACTTTCAGCTGCCAAAAATCTTATAAATGCAGCCTGGACAAAAATAATAAACAAACACGAAATACCAATATCTGCAAAATACCGTGTTTTTGAATCTGTTATGAGGTCAACAATGTGCTATAGTGCGCAAACGTGGGGATATAAAAAGTACGAGGAAGTAGAAAGACTTCTTCGGTTTTTCCTGAAAAAGCTCTTCCGTCTTCCCACAACTACACCGAACTACGTACTAACTTTAGAAACCGGACTACCAAGCATTTTTAATTTCACGCTGAAATTACACTTTGACTACGTGCTCAAAGTACTAAAATACCCCGCACATAGACTTCCACTCATACTCACTAGATACAGTATGAATAATAGAGTAGAATGGGTTAAAGATTGGGTAGCCTTAGCTGAAGAATGTGATACTAGCCTGGATATTCAATACGATAATCCAATCATTCTGAAACAACAACTTTATAAAGTTTTAGAAATATGCGACACTCTACACAGAAACGAAAATAAAACTAGTGCAACATCGTCCATGAACAGGCTTATATATCCTGAACTCAACTATGATCTCAATGAAAAAAACTATTTCAATGACAGTTATACCATAAGGGCGATATCTCAAATTTGTAGAGCAAGATGCGATATGTTGAATTTAAACGGTGCGCCCTTCAAAAAAACCACAACAAATATTTGTACTATATGCAATCTCCAAATGAAAGAAGACACTTTCCATCTCTTGGCAATATGTCCGATTTATAAAGATTTAAGATCAATGCTTTTCGGGAAACTTTCATTAACAATGGAACAAACTAAAGGCATCCTTAATGGAGAAAATTGGTCAGCACTACACAAATTTATAGACACTGCGTTAACGTATAGAAATAATATTCTTAATGAATTTGCATAGAAAATACAAAAAAAAAAAAAAATTCTATAATTATAATTCCCAATATGTCATGGTTTTATCAATTAATCAGTTTTATTTTATTAAATTTCTATTTTAATCATAATTTATTAATCAAATGTTTAAATTTCGTCAATCAGGCAGACGGCAACGCCATTGCTTATTTAAATTATTAATGTTGTTTTATTGTTTTCAGTACGACAGTTTGTTAATCTAAAATTATAATGTTATAAGAAAACAAAAAAATGAATAAATAATTTATAAAATCTAAATCTAAAATCTAAATCTAAAATCTAGAGACAAAAATTCCGCGTCGCCTGGAAAGCGACGCTACGTTTTGTTCAATGCACGCTACCCTCAGTTCAATGCAGCCCCGGATCTTCAATTTTTTTAAGGCGGGGCAAATACTGAAAAATGCCGCCCCCACCAATTTATATTTGCTTTTACCTTTACAATCTTTATTATTTCAGCTATCATATCTTCACTTATTGACTGAAAACTGGACACAAGCCTTTCAGAAAAAATACTTAAACCGCTGTTTTTTCTGTTTTAATCCTATTTATTTACAGATATGATAGGACTTAAAATAAAAATGTTTATAATAAAGACAAAATCAAATATACTGATGTATTTATCATTTGCAATTACAATTTTACTCTTCGAGCTTTTTGCTCAGCAAATAAATCTATGACCTTATCATAATTTAATTCGTGTGCGATTCGATTTTCTATCGCTAAGATTGCTAGACTGGATAAGCGTTCCTGGCTCATAGATGATCGCAAATAATTTTTAATTAGTTTTAGTTTGCTAAAACTTCGCTCTCAGCTTTGTAGTGGGAAGCGGAGAGTAAATTCGCAAGGCAACACAAATATTTGGAAAAGCATCCTGCAAATCATGAGCACAGATCTGTTTGCAAGAGATAGAAACCGTTAGCTTTTTCAATGTCACCAAATAAAAGCGGAGCTTGCTCTTTAAAAACGTAGAGTTCCTGACAGAATTCAACGGTGCTCACATCTCGCTAATTTTTTTTAACCAGATCCGCTTTATACTTCTGCAGTTCTTCAATTGACATTTTCAAAATATTAGAGCCACTAAGAAAAGCGAAGTTCATATTCAGCATGGTGGCACAATCAAATCTCTTTTTAATTTCTTATATGATCAAATACCATCATTATTTCCTTTCAGTTGAACAGGTTTGAGTGTTCTTCACATATCTCATCGAAATGTTTTTTATGTTTCGGAATTCCTTTGTTTTGCAAGATAGGGTCAACACCACTTTTTTCAGCCACTTCTCTAGCCTCATTTATCCAATACTCCGTTGGATTTTGTCTCATTTTTTGTAAAGTTTTGAGCAGACCATCCATTAGTGCGACGGAACGGGCAAGAATAACGGCGAGAAAACGTGAATTTTATGGAAAAATCCGGTTTGGTCGCCCGTACCACTTGGCCGGTATGAGAAACGACTTTGCCAAAAAGAACATTTTTGTAGAGCGTTCAATTGAGGAAAAATCATCTTTGGTTAAAGCGATCCCATGAAATGCCGCTGAGCTATAGAAATTTAAAAATAAAAAATCAGAGTTTCCGTGTATTTTCAATGGGAAATCTTCATACCTCTTGATCGAGCACTTAAAATAATATTAAGGGCTCAAAGTTTCAGGGCTTATTTTTTTTAGTATTTTCAACAAAATTTCAAATCAAAATTTGTAAATACATAATATGTGTAGGTACATATTTTTTTATAGCATTCAGTAATAAAAAATAGAAACAACAAATAATTGTTACTTTCAAATCGTCAGACTAAGAGTACGCCCCCATATAATTGTCAGATTATCATCCTGGAGGACGAAGACATCAAGTTGATAACTCTGTATAAAAATCTGACGAGCTCGTGTATTTCAAGGTCACGTGTTTTTTTTACATTTTTAAAAATCAGCCATGACTTATGGCCCCACTCAAATTGTCAGATTATTGAAACATACACTTTTTTGAGTACACTTAACATTCACTTTAAAAATCTGAAGGAAAAGTTGTCCACTCCTCGGTCGCAGCAACCGATGCTGCTTTGAAACCGAAAGGTAGAAAAATTGTGTACTTCTCGATCGCAACTAGCGTTGCTGTTTTGGAACCGAAAAGTAGCTAATTTTTTTTTGCGCTTGCAACCCTCGTTACCTGCACAAGATTTGCTGGGTCTGGTAATGAATATGTAGTGTGAAATGGTTTTGATGCTCTTCTTGTGTGATTTTTGTTTTAGGGAGCAATGATTTATTGTAGCAGACACAAGTGCTGCAGCGTTCTGTGATTCCTGTGGGCGAGCGGCAGCAAATTTCGAACTTGTTTTTGCCGCCCCCTAAACATGCCGCCCCCCTCCCCCCTAGATCCGGGGCTGGCTCAATGCAGCTACAAATCAGACTTTACAATTGGATTCAAGTCCAGAATCGAGTGTTGTAAAACGTATGCCCTACGTTACGTACGCTCCTCCTCCTTTGCGTTTCTTCAAAAATAAAATAGACTTAAACGATCCCAAATGCTTGTATTGGTTCCCTACCCTTTTCATAAAAAAACACAGGGGTTAAAAAAATAAACAATACAATGTGTTATATAGCGTCGTCTTGGTTCCTAAACAGATTCATCTTAAAAATCCTGAACAGTGCTTGTTGATATTTTTTCTTCGATTGATCCGATCGATTTGGCAAAAGTTGAAGGTTTTGGTCTGAATAAACAAAGTTTTTAGCCACTTTGAAGTTTTCTCTGTGTTGCACCGAAACTGATGTTACATGATAGCATTTGACCCCGTCGGAGATTTTTCTCGATAACAAAGAGTAGGTAGTGATCTTGAAGGGCATGAAGGAGTAGTGAGATTTGTTTACGGAACTCCCAGCAGAGTTGGACAAAATACATTGAAGTGCGTTTTGCCCAGGTACGACAGTGGGCTCATCAGTTAGACTACTGTACCCTTCAAAGACGCGAATTTGTTTGGTTTACACCGAAACACCGAATTTCACAGCATGTGAGCGCTTTCGGTTTCGGTGTAAACCAAACAAATTCGCGTCTTAGAAGGGTACGGCAGTCTTACTGATGAGCCCACTGTCGTACCTGGGTGAAACGCCAACAATTTTTAAGAGTTGTGGTCATGGATCTGTTTTGATTCTTCAATGTCTTTTGACTTCCAATTCAACTCAAAAACTTGTAACAATAACAAATTCTTTGTTATTGTATTTTTTTAAACAGTTGGTCAAGTTTCAAAGGGATACCGCTATTGAGATTTGCATAGCTGGTAACCATTAACGCGGCTTTAAAATCAATAAAATGATGGTGTACATTCATCAGAAGCTCTTGGGTCTTTTCTTAAATCTCTCTGAATTTGGAGATATGATCAATGGTTGACTTATCAGGCCTGATACCCCAATGGAGGGGGTTTCCAACTGATAAAGGCGCTCACACAGAATGAACAAATTGATTTCATTAGCGAGTGCTTGGAAGACTTGTAGGTATATTTCGAGTTGGTCCAATATAGAGTCCTCTTTGGCAAGAAGCAATATCTACTACATAAACTACGGCACACTTTTTTAGGTTAAGTGAAGCAAATTAGTCGGTGTGAGCTCATTTCCAAGTCATCGTGAGTAGTTCTTCTAAGTATCTCAGCTTCGCGATTACTCATCATTCACTTGAATGTTGAACTTATGAGGGGCTTGAAACTGCAAATTTGACTTTCTATTAGTGGGGTTGAACGTGAAAGCTTTGTCCATTTGTATCCAGGTCGAATGGACCAGCCTGCCTGAAGGTCGTGTGGTTTGTCTGGTCTGTTTAATTCCAGAAATGTTCTTCCTCTCAAAAATTACTATGTATTTCGGAGGCTTCCGCTCGGTCCGTCTACTCTTGGGACGGTATGTTAACAGCATTTAATATTGCAAGGCCATAAAGCTTTCAAACAACATTAGTATCGAGGCATCCATCAATAGTCTTCCATGTTCTTCCTAAATTCTTTTTACTGCACCCTCAGAAAATCTGGTTCTGGCATTGACAGGTAGACCTAATGTGGCAGTGGAGTGGTAGAATATTTTTTCGATAGGCCAGATGCATGGGTTCAAATCAGTGTTGGCCCAAAATTAATCTGATTAATGATTAAAATTAATGATTAATAATCATAATCAAAAATTTGATTATTGATTAATTAATCATAATCAAATTAGAATGATTATGATTTTTAATCATAATCATTAATCTGATTACTAATTTGATTACTTGATTAACTATTAATTATTTTTCTTTTCTTTAACGGCCAGCATAAGTATTCAGTTTTTTTTGTTGTTGTTGTTGGAATATAGTATCTATTTCTTTAAAAAATATGTAAGCGTTGGTTGCTCATTGCAATGTCCAAACAAAATGTAAAATAGCGGATAGAATTTATCAAATTTTTTTGTACTTGACCTTCATCTTCATTTCACCTACACAAGTGATCATAAAAGTAAAAAAAGGCTTGCGTTTTTACGAAGAAAGCTAACAGTGCTCACTTTGAAACTATAACATATGGTTGATATGTGAGCAAAACTATTTTCAGCTCAATAGCAAAAATGTGCATATTCGAACAATTTAACAAAATAAGAATTCAGTGTGTTTGATTTGATTTGAAAGTTGGAATATAATAAAAATGTTTTAAGAAATCTGTGCTATAATTTTTCTTCATTGTTACGGGTACGTTGAATTGGATTCATGGATTTATTAGGTTAATCGAGTTAATCGATTTGTGATTAATGATTAATGATTAATAACATTAATCATGATTAAGATTAATTTTTTAATCATGATTAAAATAATCAGATTAAATTTAATCAAATTAATTAATTGATTAAAAAATTAATCGATTAATGCCACCACTGGTTCAAATTGCGTGGTAGGTGTCTACTTATCTTTCCACCTCCCAGCTTCATTTGAACGCTGCTCTTGAGGTTGTAAGTGAATTTACAACCACCTTGTTTCCATTTAATGAGACACGAAACTGGAAAGATTTCTTTCCAGTTACGACAATGGAATGGTAATTGATCTGAGTGCTCCAGCTCATTGGTTGCGTATTCCATTGTTAATATATTTTGCTGTCTACAGGCCTTAGTGGGACCTTTCAAATCTGGGCCGCCTTTCTGACCACAACATCTTTTAATTGTCATTTGCATTTGCACTAGGCGATGGTGATATTTGCTGCTGTAGCAAAAAAAGCGAAGATTGCGATCCCCCGTAGACTGTAACAATATAGAAAGGGTGGAAAACAGGGATTATCTCAGTATCGTGTATTTTGAAGCTAATCACTCTCCAGTAAAACAATTCCAATAAGAATATATGAACCAAGCAAAAGCAATTAATTTAATTTTTTTTTTTTAAATAATTCGATTTCTTAGAGTAACCACAGTTCTATTGAATTCAAACTTTTCACCAAAAAAAAAAAAATCATCCATGGCCTTTTCCTGCACAAAAAAACCCTAAACCGAAAGCCGGCCCTGTCATATTGAGGAACTCAATTGACAAAAACTATTTCAATTCAATGAAAAGTTACAAATTGAGTCGTTTAAAAGTTACAAGATCGAACGCTCAAAACAAACTACACTTGGAAAATACACCTTTTTACACAAAGCAAAAAGAGCACACATTGGATTCAGTTATCATGTCAGAAAAAAAAATCACACCAAAGATGGAAAGAGATCTGCAAAAACCTTTCTTACCTGGAAAAACCGATGTAAATGTGATATCAGACATCGTATTACAAAATCATTTTTACATTCTCTGAAAACTCACATTCCACACATGAAAGTCAAGCATCAATGAAAGGATACAACGGAAGCAGCATCAATGGCGTTCGTCGTAGTGTCGATAAATGGATTCTGATGATTTCACTGATACGTAGTAAGGTAGTACGTACTCAGCTCATATCAATTTTTTTGAATGTTAGAATTTTCATCTTAACACACAACGCCTTTTCACATTGAAATTGAAAATTGAACAGGACTTACACATAAATGTGTGTATATGTGTGTATGGGATATGGGAGCGAGGGTTGTGATGTCTTTTTTGTGTTTTCATTTGTTATTTTTTGTTGTAAAATATACAAAATACTTATTTCCACATCAGCAAGGGACGATCCCATCGTTCATATGCTTGGTGAAATTTTACCTTTGCCATAGTGGATTATTCTTAAATTGATGTTTATGTGTAAGTCGAGTGCTTAAGTGTGTTTCATATAAACGCCCATGATGAGTTTTCCTACTCGTTGACAAATAATTAAAAGTAAATGAGTAAAACAGTGCTTTTAATTTTTTTTTTTCTTTTTTTTAATAATTAATTTTAAAAACGAAATTTGTTGAAAGGGTTTCACATTGAAGAATGGTAGGTAATCATGAAGGCGTCATTGATTTTTGAACGCTTGGCTTTTAATTTGGCTTTAAACGAAATCTTTTGTTGAAATCTCAAATTTATTAATTTTTTTTTGTTTTGTTTTAATATTCATCCTTTGGATGATATAGACGATTATATGCATATAATAATGATATGACGAATACTATTGTTGTTGGTGTTTATTAATTTGGCGATCATTTTGGGTGAGAGAAAAAATGCACTCATCAGTGTAGCTATATGGACTTAGCTTAGACTCCTCGGTATTTTCTTATCAGCATCGCCCAGACGTCAGGGTAGCGTGTTTGAAGGAAAGTTGTTAGCTTTTGAGCATTTTGGGCTTGTTGAGGTGAACAGTTTCTGCAATTGCGAAGGATCACTTCTGGAAGAGCAGCTGAAATGGAAGAAAACAAAAACGAAAATTGTAGATGGTTGGCAGTGCTTCAAAATAATATGATAAAAAATAAAAAAAAGCAATTGGGCTAAATTAAGTCCATTTTTCATAAAATAAAATAGAGCTAGGTAGACCCCAACCCCTTTCCCATTTAATTTTTTTCTTATCTTGATACAACCTACCCGTTCTGTCGCATCTAATGCAAAAAAACTATTTGAACTGCGGGTTGCAGTGGGGTCTAAAGTATGACGTAGAAGAGGTTGGCGTCACGATAAAGTTTTTTCTTAAAGACATATTAAGCTTCTCATCACTTTAAAGCACTCTAAGCCTGTGCACTTTGCTTCACTTTCAAAGCTCAGCACAAACACAACCGACTTTGAAGTTTAGTGGGCCACATATTGATTAGTTGAAAACTAAGCTACATTTCCCAGAGTATTTATGACAGCTGCCAAAATATTTCCGATGCATTACATCTTATGATTCAAAAATCCCTATTCTAAGTTGTGTTCGCTTTTTGTCCAGTTTTTGGAAACAAATAAATGTATGAAACTTTTAGGGATACTGTAGCTAAGCAGTATTTGCAGTATTTACTCATCCAAGGTTGCCTGGGGGTTGAACGTGTTCCAAAACAAATTTAGACATCGAGCGATTGAGTATATTGATAAAATTTGTATTTACTTTGAATACGACTCTATGATGTCTAGAAGCTGTAAACCAGAAAAATCAATAGGTAATTAATAATAATAATTGACAATTCTGTCGTCCTTAAAAAAAGGCATACCTCCATTTTTGTAGATTCGAGTGAAATGCATTTTGCTGTTTTTGGTTCTCGCACCTTCAAACGGGCATTTACCACTTTTATTCGCAGTTTTGAGGCATTTAGACTCGAAAATAAGGTTTTTTGTTTTTACACAAAGATAAGACACTCTTCAACGATTTCAAATATGCCTCAAACTCAATTTTCACTCTTTGACGCTTACGCCCTTTTCATTAGGACGACAGAATTCATCACCAATACTGGAATTATTTATAAATATTGACATGGTTGTTTAAAATTATTATTCTTTAGGAAAGTCTTTGAATAGAACTCTTTTTAACCGAAAAGAAAGCATAGTTCTAGCCGTTTCTCCAAGTGACATGCTGTTTGACAAAATTTCATTTCCTTTCGTTTTCGATTTTACGATTGCTATCATGAATGACCATGGCAGCACAGTGCGGCGCCGTCTGTTATTCGATGGGTTTTTTTAAATTTGGTGGTCTGCGTCAGTGGATTACAACAATTCATAAATCTTTAAATACGGTTTATGTGGTCGAGGTCGTACAAAAAATTAACACAATTTATTGAATCTTAGGCGGTAGACGAAATTGAAATTACTCAAATTCCATTTGCATGACAGAACAATTCTTGTCTTTGTTGCTTGTTGTCAAGGCAATATTTAATTTTTTTTGAAAAGAAGTTACAAAGAGGTTGACAAATTGATCAGAGACAATACCAAAAGTTAGATACGAGGTACATCATTAAAAGAAAGAAAAAATCAAACTTACAATTCTGAACTTATAGGTGGCGGCTGAAGTGTTAATGAATAGTTTAAAACCTTTCAAGTGTTTTGAGAATTTCGAGGTGGCAGCGATATTTCAATTTGAGCGATATTACGCTTATATGTTAAGAAAGTTTCTGTATTTAAGATAACTTAACAGTTGAATCGATTTTACAACGAAGTTCCTTATTACTCTTCCATTTTTAATATGGTTCATATAGACAACTAGCTGATCCGGTCGGCGGGCGGCCGGCGCCGCGCCGCGCCGGCATAGCTCGGGTCCTACGGTGACCGAATGAAGTAAACTAAGTAAAATAGTTTCTAAGTTTTGTTACCGTGGAAATATTATTTTTGTTACTCGGGCATGATGTCTTAAGAACTGAGAAAGAATTTCTGAAATTGGTCAAGTATTCAAGATACATGAGTACATTTTGGAATTCCAACAATACGGTTCGGGAATGTACTAATGAACTTATGAGCAACTAGATCCAGTTGAATATAAAAGTGTTACCCTAAGGTTTTATCTCTTTTGCTATTCTCTTCGCTATTCCAAATGAAGTTAATAGTCTTCAGATGTTCTCCTCCATCTTGGCTGTCTTTTCATAGGTCTTCTCTAGAAGATGGTAGTTTCTAAGGTTGTATTTTAAAAAATTGTGACAGGTTGCTACCAGTTTCGTTATAGTTTTTCTCAGCTATTGTAATAATACAAAAGAACTCTTGTTTTTATTTTTCACAGACTAGAGGCTTATCACTGTCTCGTAGACACGTCACACTTCACGGCTGTTTGAAAAGTCATTAAGTTGGCACTGCTGTCAATTGATTCTTTTGTGAGAGAATATCAATCACCTTTGAAGAATACATAAAAGTAATTTGAGATCCGTGGCATTCTGTGAGAATGCCACTGGTTCCTGGTTCCGCACTTTGACAGCAAGAATAGATTCATTCTCAATATTTATTTATTTATTTATTTATTTATTTATCAATTAGAGTTTACAATCTCAAATAGACTTACGAAATAGGCAAAATAACTAGAAACAAGATAAAGCTATATATACTATAACGTTACATAATTCAATTAGTTAAAAAGTGCAGACTTAACATATTTTTAAAAGAGTTTCTACTCAAATGAAAATTGAAATCAATGCTATTAGACACATTATTAATCTCCCTGACACTGCGAGTAATGGGTTCATTGAAAGCATAATTGACTCTATGAGTATTTTCTCGGAGAAGGGGACGGCTTCTTAGTTCTCGTGAAGGAGCATATAAATCTATTAGCGATAACAAAGAAGGACAATCAATATGATAAGATAAAATGTCATTGATAAAATTTATAGCGAACATCTTACGGCGGTTTTCTAAACTCTGAATACCAATAAGCTGACATCTTACATTATATGAAGGCATTTCAATGTTCCACCTTAATTTGTTTACTACAAATCTTGTAAATTTTTTTTGAACATTTTCAATTCTTTTAATATGAACGTTGTACTGAGGGTTCCATACTACGCAGCAATATTCAAGGATTGACCTAACATACGCCACGTATAAGGCTTTAAGAGCGTAAGGGTCACTTAGATCAAAAGAATTTCGTGAGACAAATCCCAACATAGAATTGGCTTTATTCACTACGAATTCAATATGATGAATAAAGTTAAGCTTATAGTCAAAAATGACTCCAAGATCTTTTTTCACAGAAACTCTATCTAGAACGTGGTTTTGGATGCTATAATCGTAAATGATAGTTAACATACGACGTGTAAACGAAAAACACTGACATTTAGATATATTTAGAGCTAATTGGTTTGTATTGCACCAATTGATAAGATTTAAAATATCATTATGGAGAAGCCTGCAGTCTGTTAAATTTTCAATACATCTAAAGAATTTTAAATCATCTGCAAACATAAGAGGCATCGAGTTTTTAAGGACACTAGGTAAGTTATTAATAAAAATAAGGAACAGAATTGGACCTAAATGACTACCTTGTGGAACGCCGGAAGTTACCGAAAAAGGATTGGATATAATCGAATCAATTGAAACATGTTGACTGCGTCCTATCAGATAGCTTGACATCCATTTAAGCAGGTTTGAATGAAAACCTATGTATTCTAATTTTTTTAATAGAATTTTATGATGCACCCTATCAAACGCCTTTGCAAAGTCTGTATAGATAACGTCGACTTGGTGACCCATTTCCAAGGAATTAAGAATAAAATTAGTGAAAATGGTTAGGTTGGTGGAAGTAGATCTCCCTGATACAAACCCATGTTGAAAAGGGGATATTGTTTCTTTTAATAAAAATTTCAATTTATCGCAAACTATTTTTTCAAATACTTTAGGTATTGAAGACAGTTTACTAATAGGACGATAATTAGTTATTTCTTGTTTAGATCCAGTTTTGTGAATAGGAATAACGAAGGACGTTTTCCATTCGGGCAGAAATTCACCATATGTTATAGAGCAATTAAATATAAAACATAAAAGTCTTGAGATGGCAGTTGCACATTTTTTTAATAAAATTGGTGGAATTTCATCAGGACCGGAGTTGGAATCTTCATTTAGACCAGATAGAGCCATTTCTACTTCTAATTCGTCAATATTTAAGTGGCCTAGGCTTAAATTATTTATGGACGGACTTAGAGAAGTGCTAAAAACATTATTTGAATCAATATAATTTGATTTAAAAAATTTTGCAAACGCATCACAGATGGTTGGCAAACTAGTTAAAGTCAAACCTAGATATTGCATATTTTTAGGAATACCATTAGATTTTTTTTTTTTATTTTTAATGAAAGTCCAAAAACATTTGCTGTTGTCTTTTAACTTGGATTCCATTGAATAAATATATTGTTTATATAAAAATTTATTAAGAACACTGAAACTTTTTTCGATATCATTGTAAATACTGCGCAAACTGGCATCAGATGGAAACTTACGTAATAATTTATACGCTTTATTTTTTTTATTATTTAAATTAATCAGACGTTTATTGAACCAAGGAGGCTTAGAGGTATTATTAATTTTAGTTTTGGGCACAAATAGATCGATAGCAGTTTTAAGAGAACTAAGAAAACTGTCGTAAAAACTTGATAGTTCATATGATTGGATCAATGTTGAAGGCAATGGTAAATTATTAATATAACTCGCAATATCATTGAAATTAGCTTTGTTGAAATTATATTTATATTGAAATGGCATTGTTGGTTTAAAAAAGTTAAGTATCTTAAAATCAAAAGTCAAAGCAATGTGATGTTCTGTATTACGAAATATAGGACAAATAGATCTATTTACGGATAAATTTAAGTCTTTATCAACAAATAATAAATCGAGTGTTCTTTGTAATCTATTTTTACAATTATTCATTTGAACCAAATTAACTGAATAAAGGGAATCAATAACAATATTAACCATAAATGTCTATCTTACTACTACTGCAAAAAATGCTTCAGTTTAATCTATTTGTAGGAGGATATTCTAAGAAGATGCCTGACTCTACCAATTCGTCCTTTATAAAACAGGAAACATGATTAACCTTTATAGATCTCCCAAGCAACACACAAGCTATTTAAGAGTTATCGAATTTTTTGCTCAGTACTTAACAAGCACTTAATTTCATCTTTAAAATACAATTACACTTAATAACCTCTAATTTATCTCTTTGTTTTAGGTGTAGGGTCATTCCATGGTGTAACACCCAAAACGCACACTTTGCATGTCATAAAACGGTTAATCCTTATGCTAAATGCTAAATCTTACAATTAAGATAAAACAACTAAAAACGTAGAAAATAAAATAAAATTTGATCGCTAAAATATCAGCATAAGGACCAACAGTTTTATGAGTCGAAAAGTGTGCGTTTCGGGTGTTACACCGTGGAATGACCCTGTAGCGGAAAACTCTTTAGGATATCTTAAATAATTCTTAATAAGCGTTTCTCATACGGACACTTTGCAGGACTTATTTAAATTAAAACCAAATTACGTAGGTTTTACTCAGAGATCGTTGATTCATAATCCGATTGGATTACCCGATCATAAATGGAAACGTTATAATTGCAAGATAATTATGAACACAAGGTGCATCTTATAAGATACAGCTTTGAAAAAAAAAATCAAATGGATTCGAACTGCACGCTATGGCTCATTTAAATCGACTTTAAATGATTATAAACTTAAGCTAAATAAAACCTTTAAAAGTGAGAAATTCTTATATACATTACTAGCGACCCGCCACGGCTTCGCACGGGTACAATGCTGATACTAGACCATGATATACGATGCGCTATTTATAGGCTCGCTCCCGCCGCTCGGCCGGTTGGTACCGCCGCAAACGCTACGTCCCGCAATTTTTAAATCTGTAATATCTTCATTGGAATCGCATGCTACAAAGAGCAATTTTGATTTACATGAAATGCACAACGTATCTTATGTATTTAATTGGATAAGGAATGATACTGTATCGTTTGAAATAGCTTGGTAAATAACCCATATTTTTTTTTGTAATATGTAAAAGATAAAAATGGTTACTGTTGGTTATCCTTTGGAGATAAACATATGCTGTCGCCGACTTTTTTATTTGTCTTTTTAAGATATACAATTCCGTAGTAGATTACATAAATTTGATCTATCTCGTAAGGTTTAGCCAGCGTTTGCAATATAACCGCAGAAAGTTATGTTTGTTACGACATCACATTACAAATCTTTAAATTTTTCGGCTTTTCTCTACTATAATATGCATGTTTTATACATATAAACCTACCCCTTGAATCACTCTATTTATTAAAAAGAAACCGCATCAAAATCCGTTGCGTAATTTTAAGAATCTAAGCATACATAGGGACATAGGGACAGAGAAAGAGACACTATGTTTTATACTATGTTAAGATTAAGATAAGATTAAGAAGACTAAGAATATATCAACAACTTCGTGCTTTTTAGGTTGGTGAATATTGTGTTCCACAACAACTTTAAGAAATATAACCAAACACATTTTTCTTGAATATGCAGTTCTGATATATATTCGTCATTTTAATAAACTAATTTTTTTAAAGCCTGCTGGATTTATTTTTATATGCTTAAGTTGTTTTGACACATTTCCTAGGAAATCGCATCAATCAGAAACAATTTTTTTTATGTGCACACTTTAGAATTGGTACGCCCTGTAGAACTATTTGCTTAGAAGACGTAAGAGAAAAATGTTTGCCATGTTGACTTTTGCTGAATTTCAAAAATATATCCCAAAAATGCATTTAATTGTTAAGCTTCAGGAAAAATAGTTGCTTTTTGCATACTCCTGAGCTTTTATTTGTAAAACGACACTTAAGGACACACGTTGTCGCACGGTTTCAATTTATTTTTGTTGTCATAAAATCTTAGAAACTAATTTTTTTGAACTAAATTTAAGGGAGGTAGAATATGGTATTTCAAAGTAAATCTTTTGTGACACATCAAAACCACGTTTAAAAAAGCTAAAAAAATAAGTTTAATGTTTTCTTTAAATTATAGGCAACATTGACGAAAATAAACCACACATAATATTTTCTCCCATCATTTTAAGTTTGTTCCATTTCACAAATACTGGATTCAATTAGTATGTGTGAAAAAGAGAAAGAAACTTATTCTTCCATTGTACTGAAATGATTGGAACAATTGGAAACCAGTTCCCTTAAACTGTTCTTAAGAAGAGTATATTAAGAATTCTTCGGTTCATGCAGTTGGCTCCTCCTCTTTGGTCCCTTTTGGGTCTTATCGAATACTTTACGAAGATTTAATGGGTAAAAACTCTTATGAAATTGATTCTTTAAGTATTCTATAAGAGACGATTGTGTTGTTTGGGCTGTTTTTTTTTAAAAAGCGTTCCTTATCTTTATGTGTGTTAGAACCACAGGATTGAAATCAGTATGACCAATTTCTACCCAATACCTTTGGGTAACCTCTGTTGAGATTCGAACCACGAACCACTGGGTTAATAGGCAAACATGCTAAGTACCTATAACACCACGGACACCACAACAATTTGAGCTCTTCCAAAGCAATAAGCAATATTCATTCGCAATTTATACGCACAACAATTTAACAGAAAATAAAAAATTCTTTTTCACGCGTATCACCTATCGTGAGGACTAATTTAATTGCCATGAGCAGCGTTTTCTCGATTAGCCGATCAGAATCGATAAGGCATAGCTGTGAGATATGTGTTAGGCCCCCCTATTCGTTATTGCTAATACATAGATTATGGAACTTCTAACAATATATGTTATCTTAGTTGTTTCTACCTATGCGGCATAGCTCCGCAAAATTTATATTCTTTCTCGTAGATTAGAAGCACATTTTCAAAGGAAAACTCCAACTGGTATACACCCTTATTTGAAAAGAGTTGCTTTGAATATGTAAGCGACAGCGTACAAACATATATTTCCTTACAGTTTTACAAAGTTGTCACAGTATTCATAGCAAACTTTGAAAGGTGTCAAGTGGGTACTGTGAAAAAAGTAATTGCAATTGTAAAATGACCCGTGGTACCCGTGGCGTGATGGTTAGCATATCCACCTGCTAACCCAGAGGTTCGAGGTTCGAATCCCAGCAGAGGCATAAATGTTTTTTCACGGGTATCGCCTTTCGCGAGGAATTTGCAAGTCCTCCGTTAGTAAACTCATTGCCATGAAAAGCGCTTTCTCAATTAGCCGTTCCGAACAGGCAGAAAATTGTAGGTCCCCTCCATTCCCTCACAAGGCATGATTGTGAGAAATGCGATAGGCCCAGGGGTTCCTCGCTCTGTTGCGCCACCCTATTTATTTATTTAATTGTAAAAAAACAAAGTCTAATAGCAACCCTTCGGTTCTATCAAATTGATTTAAACCCTGTATCTTCCAGCATATATTTTCTATTTGGGATTATTGTGGGAGTGGATACACTTATGCGAAAAAAAAATCAATAACTCCACAAATTGTCTTAGCAGACATCAGGAGGACTTTCAGATCCAGCTTCAATTTGTTTGATAATTCAAGTGTAAAAATAGGGACCCAAATTTGCGTGAAATAGGGTCTGCCAACTTCAGCTTTATAAAAAATATTTTCGTTCCAAAGCTGAAGAGATAAAAATCACTTGAGAATTCATATAGCTATGACACTTCCACGATTCTCAGAAGTCTACTTCTTGGGATTCCTTTCTGTTAAAATAAGCATATTCTAAGAATAGAACACTTTGGTCCTGTTAAAAGCGCTGAGTTTATTTGTGCATATTCCAGGCATTATGACTGCTATTAAGCCATACTTGTCAGCAAAGTACTTTAGAGTTGTTCAATTAAAATTGAATGAGTTGTACCCTTTGATAAGTTAATTGAGTAAGCAATTTGGAAAACAAACATTTCTACTCTACTCACTGCAGCTACCATTTCGTAATTGAATATTGTGCAAATTCACTTAAGTTCCGCTTCCGGTTACAACTCCAAAATGTAGATGTAAACAGTAACTGCATTTGTAAATTTTTCTTTTCCAACTCAGTTGTGAAATGAGTTATCTCTTCCTAACAAAATAGTTTCCTTCATTTTACCGAAATAAATTACCAGTCATGATGAAACTCAATGTTACACTAACCCATACAAATTGCTATGTAGATTGGATCGTAAGTTAGAACACCAATCTGAGCCAGAAAAAGGATTTGCTTTCGTTGGTCTCTTCCCATTGCCTTCGCACTGTAGGTACTGCGTTGTTGTGTTTTGGGAATTCAAGAAATCCTCCAACGGAGAAAATGTTAATCAACAAACAATTTCCATTTCATTTTAAAATATCTCGAACTCGCAACATCAACACAAATTTGCCAATGGCAAAACACAATTTAACAAATAGAAGAGTGAAGGGTAGAATTCAGCTTTTATGATAACCAATTCCCTGAAGTAAACATGTCTAGGTAATTGTGGGATTGCGTTTACATTTCAGCGCTTAGAGTCTAGTCTGGGAAAAACGCTCGTATCCTTGCGCTTTTTTGTATTGTTAAACACAAGTGCCCGGGTTCAACATTTAGACAAAAAGGATATCCTTAAGCAGGATGCAGAGTTTTCGTATTGATCAAAGTCGCATTGTGATGTTTTTGTTTGTTTTGCCTAGTGAAACATCAATCAAGGTGTCGGATACGATATCGAGAATTTTTAAGACAGTTGAAACTTTAAGAAATCTCAGAAAAGGATGAAATTCCACGAGCAAAATGTATTGCTCTCCTGCTGGAAGATGAATGCTGTGTAATGCATTCTACAAAATATTGTTTACATTTCTTATACTTGATAGTTTTTTGAGGATTGTATCCTTAGAGGAGTCCCTTTCATGTCCACCTTGTGAGTTTTGACCTTGTATTACTTTTCAGTCAAATTTACAAAACGAATAGTAAGCTTATCTTATTTGCAGTTAAAGTTTTTCCTTTTATTAACTACCAGCGTGATCAAATGAAGACTTATTTCTCTTTAACAAACTTTCAAGTGTTAGATAATAAACTTTGCAACAAAGTTTAATGTCGTGTGGCTTAGTTTGCTCAGCCACACCTTGGCTCGCAAAGTATTTGCCCCCATTTCATGGCAATTATTTCTACGTACTCCCTCAAACAATTTCCGTATTCAGTTGAGTGGTGCAGTTGTGCACGCCACCTGAGAGCTATGCTGTCACTGATGCCCATAACCCCAAAAAGTTATATACCACTCTACCACTGCCAAGCACTGAGGAAGGCTTTGCTCTTTTCTGTATGTATTTGGATGTGTATGTGAGGTTGGTGTATTAATTATGACAAGCAACGTAAACACAAGCCCTTAGATATTGAAGGAAGTACCACAAAGCATTTAAGGCATCTACTTGTCGACAGAGGACAAAACTTTTTCCTTTTCATCCCTACAAAGAAAAACAAAAGCCAGGTAAAGTTTCAAAGTTTCAACAAACAGAACCGAGAGGCATGTCTTCTGAAATTGCATGCACACGAATAATAAATCCTACCGTTCCAGAATATAAAACGGTTCTTGTTGCTGTTTAGATCGAAGGCCTTTTCCAACTTAAATTACATTCCTGGGTAAAGTTTTTCCATCGTCCAGTTGTGCTTGTTTGTTTTTTCTCCATTATTTTCTCCTGCATGCTTTCACTTTCATGTCTCGTCCTTGTTCCATATTCAATTTCCGGCAGAACTTCATTTGCATTAATTGAGGTGAAATCAAATTAAAAAAAATTTTCCATTGATTTTTCACTTAACGCTACCGTCTGGTCAACGAGTGTCGCCTTTGGCTTCGCTTCGGTTTGATGCGGATGTGGCTATAGATTAAATTGATCCAGTTCAGTGAAAATGGTAACTTAAAACACGACGAGTGTGGATGACTTAATGAACGTTTGTGGTTGAAGTGAAATTCAATAGTTAATTGCTGACGTATTTGCGGACGGTCTCGGTGGTTTGATAATCACTGGGATCAATTTAACGCTAAAATGATATTTTTGACAGTGAGAAAACTCTTAATTGGAGAGATTGCTGGAAACACTTTTAGTTGGTTGCATTTTTGGGATACAAAATATTTGAATAATTTGTTTTAAAAGGAATTTTACGCTTTGGACTTTCGTAACTATACCAAAATGATATTACACCTGCACCCTGCAGCGGTAGTAAACTAGGTTATTCTAAATCATAATCTGAGAATAAAGAAAACTAAGCACTTTAATGACATTAGCCGAGTAGACATTATACAATTAGTTGGACAGACTTCGTTTGACAGATGTTGGATGGTCGGATGTAGTTTGCGTTCAGACTATCAAGCTTGTCGTCCAACTTTATGCCACATACTCTTCCACTCCGTCCAACTTCAAAGTTTTCAAAAATATTTGAAAATCTTCCAACAAGTTGGTCAAGCGGTCGTCTGAGGGTTCACATTGTCAAGCATTGGTCGTTCAAGCCAAGGTTTGTCCAACCAATTGTACAGTGTGAACGGCTCTATCGCCTGCAGAGAGTTATTGTGAAGCATGAAAAATGGTATTTTGTTTGTTATTCTTTTTTAGACATTTTGCCTACAAAAAAAAACCTATTGATTCAAAATGTTGATCTATACAAAGATCATTTAGGGGATATAAGATAGTTGACTTCGAAAATGAATAGGACTATCTAATGGCCAATGTGGTACCCATGGTGTGATGGTTAGCATGTCCGCATGTTAACCCAGAGGTTCGAGTTTCGAACCCCAACAGAGACAAAAATGTTTTTCTATGGGTATCGCGGAAAAGTCATCACACATCTCAAGAACATTTTCGAGAATAGCCTCATATGTTGTTACATTCCCAAAATATGGCGGGAAGTTAAAGTCGTCTTCATACCAAAAGCCGGAAAAACCCAGCCATACAGAAGCAAAAGACTTCAGACCTATAAGTCTGACCTCCTTTATACTGAAATCGTTTGAAAGATTACTTGATTTACATATCCGTAGCTTTCTGAAACCGGAAGTGATGTCTACCTTACAACATGCTTACACAAAAGGACGAAGTGTAGAAACAGCACTTCACTGTGTAGTAAGATTTATAGAGAAAACGCTGCAAGATAAGGAATACACACTGGCAGCTTTCCTGGACATTGAAGGAGCCTTCAACAATGTACAAAACAGTGCAATTAAGAAGACCCTAAATGATCTAGAAGTAGAAGAAACATTCACAAATTTTATCATGTGTATGCTGACAAAACGTCAGATCCACAGCGAACTAGGAGGTGCAAACTTGAAGAAGTTGTGTGTCACGAGGAACCCCACAAGGAGGTATCATCTCACCCCTACTCTGGATCCTGGTCATGAACGAGATCCTCGTAGCTCTCAAACATGATGGCGTGAAAGTGGTTGCCTATGCCTATGACCTAGCTCTTCTGGCGACGGGGAAATTCCCTACCACTATTAGCGCACAATTGAATAATACACGAACCAAGGTCTGCGCTTGGACAAAAAGATGCGGCCTTGCAGTTAACCCCCTCAAAACAGAGCTGGTACTCTTTACAAATAGAAGAAAAATACCTACTTTTGAGTTAAAAAGACTAAATGCGACCACTCTTAAGATCTCTGATCAAGCCAGATACATGGGAGTGATCTTAGACAAAAAACTGAATTGGGGTCCCAATATACGGGACAGACACAAAAAATGTATGATAGCACTGTATTCGTGTAGCAGGATTTTTGGAAAAAACTGGGGACCAAATCCCAAAATCATCATGTGGATGCCATTGGTTAGACCTCTTCTTTCTTATAACAATTTGGTCTGGTGGAAGGCGCTGGAAAAATCCACGCATTTAAAAACCCTAACCAAAGTACAAAGAACAGCCTGTATTTGCGTAACTGGTGCAATGAGAACTACACCAACCGCGAGCTTGGAAGTAATCCGCAATCTCACACCCCTTGATCTCTATGTTCAAGAAGCGGCAGCAAACAGCGCACTTAAACTAAATCAGTGTAATGTCTGGAAAACCAGCCAAACAGAACACGCACAGATTTTATCACGATACGCAGACAACAATATCTGCACGGATTACATAACTCCATACCTGGACTTTAAAAAGTCCTTCTCAAAGAATGAAACACCTCGTTCGTGTAGAACGAGACGTCTATATCAATTTATATCGACGCGACGGCTCAAAAATGGAAGTTGGAACAGGTGCAGGTTTCTTTTCAGAAAGCCTAAACCTAGCCATTTCATTCAGACTTCCAAATCACAGCAGCGTCCTCCAAGCCGAGATCTTGGCAGTTACAAACGCTGCAAAACAGGTGTCCATGATGGCGCTATCACATGCTGATATCTTTTTTTTCATTGATAGCCAAGCAGCAATAAAAGCGATTTCTACCACTCTTGTCAAATCAAAGTTTGTTTCTTGCTTTCGCGAAGAGATAAGGGTTCTTGGCACACAGCATAGCGTTAGACTCTGCTGGGTTCCCGGTCACAGTGGCATACCGGGAAACGAAAAAGCGGACGAACTAGCGAGAAAAGGATCAGCACTTGACCCTTCTCTCATTCATCGATCAATCAGGATTCCATCCTGTGAAATTAAACAGATCATTGGTTACAAAATAATGCGAAAAAACAAAGAAAGATGGGAATGCCTAGAATCCTGTGTTACTTCCAGGAAACTATGGCCGAAATACGATAAGAAACGGATCTGAAAAGCTACTATCATTGAATAGACCTTCATTACGAAGGTTTATCAGTATCATAACTGGACACAACCTACTAGGTTATCACAAAAGAAAATGGGTCTTTGCACCGATGACCTGAGCAGAGGAACTAGAAGAAATATCAGACACTCCAAGAAGCAGCCTGTTGAACTTCATTATGGCAACAAAATGGTTAAAAACTTTTCAAACATAAACTCATAAGTTTCTAGGGCGTTACAATACTCCAGGGTATCATAATGGATCTACATTGACCGAAGTGTGACGGTAATAAGATCTACCGTCAGCTCATTCTACCTAACCTATGGGTATCGCCTTTCGCGAGGAATTAGCATGTAATCCGTTAGTAAATTCATTGCCATGAAAAGAGACTTCTCGATTAGCTGTTCGAAACCGGCAGATATTCTCATGGTTGTGTGAGAAATGCTTTAGGGCCAGGGGCTCCTCGTGTTTTGTTTTATTTTATTTTTTAATGAAATGCTGGTTTTTTTGCTTTAGGGCTTCATTGTACTGTTGCCCTGCAATTTCGGCCTATTTGCTTATATCGGGATAGGCAATTAATGTAAGCACAAGTCCTCAAATATTTTGTTCCATTGTGCCTCCTATGGGTCGAGCGTTTAGTCATACCTGAATTAGCTTTTTTTCAACTTCATCCCATTTGTGCACATAAGTATAGTGACCTTGGTAGACTTTTATTCAAAATTCTCTAAATCTCATGAAAAAAGAACTCAGACGTAATGTTACTTTTTTGGTTCACACTTTTCTGTTATCTAAATGAATTAAATCGCGAAGAGAAGACTAAGTGCAGAGTTAAATTTGAGTAAAATATACTGAAATACTCTATAATCCGAAAGCCGTTCCTTCCTGCTTCTAAACTTTTGACATATCACAATCTATAAGTCTCACTTCAATATATTTTTTTTCTTTTTAACTTTCGAACAAGTTGTGCACTCAAAGTTGGTTGAGGTCTTCTTCTACTTGATTGCGCCACCTAAGACTAGTTCTTCCCCTTCCGCGATTTTCCAAGGTCAATTGACCTTGAGCCTGCTCAAAGACAACTTTATATTTTCCTGCAACACTTTTTCGAAAACCCATCGAGCTGGAGCGTTGATGTCCATCCGGTCTACATGTCTCAGTCATTGTTGTCTCGCGTTGTGTATTCTTCTAGCTATGTC
Organism: Melanostoma scalare; assembly: GCA_949752695.1. Classification (NCBI taxonomy): domain Eukaryota; kingdom Metazoa; phylum Arthropoda; class Insecta; order Diptera; family Syrphidae; genus Melanostoma; species Melanostoma scalare. Next base: position 21,197,040 of record OX456984.1, on the reverse strand, counting down.
CATTTCGCTGTACAGCTCATACAGCTCGTTGTTGTATCTAATTTTCCAAATATTGTTTTCACATACGAGACCAAAGATTATTATTCGGAGTACTTTTCTTTCGAAACAACCAAGGGTTTCCTCATCTTTTTTGCATAAGGTCAACGCCTCTGCGATAAAAGTAGGTCTGGGATGATTAAGGTCCTATTAAGGGCTACCTTGGTTTTTCTAGACAGGTTTATGTTTCTCAATTGCCTTGCTAGCCCATAGAAGCAGCAGTAGTTATTTTCCGTTTGGTCTCCGCACAGATGTTGTTTTCCGTGTCGATAGAGGATTCTAGGTAGATGAAGTTCTTTACTATCTCGAAGTTATGTCTGTCTATAGTGTCGTTTTGTCCATTTCGTCGATGTTCTCGACCCTTGCTTGATAACAGCTTATACTTCGTATTGCCTTCATTAACCATCGTCCCATTTTGCCGTTTCTGTTTGCAAGAACACCCCTCACTTGCTTCTTCACATTACTTCAATATCATCTGCTTAACTGTAAAGGCTTTTGAAAGACTACTCCTCTGATGTTGACGTTTTGGTATTGTACAATCTTTTCCATCATGATGTGAAAGAAGTCCCATGGCAGTTTTTCGCCTTGTCGAAAGCAAAAAGTTTAGAGCTTATTCAATTCATTTTTTCTCGAAATGAGAACTATGTGGGCTACAAAGTCTAACGATACTTTGGCAGTAGATTTTTATCGTTTGATATCGCTCTGAACATTGAGTAATCCATTGTCAACTTTTTATTGCACTTTTTATCGAGTGTTATTGATGTCGCCGTAATGCATAAATAGTCGAATATATTACTGCAGCAGTCCGAATTGACTTGATAACCGTTTTTTAAGCCAAGGTTTGAAAATCGTGGTTTTTCAGACGATATATGGTTTCACCAAGACGGGTCGCAACAGAAACAAAACAAAGTTAAGAATGTTTCCTGTTCTCGTAATGTCACGTTGTGGCAACGCTATGTCAATTGGCCACCAAGACCATGTTATTCGATACCGTTATATTTTTTGACGTTCAAAAAACCAAAATTACTCAATTTTTTTTACAGGATACCGACCGCAGTGTGCAAAAAAGTGGTTAAAAATATCTTCGAAAGAATTGCATGCTACCAATTGAAAGGTGGTATCCGTTGTGTGATGGTTAGCATTGCTGCTGTTAACCCAGAGGCTCGTGGTTTGAATCCCAACAGAGGCAAAATTGTTTTTCCTCGGGTATCGCCTTTCACGAGGAATTGGCAAGTCCTCCGATTTACTATCATTGCCATGAAAAGCGCTTTCTCGTTAAACCGTTCAAAACCGACAGAAAATTGTAGGTCCCCTCCATTGCCTCACAAGGCAGGTGAGAAATGCGCTAGATCCTGGGGGTACTCGCTCTGTTGCGCCTCCCTATTTATTTTATTCATTTATTTGACCAATTGAAAAGCATTGCTTTCACACTTCATTGCAAAATCCAAACTTTATAGTAAGGTGAAATTCCTTTCAAAAATACATCGCTCTGTGTTTTTTCAAACAGTTTTATTAAGCTTGCTCTTTTTGGGTCAAATTTAGTAATTAAAATTCAACTCTCATTAATTCATTGTAAACCCAAGATGGCTACTGCTCAAAAATGGCGGATTAAATGTCTTTTACTACACTTCCTCGGTATGGGTACTTAATGCATAGAACATAGCAAATTGTACTATTGATTGCATTTCTCGGTTCATTGGATAAGCCAACACTTGTTTTTTTCTTTACTTCTTTTTTAGTTCAATCTAACGAGCAAAATTTTCAGTTTAAAACTCATAAAAGTTGAAACATTTTTTAGTTCCTGCATGCGAAGATTTTGTTAAAGTATTCACTACTAACTACTTCAACTGAAGTTTATTCCAGTTGAACATCTTCCCATCCGCAGCAACGTTGGGAAGAGTGGAAAATTTACTCCACACATCCATCTTACTTATATACGTCTGCAACAGACACACCACTATATCTTCAATGGCTAATCCATTCTTCTTCTTTTTTTGAAAACTGATCATCAATATCCGGCCACAAAGGAGCCTCATGTGTGAGGGACACAGTGATATGCTTTTCTTCATGATATGAACTTTATTTTTTTAAAGTCACTCATGGCAGTGATGTTGCGGAAAGTTTTTACGCTGTTGTAACTTTTTTACAACATGTTACATGTCCCAGAGAAATTGTGATAAAGTAATGTACACGGAGCACCTTCTCGTTAAAGTTGAAGGAGTACGACGTTATTCGGAGCTTCACTTAAGATGCAGAAGGGATACTCTTGCTCAAAATGTGTTTTGATAGCTGTACTCTAAAGTTGTTCCTTGCATTTCTTTCATCCTTTATTGCAGGTAACCAAAGCATAGGGATTCAAAAAAATATGTTTGTTTTCCATCGATTGCCTAGAAACAAACACCTACGATATTAAATAATTTCCAATATCATGGTTTTTCTCTGTACTGTAGCGCTCTATAAGCAAACACTTTAAAAGCTGCTTACTCATGAGATATCACATACAGTATAAGAGGATCTTTAAAATTTCTGGGATATTTTTCTAAGTCCAAAAATATTCTTTGTACATCAGACAGAGACACGTGTAATGAACTTAAATGCCATAGCAACCCTGAGCCACTTGAAAGTGCAATACGAACGCAACTGTGTCATAGCTACTTGCGGCATTTATCTTCGTAGTTTTATCACCTTCCCAGCACAAGTCACAAGTAGTACTTTCTTTTTAATGGTGTCATGCTACTTTAGAACGCTTAGAAAAGGGTGACTGTGTTACACAAGTTTCAACATAAACGAGAAACGAAGCGTTAATTCTTAAAGCTTTTTTTGAATTCCATTTTACACTCTTGTCCTTCCACCCCACCCGACTCTTATTAGAGAAGATGCGAGTTCTCAAAAGATTATCCTCTTGCAGTATCAACTGTGTAACTGAATTCTTTTGAAATACTTTGTGACTACTTGCAGCTTTCAACAATTTTTCAAGCAAATAATATGTCTTTAAAATGAGAACGAGATTTATATGTGTGTGTGCATGAGTGTGTGTTTGTATACGTGTGCTACACACATTCTGAGCTGAACAGTAGGTAGCTTTATGAGGATTCTTTTTTTTTTTTCAAGAACAACTTGTTTTTATATGTCGCATGAGCGTATAAGAGTGATTTCAAGTTGAACACTGAATTTGTTCTCTTTTCTTTTTAAAGTAAAAAAAAACCGAACATCTCAAGCCGGTCGGAGAGCAGAGAAAGAAAAATGATTTCCTTAAGAATACCCAAACCATTTGTTGTTTGATGTAAAATATAACTTAGAATAATTTTTAAGCTGCAAATTCAATTTAAGGTGAAATACTAAGCTTCTGCAAGGATTCCCCTGAATTATGTTTTCTTTTTTTCATCTGTTTTTTTTTTTCCTATATTTAAAAAAGTTTTACTTTTAGGACGTCAAAGCAGCTTTATAAAAAGAACAAATCCCCCCAAGAACAGAAAATTTCATATTTTAAATTTTGATGAATTTAAACATTGAATAAAATTAACGACAACTTCTTCGCTTCGCTCCCGTCGCGTCGTGTCGTATTGAATAGGATGTGAGATAGAAATTAAATTGAATTTTAAGGTTCGACGGATATGCATGGTCTTCATTAATTTAATGTGACACGTTTTCGGTGAAAAAATTATCTCAATACACATCCTGATTCAAATTAATACTAAATTTCTTGGAAAATTCTCATTTTCAGTGGATGCTTCGATAAATTGATTTTTCTCTTTATTTAGAAGTAATTTTTAAATCAAATACACAGAGTGAGTGTGAGGATTGATGGTTCCATCCTCACATTGCATTGGAGTGAAGAGATTTTCACAGGATATTCTCTAGAGTAATTGAAATTAGTCAAATGATGGCAAGGAAATCATTTCAAGGAAATCAATGTTGTGAAATGTGTGTAGAGATTACGATTAGAAGAGACGTAACAGAAAAGCAACATCATAAGGCATTGGTGTGTAATTCAAAGTAGAGAGTTTGATGTTGAGATTTATGTTGTGTAAGACTGATTGTGTAAGATTAATTCAATAAAATGTGTTACTAGAAAAAGAAGAGCAATTTTCTAAAAAAGGTACGTATAGTCAATATTGTAAAAAGTAGTCAATAAAATTGAATGATTATTTAAAAATGTGTTGTTGAATGGAAAATATAAAAGCAATGTCTGATAAGTGGGGGGATGATCCTGGACTTTATATTCAATGCATTATAAAGGGTCCGCCAAATAACTTTTTTTTTAAAATGCTATAAAAAAAACTGCTGAATATTTTCTCAAATTTCTGTTTTTATTTGAAAGTACAATCCTTCCGGTTAGTAATCAAAAATAATTTCATTCAAATGGCTGCCTCGGCTGGCAATGCAGTAGCCTACAAGATCGGTCCAATTTTTAAGCACATTATCGATTGTGTGCAGCTGTATTTCACCAACGGCTTCATGAATATTGTCCTTTAAAGCGTCAATTGTCTCTGGCTTGTCAGCGTAACACTTATCTTTCACGGCACCCCACAAATAATAGTCCAACGGTGTCGAATCGCAGCTCCGAGGTGGCCAAACGACATCAGCTCTGCGGCTGATAATGCAATCTTCAAAAACAGGGCGCAAAACATCGAGTGTTGCTTCGGCTGAGTAGCACGTAGCGCCGTCCTGTTGAAAACAAATGTTGCCAATATCCTCCTCATCAATTTTTGTGAACAAAAATTTGTTCAATATGGCCCGATTACGATCGCCATTGACTGTAACGGCCACTCCTTGCTTATTTTCGAAGAAAAATGGCCCTCTGGACCAAAATACGCACCAAACAGTGACTCGTTTATTGTGTATCGGCTTTTCGAGGTATGCATGTGGGTTTTCTGTTCCCCAAATGCGACAATTTTGCTTCTTTACATACACGCCAAGATCAAAATGAGCTTCATCTGAAAAGATGATTTTTTATGGCAAAATCGGCATTTTCTCTAAGTCGATCGCAGGCCCACTTAACGAAGCAATACACAACCATATTTGTTCAGCGGAAGGATAAAACTAATTATCTGTTAAATCAGACATGAGCTAAGTGTTACCATTCACGAAATTAGCACTAGTTGAAAAAAAAACACGTTAGGTGGCGGACCCTTTAGATATTAATTTTCGTATGACTTGCAAACTTTCATCAGAGGAGAGAAACGCTAATTTACACCATCCTCCACGACCATTCAGTTATAAATTATTTAAGGACGTTGTTAATGTGATAAAATGCCGATTATTGCCTTGTGGGGAGTGAATTTTACCAGTTAAAGCAGGTTTTACTTTTAAAAGCGCATTTGCAGAGGCAGATTCTAATTTCTGATTTTACTGGAAAGTAGCTGAGCTGCCCGGCGTTGCATGGGTCTGTAGTTTTAAGGTTCCCGTTCTCGTTCTTCCGCTTCCGTAGGAATATGGGGATGAAATATGATCTTTTTTACTGTGGGATTATGTGGCATCCTAATGCTGAAAGAATTTTTGAAATCTGTCCAGTAGTTTCTAGGTCTCCATTTCCAGCCCCCTTCCAGTGGGAATCTTCTGTACCCGTGGAAATATGTGAATGAAATGTAACATCCTAGGGTTGAAAGAATTTTTGAAATCATTTCTGTTTCCGTGGGATTATAGGGATGAAATATAGTCTAAGTTACTGATGGAGGGGGTAAATGCAGCACCCTTAATGAATAGAAATCTGGTCAGTAGATTCTAGGTCTCCGTTCCCAACCCCGTTCCTGTGGGAAAATCCGCGCAATTTTTTAAATTTTTTCTGACACAAGAACCTTCTCATGACAATAACAAACACAACAAAAAAAAATAGTGAAATTGGTCCAACCGTTTACGCGTGATGGCGTGACCAGGATATAAGGATTCATTTTTATATATACATATACATATATAGATTTACAACTTCATTTGTCCTTTTTACCTAAATTACTCCTGTGCAGACTTTTGACCAATTAAAGTTCAAAATTTGAAGTGAAAACTGCTTGGCAAGTATTTGGAAAGATATAATTGGAAAATATTTGAATATTTGCTTAGATCAAATAAACAAAATAAGGATAAAGAAGTGGCCTATGGGTTGATAAGTCGGCAATAAAGCCAAACGAGTTTCCATGGTTGATGGATTATAGGCCATATAGTTTTTGTGGAGGTGGATAATTGTCACTATACACGTTTTATAATCCTGCAAGCCACACATCGCAAGTGTGCCAAGGCCATTCGTCACGACGCGACACTTCCTTGTCCTTTATTTTCCAATATGTCATGTCAGTTCTTTTTCTTCCATCATTGTTACTAGATTTCCAGTTGTGGTTTTTGTTTCTCTATTCAAGTTAGCATTTAGAAATAAGGAGAAAAGGAAAAGAAAGTAAAACATCTGGAGGCTGAAATTATTCAAGCGAGTTTGCTTAGAACCAAGTTTTTGAACTCGGTACTCAAATTTCTTTGGTTAGAATACCAAATGTGACAAAATTATCGCAAAACAACAGAGATTCAATCCCCCACACTGATGGTTGAAAAGATTTGACAGAAGATTGAATTGGAAACCGTGAATTATGCTCCAACAATCCTGCAAATGTATGTATTCATTACCAATTAATCATACTCATCCTTGTCTTTATATTTATCGTTATCATTATCCTTACTTAGCATAAAACAAAGTCACTTTCGCTGTCTGTTCGCTTAGATCTTTAAAACTACGCATCGGATTTTGATGCGATTGGTTTTTAATAGATAGAAGGAGGAACTTCGCACTTCCTCTGTGAATGTCCTCGCAAGAGGGTACAGATACTCGGCGCAGACATGGTGAGAGCTGGTAACTTAGACTACTTATCATGTCAGCGTCTTTTGGCTTTTCTCCGAACATCTGAAATGCTATAACAAATAGAAGGTTGCTAACTGGTAGTACAATGGATCGATATTTAGGTCTGAGTGCTCCAGCTGGTATTTTAAAAACCTCCAACAAAAAAAAAATCCATGAGGAAGGTTTTTTGATTATCTTATTTCCATATTCGCATGGGAACGGGAACTGGAAAGTAAAAAGAGAATTTTGTGCTTATATTAAAAAGGCTCCAAAACTACTACGCCAATTTGAATTTAGAACGAAAATGGTTTAGAGGTTGAGAAAAGACCAGAGAACTTGGAAAGTGCTGGACTGATTACAAAAGTTTTGTCACCGTTAAAGTGCTTCATCCTAATACTAACTAATATTATAAATGTGAAAGTCACTCTGTCTGTCCGGCTTTCTATGTTACCGTCTCCTGCCCAGACTACTGAACTGATTTAAATGAAATTTTGTACAGAGATAGTCTAGAACCTGAAGAAGGACATAAGTTATATATTGTATCCCTATATTCCCACGGGAACGGGAACGTATACGGGAACTTAGAAACTACAACACCGATTTCAAAAAATTTTCCACCGTTAGAATGCTACACTTTCCCTGAGTAACATAAGCTTTAATTCATCCACATATTCCTACGGGAACGGGAGTCCTTACTAATATAATAAGTGTGAAAGTAGCTCTGTCTGTCCGTCGTTCTATGTTACCATCTCCTGCCCAAACTAATAAACCGATTTAAATGAAATTTTGTACAAAGATTGTTCAGAACCTGAGGAAGGACATAGGCTATATATTTTTCCCCTATATTCCCACGGGAGCAGGAACGTATACGGGAGCTTTGACACTACAGCACCGATTTCAAAAATTCTTCCACCGTTGGAATGCTCCATAATTCCCGAGTAACATAAACTTTTACTCATCCCCATATTCACGGGAACGGTCACCATGTTTCCACGGGAACGGGAGTCTTTACTAATGTTATAAGTCTGTCTGTCTATTTCTCTTTGTTACCATTAACCGCCCAAACTATTGAACCTACTTATATGAATTTTGGTACAGAGACAGTCTAGAACCTGAGGATGGACATATAATTATGTTATGCAACATGTTTTATCCCTGTATTCCCATGGGAACGGGAACTTGAAAAATACAGCACCCATTTCAAAAAATTTCCACCGTTAGAATACTACAATATTCCCGAGTAGTATAAACTTTAAGTCATCCTCCGGAAACGGCCCCTATTTCCCACGGGAATGGAAGACTTTAGTAGCATTATAAATCCGAAATTAGCTCTGGCTGTCTGTTTTTCTTTGTTTATATTTACCGCCCAAACTATTGAACCTATTTATATGAATTTTGGTACAGAGATAGTCTAGAACCCGAAAATGGAAATCCTTACTTAATATTACAAATCCAAAATTAACTCTGTCTGCGGGTTGACTTCTATCAAACTGTCGAAAATACATTTGACCTGAGAAGAAATGTCTATCTTGATTTTCAAATAAAAAGTGGCAATCGGGAATGGCTGTGTGAAAGGTCGATTTCGGCGCCGACTAATAAGATAGTTAACCATATAAACTAATAAATTATGTTTGACGTATTGGGGGATGTTATCGAATGTCTATCAATAGACAATATTATGGACACTGAGCAAGTCACATAATACCCTATAGAGTTTTTCTCAATTTCTTAGGATTATTAGGAGTGGCAACAAGTTGGTGTTCCAGTAATCCAATAATGAGTAATCCAGAATTGTACACAGCTACAAATTACACATCTGGGATGCGGCACTATAAAAATTTTAATAATGACTGGAACGGCAAAAGGAGAAAACGTGTTGATTCCTCGTTTTCCTTCAATTCCCACTGATTTGTCATTATAAATAAGGCTCAGACGCTTTAAGTTGCAGGTGTTCATTTAGAAAAAAAATCTCATGGCAACTTTATGTGGCAGAATTACGTGTATCAATCCCACAAAACCTTTTTATTTCGCAAAAGATGGAAAAAGCAAGAACGTCGTGAGCAAACATATATACCTAAATAAAATAATATAACAATAGTTTACTAAAACGCATGAATGTGTCTTATTTGCAAAATAAGTAGCCAAAAAAATTAAGAATGCTGCCGAAAGTCACTATTCCACACGGACGAAGTCGCGGGCACAGCTAGTTGCCCTATATATTCGCATTTTCCCACTGGATTGAAAACTTGGGAACTACTTAATTTACTCAATTCGATCATTGTAGTGACCGAGCTACGCCAATAATTTAGTAAAACTACGTATTAGACAAACACCTGGATCAATTTTGGGTTTTACAATCAAAATTTAGTCCTTTGATGCCCGTCGCATATTGGTTACCATCCCAAACCTGCTTCTTATGTTGAAGTTCGAAGTTAAAATCTAAGAAGCAGGTAAGCCATCTGAGAGTATCTACACAGCCATGATTTTACAGATCTTTATCGTTTAGCCGTTCGAAGTCGGCAAAAAATTAGATGCTCCCGGAACTAGCACTCGAGGATTCACGAACGTTATTTATCAAAATTTATTTTTTTTCACTTTTATTTTATTGTTCAGCCACTTTCAATCAATACGTTTCAGTATTTTTTGTGATTCTAAAGGCTTGCCTATAAAAAACTTATGCTTCATATGTAGGCGCAGCGCCAGTTTGATGACTTACTAGACCCCTAGTTAAGGGCATAAGCGGCTAAACCTTGTGCAAAATTAGTTGAAAAAACGAGGGCTTGTCATACGGATGTCTACTTTAGTACTTGAATTTCCTTCACTTAATCCTATGAGTGCCTTGCGGATAAGAAGTGGAAAGGAATGAGGTTTCGCCATACGGACGACGAATTGAATACTTGACTACTCTTCACTTAACCCTATATCCGAGAGTCTGACGACTTGTTACTTCCGTCGTAAAAGTTGAGGGAAAAGAGCATGAGCACCTTGCGCAGAGGAAGTTAAAATAAAACGAGCATGCCATACGGATGTCTACTTTAGTAATTGACTACACTTCACTTATATAAGAGTCTGTCTGACAACTCTGCTATAACCCTAGTTGAGCTCGAAGGTGTTGAGCCGACAAACCTTGTGCAGAGGAAATTAAAAGAAAAGGAGCTTGCTAAACCAGCGTTTATGAAGAATACATGTTTCTAAACTATTCAATCGCCTATCTGACAAACTGTTATACCTACCCCACAACTTGAAATTTCTGTCAAAAGTGAGGTTAAAACCGGCGAAAATCAAAGAGGAAAAAAATTGTTTATATTTTTTATCGCTGTTTTCTCATTCCTTTATTTTGAATGGGCTTTGTTGCGAAGAAGTGGTCGGTCCTGATAACCAAGGCACCCAAAGGAAAGTGGGAAAGATTTTCCAATAATTCGAATTCTCGTGGCGATACAACTAACTGCTTTTTAATGATTTTTCCCATCTCAAAATGAAAACAAACACCAAAATCAATATTCCCCCCTATAATCAACTAATCACTTAAAACGTTACTGCTCAATTTATGTAACGAAAGTCCCTTCCATTGAAGACAAAATTCCACAAAAAAGCCTAACAAAGTCTATTGTTGTCATTAAATGTAGCCGGAAGCAAAACAAATTATTTCCGATAATATTGTTTCCAATTGAGGCCTTTGGCAAAGACCGTCACGTTATTGGGACAAGCGTCCTGCAAACCCTCTTCTATTAGCTAAATTGAATTAATTATTCACTAAACTGAACGATAGACATTAATAAAGACCATTTCAATTCCATAGCTTTAGATGTTTATAATGAGGAGGATTTGAGGGTGGTAATAATTTAAGCTTCAATTCTGCTCGCCGCACAAGGCACAACCCCGGTGAGTTCCGGGAACTCTTTGAGTACGCAATTCCTTTTCTTAGTCAAAAATCAAAGGAAAAACCCCGTGACAGTTTCATTTCCAACGTCTATCCCATTATAAGATAAGCCCCAATTGTGTTTTTGCCAAATGCTTTTCTATATCTAAATGCACTGCAAAAACTTTTCCCAACCGTTGATTTCCGATAGCCCACTCTAAGCCTCGTCGACATCGACGCAGACGTTTCCATTTCCTGTAGCAAATGTCACGTTCATGCACAAAAACAAAAATTCATAGCCAAGCAAAATCTAAATGCTCTGTTGCATGGTTGGGACGTGAAACACAGCAAACATGTTGCCAGACGACTTTGACAATAGAGTTATGCAAATGCCAGCACATCACACTCATATTTGAACCCAACGCCAAATATAAAAAATAAAACTTTTGAAAAATTCACCACCCCCAAAGATAAAACCTTACAACCTAAGGCTAAGCAGTAAAGACGGCTTGTGATGTCGTTGAGATGGTAACGTACTACTCCTACGAATAATGCATGAACTAGAAACGTGATACTTAGCTGCATACTATCAAAAATGCATGAATATTTTATACAGATACGAGCACACCACCCCGTTTGTCACTGGCACCACCCACCGACCATAACTGGATGAGAAAAATAAGGTCAAAAACAAAAACAAAAAAAAATTGCAATATTAAAAGTGGATGGAAAATGATATGAACGGGAAACTACGGTTTATATTAGCATTCATCATTTAGCTAAAAGCTAGCTGTGTTTGTGCGAATTACCATGAATGTGGTCTGGCTTAACGGTGCAGAGGGAATTCCGGTAGCTTATTTGAAATTTATGGAAAATATTTCATTTTGAATGCGACGTGATGGTTATGAATAAAATTAAAGTCCAGCATCCAAATGGATATTAGGTAAATGTGATCTCTTAGATGATAACTATCTATTCCAACTATTTCCAAATTATGGCTTTATAGATTTTTATAAAAACAGAATATGGGTTACATTTGGTATGATTTATTGGCTAGCAAAATAAATTAATAGTTGGGTTCAACAAGGCAGGGATGGGTGCGTTTCTATCAACGTGAGAGAGAAAACACTTGACTTAAGATCAGAGGACTTTCCAGTTTGTCGCGAGGGATGACACCTCTCAAAAAGTATTTGCGTTCATTTCGGGGTTTGAGTCACGACTTCTCACGTAACGATCCGACGCGACGCTCCAAATCCAACTATTATACCACAGCATGTGTAGCCTTATTTAATAAATGGTAAAGTAAAGGAATAAAAGCAGAATAGGCCTTAATAGAGGATGGTACATGCATTTCCGAGGTTTACCGATGTTCAGTAATTGCAGTACTTGCAAAACTCTCTTTGATGTGGTTTTTTGACCATTGTGCGGTAGCATTTGAATTTGAAAGGCTTTGCATGGAGATGAAAATGCTTTTGCAGTAGCCGACTGCAATGTCCGTCATCATAGCGTATTCTGGAACTTCATTTCATTCCATTGCATACGGACTCGGTGCGATAGAACTTCATACAAGTACTAAACATTACTCTGGTCTTCTAATTGAAGGCAAAAATAGATTTTGAATGCAAAATGCATCAAACGGTAAAGAGATATGTAAGTTAAAAGGCTGGTTGATGCTTTTTTGCCAACTTGTTGTGCATTTTGTCACATATCTGGAAGCCTATACCTGAATTTTCACTCCTTGATCCTACATCGACTAGAAGGATGGATTGAGAGCTCAAACTCACTCTTCGTTTACCAAAAGTTACTCTAGCCAGTCTAAGGACCTGAAAGACATTTCTGACTTTCATTTTAGATAAAATTGGTAAAGTATTCAAAAGTTTCCGGAACAAATTTTGTCTCATTTTGCTAAAGGTATGAACATGAAAGATATGAAATACTTGATATTGAGAGGCTTCTTATTCACATCCGAACATCTGTTTACACGTACGAAAGTGTGTATGTGTGTACACTCGATTTTTGACATTTGTATACACTAGTTTCTCGTTAGCGTTGGAATATGGTGATGAAGTAAAGTCTATGTTATGGATAATATCACATCCTAATGTCAAAAGAATTGTTGATGTCGGTGAAGTAATTTTTGAGGCTTCGTTCCCGTTCTCGTTCCTGTTTGAATGGATGGATGAAATGTAGCTTATTGTAAACCTAAACGATATGAACTGATTTACTAACACAATAAACAAGGTGAAATCTCTCTAACTTGAACGAGCGCCCGTAACCGTTTATATGGAATGAATCCGTAGTTAAACTCAACCACCAACTTCACTCAATCGAGCTGCGAATACCAATACCAATGTATTCTCCACAGTATGCCTATCCTAGCTAACTAACCGAGGGATCGGGTTTTTATCCCTCTCTACAGCATGATCAAAAAAAGGTCAAATTAACAACTGATCGTTTATTATGCTATCGAAGGACAATGTATAGCATCCCCATGTTGGAAGAATTGTTAAAATAAGTTCAGTAGTTTTTAGTCTCCCATTAACGTTTCCGTTCAGGTACGAATATGGGGATGAAAAATAGTTGTGAGCCTTTTCACAGAGCCACTAAATATATGTATAAGATTTCATCGAAATCGGTCTAGTCACTACGGAGGAGTCTAAACGCACTATCACTGTGAAAAAAAGAATATTGTAAATTAAGATAAGATTGAGCTAGCTCCAAATTGAAGAGAAAAAGTTGAAAAATCGTCTTATCTGTTCCTCGTTGTTAGAGTCAGAAATATAATCTGGTTATCAAAATGAGATCTTATGAGAAGTTTGATGTAGCTCATTACGTTCCTTTCACTTAAGAAATGGGGGCGGATATGAAAAATGTCCCCTTTATGAAATATTTTTAGAACCATCGACATTCTTATAAGAGAAAGATAGTTATAAAGAAACATTTCGAGAGGAAATATTATGTTTCTCATTTTTAACATAAACATTACGATTTTAAATGCACCCCACCGTGCAGCGAATTGGCGGTGTAAAGCGTTTAAGAGCGAGAGCTCTTATTATTCGAGATCTTAAAGAAAGAAAGAAATCCTAGATTTATTTCATTGTTTTACTTTTTTCACCACCAACACATCAGATTTTTTTCCTGAGCAAAATATTGTTACGAGCCAATATCCAATGAGACTTAAATGCTGCCAGTTAAGAAATAAAATAGAGAGAGGGAAATAGAAGAAACTCAGTAATCAAAATGATCCATCGCCTAGAGCAAAAGGAAGATACTAGACTAATCTACCACCCTTTAGGTCTCGTTAGAGCCGCGATGACTTCAATAAGATGAATAAGTTCCATTATTAGGATGTATGGTGGAAGTAGACGTAACTGAAGGTAAACATTTTTATAATCAAAAACTTAGCAAAGCGTCAAAGCGAAGGAGTTTAGAAAGTTTTTGCTTTAAACAGGAAGAAACATTTTCTTTTCAGCAAGAATAAATAAATGTAGTGAATAGGGTAAAGGTGCGTCCACACTATGCCGAAAGACGCCGATCGGCCTATGACGGGTGGCACTTTCGGCTCGGTACATTCGAATCGGCAAGATGTCTACATTGCTTTCATTATGTGGACGTGCCAAGCGAACGCATTTGTGGCTAGAATTCTTTTTATTTCAGAAATGGCTTTGCAACTTCTTAATTTTTCGCTCGATTTCTTGCTTTTCAGCTACAAAAGAAATGGCAATTTCCATTAGTAAATTATGTCTCTGGTTTCTGTTTGTATGATCCGAGAAAGAACTGTCCCACAATATTGGACGCGCCCGATAAATTTCAATAAAATTAAGCGTCTCTTCTTCTGTCCACTCCATGATGTTTATTGCACAAGGAACTTTATTTGTTAACTATTTCTTTACTACACTAATATAAAAATATACAAATGATCTGTCAAGAAATTAACTGCAAAAACCAAAACAAAACCTCCACAATGCCAAACGGCATGTCCACATTGCTTGATTTTGTTCGGTTTTCGGCAAACGCATCCATTTTATTCGGTTTGAATTTGGGATCACTCGGGCCGGCTTTCGGCAAGTGGGTAAGGCCGATGGCCGATCACACTAATTGGGTATTGCCGATCGGTATGTGCCGAATCATGCCGTTCGGCATAGTGTGGACGCACCTTAACGCAACACGATGGAAAGCCCCGGGCCAAGTGCATTTCTCTCAACCATATCATATTATAATCTTAGGGAATGGATGGGACCTACAATGTTTTTCTGAATCCGAACTCCTAACCCAGAAAGCGCTTTTCATGGCACGAAATTACTATCGGAGAAATTGTCAGTTCCTAGCGAAAAGCGATAACCGTAAACAAAGAATTCTTCTTTTTTCCTTTTTTTTTTTTTTTGAGATTTGATCCTCGAACCTCTTGCGTAAAAGGCAGATGTGCTTCCATTTTCGCAAGAGCCAAAACCATTTAATTTTTTCGAGCACTAATAAGTCAAAAGAAGGTAAAAATTTCTGAATTTTAAGAAATTGTCAAAGTGTTTAGTGCCCGCTTTAAATGTGAAAATTTTATATGAAGTTTTCACGTCAGATAGTGCAATGAATGAAATTTAAGTAGACTGTCATTAAGTTGATTTCAAATAGTGTGGGACAAACCGGCAACATTGTTTTACAGCCTATTTTATTGGTTGAAAAATTTCAAATTTATTTAAAACTTCCAATTTTATACCTATTAGTGTTGAAGTGCAATCAGACCAGTGAATGTAGTCTTCCAAAAGCCGAAAATATCTGCTCCGGATTTAATTTCTATTTTCAAAAGGCAATCAGACCTTTGCTCTTTATTGCCATTCGAAAGTGTCATTAAGAACTAGAATTATGATGCACATTACTGATTTTTTCTTCTACAGAATGAAAGCACTTAGTGCAGTGCAGTGCAATACGCCCCGCGGCAATTAGGCCCGTCTTGTTGCAAATAGGCTTTTATTTTATATACACTCTGCAATATTTTCTTCAGGTCATCGTACAAGTCCAGTGTTATTTCAATTTGCGACTAGTTATCGAGCACTTTGTTCACTACCACATTGTGAGAAGACATTTTTCTTTATGGATTGCGGACAGTGTTGCCAAGCAGTCTCATTGTTTCATTTTGATTTTACAAAATATTCATTTCATTACATAGAAGAGAACTAATTATTATTTAAATGCTAATAAAAAGTTCAATAAAAGTTCGAAAAGCATGGAAGTCAGTTGACTTTTCTTGTTGAACATTTGAGATTTAGATCCATCTGTTTAAGAACTGTAGTTCATTCCTGGAGGACTCCTGGCTCTTTTATTTTCAGAGCAATTGTAGTTTGTTTGATTGAGACTTACTTACTTATTTACAAGAGTATTATTTGATACACATTAAAAATAACGGGGTTTTTAAATTGGTAAAAAGAACAATTGATCCAAGTTTCTCAAAATGGTAATTTGGACACAGTCGTAGATCTTTTTTGCAGATCCCGATTTTTAGAAGGCTCTACCTCTTAATTCATCTACTCTACACTAACACAATCATTTGTCTGTTTAATGGACACTACTTTCACCGACGGGAAAAAAACACTTACACAATAGCAAAAAGAAATTTTCTCGTTATCGTGTTCCATTGGAAACGAAAAAAAAAAATAACAATTCTTTTATTGAAATCCTTATTTACCAACTGAAAGCCCCATAAATTATTCATTGCCCAAAAACATTTGAAACCACAAAAAGGCACTTAGCTCCTTGACTTCTCCTGCCACTTCCGTGTTCAACTAACCTCATTGGGTCCTACATTCCCTATCAAAGTAAATACGATTTTCGGGCGTTATAGCTAACTGGGTTAACTGCACCAAACAGCAGGTGTAGTGTAGTAAGGAAATTATATGCTCCCTTCTCCTTAACAAAATGCCACTTTTAGGATTACAAAATGAAAAAGCATGTTTAAGATTGTGATAGTATTCAAAAGTCAAAAATTTGGTCACATGCTCAAGACCTAGTGCATTTCTTTGACAATTATCAGCTTCAAATTGAGATCACCTATAATTTTCAGTCAGTTTCCTACAACTCGTTCTTACTCTCGGAAAACTGGCTTACTTTGTACCTATAAAAATAAATTCTCTTGATCGAATTTCGCAGCTCTCATAAAATAATGTAATTATTACTTAACTCGATGCCTAGGGTGTCATTTTTCGAGGGTTTAATCAAAAAGTATAAAAATCTTTTATCCGAAATGACCCAATTTTTTATTTAACCTAAGTAGATATTATTACTAAACCCGTGGGGGATTGGTTAACATGTCTGCTGTTAACCCAAAGGATCATGGTTCGAATTCCAACAGAGGCAAAATGTTTTTCCACGGGTATCACCTTTCGCGAAGCATTGGCAAGTCCTCCGTTTGTGAATTCATTGCCTTAAAAACCGCTTTCGCGATTAGCCGTTCGGAACCGGCAAAAAATTGTAGGTCTTTTCCATTCCCTCACAAGGTTGTGAGAAATGCGTTATGCCCCGGGGCTCCTCACTCTGTTGCGCTACCCTGTCTATCAATTTTTAATTTTTTATTTATTTATTTATTTATTAGCAAACCAAAGTGTTTGGGTTTTTTAAATTTAGATTTAAACGATTCCTAGAAAGATTATCACGTTTAAAATATTTCTTACTCGATCGCACACGAAAAGGTAATCGTCCTTAAGCCGTATTTTCTTTTCATTAGTTTTTATAGTAAAATAATGTAATTTTATGATTAATCGTCATAACTTTTTATGTACGTGTTCGGGATTTACTTTCCAGACGGATGTCCAGCAACCAAAATAGAAAAATGCTGACCTGTTTTTTCATGAATTTATTCCAGCCATTTATCTTAAGCTACAGCCCAAAACAACGCTCGGAATTTCATCAAACTTTGAACATAGCATCATCATAGCATAGCATAGCATCAGAATATATTTTGCTCCATTTTTGTTGTTTTGCTTCGTTCAAGTTTCAAAATTCGTAAGCTCTCTCGGTAGTAATTACACGGATTACACACTTCGATGCGAATATCACGGATACCAAATGATAGCACATAGACTTGCAAGTGTTTCATCAAAACACGTCCAACTTTTTGTTAAGTCAAACAATAAATTAGAGTTTCTGAGTTTCTCAAAACATTGCATCATCTAAGCACACGTGATGGTAAATAATGTGTGTAGGTGTAGTTACAACTTACAAGCTCTTATCGAGATGTTGGAAAGTACTAAAAAAATACAGAGTGGTAGTGTGTGAGTGTGATAAGTCGCAAATGATCGAATGTTAAGAGTTTTAATAGAAGTAAGAAAGTAAAGGAGGAAATCTGTATAAACATTAACATCCTTTCCTTCAAACTAGTTTGAACGATTACTTGGTAAATTTGTAAAGCTAGTGAAATTTAAATTAACAACCACGGCGTAATGATTCTCATCCCACTTTATATCCAAAGAACCCCTGCTCTTCAACTACCAGTCATTTCTCACAAAAGACCTGTACACTTTGTACCAATGATTTACCAAATATGCGAAGCGTAATACCTTGCTCCAGAAGCAAAACAAGAATATTATTCAGAAACTGTTCTGCGTAATAAATCCAAACAAAAAGTCTCGTCTGGAAATAGAGCCTACATTTTCCTCAATAGCTCCATAGAAAATTTATCACAGAAGTCTGGTTTACATAGCTATTCCATCAGAGGAGGCAGTAAATTCCTTCAGTTTTTCTATTTAACGAATTTCCTAAATTATTTCCGAAGGGCTTTTCCTTAGTAGTTTATTCCTTTTGCCTTAATGGAGCGCCTCAAGAAAATGTGATGGAGGTTACATAATCCATTAAGTCCAATCCTACTGGCCAGGAATGACGAATGGGCTTTAGATTTAGATTACTGAAATATGTCTCTCGGAGATGCTTCGTTATTCTACGCATATTTTAAACAGAATCTTATCTATTCGATATTAGGTAGGTAGAATCAACTTAAGATACTCACTCATAATTTCTCATTATTTCATAAAAAAAATATGGACATGAGTTTTATTTAAGAGCTCTACCGTCGTCGGTCGTATTGTTCGAAGGTAAATGGGAAAATGTATCTTGTGCGTAAACAAGAATATTTAAATGAAGAAAATAACTATTTGCAAATGAATCAAGGCTTTTGGATGAATAGAGCTATGGGAGTTCTTTTACTTACGGTCTTTAGAAAAATTAAATTTTGTAGTTATGCTACTGCGATTCCTGTTTTCGTTGTACGGTATTTAACGAATTTGTGTCTTCGAGATTTTCAAGAATTTTATGTTCAAAAAGGCATCGCGTGTCTTCAAATTCCTTTCATGGCTCGTCAAGAGCTGAAGTGGCAGTGGCACAATGGTTAGCATGTTTGACTGTTACGTAGGAGGTTTCTATGAATCGACATGAAGTTGTTAGATCCAGAAATGCGTTAGGCCCCAGGGTCTCCACAACAACGTCCCATACTTCATTTAGTCGTCTGACTTTAACCTTGGAAACAACCTATCTTCTGAGATAGTAAGTGGAGAACGATTTTAGATGAAGAATGAGAGAAGAAGTGGAAGGAGGACGTCTAAACTGGCAATGGGCTGTTGAAAATGATACCCAGTGACAGCTAAAGAGCTAAGGTTACCTCAAGTTGATGAAGCTCTAAGATGGGCTGCTAAACTTAGACCTAATGAGATGGTTGTGAAGCTACCAACATGGTCTTATTGATCCTCTTTTTCCATGTCGAAAAAATTTTTGAAAATACTATCAAATTGTGATCCAGAAAAAAAACTTAAGGTCTTCGAATCAGTGAAGGATATTTAAAAATAAATAAAAGTCTCGTCTCGTCCTTACTCATACTACTTCCACAAAAGTAGTGTGATTTAAGTCGAGAGCTCTTGTTGAATCTATTTTCACCAAAATGTAACCTTTAATGGTAACTATCTTACTTTTGCCGACTGAAAACCCACTTGGGACAGACTTACTATTACATTATTGGTATTCGAGCAATCGTCGCTTCGACACGTTAGCCACGTCATCGATTCATTCCTGCGGAATGACTGTACTTCTCAAGAGCCCAATTCTTAACTGATATTCAATAATAACTTTCACAAGTTGTGCAAACACTGTTAAGAGTTAAACAAACAGTAAATCATCCAAAATTTAATATTTTATGTGTACGACATAATCAGCTTTGTTGTTATGTGCTAATGTATTTCTATTACGAAAATTCTGATCTGTCAACCAACTTAAGTGGTATACAAAAGGACAATAGAGGCTACTGACGCAGCAATGGCCTACCGTTTCCACAAAAGTAACAAAAGTCACAAAAGTCCTTCGCCAACGCACAAGTGTAGAGTATGTCAATGGGATCGTATATGCCTGTCCGATGCGCCCACCTCCCAAAACCAACTACACTATGGAACTCATTAAAGGGGATACCAATCGGATATAAGTGAAATCTTTATTACGTACTTTTATTACCTCTTATCGAAGTATAAATGTTGATCTTTATTGAATGAGTTTGTAGGTATTTGTGTTTTGTTTAGCTATGAACTAAGTTTTTTTTTCCTGTTTTCTTTTTCGTTTTACTTACCTTTCAATTGTCTGCCAAGTTGATCACAGGGACTTTTCTCAAGGACACACATTATCTGCCGACTGACAATCACCTGGTTATTTAATAGTCTTGTTATATTCTTATCATCGGAACGAATTGCGGCTGCCGATGACATTATCAAAAGAATAGACATAGTACCAGCCCAAACCATAATCGACGGCATCTTAATGGACATTTTATTTCAAAAGCTTGTTGTGGTTAAGAGGTCCTTTGTATCTTAGGTTATGTTAACAGCAATTCACAATCACTCAGGCTAGAATTGCCCAGTCCAAATTTGATTGGATGTTTCTTTGACTATTATTTTTATTTATTTATATTTTTTCTCTGTCAAAAGGAAGCAATTAGGAGTGTTTCAAATTTCAGTCGACAAGGATTATGTAAACACCAATTAAGAAACAATCACAAGTAGCACTTTCAGACTTTGGTTTGTTTTATTTTGCGAGAGTGATGATTTAGATGAAGAAACTCGTAAAAGTTGGAATAAAGCCGAACAGAGATTTCAAAGGACACAACGTTTACATTCAACTGTCGGAGTTCAACTAAACTAACCAAAACAATGTTTGTGTTTGGAAAAGACGAAATGGTTTTGCAGATTTTTCGGAGAGGAAATGCATCAACTTTAGCGAATGCGCACTGATTACATTGAAATTGGATGCGGAGGAGGCTAACAAAGATGTACTTTGCAGACGTAATTTCTCTCATTGTCAGTAAGATATTTATATTGGTCTGGTTATTATCTTTATTGCCACAATCATCCTTCATTATCATCGTTGGCTTATTTTTTTTTTTCTACTTTTAATATTATGTTTCATCTTTGGCGGGTTGGAGGTCCTACGCAGTGAGATTTATAGCTTTTCGCTCTAATAAATTTAAACAACTCAGCCACTTTGTTTCATTAGGAGTGCTATTAGAGTACAATGCAAACAGCTTCTTATTGTTTCGGTTTAATGAGCACTTATAATCTTTAAAAATGAAAAATGTAATCAATGTTGATTGCTTGGCCTTTGAAACAAATCAAGGATGTTTTTTGGTATTATGGGTAGGACTGTAATTAAAAATTTTGTTCTTGTGTTTGAATTTTTCCGCTTTTGTCTGTTCAGCTAGTACCTTTTTTTTGTGTTGGTATATGTAATTATTATATTTTGAATGTGAGTGGTTTATGTTTGAAAGCAATTTATTAGAATGAATAATGCAATAATCATACAACATTTTAAATGACGAAAAGTAAAAACGTTTTCATTCAAATTGTTTTTCTTAAGATTTAGGTGATTGAAAACTAGCTAAGAACTAAATAGGTCTGAATAGTGAAGATGATAAGCCGTTTGTTTAGAAGAAACTTTGAAAAATATCCTGGATTGAGCTAGTCACCAAGAGTCGCAAGCCTAAAATCTTATGCCGATTCCGAACGGCTAATTTAGAATGCGTACTTCATTAATCTCGGAGGACTTGGCAATTCCTCGCGGTAGGCGATACTCGTGAAAACATGTTTTTCTTTGTTTGATGTTTCTGGAATTCGACCCCGAAAATCCCATGCAACAGACGGATATGCTAACCATTACGCCACTGGCACCATGTTTTCTCTAGAACCTTAGATAAAGTCTGCGACGTCTGTGATAATCTGGTTTTATAACGAGTTACCTTGGTAGTTTGCTTGCTTTCTTAACCCGTAGAGGTGGTGATACAGAGTTTTCCGATTTATATCTGCGCTGGTGTTGCTTTCTGTGTATTTAGCGGAGCCAAAGTAGGCAAGGTCTTGTAAACCTTTGCAGCTTGGACTGATTCTTGAATGATGCTTTATCAAATTCATTGATATTGAAATCACCGCATATATATATATTTTTTTTTTTTATATATATATATTTAGTGCAGCTTCTGATTCAATCTTCGCATATTCCATATCAATGCCGCCAGCAGCTGTGATTTGTTGTACTGGTTTTGGAAAGATTAGAACTCTGTTGCTGACATTCGAGTACTGTACAATCCTTTTGGCTATAAAGTGTAGAGCAAATCTAAAGAATTTTGAATGGATACAAAATTAGACATAGCCTCTGTGTACAGCTGAAATAACTGTCATACGCAACCTTGAAATGGACAGGAAGATGGTGAGTATTAAGATCATATTTCAGGCATTTTTCAAAGATTTGACAGATTCTGTACTTTTCTCACATAAAATGGTATTTAAATGACTTATCAAGTAGTTGGTTTGGAGCATCAACAAACAAGACAAAGTGCAACGATCAGCAAGTATATGTGTCAGAGCTCTTCGCTTAACACACTCGACTGCTTTAGATACATTTTTTTAACTCCTCCATATTTGCAGCAAGCAAGCGTCTTCAAACACAGCAATTCAGAGCCACCTCCCAATGAGCGAAGAATAACTCCATTGGCCTTTTTATCAATCTGAATTTATTAAATTCATGATTCAATTCTTTTCTACGCTAATGATTCAAACACTAAGGACGGATAACTAAAAAGAACTAAATACTACCATCTTTTTCCATCTGCAAACCACTGTAGTGTGTTTCAAACTAAAATTCTGTCGATCTAAGAGGTCCTATCATAACTCAGAGAAAACGTGTATATATGTCAAATATCTGTATCTTCTCGGATAGCCAAGTAGCTCTTCAATCACTCGACAATATTTCTACGAACTCTGTAACCACCCACAACTGGATCGCACAGCGAAAAGACATTTCGGGTAAATGCAAATCCTCTGAACTGGACAGAAAAGTAACTTCCATGCCAATATCACCCAACAAGATGAACATTGCTTTATTTATAGAATGCTCACAATAAAGGTTTAAATATTGCGGCAAATCCTTAAATTCTCATGAACGAACATGTGGGACATGTTCACTTATTATTAGTCTAAGTGTGTCGGTCATACTATATACGTAATTTTTTTGAATTTGGTGCCACTGTGAAGGTATCCCTTTTCAGGATTGGGCAAACAATACAGAAGCTCTATTATTCAGGCATGCTTTCCGCCCATATCATGGAGATCAATTAGTGTATGTTTTTCTCTACCTTATCTCCAGCTGCCTCGAAAAACTTATTACCAAACCGAATCTTCCAAGTCAGAAGGACGGTATTCTTATTAATCGTTCACTTTGTGATTCCATCTGACAGAGTAATCAATGCATAAGGAATATTGCTTTGTTGGGAAGAAATAATCACATAGTCCTAGTACGTACTCATAGACGCTTAAGGGGTAATATCCACCTAATGCTCAAAAAACAAGGCTTTTTTCATAATTTTTTTTTAAAGTACATTTGAGATGTAAGGTACATTTTATAGATAATATGCCATTGGAATGAACATCTTTTGAAGAATAAAAAAAATTGTTATTTTTATTTTTTACAAAATTGCGGCCAGACGGCGATTGCCGTGAAACGCTTTTTTGAAAAGGTCTTCTGCGGCGAGCGGTAGAAGTCGTGCCCACCTATAGCAAAAAAATTTATTTTCATTACTTACATGAGTGTCGCTAGTAAAATACACATGATTTAGATATAGTTTTTGAATTATTTTCGCAAAATGGCGACGTTTTAAAAATTTTTTTTTGACAAAAAAAAATAGAATCTAATGATCAAGTTACAGTTAAAATTTCAAGTCAATCGGATTTAAATTTTCGAAAACATGGTTTTGAGAAAAACGCGTTTCAAATTTTAAAATGCTATAAATCTTAAGAATCCCAATTATCCTTGGTAATATTATAAATGTGAAAGTAACTCTGTCTGTCCGGCTTTCTATGTTACCGTCTCCCGCCCAAACTACTGAACCGATTTAAATGAAATTTGGTACAGAGATTGTCTAAGACCTGAGAAAAGTCAAAGTCATTTTATCCCTATATTCCCACGGGAGTGAGAACGTATACGGGAACTTGGAAGCTACAGCACCGATTTCAAAAATTCTTCCACCATTAGAGTGCCACACTCTCCTCGAGTAACATAAACTTTAATTCATCTCCAAATTCCTATGGGAACGATAGTCCTTACTAATAAAACAAGTCCGAAAGTAGCCCTTTCTGTCCGTCTTTCTATGTAACCATATCCGGCCCAAACTACTGAACCCATTTTAATGAAATTTTATACAGAGATTATCTTGAACCTGAAAAAGTACATAGGCTATATTTCATTGGAATATTCCCACGGGAACCAGTCCTCACTAATTTTATAAATGCAAAAGTAGCTCTGTCTGTTCATCTTTCTATGTTACCATGTAATGCCCAAACTACCGAACCGATTTCATTGAAATTTAGTACATAGACAGTCTAGGATCTGAGGAAGGGCATATGTTATATATTTCATCCTAATATTCCCAAAAGTACGTTAACTGGAACTTATGAACTACAGCACCGATTTCGAAAATTCTTCCACCGAGAGAGAAAGCTACACTATCAACGTGAAAAATAAATTTTAAATCATTCCCTTTTTCCTACGGGAGCGCGCGTCCTTACATATATTATAGGTGCTAAAGTAGCTCTGTCTTACTGTCTTTCTATGTAACCATATCCCGCCCAAACTACAGAACCGATTTAAATGAAATTTTGTACAGAGATAGTCTAGAGCCTGAGGAAGGACATTCGCTAGGTATAAGTTTTGTCCCTATATTCCCATGGGAACGGGAAGAACTTGGAAACTTTAGCACCGATTTCAAAAATTCTTTCACTGTAAGAATGCTACACTATTCCCAAGTAATATTAACAATAATCCGGAAACGGCCCTCATATTCCCACGAGAAAAGAAGACTTTACTAACATTATAAATCCGAAATTAACTCTGTCTACCTGTGTTTCTTTGTTAGTGTCTACCGCCCAAACTATTGAACAAATTTATATGAATTTTGGTACATAGATAGTCTAGAACCTGAAGATGGACATCCTTACAAATATTACAAATCCGAAATAAACTCTATCGTGTTTCTTTGTTACCATCTCCCGCCCAAACCACTGATCCGATTTAAATGGAATTACGTTCAGAGATAGCATTGAGCCGGAGGAAGGACATGGGCTATATAAGTAATCCCTATATTTCTACGCGAACGACACCGTAAACGGGAACCTTGAAACTGCTGGATCGATAAAAGTTCAGTTGAGCTGAAGAGAAATGTCTATCTTGATCTTCAAATAAATATTGGCAAGCGGGAATGGCTGTGTGAAAAGTCGATTTCGGCGCCGACTAATGAGATAGTTAACCATATCAACCAATAAATTATGTTAGACGTATTGGGGGATGTTGTCGAATATCTATCAGAAGACAATATTATGGAAACTGAGCAAGTCACAACATACCCTATAGAGTTTCTCAATTCCTTAGAAATATTATCAGGAGTCGCTGCAAGTTAGTGTTCCAGTGCTAATAATGAGTAATCTAGAATTGTACACAGCTACAAATTACACATCAGGGATGCGGCATTATAAAAGTTTTAATAATGACTGGAACAGCGAAAGTAGAAAACTATTGATTCCCCGTACTTCTTTAATTCCCAATGATTTGTCATTTTAGTTTAAAAGAATGTATCAAACTCGCAAAACCTTTTTATTTGACAAAAGAAGGAAAAAGTAAGAACGTCGTGTGCAAAAATGTACTGAAATAAAATAATATAACAATAGTTAACTAAAATTCATAAAAAATTAAAAATGCTGCCGAAAGTCACTATTCCACGCGGACGAAGTCGCGGGCACAGCTAGGATTTAATAATTTTGCGTTTAGATCAGTACTTGGGCGCTGTAGATTTTGATTCTAGTATAGTTTTAGCATGATTTTAGCCAATAACAAAATGGAAAAAAAATTTTGTGGATACACCTTAATGTTTTTAACTCCATCCTACTTTCTTTTTTTTTCTTTTGTTTTCCTCTGACCTTCTTCTTTTGTTCAATTTTATTTTCATCTGAAACAAAATCTCTGCAATGGTGCATATAGTTAAGATATAGCCCTTCTCTCTCTCTCTGCAGAGATGTACACGTACCATAGATAACACAGGTTTTCGATACTGACTGTTCGTTTTTTTTCTATGATACTAGCTTGTTCCGTTCAACAAGGGTAACAAGAGCACAAATTATCAACAAACTGACAGGAGCTGTGAGGATCACGTGAAATGATTTGGGGTTTGTACAACGCTAAGTGGTGTTGATCGAGATTAAGATGATCGTGCCATCATTAGGCGGCATACAAAGTGATTTGTATAAAAATAATTAACATCCTACAGTTACTCAATAATCAAGTCAGATTGACAATTAGACACGTTCGTCAAGCAAACTGAGATTTGCCACAGAGGATGGCAACTTAGGAGCGAGAGGCCATGTGTCCCGAAGTTCTGGCTTAACTGAGTTAAACTTAGTCTCCATCGTTCTCATGTCCACTTTTACTTTCAAAAGTGTTTAGAAAATTAAATAAACAATCGGATAAAGCTATATATATACACATATCTCTCTTCATCAAAGGACAATTACAACGAACAAATAGGCCACTGATTAAAATAGAAATAGCATCTGACGAGATGTATTCCGATGTATAAAAACTCATACGAGTGTGCACTAGCTTGGCTTGTTTACAAATTAAGTCAAAGCACAAAAGGATTAAATTCACTGCCCACTTGTCGTACTCTGTTGCACAAAATCTCTTTGAGACAAATGAAGCAAAAACCCATCTCAGTGCACTACAAAAAGCCAAATCCGTCACGAAATCTCATTAAAAAGCTTCAAGACTTCTTTAGCGCTTCATTAAGTTCTCACTGAATTCAATTATGTAAGAAACTACGAACATTGCAGAAAAGAGGAAAACACTCCTGTGCAGCAAAGGATAACTCCTGCGAGAGTTAAAAAAATACAAAATTAAATAAATCTACCAATCCGATTACGAGAATTTAATTTCCATAGCTAAAAGTAAGTACCTTTCCACACCGTTAACCCTCAGAAAATACATGAAAGGAATAAGTAGCTTTGGTGACTTTTTTCTGTTCTCTGGACAGCAGCACTTCATCAAAACACAAAACCAACGAAAGATGAGTTTTCTTTTTTTTTTTAAGTTAAACAAAACAAAATTAAGAAAACCGTGGTAGTAGCTGTAGAACATGGTGCATTCTACCAACTACCATGTTCATCTACAATGCGAACAGCTCAAGTGCAATGAACACGGAAGAGCTTTATCATTGTTTAAGCAGCTTGTGTAAGCGAAAGTGCAAGAGCCCGTTGGCAAATGCGTTTATAGGGGTTGTAGGTCGATGCTGCATAGACCCTTAACTTGGAGAGGGTATGTGCGAACAAATGCATGGTACTCGTACGTAGAGAAAGTTCGTAAATATTTGTTTTTATTTTGTTGCTGGATTGCGATCTGTTAGGATAGGTGTCAAAACATTTGTTTTTCAATTTTTATTTGCTTGACTTTAGCTGGAAGTTGTTGAGGATATTGTTTTCGAATGTAGGAAGATTATTTTATTTGGTTGAATGGATTTAATTGGTACGATTTCCGTTTAAATCGTTAAGCTTGACATAAAATCCGATTGGGGCTTAAACGTACAGATTATACAGAAGTGTGTATTCCAAAAATGTTGACTCAGAACGGGATCAAAAACTAAGTTTTTGGCATAGTGCAAGAGGCATGTAGATATGAGTCCTTGAAGCCTTACACAACCTTTATGTTGGCCCTTATCAAATATCTATATACTCTTTAGAGTATAGTAGAGTGCTTCATAAGATGGAGTAATACACGATGATTCGCTTGGGGTGTAGTTTGGTATACCTTTATCGAGGAGCCAGGACATACAGGACGGAGCAACGCCGACGAGAATGGGGCTACTTTCGGCACCCATAATCAAACTTCCAGTCCTTAATACTCAATTAGCAGCACGTTATCAATGAAATCAACCCATTGACATCATCAACCAAGAAAATGAAATCAATTTTTCAAAGCTCAACTCAAACACAGGACCCCAATTACCACTTCACCACTCAAAAGCACAGCACCATTGCCCTTAAGAAGTGTCTTTTGATGGCATTTATCTTTTCAACTCAGCCATCTCTGTAAATTTTGGGAAACTCGTTAATAAATTACACATTTTTCACTTACCTATGTCACTGCCATGCCAACTCCATTAGTCAATATCCCTTCCTCTTTCATCTATTCCTCAGAGCGAAGATAACAATCCCAAACTCAATATCGAAATTGAAGACCGACAAAATAAATGGCGACCCCAAAGTTCTTCCTGCATATTCAGCATAAATGAGGAAAGAATGTCATTCACCTTTTCGTAGCAAACCCAATCGAAGTCTGTACTTAGAGCCAAAGGACTCCGACATATTTCAGAAAATATGTTTATGCCTTCAAAATTTGAAAATGTGACTTCCTTTTTGAAATACTCCCTTTGTGTGTGAATTGAAAATGTATTAGGAGCAAATACCTCTGGGCGCCCTAAAGCTTTATTAAATATTTTAATTTTTAAGCAACACAACGGTCCATTTGGGATTTTACTTATCATCCTTCATCCTTCATTGAGCTTAAATAATTGCTTTCGTTATCGTAGTTGGCACAGGATGGAACAGGTGTAAAGGTAAACAATTCCAAATCCAACTTCAACTCAAGCAAGGATGACCGAACCGTTCATAATAATTTTTTTTTTTTTTTTTTCAGATGGACACAATGCGAGAACAAATGTATTACAGTGTGGGAAATTAATTAAAAAAGATTCCATTCATTTACGCCCTGCGGCAGAATGTAGTGGAATGGAAAGAGTTCTGCAGAATCCAATGAATTTCGTCCTTACACATGAATATCTGTTACTGCAGCAACGACGTTCGTTTTTTTCTCCATTCCATAAAATACAAAAATTTTCTGAAAATCATACAATCGTAAGGAATCTCTTGAATTCAACGAAATTAATGTATGTGTCCTTACAAATGAAAAATGATACAAGGGGGTAATTAATTTTTAATTCAAGATACATTGCGTGCTGTTTAAAGTTGGCTTCAATTCGCAAAAGCTAAAAGTTTTGTTTCCTTTTTCTGTTGGTTTTAATGAGATATCCGGCCTTCAAGGACAAAAGTATTATTTCTCCTGCTGGGTATTTGTCTTCCTTTTTCAGAAGGCCCAGACGGATTAAGTTGGGATTACTTCTGACGTATGAGCAAGGCATTCGGCTATGTCGTCTAGAGGGAGAACATTGTTGTTTGAAGGCTTAAAGCTAAAGCTAAGGAATTGAATCAAATGGAAGGAATATAACTCAATTTGTCTTTGAAAGGATTAAGGAAAGGATATTATGATGAGGAACTTTTGTTTGATGGCATGTGGGCCGTAATAATATGGTTGAGCAAAATGAGTATATACAAATGCAATGGTCAGTAGGGGCTCTCGTTTTGCTTGGGGTGTCATAAGAACTCACCACTCCACCAGTTCTGGTGTTATTGATTACTTGTCTGTCCCACACTTTTTGCTCTCTGAATACTAATATCCTCATTAGACAATGAGAGGAGGAATGTTTTTGTGAATTCATATCGAAGCAGTGTGGATCATGGTCCGTCACTTGTTTGTTATCAAAAACTTTAAGCCCAACAAGGACGGACGTGGGTTGGTGTTTTTCCCACGTCCTCCCTTATAATGATTAGAATTTGCATATGGGACATTAATAAAACAGTCACGTAAAGGGAAAGGAGGGAGAAGAGAATTCCTACCGGATCTGGTGATATGTTATATTTCAGTGCTCAACTGTTGCTTTGGAACCTAGGAAGATAGTTTAGAAAGGCAACATGCCCATGTGACTCCACCGGCTGACAACTAAATAAAAAAAAAAAAAATAGGGTGGCGCAACAGAGCGAGGAGCCTGGACCTAGCGCATTTATAACAACCATGCCTTGTGAGGGAATGGAAGGGACCTACAATTTTCTGCAGGTTCAGAACGGCTAATCGAGAAAGCGCTTTTCATGGCAATGAATACTAACGGAGGACTTGCCAATTCCTCGCGAAAGGCGATACCCGTGGAAAAAACATTTTTGCCTGTGTTGGCATTCGAACCACGAACCTCTTTATTAACAGGCGGACATGCTATCCATCACACCACGGGTACCACAACTAAACACTTTTTATAATTTCATCAGATGTACAGTTGCTTCCATCTTCGTCGAACGCACATCGAATCGCTGTAATTTAAAAATGTACATCCCTAACTGCGACACGCACTTGTGAGTTGAGACTTATCTGTTTGTGTGCCGAAGTTGACCAAAATTATAAGTGGTGGGTGGCTGTTGATCATCACTCATCAGTCGTAGATTTGCCTACATGCGATCTTATTGCAAAATTTTTGTTGATGTGCCAAAAAAATTGCGGAAAACTTTTAGTTGTTTGTGCGTATTCAACGCTTAGCAGAGACTCAAACCAATTTCTACCAAAAAGCTATCAGAGAGTATCCGAGAATTTCGGTACACGTTTCTATTTATGTGATTAACTGACAACCAAACTTAATTTTGTGTGTTTTCAAGTTGGTTTGTTTTAATTTTCATGTACAAAGTTCAAAATATATACAACTCCGTAAAAGTTCATGTTAGTTTTCTTTACTTTTACTTAAATGACAACAAAGAGCAAAAACCCCGGAGCGTAGGTAATTCCGAACGGCTAATCAAGAAAGTGATTTTGATGGTATGGAGTTACAGTCGGGAAATTGTCAATTCCTCTCTTAAGGCCGATATAAAAACATATTTTTTCGAATCTCCTGCTCAACAGTCAATTCACCCCTCCTGGTCAGTGAGTGACCGCAAATATCACAAAATGAATTCAACCATAACAAAAGAATAGTAAGAAAAGAACCATGGTTTGATGATGTGAAAAGGCTCGAAAAACATCTTTTGCGTGGTTGAGAATTTTTCGCAACTCCACCCAAGGATTTAAGGGTTTCTAATAAGAAGCCAATAAGAAATTCAAAGAGCTTTGTAAAACCAAAAAAAAAAAAAAATATATGCGGTTATGCAAGCAACAAAATTGGCTTCCTGTAAACACTCGGGTGAGTTTAAAAAACTAGCTAGGGAAATGGAAAGCAATACACCATCAACACAAAACTCTCGACAAACGTACTGGTTTCCCATTTCAATACTATTTTGAACCCTGAAACAATGCCAACTATGTGGCACTTTTCAGCACCGGGATTTATAGTTGACTCTTTGGTCGCTGCATTTACAGTTAGAGAGTTGGAAGAAGCTCTTGTTACCCTTAAAGATGGGAAAGCACCCGGCTCAAATGGAATTCCACTGGATTTTTTTAAATATGGAACTACCTTGCTTAAAGAACATCTTTTATAGTTTTGGAGGGAGGTCTTTCCCCTAATGAATTTCGTGATGCCATAATATTCCCAATCCACAAGAAAGGATCGCTATTGGATGCAGCAAACTACAGAGGGATTTCCTTTTTAAATGCATCTTACAAGATACTTACAACGATGTTGCATATGCGTCTCGTTAATTGGATTGAGGCCGGTAACTTGCTGAAGGAGTTCCAGGCTGGTTTTAGACTAGGATATTCAGCAATCGATAACATTTTTATTTTCAAGAGCTTGGCAGAGCATTTTTTGAAACAAAAAAAAACTTTATGTTTTTTTCATCGGCTTTAAAGCGGCTTTTAATGCAATCGATAGAGGTGCACTGTTTTATAAACTGTATAGTCTTGGGGTTTCATTGAAGTTTGGACGTGTTTTGGAAAAGGCGAAAACTGCTATTAATATGACATGGAAACAATGCTTCATGAATAAGTTGATAGCGCACAGTAGCAAATTTAAGATTTTTGAAGCAGGTATGGGGATGCAAGAAGTACAACTCGGTGGAAAAACTCCTCACGCATTTTATCAAAAGAATATTTCATTTACCGCAGAATGCACCGAATTACGTCATCATGTTGGAAACTGGTGTCTCACTTTTGTTTATAAAAACATTGAACTTACAAGCTGACTTCTTACTTAAAACTCTTAAAATGAATGATTCACGTGTCGTGAAAAGAGTGGCCATAAAAGCGATACAAGACTAAAATAGTTGGTACCGTGAGTAGCAAGATCTAGCTGAAGGATGCCAAACCAATTTTAGTATACCCATCGAGGATTTATCAGCCACTAAAAATATCCTGTATGAAGTCATTTCAAAGGTAGATGAGAAATGTAGATCTGTAGATTATATTGCAGAAGCTTCTAATTCCTTGTACAGAACAATTTATAGCAGACTAAGCCATAACCTCGCAGAGAGAAATTACTTTCATAATTCGAATAATGTACACGTGATATGGTTAGACTACGTAGTAAACTACTAGATCTAAATTTCGTTCCACACAGGGATGATCTACCGCTGATGTGTAACTTGGCTGAAACAGAGGATACTGTGCACTTCGTTGGAAATTCTCAGAGAAATCAATTCTTTTAAAATTATTAACTATTGTTTATTTATGTACTTTATTTTGTTAAAAATTGTTAATCGTTTTTTATTATGTAAAATATGTTTTGATAGACTGATTATCTGCAATATACTAATGAGTCTCATTTCCTTGAATATCCTTATAAAGCTATGCAATTTATTTATAAACTGCCGCAGTAGCGAAATTATCTGACATAGAAGCACTGCAGCTCGCCTTTTCGAACGTTTGAATTAACGCAAACTGTTTTTTTTTTTTTGAACATTCAAATTTCTGTTTTGAAAATAACCGCCGCAATCTACTTTACCACCAATGTGTTTTCCTCGCACATAGATGGCGCAACAATGACATCAGCTGATTTTGTGCAGACCAACTGTCATCATTGAACTCACAAGTGTCAAATTTGAAGGCCAAGAAAATTCCTTGGCATTTAGCAATTTAGAATTTAATAATAAAAATAAGTTTTCTCGCAACTCTCGGCCGGGATTTATTTTAACTTCACATTAACTTAAGTACAAAAATCAATTTTTCAAAATCGAATGACATCAACAATGAAAGCTCGTACAGTTATCGTTTTGAAAGCGGAATCGGATTCCACTGATACCTACGCTAGTTTGCTGCAGGAAAACAATTTCAATGCAGTTTTTGTGCCAACTCTTGGCTTTGGCTTTAAGAAACTCGATGAATTACGACAGAAATTAATAAATGCCGAAGAGTATGCTGGCATTATCTTTACATCCCCTCGTTGCATAGATGCCGTTCGAGAGGCTTTGCAGGCTAGAGAAATGCCGAAAGAATGGCACCTATTGCATAATTTCGCTGTCGGCGAGGTCACGCATAACTTAGCTATGACTAAATTAGATCAGTTGTTTACTCGCGGCAAAGAGACTGGCAATGCAAGTAGTTTAGCTGATTTTATTATTGAAACCTTTGATGGAGACAAGGAGAAACCATTTTTACTTCCTTGTGGTAATCTTCGTACTGACATTCTACTATCTAAGCTGGCCGTCGATGGATTTCTTGTGGATGCTATTGAAGTGTACGAAACTATATGCCATCCAGAGCTGGGAACTACTCTCGATAGAGCTTTGAAAGAAGAAAACGTTGAATTTATGGCGTTTTTTAGTCCATCCGGTGTAAACTGCACCCATGACCACTTTGCAAAAAATAATTTAAGCTTTGAAGGTAAGAAGTTGATTGCCATCGGTCCAAGTACCCGGAAATGCATGGAAGAGAAAGGCATGAAAGTGTTTCGCACTGCAGAACGGCCATCTGTTGAATATCTCATCAAGGTTCTGATAAACCCAGCCGACTGCAGGCCCAAGCTGGAAGATTAAATAAGCTGGTTGTACGTATGGTAATCAAATCGAATCTTCTCATCCACCGTGACCTTTGTTAAGACGTGTGTGTGTTTCCAATTGGCAAACGCAATCGGTAAACAAAAATAAAAGAAACGATGTTTTCCTAAACAAGACTGACCACACTTTGGGGGTTAACATAATTGCCTACGCTCTAAATTTATTTTAAAAAGTTACATTATTTAGTTATACCTATGAAAAACAATACAATAACATTTATCACATAATTATCCTTATTTATTTGGTTCTCCTGTGTGTGTGTTCCCCACCATTTGCTTATACAGGCGCATCCGGTTGAGATTGCTCCGAGCGGCTAGTTCTGCAAAGAAATAAAATTTAAATGGTTTGTTTTGTTATTTATTATTGTTGTTGCTTTATAATTGATTGCGCTTAGTTTTAAAACTTGTTTGCTTGATAAAAGCTTTTTCTGTTTATTTAAATTATACAAGACACTTTTTTTGTTGGAATAAATTAAACTTTTTTTTATAATTTTAATAAAACATTGTTTTAGTTTTATTTTTCAATGGAATGGTAGTAGATGCATCTGCTTTTTTAACTACGCTTCTGTTGTAAATTTGGCCCATGTTTAACAAGAACATGTTTTCAATACTGTAGAAGGTTGTTTGCTTTTATTGGGTGCTTTACAAGAAGTTAGTTCTTTGCGCTAATGAGCAATTGTTGTTTCAAAAATTCTCTACTGAAATGGTTAGCACTTTATGTTATTTTATAAGACGAGTCTTACTTTAGTGTTGAGTCTTTGAAAACTAAGGTGGTGTATGATTGACTCCATCGTTGCGATAATAAAACACGTAGCTTTATGGAGTGGCGCACATGATTGAGATCTGGCGGTACATAAAATGTGAACCCGTCCAACAGATCGCAAACACAGGCAGCTCTAGTTTTTGAAAGGCTTTATTGCGTAATTGCCTTTGTAATAAGATCTTGTCTGCTGTAATATGTGAACGTCTGAAACCCCACGTCAACAACTTGATAGGTCCTTATCAATGTGGTTTTAGACCAGAGAAGTCCACAATAGACCAAATTTTCACATTACGGCAGATCTTGGAAAAAACCCGAGAACATAATATCGATATTCACCACCTCTTTATCGATTTCAAGGCCGCGTATGACAGTATTTACAGAGACGAGCTGTACAGAGCCATGTCTAGTTTCGGCATCCCTGCAAAACTTATACGACTATGCAGGATGACTTCGGAGAATTCACGCTGCTCCGTCAAGGTCGGTAAAGAACTCACCGAGACCTTTGATGTCGAAAAAGGTTTTAGGCCAAACTTTCATGCGATTTCTTCAACATCATACTTGAACAGATTGTAAGAAACTCAAACGTCAACACCAGAGGAACAATCTTTCAAAAGTCTGTACAATTACTCGCCTACGCAGACGATATTGACGTAATGGGAAGAAAAAAGCGTGATTTCATAGGTGCTTTTGCGAGTATTGAAACAGAAGCGGTAAAATTGGGTTTGATGGTTAATGAGGGCAAAACGAAGTATATGCTGTCATCAAACAGGGACACAGAACATCGACGAATTGGACAATTCGTCACAATAGACAGACATAACTTCGAGGTAGTACAGGACTTCGTCTACCTAGAATCCGATGTAGACACGGACAACAACATCAGTGCGGAGATCAAACGGAGAATAACTCTTGCCAACCGTTGCTTCTTTGGGTTAAGAAGGCTACTGAGAAACAAAACCCTCTCTAGAAAAACCAAGGTGACCCAGTCCTGCTGTACGGCGCGGAAGCATGGACTTTATCGAAAGCGGATGAGGAAACCCTTGGTCGTTTCGAAAGAAAAATTCTCCGAATGATCTTTGGTCCCGTATGCGAAAACAATGTGTGGAGAAGAAGATACAACAACGAGCTGCATGAGCTGTACCGCGACATGGGCGTAGCCAGAAGAGTACGCATCGCGAGGCTACGATGGTTGGGTCATGTAGAGCGGATGGACCCAAACGCTCCGGCTCGTCGGGTGTTCGAAAGCACATTGCAGGGAAATCGCGGAAGGGGAAGACCTCGTCTTAGGTGGCGCAATCAAGTGGACGAAGACCTCAACCGACTTGGAGTGCGAAACTGGAGAGAGCTCGCCCGAGATCGAAATCGTTATAGAAGGATGTTGGTTGAGGACCATAGTGAACAGAGTACGAGCGCTCAAAGAAAGCTACAAGTAAGTAAAATCGTTTACTTTTGTCAAGAAAGAACAACAAAAGATTGTCTTTCCAGGCAACAAGAACAAAAACATCTTTGTAGAATGAATCAATAGCAAATTGAGAGGCGTAACTGTTCACTGTCCACATTCTATTAACTTGTCTTTTGATTAAGTTCAAAGTGTTTGTATATCTAATTTTTTAATGAATAAATATTTGGAAACACTTTAATATACGTTGTTTTTGAGTCAGTTGAATCAACAAACCTGCATTTTTCTGCTGATCTTTTGTCTGAATTTTTTGATCTTGTTTGGAATTTCGTTTTTGTTTAACTGTAAAAATCGATTTATTGATTCAGCTAAAAGCTGTTTGTTTTGTTTTCACTTTAATAGAAAATGGTAATTGTTCTGTTTGGCTACAGAATACATATTTGTGAAAAGTGATAGACTTATAAACAATCAAAAGACACAGTAGTATCGAACCTTCTTGTCGATAATTGTCTTTATTTGCAGGTGTGAAGCATACCTGAACAAAGAAAGTGAACTCTTGTGGGATGACTGTATATGAAACAAGAATTAGGACTGTCAGGTAACTAGCTGAAAAGTTCAAAATTGCGAAATTCTAGACTGAATTATTCACGTTAATCTACAAACAAATTTTTTCCCTTACGAAGCAATTGATTGAACCAACTCCTTTATTTCTTCTGTCCTTGTATTTTATATCAACATCGTTAACTAACTTAACTGTGATTTTATGGATGGAACCTGCTCTCAGCAATTTTTTAATTGATAGTGTAAAACGTCTAGGTGTTAAAGTAGGTACGCCTCTTTGGCACATTACAGTTAAATTATAACTAATTTGCCATTAGGCTCATGTCGTTTTTTAATAAACTGTAAGGTATTACTGATTATATGCAAATAACTCGTTAGTTAGATTGCATTTGAATCTTACACATACCTACATATAATTTTTACGACAGGGTTTTACCAACAAAGCAGCAACAAAACATAATAGAATAGAAGAAACAGGTTCAATTCAAGTTTTTTGAATATTAAATCTTTCAACGTAATTATTTTCATTCATTCTTAGAGTATCGTTACCTTTTTTGCAATCTTCAGAAAATAATTATCTCAATTGCCGCTGCAGTAGATCAGGTCGATTGCGTATAATCAATTTTTGAATCAAGCGAACATTGTATTTCGCATAATGTGTGTCTATTTGTTCGAATGAACAAGACAACATAGAATCAAGAAGCATTTGCGATAACTGCTATGCTATTTTGGTTGTTGATAATGCAAAGACGATGATCAGAAGTTTAGCCTTTAACCTTTTGAAGTACATGTACTTTAGTTCTCTTATCAATTTTCTACAAAATACTTTGGTGGATTGAGAAGTAACCTTTGATAAACTTGCAGAATGTTTTGAGTTGTTTTTTAAGACTTGCATATAAACACTATCGGTTAATGTTTGTTGTTAAGATAAACTAATCTTATAAATAATTTTTTTTGAAAAGTTAGTCCAATAAGCGAGTAATTTTATCTATAGCCGCAACAATTTTATGATTGACAACGATTAGTGGGTTTCTCCTTAGTTGGGGGCGTGTTACTTTTAAAGCTAGACCAGTGAAGAATTCTTTCGTTCCATTTGAAAACTCCATGAGAAAAAAATAACCTTTATTTTTGGTTCTTTTAAAACTCTAAACCACAAAATCACCCCACATATCTGTCCTTTGAAGAGAAATACATGCCATTCAAAATTCCTGTCTGTTACATGCACTCATCCCAATAAAAGCCTAGGGCAACTTTAGGGTGAGTTGAAGGCTAAGAAAGGCTCAAACATTCAAAGTGAGTTTTGGTTTTCAAAGAAAAAAGTTTTGACGACCAAAGGTCAACTCCGGGGCTTGAACAAAACAACCTAATTTTATTTTTCTAATACGATCAAAGCTTATTAGACTACTAGACAAAATTTACCTCTGTCAAGAAAATAATAAAGGTGAGTTTACAACCAAACATAAAATTTATATAATGACCTTATTGCTCCGGACTATTGGGAGGTACAGAATATGTTGTATATTCTGTACCTCCTTTTGGGGGAAGAACAGATTTGTGGGAAGTCACAAAGTCAACTGTTGATAATTACTTCAAATATTTTTGTGTATATTTTGTGTTTTGTAATCAATCTAAATTCGGATTGGAAATGGAATCAGTTGAATCAACTTCAGATATAAAAATTATTGTTGACTCTAATTTTTGAAAATATGATTTTTTACTTTAATAGATTACACCAAATATATTTTTCCACAGCTAGGTTACATTCCAAACAGCGAAATTATGTGAAAATCAAGATCAACAAAAATGTCATTTCGAGCCCATCCATCGAATTGTTACAGCCGTGCGCGGTTTCAATTTTTACACGATTGATTGCCTAACTAAAGGTCAAGTAAAATTCTAGGCCTTTAAAAAGCCTTTTACATTGAGAACTGAATCCTCTGTTTTGAAATTGCAATGTTTTTTTAAATTTAAATAATTACCAAGCAAGGTCCACATTTTGGATAGACCTCAAACGGAAGTAGAAACCTTAAATGCTTTGTTTTGTTTACAAATTTTACGTGGAAAGCACTCGCCAAATAGAGGAACGTAAGATTACAATGTTCAACCTTTTTAGCTTCTTTATTTATCCCAATAAAACAAAGTGAGCATATTATATGTAGGTCATGATCTGTGCCATGTTCGCAGCGCAGATTATTTTTAAAGTTAATTCAATTTAAAGTGATTGACGGTGAATAGTATTTCACTTTGAGCACATGTCAAGCATTTTGCTTCTATTTATTTTTTGTTTGTTTTTTATCATTCATTGGCATCGCATAGATATTGATAACAACAAGGGAAATCGCCAAAAATAATTACAAACAAATCTGATCGCTTGGAAGTGAGAATTTATGATTTATGAATGTGAACACATTTTCAGTGTTTTGTATGAACGTTTCCAATTGAAAAAAAAAAAACTAAAAACAATTAGCGAATGACACTACAGATATACAGCCGTAGCTAGGAGTGTTGGTTTTACTATTGGGAGCAACTCAAGACATAGCTGCAGTTGCTTTAAATTTTAGTCTTAAATCGTTACGAATCATACTAGAGGTTCTTTTTAAAGGACTATAAGATGAGTCGAGTGTTGATCTGAATGGAAACATGGACGTGGACGTGGTAACAATACT
Source organism: Melanostoma scalare (assembly GCA_949752695.1). Lineage (NCBI taxonomy): Eukaryota > Metazoa > Arthropoda > Insecta > Diptera > Syrphidae > Melanostoma > Melanostoma scalare. Next base: position 21,157,595 of record OX456984.1, on the reverse strand, counting down.
CTCAGCTGTAAACCTACCTTTGTGGACAGGGATAGGGGGTAAGTGAAAGTGTTGAATGGTGTAGCTAGATAATTTAGATCTAATTAGAAAAATAAGCAGCTCAGAGAAGGTAAAAGGTTAGTTTGTTGAACTTTACCCAGGGTTGACCCAGGTTTTCTTGACAACCCTATGAGATGTCAAAAAAACCTGGGTTTTCCAGTCCTCAAAAAACGCTTAGCCACAAAATCACCACACATCCCTGTCATTTGAATAAAAACACATGTCATTTGACAGCCCTCAAATCGTCACAGCAAAAACCTAGGGCGAGTTGAGGGCAAACCCAGCTCAACCCTAGGGCTCAAAAAACACTCAGTAACACTAGGCGACCCTTGGGCTTCAACGAACAAAGAATCATGGAATACGCCAGGCAAGTTAGAGCAGAGTCAGCTTAGTATCAAAAGTAAGAAAAAAAAGAGAAAAACAAACAGATCATGAGGCTTAAAATCACTAGACTATTTTTTGTGGGTGTATGAAGTCGCTAGTCTACACCGATGATAAGCCAGTCAGAGAGACCATTGACGACTTAAAAACAACCCCAAATGCTAAAAAGAATGATCGAAAATTCGACTACACCTAAGCCGAAAATGGCAAAGAATTATCTTTCAAATAAAGTCAATTTTGAGGCAATTAATACAATTTATGACCCTTACACACTGCCACAAACTAAACTTAATTTTGCATTCCATAGAGCAGAGGATATCTGAAATTTAGGATCGTAATCTGTGATCCCCAACAGAAGCCATATCAGATACCAATAAACTCTAATATTCATTCATATCTTGGGTACCTAGTTATGGTTCAATAAATCTTCGGTTAATTACTCTCGCCCAAAATGCTATGTTTGATGTCCGGACAAAATAATAAATAATATTAAACCTAAACATTACATACATTTATTAAAAAGCTCGATAGTATCAATTTGTTATTACTTTTTTGCAATAAGCATTAACCGCAATATGGATTTTACCACGTTAGTCACGGCCTATCAAAATTTTTATTTTGGAACGTAAGCTCGAGTACCAATTGAGTTAATCTCATTATCATTTAATCAAAAAGATTAAGCGTGACAGAAAAGGGTTTACTGTATTTGGTTTTTTATTTAAAAAAAAAGTCGCTGCACAAATTAACTTCATGGTTGTTTCGTGTGACATTTTGATTTGGTTTGTTGATTGGACTTATTTATCGTGTTATTATCTGACTGTTCTGGTTGCACAAAAGCGTCAGGCGGGTCATTTATCTGACAGAAAATCTTTATCTTCATAGATTAATAACCCTAGACGTTTACTCCCGGTTACGGGGCCACTGGGTACATTAAGACGTTTCAAAGAAACAATAAAAACGAACATTGATGATTTCAAACGCAATTACATGCTAAACAACAATCACATTTCTTCCATTGAAATTCGTGACCATGTCGATGCTTATGAAAATCATTCTATCAATCAGTGCTTAGCTTATTTATATGCAAAAGAGTTGTAATTGACATTGTTTAAAATTCCAACTTAAACGATCAAGAGAATATTTACACGACACTTACTTATTACTCGATATGCCTTCACCGTCTCTGGATTCCTCATTGATAGCTGCAAATATTCAAATGAAATTTACACAAAATCAATTCAATTTGTTTGATAAAAAAACTTACTGTCGTAGGTATTTGGACGAACGTGTCCATTTGCTCCACTTGCGTTCTGATAACCTGGATACATCTCTGGAATGATCTGATCTGGAGAGGGGTACATTGTTATGTCATCGGTAGATCCCTTTGGAATCTCTTCTTTGGGTTTTATCGCAACAGTATCGTCATCCACCCACCGGTCTCGGAATGCTGGCGATCGGAAAACTCCCACCAAAACCAGGAACAACAATACACAACAACCAACGGCAACGCCAACCCATGTTAGTATTTGTGATCTGGTATCTGGAAGCTCGTACTCTGAAATCCCATTTTTCTGAAATGCTTCCCGACCAAATTTGGCCCACATCAGTTCCAACTGAATGTTATTCAAACCTGCTGGCTCCCGCGGTGTTAGATCCTCAAAAAAAGGATCAACAACTGTCGGTGTGAGAATGGTATCATTGTAGAGTGTAACAGCAAATTCCACTTCTATACAATTCTCTGCATTGGGCCAGTTTTCGAAGCATTCTGCTACCCGAGTAAGAGTGACATTTTGAGGAGTGGCCTTTTCTAAACTCAGTTTCTCAGCCTCAATGAAAGAATTCGCTGAGCTGGCGAAGATTTGCTTAAGCTTACTCCAAGTTTTTTCTATTTGTTCGTTCTTGGGAATTACTAAGAGTTTACTTGTTGTCTGCAGCTGTTCGTAAGTCAGTGTGTAGTCTGGTGGCTGTGTACTTGGTGAGCGAACTTCACCATACGGTAAATAGCTTATTGAGAATCCTTTATAGACATGGCCTTGGAATGACCGTGATTGGAAAACAAGGTCTACCCTGGTGAATCCTAATGAACGAATACTCAAAGGTTCTTTCAGTTTTCCTGTCAGAATTATGGGGCGACTTTCACTGCCATCTGTGTTGAGCGGTATGAGGGAAATATAATCTGAGGTAGGATCAATATCCAGATCATTGACAATGATATCCATGCCATTGCTGTTTGTTACGGCTAAACTGAAATGAAAGACAAAAGGTAGGTATACTTTACTTGGTTTGAATTGCTAAGAATAAACATTTGCAACAATGTGTTCTTCAGACACTAACTCATTCTTTTGCATATGAAGGGACTATGCACCTCTTTTTTGGTCCATTTATTTGTTTGGCCTTCAAAACCTAAATATTGCTTTGACGTGCATAATTTATTTAAAGCAATTAAATGTATGTGAATACATATGTTTATGTGTAGATAGATTTATCTTTTGAAATTAGACAACCCTTAAAAAAATACACTACTCGTATATTATCCGAATCTGTTATGTAAATATGTATGGCAATAGTCTGGTTAGATAACCGTTTTAAAGGCCTAAGTATTCTGTTCTTTATATAAGACATAAGCTCTCATCTAAGTATAAAAAATAAAGAAGCAAAAAACGTGTGTTTAATTAACCTTACTTATTTCTAGACAGTTCTAAGACTACTTGACAGTTTAAAAATTATGATATTTAACCACTCGATTCGCTAATGGCAGTGAACATCAAATGCTCATCGGGATTAGCAAGAAGTGATTTGTTATGTTTAGCGATAAGTGAAAAGACAATAGACAGTTACTGAATATCTTTTGGGCAAATTAAAACTGAGTACCTATACTCAAAAGATTACAGTGCTGCTGAATTTATTCGAGTTCATGGTCAATTGAGCCTTTTGACGCAGAGCATGACTTTATACACAATTTTTGAAGGTGACGGATGGACTTCGGCCTTAAAAGCTCATATACGTGTTGGGTAAAAAAAACATTCTTTACATTGCAGTTAATTAAAGAGTTCTTATCTTCAATTAATAAGAAATCACACTCACATTATCGATTTATGTTTTACAAGAGTGTAAATAAATTGTGTTTGCCTTGTCGAATAGATAATGCATTTCTATTCTTCAGTATCTGATAAGAAATGCAATTGTATTTTTAGGCATTGAAACTATTTCAATCGCAGTACTATCTACACACATTTTGAATATCTATAAACCTAGATTCTCGTTACGTTTTAATATGGGGCCCCACGGCGTATACTTAACCAAAATAAAATTTGAAATACAAATTACAATGGTCAATCAGTTTGTTTCGAATTGAGGTTATTAAGTTTGTCTCTTAACAAATTAAAATATAAATATAGTCAGTAATCGAACAGCTGCTAACCAATCAAGGACGTTAGCACTGATTATGGCAAAGTCATAAGCGAACCAAAAGCGCGAGCCGCCGCGCTTCGTCAATGAAAAAGATTCCATCGAAGTGAAAATGTTTGACATTTAGCGTGCAATGAACTTGTTACATAAATTAAAGAATGTCACAGTGCCTTTATTAAAATCAATCGCAACAGGTTTCTTTTGGGAAGAAATGGTTTGAAGAAAGCATGCATCAGTTTGTGTTCATTTCTGTTTTGAATTAAAGAAATGGTTACAGGCTTTTTGGTTTTTAATAAACCTGCTTTATGGTCAACGTTTTCTGCATTGGAAGAGTTAAATTGTGTGTATTTATTTATAGTTTTTTTTATCATTTAAATCAGATAACTGAAAGCTTTCGTTGTATTACAATAATTTAAAATGAAATTGGATATTTGTTTCCTTATTCGGTATGCGTTCCTCAATCATTCGTGATATCTGTTGAGAGTTGTAATAGGTACACCCACGATAGCTTTGGAATTAGTTCAACTTAGCGAATGACTTCGTATTGTGCTGTTTAGCAGCAGTTCATATCTGAAGTGGGTGTATCAATGAGCACAATCGACAAGATTGTCGCCCCGAAGATTGTTTTATTACCCGGGGCGGCGCGGCGTAGCTTCGGTCCTATGGGGATCGAATTGAGTAATTTAAGTAAAGTAGTTTCCAAATTTCCTTTCGAGTGGGAAAATGGGGTGAAATATAGTCTCTGTATTACTCAGGGACCATAAAGAACTTTATTGGTGAACGAATTTTTTACATCAGTCCAGTATTTTCTAAGCTCCCGGTCCGTTACCGTTTCCGTCTGGTTTGCTTAGGAATATGGAGATGAAACAAAGTCTATATTACTCAGGAATACCACCGTATTGTTATTGTGAAAAAAATTTAAATCGGTCTAGTTTATTTTGAATTCCCGTTGTCTTTTATGTTTGAATATGGGGATAAAATATAATCTAGGCTACTCAGAAACAATGTAGCAAACCTTATGTTGAAAGAATTTTTTAAATCGGTCGAGTATTTTACAGGGTTATGTTCCCGTTTTCGTTCCGTGTTCCGGGAACAAAATTTAGCCTTTGTAATGACCACTTCTGTTTCAAATATCATTCAAGTCGGCTCAGTAGTTTTGAAGCCTATTCAACAAAAGCAAACAAACAAAAAATGTAAGTTACCCGCAGTTTTAAACTAAATTTTAAACCCTAAAGACTTTTAACTGATTGAAAGCAAGAATATACTTTTTCAGCAAATCAGTCATTTTTAGTGACTAGAAATATTTTTGAATGAAAAAAACAAGCAAAGTTGCCGGATTTGAGACTAGGTCAATTATAACCGGCAGTACACCCTTAAATTAATAATTGATCTGCATTTTGTTGATAACGAGGATGACAGAGAGTCAATACCACCCAACACAGATGCTTTTTTGTGGCTTCTCAGCAGTTCTATAGTCAGCACCTATGAATAAATAAACGTTGTACTCATGTATCTTCTCAGCAAATAACTGTAGTGATAGGATTATCTAAGTGGGGCATGTGTGAAGCACAAATTTCCTATTCCTAGCTTAAATCTCTGGTAATTCAAGGTGCAGTGCAGTAAGCCCCGCGACCCAAAAAAGAAATTAAGTAACACCCACGGGCTTTGTATAAGGCAACAAGAACCACCAAAGAAAAGAGTTAAGGCCCATGGCTTTTGTTGCCATTTTGAAGTAACATTTATAAGACTCTGGTGCACAAGGGATCTTAAAATTAAGTTTTCTTCTTAGAAAGGATTAAGAACGATGCGCTGAATCCATATATTCTAATTTCTTTTTATTTGAAGAAAAAAACACTTTGAGGTACCGAAAAACAAAGCTCCAAAGCTTGTGTACTTTATTTCAGCTTTCCATGGATATGAATTCAAAGCTCACGCTGTCTTAACGAAGGATAACGGTAACTCAGTCTACTTTCTTTTGCACACATAATAACTAAATCTACTTTCTTAATTTTTGGGCTGCTCTTAGCTAATTTATCCTGGGCAGAGCGTGAATTTTTTATATTCCACCACTAGCTCGTAACACCTGGAGTCGAGCTTCGTTCGCTTCGCTTCGTTTTTTACTCCACACATCCATACTCCCTTGGGATAGTTTTTTCCGCTTGGCTTTTAGCTTTATAATTCTATCAGTGAATAAAAGCAAAGCGAACAAAATTTTCTTCCGGGCTATACGGGCTTGTGGTGTAACAAAAGAAATTCGAACTCGCCGCACTACATAACACTCAGTATGATACATAATTCCGTAGATATTTCTTATGAAAGTGTGTTCCTCTTTGGTATGTCATAATCGACAGTCAATGTATGGACTTATGTCTAGTGGAGTTACGTCCCTGTGACAGTTTATATACATTGAAAATAACAAATAAGTTAAAGTGTAAACGATGAGACTTCTTTCCATGACGATTCCATGGTATTTGAGTTCACAGAAAAGGGAACTAAGGCCCGCTGCTCTTACTGCCATTCCATTATGGAAATAACCCCCGTGTTCCTTATACTTCCAAAACAAAGAGGAATTAAGACCCACGGTATGTTATTACGAGGAATTAAGACCCACGGTATGTTAAATACTTAATGTCATTGAAGGGTTTGCAACAAAAATTATTGATAGCTTTACAGCTTTAACATCTATTCACTATTAAAAGCAGATTATCGTAAAAAAATAATTTCAATTCTAAAGTGAATGATATTTTTTTTTTTAAATCAATCTCTTATAGCACTGAGTTTTATAAAATAAAAGCTAATTTGATTTATGGGTTTCTTTCATCGGATATTGGTAATTGAGATAAAATCTTGTTTTTATTGTTTTAAAGAGCTATATAAGTTTATTTGTTTATGTTTTTGCTTTCTCTGCTTAAATGACTTTCATATTTTTTCATATTTCATGTATTTATTTGAGTAGATATATACAATAAGATACAATATCTTTTTAAATAGTACAATAGTACACTTTAATCGGTTAAAACCTATTTGTGTATTCCGACAAAGAGAATAAAATATGGTTATTAGATGTCCATATTGCGTCAGATGCATTGCATGCCATATTAATTTATCGCTGGTATTTATTAGCTGATTGCAATTTTTATCTGAGACCACACCTAGTTTTTATCTAATGATATAATAAATTCCATTTGAACTTTTGAATAATAACTTTCTATATTTATGAGTAACATTAAAGTGAAAGTTTGATTACTATGATTTTCTTGTTGTTTGATTTTAATTCTGATTAGATGTTGTCTTAGTTCAATTAAATCAGTTTTTGAAAAATGTACTCGTATGTTGCAAAATTAAATATTGAAGTAAATGAATTCAAAGAGTCTGAGGGCTTAGCCAATTTCAGAGACCCATACAATTTTCTGTCTATTGCGAATGGCTAAGGGAGAAAGCTGACTCAAGTTTGCGATTGAGGCCCAAGTTCGCCTAGAACTGTAGTTTCCATTAAGTAAGTATGTAATTAATCTGGGAGAGGACTTGCAAAATTTTTCGTAAAGAGAGATACCCGTGAAATAACTCAAACCACCGCGTGACAGTGCAAACTTTCCAGCGACAACCGGGACGGAACATCCCGAGATCACCCAAGTCAACTAGTAATTAAGATTTTTCTTTTCTTTTCAGCTATATAATATTAAGTTATTATTTCAATTCTAGACAATGTATTTGGAAGGCCCCTATGTGCCAACATTCTTACATTATCATTTTTAAATTCTAAAATTATCTAGTATAAATATCAATTGTATATATGTATATAACGTTCAATAAAATATTTATTATTATTACAGTGCAAACTTTATATGCACCTAGCTTGAAGCATGAGTGAATGTTGGTTTACAAGAATTCACTTTGTCTTTATTTTCTAACTGATAGCCCGACCACAACCTGAGCGACAAAGCAACAAAATCAAACCGGAATTGAAACGTAGATTGACGTGCCTCTGTTGCTCAGCTTACTTTTTTGTTCTTGTTTTGTAGCTCAAAACGCCGATTCCGAACGGCTAATCGAGAAAGCGATTTTCCCGCTTACTATCGGAGGACTTCCCAATTCCTCGCGAAAGTCGATATCCGCGTAAAATGTTTGGCTTCTGTTGGGATTCGAACCATGAACCTCCCCGTTAACAGGCAAACATGCTAACTATCAATCCACGGGCACCACCAACCGATGCATAAGATGCGAAAAAAAACTCAGGTTTATATGTTCAACCAAGACAAGAAAAGATTCGTATGGGAGGGGGCGGTCTCTCTCCCTCCGTTTAGGTGGAAGAGTCATTTTTGTAAAAAATTGATTTTATTCTCTAAAAAAGATATTTAAAATCAACTAAGCAGCTTACTACCACCACATACTATAAATTTTTTGGAAATAAATATATTGTTTAACAATTAAAATTTTAGTCAAAGTTAATTTAAAGAATAGTTTTTGGGTAGTAAAGTTTTATTAAAGTCAAATCTTGGGAGAAAAAAAATTATTTTTTTTTGTGTTATTAGTTCTGAGTCATACATAGAAAACCGAACATAAAAATCTTTCTTATTTTTTGAGAAATTAAAAAAAAGAAAGTGTACGTTTCTTACAAAATTCTTGTCTTGACTCAACCTATCCTTCCTGACCTTTTGTTGCATCTTATGTGTTTACGTGTTGCATTGGTTATCCCAATATTTTGTGTGGCTTCTAGATTCAAAAATAAAAAATGGGCACGACTGGGTCGCACGAACTTGCGATTGTGTTCTAAATACGATATCAAAATCTAAAGGCTGAGTTAAAGGTTTTGGTATTAGCTCTTCATAATATATTTTGTGGTACAGGGTTGCCAACTACACATTAATTATGGAAATTGAATTAAATCACGAAAAATAATGAAAAAATTAAATTAAATATTCCAAAGGTTTCAAGCAAAAATCTAAAAACGCCATTCTTTTGCAATCGCTAATACATATAAATGATGAAAATTTAATCAAAATCGTTGGAGCAGTTTTCCCAAAAAACGGTTTTTTATTTTTCACTTTTTTTTTAAAACTGTTTTTTAAAAGTCGAGTAAGCAAAGTTTTAGATCTTAACAGGAGTTATTTTGACAAAAAATTTGAAAAAAATAAAAGTTATGGTTTCGAAGTTACATTCAAAAATCAAAATTTTTTAAAAAAATTTATAAAAATTTCCAAAACTAAGTTTTTTTAAATATTGATATGCAATCTTTCTTTAACTGCTTACGACTTCTTAAATCCAAAATTTCGTCAACATCGTGTCAGCCATTAACGAGAAAGTCGGTTTTAAAAAAAACGGTACTATGGGAGGTACCGTTTTTAGGCCTTTTCCAAAAATTTTTTTTACATCATAAGAAAAACAATCCTAAATTAATCCTTCACACAAAATTTTATCGAAATCGTTGGAGCCGTTTTCGAGAAAAATAAGTATTATCATATCGGTTGTATGGCAGGTACCGTCATTTCAAGACCTAGAGACTCAATTCCAAAAACCCCTCTGTAGGATGCTCCACAGACTCTAACTGCAAATTTTGAGGAAAATCGGTCTATTAGTTCAGGCTGTAGATCCATATACAGACAGACAGACAGACAAACAGACACACAGACAGACACACAGACAGACAGAATTGCAGGACCCACTTTTTTCGTATTCTCTATCATCGTTATGTCATGTTTAATTGTTATCTCAAAATTTTTTTTCTGCACGATTGCAAGACTTGCCTTATAGTATGTACCTATAATCGCAAGTAAAAAAGGATAATATCAAGATTATCCAAGAAGTAAAAGGTATTGTACAGCTTGCCTTTGATTGGCCACAGCCTTGTGCACTTCTCTGAATTATTCCCGTGACATATAAAGGGAGGGTCTCTCAATTTACTGTGGGTTGCAATGGTTATGTTATGAAGAACTTTTCATGGCAGTATTGTTTTCACAGAGTGGTCAAATCCTTGCAAGGAACAATTACCGGAAAGTGAACTATGTGATTACTTGGACTTAAGTCCGAATATTCCAATTAATAGTCCTACCGACGCTCTAGGCACTACATCACAGCGGTACTGTCACTCTTCTTATGAAAAAGCGTAATTTTGTGTTTCTAGAAATAATTTTTTCGGAAAATTTTGAATTCTGCTGAAAATATTGGCTTTTGAGTCTTCCGCTCTTTGAAGTTCGACATTTTTGATAAAATTTCAAATCAACTTAGTATGAGTACCATGTTCGAATTGATTTTACTCGTCGAGAACCCAAATTTCGATCTCACAAAAATCCAAAGCTTTTCCACTTATCGATATTCGAGGGTGGAATTACGTATGTATGTTGGAATGTGTGCGGACTTTTTTATTAATACTAGCGTTTCAGTTTAGTTTCACTTATTCTGCACAATTTAATTGAATTAGTAGTTAGTTTACTTACTCACATAGTGTTCGAATGTTTACAGAGCTCTTAGTGCAGCTCTTATTAGAAAAAATTCCCTTGTTTCATTTATCTATTTATGACTAACTTACAAGGAGTACCTTGTAAGTTAGAGCATGAAACTATGAAAATCAATTTCTAAAAGTTATACATACTTAGTACCTTAAAATGGTTGCAGATAGTGTGACTTAAATCAAATGATTCACCATGCAAGTTTAAAAAGACATCCTGATTGCATGAAGCTTTCATTGCAGAGAAGCCTCCTGTATTCTACTTACAATTTATTACTAGACGTGCTTTTCCTTTTTTTAAAGATCTATAGACTAATACAAAAATAAGAAACACTTTAATTCGTGGTATCTGATTAATGATTATGTATGAAAACTGAACAAAATACTCTGAATTTTATCTTAAAAACCGACTGTTGACAAAAAATTAGAACTCTGTGAAGGAATGTACTCATTTCTTGACACCAAACAGACCTTAATGCTGCCATTTGCATCAAATTATCGGAATATGCTAAAAAAAAAAACTAAGCTAGGTTGTTCATGAGCTTGACAGCTTTTATGTCGGGTTCAGCAATTTGCGATCGTCTCTGTCTACTTCTATTGAAAAATATAAACGATCTAAAATTTTGCCAATTTTGCTTTCATGTCACTTTCGACAAACGAACAATGAAAATAATTGCTAATGGGACGTTTTTATTGTCAACATTCCCATTCAAATTTGTTTGTATTTAGTTTTTGCTTAAGCTTTCGGTTCAAACCTTTTAATCTTCTGACTCTCACATAAAATGAATTTACTGCCTCTGGCTTTTAAATACCATTTGCTTAATAGCTTTTATAGTTTGTGTTTGACTGTGTTGCATCATGCCACGCATTAACTTAGCTAACCCTATCAAACCTATTTGAGTAGAGAGGTAATAACACGTAAATGAGTTCAGATTATAAGGTTTTTACTACCCAGAGTTAAATAGTCAACTTTTGAGTTTTGACCACTGCTTTTATAGTAGGTACTTGCAAGGAGAATTTATTCAAGGGTTTGTTAATCCGATTATATCTCAATACCTTGGACTGTTATGCCAAAAAAATACGTTCTACCTACGCAAGAACAAAGAAAAGCTTACATCGGTCTAAATGGATTTAACTGAAGTTGATTTGACCCACAACCCCTTGCACATACTTTATTTATTTTCTACTTCACATTCTACTGTAGAATTAGAAGATATATGAGATCCCAAAGAACTTACCGTTGTTTCACTGTTTTCGGAACAGGATACGGCAGTGGATAGTTCTGCGATGTCACATTTTGAATTGAAGAACTGGCTACAACCACATCATCATTGCTTCTCCCCACATTCAATAAAACAATCGATGGTTGCGTTCGCAAATATTTGTCGAGTGCACTCAATTGTGGACGTTGTATATCACCGTTGGCAGTTACACTCACGGTATTCGCCGTTAAATTGGTTAAACAACTACCAAGCCGCACTACAAGAAAAAAAACTGATGAGAAACATTTATTTATTAATCAAAAAACTTGTCATCCAACCACTTAATATGAAAACAGCACACACCACTCCAAAGTACATTTTTCTGCACTCTATTTTTATTTTACCGAGAATCAAAATCAAATAAACGATCGCGAAAATAAATTAACACAATTTAGCAAAAGCCTTGTATAGAGGCGCTAAATTTTTAATCTAAAACACTTTAAACCAATCTCCTTTTGGGAATGAATTAGAAAGGGTAAGCCAAAGATACAATTAGTATTCCGTTTGTGCTGGTTTATATCGCGCCAGCGTGTATCTTATCAATGGTTTGGTTGAGAGGAACAATTGCACGCTACTAAGGTTAGGTACTAACTTTACCGTCAACTTGAGGTACCTACTCCTGTCACATTGAATATCTCACTGCGTGTTGCCAATACACCAGACGATTGTACCTGGTTTCAAATAACAGTTGTTTTTTGATTGAATGATAAGATAAACAATTTGTTGTTGTTTCTTCTTTTTGTTTTTTCAACAATTTGAGAAAGTAACTACTTGACTCGATCGTCTCTCGATTGTAACACTACACAAAACATTTAGTACACCTTTAGCCCGCAAAGTCTGTTTCAATCTCAACAGCTTTTGATTACATTTTTTTCTTTGTGAGTTGTGGCGAATTGATTTATATTATGGATTGGGGATAGGGAGCCTCGTCGTTAAATGAACAAATATTCACAAGCAGAAAATATTTTTCCATTTGGTAGGTAATAATTTAAGTTTATTTATCGTTTTGTTTTGTGTGGTTAAAGCTTATAACGAATGCCGTCGTCAGTGTCGACCGACTGGGGGGATTGATGTGGAGACACTGAAAGTTGTGGTAGAAATGTTTAAGAGTTAACTGCGAAAAAGATGGTAGGTATGTGTTTGACTTAATGGCTTTTGCCAACAAGCCGTGGGCGGGCGTTTGGATTTATTGTGATGCTCGGATACCCAGGTAAGTGTTTAGAGTTTTTTTTTTTTTAAATTAACTGTTGTTCCAAAAAGTTAAACAAATCAACCAGATATGTGCTTTAAAAAAACATGTACGCGTGTATGATATGCCACCTCCTATTACACTTAGCTGTAGACATTTGAAATTTAACATTTTTTGTGTGAAATAGAAATGATTAGAGGTGTAGGTGCGAAGTTAATTATAGAACATGTTTGAGTAAGGATTTCTTGGGAAGATGATTTCAAACTCAAATAACAGCTCAAGCACTTGGCACGCATTTAGCGACCAGTTAAGGGCAATGACCCATAAATGTTTTTCCATCTTCATTATGTAACTAAATTTAGCACAAATAACGGTGAGCACTGTCAACACAGTAATTTTCATTGCCAACTTAAAGAATAAATAAATAATTATGCAAAAGTAGTTTGTTTTTTTTTTTTTAAATTTTTGGGCTCATAATTATCTTTATCGCTCGTTCATACCTTAACAAAAGTAAAAAACTATACGCCTTCTTCATTGATTTTAAGGCTGCCTTCGACTCAGTTGATCGTAAGGCTCTGTTTTATAAGCTAAGCTGCTTAGGTATATCAACCAAAATGATAGCAATGCTAAGAGGGCTGTATGAAAATAACTTAACGGCAATATGGGATGGAAACGAAGTTTCGGATTGGTTTTCATCGACTTCAGGAGTTAAACAAGGTTGCCTCTTGAGTCCGCTTCTCTTCTCACTCTTTCTGGAAGACCTCACAAGCTACCTTCCAGGTGGTATTTGTTTTGCTGGTACTAAAATAAAAGCACTTTTATACGCTGACGATATTGTCCTGTTCGCAGAGACTCCAAATATGATGCAAATCATGATTAACAAATTGCAATTGTACTGCCAGCTATGGAGCCTTACGGTTAACACTAGTAAATCAAAAATAATGATTTTCCGAAACGGCACTGGACGATACGCAAGAGAAGAGAGATGGAAATTCATGAATACGGACATCGAGGTGGTAAAAGAATATAAATACTTGGGTGTTATCATTACGCCATCGTTATCGTTCAAAAAGCACTTGCGAGAGAAGCTGTCAGAGTCAAAAAAGGCTATCAACTGCAATTGGAAAGGAGTTCTCAGCAAAAAACATATTGCCCCCAGCGTCAAATTCAAACTTTTGAATCAGTTATGAGATCGATCCTCTGCTATGCTGCTCAAGTATGGGGATTCATACAGTACGAAGAAGTCGAAAAACTACTAAGGTACTTTATCAAGAAGATGTTTTGGCTCCCTATGAATACGCCAAATTATATGATTCATCTGGAAACAGGAGTTGCACCGATATTCATTTTCACACTTAAAATGCACTTCCAGTACATTGCAAAGGTAATGGCACTTCCAAGTCATCGGCTCCCAAATGTTATCGCAAGATCTTTACTTGCGGAAAGAACTCAATTTTTCGAAGAATGGTCCCTCATTAGTCTGGAACATGGCACTCGTTTACTAGAGATGGATTCAGAAACCTGGAAAAGTGTTTTCCCACCGTTATTGGAGAAAATAGAAGAGCAAATGTTTGTTAATTTCGCGGAGTCAGCACGTCAAAGTGATTCCCGAGTTCTATACAAAGAACTGCAATTTGATATGGGTTCTAACAATTATTTCAACGACCAAATCCCGATTAAGTTTATATCCCTTATCTTTAAGACTAGAGGAGAACTGCTTCGTTTGAATTACCAACCACATGGCGCCAACGAACAAACACAATGCAACTTATGTAACCTCCAGGCAACCGAAGATGTTTTCCATTTTCTAGGAATTTGCCCTATATTAAAATCGATCCGCCGCTTTTATTTAAGCAAAAGTATTTTGAACGTAGAGGAAGTCAAAGAAATCCTAAATGGACTGAACTGGTCCGCACTAGCCAAATTCGTCACTTCAGCTTTAAGCTACCGAAGCCAAATAACGAACGAAGCATTCTAATGAACAACAAAATTACATACAGAATTCACAATTGCAATTTTAACAATCTGAATAAATGTTCTTTTTTGATTTTATATAAAGCTTTGCAATTTATATGTTTAACTTTCTTTTTCTGGCTGACGGCAAAAGCCAATGCTTTAATTAGTGATATCCCAAAACGATTATAATTGTAATTATGCTCAACATTTTTATAAATATTGCTAAATAAAGTCACTATTTACTACTACCACTACTACTAATTATCTTTAGTATTTTTAGGAGCTAGAAATCAAAACTGATTCTATCTAGCTTTTGTGAGATATCCACCTACATGAAACTAAATAGAACCAGAGAAAAATTATCAGCGATTTATGATAGTGTGCTGAAACTGGGAAATGTGAGTGAATCGAAGGCTACACAAATGAACCAAACTTTTATGATAAAGGGACAAGAGATTAGCAGAATCGAAGTCTTCATGTTTTTCATGTCAATCGTAGGAAGGCAATTTTGTTACTTAAAATAAAAAAAAAATTCACGAGTAGTGCAGAAATCTTATGAACTCCGAAAGCTTACAACTAAAGATATACTCTCAGTAAAATGTCGCTGATCAACTTTCGCCAAATCATTATCGTATCGTAAAAAAACTCTCATGCCTTCGATCTTTCAATATTTTTTTGTACTTAATTCAGCCGTTGACGTATGCTTTAGAATGATTAAGAGAACTAATTATATCGCAGATGCTACCACCCACACTTCTACAGAATAAAAACAGGATTAACACCGATTACCACACATCCTGACTGAGGACGTTATTTATATTTTCATATAGTTTGCCCTTCTGGAACTGACTGGAACAGTGGCAAAATATCGAGCAACTTCAATTTGAAAATTAGATCAGATGGGAAATAGAGTTTTGCTTGAATGCGATACACCCACATATTCTCTAAGAAATTAAGTACATCTCATGCATTTCATTATCCAAATTTTATTAGTTTTTTTGAAAGCTGAATTACTGGTGAATAGTGAAGCATTCAAACTACTCAATAAGGATCTAAGCACTAAAATATTGTAAATAAATATATTTTGTAAGATGGATTAAATGGGGAAGAGGAGCTCTTTTTGGGTATAGGAGATGAAAAAAAGAAATAGTTGCATTTGACTGAATGAAAAGATGAATTTAAAAGATTTACGAAAGAGGTGAAACGCTGACAAAGGGGAAAGAAAACATAACGAAATGACTACAAAAGTCACAAAAACCCTAGCCATCGACACAAGCGTTTTGTTGACATCAGACATGGAACTATCCAAAAACGACAGGTTGTAGATGTTTTCTAAGTTCAACGTGGTGAGCCTAGTATGAAGAGAGGACAGGAGGATCAGCTGTGATCCGTATCATATACTCATAGTGCCTTTAAAAAAAACAGAAGCAAAATAATATTAAAGACTCCATTTTCACCCTGTCTACAAACCATCAACGTTCACTGTGTAAGCTTAAGAAATTGACGGACACACTCGCACCAGATCTTCGGAAACTACTGTCAGCTTTCGTCGCTCTGATTGGTCAAAAGTGTCAGAAGTTTCAGCTGACATTTAGCTGACAGTTAGATTTTTCAGATTTTCGAACATAGATTTTCAGATGGAAAAAGCAGTCTGAAAATTCTTAAAAAAAGTTCTAGTTGTCAAAACAAGGAAAACAACGTATATGACAATAGGACTTTACTCGGTATTCTTGGGTTAGTTTTTTGTTTTACTAGTTTTCGCTTAATTGTTGAATTGAAATTGATTATTATTGATGTTCGGATATTCTGTTTTGTAAATTGATATTGAAAGTGAATTTATCAGCAACGAAAATATATTTTTGAGGGCACATGATTTTAATTTCTTTTATCAAAATTGATTGAAGTGAATTTAATTTGCATACTACCTTGCACAAAAACGTGGAAATCGAATTCCTTAATTTCAAAGTGGGGAAATCTGTATGTTTTCCAATTCCTTTTACCACTAACCATGTAGAACCGAAAGGTGAATCACAGTACAATTTTATATATAACACAGAGCTTAAATTGCATTCAAGAACTGACAGATTGAATATCGAAGATTCGAAAATGCTGTGAATGCGGGCAATGACTCAAGTACGTCAATTTCAATTTCAATTTCAATATATTGATATTTGACGATTCATGTATCTCTCTTTTTATCGCTATTTTCACGGACAGTGCTTTAGTGAAGTTGCCAGTTCCATTCCTCCCTTTAAACAATTTAGCCCCAATACTCGCCTCGCAAGGAATGCACATCAGTTCTCCCTTTAGCCCAACTTCGGTCGTACAGTTAAGTACAGAGAATCATATTCTAGCCGTTCAACCCGGATGTGGAATTCTTTACCGAACTCAATTTTCCCCCACGCGTTACAATGTACAGAAATTTAAAAATAATATGCATCGGTATCTCCTTTCTTATCCTTTCCTTATTTCCTTACACCCGCACTGTGTTTCCTAACATTATACGTGTAGTCACAAATCACAACCCCTCGAAGTGCACGTAAATTATATATAAAAAAAGTGCGCGAATATTTTTGCGTTTTTATGAAAAAAAATTACTTTAGTTACATTTTGTGTCAACAAGGATGTAATTGTTCTTGTCAACGCATTGACAACTTTATTTGGTGACGAGATCATTTGACGTAAAGCAAGTAACGACTGTGACGTGATTTCAAAGCGACTGTTTCTGTTTGCATACTATACTGACCGTCTAATTGTAGCTTATGAATCGTAATTCATCCAGGCTATTCATTTGTCGATTTTTTAAAAACTGAAAAGCATTTGTTTAAAGCGGCAGGCGATGACCTGGTCAGGAGTATGCACCAGCTCATTTGCAAAATGTGGTCAGAAGAAAGCATGCCCGATGAATGGAACTTCAGCATTGTTTCCTCGGTCCTCAAGAAAGGAGACCCTTTGAACTGCGCCAACTACAGAGGTGTCAGTCTTCTTAACATCGTGTACAATATCCTCTCTGCCGTATTGTGTGAGCGTCTGAAGCCATTCGTCAACAACCTGATAGGTCCTTATCAGTGCGGCTTTAGAACAGGAAAGTCCACCATAGACCAAATCTTCACACTACGGCAGATCTTGGAAAAAACCCAGGAACTTCAAATCGATACCTACCACCTTTTTATCGATTTTAAGGCTGCGTATGACAGCATCTATAGAGAGGAGTTATATAAAACCATGTCTAGTTTTGGCATCCCTACCAAACTTGTCCGATTGTGTACGATGACGATGGAGAACGCACGCTGCTCCATCAGGGTCGGAAAAGATCTCACCGATACATTCGATGCCAAAAAAGGTTTTAGGCAAGGCGATGCACTGTCATACGACTTCTTCAACATCGTTCTTGAAAGAACAGTGCAAAACTCCCACGTCAACACAAGAGGCACAATCTTTCAAAGATCAGTTCAATTACTCGGACAGTATTGACATAATTGGAAGAACTCAGCGTGATGTCAATGGCGCGTTTATGAGCATTGAGACGGAAGCGAAGAAGATGGGTTTAGTGGTCAATGAGGGCAAGACGAAGTATATCTAGAAAGGACACCCAACACCGACCTCTTGAACAAAACGTCACGATAGACAGCTATAACTTTGAGGTAGTTAAGGACTTTGTCTACCTAGGTGCTGCTATTAATTCAGACAATGACATCAGCGCTGAAATCAAACGAAGAATAACTCTTGCCAATCGCTGTTTCTTCGGACTAAGAAGGTAATTGAGTAGTAAAGTCCTCTCTCGAGCAACTAAAGTGTCCCTGTATAAGACACTTATCATCCCTGTTCTTATATATGGCGCAGAGGCATGAACCTTGTCAAAGATAGATGCGAGAACGCTTTAGGATGCTACGAGAGAAAAATTCTTCGGGTGATTTTTGGGACCGTCTGCATAGATGGAGAGTGGAGAAGAAGATTTAACCACGAACTGTACGGGCTGTACAGCGACACTGACCTGCTCAAGCGAGTCAAGGTCCAGCGTCTTAGATGGCTGGGTCATGTAGAGCGAATGGACACCAACGCTCCGGTCCGGAAAGTTCTCGATTCAAATCCCGATGGACGGTGCAGTAGAGGAAGACCGCGACTCAGGTGGCGCACGCAAGTAGGAGAGGACCTCAACCAACTTGGCGTGCAAAACTGGAGGCAGCTAGCTAGGGACCGAGCTGGCTGGAGAAGCATGTTGGTTGAGGCCCTGGTCCGACCCGGACTGTAGCGCAACCTTAAGTAAGTAAGGGATAAGGATCTTAGCATAAAAAACGTAAATTAGACTTGATTCACAATGCAGCGTCATAGTGCGACGTCCTTAACTTGTTTCCCATAAGCCAAAGAAGGCGGTTATTCTGTGATTCTTCTGATTGAAGTGAACTTATGTTGAGTAAACGTACTATTACGTACGCTCAATATGCTATAGTAATATAGTGTTATATTGCTACCCGGCTTTGTATACGTTACGCTCTCGTTTCGCGTTGTCATTGCATTGCGAGAAGGGTTTTCTTTACTTCAAGTAGATATGTCGTTTTTAATGCATTTGTGTTTTGGCAAGATATTTTGGCCAGGAATAATATTGAGCATTTGCGGCTTTTTCTTTCTTCAACTCTATTCTAGACCTTAACTGCCGATTATCTCTCTGAGCAGTTTATCATTCACCTGTGCTGGGTGCCTGGGCACATGAACCTGGACAGATGAACTCGCCAGAAACGGAACACTCCTGCCCTTCTTATTGTCTTATTGGAAGACATGGTGCAAGGCTATGAGCCGTCTGAATCGATTTTTGCAGAAGCTGTATGAATGAGGAGGAGGAGGAAACTATTTTTCACCTTCTCTGTTCACGCCCAGCTTTAGCTCACAAACGAAAGATACACCTAGGATCGTATTTCTTTGATGGCCCTAGTGATCTTACCACATCGACGCTGTGTGTCTCTCCCGCTTCATTTTGTAAGCTCGAAATGGTTCCATTAGGATAAGGATACAATAGATCCATTATGGTTTCACAATAGGCCCAACGGGCCAGAGTACGTTAGCCGAGCTAACAGCCACTTTTACCTAACCTAACCTAACTTCTTTTTCTTAGACCGTGCAAATAGCTACATACATGCATCGTGGTACACTCCAAAGCTATATATTTTGTTTTTCGATAATGATGAAGGCTGATGAAACTTTGAAAGCATTCTTTGAAAACATCCTTCCTTTTGGATGAACTATGAATCGGCAGACCTGCAAAACATTTGACAATCCAAAATTTTCACTGGTTACGAACCCAGTATGTATGGGAGTCCCACTGTCTCGTTTCTGATTCCCTCCCAACAACCGAACATCTAATTCATAATTAAACCGAAACAATTATCGACATTTCACGTCATATTATGTCCAATTTGATTTTGAATTGTATAATTGCTGAACTTTGAAATCGAAAACATTCAAACCAATTACAAGCCAATTAATGTCGTTATATTTTCGATTTTGGTCTTAAGCATGTCACATTACTGTCCCATTAAGATAAACAACCAATGTGAATTGAAATTTAGTATCACTCTTCATTTCATTTCGATCACTTGTATTGTTAGTGAGTCATAATAAAGGAATGTCAGTCAAAATAGAAACCTTGCCACTGTATTCTACAACAGCAAAAATTTTGAAGTTCTTTGCTTATCTTGTTGATGAGCATTGGAGATGTTACATATTTCTTTTCGTTACCATAGTTTTCAATATTTTGGAAATAATCTACGTAGCCACTTCGGAAAATGAACTGGCACAGTTGGTTATAAATTTATTTATGGTAGTCCTTTGGCTCTCAACGAATATGCGAGCATTCTTTTTGGTAATTCATCGAAAGGATATGAATGTTTTCTTGACAGACATTTATTCTACGTACATGGACCTATTGGTATTTTCCAAAAAAAAAATTGTCTTCTATTACAAAGTGACAAATTTTCTTGTAATGTAGAAAAATGGAGATGAAAACACGAAAATGTTGTTGCAGGAATGCACAAAATCGGCGAGAAGCTTTGCCAATTTCAACCTCCTTCTTGGATTTTTTACTTGCATGGGTATGTTTGTCAGTTCCGGCATGGGAACGCGGAGAGGTAGGTAGTTTTTCTTTTATATTCGATAAATTTTTTCAAAGCTGTAAGGCATTTACCAAATGTGTGTTACCCGTGGAACATTGGCTTCTCATTAAATGACGATGTGCCAATCAAATTAAGATCCAAATATTTATTCCACGGGTCCTGAGTCAGAATTGGCCAGTCTTCCGAAATAAGAACTGACACAAAAAGTGCTTTCTTTGCTGTTGTTTGGAACCCACAGACAAATTTTAGAAACCTTCCATTTCTCACTGGATTGGTTGAGAGAAGTGCACTTTGGACCTTGACTTGCCCCAAACAGTTATCATCATAGAAATCTTTTCACTTTTTACCTACTCACTTATCGATTGCAGCTCTCATCTACGACATGTATCTACCATTTTACAACGACAAAAAGCTGGAAACGCCATGTTTTGAAATCCTTTTTGCATCACAGTTTGTACTGATTCCTGTTGGTTGCTGCATGTTTGTGCCGTTTTTGGGTTTGATCGTTGCACTTATCATGTTCAACATATTCCTATGCAAGGTATTGGAACAAGAGTTTAGGAATCTCGTAGAGGGCTTGCCACTCGTCGTGGTGAAAAAGAGAATCGTTAGGTGCATACGCTTTCACAGCAAAATAATCAGGTAAGATTTTATTCGTAATCTAGATCATTCAACATTTTATAAAAAAATGCACACACTCTTTTTGGGGTTTTTTTCAGCTTCGTGGCGAGTATTAACAGTTTGACGACTTATGTTTTTGCTGTCGAATATGTATTCTTTGGAGCTCTGATGTGCGTTTTATTATTTTTACTTGTTATTGTAAGCATTGTTTGGCCTATTGCTTTGTGGGTTTTTTTGAAATAGTAGTTCTTTTGTCATAGGTCAAAACTGTATCTGAACAACTCATCATGGGCGCATATATATCAATGATCTTCGTCCAACTTTCCGTGACTTATTTCTTTGCAAATAGACTGTATTTCGAGGTATGTAGAATTTAGGTATTTTAAAGGAAAATTGCAAAACAATAGGCAGCCTAAGCCATGCACTTTATGTTAAAGCTCTCTCTGACAGCTTCCGCTATTTTTGAATTGCACAATGATTTACGAAAGACTTTTTAACAAACACATCAGTTATAAGTGTACTGATTTAGTAACATATTACCAGATAACTGATGCCGTAACGGTCACTGAAATGACTCTCGGAAATGCTTCACAAAATGTTTAAAAATGGTTTCGGATTTCATTTTTATTTTAGAGTCTTGCAGTTGCTGACGCAGCCTATGATACTAGCTGGTACGAATATAATGGTAAAATCCGATTAACTCTAATGCTGATCATTCAACGAGCTCAAAAACCAATTTGTGTAAGTATACTTAAGGACCCTACAAAAATATTTATCAAAAATATTCTTTTTTAACAGCTGACAATGGGAAACTATCGTCCAATGACACTAGAAGTGCTCACGCAATTGCTAAATTTTACGTACTCATATTTTACAATTTTAAGAAAAATGATGGAATGAAAAAAAAAAATACATAAATTCGGCTGGATTAGTGTCAGTGCTTCTTTGATAATTCTATAATTAGCTCAGCACTGAAAAAATAAATACAAATCATTTCCAAGCACAAAGAAGTTAGCAATTTAGCTAAGCAAAATTATGAAAATAAAGTATTTTTCGTGTTGTAATTGCAGTTGTAGATTTCAATCGGCATTGTAACAACATATTTTTTGCGAGTTGAACAGCAATTTACTACACCATCACTGGGCTGAGAAATAAATAGAGCTGTGATGCTTTTGAGGTGGCTGTGGCGTAATGGTCACCGTGTCTGCCCGTTACGTTGGAGGCTTGAGGTTCGAATCCCAAAAACATCAAAAAATATATTTTCACTGGTATCGCATTTTACCACGCAATTTCTCCAATAGCGATTTTCATGCCATGAAAAGAGCTTTCTCGGTAAGCCAAAAAAAAATTGTTGGCCCCATCTATTCCCTCAGAAGACATGGTTGAGAGAGACAAGCTACGCGCCAATGCTCATTGTTATTTATTTCGGAATTTCGGAAAGAAGAAGAAGATAGTTGGTTTGATTTTTAAACGAAGAAGCTTTTTAATGATGCTCTTTGACTAAAAGTTTTAAATACTTACTTACTTAGGCGGGCATTACAGTTCGGGGTGAACCTGGGCCTCAACCAACATCCTTCTATAACGATTTCGATCTCGGGCGAGCTCTCTCAAGTTTCGCACTCCAAGTCGGTTGAGGTCTTCATCCACTTGATTGCGCCACCTAAAACGAGGTCTTGCCCTTCCACGATTTCCCTGCAATGTGCTTTCGAACACCCGACGAGCCGGAGCGTTTGGGTCCATCCGCTCTGAATGGCCCCACCATCGTAGCCTCGCGATGCGTACTCTTCTGGCTATGCCCATGTCGCGGTACAGCTCATACAGCTCGTTGTTGTATCTTCTTCTCCACACATTGTCTTATCATATCATACGGGACCAAAGATCATTCGGAGAATTTTTCTTTCGAAACGACCAAGGGCTTCCTCATCCGCTTTGGATAAAGTCCATGCTTCCGCGCCGTACAGCAGGACTGGGTCACCTTGGTTTTTCTAGAGAGGGTTTTGTTACTCAGTTGCCTTCTTAACCCAAAGAAGCAACGGTTGGCAAGAGTTATTCTCCGTTTGATCTCCGCACTGATGTTGTTGTCCGTGTCTACATCGGATTCTAGGTAGACGAAGTCCTGTACTACCTCGAAGTTATGTCTGTCTATTGTGACGAATTGTCCAATTCGTCGATGTTCTGTGTCCCTGTTTGATGACAGCATATACTTCGTTTTGCCTTCATTAACCATCAAACCCATTTTTGCCGCATCTGTTTCAATACTTGCAAAAGCACCTATGACATCACGCTTTTTTCTTCCCATTACGTCAATATCGTCTGCGTAGGCGAGTAATTGTACAGACTTTTGAAAGATTGTTCCTCTGGTGTTGAAGTTTGAGTTTCTTACAATCTCTTCAAGTATGATGTTGAAGAAATCGCATGACAGTTTGTCGCCTTGCCTTAAACCTTTTTCGACATCAAAGGTATCGGTGAGTTCTTTACCGACCTTGACGGAGCAGCGTGAATTCTCCAAAGTCATCCTGCATAGTCGTACAAGTTTTGCAGGGATGCTGAAACTAGACATGGCTCTGTACAGCTCGTCTCTGTAAATACTGTCATACGCGGCCTTGAAATCGATAAAGAGGTGGTGAATATCGATATTATGTTCTCGGGTTTTTTCCAAGATCTGCCGTAATGTGAAAATTTGGTCTATTGTGGACTTCTCTGGTCTAAAACCACATTGATAAGAACCTATCAAGTTGTTGACGTGGGGTTTCAGACGTTCACATATTACAGCAGACAAAATCTTATAAGCGACGCGACGTTAAGGAGGCTTATCCCTCTATGATTGGCGGAATTGTGAGGGTCTCCCTTCTTTAGTTTTAAATATCGAATATTATTTAGCAAAAACGAACTACTAACAAATCTGCTGAAAAAACAGAATTTCCATTTACACTCAGCAACTAATAGTAGACAGTTTTTTTTTCTAAATGGAATAGGGCAAAGGCGAAACACCTTTATTAGCA
This sequence comes from Melanostoma scalare, assembly GCA_949752695.1. NCBI lineage: Eukaryota > Metazoa > Arthropoda > Insecta > Diptera > Syrphidae > Melanostoma > Melanostoma scalare. The sequence continues at coordinate 21,133,185 of OX456984.1, read as the reverse complement.
CGTAGACCTGAAAGATCTTTTGTGCTGTACCCTTAGGTTTAAACACGTAAAGTGTGGAGTTGTTCATTCGAAGTTGAGGTCATGTAAGAACCTAAGAATATTCGGTGAAGGGGTGTTGCATATATCAAGAATCCTTTATTGAAGATCCTTAGCCTAGATCAAGATCTGGCTATGACAGGGTATTCACATAAAATGTATTCAGCCGTTTCTGTGTTTTCGAGCCAGAGACGGCAGATGTCATCCTGGCAGAAGCCCATGTTTCAAAGATGATATCTGAGAGAGCAGTGTACAGTGAGGAAGTCCGTAAGTTACTTTGCGTCACGTTTGCTCATGTGACGAATTTTTTTCATACGTCTTTGAGATAATTCGATGAATAGCTTTGACTGGCGGTGGCCATTAGAGTTGTTCCAGATGTGGATTATATTATGCCGTTCCCAAAAGTAACCAGTTTGCGTATGCTACTGATTGGGAGACCACAGTAGGGTTCCGGGCCTTTGAATTGGGATTAAAACCCAAGTCTAGCTAGGCGGTCAGCCTCTTCGTTACCCTGTATACCTTCAGGTCCAGGCAAAGAATTATTTTATTGTGGGTGGCTAATTGAGATAGACATGTCAGGCAGTTCCAAACTAGCTTGGATTCGAATTTGGTTGAGGACAATGCCTTCAGGGCTGCCTGACTGTCAGAGCAAATTAGGATGCGTGATCTTCGGAGGTTTGTTCTAAAGCATTCCCTAACACTGAATTCAAAAGTCATTACCTCTGCTTGAAAGATATCTGTTTCGCTACCAAGGGATATAGATGATGTGAAGTCTGGACCGAAAATCACTGCGACTACACCGTTGTTAGTTTCTGAACAGTCAGTAGACAGTTATATAGATAAATTAGATTACTGAATGAAATGCTGAGCTACCAATAAATCCCGTCGTTTTATGCAAAAAACTGAATGCATCCATGTACATGCTTCAGGTGAATGTTCAAATACATTGGAACTGATCGTATACTTTTTTCAAATTTTAAATACGCAAGCAACGGCTACAAAATTTCTGCGCTTTGCCCTGAATGTATATGAAACAGTGTACACTGCTTTAGCTCGGTTGTTATATAAATTAAATAAAAAATTAAATTATATAAAAAAAAGAAATAGAGCGAAGTCATTTAGAGAACCATGATACGGATATTCATTCATCGGCGAAACACACTTGTAATCCGTGTAGTCCATGTATGTCAGGTGCCAGTAACATAAGGCCACAAGTCTACAAGTCAAGAGCCGCTTGAAGTATTATATCCATTACACTTGTAGAAGAGCAAGCAAACTTGCATCTTTGTGCTACAGAAATTTTACACTTTTTTTAATAATTCCTTTTTATTACAAGTATTTGTAGTTTGGTGTTACAGTTGGGATGTTAATATTTTACACACCGAAACTTTAACTTACACAAGCTTCATCAAAAACAAAACCTTGAATAATTTAACGTTCAACGAAAAGCTGATTGATTTGGAGGTGAAAACCCCCACTCTTTTTTTGGTCCAAATCTGTCCAAAACGGTAACTATTTCCGATCCATTTTTCAATTTTAGATCATCCTCATAACTGCGTGAACACAATGAAACGCAATACGCAGACGGAGCTGGAGCCGCAAGAGTTAAAATCAAGTTAACTTGTCCGGCTCCGTCTTGCGTTGTTTTTGTATACGCTTGTATTTAATGTTTTGACATCTCTTGCGGCTGCGTCTCTGCAGGCATTGTGTTCACGCAGTAATGCAGTAACACTAACGCAATCATTTGTCAGTTTGAAGGACCCTACTTTCACCGAAGACGACGGGAAAAAGCACTTATACAAAAGAAACTTTCTTAAAAACATTCAAAAATAATAATTTATACAAATCAAAATTTACAAATGGAAAGCCTCATTTCATAGCATTTTCGCAAGAAATTTTTAATAAAGTATTCGCCAAAATGTCACGTGTGAATTTAGGTACATTTTATAGGCCCAAGAATGAATAGATGAATACCCCCGTTTAATTCGATCGTTAAAGTTATTTTATTAATAAGCGTAAGGAAATCTCATTGATTGTTATATGATGAATATCAGGTTTGCGCAACAGCGATTAACAAACTAAGTTCTGACTGGTTTTTGATTACTTACTACTCGTGCTGGATTAATGAATGACTGCTTCATCTGTTGCAATTTTTTTAAACTAACGAACACTGACATATGGGTTTTAACTAAAATTTTCTAACATTTTAGTTTAAACCCATATATGTCAGTGTTCGTTAGTTTAAAAAAATTGCAACAGAAGAAGCAGTCATCAAAGTTCAATGAATCTATCAACATTTCTCTGGTTTTTAGTTTGAAACATTTTTATGGGATCTCATTGAAGGTAATCAGCAAAGGGATAAATTTCTGCTCTGCTTTTTTAAATTAACGAACACAAATATGAGTTCAAAAACAGCCTAGATATTATCAGCATGTCTCTTTTTTTTTTGGTTTGAAAGAACTCTGTCACCGCTGTGACTATCAGAAACTAGTTTGCTGACAGTTTGATAAAACCTTAACCTGCGTATAATAACAGTGACGCCCGTGGCAGAGTTTGTTGATAATTTTTTTTTTGACAAAATAGCGGTCAGTTAAACGTTAAAATTTGAAAACAACCGGTTTTTTTAAATTAAAATAATTTAAAAAAATATAAATATTTAACGGAAACTACAATTTGTTTTAGTTTCTGCGATCGCTAAAACAGAATTACATATTAAAATTTCAGATCAATCAAATCCCACACTCGATGTTACTATCACTGAGGACCACGGTCAACTAACCAATATAACTTTTAAAAGTAGTTAAATTTCAACATTGTGCTGACCAGGTATACGATACGAACCCGAGCAGTTGCAACAAGCGAACAATAGAGCCCGACTCACCGATTCTTCTGCTAACCTGACCTTCTAGTACGTTATGTAGACCCTAAAATACTCAAAATTCCGTCATCAAATTTTAACAGCATATTTTTAAGATATGAACTATACTTTCAAAAATAACAAAAGACAAAATCAATTTTTTGAAAGTTCTAGACCACCAACCCCGCCCCTTAAATAGCTGTTACAAGAAAAACATGAATTTCGGGATTGAGTTTTTTTTAGCAGTTTTCTTTGAAATTCTATTTTGATTTTTATTCTTAAAATTAAAAAATAAAATACAGCGGCTGGAAATAAATTTCTTAACCCTTTTCCGGTATTTTCCTATGCCAATTTAGGTAGTCTGGTTGAAAATAATCAGCAAAAACATTAATTTCTGCTCTGCATAAAACTTTAACTATCTGTCGTATGTTTCTTTAAGTCGCTTATCCTAGCGGATAGAGTAATCGAATAAATTCGGAATGAAATTTCGATTTAGGCTTTTACTACACCGGTTTAAATGAGATACATATATGCATATTCTTTCTGTCGTATTTATAAAGAAATTTTAAAGGACGTGTAAGTTAACACAGTTTAAGTTACATTTCATAGGACTTTTATGTCACTTAGAGGTGTTTTAGTCTATTCATCCTCTAAAATTTCTTTATAAATATGGCAGTTTCTGATTGGTTAGTGTTGGTACGTACATACTGAAACAAAATCGATTTGAAGTGAGATGTAATCCTCAGTGAAAACGTTTTATTGTGAGCTTTCAAGTGCTTAAATGTAAGCACTTGAATTCAAAAGCTCACAAAAAAAGCACAGTGTTAGTTGTTCTCAAAGAGCTGCTGAGAACTAGAATCCAAATAGCAAACATACAACGACAGAAAAAGCAATCTCTTCTATTGGAAATTGGACAAGCAAAAGAGCTCTATGTCCTTTGTTAGTCCAATTGGAAATCCACATTAATTATCGATTTGTTTAGAACTTAAAATGGTCAAGAGCAAGAAAAAAAAACCTCCTATTCAGTGTTACTAGTGATGAAATAGTTTTTTTTTTTTGAGTTCATTTTGTTTCCACGCGGAATCACGAATATTCTTAATTTATTTAAAGTTTTAAAAACAAAAAAATTAATTTTACTCTTTTTTGCAAAAACTTCTATGTTCGAAATAATTTGCACTCTTCCTTAAGTTCGACAATTCTAACGAGTCTCGCCTTATGCCATACCGCGTGAGCTGTCATTCGTATATATTTTTGCCAGCTGCCTTCCTCATTGGCTGTCAACCCCGTTCAATAATATTTTCATTTTTTCGTGTGTTTTGATTTTTCGTTTATTTGGTAAACAAGTGCCGCGGTAATTATCCTAAATACAGGAAAATGTCGAACGCTGTGCAAGATTATGTTTACCTATACGAGTAAGTAAAATTTTAACCCCACCGCAACAAATCGATCGCCGATCTCCAAAAAAAAATATTCTATATACCCACCACAATACATACAATCTTCTGAAAAAAAAACTAAAGAAAAAAAACACCACACAAAATTCCAGATTGCTGATGAACAAAAACATTGAGCAGCAGCCATTCGAAGTGATTTCAGCGGTAGTTCAGCAACGCTTTAATCATGGGAACTACTTAAGCGGTAAGTCCGGTCTAGTTGTATTGTTAATTTTTTTTATGCCTATCGGTGTGTGTATTTCATACAACTTTTTTGTTGTTTTTTTTGTTCCTTCCATTGTGAAACAGTGGGCACCCTTCTCACCCTGCTGATCCGCCATGGCGACCTACCGGGCATTTTGCAGCGCATCAGTGCGTTCTATATAATATATGATCTCTTTCATTCGGACGGGCAGGAGGAAAGCCCGTTTTCGGAATTCCTGCTGGCCCAGCTGCACAATAAGGACATGAGTGCCGGACGGCAAATTGAGAGAAACTTCATTGTTCACCTGCTGGCCAACGGAACTTCGGATGTAAGTTGCAATTGGAATTTTGAATTATTTGGACTTTGAATCTGATTAGATTAGAGTAAATGTTTTTGTGTATTTGTTTACAGCTTGGCAAACAAACTCCAGGACATATCCTTAAGTCGGAACTCTTTCCCACCACCTTAGACCTGTCATTCTTCAAATCGCAGTCATGTGACCGACAGCGAGAAATTCCAGCTGCTGCACGTTCGGGTGTGATGAACTGTGCAGCAGCTGGTATCCCAAATCCTGGACAGGAGTCCACGGTTCGTGAAATGATGGAGGGTCTGACGTTAACTGACGTCAGTCCCCTGAACAACACACTAATGCCGCAAATGTATTCTGTTGCCCCACCACTGATGAACTTTGAGGACGAACTGGTGTGGTTCGACCTGACTGTACCTTCGTATCACAAGCCAATGTTTGATTCTACAAATGATATTGGAGCTCAGGCCAAGCGGCTGATTGAACGTGCCCTAACGCAGGCCCTCAGTCTTCCCGACCAGCAATTATTGCTGGATGAATTGAAAAGGGATCCGAATTTAGTTTACCAAATTGGATTGACCCCAGCTAAGGTGAGTTACTTGTTCGCTTAACCTTCCAACTTCTACTTCCCTTCGATTGTTTATCTGTTTTGCCTGAACAAATCCATAACCATAAAACCCCACAAGCCATAAGGGTTGGTAGTTGGTACACACAAACAAGTCCAATTGATTTTTTTTATTTATTGTTATTCGTAGAGTAGATTGGTGGTACTCTTGTTTCTTGTAGTATACCTAGGGGATTGACAAGAATGTTGAATGGTTCTGACGTTTGCAAACACGTGGTTATTTGCTTCCATCGATTTTTAACACAAAAATCATTTCACTTCCTTTTTACACATTTTGGGCATCTAATTTTCATATATTTTGCTTGGAGCTTATTAATAGCAAATAGCAAACGGCGCGCGCATTTGTGAATTAATCACCGCCTTACCGGCTTTTGAATATTCTTTCGCTCATTCAGCGGAGATTGTTTAAATAATGAATTCACTTGGAGTGACATCATCAGAAGGGGAACAAAGCAATTACTCGATGGCTTATTATTTTTATGTTTTTGTTATTGTTTTTGTTTTGTTCTTAGTTTTTTGTCTTATTGGGATGGAAAATTGTCTTCCAACTTTAGATTTTGTTGTGGAAAATATAAAACCTTTTCTTTATCTGCAAGGCGCAAGTCAACCATCTTGACGAGTGGATATTCGTATTGGATATTCATTCCGCAAACAAAATTAAAGTAAACAGTAAACACTGAATGAGTTGAGAAGAGTTGTTTTCGTTTTGTGTTGTGACGTGAGAGCGGCGCAATGGAAAAGCCCTTGATTGGTTTGTAAATAATAATCAACTGTTAAGTTGTGGTCGAACCGGTTAATGAATAAACCACGAGTAGTAGTATTGGTGGAGTTAAAGCTGTGATTGATTAAACGCAAGTACATATTGGCTATTGGGTGGGAAAAATATGTAGGTAGGCAAAAGAAGGTTGTTGCGTTATTTATGTCTAGAGTTGGGTGAAATAATTTTAAAATGTTTGTTTACCATTTTAAAGTTTGAAATAGGAAAAGCTTGTGTTTTCGAACCAAAATAAAGGAAAAGAAATTAAATGGGAGAATTTGGAATGTAGGAAATTTATATATAGTTGTGTTTTGGGATCGTTGACATAGCACAATAAGGTGGAAAATGTTTGAAGGGTCTTTGGTAAGGATAAGCTATAAAGTTGGAATGTTTTCCACGGATATAGCCTTTCGCGAGGAATTGGCAAGTCCTCAAATTTACTATCATTGTTTTTGAAAAGCGCTTTCTCGTTAAGACGTTCGGAACCGGCAGAAAATTGTAGGTCCCCTCATTCCCTGACAAGGCATGGTTGTGAGAAATGCGCTTACTTGAGTCTCACTGTCATCCATCGTGTCACCCATCGTGCTCCCCAGAAAGTAGGTAATTAGAGGGAAGAATTAGGAATTAGCACAACTTCTGAATGAATTTCAGGATGCTTGTTGCCTAAATGCTCGTGATTACGCCGAGTTTCTTTTTGGATGTTTTTCTAATCAAGTCAAACCTCATCCTTTCCTTACATAGTTTAAAACAAAGTCAATTTCGCTGTCTGTTTGCTTCAATCTTTAAAACTTCAAAACAGATTTTGATGAGGTTTCTTTTAGAAGATAGATTGATTCAAGAGAAAGGTTTATGTGTAGATTTGATCCTGATTTTCCCACGGGAACGCGAACATGGACGTAAACGAGAACTTAGTTTTTGTATTGAAAAGACTCCAAAACTACTGAGCTAATTTGAATGAAGGTTGGAACAATAATGGTTTAGAAGCTGAGAAATGTTACAGGCTATATTTCCTTTCCATATTCTCTCGGGAAAGGAAACGGGAACATGACCTTTAACTTGGAAAATACTAAACCGATTCCAAAATTTCTTTCATCGTTGGAGTGCTTCATTGCCCTTGAGTAGCAAAGACTTTACTTCATCTCCATTTTCCAACTGGAACGGAAACTTATAAGCTATTTTACTTAGTTTATTCAATTCGATCACAGTACTGCCCGAGCTAGGCCAGTCGGGTAAGTTAGTTTGAGATAAGACTTTTTCTGCATCTTCATCTTGTCATCCTTTTTCTATCTTAGTCGGATATACCGATTCCCATTGTCCTCATGGGCAGTCTTATTTATTTGTTGCCAAGATTCCACGAACCTTTGAGGCTTTTTCAATTTCTAATAGATGTTCAGTTGTTTTCTTTTTAGATTTCTCTAAACACCTACCGATTTCGGTTCTTGTGATTTTCATTTGCTGTAGTTCCATAAGTCTCAGTTTGCCACTGTCTGCATTTTATGCAGAATTTCGTTTCACGGTCTAATGGAAAGCATCTTGCGCTGGGTGGATTTGTTGGGTTGATTAGTCTAATCTCGTTGCTGCAACAAAGTATATGCTTTGATTGTGTGACGATTATGGTAAAGTCTTTTACGGCTGCTTGACTGTCTGTGAAGAAATGAAAGCAACTGCAAAACCTATAAGCTTTATAGATCTGTTTTAAAGGGTTATTTAAAGAGATGCCTCATCCAATCTCTTTGGCGTTTCACAGCCATTCGTAAAAACTGAAAAAAGGGTTTACTTTTAAGATCCGTATTTTTTTAGCATTTCTTGCTTTGGTGTCTCTTACTGACTTCAAGTTAATCGAAGGATAAAAAAGTGATATCTTAAGCTTTCCGACTTAACTGCTTCAAACTAGTGGATTGCCCGCGTTGACAATGGAAAAAGTTGATAGGCTTGATAAGATATCATTGCATTTGTCTGTACTAAGAGTGCTTTAGCATTCTTTTCTTTTTGATTCTTCGCTACCTTGTCTGAACGTAGTTTTGTATTGCCTTTTTGACGGAGTTCTCAGGATCCCCCTTATGAAAATGACAATACCAGCTGTGCCAATAGTGCTCTATTTTTTTCCAAGATGGTATTTTGGACCTGAAGGCTTCCACGTTGTCTGTAATACGATCTAGCTTTGTTACTCTTGCTTTTATACGGATAATCTTCATCTGTGATGCCCTCAACATCCTCTCATACTTTTTGTATTTTATTCAACGTTTTGAACTGTGTATGAGAGCATTCTAGGTTTATCCGATGATTGATTTCGTCAGCACAAGTTGCCTAATTATTCATCATTGATTCCAGTGGTACCCGTGGTGTGATGGATAGCATGTCCGCCTGTTAATCCAGAGGTTCGAGTTCGAATCCCAACAGAGCAAAAATGTTTTTTCCACGAGTATCGCCTTTCGCGAGGAATTGGCAGGTCCTCCGTTAGTATTCATTGCCATGTAAAGCGCTCTCTCGATTAGCCGTTCGGAACCGGCAGAAAATTGTAGGTCCCCTCCATTCCCTCACAAGGCATGGTTGTGAAAAATGCGATAGGCCCAGGGGTTCCTCGCTCTGTTGCGCCACCCTATTTATTTTTTTTTTATTCCAGATATTTAAATTTCCACTTTTGGCGATCTAGGTCAATTCAAAAAATTACAGGAAGACATGTGTTGAACAGAAAAAGGGAAACACAAATAGTCAAGCCTTATTTTGGACTAATAGTTTACCCATTTCCCTCTCAAACGTATACCCATACTTCAAGTGGATGTCGGATATTTGTTTATTATGGCTTCATACTCAGAAGTTAATTTATTGTTGTTCTTTGCTGTTCATTTGATTTACACCTTCGACCAAATAGAATTACTAAAGTACTGTAATAAAGAGTAGATGATTCAAGATGTATCCTTTTTTAAATAATTAACGCTCACATTCAGGGGTTATGAATCCCCTTATAATGTTATAGAACACAGTGCTTTAGCATTAAGTAAAAATGCAGAGGATTTTATAAAAGTCACCGATTCACGTTGTACTTTTGGGAATCGTAATGCAGGGAAATACAGAGTCTGTTAGAGCATTCCTTATACGGGTAGTGCGACTAAAACTTGAATTTCTATACTTGATTGCACGTCCGAAGTTGGGCGAAAGGTAAAACTGATGAGCATTGCATCTGCCGTAAGCGCCGAAAATTGAGTTTGGGGCATATTGGAAATCGTCGAACAGTGTCTTATTTTTGTGTCTAAAAGCCTCAAAACTACGAATAAAAATTGTGAATCTCCATTTGAAGGTGGGAAAATCAAAAACAGTAAAATGCATTTAACTCAAAATTGCAAATATGGAGATACGCCTTTTCTTCTTAGGGCGGTAGTAGCTCTTCATATAGGTACTGGGATTTGGAATTTTTTGATAACTCATATTGGACATCTTACTTTTACCACTGCTCCCTCTTATTACGATCATACGCACAGAGTCTTCTGGTATTGCTCCTTGTCTACTTATGCGACGTAGTTAATATCTCTGCCTATTACACTGGAGGTTCATTGTTCGAATTCCGACATAAAACAAGACATTTTTTCCACGGATCTCGATTAGGTTGCCTCCATTCCCTCACAAGGCATGGTTGTGAGAAATGCTCTAAGCCCCGGGTCTCCCCACTCTGTTGCGCCACCCAATTTTTTTTTATTCTAATTATATGCAACAGTTTACTATTCACTTGCCTTGTTTTATGTGTAAGACTAACGTCGGCCATGGTCATCGTGGTACTTCATGATATTCCCGTTTCTAAAAAGTTTCCATCAGTCTCTATCCTACTAGAACTACAAAAAAGGTTCGATTATATCAAACGGCTAGGGTAAAGTAATTCAATGTGGCCCCATCAATGCATCATCCACCGGCTTAAAACTTTAAATACATGGCGACCGTGTTCCGTTCGCATTAAGAGAGGTCTAACATTTTTGAATTGCTTTCGAAATCGAAGCATATCGCATAACTTTTCTTTAGAAATGGTCAACAGGTGCTTCATCCGCTTTGGATATGCACCGCAAAGAAGTGTGTATTGTTGTCGAAATTCTTTTTCGGCATCAAATTCTCGGTAATTGCCGACCTTTAGGGAGTGTGGTATTCTTTTTCTTGTTCCTTTGCGACCCCAACGAGTATCGTGATCTCGAAGGAGTTACAACTGTCCCACTTTTCATGCTTCAGATTAGCGATCCTGCAGATTTTAACGAGTTTTGAAGGAATGCAAGTGAATTAGAGTCTCTTGATGGATCAGATGATAACCAAATCGTTAAATAATATTAAGGCAGATTTTCCATTATTTAAACCAAGACGTATGGGAAAATGTTTCTTTTTGCTTCAGACAAAAGAAAGAATCAGTTTGGTTAATAAGAACCAACTTGGCACCTTACATAGTGCGATAATCGTCAAAAGCGATGATAACGAGGCCATCTTCTTAGAGTATTAAGTGAGAAATTGTTTGGCACGAATTTGAACAACAGCTGTCTTTGAAATAATAGGTTTGTTCGTTGAAGCCCTAGGTCGCCCGTCGCCCTGGAGTCGCCACAAAGCGTTTTTTAACCTAAAGTCGCCCTTAATATCAAACTGACTGTTTTTTGAGCCCTAGGGTTGATCTAGGTTTTCCATCAACTCGCCCTAGGTCTTTGCTGTGGCGAGTTGAGGGCTTTCAAATGGCATGTATTTTTTTAATGGCAGGGATGTGTGGTGATTTGTGGTTTAGCGTTTTTTGAGGAATGGAAAACTCAGGTTTTTTGACAACTCATAGGGTTGTCAAGAAAACCTGTGTCAACCCTATTGAACATAATCGGACCCATTTTCTCAACTAAAGCCGATCGCCTCTGTTACCAAAAGAGTTTTTTATTTTACTGGTTGAATCCTAAGGTGAGATTGCAATAAGAATATCAAAGTCGTAGGGCTAGGAGTAATCCAGGATCTAGTGTTGGGTTTCCAATGAGTAAATGTCAGAGCCCTTTTGATGGAAGTATTACTCTCGAAGGACTTATCCACTCCTCCCGTGATTGTCTATAAACTAAGATACATAACAATTCAGACTCTGCTAATGCCTAGTCAATGCAAATTGAAATGGATGATGAAGTACATCCAAACAAAATCCTGCTAATTGAAGGTGGTTTTTATGGTTAGATTCTTCCCAATACACAAGGTTGTAGTCTACCTGGATCAGCTCGAACTAACTCAGTTGCTTGCGTGAAAGAAACGCTGAGATGTCAGGCAGCAGTGTGGGCAATCTCATATGTTGCTAAATAACCACTTTTCCGTCCACCACTGATTCGTCCCTGCCGCAGCTACAAAATCTATTTGGCTTGGAAGAGCCTTTAGTTGGTTGTGGCTTGTTATCGAGCTTTTAGTTTAATATCCAGTCTATAGAACAGGAAGTTTAAAAAAATACAAATGCGGAGGATGGCGATGATGTGACCAATTAAATCACTAAAAACGAGATATCCATGGCTGTATTTTTGTTCATTTCACTTGGAGACAACATCACTACAACTTCTCCCCTGTATTTTTTGCAACTGAAAGTAGCCTTTGTTCTAAAAAGCTGCACTGAAGGAGTAGTTCTGAGAAAACTAATCGACTATGCAGCCCGTCGTTGTTAACCCTTTCAAAACCAAATGTCGAAACGGCCCCAATAATAGAATTAAGTTACTGATTAATGAGAATTCATGTACCTGTCTGATTTTGAAAATGTTTATTCATTTTGATTGCAGCTACCCCAATTGGTTGAAAATAATCCCATTATTTCCATCGAAATCCTTCTGAAACTAATGGACTCCATGCAAATCACTGAGTATCTTAATGTTCTTGTCAATATGGAGATTACCTTGCACTCAATGGAGGTCGTGAATAGGTAAGTTTCCTTTTGTTCAACCTATTCCAACGAAATGTGCTAACAAATTCATTTTGTCACAGACTAACAACCTCAGTTGATCTGCCAACCGAATTCGTCCATCTCTACATAAGCAATTGCATCTCAACTTGTGAGACAGTAAAAGATAAGTATATGCAGACAAGATTGGTCCGCCTGGTGTGCGTCTTTCTCCAGAGCTTGATACGCAACAAGATAATCAACGTTAAGGTAAGTTAACAAAGGTTCCCAATTGACCAAATTTCATTTAAGAAAATCCTCATTTTGTTCTTTACAGGATCTCTTTATAGAGGTACAAGCCTTTTGCGTCGGTTTCAGTAACACCAAAGAAGCCGTCGGCTTATATCGTCTGCTCAAGCATTTGGAAATGGATGAGGGACAAAACAATGCAAATCCAAAAAATTGAAGGCCCAACAAAAACAAACAATTATTAAATGCATAATGCTACTCTTTTAAAATTTTATTAAAATATAACTAATGCATAATGTGAATTCCTTTTCTTAAGCAAAACAAGTAAACATTACAAAAAAAGGACAAAATGAATTGGCTCTCATATAATGAAAACTTGATAAAAGTTACAAAAGAACAAAAGTAAACACATTTTGTTTTCCTTGGAATAAAGTATTTAAAATAAAATAGTCTCTCGCTGTCTTATAAAATAAAAACTACAAACTGTTGTTCGCCATTGCTCTGGTTGTGGTTGGTGTTGTGAGTTGCGTTGGGTCTTGGGTGTTTTTTGTGTCTTACGTGAGTGTTTCGCCCTGGGTGACGCAGGCTTCTAGGTAATCAATGCGCCGTTCTAGAGTGGTAAGTTTTTCGTTGAGCACAGCCAATCGGGAACGACAAGACATATCTGGAAAGAGTTAAATTGATGCGGGCGTTGGGTTTGTGAATGGGGATTGCTGTTTGTTTATTACTCACCAAAGGAATTTAGGAAGTCAGTGATTCGCTTTATGCTGGCAGTTATTACTTCGATGTACTCACGATTGGCCCAATCCTGGTGGATTTGCTTTTGAATAGCTTCTCGATGGACACCACTCATGATTGTTCAATTGGAAAAAGATTTATAGTTTTAATTGTTTTTACAACAGAAAATTGTCAATAAAATATCAAAACACCGAAAATATGGGAATGGCTAAATTTTGACAGCTACTGACGTTTGCAATCTATTCGAGGCTCTATGAGGGTACAAAAAAATACGACGAGTATCTGTTGTAGAAAGGTGACCAGGGTCTGATTTCTCAAGAGTGAATTTTAATTGTGCACTTTCTTATTTCGAATTCACAAAAACGAAAGTTTTTTTTTTTAAAAAACTTAAACTGTTCACTAAAAGGTTCAAATTAATTTTTGATCCAAATCTTTCAGAAAACTTAAGCCGAGTTTTAATGTGAATCTATATGCAAGCATGCAAGATATTGCAAAACATCGCACATGGGAAAACAACAACGATTAGAGTGAACAGAAATAAGTCAGTGTCCAGGAGAAAACAACAGGGATGGTAGGAAAATTGTGTTTTATTGAAGCTCGTAGCTGCACAAGCTATAAGATTATCTATGAAACACACCCTAGGCGTGTTTTTTTCACAAGGATGTTATGTACATAACATGATATGCAAAAAAAACGCTTCGTTTTTTTTTTATTTGTGGGTTGGTGTTCTCGATCAGTTGTCAAACTAATAAAAGGCAACAAATGATTTTTTTTGCCAAATTCGCACAAAAACGCAAAAACTGTTTGTTAAAAACCTAAAGCAATTGTATAGAGTGGAAAATAAGAATGTTCCGTAGTGAAATTAATGCAGGTAAACAATTTTTTTTGTCTGTTTTTTGTTAGTTTAGAAACGTCAAAAATAGGCCCGTTCACAAAGGTAACAAAGAATTTATCTTGACTCTGTTTACATGCTGGGGTTGAGTTTATATGAGATTGTGAATTAGATGTGAGTTGGAAAAAATATTTTGTTACTTGTTTCAAACGAAATAAACTATTAATAATAAGAAAGTACAACCATTTTTATGGCATACTTAACAATTAGCTTTGGAAAAAATGTTAACATTCACACAAAAATGTGAAAAGATATATGCAAAATGTGCTTTCAGTCACTAAACAGACCCTTTTTAATTGCTATTACGTTGTTTTACGTATCTTAATATACATTTACAAATCTAACTCTTGAAATCAATGAAATTCTAAAAATCAAAAATTTTCTGCAACTAAATTGCGGAGTGTAAGAGTGGGCATATGATTTTATTCAGTTACACATTTGTGAACAGACCCTTTGCCACCCATTTTGCTTTTGTTCGAGATACATGAAAGTCTCTAGACGCACCAACATTAAAAACTGAAAAGTTGAAAAACTCATTCGATACTCGACTAAACGTCAAAAATCTATCCCCGACCAAATCTTAACCATCCTTTTATCCATAACATTGGTTGTCGGGGATGTTGTTTTTGCTTTGCATGTAAAATGATGTTATGTATATAACAGTCTTGTGAAAAAACACGCCTCCTAACTTGGAGGCTTGTTACCATTCCTAAAAAAAAAAAAAGGAATTGGTTTAGTTTCGAAGATGGAACAATTTTGCAGATCGAATGATCTGATTCTAATTGCAACCTATTTAGTCATCTTGATGAACGATATTTGTGGTTTGCTTCATCAATCCAATTTTAAAAATTGTATTTCAAATATCCAAAAAAGCATTTCTATAAAAAATAAAAAATCAATTTCGAAAAAATGATTGATGTCAATCGAAAATAGAAAAGAAATTCGATTCTTCTTATGAGTTTCAAAATGAGACCTCATAAATAAAAATGATAATTGAAATAGCAGAATTAACAAATCTTATTTTAATCCACTCTGTGAACACCTCCAACGATATTCGCAGCACGATTCTCGAACATCGATGTCAAATTCTTGCTGTCAAAATAAAAAAAACTGGGCTGCTGATTTTCCACCTTACTTTTTTCTATCATCGGCCTCTGTATTTTTCAATAAAAGCAATGTCGATCGCAAGTAATTTACGTAACATCATCCTTCGGAAACCACTGTGCATTGATTCTCATAAAATCCTGATAAATCTTTCACTCAAAAGTAGTACAAATGCCACCCTTCAGTATGGTAAGTTCTTAGGTTATTATGCATGCCATAAGAATATTAAGTTTTGAACTGAAATGGTTTTGGTTTCATCTTACAGATAAAGATCCCAGTAGCGACTTCCTCAATCCCTCAATACAGAGTCTATTAAAATCCTTGACAAGGGTGCGTTTGGACAAAGTCTTCCGCAAACGTTCGGTCCCCGATAACACTACTCAATACAAGTACGTATGACTAGAGTGCAAACAAAGTTCTCAACCCTATAATGTGATTTATTCCTAGGTTTCTTACCACCGAACAGTTGGAAAATGAATTTAAAAAAATCGTTGCCGATGCAGAAAGTAATTTGCAGATGCCTCCTGTTGTTATGGTCAAAGAAGAGAAGCAAAAAATTATCACCCACGATCCTGCTTTGAAAAACTTTTCTGATTCGAAATTTGTCATAACCGACATCACTTTCGATGTAAAAGATTCGCATCGGAAAGTCGTTGTCCGTCAAATCGATGGAACCCTAGAATATGCCCCTTTGGAAGTCACCAAGCGTGTTCTTCAAACATATTTCCCCCTGCAAGGCCGCCGAATTCGTAAACCAAGAATGTTTGAGGAGCTAAATCTCCAACGCTGCCTGGACGAATTCAAATATGAATTTATTTTGGATCGATTGTGCATCCAATACGAGCCTTATGAGAAAGAATTTCATGATATCTCGGCCAAAGTCTATGCCCACATCAATGAGCACAAGAAGTTCGATGATCTGCGTTCCACACGCCACTTTGGGCCGATGTCTTTCTTCTTGGCATGGCATAAGCAAATCGATGATCTGTTGTACGATATCATCAAGCGAGATTTTCTACGAAATGGAGTTGAACTTATAATGGTCCTTTACAAGATCCACAAGATTCCACTTGACGAATCTATCATACAGAAATTGGAATCCATCCCAAAGACCTCAGATATGCTGGGTGAGTTGCGAAAGTCTTATCAAAAGACTTCGGATGATATTCATGAGGAGATCAAGACAGCAATTGGCAAATCACGAGATGACTTCGAAGCCGATGACGTTTGTTTGGGAGTAATCGAAAGCTATGTGAAGCAACATGCACTTAAGAAAGTACAGCTGGAGCTAGCTATTCAGACTTTCAAAGAAGACAATGATGAGAAGAAGAAGCTATACGAAGGTCTGCGGAAAGCACACGGCGTCAGCAATAATTAGAAAGTAGTAGGAATTCGATGATTGTAATGTTGTTGTTTTCAAAATAAAATCAAAGTAAAGAAACAGTTTAACAAGTTTCCAATAAAACTTCTATTCATTTTTTGATAGAAAATTGGCCACGCACTGACCTACAAAGTAGAAAAATTAGTACAAAATTGAAAGCTGTATGTAGACGTGTCCTAACTCGATTCTTGATAAAAGTATTCGAATGTTTGAGATTCCTCTTCTGGAATTCTCGGAAGTTTCTATCAAAAGTAGTTGGAAGAATTGGATATGGATATGCTGTCCGAAACGATGATCCCAAGGCTCAAACTGCGTCAAAAATACAAAGTCAACTTTCCATCCGTTCAGGACTGATCCACTCTAGAATCTGAGCCAGGAAAAAATTGTTATCGAATTTTCACAGATGTTTCCAAAACCGGTGATGGATCTGGGCTGGTGCTTTTGTGGAGAACGATGACATACGACTGCATCCCTCTCTAGGCGCGTACACATCCGTCTTCCAAGCGAAGGTCTATGCTATCCTAATGACTCTAAGCTACATTACGAACAATGGCTTGATGGGGAGAAGTATCTGTGTTTGCAGCGACAGCCAAGCTGTGCTTAAGATCCCTCTAAACCCTCTAACTACTTCGAAAGTGATCAAGGAATGCAAGAGCTCTCTGAATGCAGTCGGATGACTAGATTCTTTGAGTATCGTTTGGATTCCAGGCCATCACGGCATAACTGGAAATGAAATCGCCGGTGAACTTGCGAGGCAAGGATTCAGACAGCTTTTTCAGGGCCTGCACTTACGCTAAGTCTGCCAGGGTCCTTAGTGAGGGCTTGAATCAACGATTGGATCTGTCAAGAGCACAACCGTAGATGGCATACCTCAATTTTGGATGCAGACAGACCAAACGCATGCTCCCAACGTTGATGAGAAGACAGAAAAGACTGTAGAAAGCTTATTGGCGTTGCAATGGTGCACTTCTCTTTTGCCCAACACTTAAACATGTTAGCTTTAAGTGGTACCACACTCTGTCAATCTTGTGGAGAAAATGAGGATACCGCGGAGCACTTCCTCTGTGAATGTCCTGGTTTTTCTCGCACGAGATTACAAATACTCGGTGCAGACATGGTGGAAGCTGGTAACTCAGGCTCCTTATCATGGTAGCGTCTTTTGGTTTTTCTATGAGCATCTGGAAAGCTATAACACAAAGGTTATACAGTTGCAATCTGGTAGTACAATGGACCGGTATTTAGGTCTGAGTGCTCCAGCTGGTATTTTAAAAACCTCCAACAGAAAAACTAAGTTGGAAGAATTCAAATTCGATTCTACTTTCATCCTTATTGGCGTTTAAAAGTAGAATCAAAACTAACTAACTTTTGAATCATTCGAAAGTAGATTAGATTTACTACGTAATTGGGCCCCAGTTGAGAAGCATTCCTACCGAAGAACCATCTTCGTTTTCTAGGTACAGTGCTTTTTGCCTTTTATTTCTCAAAATATAGGATTTTTTTGAAAATCTTCTTGTCGTGTTGTATGAGGGCCTCGTCCCTTCGGTTGTATCCTTATGACACGAAAAAAATTTATATTTTTGGGATACCACGATTAGTTTTCGACATATTTTAGTCAAGCCTTTCGAAGAGAAAAATTCTCCGATTTTATACGATTCGGAGGTTTTTGCTTCTAGGATGGTATTCTTTCGAACTACTAACTGCATTTAAGTGCGATCAAGCGCTATATTTGTGAGACAGCTTAATGCACTGCCTTTTCTGATTTCGTCCGACGTTGCGGACAATTATACTTTCGAACGGATACCTCGCTAGGGCCGAGTATTTAATTTTTCAAATGGTGTTTACTTTTTAAATTTACTTAAACCAATTGCATGAGATCTTCGATGATGTCACCCCATTTAGCAAAAAGGCAAAAAAATAATAGTTTAGAATTATTTTGCTTCGTTTTCGAGATACCACGGATATTGCATTTCATTTGTCAGCAAACGGATTTGATTTGAAGTTCTTGTCTGTTGACGGTTGGTATGACTTCATTTTGTTTCTCTCAGCAAAAAAGGTATGGTCCAATATGCCCCACAATTTCTTGGTACGCTCTCCATAAAAACAAGTAAATTGTAATGTTTTATTGTTTTGATTTTATTAGTTTATGTAAATTTTGCTTATCTAACAATACATTTATAAAAAACAACGACCGACCAACCGACCGGTCTCCTCAAGCATGCAAAATGTTATTTTCTTTTTTCATAAATATTTTGATTATCGTTATTGTTACTTTTGTTTTGCTTATCTATTTTTGTAAAATGTAAATTTGACTTAGCTATTAGTTTACAAAATATGAACGATGGGTTGGGTTAAGCTTCATGAATACTGTTAGTAGTTTTCTTTTTTTTAGTAGTTTTTTTTTTTTATTATTTGTTCAAGTACTTCATGTATTCATGTTTTTTGATTAGACTTCGTTTGTCGATAACATTAACTTTAATAGTCATTCGCATATTCAAGCAATACAAAATCTTTTTTATTTAAAACATTTTACAGTTAAAATCATTATTGTATACCTATTAGTGTTACAAAACGCAATGCTATTTTAAGATAAGGCTTCGTTGATTTATTTTATTATTTTTAAAACAACACGTTATGTTTTTTAAGGAATTCAAATGGAGGGTATTAGATTACGCATTCATGTAAATTATTATGATTTATATTACTTTAAATGACTTATTACATATTCGAGTGTAGTATTCTTTATGGTTTAGTTTAAAAACGTCAGTTTCATTTATTTGAACATCAAGTTTAAAGTTTAGTAGTTTTTTTTTTGTATAGTAACAATAGTTTACGATTAAGGTTAGTTTTTTTTTAAAGGAAATATTTAAAGTAAGTTTAGATATGCGTTACATTGCAACATTACTTTTTAAAAATAACATCTCAATGCAAATTATTCATTAAAACAAATTTTTATTTAAATTCAAACCACGAAATAGGAAATCGCATTCAAAAGTTTTCTCTACTTGAACAACTTGAACAGCTTTGTAAGAACAATGATGGGTACTCGAAAATAAGTTTTGTAGCCATACTTGCTTCTTGAATAAAACTGTTAACTTGTCTAGATCGGATTGAGGCAAACTGAATATAGTTCACTCAATTTTGTCCATTATTAGACTCTTTCATTGATTTCATCATCACAATTTCAACCAGGAAGATGGCATAAAGCCAAGCTTTTAAACTGAAATTGTTAATTATGCATTCAAACCTTACGAAACAATAAATCTAAACCTAAATCTAATCTAATCATCACGATTTCGTTCTGATCTCTTTGAAATCACAATACAACGCCATAAAAAAAAATGAAATTAAACATAAATTTACAGGGTTCAGAAATTTGTTAATGCAAAAAACACGGCTAACAGTTATAAATGTTTAAATTTAGAAAACCGTTGTCGTAATAAGACGGAAGCAGATTAAACGGTTATGAAAGATCATCATCCCTATCACAGGCCGGTCTTTACGAATTTAAGACGGAAAAACATTTTATGTTTCACTGTTGTTTTAGTGAAATAACCGATGGATCAGGTGAATGGCCCTTAGATCAAATGAGGCATAACTTTCGCCAATAGTTTTCTACAACTTCTCTGCAGCAACACATGTCCTTAACCTACTGTTGCCGTATAATTCCCAAGCGTGGACATTAAGAAAGATGTATGAGATATGAGAACCTTTTAATACGTTTTGGAAGGACAACTTTTCATAATTTTTTTGTTCATAAACAAGCGATACCGACATAAATAAAAGAGTAAAGGTTCAACCATTGTAATGCATGGGACATATACTGCAGATGGAAATCAATAGCTGCGTTCCAGGGAAGTCGCAAGAAAGGGAGACCAAAAAAAAGTTAGCAAATTCAAGAAGAAGGAGACCTCAAACAAATTGAAATAGATCGAATATGATGATGCGGCACAGGTCACCCCTAACTATGGCATTACCTTAAGTAATATTGATGATGAAGCTCTTTAAACCAGTGGTAGCCACTCTTGTTCCAGCAGTCACACTTGTTCCGTTAATCATTTCACCCAAAACACTATAAAACGATAATGGTGCGCGTAGCGTAGGAGTTCGAGGTTTGTATCACAGAAAAATAAAAAAAAGTTTATCTCTTCGGAATCGGAGAAAAAAACTTGAGTTATCAGATATGTATACGTTTGACCCCGGGGCTCTCTGAACTCTGTTCAAAATGACAGAGCCCAAGAGGCGACGGTTTTTGTTTTAATAAAAATGAAGTTCAACCTTTTCTCTGAACATCATTGCTCTTATCATTTCGAAAGCAGTTTACTTAATACATTGACTGCCAACCCAATTTTCGGTATATTTCACTGGGTGCCAACAACGTTTTTTGCTATTATTGTAAATTTTTAGTACATAAATATATATTTTTATATGAATATTTATGTTTGTGTTGTCCTGGGAAACCTTGGGAGGGACTTTTTCCTGGCAATCAAATATGATAGCCATGGCACAGCACAATAAGTTAGACTTCTACCTTTCCGTCGGAAGCCATGGCTATAATATGTGATATCCAGTTTGCTCAAACCAAGTTTACCTAGCACATCACAGGGTGCCAGAGTTTTCAATTTGTATTGAGATTTCTCCCTAGTAGCTACCATTTTTGACACTCCTATCATTTTATGAAAGCATACCTGGCTATCATATTTGATAGCCATGACACCACTGAAAACATAACTGGCTATCAAATATGATATCCATGGCAGTCAATAATGTGTTAAACGATAATTGGGGGGCACATCGAACAATGTAATTTTACAGGCGTTTCACTAAATCGCATATTGTAATAAGGGTGATTACTTAAAAAAATTTTACAAAAGAAAGGAAATAAAACAACAAACTCGAACATCATTTCTCTATGAATATGTAAAACCTCAACTGATGAGTTTGCCATTTGCATTAGGGAACTATCTACCTATGAAATTGGTCATTTGAATCTATGAACCTCAGGCTAACGCAACAATTTTCACATTCATAGAAGCGTTTTTCGTCGGTAAAACTTCTTAAAACAATAAATCAGAAAATTTGGGGTGATAAATTATTAAAAACAACTGAAAACTTTACACATATTAAGGTATGTACATATCTCAAAACACAAGTATTTAAGGTTTCTAAAAGCTTTCACTTCGTTTGCCTTTGAGGGCGCTATGACCATTTGATTTCAGATGAAACACAGGTCTTTTACTTGGTTGCGAAGCACTAATTATTTGGCTGTGGGCCGCAGCTTCCACAACTTTCTTTAAAAGGTATGTATATGCAAAGAAAAAGAAAGCTACTTTCTGTCTACCAGTTTAAATAAATAATATTATTGGACTCGGTAACAGATTAAACCATTAGTCATTAAAATAATGGCTGCTAATTGAAACCCTTCTAAACGTGTACAAAAAATATCCAAACAAATCTCCAAACTAACGATCTGATAACTTAAAAATTCTTTCAAACTCTTAAAATTACATAAAAATAAACACCAACAGAAGATAAATGAGCAGTACTTTTTTTTTATTAATGACACAAAATGAAACAAAATAAAATTATAAAAATTAAAAATAGAATAAAACTATATTAAAAATGAAAAAGAATTGTTTACAAAATTCTTAAATAAAAACTAAAATAAAACAAAACCATAAGCAGTTTAAGGGTTTTTGGGATTCAAGGATAAGGAAAGGGGAAGAAGGTATGGAAAGAAATAAAGTAACAAATGATTTATAAAATAAAAAAAAATTTAATTAATCTCTTTTTTCTTGCGAATACAATGATTTACTTGTTTATACTTTTAAATCTTTTCACATTATTAATTTAATAAATTTTACAACATAGATAATAATTTAAAATTATAGAACACTATTCAACTGCAACTTAAAAATTAAGTTGTAATAGCTTGCTTTTTACAATTATTAAATTTATTTAACAAATCACTCAGTTGATAGGTGTTCTATGCATAAAAAGAGCATAAAAACTAATATAAGCATGAAGTAAAAGTTATTAAAATTAAGCCTAATTCGTTGGCTCTTCTCGCTTTTGTGTGTGTGTGTTATCAATTAAAAAAAAAATACTATAATTAATAAAAAATCAACAGTTTGGTACTTAATGCATGTTAATTTGGCGTAGTATATAGGTTAATAATTGTTTCAGCTTTCATTCTAGGTATATAGTGGTTGAGTTTATTTTGTTTTTTAATATTACAATAGTATGTGACTGCCGGGGGCATTTCCTTTTTCATTTACTTATCAACTCTGTTTTTGTTTTCATGTGTGAAACATGTTTTCTTCTCTAAAAGAACGAAAATTGTAGAAAATAAAATATTTTGTATAAAAAAAAAAAACATTAAAATGTGTTTGCTGTTTAAATATATATAAAACAATTAATTTTTGTTATGATTTTCATATATATATATAAAAAATAATAATAATAATCATAGACATAGGTGGTAGGAGGCTGGTTTGGAGTTGATTTACACATCGTCAGGTGCTAGATTTGTGTGACTATCATTGGCACTTTTGTCGTTTTCCTTGCTCGATGTTGAGTTGTCGTGCGCCGTCGTTTTTGTATCGCTATTGTTGGCAGACGAAGCACCTGACTTGTTGGATGGAGCCGCATCCGCTACGTCTTCTTCTTGCGCTTTGAACGCCGCTTCTAGAGCACGAATTCTATTCTCATGCTTGACGATAATTGCTTTGAGTTTACGAATCTCGTCCGTTATGTCACGAAGGTCCTTTTCCTGTTTAAACAAATTTATAATCAGATAACCTTTGACTAAGGTTCTAGATAAGTTACTTACACTGATTCCGCTAACAGGTCCACTTTCGTTGTTATTTGATGCATTCGAATTGCCAATCGATAAATCAAGACCCTTAGATGCACCACCGCCACCACCACTGCCGCCGCCGCCACCGCCGCCACCGCCGCCAGATTTTGAACTTTTGTTGAGGATATTAGCCTTTTTCGTCACCGATAGCGATTTGGTCCCTGACTTGTAGCCTCCCTGCACAATAGATACACGATCCTATTTTAGACTTTTTAGTAAATCTGTTCTTTTGGGCTTAAACATGGACACACACACGACGTGCGGTTAATAACTGCTTTCAGAGAACAGCACAAGCAGGAAATTTGTTGGATATATATATTTGCACCCTTAGCATATCCAAATGTTTTCAAAAAGATTTCAAACACTTGGACTTTTAATGGAATGTTAATTTTTGGAGACTCATTGGTATGCAAATAAAAATACGTTCATAGATTTTACATGCAACTGGCAATTGTTTTTAGTTGGCGGTTTGGACTTTGTTAAACAAGGAAAAAAAAAACTAACGCCACATTTCCCAAAGCTTAATCTTGAATACATCGTCTGCAGATTTCTTGATAGTGAAATGTAAAATTTAAGTAGGCCGCAGTATTTCACTCAATGCGCTCTTCAGTTTAGAATAGAAAAAACTGCAGAGTAGATTGTGTTAAATGCCAACATCCTTATCTTGGCACGAGAAGCTGGCTTCAAATTGTTATTGAGCCTGTTGTTTGAGTTATTGATACTTCTTTGAACTAAGCTGGTTGAAGAGTTCTTATACTTTTTAAACATAATATAAAACTGTTAGAAGTACTGACCAATGACCATCACTTAGTTTGGCTCTTTGGTGAAGCATAGCTTAAAACTCCAAAAACGTACCTAGGTCAAAGCCAAAACAGCAAAATTATAACAAAAATGAGAACACAGGGCGATGCCAATTAGTTTTCAATTTTGTTCTTATTTCGCTACTCTTTCGCTCTATTCCTCAGTACGTGGCAGGATCTTGAGTCAGTTTATTTGAAAAAGGTGATTTTTCTTCAGAAATGCACCACTAGAAATTCAACTGCTTCACGACGTGTATTCAAATTAAGATTCATACTTCCCCCTGAAGACATTTATTCCGATACTCACTTTAAGAGATATGCAAACTGGATCAGCATCTTGTCCGGCAACCCATTCTTCTGCAGTTAACGCAGCATCATCTGACAACGTATCCGGATACAAGTCCTCCTGGAACAAATCCGATTTCCTTGGAACAGTCATCGATATGACTTGGCACAGTCCATTGTTGTTGAGACGATAGAATTTTGATATTTCGCAGGTTGTTACATCACATCCACGTTTTGGCATCATACCAATACCACGTTGAGGATCTGGCGTTTGAAACGTATTTATATAATGTACAAATGGTGGCTCTGGTGTGATCTACAAACACAAAATCATTGACTCCATAAAAAACTCTATTTGCTTTCATATTATATCGCCTTACTTCAAAATACCGTATGACCGAATCACCTTTACCACACAGGTAAATTAAATTCGTATCAGGATCATACAAAGGGAACATAACACCGTTAGACGTATCCAGCTCAACCATCACTATAGGTTCGCTTAATGCATCCGGAGCTCTCAATGAGTATTGACGTTCTGATGATCGATTGAAACCGGTAGTGAAAATAAGGCCATGTCGCAGGAAGAGAGCACGTGTCGCTTTTGAACCTTCATGGCAGAGAGCTTCACTTTCCATTTCACCTGTCCGTGGATCATATATGCGGATTTTTTTATCCTTACATGTGGTAACCAATTTGGAACCATCCCAGTTGAAACAGGCACTGTAAACAATATCCGGATGACTATCGATGTGTACGAGTATATCGCCAGTGCCAACATTCCAGATGACAACCTTGAAAATAAGCACATTAAAAAGCATTATTCATACCAATAAAGTTTTTCGATTTACTTACTTGATTATCAGAACCGGCTGTAAGGAGTATATTTAACGCGGATGGATGCCATAGCACAAGGCCGACTCTTCTTTGATGGAAGACAAGATCGACGACGGGGTCTGTGAGTGTCCTTGATAGACCACCATCGGGTATTTGCCAAACTTTAACAACACAATCCTCTGAACCTGATGCAATGACATTGTCATTGTGTGGGCACCATGCAATATCCAAAACTGGACCTTTGTGACCACCAACTAATGGATGATCTGCTGCGATGCGACCAACCTAGAAAGAAGATATGAGATTAAATTTAGATGCAATTGGCGAAGACAGAAAGTTCAGTCTCTAAAGCTTGTCGGTGATGTGAACATTGTATGCAAATAGTCATCCATCACTTTAGAACTCATTACTAACTAATATAAGATTTATTTTTCAGATTCTACTTAGTCTTTTCTACTCTCGTTTAATGAAGAGGTGCATTTTCATATGCTGCGATATGTGTAAAAAATTCTGGGTACTATTTCAGCAACTTCTGTTATGAAACCTCGCAGCTCGAAATATTTGATGTGAATGAATGGAAAATCCCAATTGAATTTGCAGTTTTTCTTCCAACTTCATGTGTGGTACTTTTAAATCAAATTTTGTGTAAATAATTTGTGAAATCGAATAGGGAAGCTTCGCTTCATAGGAAACTACATAAAAGGTTACATTTTTCTTAATTCAAGGTAGATAATTGTCATTCCTTATCGTCACTATCGGCAACTTCCGAAGAAATAAGAAATCGCTTATCAGTTAAAAGAAGCAGATGATCTAATTTTGAAAAAAAAAAAAAAAAAACATCCCTGGAGTAAACCTTTCAAGAAGATTAACATATTTCTTAGCTGAACCCCTGGGTTTGTCCTGTGGTCGACGATGCAAAGCGTTTTTTGAAAAAAAAAAAAAACCCAAACTTGAGCCCTGGGTTAGCCTTGAACCAGTCCTAAAAAGAAATAGATTGATGCTGGGCGAGTTCAGGTAGCGAGCAATGCTGTCAAATGGCATGTATTTTTCTTCAAATGAGAGCCGAAGACCGACTATTTTTTCGAGAACTTATTAGGTTGACAAGCAAACCTGGATTAACCCTGGTTCAACAAAAAACCTTAAAGGTATTCCTGTTCAAAAGTAGAACACATATTAAACCAACCACTATCGATTGCTTGTTGAAGAATGACTTTGCAGATTGGTAGGGCAGTGATTTACTGTACAAGAAGCCTTTCCAAAATGCTATCTACATACATATGTCTATTCACCTTTCAAAAGTCTGCTCAGCTGCAAAGTCTTGCAGATGAAATTATTCGACCCGTTTAGCTAATGTCAAGCTTAAAATTTTATAAAAAATTAGCTTAAACTGTAAGATCAAAAGAGAGTGTGAGAGCTTGGCTATTAAACAGGAATTCGAAAGTTGAAATCATAAAAAAAATAATTTATATAATTTTGAACATGTGGGTTAAAGGTTCTTCCAGAAAATAAAATTAACAATGATGAGAAATGGAAAAAAGCCTTGACGGTCTTATATTCGTGGGTAAATGTTAAAGGGAAAAGATCAAAAAGAAGGTAACAATCAGAGAGGAGAAGAGAAGAAACCGATGTTTGAAAATGATGACTTTAAAGGGATTTTGATGTAACAGGGATAACATTTCTGAGCCTAGACTGGAGTTCAGTAAGACAAAACCTTAGACAAATGTATTAAGAAAAATGGGCTTTTGTTTCTGTAACAGAATTTTTGTAGCATAACATAATTAGAGGCCTACAAGATAAGGTGACAGAGAGTAGAAGATTTCAATGAAAATTAGACCTCAAAGCATCGGTTAAAGCTGTTTAATACAGAGTCAATACTAGCGATGCGCACTTACAGATAAAATGAGGATAGAAGGAAGTATAAATAAATAAATAAATAGGGTGGCGCAATAGAACGAAGAGCCCTAGGGCCTATCACATTTCTCATAACCATGCCTTGTAATAATCGCGACGGCTATATCGGGAAGTATAAAGGTGTTTAATTACACAAAGGTGTTCTAATTCCTGCGACCACCTCTTGTAAGATCTTGATGCGGCTTCGTCAACTTGAGGCTTGCATCTAGGCAAGGTATAAATAAAACTTATATCAATACCCCGTGCGTTATGATGCCACTTTGAAAGGGCGTCGCCATCAGCTAAATTATTCAGAGCTTGTGATGGAGCGGTAAAGGCATTCATTATTATCTGCAGTGCACTTTTAGCATCGAAGAAGAAATTCCTTTATGGTTTGCCTTTAAAGGAAAGAGCAGGACATGAACAGAAGAGGTGTGGGATTCTCTCCTATTCCTCCCCATCCAAACAGTCTCTGATGCAGAAGTGGTTCGACAGAACGTCAAGTCTTGTTGTTGTCTGCCTATGAGACGATTTTCGGTTATCACACCTATTATGAAGCTTATGCAGTCTGTACATGAATAGCAAATATCTTGTGCGTTTTAGCTAAACTTTTGGTCACATTCTAATTTTTTTATACTAGACTAGAAGTGGTAGCATTTCTTCACCTACTATTTGTTTTATCCATGACGTCTTGTTTAGCAAGGTTATTTTGAATTAAGAGTGGATTTTAGAAGATCACCTTTAAATAGATTTGATTCATTAGCATATGGGGACAGAGGAAATGATTGAATTATCGTCTCCGCAAGAATTACGTTTATGGCATGAATAAAAAACAGGGGTTCAAGATGGCTACCCTGAGTAACTCTAGAGGTAGCCATTAAATGAATTGAAACAGAAGAGCGAAAACGAGCTATATTATAACGGCGGTTGTTTAGATATGAGAAAATTCGTTTAAAAATAGAATAAGGGAAGTTTTTGTAATTGACAAAGAAAAAAATAATACTTAAGAAAATAAATGCTTTGTGCTTAAACAAAGCTTTTTATTGTAATTCAATATGACTTCAAGAAAAATATTGAGATTGAACCTACAGTCAACTCACAGTTTATGGAAAAGACGAAGCATAAACACAAAACACTCACAAAACAATAAATTGTAAATTTGTTCTCATACAGACTCTTAAATCATTCAAAACTTAGTTCAATTGCTAAAGAAAACACACATAACTTTCTCTTTCCACATTCGAAAATAGCTCAGAATATTAAAAATTTTCCATTGCCTAACATGACCTTTCGAAATTGAAATCATTGTGCACACGTCCACGTTTAAATATTAATTACATCTCATAAATCGTGTTATAATTTACAAAAATAATTATTACTACTCTTGCTTCCCACATACCAACTCATACAACCTGATTTCTAAATTAAAAATACCGCTAATGAAATGTCCTCTCTCGGGTGCAACACACTTCGCCGCATCGAAAGTGCAATAAAAGCGAATCCACAAAAACTATCCAAATTTAGAACAAGATTTCAAGCAAAAAACTGGAGCAAGGATCGTCTGTGAAATTTGCGACACTTTGGCTGCGAAGAAATCATGTTCCTCCAACGAATAAAAAGCAAAAAACAAAAACCATTCGGCAATGTACAAAAAAGTGTAAACACAAACAAAACATTTGAAAATGTCCTAAAATGGGATTCAAAATATAAAATCGCTTCTGTTGTGGCATCACATCGAGCGCTACGCCGCGGCGTGTGGTTGCTGCGCGCTCGTTTAAAATTGGTGAGTAATTTTCTAATTTTAAAACTGATTTAACTATAAGTAAGTGTGTGAAAACGGGAAATCGTTCAATATAGAGGACCACACCGACACAAATTGTCTTAAGACAGAGAGAGTCAGGAGTAGCCATTCTAACTAAAACAGACTGCTCTCGGCGCGGCCGACCTATTTTTAAAATTTCCATAATTTAGTTTGTTTGATTTTTGCTGTTTTTATTTTTGTTGTGATTGAAATAGATTTTCACATTGGCTAGTATCCAATTGTTGAGGTAACGTTTTTCACACAAGGCGGATGTGTAAGGGTTCTTGGCTAATTTTGAATGTTTTTAAACACTTAATTTTTTTGTTCATTTTTAATTGATTAAGCGTAGTATAGATTGAATGAAAGGAGGAATAATTCGCAAAAACTAAATTGCACCGGTCAAACGTTTTTTTTTCTAAACCAAAATCTCCAAGTTTCAATGCAATGAAATTAATGATGTTAAGTTTGTTTATGTAATAATTTATTCAACCTTCTGGAGACAATAATAGAAATGTCGTTTTTAGTAAAAATATTAATTAGTTTTTCTTTATTTTTGATTTTCTTTAAAGTGTGTGAATTTAGATATAAATAATTTTACACCGAAAAGATTTCAGAAAGGAGAGTTATGCAAGAGCATATGGAAAAACTGTTTGTGATAGTGATTCCATTCCATTTGAAATAGTAATATGCACTTTATCAGTAGGGTTTGGACTCTGTATGTTGTGACAACATTTTACGACTTTTAAATTTTATGGAAAATTTGTTTATGCAACGTAGATAAAATAACTTGCGAGGAGTCAGATAAGAACACAACATTGGTAAAACATAGACATGAATTTAAGGGCGATACAAATTTGCTCTTATCATCTTCTGATTAAATAACATTTTTTTTTTGACAATAGCCGTAAGTAAAAAAGAGTTTAGGGCTTAAACTAGCAAACGACAATATTTTGTGAAAGCATGCCACGCCCAAGGTTAGTAAACTGCAATAGTTAAAGTTGTCTTCTCAACAATACTTGACCGTTGTTGTTAGCATTGAGCTGGAAGGTTACCAAGAGAAATTCTCTTTAAACAGCAAATCGTTTGCTGAAACGATATTGAACGTAAGTAAATATGACAAGAGGGACGATCGGTAAGTTTGAAAGCAGTTTAGAATCGGAAGAGTTTAAAATCGCTTCAGGTCATTTGAGCATCAATGAAGCTTCTACCCTGGACATAAACTGACAATTTGAAAGAAGATTTTATAAATAATGGGCTTCTTGATACTTGGTAGGCCTGGGTAGTCGTTGCTCGATTATTGCTAAACGATCATTTTTCGACGATATTCTTGCTTCACCTTATTATATAAACGATTACGTGAGTATCAATTCCTTACTTAACGCAGCTCGTTAATCATTGAAAAAACGATAGGCGACTCGATGGATTTGAGTTACGTAAGCTATATAAATGAACACGTTCGGTAGGTATTATTATTTTAATGATTATCATTTTACAGGTCATAGAATTGTTTTTCTGCGGGTTTAGCCTTTCACGAGGAATTGGAGATGATTGCCATGAAAAGTGCTTTTCGATTAGACGTTCGCAGTCGGCAAAAATATGTAGGTCCCTTCCAATTCCTCACAATGTATGGTTGAGTGAAATGCGCCAGGCCCCAGGGCTCCCCGTTCTGTTGGGCTACTACGTATGTATATGTAGAATAGCGTTCCTAGACTTGGCTATGAAATTAAACAACGCAATGCCACACCTGTCGTAATAAAAAGAAGTATTGCTTTTGCAATATTTTGTTTATTTGTTGTTAAAGTGAAGTTGCACAACAAAATTCCACTATGTACGATCAAACGGCTCAAACGATGAGGGAATACTTCGATTTCAAAGCATATACGGCTCCAAATTGCGTCGACCATCGACGCGACGTGCGTCGTTAGGTGATGAATAAACAACATTTGTTGAAATTTTTTCCTTAGAACTGCAAATGTTGATGGACATGGTTTGTTTTGACTCTAAATCTTTGTCACTACAAGAATGATAAGGTTAAAGTAAGAAGAATGTGACTCAAAAATTTGTCAAAGCGCGAAAACGCTTCGAATTAGTGTGTTCCCAACTTCAAACAAAGAGTACGGAAGGCCTGTAGCGTGCTCTTTCTAAGCTGGCTACATATGCAAATCAAATTATTCATCAGCTCTAAAAATACAACTTGGATAAGTGGACACCAATCATAGAAACAGCAATTCGGAGGAATAAAAATACTCGTATTGAAGCGAATCGCGTTTTTTCACCTTCTTACTACAGCTGCAAACACTTTCATCAAAGAATCTGACATCACACCCAACGAAATACGTCAGGCGACAAGTTCAAAGAAAAAACAATTGAGCAAGATCAAATAATCTGAATGATTTTTGGAGGGGAGAAAATTAGAAACGATTTTCAATAGCTCTCGATTCTCATCTCTAAGGTTATAGGAGAAAAAGCGATATCTAACAAACTGTGAGACTAGCCAACCACAAATGCAATCTAAAGGATACAAATTATCAGAATTAATATCGTGAATAAATAACACATAACGGGAGGGGCCTAGAGCATTTTTGCAAACCACAACTAGTTAGAAAATTTGGGAAGCCTTCAATGAACCTTCTGAGTAAGAAAGAGCTTTCCATGGCCGTGTATTCACTCTTGGAAGACTTGCCAATTGTTCGCAAAGATGATAACCTTAGAAAAGCTACTGAATATCTCTGGGATTCAAGCCTGAAGCTTCCACCACAGATATGCAAACCGTTAAGCCGTTAAGCCACGAGCAGCACATTTCGATCCACCGAATAATTCCTCCTTAATGGATTTCACATTCCATTTTTTGATATCGATGCTTCATTTTTATTTTTAAAAAGTTTTTGATCCACAAATGTGCTTTGAAAATTATATGATGTGGCGGAAAAATTCACCCTTTTTTTGTAGACTCTACAGTCTACACGACGCCGACGTTAGCTTTCACAAATGTTTCACAACGGAGAATGTATGAGAGGAAGATGATTCATTGAAATGCTAAGATCCGTGGAAGCCTTCATTAAGTCAAGTGGAAGGCTTTACGTCATTGGTTAAAAAAATAAATCATTAGTCCTGTGCAAAGGATAGATACTGAAAGTCCCCACAGAATAGGCAATACCATTCAAGGTTCTGATAAGATTACAAAAGGGGGATAAAGGTAGACCTTAAAAATCTTCATACGAAAAAAAGCCAACTCTGCACGCCAGATATACATAAGTTGAACTCAGATATGGAATAATTTAAGACACGGGGGAGGAATCTTGACATTTAATTCTGAGGCTAACGTGGAGAGTCTCAAAGTGTCTAGTAGACAAATCGGGTATAGTTTCATGCTTTCCTAGCTTTTAACAACTGATGAAGCTTTCTTCAATCAAAGGTTTCCTTTCCAAAATAAGGTTCTTTGGGATGATTTGCATTCATAAAGTGTATAGCATTTGTGTTCCAAATCGAAAGAAAAAATAGTAAGTAGCTAGTCCATTTGAGCATTTGTCCTAATTCGTTTTAGTAACCATGCCCTCTCCTT
The DNA here is from genome assembly GCA_949752695.1 of Melanostoma scalare. Taxonomy (NCBI): domain Eukaryota; kingdom Metazoa; phylum Arthropoda; class Insecta; order Diptera; family Syrphidae; genus Melanostoma; species Melanostoma scalare. Next base: position 21,100,719 of record OX456984.1, on the reverse strand, counting down.
GTTATGGATGTGCAAGAAGAAAAGTCTCTTTGGAAATCAAAAAATATAGGTATTTTAAAATTTAAAAAAGTAGAATTTCTATTGTTTCAAATTAATAAACACACGCATTCTTCACCGTTCGATTTAGTAAATGAAACAAAAATGAAAAAGAAGAAACTACCATAGTCATGCCCGAAAATAACACATACTCGTACCTTCTGTTGTGACGGTTGCCAAAACAAAAGACAAAAACGTGTTGACAATAAATAATTAAATATTCCTTGTGCGGTGCGCGAAATGACAGCATTTTTTTTTCATTTTTCTTTTTTCTTTTTATTCCTTCATACGAATTTTTGTGCATTCCTCTCGACTCATCTGCAGTCAAATAAATTATGACTCATTTCGTGCTCATTATTTTCTGCTAACAACATAATCTCAATCGAGACAGGAAATCAATCCTAAAAGAATTCACAAAAAAAAAAAAAAACAGCAACAACTTACCTTATTGTGTGGCAAGACAATAAAAGCTCCGCCGCCGGCTGACTCGACAATGATTGCCAAAAATTTCGGATTTACAGCACAGAATGTTGAGTCCCAACTGCTTTTTGATACTCGAATATTATCGTAGCATTGCTCACGTTTCAGTGCCTGACCATAGACGTGACGAAATTTCGAAGTTCGTACAACACGAAATGACATTTTCGATTCGATTCCGTCTTCTGCTCTTGAACTGTGAAAAGAAACAAAAACAAATAAAATAAATTCATTTACTGATAGTGAGACATCATATATGTCATCAAGGGCGGCAACCGTCAGACGCGACCGACGCGACGCGACGACGTCGACGTCTGTCCTATTTAATCGCACGTCATATTTTCTGAAAATTCTGTGTGAATCATATAAATGGAGGATAAAACACTCGACGCGCGATGTACTTGCCATTGCCAGACCTCATTTCACTCATTCTGGACACACAAAGCCGGCAGCCCGGCAGTAGTTAAGCTTCCTAAGCAGAATTATACACAACTGTTCGTTCATGATTATACTGCCATGAGGTCGTTGGTGTCGACCGGATAGATTGATTGACAACATAAATCGTACTTTTTAGCTGTTTATTTGGTTCTCGCGTTAATGGGACAGTATCTGGTGCAACAGCGAAGTGCCATGGAAAAGGCATTTGGTGACACAGTTCCAGCCCTTAGTATGATTTTTTATTGGAAATCGTTTTTGAATTCGAAATTGGAGCAGTGCAATTGGGTCTGCTCTGCTAGTGTCTTTTGCTAGCCTAGAGTTGATGTTCTTATTTTGTGTGTTGAACGTGAGTGGATTACCTATGTACCTAGAATTTCAACGCGTGTGTGTTTTGCATTTTGAATTTAGTTAGACTTTCTTTTGTAATGATATTCTGTCCAGGGTGGAAGATGTAGTTTATGAACTTTTTGTGCGACGGACGTTTATTAAGCAGTGTACTGATAGTTTATTTTTTTCTTGTTCTTTTCTTTTACGTTTATTGTCACAATGAGATTGGATTGCATGCAATTCAACCTTTGACTTAGTATACGAATGAGCTCGATTTCTCTGTGTAACATTAAACCTCGAATGAATGTAAATAACAACCCAAATAAATGTTTAAATTTAGTTACCCATGCAAAGTGCGGAAGGTGACAGTTTATTAGAAAACATACAATGCAACTATTTAGGTTACGATATAGAAACTGAGTTGAAGAGGTCATTTTATCGAGGATAAAATGTATCGGTCTGTCGACTTTTAGGGTTCCGTAAGGCGGGCCTTAAGAGATCACCGTGTCTGTCTGTCTTTCACAAAGGTTTTTTTAATACTTCATCAAGTACGTTATAAATATGCAGCTAGCTCTACATTATCACGTGAGAAATCATTGAAATGAGGAAGGTGCAGGAGTTCGGAAAGTATTTTATTTTACGAAACTTTTGATGAATTGACGTCCTAATGATTAAGTTGAAAATTTAAAACAATAAAAATATTCAAATTTAAAAAAAAAAATAAAACGCCCGAAAAGTACTTGTAGTGGTTAGAGAATTGAAGTATCAGTCAAAGGAAGACTCACAATGATTTTTCGCCGATACCTATCGTTTTTCGCGAAGAATTGACAAACCTTTAGAGTTAGTAATATTAGTAGTAAGATAATACTGCCAAGAAAAGTGCTTTCTCACTTAGCAATTAAGGACAGGCAGAAAATTTAATTGCGTTTCTCACAAGAATTGCAATAGGCTCTAGCACATGCGGCCGTTTAGTTATTAATTTTTAGCTACTTAATGTTTGAAAACTATAATAGGGTGAGAGACTAGGAAATAACCGCTGCATGCAAAGTTTGGCTACTTAAAACCAACAAAAATCATTAGTTGCATCAAAGGATACATTTTTTTTGTAAGTGTGACAGTTAAAGCTTCATTATTTATTCTATACTTTCACAGCAAAATATTGCAAAACTATTACGGCAATAGCTACTAAAATTGATGCTCCTTATCATGGTATCGTCTTCTGTATTTTCTACAATCCTCTAGAGAGCAATAACAAAAGACAGTCTCTATATTTGGTAGTAAAACAGACAGGTATTCGGATCTGAGTGCTCAAGTTAGTACCTTAAAAACTTCTGAAAACCTTTCCGAATCAGCCTCTAAGGGAATCTAGTACTAACATTAGAAGTAAAATTTTATCTAAAATTCATTAATATTCTCTCTGACATGACTTTTGCAAACAAAGCCTCATATTTTCACGAAATTTAATTTTGAGACTGGGAAAGAAAAAGTTTCCATTAGAATATACTCATATCAGCCACGCTAGAAAAACGCACGTAAGCCTTGAGTCTCCAAGTTCAACTAGGGGCAAACGTCACAGAGCTATCTAAGAAAAACATACGTACAAAATTTCAAGTTTCTAGCTCAATAAATATTTTGACAGCAGTGAAAGGTTTGCTGAAGAGTATGCTTACACTGTACGCTGTAAATGAAATTACAAACTCAGCATAACACATATTTTATGGCTTGAGCACTTAAAACTAGGAACAATCGTAATTGATTATGTGTAGCATGAACTTGCAGTGCGCATAGTTACAAATTTAGGTCTTTAAACAGAAGCTTCCTTTTGATAAAATAGTATAACGGCTGTGGCAATAGGGGCTAACCAGAGGTTATACAGGTGGTATTTGAGCACAAGTTGATGGTAGTAGAATTTTTTTGCAGAGCTCTCGTTCAAATACAAAAAATGCTTCCTGTTTTCTTTTCAGATTAGAGAGTTAACAAAATTCACAAGAAGCAGAATAGCGACAGTTGAGTTTTTATCTTAAATGACTTTCGAACCAATCGGTTTGGCAGAACTTTTTCTAAGTATGTATATCATCACTCACCTTTGGGAAACGTACGTCCGCGAAATTCGCAACCCGATATAGTTCTCGGTCTGCTCGTCGTGGTAACATCCTTTGATACTACAATCCTATCAAGACCAAATTAGGAACTTAAATTTGTTGTATTTTCGAAATAAAATTAAAATAAAATAAGTGAATTGATCGACTATTTTCAGATACCAACAACAAAGCTTGAAGAGCCTCGGGACCTATAGTTTTATGCTGATTCCGAAAGGTTAAGTTGGAAAGCACGTTTCATGGCAGCGTAATCACTGTCAGAGGGCTTACCAATTCCTCGCAAAAAGCGATACCCGTGGAGAAATCAACTTTTTGTTTCTGCGGTTCCAACCTCGAACTCGCACATTAAAGACAGACCTGCAAACCAATACACCACTGGCACAACCACTACAATCGAAGTAAAAAATAATAGTCTCTTCTGCCTATCCATCCACCGTTCGCCATGAATGGCTTTCATGAAACTGTCTCCCGAATGCTCCTTGCATAAAACTTCGTCTTGCAAATAACCCTTTTTCGTTGACCACAGTCCTAGTTTTGAATTTAGATTAAATATAAGGTGGTAACAAGCCAAGCCAACAAGTGGTTTTCGAGAGCTGAAAGTGCGCGGTGAATTGAAAATGTTTCTCTTTTTTAAAAAACCATGTGAGTTGTATATATTTTCTCCTAAGACCCAGATTTTTTTTGATGGTCCTGAACAAGTCTTTTACTTTAGTTTCAAATCTGGGAATAGTTGACTTTCATTCGATTTTGAAAAAAAACAGTGTACATAAATATTCCTTAAATTTTGCAAAAACAAAAAAGCTTTTTTATGGCAAAAGAGCTTGTAAGTGATGAGGTCTTCGTGAATTTTTTTCACTCTATTTGAGTTTATAATCCTTCAAATTTGAACAGTTTCGATATTTTGTTTGATGAAACTTAAAGATCCCGCGTTATACCTCTGAACATTTTTCACAATAAAAACTATGCATGTGAGATTTCGTAACAATTCTATTGATTCACCAACAAAAATCTTTTTCATCCATCTCAATGAAAGAATAGGAATATTTTTAAGGTTCAGCAAAACCAAAGACCGGCCTTTGGCGATGTGAATGCAAAAAATGTCTATCACCTTTTTTGTAGCAAAGAATCACAAAACAGTAACTTAGAGTGTCAACAAGCGGACTAACTAAGCAAAGGTTGTCATTGGTTAGAAAATAACGCGGAAAACAAATAGCAATTTATTTTCAGAGCCGAATTGCAAATGCTGCCCATTTGTGGTTTGAAACTCGAAGAACGCGACAGACAACTTCTCGTAGTGTTTTCAGTTTCATTCAGAATTTATTGATCGCGAATTTCCATTAACTATGTTCAGACGATTCAAGATCCTTAGAAGTAGTAAATGCTTTCTATCATCTCTTACCAAGACTGCCAATAAGAGCAAATAATTGAAAGGACTGATAGAACAAACAATGCTGTCAATTCACAGAACCACTAAAACTCTTTCAAAATTCACCTCACCAAGGCAAGCAAAACCAAAATCGACAATTTCGTATTAAATCAAAGAATAGTAAAATTTTTCAACGGTTAAAACACTTTTTATATATTTCCTCATAAAAAACACGCGGATAATTTCTTATTTTTGGATACCGTCTTTGTTAGCGAAACATGTTGGTTAAGGCCCCTAGTTACTTGAAACAAAATTAGTTACAAAGACATTAAAAAGGCGCCTTGTTATTTCATTGCAATGACTTCAGTTACAGGTTCTTATTTCCAACTGTAATCTGTATCAACATGTCAACTCCAATTATTATTCATCAGAAACATTCTCTCTCTCTCTGTTCATGATTCGTGTTTAAAGAACTAGACTTAACGGCCTTGTTCAAGCGACACGTAAATATTATCACGAACAGCCTCATTATTAATGTGTTATCTTCGACATTTATATAAACTGACTAACTACTCCTATAACAAAAAATATGCTCTTCGATAAGCACAATCAAAGTTAACACCTTCATACCTAGTAACCCAATGTTATCAGTGTTCCAGTGTTGATAAAATTGACTTGCTATAATTAAATATGAAAGGTGAGCAAAAAAAAAAAAAATTACTCCATTGACCAATGCACACCCATTCTTGCGTCGTCTTTGTCTATATGACCTCATGCTATTCATTTATTAATTAAAATCATTAATAAAACCAAATGAAAACAATCATTCATGTCATGTAAACTAAAGGCACTAAAAAACAACAGAAATGTGATATCACTTTTGCTTTTTGCTTTTTTCACTGTGTTTTCACAAATTTCTATTAATACTTCTTACAAAACTAACTGCTTAACATGCGATTAGCTTGCATGTAAAGGTTTAAAATTATAAAGGAATGTGGGCAGCTTTCTTTCGAAATTTGTTTATACATATGAGTATGCGAGAATTGAAATATATTGTTTGTTCAATAATATTTTTCAAAAATGTTTACACTAAAAATATTTCACTTTGCTGCTTATTTCTCAATAATAAAATATCGCAAATGGTATCGCTCGAACTTTGATTAGGTATAGGTAGATATGTGAATATGTGGGTAACCAATGAGACTAAAATTAATGAACATGAGAGTCATTCGTTGAATAAAACTACCACACCTTTTACGTGGCTCCTTGCGTAGTTAGTAAAAATTATGGTTTTTTTTTTTTTATTAATTTTCAACGACAAGCCAGAAACACAAACCCTCTTAAAGCTCTTTTGGATCAAACACCAACAAATTCTAACAGGCCAAGTTAAAAATTTTCTTAGCGAAATGAAAAAAAGAGTTGTTTGGTCTGGCTTCAAACGAAGTGGTTTTTGACTACAAACAAAACATTGAATTAAAATCTGCCAAGGTGGCAGTTAAAGAATGATATTGCTTTTCCCATTAAAAAGTGGAACCACTGCTTTAGAAAATATAAAAAGATTGTTCGGCTTTTAAAGTTTAAAGAGTATAAGATTTACCTTTTTAATAAGTTTCCAATTTCTTTGAATAACACATTTTATATCGAACATAAAGTGTACTTTATTACGTCAGGGTGCTGCAGACCTTAATTTTTTTATTGAAAACTTTTGTAGTTTAAAACATCTGGTTTCTTTTTGTCACAAAATATCAGAAATACAAAGGCTCTGTTAGTATTGTACATGGCATGGAACTCTGCTCGGCAGAGCATTGTTATTTGGATGAGAAAATCCAAGTATAATGCCAAGAGTTTCTCAAAACTGCACTTGAAAGACTCCCAGAGAAAATGCAGTGACTGGGAATAAAATTATTGCTGACTTCCCTTAGATATATCGTGGGTAACTGCAAGGCCGATGAACTCGCCAGAGAAGGAACCGTTCTACCGATCTCAATCAGCAGGTTGAATATTGGTATACCAATCGCTACATGTAAACTTATGCTAAAGCAAGAGGCAATTGACAGAACAAATCACAGGTGGAACAATATCACCACGTGGGTGGCAACAAAACGGATATGGCCAGGACTAGATCCAAAACGCACATGACATTTGTTATCCATTACCAGATTGCAAGTTAGCTCCGTAATCAATGCCATTACCGGACATTGTCTGATAGGAAGACACGCCATAAGACTTGGCGTTCCCTCTAATGACTTCTGCAGAAGTTGCTTAGATGAGGAGGAGACAATCCCACACCTCCTCTGCTCATGTCCTGCACTCTCTTTTAAAAGAAAGCGGCATCTGGGGAAATATTTTCTCGATGATCCAAGCGATCTGGCGAACACAGATCCCCTGCATCTCCTTCGCTTTATTAAAAGCTCCAAATGGTTTTGTTAAGTGAGGTACTCCCTCGCATAATTTTTATGGTATCACAATGGACCTAGTATTGGTCTAAGTGTGTCAGGTGTAGTCCTGACAGCCATTGTAACCTAACCTAACCTAATCTCCCTTAGATATTACCACAATGTCCCATGTCTTTCCAATTTGTGTTGCTTATAAAGTCCAACTAAAGGGTGTTTTATAAACGTGTGAATTTAGCTTTCTTATAAAGATAAGGGTTTGCCATTGTTTATAGATGTGATTTCGGGTAAATGGCCACCGGTGCTGGCTCGAATAAATTCCAGCCGAGAGACCCAATTTTCGACCACGTTTTGCAGCATTTGGGGCCGTATATGAGTAATACCACACAGAATATTTCCTTCCAAGGCGTCAATCGTCTCGGACTTATCTCCGTAGACAAGCGACTTTACAAAACTCCACAAAAATATCGAACGTAAGCAGAGCCCAGTGAAGAAATCTACACGACTAAAAAAAACACCCTTTGCTTCACCCATATAAACGTCCAGCCAGAGATGCTCATAAGGTTTAGCCCATGAGTACCGGATCAGAAGTAAAGTAAACTATGAAAATTGTTTTTAAGTCGTACGACACAAATGTATAGTACCTACCAGAGATTAAAATGAACTAAGTCTGCTTGTGAACTATGAGTATTTACTTGAAAAAAACGAGTTTGAACAAACTGAGTCAACCCACAAGCAAGTAAATTTGAACAATCTTATTTGTGAACCAAGCAACTCTGAACAACCCCTATTTTCAAACGAACCAAACAAGTAGGCTTGCTTGCAAGTCAAAATGAGTTTGAATAACATTGAGTTAAACTGCTTGTGAGCAAAGTGCTTGTGAATAAAAGTGATCACAAGCAATTTGATCGTAAGCAAGCAATAAGTTCATGAGCAAGCAGTGTGCTTGTGAATAAGCAGTGTGTTTGTGAATAAGCAGTGTGTTCATAAAGCAAGCAATGTGATCATACCAAAAAGGGTAGTTTGATGGCGTGATCGTTTTAAGTATTGTAAAAATCTAGGTATAGGTGAGAAGTACGTTTATTTAATAGCTTGGTTTTTTCTTCTTTTCTTTTATATGAAGAAAATGGTTATTATACAGTAGATATGGAAACAATTTATTGTATTCATTGAAGTAGAGAGTACAGGTTTGTAAGTATATAGAAACTCAACTAGAAGTTAAAAAAAGCAAAACATTAAAAAAAAATATGCAACTATAAAAATAGGTATTTATACCTACTAACTCTTCCTAATTCATTGATGACCTTTAATTTTTGTACCTACCTAAGCTTAAACCCAAACATTTGCATGCCATAAAACGAAAGGATAAGCAATTGTCATAAAAAAATGATAAGCAAAATCCATTTCCGCAATAAAGGCATATAAATTTATTATACTGTAATAATTATTATTATATGAAAAAGGGAAATTTTAGAATTAGAAATTAAAATATTTTATCATCCAGCAATGCAACCAATCCGTTCTTTCTCATATTCAAAGCCAACCATTTGTATGCCTTTCTTTGTTTTTCAATAGAATTATAGTTAGGTATAAATGTTCAGCGCATTGCTTTCCAATGGACACACTGCCTGCTTGCTTGTAAGCACGCTACCTGCTTGTGAGCACACTGCCTGCTTGTGAACACACTACCTGTTTGTGAACATTTTGCGTGCTCATGAGTATTTGAATATATTCAAGTAAGTTCAAACAAGTCAATCTGCTTGCAAGTCATTTGCTTGTGAGTTCAATACAGAAAAAATGACTTGTGAGCATCCTTACTGATTTAGTTTGTTCAGAAGAATTTTTGCTTGTGAGTAAATATGCTTGCGAGCTATTTGCTTGTGAATAGGGGTGGAAAATGATCAAATCTGAGCGATCGTTGAGAAATTTTTGATGTGTTTGAACAGATTTGAACATACTCATTTTGATCTCTGGTACCTACCCTACCAAACGACATGTTTTTCTTTCTAGATCCTTTCAAAATATATAGAATTAAAGATGGCATAGAAACTGAAAGGACATGGATCCAAACGTGGCACTAATTCTCCAGCCAGATTATTTGATTCAGGTGAAAAAAAATCCAACGCCAAGAGTCAAAGACACATTTTTAAGATGAATAAGTGACTGACCGCGACGTTCAGGTGTGTGGGCTTGTAGTTAGTGGTTGTGTTGTTCAAGAAACAATTAACAATTTGCTTGAAATGAAGAAAGACAATAGAGCTAAGGAAGGTATTTTTTGTTAGTCAGACGTCAATTGTTGGGGATATCCAGTCAAAGATCAAGGTGGCTACTTTAATATGGTTCAAGAACCGCATTTCTTTAGACAAATAAAAAAATAAATAGGGTGGCGCAACAGAGCGAGGAACTCCTGGGCCTAGCGCTTTTCTCACAACCATGCCTTGTGAGGGAATGGAGAGGACCTACAATTTTCTGCCGGTTGCGAACGGCTAATAGAGAAAGCACTTTTTATGGCAATGAATTTTACTAATTTTATTTATCTTTTTGTTTGTTATATTTTTTGTACAATTGAATTGAATAAAAATTGAAATTGATTGAATTTTACTAACGGACGACTTGCCAATTCCTAGCGAAAGGCGATACCCGTGGAAAAAACATTTTGGCCTCACAGAGTAGAACCAGAGAGTCCACTTCGGCACTGTAGTACCATTTGCCTACAAGCTAAACTAGACCGGGAACCTACGTTTACCACAGCCGCCATTGTTTTGTCAGAGAATAAAATCAGTTGAGTTCGAATACTAAAAAATTTATTTTTTGGTTACAAGAAAATCGATAATTTTTAATTTTCATAAGAACATAAAAAAATTCATTTAAGTTGCAGGAATTAACGTTATTTTCCATTTTTTCATGTTTTTTTTTTATTTCCTATTTAGAATCTTACCACTACTCCATTTTTTTATCTGGAAATGGGATGCCATTTTCAATTTGTGGTAGAAAATTTTTTGCGGGTGTTTCAGGCTAAGGGGGTACGAGTTGACCCTCTGTATTATCTACTCTGTGATAGACAGCTTTCGTGCAAAAACCAAAGAACGACAAAAAGGACCCATGGAATTGTCACTTCAACTTCGATGAATCAACTTCCTTTTACCATGAATCCCTTCGCCAAACAAGTTTTTAAATCATAGCCTCTGAAAATTCAGTTCCAGTTGCCATTTGATTCGCACTTTGATTTTTCTGTTCGAGTCGATGCATTCGACTTGAGTCTAGCATTCTCAAGCTAATTACGTTAATTAACAACGTCAACCTTGAAAAGCCAATGTGAACAGACCATAGCAAAACAAGACTTTTGCTCGTCGTCGTCGTCGTCGTTGCCACCCCCTAAGCTAAACGATTGAATGAAAACAACAAAAAGTAACAACAACTTAGATGCGATTTGTTGCTACTTGCCGCCAAGCGAAACGTTTTGTATGACTGTGTTTTTTTTTCATATCAGCAAAGTATCTAAACAAATGCATTTCAGTTGAAGTCACAGTTTTTTTGTTTTGATTTTTACTAATCCTTACAAATTGCATTCTAAACGCGCCTAGTTAATAATTTGACATGTGTCACATTTATTGAACGCACCCAAAACATTAACTGTCGCTAAAATATGATAAAATGTCAAATGCAACAATTTAGCAAGCGCAATATAACAAAAGCTAAATGTGAAGTTTTGTTATTTTTTTTTAATTTTTTGCGGTCTGACGAATCTTTTCTGATTTTGTGAGCAACAGGTGCCGACGCAGTGGGGCACACACTTCACTTATGCCTATACACCGCATCTCTCTGAGCATTTGACGGTTCGACAGCAGCTCTTCACTTATTGTCTTGTCAGTCCCATATCCGAATGATGATCGACAGATGTTTATTGAATAAACAGAAGCAGCAAAACAGAAGAAACGACAATGTGTGGCTTCAATTGAAAAAGGTTACGCATTGTGTGGCGCGAATGGGATGGGAAATGGGGGAATGTTATTGTTACCTAACGGCAGACGGCACTAGCAATAGCGACTAAACAATCTTATCAGGGCCAGAAGCGAGTGTAATGAATCATTTTTTTTTATTGCTTTTCTTTTGACTAGTACCTATGGGCTATGGTAGGTAGGTGGATAGATAGGTATACACTGTACTCACTACGTTAAGGTAGTTTTTTGCAATAACTACACAATTGGAATGAATAGGAACATTGTATGTTTTTGGTGATAGCTTCTGAATTCTGAATTATAAAAAAAAAGCGAAGTTCATGGAAGTTTAGTTAAGATCAGATATTTCTATCGATCAGATTCCGAAAAGCTAGTTGAGAAAGCTCAATTTATAGCAGTTTTTGATTACTCTCGGTGACTTACCAATTCCTCACAAGAGGCGATACCATATTGAGTAAATCGGAGAATCGAAGTTAGATATGCTAACAAGGAAGCCACGGGCACCAGTCCGCGGGCATTATGTGTAGATACGTATCTTAATCAATCAAAATATGATCAATCAACCGATAGATCATAATGTGGTAATATTTCGAAGCATTCTTTCAGATTCCTTTAAGGCCCACTCAGAAGTACCACAAGGTAGTCACCTTGGCCCTATCCTCTTTATTCTAGCGAATAATGATGTTACTTTTAGCTTGTCATTAAGTGAAATTTTGATCTTCGCGGATGATATGAAAATTTTTAAGAAAATAGACTGCGGAGCCGATCGCCTAATTTTACAATCTGTTGTTGAAAATTTTGTCACATGGTGCGATAAAAATGGATTGATTCTCAATCCAAGCAAATGTCAAAGTATAACTTTTTCGAAGAAACGTACACCGGCTTTGTATAATTACTTGATTTCTCATCAAATATTATGCAAGGTGTCCAGTATTAAGGACCTCGGCGTTTACTTTAGCTCCAATTTAGAATTTACATCTCATATCAATTACATTGTTAGTAAAGGAAATTCAATGCTTGGCTTTATTAAAAGATGGGCTAAGGAGTTTACGGACCCCTACGTCACTCTTTCGCTGTATAACTGTCATGTTCGACCCCATCTAGAATATGCTTCTCAACTATGGTCTCCTTATTATACAGTCCAGCAACGTTGTGCCAAGAGGAGTTTTCCAAATAGTTAAGATCAACTATTTTTGCTTTTAGTTAGCTCCGTCTTCTTAGCAATTTATTGTCTCTAGAAACGAGACACGAGTTCGATACGATTATAGTTCACTCGTATGCAAAGAAAGGATTTGTTCATTGGTAACTTTGGTAGACTTGACGGGCGCCAACAATTAGGAACATATCAAGCCCTTCCCCTAAAATCAAGTTACAGCAAAAATAAATTTTATCGTAAGCGACTGACCTTTGGTACTTTTCGTTTGAATGCTTATATGATACAAAATAAAAAATACGTCTTCCTGTAAAACTTTGTTTTTGTCGCTTACGATAAAATGGCGGGAAGTGCTCGATATGCACTGAATATGACCACCCATTGCAGGAGGGAATAGAAATTTCAAAGTAAAAGGAGAACCTTGCTTCAATATTGAACGACATTAAAAAACAATTTTCGTTGACTCCTCAAACAAGGACTGTCAGCTTTTGATTCTTAGACTCAAGATAAAAAAAGTTAGAATAAAAGGCATAAGGCTAACCCAAACCAAAGCCATTTTCCAGTTGCGGCCAAATTATGTTTACATAGCGCTATATGAGACATGGACGATTACGCGCTATCATACATTTGCAGCTTTTTGAGACGGCAGAAATCTTGTCAACAGAGTTTCTGTTGGGGCTGCAACCAGAAAATCGCTTTGGTAAGGGAGAATCTTTGAATTTTTGTTAAGTTTTATTCGCACCTTTTGTACAATATTGAGCATATTTTTTTTAGTTAGTTTAGTTTTTTAGTGTAATTTCATCATGCACAGAAATATTGAGGCATACGCCGGTAACGGTAACAGAGTTTTCCCCAGAACGTTTTGAGAAAAAAAAAACAATATCAAATCCTTCCCTCAACGTTCTCTGGTAATTATTTCTTTCATTTTAAAACTATTGATGGCCATCTAAAGCGTAAACTGTTATTTTCCACATTTTCCATTTTTTAAATTCAGCCATTTTGTGGGTAAGAAAACACCCATTATGTTAAAAAAAAAATCAAATAAACGTAAGGGGGAGGTATTTTATATCTAGAGATGTGTACAAAGTTTGAAATAAATCGATTAATTAGTTTATAAATGACAGTGAACACGGACTTTGAAAAAGGAGTTTCAAGGACACCGCGTTTAAAGTTTAACGCTCTCTGCGTTTGAATTTGAGGACAGAAGATTTGTAAGATTAATAATTTTAAGTACACATTTTGTAAAATGGGCTTAAAATTTTAGGGCCAGATTCTTGATATGTTAAGCAAGACAAAAAATCCGTTTTTCGAAAGTGAAAACTTGAAATCCCCCATTAAAACCTTTGAACCTCCAAAAATACCAGCCATAGTACACTTTAACGCTCATAACATTTTATGACTGATATTTTCCAACTAATTTTCAAATCTATTAAACTAGACATTCTTGGAGGCTGGAAACAATGAGGTCAGTTCGCCTACGCTTCGAAGAGTGAACGAAACTTTACTGATCGGAGCTCGCATCTATTATTGGGATTGTGTGTATTCGCTTGGTCTTTTATAGCTTAGTCGGGGCTTAGGGAGGCAAACAGAAGTTGATGGTTATTTTGATGTTTTAAAAATTAACATGGCTCCCAGATTTGCATCGAAATATTCTGTTCCAAGTTCGTTAATTCTCCAATTCTTAGTGATTAAAAGCTTTTTATTGGTCTCCTAATCAAATAAACCAATAGGGGGGCACAGCCAAGCTCGGAAAACCTCGGAGTCAAATGCATTTTAGGGAACTACCATGTTTTCCGATTCCGATTCAAGTGATTAAAAGTTTTCAAGGCAGTGTTATTACTCTCGGGCAATAACTGCCCGTGCAAAAACATTTAAATGTTCTTAATTGAGTTTTAAGCCTCTAACTATTACATGGTAAGCATATTAGCTTACATAATACGACACGCGCCATCTTATTCCGCTTAAAACTGAGAAATCAGTTTTTCTCAAAAACCGTAAATTTAAAGATATCGAATATAAACATTGATTTCGCACAACCTAGCCCAACTTTTGGTATACTCAGCTAACCTAACTTTTGTCCTAGGTTTTCACGTATGTGTCCTCACTTGTATGAACCAATCTGAATACATTGAAAATCAGCTTGACCCTAGGCAAAGGTTTACTATATCTTACTTTCCTTTAAAACATAATCGTTTTATCAACCTCTAAAATGTCACATCACATTTTAAAGGAATCGCTTAATGTTGTTCTAGGTTTATTTCAAACACCTAATGAGATTTTGTAAAATCGTTTCCACTTGAACACCTTCCAACCACAACTTACACTTTCGTCCCTTAGACCAACAAGTTCAACAATTACTTGCGTAAAAGTCAAGAGTGTGATGTGTTTATTAATACTAGCAGTATAAAATGACATCGAATTCAACAACTTTACCACAAAAATGCACTCATATACAAAAGTTCACTGTTCAACAGACCGCGAATTGCGCCACTAAACCAATAGTATGTGGCAAGTGTGCCCGTCTGTTTATTTCTCTTCTCACAGGTAAACCAGCGACAGTCAGCAGCACACTAAATTAATCTGCTAATCATTTGCATCGATTGTTGTGGCTTTAGGCAGAAAAAAAAGTATGTCAGTTTAAATGTCATACTTAAAAGTAGCTATGTCTCTATTCGTGGTATTTTCATGGTAACGTTTTGTATCATTACAAACATTTCTGATTCAGTTTATTGAAGAAAAAGGAAAATAAAAAAAAAAGAGTAAATAAAGGAAAATAACACTTGCATGCCCTTTAATTGAATCGAATTAGTCGTTCGTAAGCGAATACAATAGAATCATCTATACAAAGAGCACTTAAATATACTTGTCGCTCCTGGCCAAGTTCACACGACAACTCAACGCCACAACCATAACTTCATACCATCGACCACCGCACCAGCTGGTAGTTTACAATACAAAAAGAAATGATGTCGTTGTTATTGTTGTAGTTGGTGTAGAATAAATCCAATGTTGTCGTTAATTCGATGTCGCGCCTCAACAAGTCAAAAGTGTGAGTGTGCGATTGTGTTTGCATCATTATAAGTACAGTAATTACTATGGATAAGTTCGTTAAACTTTTAATTAACTTCTGGTTTAGGCAGCACAAAGGCTTCTGACTTAACTTCAGTTAAACTAAAGGTCAAAGGTTTAGCTCATTTGATAGACGGACTATAAATGGGCGTTCGTCTTAGATGAGTAATTTTGCATTGTGAAAACATTTTGACTGTATTCAAAGAAATGTTTAGATTATGGGTTGTAACCTGCATCAAACTGAAAATTGCGGATTAGTTACATAAGTTACATACATAAATAAAGTTTATTTACTTATATTTAATTTTTATCCAGACATCACAAGTCACAACGTTGTGTCCTTATGAGAACACATCAGGACTATAGTATTGGTTAGAAAATTCTGATCTGCTGGATTTTGACATTTGACGTTTGAAAAAATCGAGCTACTAAGAAACAGAAAAAAGTTACAGATGGAGAGATACACAAAACTATATAAGACACCATGATCATCCCAATCCTGCTGTACGGAGCGGAAGCATGGACCTTATCTAAAGAGGATGAGGAAACACTTGGTCGTTTCGAAAGAAAAATACTCCGAATGATGTTTGGTCCCGTATGCGAAGATAAAGTGTG
Organism: Melanostoma scalare; assembly: GCA_949752695.1. NCBI lineage: Eukaryota > Metazoa > Arthropoda > Insecta > Diptera > Syrphidae > Melanostoma > Melanostoma scalare. Next base: position 21,084,787 of record OX456984.1, on the reverse strand, counting down.
GAGAAGAAGATACAACAACGAGCTGTACATACCCCAAGCTAGAAGAGTAGGTACACATTGAGAGCGAGACTACGATGGCTGGGACATATGTAGAGAGGATGGATATCAACGCTCTGGCGCAACGGGTTTTCCACAGCACATTGCAGGGAAATTGACAAAAAGAAGACCTCGTCTTTGGTAGCGCAATAAAGTTTAAAAAGACCTCAACTGATTTAAACTTCACCAAAACATGGAAAGAGCTCACCCAAAATCAAAATTGTTCTCGAGAGATGTTGGTTGATATCACCCCGATTCGCAATAACCACCTAAGTAAGAAAGTATAAACATGACTGTGATCTTTCAAAAAAGTCAGAAAAATAAGATTTTTTTTTGAATTTGATGCCGCGGGTTACGGTCTAGTCCAATTGTTATAACTTGAGTGCCATTTTTAAGCAGAAGAGCTTAACATTCAACAATAGTAAGGCCTGCCTGACAAGCGGCAAGCATTCTGTTGCTGATTTAGAAAGCTCTTATATGCTTTTGGGTTAAAGAGTTGATCTCTTGACTTCCAAGTGTTACAATCTCAATAGCCTCAAGGGATAGAGCAATTTTATAACTTGATTTGACTTAAGAGCATCAGAAAACCATCAGGACATGTCATCTGATTCAAATTCTAGTCTAGACTTGAAATTATATCAGATCCGAAAAAGGTTGTTGCTGTAATAAATTTAGCAAAGTGAAAGTTTTTATCTTCCCTCTTCTAAAATCTTCTTAGATAGTTTTCATTGCCAGTAACAATTTGACAGTAGGCGGGATCGAGCACAGTCCTGTTGAACAGATCCGATTTGAATCCTATAAACGAATCCGGTATGGGTCCCTTCAACGGATTTTGTTCAGATCTTCTAAGCGGATCACTCATAGCATAAAAATTTATTAACATTTTTCGATCGGTGAGCCTGATTAAGCCTTGATCAGTCTTTAAGCAATCCTAATCCGATTTAGATCCTCACTCAAAAAACCCTTTAGAAAGATATCTAACCCGCTTCTGACCAAAAGCCACAAGTCTACAACTTTGTTCTGCTAAGAACCACATCCAATTTGAGAATTGAGTAGAAAATTGTGACTTGACGGGAACTTTGTGACTTGTGAGGTATCAGTCTTATGTCGAGCAGAATCGGACTCAATTCGGCATTAAAACCATTGTTTACCAGTGAGTTCGCCCTTCTTACTTTGATGCTTTTTGGCAGAAGATGTGCATTCCAATTATCGTTAGATATCTAAAACAATTCCATTTCCTCACAAGACATGGTTGTGAGAAATGCGCGAGTCCCAGGGGCTCCTCGCTCTGTTGCGCCACCCTATTTATTTTATTTATCTAAAACAATTTTCCTCTCTATTCCCCACAAAACTCACAAAAAAAAAACTTGATTCACTCACTATAAGCCCAATTCCCAATTATTCATCCTTCTAAACTTGCCTTTTATAGTTTGGCATTTTCGGCGGTCTGAGCACCTTAAAAAAAACATTTTTACTTGTGGCAAACGAAAACTGAAAGTTCTATAATACATTCAATTTTGGCTGCCCGACTCCGATAGTAACTATTACAAACATCCAATTATATGTCGAACGCAGGAATTGCATAAGACTTGATTACAATCATAACCAAAACCCGACATTCACAACAAATTTAAAATAAATTACATTTCCTTGTACTGGTAAAAATCGAAATACATTTCATATCCTAAGAAAATAGAATAGAAAATAACAAAATCAAGTTGTGGGTATTTTGAATTATTTTGTCTGAATAGCCGTAACTAATAAAGGTCATGACCATGACCGAACCATGAAAAATATTAATCAAAGAGATATGCAAAGTTATCAAAAGAAAAAAAAACATATTTCATTGCCAGACTGTTGTGCGAACCATATCTGGAAAGTAACCGTCGGTCGGCTATGAAGAGTGACTACAATGGTAATTTCATGGCTTGTGTGCTTACGCCAAGTTCGTATTACGAATGTATAATTCACAAATGCGAATTGTGCATTCTTCAAACACCATAAACATATTAGCCATAACAACACAAAAAAGAAAACTTTCAATTACTCGGTCATATTTGGATGAGGAATGTTTTGTTCGTCATCAGAGTGAAGAACGAAGCTGGCTTTTGCCATAAGTGGAAACTCATTTATTGAAATCGAAAATATTCAACCAACATTTTGTCTGGACATAAACGGAAGTCGATAAGTCACAGCTGATTTACTGGGGATAGTATGTAAAGCTAAGCGATAACCGATAACAGATTTGGATTTTAAGAACGATGCAAACGCTACAAATGTTTTTATCTCGATTTCTGTGACTGTTCCTGCATACGGGATACATTCGCCGGTCGGTTAATGTTTTGACTTAAAACACATCATGGGTAGGTTTCAAGCATTTTGGAAAGCCTATCATGATTCATGACTTTAGATATAAAAAAACGACTTGTAACCCTATTATTCCAACCTCAATAATCACAACGTTCTGACCTAGGAGCTATTCCACGTATCTTATATCAAATACACTTTATACAACAAGTACATAGATTTTTAATAAATGATTCCAATTTTTTTCAATTGAGATTCAGAGTATACCTACACCCGATTTCAGGAAGTAAACATTAGCCAGTTTAATCAAACTCTCAGATTTATCAGCTACCGAAACAAACATATGTAACTTATTCGTATATAGTAGCCGTGTTTTATTATCCTTCGTGATCTGATCTGGATCAGATTTGATAATAAAACAACTTGGATCAGAAAAAAGTTTTGCTTTTAAAAGTTTGTAGCACTGATCTAAAGCTTGACAGATAGACAGGAAGAAAAATTGTTTTCCAATTAATTGTTTTTGATACAGAAAATGAAACAGTTTATTTTCTTCTCGCCAATGCTGCTGCTACTATACTAGTGAAATATAAAAACAATCATGATAAAGCAGCTATTAGTCAAGGATATAGAGGAAACTATAGATAGGAGATTGCATTATATTTCCTTCGGTAAAAGAAGTTAACCTCGTTGAGTTATAAAAAGGCTTTATCTAGTAAGGCTTTTTAAGATTGGCTGTATTTTGTTTTTTACGTATACCGGATCACAATCAGCCAACATACAAACATGTTTGCACAAAATCTTGATTAAAGTCTGACAACCAAGTAATTGCCTTACGTTTTTCTACCAAGTTTTCAGTTTTTTTGCAACGGCTTGCTGCAACAACAACACTGTTATAAAAAAAACATTCCGAAGTGAGTTCTTCTTTACTTTTTAGTGTTTTAGAGTTTTATTCACACACTTATTCGGCTTCCCAGGTACATGCGTGCCCGTGAGTCCTATGAAGAACTAACGCGCTTTTTAGAAACAGTTTTAGTTTCCTGCTTGAATAAAAAATACCAACATCTCCACCACCAAAAGGAATGTATCCGAAACCACACAAATTTGAATATTTGCAAGATGTATAAGGATATAAGTGTCATGTTTTTCTAATAAAATTGAATAAAATGAATATGAACACGAATGCGTAGTTAATTTATTGGCAGGACACAACCTCATAAGTCTTAACACAAGGTGAAATATCTTGAAAGATCAAAAAAACGCCCTACAAGTCACTAAACAATGCTTGAAGTTTGATTTTGGTTTTGGTGCCGCAAACGTTGATATGACCATTTTCACAAGCACACAATATAAATATTCATCGGAGGCATTGTATTCCAAAAAGATGACTCTGAAACAAATTAAATGTGAAAATAATTACACAATAAAAAAAGGAACGTGGTACTAAAACTGCTAAAAAATAATTTTACTTCCGAAAACAGCTTGAAAATGTTTGCACAACATTGCTTCCAAATTGATACAGCGTTTGCCCATACTCTCAGCTAATAGCCTCAGAACTTATTAGCTAAAGAGAAAGTCCTGCTTTTTAACTGCATGCATGCAAAACTTCCTTTGAATTTTTAACTTATTTTTCGCAAGAATAAAAATATAAAAAGCTATTTGCAGCTCGTAGTACGTACTGCAACTTTTTTATGTATGTACAAACTTTTTTCATTTTGACATTTAGTTTTTTTTCACTCACTTTCAAATAAAGGCGACAACATATGCGATGAAAAAATGTTAGACTTGAAACTAAAAACTGGATCTGGAATTGTGATCCAAAAAAAAGTTAGATCTTGTGTTGTTTTTGCAAATACATATATTTTTCAAAGCAAATCTGATCCGGATCAGATCACAAGGAAAATAAAGTACGGCTAGTGTTATATGTACCAGCAGTCGAATTTATAACAGGTTCTTCGTTACCCAGGATTCCTTGACAACCCCATCAATTGTCAATTTGTCAATTGAAGAAAAACATGACATCTTTCACGTCTCTGATTATTACCTAAGCTCCCAAAAACTTAAAGAGAGTTAAATACAAACCAACGGCTCAAAAACCCTCATTTTGAAATTGAAGGTAACGACCACAGAGTAACTCCAGGGTTTAATCGAACGGCCCTAATCCGATTCCAAAGTATGTCTAACTTCAAAAAGCTCTTAGAACTATGTATGTCCAACTCCAAATGTTCGTTGAACTTTACACAGGATCGACCGACCCAAGTTCCCTCGACAATGAGTTGTCAAAAAACCTGGGTTTTCGGTTCTCAGAAAAGTTAAGCCAAAAAATAATCACACATCTCTATCATTTGAAGAGAATCAGATGCAACTCGACAGCATAAACTCACAAAAACCTAGGGCTACTTCAAGGCGAGTTGAAGGCAAACCCAGGGCTAAAAAAAACACTTAGTTTGACATTCAGGGCAAGTTGAAGTTTGCCAAAAAAAAAAAAATGCTTTGTGGCGGCCACAGGGCGAAACCCAGCATCAACGAACAAACCTATTGATAAACTATTTATCGTTATCTAAGTAGTGTCTAACTTTAGACACTGAAATTGGTAGTCTGAGCCTTGGCTACAGTGCCATTTAATGCAGCAAACAAAAATTTTGTTGAATATTGTTAGGGAGTTTCAAGATTGAAAAAATTAAATAGTTCCAGGTAAGAATTTTTTATAAATTTCGTTTAAAAACAATCGAAATTTGATTAAATTTTAAAACCTTGAAGAAATGATAATTATAAAGTCTGTACTTGGTTGGCTTCAGACATGGGACAATGCAAAACCAGGAGGTCTGCTGACGATTTACGAGGTCAATACGATGTATTTATTGGTGCAAAGTAGAAAAGTGAACAAGTGTTCTCTTCGAGATTACGATGATCGTAAGGCCGGGTCCTAAAGAAAGAACGACATTTGAAACAAATCTGAACCAGACAATCTTGGTTCGATTTTGGGTTCAATGATACATAAATAAAACAAAGAGACTAATATTTAAAGTAGGAATCATTAGCACATAAACCATAACGCTCCAAATCCACTTGTCAAGAGAAATAAAACTAAATAACTCTTGTAGGTTTGTCTGTTTGTCCAAATTAGTGTTCTCGTGATTTTATTGCCTTTTCATCTTAACAGTTCAATTACGAGTATGTACTTAAGACTTGTTGGAGGTAATTAGTGATACGTAACTCAATGTGACGCATCTTAATGTGTAAAACATATGCAGAAATTTAATTAAATATTATGTACATATTAAAAATAAATAAATAAATAGAGTGGCGCAACAGAGAGAGCAGCCTAGAACTTTTCTTACAACAATGCCTTGTGAGGGAATGGAGGGGACCTACAATTTTCTGCCGGTTCGGCCTAACGGAGAACTAACAACATTTTTGCCTCCGTTGGAATTCGAACCACGAAACTCTGGGTTAACAGGTAGACATGCTAACCATCACACCACGAGTACCACCAACAAATTATAGAAAAAGAAATGAGATTCAGCTTTTATACCAAGGTTATGTTAGGTTAAAATGGTTGTCAGGAAAACTACTGACACACTTAGACCAATATAAGGTCTATTGTGAAACCATAAAAATTATGCGAGGGAGTACCTCACTTAACAAAACCATTTGGAGCTTTTAATAAAGCGAAGGAGATGCAGGGGATCTGTGTTCGCCAGATCGCTCATATCAATCATCAAAGAAATATTTTCCTAGATGCAAATTTCTTTTTAGGGAGAGTGCAGGATATGAGCAGAGGAGGTGTGGCACTGTTTCTTTCCCCTCCTCATTTAAACAATTTCTGCAGAACTCGTTGGAGGAAACGCCGAGTCTTATGTCGTGTCTACCTATCAGACAATGTCCGGTGATGTCATTGATTACGGAGCTAACGTGCAATCTGGTTATGGATAACAAATGTCTTGTGCGGTTTGGATCTAGTCCTGGCCATATCCGTTTTGTTGCCACCCACGTGGTGATATTGTTCCACCTGTGATTTGTTCTGTCAATTGCCTCTTGCTTTAGCATAAGTTTACATGTAGCGATTGGTATACCAATATTCAACCTGCTGATTGAGATCGGTAGAACGGTTCCTTCTCTGGCGAGTTCATCGGCCTTGCAGTTACCCGCGATATTTCTGTGCCCCGGCACCCAAATAAGGTGAATATCGAATTGATCAGCCATCTCCTAAAGAGATAGGCGACAGTTAAGGGCGGTTACTAAGTAGAAACAGCGCCAGGTGATTTGAGGGCTGCTTGACTATCTGAGAAAAATCGGGATATTCGCTGAGGATATCACGTGCTTGTGAATAAGCAAGCAATGTGATCATACCAAAAAGTGTAGTTTATGCCTTTCTTTGTATGCCTTTTTTTTGTTTAGGTATAAATATTCAACGCATTGCTTTCCGATGAACACACTGCCTGCTTGTAAGCACGATACCTGCTTGTAAGCACGCTAAATGCTTGTGAACACACTGCCTGCTTGTGAACATTTTGCGTACTCATGAATATTTGAATATATTCAAGTAAGTTCAAACAAGTCATCTGCTTGTAAGTCATTTGCTTGTGAGTGCAATACAGAAAAAATTACTTGTGAGCATCCTTACTGATTTAGTTTGTTCAAAAGCATTTTTGGTTGTGAGTAAATATGCTTGCGAGCTATTTGCTTGTGAATAGGGGTGGAAAATGATCAAGTCTGAGCGATCGTTGAGAAATTTTGGATGTGTTTGAACTGATTTGAACATACTCATTTTGATCTCTGATAGGTACCTGCTATACAACCGACATGATAATACTTTTTTTCTCGAAAACAGCTTCAGCGATTTCGATAACATTCTGTGTGAAGCATTAATTTCAAATGGTTTTGCTTATGGTGTAAACATTTTTTTTGGAAAAACTCTAAAAACGGTACCTCTCATAGTACCGTTTTTTTCAAAACCAACTTTCTCGTTAATGGCTGACACAATTTTGATAAAATTTCGTATTTAAGAAGTTGAAAGTTGTTTAAAAAAACCTTTCGAATATTTAATTTATTTTTTTTTTTTCAATATTTTCGGTGATTGAATTTAATTTTCATAATTAATGTGTAGTCGGCAACCCTGCACCATCAAACATATTTTGAAGAGCTAATACCTACTAAAACCTTTTACTCAGTCTTAATATTTTGATATCGTATTGAGCACACAATTGCAAATTTGTGCGACCCAGTCGTTCCCATATTTTTTTTTTAATTCATAGGGCTATCAATTAAACCTGGGTCAACTATAAGTAAAGTTCAACGAACGAACCTAATGAATGCCGGCCCTAGAAGTTTTAAGTAAAATTATAACCTTCTGATTCCCATTTACTGCGCCACAAAAAAACAAGTTTTGTATAATGGACCGGTAATTATTCTATGGTAGGTACCCGTGGCGCGATGGTGCATGTCCGCCTGTTAGCACCTCGGGCATGGTTCGAATCCCAACAGAGGCAAAAATGATTTTCCACGGTCTTTCGCGAGGAATTGGCAAAGTCCTCCGTTAGTAAACTCATTGCCATAGCGCTTTCTCGATTAGCCGTTCGCATGGTTGTGAGAAATTATTTAATTATCCTGAGCGTTCTAGTTTGATATTTAGTTTCCGCTTTTTGGAAAAGAGCAGATTTTAGCAGAAGAGGTCCTGTCTTACTCTTCGTCTTTGCACCTTTGGCAGAAAAAACTTATAAGTTTTAGAAAGTAGTTTTCACGTCCAGTTGCTATATTACTAAAAGAGTTTTGGTCCCATCTTGCTTTAGCATAAGCTTAGACGTAGCGATGAGAATAACAATGTTCTTGGTACAATTGGTCTTATTCCTATTTCCATTTCTGTTGGCTTTGTCTACCTTTAAACTTTGGAGAATATCTTTGCATCTCGGTACCCAAAAAATGTGCACGTTAAACTATTTTCTAATAAGAGACTATCAGCTTTTGCAGAGTTTGTGGAAACAGTACCGAGTCATTTTAGGGCTGTCTGGCAATCTATGAAGATGCGAATTTTCGATGTGATCATCACCAACATCTCCGCTTGGGATTTGGGACACTCTGCATAGGCCAGAGATACGGAATAAGAGACTAAAATTTAGTCTGACTAAGAGGTATTGGTTAGCACTTCTGGCTGTAACGTGGGAGTTCAACGTACGAATTACAGCAACATCTAATGATGTTTTTCACTGATCCGGCTTTTGGCGATGAATTGACAAGTGTTCTGAACGTAACCTAATTGAACAGATACACACCTGCAGTATTCCACTTGCTGATGAAATTAGGGCCTTCATTTCCACTCGCATTTATTACATGTATGTATATCCAAGTCCTTGCGACAGAAAAAATTAAATAAAAAAACTACAACGGGGTTAAAGTGGGCTTGTTTGTTTTGTTGCAAGAGCAACTTACAGTTCATTTCGCATCAAAAGAATCAATGACAAACTTAATGAGTCTTTTATCTAAATGCGTATCTTAAATATAAGCGTTTAGCAAATAGGTATAAGCCAGCCAATATCATAGTGCAACTCAACTAAGAGCACCACTTTGCACATAAACTCTGCTATCTGGCAGTGGCTATTGGTCTTTTTTCCCTAATTAGGCATTCAAATAAATTAAAGCGACGTAGGTGTCTATCAGAGGTTACCAACTTATAATTCAGAAACTTTATTTGGTGTTAGATTTTCAATTCGAAAAATTAAAATACCCCTTTGCTGGTGTTTCACAGATCACAGCTGCTGCCAGCCAAACACAAAATTGTGTGTTTGCTGTTTGGTTTCACTACAAGAAAAACACATAAAATATCGGCAACCCAAATCCGCCCACGTTTGAATTTATTTTCGTAAGAAAGTAGAGGAATAATTCACAGATACACCAACAAATAAAATAAAATAAAAATTGAAATAAAAAAAAGAAGAAAAAACCGATGAAGATAAAAAGAATATCGAAAGATGTGTTTATTTATAACCATATCCACCAAATCCAATCTACTGTGTGGATGGATGGGTCCCTGTTCCACGCACATAACCTCACAATTCCTCAATTCAGCGGCAAAACTTCTCCTCGAAAAGCCGGGGAATTCGGTTCTGCACTGAATAAATCCTGCACCACGCATAAATAATTCTCCCCTTTTCAATAAATCCACCTGAGGAGGTAGATCCTGTTCCAGGATCAGATTTGAATCCATTTCTCCAAATAACCACAAAAAAAGGAGAGAGAGAAAAAAACGATAATCCACCAAACTACACAACCAACGATCGCCAGGAAATTTTTTATTCCCTTTTTTGGGTGTTGGACTCATATAACACACACGTCACTTTTATACATCTGGTAGCTCACTCATCCTACACACTTAAATAAGTGCGAGCGAGTCAGACGTGATTTTTCGTCGGATTTCTACTGACACAACACACAAACACACACGCGTATTGCAGAAAGAAAGAGGCAAAGAGGGGCGGCGGCATCCAAGAATTTTATTTGCTTCGGCTTTTATTTTTTTTTTATTTTCAAATTTCTATCAAATCTTTTCTTTAAAGTCGTTTTTAGCACAGAATTTTCAGGGAATATTACGATTGATTTATTTTATTTCATATCCATGCTAATTTCACTCACATTTATTTAAAGAAAGAGTAAATTTAAAACTCAGGAAAAACGGGGTAATTTGCACACAGAGCAAGTGAAAAAAAAACCGAGCGAGTTTCACTTCACAGTAAAAGACGAGAGAGAAATTTCACGTATTTGGGTCGAAAAATTCCAAAATATTTGTGATTTGTCAACGGAAATTAGTAAAGAATTAAGGAAGAAGAAAAATTAAGTAAATTTCTTGATTAACAAAATTCAACACAAGAAGAATGCCGACGACCAAACCCCGTGTACAACGCAGCGCATGAAAAGAAAAACTCAACCGTTCCGAAACGCGGGGAAAAAACTTTTGACAGCGGCAGAAATCAGACTTCAGAGTTCGGCCGAAAAGACTGATTTCGCCTTCGCAGTCATCACACGCATACACTTGCAAGTGGGGCAGAAGCGAATTGAAAATAATTTTGTTTTGTTTTCCTTTCGAGCTGGGGAAATGAGTGGTGGATGGTTTGTTGTATATAAAATTATATGCAAATGTAGAACTGGAAGAGGCGACGAAGTTGAAGAGATTGATTGAGATTTGAAAATGTTCGCTTTTTTGTTGTTGTTTCGGCTTTCGGGCAGTGTTCGGGCGAATTCAAATGACATCTCGGAAATGAAATACTGGTCGTTTCATTTTACGATGGTTTTGTTTACCTCGCTACTTGCTGCTAGGTGGCCAAATCAAGAGTTAGTTTTTAGATTGTGCACTAGATGTAGCTGCTGGTTTTCATTTTTTATTTGAAGTTTCAGCTATTATTCGACGGTTTCTACGGAATTCCAGTAAATGAATTTTGAATTTTTGGTTGTTAACATACTTTCTTGGGTGTTTTGCAAATAAACTATGTGTTGGCTTCCATCATTCGAACGGCAGCTGTCACCAAAAAGTAAAAAAAGAGACTGCGTAAAGACGAATTTCAGAAGCAAGGTTCCCAACTTTTACAAATTACTCTAGAAGTAAACTTGATAAAACCTAGCAGGATTGCCAAAGCAGTGCTTGATGTATGAACTTCTCTTTCCATTTGATTCAAACTCTTCAGAAAAATTGATATGGACTCAGCCATTAGACGAAACTCCTGATAGATATCCCGTTTAGTTCATCAAATCCTTTGAAAAAGATAAGCCTATTCGAGAGAAAATCTAGAGAATATGCACTGGATTGTATCGCAGTCCATTAAAAAAAGTATTTACTCGCAAATATTCTCTACGAGACAGTAAAATCGAGTTAACTTATGGCTTGAAGCTTGATTGCTAGTAGTTCTGAACATACTAAAAATGGTGGTTGGAGAATATCCACAAATTTTACAGTCCGCAATTGTAACGTACTCAACCATCTACGAAATAAAGACTGCTAATGAAATGGCATTTCGAAACCAAATCTAGAGAAAATTATGTTAATTTTGATATAAATTGAAATGTTTCTCAACAGATGGAGTTCCGTTTATCCACCCCTATCGTTAAAGTAATTTCCATACACTGGCCACTTCTCGTGGAGTAATGGTAAGTATGTCCCCAACTAACAATTTAACTTGTAAAAGGTCAAATTTTTATAATTTTTGACAAGCTAAAGCTTCCATGAAGGTTATTTATGGATTATGGTTGTTGCTCATAATTTTAGATATTTCTTCTTTTATATAAATAGCTACTTTAAAGAAGTAAGTTTACTATTTTCACAAGTTATAAGGAAGGATCTGCAGATCTTCGTGTTACTGGGGAGGTTCGTTGTTCAAATCCCAACAGAAAACAAAAAAAAAAAAAATTTTCTCGAGGGTATCGCCTTTCGCAAGGATTTGGCAAGTCTTCCAATAGCACTCGTATTTTATTGCCATGATAAGCGTTCTTTGCATTTATTTCAGCATTATCGTCTTTTCAAACGTATGGGAAGTTGAAAAAAAATAAATTATAATAGTTTGGCAAAGATATTTTGAATGTTTTTCTGTTTTTAAAAGTCGAATTTTAATATTTCATAGCTGTTGTCTGCAGCAATCTGGAAAAGATATCTGAATCTTTAAAAAAGGTATCTCAGATACGAGTATCCAAGATAGGCTATCCGATGGGTTCTTGAACGTCCCCAATGAGTGGAGATCAATGAGCAACATTTGTAGGGTTTCGTCTTTCGTATGCTTGAGTATTTAACACTTATATGCCACAAGCAACACAGACACATCTTAGTTTTCCAGATATTTTACCACTTGCCAGATAAACAAATCTAAAGTCTTAATCCAGATCTGGAGATCAGTGCCCCTGTTCTGTAACCATCGCCACGATAAAAGCCAGCGATAAACGATGGAAAATTGAACAAAATTTTATGAATTTGGTAGGATTTCGTTCTGGTTCTCACTGTTTCTCGATCGATGTTATCGATGCGATAGTTACAGAACAGGGGCACAGGGGTCCAATTGCCGCATCAGTGATCGAGTAAGTGACAACTTTTTATCTAACAATTTTCACTCAATATTACACAACATCAGTCTGCTGTTCATTTACCGACTTCAATTCGTTCAAATACTGATTGTGGTACTAAAGTGCTCGATAACTTAGAAAGTAATGCAAGACTCAATAAATTCAGTCAAGTATTACTCGATCGATAATTCGGCCCCTGATTTTATGAGATTTGTAATTATTTTACTTTTCAACAGTTTACTCTTTGGAAATATGTGTCCACGCCGTTAAAAAAATTTAAAATTATCAAAATAAATGAATCCCATAAAAAAATCTGTGTGAAATGTATCAAACTCAATGGGGATGTTTATACTGGTCGATCTGTTTAATGGTTTGTCGACAAAGAAGTAAGGGAAGACAGTTGAATGGGTATATCCGTATATCCCAAAGTAAAATCAACATGCACTGTTGAGACTTAATGCGAATAAAGTACGGATCACACAGAGCTGCCTTACAGCTACTTCATACCAGCCAGCGGCTGGCAGTAACAGAATCAAGAAGCTGCTATCGGCTGCTAACCAGCTTTTTAACTTTATTTTTAATATTGTAAGGAGAGAAGCAGCAGATTTTGAAAGAAAAGTGTATTAGCACCCGCTGCTGCCGGCCAAGAGTAAAGAGTTGGACATGTTCAACTATGCCAGCCACTGCGCTAAATACTCTTTAGCTGGCAGCAAGTGTGGTGAATTTCGTGATCACACAAATTTTATCAACGGCTAGCAGTATCGGGGTATCGGCTCTGGACTCGCCGCTGGCAACCAGCCGATTGTGACCCGTGCTTAAATCGACTGTTTTCCTTCTCTTTTAGTCCAATTTGTATGTATGCGACGTAAGGTCGATTTGTTAAAGCAACAATATAAACTTCGTCTAAACAAAACACATTAAGAGAAATGAAAGACTTTTAGCTCTTATTTAATTCTAACAATGGTCGATAGCCAGTATCATTTGAGTCTTGGTACCGGCGTTCACTTACGAGGATACAAACTGAGGTCTCGTTTTGTAAGACAAATCAATCAGATTTTTGTCAGATTTGATTGTGTTTTACGTCAAGACTAAGTATCGGCTGGAAACATAATATAACTTAATATTTTTATTAAGACTGCATACTAACTCTCTGAGTAAGGTTTAAATATGAGTCCTTTTTGACTCAAATGAGCCCCGTTGTAACTCTGAGTGCCACATCAGCAATTCTGATTAAAATACGAAAGTAAAAGTTATTTACAGTATCAGTCGCTTTCTAATGGCACTTGCTTTCCATTGGACGAAAAGAACCGTTCAGAAGCGTCCAGAAGCATTCTAAAACCGTTCATTTTTGCAAAAAGATCGCTTCTTATGATACTGAAAAGTGGCAGCTACTTCTCGATTTGGAGTGAGAATCCACTCAAGAAGCACTTATACTACATGTTACTCAAATGCCAAAATCATAATTTTCTCCAAGGAATTTTTTTTTATGAGCCATAGGTGTTGTTTCACTCACACAAAGACAATCTCTCAAAACTGAACAGAAACAAATTTATGTGTTCCATTGTTTTTTTTTTGTGGTACCCGTGGTGCGTAAAGGTTTATGGTTAGCATGTCTATCTGTTGACCCAGAGGTTCGTAGTCGAATTCCAACAGATGCAAAAATATTTTTCCATGGGTATCGGCTTTCACGAGGAATTGGCAAGTCCTCCGATAGTAAATTCATTGCCATTAAAAGCTCTTTTCTTAATTTGCCGTTCGGAATCGGCAGAAAATTGTAGTAACCCTACATTTCTCCACAAGGCAATGGTTGTGAGGAATGCGATAGGCCCCGGGGCTCTTTGCTCTGTTGCGCCACCCTATTTTTTTTAGCTTTTAAAATGTGTGGTTTCGCGAGTGAAACTAATGGAAAGCGACATAAGGGTAAGCCTCCCACAACGCTGGTAAAAGAACTTCGTTCTAAAAACTGAGATTCGTTTACCCAACGTATTTGATTAGAAAAATTCATAGATGTCCGCAAATGTTTAAAAAATACATCCTAATGAGGTCTTACCAACCACTTTGCGTCGAACGACTTAAAAAACATTTGGTATGTAAGTCTTATTCTATCTTTATTACTATGCAACGTATCTTTAACCACTGATGAGACAGGTAAACGAACAATTTAATCTTAGCAAAAGGAACAAAAACTTGCACATTGTTTTTCTTGAATCAACGGAAATATTTAAAATTCAAATTAATCAATTGTCTTACTCGTGTTGTCACTTCAATCGAATTCCGTCGAAATTTAGTTAATGACAATTTACAGAAAAATCTGAACAAGTCATAAAGAATGTCTTTTCCCAGATAATGTCCGTAAAATCTGAACACTATTTTTTATTTCATTATCAAGTTTGCGTATCTCATCCTAAAAAAAAAAATTTCACAGTCATATTCGACCATGCACACCTTCAGTACCTGGTCTCATTGCTTCTTCGCAGAGTCATGATAATCAAATTTCACAGAAAGGAATCCCCCGAAAAGATTTCACAAACAGCTAGCATCATAACGATTAGATGAGTCTGATGACTTCCAACAGATCAATTAGTATGAATTATTAGAAAGACTTTGACTTGATGAGTACGAACTTCAAGAATCAAATTAATGAATTACAAATCAAATAATGATGAGTGTACTGTGCTGACTAACTTCAACACACTTCTTCTGAGTTCAAGTGCATATTTTGGAATTGGAACCATTGACCGAAATCATTTCAAGTATTTGCAATTAAACTGGTTTTTGTTGAAAAACGAAACGAATTTAAAACAATGAGTTAAAGTATTTAATAAGTCGTTAATTAAATACAAATGCTGTCTGCCTTGATTAAATAATAATCAACTGTACCTTTTAGCCAAAACAAATGTTGAAAATTGATCTTAACGGTTTGTCATATTGGCAGTGTAAGTTATTCTTTATGAAAAATAAAACGCCCCTAATTATCAAAACACTAGTGACACAATACTTACGCAACTTGTATGTTCACACAACAATTCATTTTTATTTCAACGTAAAACATTTCAGAGCAGAAATATCAACAAATAGAAAACGAAAAATTTGTGTGCTTAAATTTGGATCTCTTTTAGATGAAATCTCACCATCATCAGTATAACTTAGTGCCTGTCCAGACGGGTTATGCTGTTAACACCTAGTGTCCAGACGTTGTTATAATTCCTCACACAAATTCTCCATTTTGTGTTGGAAATTGTATTGAAAAAAGCATAACGTTATGAGCATAACCCGTCTGGACACGCCAAGTGTACTGCTTAGGCAGATAAATCAAATTTCATTTAGCGCATCCAGCTTCTTTCTTCCTCACCCCTTTTGCCCAGAAACGACCGATATAACGTTATTGGAATAACACGTGTGGACAGGGACTTAGAAAATGAACTTATGTTGAAATGAGTAGCATTTTCTTTCATTATACATGTCTAGACCAATTACTTTTACCTTCTGTTGAAGAACACTTAAGGAAACTAATTGACTTCTGCCAACGATAAGGCATCATCATTTACTCAGTCAAATCCAAGTGAATCTGCATCAGAGGATTTCTAAAAGAAAACAAAGACGTTCTCAATTAACCATCAACGATCACAACATACACGTAAACCTCCCTCACGGTTCGCAGCTAACACAAAAATAGACATGTCAATAATTTAGGATTCAGCTGCTGATTTTAGGATCTCCACCGATTATATCCACGGAAAGCCAAATGTGGGTATGAAGAACCACAAAATTAAACCGTTCTGATCATGTACACCAGATCTAGATCTCCAGGACTCGACTAAACTGAGAGTATTTGAGAGAATAATATACTTCTCATCTACACAGGTCTTTAGAGAATCTACTAAGAAGCAAACATCATCTTTATAGGCAAACACATGCGGTGAAGTTGGCAACACGACTTCATGAAAACCTAACAAATCATCGATGGCGATAACAGCATTGCGAGTACTGATCTCGCAATGATCACTTGTTTTCTTGACACTAGTGATTCGTCTGTGAGGTATGCCAGGATGGGCTCAGACATTTTGTTGATTTGATTTGTTCCACATCTGAGGTCACAAATTTGATGTCATTGCATTTTTTAATATGAGGGATCATTCGACCTACCTTTAATCCTCTTTCTTCGCGATCGTGTCAGAAAAAATACGATATTGCCTTTTTGATTGAGTTTTCAGCATTTTTTCTTTGATTCGTTAAAATGTTTTTACTCCTGCTGGCAGCTTAAAAGTTTTTTTCGATCACAGTAGAAGGGGCGCAGCTTTTCCGCTTTTTTTTTTTATATGATTAACGCGCACATCAAGGGGATATGACTACCTTTTTAATGTTATAAAACACAGCGAGCATTTAGGAAAATAGGAGAGGATTTAATAGGAGACACCGATGCACATTGCTTTTGAACCTTTGCGAATCGTAATGCAGGGGAAATACAGAGCCAGGTAAAGCATTCCACATTCGGGTGGTGCGACTAAAATAAGAATCTCTATACTTGACTGTACGCCCGAAGTTGGGCTCAAGGTAAAACTGATGAGCATTCCTAGCGAGGCGGGTGTTGCGGCTAAATTGTTTCAGGGGAGGAATGCAACTGGCTATTTCACTAGAGCACTGTTTGTAAAAAGAAGCTATACAAGAGAATCAATCGATTCTACAATTGAACTATTACCTATCAATTTGAACGCTCTATTTTGTACCCTATCAACTAGGCGCAAAGATGTTTGAGAAGCACCAGACCAGATATGGGAGTTATACTCCAGTTTTGGGCGGATAAAGGCCTTATAAATTGTAGCCAGATCAGAAGGGGTGAAGAACTTCCTGCATCGTCTTAAAAAACCTAAGCATTTAGCAGCGATTTTGGCGACTTCAAATATGTGGTCATTCCAACGAAGATCATCGTTTACACACATACCAAGTATACTGACAGCTTTTCGGTTTCTTCGATGCAGGTACCATTCATGGATAATGGCAATGGGGGAATGTTAAGCTTCAACGACAAGTGACAGCATTGAGTTTTCGAAGCATTGATTTCAACTCGGTTCTTATGACCCCATGTAACAATGCTGTCAAGGGCAGAATTCAATGAGCTAATCATACGCAACCGTTCCAATTCCACATCCGACGAGCAGGAACGTGAATTTGGAAACGAATATGAAAAGCTGAGAGTCGAGTCATCAGCAAAACAGCTAAGCGGATTAGAAGTTTCAGACAAGATATCATTTATAAAAATGAGGAAGAGAGTCGGAGACAAAACGGAGCCCTGGGGCACACCAGCATTTATGAAATGGGTATCAGACATTGAACATTCGAAGAAGGTTCGATCCTCTGTTATTATGGCTTCATTCTTGGTATTGAATACTTGATAAACATTAATGTCCGATACTTTTCCTACAAGCTGGTAGTGAAGGAATACAAAACAAAAAAATAGAGGCCTCAAGACCCTTCCTTGGTGTACTCCTACAGTAACTTGAAATTCTTCGGCGATTTCAACTAGACATCTTCATTTGTCACTGCTCTTTCCTACACGTCCGTGATCGTCTGCATGGGTATCTGGAACTTAAGGTTTTCCATGATCGTCGAAATAAGGGCATCTGGAACTTAAAGTTGTCTTACGGCTACTTACATCAAGTCTTGTATAGTCCAATCCAACCCCTTTTTTAACCGTTGTAATAAACCATTCCTTCAAGTTACCTTAATTAAGTTTGACTGGAGCTTAGAGATGGGAACCGTGATCCACATGGGTACCTTTTTCAAAATATATACGTTACCACGCCTGGCCCAGCATCTTTGTCCTTCTGGAGTTCTTAGCCGTATCACTAACTTCTTTGACGTTGATGTTGCGTATTTCCATTAAATTGTGTTCAGCTATATCATAAAATGCTTTCGGCATTACTTCGATCGTTCATAGTCATTTACTACAGCACTACAAGTCCTTGAGCATCGTCAATGAACATTGCTAAAAGAAGCTTTTGATCGTTTTTTCTTCAAGGAACACCTTTTACGAAGATCGTTTTGTCTTACTCAATATGTCAGTTTCCATCATCAGCCGGGACAGGAACTTCTTCCCAATTTTATAGCAGTTTCTGTATCCTCTTTTACTCCTGCTCTATTGCTTAAGGGTCACTTTGACCAAGCTTTGAAAGCAATTTTCTTCTTACTTATAACAGTCTTAGGTTCATCATTCCACCACCAGGTTTCATTGGTTTGATAGTACTGTCGTTTTTAAATCCCTAGCAGTGTTTTGGCCCTTTTCAAAGCTACCTATAGGCATTGCTTAGCCTCAACTTAAGAAGAATGACATTCATAAAGAACAAGGATTCTCATTATGATGGAACGAGACTTCAACTTCAGGTTCTCATCATGCTCTCTTCAAAATCCTTACAACCTTGAAAGAGCTGTTTGAATTTTCATTTTCCAAACCTCAGAAACATTGATCGTTCGCAACATTACCACACTAACTAAATATATTTCATTTCTAGGTTCCATTGCAAGCGCTTTCCATATTCGCTTGTATTCATATCACAACGATGATATTGTTCTTTGATCCTCATTCCTCACTCCCATAGACAAATCGAAAAATGAAGGTCAAACACGTTTCCAAGAGCAAACACCTTCTAAATCAATCTGGCATATTTTACTCTGTATTTCTCATTAACGTGAATGACTGATTCCTTCTACGTTGCTCAGCCTGACTTACATGATGACGATTCGTTTGGTCATCGGTGCTGTGTAGGTACGCGTTTACTTTAGAACTTTTTGTTTTTTTTTTCGGTTTTGCGTGATCGTTATCCATAGTCTGTGCATCACTTGGAGCCAGTGAATGAGTATAAAAGGTCCATGGGCTCGTCTTCTAAGATCAGTTTGCATCGAGAAGTTAATTCATTATCATTGGTTTTAACAAGATCATCAGAACTGATCGTTGAACAATATCTTACTTCTGACACTAGTGCTAATTATTTACGAATAACAAAATCAGCCATGTTTAAGGTGTGTTGGTGCAGTGGGTGTTTGTTTTGTGTGCAAAGTCATGGTCAAAACGTGCTAATTAAATGTTTTTTTCCCTCAAATATTTATATTGCAGTTTCTTGCCCTTGTTGTGATCCTCGCAGTGGTTGTGAATGGATATCCTGCAGCTGAAGAGGCTAATAATCCCCTAGTAAGTGAAAAACCATGATTTCTACTGACTAGTTTGTAAAACAATTTTCAACAGTCTGCAGGTGGAGAGACTGTTTTGCCAAAACCCCAAGATGCAGATCAAGAAGGCGCTGACGGAAGTGACTTGAGTGGCTCTGAAACCTTTGGTTTTGGATTTTATCCAGGATATAGCCGTGGATTCGGAGGATATGGAGGATACGGAGGAGGCTGGGGTTATAGTAGCGGATATGGAGGCTATGGTGGATATGGACGTGGATGGGGACATGGTGGATATGGATATCCTAGACGGTATTATTGGTAGGGACTAAGTGGATTGCGAAAGGAAGAATAAGACTTAATAAAATTTAAAAATGCCATAAGTACCAAATTTATAATTTGTCTTATTTTGATTTGTTTTTGTTTTTTCTATCATTCAAATGGTATTGGTTTTAAGCAAATTGATCAGAATACGCCAATCAAAATAGCTTCTTTTACTTTATTTATTTTAAAAAGCACACATGATGACAGTCAAAGCAAACTGTAGGAAAGTAAAAGAATTAACACACAAAAATAACATTAACCATGCAAATAAAACTTTGAGGGGATTTTTCGATGGGTTGGATCGAAATACTTTAAAACTAAGCCAAGATAAATCAGGTCAATACACTCTCACAGCACTTAATATGTGAACTGTGAAGTCATACTCAAAGTGTTGTTAATAGTTCTCTGTTCTTCATGCTAAGAATTATTTTGAACTTGAAAATTGCTTTCAAGGTAAGGTTGGGGTGGATCGTTGTCCCGAATCTACGTAAATATAAGCACATGACATCATAAGGCGGCTCTTGGAAAATAAGCTAAAAGGTAGGTTGCATTCATAATATAAGATGAATACGCCTTGAAAATTTGTAGATCAAATTTCAGTCATGTTTAGCAAAAAGCTAATATGTACGTTCTTAAAAATAGAAAAAAGTATTAACAAACAAAACAGAGATAATTATGTCCTTATATAATTATACACGGTACTACCTTAAATATGATACTGCTTCAACGAGGAAAGGAGGGCACTCACAGGGTTAATTCGTACAAAAATGGTAAATATTTCAATGCTACATTAAAGTATATATAATATATAGGATTACTGTTTGAAAATTTCATGAAGAATTATCAGAAAATACGGCAATGGCAGCAAATATTGTAAAGCGTCTCGAAAAAAGTAGAATTGCGTTGTCCCTCATAACTAGATACTGGATCATTCGAAATCAAAAAAGCAAAGTTTTTAGAATTTTCAAATTATATTTAAAGGTTATAGGTAATTGTTTTCTCCAGGAAGCGCTGCTAGGGTCTTTCAATTTTTTCTGTTTTCGGGAACCCTTTGAATGGAAAAACGCGCAAAACTGTCTCTGTTCCGAGAGTCTTTAAAGATCTCAATACAAATAAATACGCTATTCCAGATGGTATTACAGCCGTAATTCTGAAAAGGTGTTCTTCTACGCTGGCAAAACCACTGCGTAAGCTTTTTATCAATCCCATTTTTCTGGGCTCTTCCCGAGCAAAACATTACTTACATTACAAAACAAAACTGCACTTATCCAGCCCGTCTCTAACAAAGGCGAAAAACGAAAGATTCTATAAATGACCGTCAGTACGGCTTTCTTAGCAAAAGGTCTGCTGGCGTTTTGATGGCATATCTCACCGAAAAGTAGACCCAATCTTTACAATGTCTTGGAGAAACTAGGATTAGAAACTACCTTTCCGACCGTTCAATATAAGTTGTATTGGAAGGTTTCAAGTCTGATATTCACTTTATAGCCCCAGGGCTCCGTTTTATCTCCGACTCTCTTCCTTATTTCCATAAACGATCTCTTGCCTGAATTTTCTAAACTTCTTAATTGTTTTGCTTACGACTCGACCTTCAGCTTTTCATATTCGTTTCCAAATTCACGTCCCTGCGCTTGGGATGTGGAACTGGAACGGTTGAGTATGAAAAACTCATTGAATTCTGACCTTAACAGCATTTTGACGTGGGGTAGCAAAACCGGGTAGAATTCAATGCTTCGAAAACCCAATGCTGTCTCTTGTCGTTAAAGCTTTACATTCATCAATTGGCTTTATCCCTGAACGGTACCTGCATCCAAACAACCGAAAAGCTGTCAGTACTTGGTATGTGTGTAAACGATGATCTTCGTTGGAATGACCACATATTTGAAGTCGCCAAAACCGCTGCTAAATGCTTATAGGCTTCTTTGAAACGATGCAGGAAATTTTCACCCCTTCTGATCTGTCAAAACTAGAGTAAAATCCTCATATCTGGTCAGGTGCTCCTCAAACATCTTTGCACCAACTTGAGAGGTTCAATCAAACCGATCGACTGATTCTCTTTAACATCGTCGAAACATTACTTGCCTCACTAGTTTTTAATTCGTTTTTTTTTTTAAACAGTGCTCTAGCGAAACAGCCAGCTGTATTCCTCCACTGAAACAATTTAGCCGCAACACCCATCTCGCTAGGAATACTCATCATTACCTCGAGCCCAACTTCGGACGTACAATCAAATAAAGAAATTCATATTTTAGTCGCAATACACGAATGGGAAATGCTCTACCAAAATCTGTTTTTCGCCTTAATTACAATTCACAAAAAGTGCATCGGGGTTCTCCTATTTTCCTAAATATCTCTGTTCCGGGAAGAAATCTTCGACCAAAAAATTTTTTTTGTATCCATCTGCACAGATGTAATTCTGGCTCTAATGAACCTTTCACTAGAAGTATGAGGCTATTCAATGAATTCAATTTTAACTTAGATTTAAGTCTTTGAAAGGAATGTATTTAAATTACAATTAAATGAAAATTTATATATGAATTGAAGCTATTAAATTATATAACTACTATAGTTTTAAGCAATCTGTAAGAGGAAACTCGATAGATGAATAAAATAAATAAATAAATAAACAAATACTCGCACTGTGTTCTATAACATTATAAAAAAATCAGAACCACTTGATGAGCACGTTAATTATATAATAAAAGTTTGTTACCTATAGTAAAATAAAAAATATTAACAAATTTGAAAAAACACTGTCCAGCGTTGCCTAGCTAATGCTGCACAGAAACAGTATTCAAAATTTCAAAATTTCGGTGTAGTTTTAAAGTGATGAGTGGCACCGACTCTAAAAAAAGAAAAAGCCGAAGAGTTATTAAACAGAGGGTGCAAATCAAAAAAATAGGTAAGAAACTACAACCATCAGTTTTTCCAATATATCTCCCAAACGAAGAAAATGTTTGAAATATTTCTAAGAACAATTTTTGTAAATATCAAAACTTCCCATAGGAATTGTTTATTTAAATAATATTGAAAAAAAGTGTGTTAAATCCCCAAACTGAAAAAGTTTTCTCACAGCCATTTCTGATGAAAGAATAGGTTTCTACATTTTTCTGCCGATTCCGAATGGCTAATCGAGAAGGCGCTATTCATGGCAATGAATTTTGTTATCGTAGGGCTTGTCAATTGCTCGTGAAAGACAATACCCGTGAAAAACCATTTTTGGTTTCTGTTGAGAATATATATTTTTCGAAAATATAAAAAATTTTTTTATTGAATAGAAAAATGTGGTTTAGGTTATTTGAATAATTCTTACTCACGTTGCCTTTGGTACGGTGCCTTCTACTTTGACTAGAAAATTACTACTTTGGTTGAAAATTTGGGGATATGTGAGACCATGTTTTAGAAAACTTTAGAAAACCTAAACCTGAACTTCACCTAGGCGAAACTTTGAATCTCTCGAAACCTTGGAATGGAAATTTGGCAAATACAAACAATTTACTAATGTGAAGGAGATTTAAAGTGATAAAGTGATTTAGGGGTAAGATAAAAAAGATAATCAGTCTTTGAAGGCTCAATTTGTGAATATAAACATTTTATGCCGTTTTCGTTTGGTAAAACCAGGGGACCCCTTTTTTTTAGAGTACTCTGATTTTTACTCTGAAAAAATTTCTAGAGTAACAAAACTTGCTCTGAGGGTAATTTTTGACAGCAAAAAGAGTACCCTTAGGGTACTCTTTTTTCCCAAACGAAAATGGCATTAGCAAAACATGTCTTTTCAAAACACTAAACCAACTTCTAGGCCAACAAAGGTAAGCAAATATTTAAAAAAAAATTTACTAATGGCATCAGAACCATCGGTTAGTACCGACGGCGACGTTGGTATCACTTAACAACGATTTAGTTATTAATTTTTCTCTGCAAATTGTTCCTTGGATATCGTCGCCCGAGAATTGTTTTGTCGTATCTCCCAAAAACACAATTTTGGGAAATCGCATTTAAAGGTTTACGTTACTATAAAAAGAAAACGAAGCGATTAAGTTGTTCTTTTTTTAATTAGAATATATTGTGTGGAGTATCTTCTTTTTATTTATGTATTCAGAATTGTCCTAACTGTTTTGGTTTTCAAATTATAGAGCTTTTTACCCAAAATGAGTTTGTCGTATACGCCACCAAAATAAGCTTTTTGTTTCCATCCCATACACGTACGACAAAGTGAACGCACGTACGACATTTCAATATTCAAGCGTCTTGTTTAAATCGTATAGAAATTGGTATGAGAACCAATTAAAAAAATTTAATTTTCAATGTTAACAACTAAATTTTATTTATTTTATAAAGGTTAAAATAGGATTACATATCTACATCACAAGAGTTTTTGTGTTCATAGGCAAAATCTTGGTGTGAAAAAAATAACTTGAATAGTAATAAAAAAATACAATAACAAAAAAGGCATCCTGTGACCATAAGATATCAATGATATTTACATTTACAGGTACAAAATTTCATTCACATTTTGGTTATAAAAACTAACGAAAAAGTCATTTTCTGACTCTGAAATATAAAATTAGATCTTTGAGATCGAAAATGTAATTTTTGTTAGAAAACCTAACGCTTACATAAGTAACACTGTATGATTTATAAGCACACCATAGTATAAAAGTATAGTTTCAAATAATAAATTATTGATGATTTCATTCTTACGCTCTTGATTTGAACAAGGCTTCGTAGTAGTTTTAGTCTACCTTTGGCACAAAAACAAATAAACTTTTAAGATAATTCATTTTGTCATTAAATAGTTTTGACTTGTTACCTGCTAAAAACAAAACGATTTTGAGAAAACAAATTAGTTGGAATTGCCCGGCTACTTTTGTTTGACTTTTTCTATATTAAAGCTGTTTTATACCCAATTTCTCTTCTGTTCGTTTTATAATAGAGTGTAAATTTTTCGTCCTTAATATGTTTAAGAAACTTTATTTTGCTAAATGGAATTGACGAAAAGTTTAATTGGCCCGATCTGGTTGAAAATGCTTTGAAATCTGTTGGCAACATTTGAATTAATTTTAATTTTACGTTCTTAAAGTTCATATTTTTAAGATGTCGCATAAGCGAAAACTAAATATTTCCAAGCTGCCTCTGGAATTAGAGAATCTCCAGGCTCTGAAAATTTTTGTGTAATTTATTTTAAGAATGTTGAATTTTGAATGAGAAAAATCACAGCAGTGGACATGGCCTTGTTTTATTTTGGGGGACACAGGAGTCACTCCAAAGAGGCAGAACTTCAACAAAAGGATTGTCAGAAAATATTTGATGCAGTATTTTTAAAACTGCGCTGGCAATATCTTTGTATTTATACTTCCTGCACCGCCGCCCCAGTTGAAATATCTATACACGTACGACAAACCAAATCGCAATCCTTTTTTTTTCTTATTTTTGTCGTACTTGCATACGATCAGTCCTACATTATATGTGAGTAAGTGTATGTACGACAAAGTAATTTTAAGGTTTTATTTTAAATTTTTGATCGTATGTATTAAGCCTATACACTTACGACAAAACAACATTAAGAAAAAAAAAGAAGGAAAACACATGGAATTTTTGTCGTATATGCCAAAAAATGGCGGTTACGACAAAACAAAACTCAAGGGGTGATTATTTTGTGGATATACGACAAAATGCATACTAATTATCTCAGCAACGGTAAGAGATAGGCAAACTCTGACAACAGAAATGAAAAGAGCACCTTTGAAAACATAAGACTGCATATCCAGTTTAAAAAAACCCATTTTGGCGCTTACGACAAAACAATTCTCGGGCGACGATATATTTGCTTACACCGTCGAACATACTCTCATTAAATACGTAGCTACCTACAAGCTACAATCTTTTTCTTATGAATAAATTTTCCATTGCACTTAATGAAGACAAATATTCAAATGTAAGGCTATTGTTAAGAAAAATTCACAATGAATACCAAAAACATAATTTTCATTATTAAAATGCGAGACAAACTTCAAGCTCAAATCTGTTTAGTAGGTTTGAACTTTTAGGTTTCTTTTCTGATAAAATGTCTTTTATTTTTGAAATTTGTTTCTTCTCTCTTTTGTGCGTGATCTTGTTTTCTTTTTTTGTTAATTGAACAAAATTGAATTTAGACTAACGGTTTTTATCGCCTTCGATAGCTCAGTTGGTAGAGCGGTGGACTGTAGAAGAGAAAATATTCAAAAGCGGACATCCATAGGTCGCTGGTTCAAATCCGGCTCGAAGGATTGAGACTAGTTTTTTTTTGTGTCTCACATACACATACATATATATAATTATTGTTCATCGGTTCTTTTATTGACTTATTAACTGGTGTCTAAATTTGTTGAGTTTACAAAAAATATTAAGGCCTCAAAATAATTGTTTACCCAATTAGGTACATTTTCTTTGTTTTCGAAGCAATTTTTTTGTTTCTGCGATCAAAGAAGATTGCAATGAACGATGGTGAGGTGTGAAGGAAACAAAATGAGATTTTTTTCTTCTTAATACTAATAGGTACATGGTACATATCATGTTTGTAGATTTTTGGCTAAAGAGATCCAAGAGATACATATCTAATTTTGTAGTTGAGAATACCCGCTTAAAGTCAGTAAGTTGATTAAGTTATTATAGATATCTGTTAGTTTTTACATTTTTGTTAACATGTAGGAGCAAACTGTAAAAATACATAACTCCTCATTTCAAACAATATTGATTTGGCTCAAGTACTCTGTACGTTTGAATACTGCCAAATGAATAAAGTTGTAGCGAATGTTATGCTATAACGTTTATTACACTCGTCTGTAAATATATAATAATACAATAAATGTTTTACAATGATATAAGAATAGTTTAAGTATATTTCATTTGTCTCTGCTTGTCGACTTGCTGCTGCCTATTTGACTTCCAAGTTGCAAGTGAGGTTATGTGATTTTTCATCGGTTGAATTCGAATTTTCCTTCTACTGATGACAGCGCAGCCTATGACTCAAAATGAGTACTTGTGTTTTTCTCTCTACTTTGTTTTTCTCTCTATTTTATTTTTCTCTCTACTTTCATCTGTCATACGCCATAGCACTCCTCCCCAAGTGACAGCGTTAGCGAAGGCTGTTTTCGTTTTGCGAATCGAACTTGTTTTTCGTTGTCGAATAAGTTTTGATTCCAGCTGGAAAACTTGAAGATGCGGATGGCAGTTGAACTGGTTTAGATGAAGTTGTTGGTTGAACTGGAGTAGATGAAGTTGTTTGATATGTTGTTGGTGTTGCTGTTTCTTGTTTGCTGTTAGCTGTTAGTTGTTAGCTGCTTGCTGTTTGCTGTTTGTTGTTTGCTGTTAGCTGTTTGTTGTTAGCTGCTTACTGTTAGCTGTTTGTTGTTAGCTGTTTGTTGTAGTGTGTTGCTGTGGTGTAGCGTGTTGCTGTGGTGTAGCGTGTTGCTGTTGTTCTAAGACGTGGCGATCGTTGTTTGTTGTAGCGGAGACGTTGGCGATAGTTGTTTGTTGTTCGGAGACGGTGGCGATAGTTGTTTGTTGTTCGGAGACGGTGGCGATAGTTGTCGCCGCGGTGACCGTCTGAACATCCGACGTGTAGCATGTTGCTGTTTGTTGTTCGGAGACGGTGGCGATAGTTGTCGCCGTGGTGACGTCTGAACATCCGACGTCGGAGTTAGTTTTTCGTCCGTTTGGTGCAGCCTGGTTTGCACTTTCGTACCTCCATTCCAAATTTCTTGTGGAAGTAGCACATTCCAGTTTCATCACCTTTTGTTGAACAATAGTTTCGCTTTGTGAGCGACTTCGGGATGTTGATCAGTCTCTAGCTTTGAAGAGTCGAATGACTTTCCGAATAGTTTGTGCAGAAGATCCAGACCTAGAGATATTTTGTATCTCATCTTCGTATGTTGTTACTGGCAGAGAAGCAGAGACAAATGAAATCAATTTCGGTAGACGAACGTGTTGTATTGAAGATAGACTTTGACCTGGACTACTTGACGGAGCTGATGATGTTGCGAAGTTCGTGGAAGCAGGATGTTGTGTTACAGAAGTTCCAGCGGCTGTTACTGGCTGTTCAGTCGTACCCAGTTGTAGAGTTTTGTTGAGCGAGTCGAATGTCTCCTGTTGTACGCTATTCATCGTTGGCTGGTATTTCTTTACTCCTGGAGAGATTGTTTGCCCTTTTTCGTCTTCGTCAGACGTTTGTGGACTGGAGAAATCAAGTTTTCGGCCTTTCCCGCTGCGAAGGTCAAATGGCATGTACTGCCTGCTGTGTGAATCTCTTTTAAGAGATCACGTCGGGGTCACCACTTGTAGCGAATCACGTCGGGGTCACCAATTGTAGCGTGTTACGTCGGGGTCACCAATTGTAGCGAATGTTATGCTATAACGTTTATTACACTCGTCTGTAAATATATAATAATACAATAAATGTTTTACAATGATATAAGAATAGTTTAAGTATATTTCATTTGTCTCTGCTTGTCGACTTGCTGCTGCCTATTTGACTTCCAAGTTGCAAGTGAGGTTATGTGATTTTTCATCGGTTGAATTCGAATTTTCCTTCTTCTGATGACAGCGCAGCCTATGACTCAAAATGAGTACTTGTGTTTTTCTCTCTACTTTGTTTTTCTCTCTATTTTATTTTTCTCTCTACTTTCATCTGTCATACGCCATAAAGTTATGGCGTATGACAACTACAACTGGGTACCTACAACTGGGTACGACTGAACAGCCAGTAACAGCCTCTGGAACTTCTGTAACACAACATCCTGCTTCCACGAACTTCGCAACATCATCAGCTCCGTCAAGTAGTCCAGGTCAAAGTCTATCTTCAATACAACACGTTCGTCTACCGCCGAAATTGATTTTATTCGTCTCTGCTTCTCTGCCAGTAACAACATACGAAGATGAGATACAAAATATCTCTAGGTCTGGATCTTCTGCACAAACTATTCGGAAAGTCATTCGACTCTTCAAAGCTAGAGACAGATCAACATCCCGAAGTCGCTCACAAAGCGAAACTATTGTTCAACAAAAGGTGATGAAACTGGAATGTGCTACTTCCACAAGAAATTTGGAATGGAGGTACGAAAGTGCAAACCAGGATGCACCAAACGGACGAAAAACTAACTCCGACGTCGGATGTTCAGACGGTCACCACGGCAACAGCGATCGCCACCGTCTCCGAACAACAAACAGCAACATGCTACACCACTCCGTCGGATGTTCAGTTGTCACCACGGCGACAACAAACAGCAACATGCTACACCACTCCGTCGGATGTTCAGACGTCACCACGGCGACAACTATCGCCACCGTCTCCGAACAACAAACAGCAACATGCTACACGTCGGATGTTCAGACGGTCACCGCGGCGACAACTATCGCCACCGTCTCCGAACAACAAACAACTATCGCCACCGTCTCCGAACAACAAACAACTATCGCCACCGTCTCCGAACAACAAACAACTATCGCCACCGTCTCCGAACAACAAACAACTATCGCCACCGTCTCCGCTACAACAAACAACGATCGCCACGTCTGCGAGCAACCGCAACAGCTACTGCTTCAGCCTCAGCTACTGCTTCAGCCTCAGCTACTGCTTCAGCCTCAGCAACCGCTTCAGCTTCAGCAACCGCAACCGCTACAACAAACAACGATCGCCACGTCTACGAACAACAGCAACACGCTACACCACAGCAACACGCTACACCACAGCAACACGCTACACCACAGCAACACGCTACACCACAGCAACACGCTACAACAAACAGCTAACAGCAAACAACAAACAGCTAACAGCAAGCAGCTAACAACAAACAGCTTACAGCAAACAGCAGCTAACAACAAACAGCAAACAACTAACAGATAACAACATATCAAACAACTTCATCTACTACAGTTCAACCAACAACTTCATCTAAACCAGTTCAACTGCCATCCGCATCTTCAAGTTTTCCAGCTGGAATCAAAACTTATTCGACAACGAAAACAAGTTCGATTCGCAAAAACGAAAACAGCCTTCGCTAACGCTGTCACTTGGGGAGGAGTGCTATGGCGTATGACAGATGAAAGTAGAGAGAAAAATAAAATAGAGAAAAAGCAAAGTAGAGAGAAAAAGCAAGTACTCATTTTGAGTCATAGGCTGCGCTGTCATCAGGAGAAGGAAAATTCGAATTCAACCGATCAAAAATCACATAACCTCACTTGCAACTTGGAAGTCAAATAGGCAGCAGCAAGTCGACAAGCAGAGACAAATGAAATATACTTAAACTATTCTTATATCATTGTAAAACATTTATTGTATTATTATATATTTACAGACGAGTGTAATAAACGTTATAGCATAACATTCGCTACAATTGGTGACCCCGACGTGATTCGCTACAAAGTATTTCAGCCTACCGCCCTCTACGTTCGAGAATTATGTTTACCTCAAATACAAGTTCCTTGGATTAAGAACCATTAGTTTCAGCCAAGTTAAGACTTTTTGACTCTGGTGAAAAAAGAATTTGATCGAACAGTAATATATCAATGATTGTGATTTGTGATTAGTATGGAACGCCATTAATGTATTTCATAGTATAAAATTTTTTTTGATTTAGGTATAAACATTCCATTTCACTGAAACTTTATTTGTAGATGTTTCAAGGGGACCCCAGTCCCTAGGGGGTCCAATAAAATTTTAGTTGAATAAATCGAGATCCCAGGGGCCAGGGGTCCAATTAAATTTTAGTTGAATGAATCGAGAAGACGAGAGTTCAGACAGGGAGACAGGTAGGTACATTACATAGGGCATACCGGTTACCGGCATACACGCAGGTACGCAGTATTCTATATACCCATGCGTCATGCCACTTATTTTATTTCTCTTCTTGTTTGTTCACTTTGTTGTGGCTTGTGGTCTCTAGAATTAATTTTTCAGAGTCAAATTGTTTTTGTTAATATAAATTATTAATTATTGGTCCTCGAGGAAATTTAATTCACTTTTGAGGACCTTGCCAAACATTTCGTATCACTTCCAAAATTATTGAAAGTATAGATACGCAGACCTAAGTCTACTATGTTGTAATTTCCAAGAGATTTTTGCTTATATTGATAACCTTTTG
Source organism: Melanostoma scalare (assembly GCA_949752695.1). Classification (NCBI taxonomy): domain Eukaryota; kingdom Metazoa; phylum Arthropoda; class Insecta; order Diptera; family Syrphidae; genus Melanostoma; species Melanostoma scalare. The sequence continues at coordinate 21,053,807 of OX456984.1, read as the reverse complement.
TGCAGCAAGTAAGTGTGAGCTGTATAAACTAAGAGACAAATTGTTCCTGTTATTGGTTACGTCTTACTGCGTGAACACAATGGCTAGAGAAACGCAGCCGCAAGAGATGTCAAAACATTAAATACAAGGGAATACAAAAACAACGCAAGACGGAGCCGGACAAGTTAACTTGATTTTAACTCTTGCGGCTCCGGCTCCGTATGCGTATGCGTATGCATTGTGTTCAGCCAGTTACGTGGTGTAAACAAGACAGTGGATGGAAATTTAATTTAGGTGCTAATTACATTGAGTTGAGACGAGGGCAAAAGATTTACAAAAAAGGAAATGTTTGAAGCAAAGTAAAAGTACTTAGGTGTAGAACTGGCTTTCATTATTTGAATACTGTAGCGCAAATTTATAATCAGCGCGTTTTTAAGAGAAAGTGCCGGCTCTTGTTAACATCACTCTAACTTTAAAATGGGTTCATTAAGCATTAACAAACAATTTATAAACACAACACTAACTACTGACAACTTTAAAAAGGACTTGGTTAAAATGAATGTGAACAGTATCAACATTTTGACAGTTTAAACAAATGAAGTGAAGTAAACAGAACTAAAAATAAAAAAAAAAAATGAAGGAATAAATAAACTCAATTTTGATTGCAAACGAAAATTTGGAATCAAAGTTTTGTTTTTGTCGAGAAATACTTCATTCAGAACAAATATTAGTTTGGAAATAAATTACACAAAATGTCAAGCAAATAAGAAGCGTTAGATGAGTTAGAGCAATGTTTTAAGTATTTAAAATGGGTGCTGCATGATTACAAATTTAGAGTGACTCTAAAAAAGTGTGAATTTAAAATTGATTACAAATTTGATTCAAGTGTCATTTAAAGCTAGTGTGGCACTAAGGCGATTTTAAATTACTATAAATTTGCGCTAAATTTTTTAGATCCAATCAATAGTTTAAAAAGATGTTCATTAATATTTTTATTCTGGACTGTAATGTGAACTCCATTTCGCGAATGATTTATGTCATTCAGTTTGCTCTTCTCTTACTGCTTAAAACCCTAATTTCAAGTTAACGTCAGAAACGATGTGAATGGACTTTCATGCTAACTCAATCAATCAATCATCCCCGGTGATTTCATTGTTGTTTAAATCAAGTGAAGACAGATGCCGCCACTCTACAAAGTATGATAATCATCCTCTCCGTTATGCCTCTTTACAAAAATCCCCTCATTATAAATCCTGATTTGCGATTTATGATCTTGTTCTCTGACTGTTAATGTACCTACATGACTAGTGTCTATCTACTTCCTTTATGGCCATTAAATTGAGTGTAAATTTTATTGTAACCACACGACATGAATGCATTTATTATGGCAATTAAAAATGACTAACCTATATCCATCAAGACACAAGACTTGATATGAGATTGAATCCAGCAGCGTTATCGAATCAAAATCAGAAGTTTCTTTGTAGAAAGATCACTTTCTGCGAAGTGATCATTTATCAAAAAATTAAATTCTTAAAATAGTAGATACAAGACATATAATAATAAAGTATTTAGCATCTGTGCATATACCTGCCGCATTTTCGTGAAGTGTTTAGCATAAGAGCGAGCTGTTGTTTTGATCTGAAGTCGGTAGCGTGTAAAAAGCAATGCTCATTGCTAGGTTTGTGAGCGAGTTTAGAGATTTCTTTTTAAAAACACGAAATATAGGCTAAATGAGTGTTCAAGTTATTATATGTCCCTGTCCACACGTGTTATTCCAATAACGTTATATCGGTCGTTTCTGGGCAAAAGGGGTGAGGAAGAAGCTGGATGCGCAAAATGAAATTTGATTTATCTGCCTAAGCAGTACACTTGGCGTGTCCAGACGGGTTATGCTCATAACGTTATGCTTTTTTCAATACAATTTCCAACACAAAATGGAGAATTTGTGTGAGGAATTATAACAACGTCTGGACACTAGGTGTTAACAGCATAACGTTAACAGCATAACCCGTCTGGACAGGCACTATGACAATGCTTGTTTAGGAAAATATGTTTATCAGGGAAAAAAAAGTTGTTTCTTAGTAGCCACAATAAAGTTGACAAGATAGCTAGGGCGTATTCGACTCATGTAGCTATCTGTTGTTTAAAGTTTCTTGGTACCGATTGAAATAAATATACAAAAAATAAAAATAAATAAATAGGTTGGCGCATCAAAGCGCATAATGAACATCGGGGTCTAAAGCATTTCAAGGACCCCCAAATTTTATGCAAATTTTAGGAAGCGTTAGAAACCATTTTACATGGCAGTGACATTATATTCCAAGGATACGGCAATTCCTCGCGAAAAGCGATTTGATGTTTCTGATGGGATACGAACCTCGAACACCCACGCAAGAGGCATACATGATAGCCACTACCCCAAATGCACAACAAAAATAGTAAAAAAAAAAGAGAGATGAACTACAAAATCATATTTCAAGTATCCTTCAACATGCTGTTATGACGAGTGAAACGGACTTCCTATTGTGTGCGTGTAGATTGACGACTAATCATCAAGCAGAATCAAAGGGGTGTAGATTTTCGTCAATGAGATTTGTGACACGACACTTTATTTTTACTAAATTACATAAGATATTGACTTCAATCGAATTACGGCACAGGTCCCTCGCTTGTTTCCACTGTACGAAAATGTAATACGAAGTATCAGAAATGAAATAAGTACCTATAGGCCAGGGAAATTAAAACAAAAGTTTGAAGTTGTGTGTTCTTACAAATTTCATTATTTACACGGTCAATCCAGAAACCGTAAACAAAACCAAATCTTTCCCTATATGCTCGTGTAAAAACCAACCACCATTGTATTTTGCCTTCTCCACCATTTCTAAGTAGAATGTAGACTACATTTGTGAAACTTCAACTGATAGCGTGTAGTGGGGTCAGCAGTCCGCACTCAATTCAACAATCTGCACCTATAAATACAAAATCTCAACGCATATTGCTTCTCATTCGAAAACAACACTTCAAAGAGCTTTTATTCGAAAATAAAATGTCACACTACTTTGTTTTAACGGTTTTGTGTACTTATGCACTCATAGTTCCACTTGTAATCGCTCAACCTATTCGCGAGGGCAGTTTTTCTAATGTAGATAATAATTCCCGTGACCTGTACATTCACAAACATCCTTGGCAAAGACACCACCACCCTGACTACCATCCTGGCCACTATCCTGGACACTATCCCGAACCCCATTTTCACCATCATAATTGTGGTCATCATCACCATCATGGACCTGAAGAACCTATCAAAAGTATCACAACAACTGCAAGTCCAGTTGTAGAAGGAGCAGATGACAACACAGAAATATGGAGAGGCATCGATTTACGTTCATCTAAAGCTGAAGGACCAAACGTTGAACAGGTGGATTTGACTACAACTGGACAAGGACCAATAAATATTGACAAACTAGTGGCAGAAGTTATGGGTGGTGGGATAGATCGGCCAACTGCAAGGCCTGTACAAAATCTGGAACAATAGAATGAGTTGAATACTGGACTTACCAACCAACCTGTATCTGGACAAACGATCAAAATCACTTTGGCACCTTCACACGAACCGACAAACTTGTACCAAAAAACTATCAACAAATCAGCTCTCCGTTCAGCATACAAATAAACCGGCATATGAAAATGTTGTTAGTTCTTAGACAAAAATAAAAAATTAAGTGAACGGTTTTAAAAAAAAATAGTGATTTTTTTTACACTTTTGCTTCTAATTTGGTGGTGTTCTTGAGTTACCCAGATTATACTGTTGTCGGCCAGTTTCAATTTGTTAAGTGTAAACAATCCACCTTAAAAATTGGTTCTCAAGGATCAAACACTTGTTTTATCATCTGTTGATCGGCATTTGTTTTATCATCTGTTAATCGGCTTCTCAATATGCACTCAATATGAGCACAATAAACGAAAAGTGATCAAGTTTCAACTGTCCTCAAAGGTGATAGTTGGCTATGGGTGGTAAACATAATTGGCCAATACTTTCTCATCACTTAACTTCAATTACTGTGAGCCTGTGGATTGACAATCAATCATCACGCAAAATCAAAAGGGTGTTTATTTTCTTCAATAAGATTTGTAGCACATACCATTTTGTTTTTCACTACAAAACATGAAACTACGAGTATTGACTTTTATCGAGGTAATGTAAATATGAGAGCCACTGATTCCTTACTCGTTTCTCACTGTACTACAAAGTAATAAGACATATTAAAAATGTGCATAACTTCATACATACAAACGATAGTGGAATGGGGAAACAATTTGAAAATAATTTAAATTGTCTTTGAAAATTGCATTGTTTACGCGGCCAATTCGAAAACACTAAGACAGATTCTAATAAAAAAAATTTCAAAACAATGCTCGCGATAAAAAAAACCCACAGATCACCGTTGTATTTTCTCTTCTCCATCATGTTCAAGTAGACCGTAGACTAAATTTGGGAAACTTCAACTGATAGCGTGTTTTTGGGGTCAGCAGTCCACAATTCAACAATCTGCACCTATAAATACGAAATCTCAACGCACATTGCTTCTCAGTCGAAAACAATAAACAACACTTCAAAGAGCTTTTATTCGAAAATAAAATGTCACATCACTTCGTTTTAACGGTTTTGTGTATTTATGCACTCATAGTTTCACTTGTAATCGCTAAACCTATTCGCGGGGGCAGTTCTTTTGATGTAGATTATTCCCGTGACCTATACATTCACAAACATCCTTGGCAAAGACACCACCATCCTGGCCACCATCATGGACACCATCACAGGCATCACGATCCCCATTTTCATCATCATAATTGTGCCCATCATCACCACCATGGACCTGAAGAGCCTAACAAAAGCATCACAACAACTGCAAACGTTGAACAGGTGGATTTGACTACAACTGGGCAAGGACCAATTGATATTGAAAAACTAGTGGCAGTAGTTATGGGTGTTGGGATAGATCGGCCAACTGCAGGGCCTGTACAAAATCTTCAACTTGTAATCGCTAAACCTAATCGCGAGGGCAGTTCTTCTGATGTTTATCATTCCCGTGACCTGTACATTCGCAAACATCCTTGGCAAAGATACCACCACCCTGACTACCATCCTGGCCACCACCTTGGCCACCATCCTGGCCACGATCCTGGACACCGTCACATGCATCACGATCCTCGTTTTCATAATCATAACTGTGGTCATCATCACCATCATGGACCTGAAGTGCCTAACAAAAGCGTCACAACAACTGCAAACGTTGAACAGGTGGATTTGACTACAACTGGACAAGAGCCAATAAATATTGAAAAACTAGTGGCAGAAGTTATGGGTGGGGTGATAGATCCGCCAACTGCAAGGCCTGTACAAAATCTTCCACTTGTAATCGCTAAACCTAATCACGAGGACAGTTCTTCTGAAATAGATTATTCCCGTGACCGGTACATTCACAAACATCCTTGGCAAAGACACCACCACACTTACCACCTTCCTGGCCACCATCCTGGCCACCATCCTGGCCACCATCCTTGTCACCATCATATGCATCACGATCCCCATTTTCACCATCATAATAATAGTGCCCATCATCACCACCATGGACCTGAAGAGCCTAACAAAAGCATCACAACAACTGCAAATCCAGCTGTAGAAGGAGCAGATGACCACACAGAAATATGGAGAGGCATCGATGTACGTTTCTCAAAACCTGAAAGTCCAAACGTTGAACAGGTGGATTTGACTACAACTGGGCAAGGACCAATAAATATTGACAAACTAGTGGCAGAAGTTATGGGTGGTGGGATAGATCCGCCAACTGCAAAGCCTGTTCAAAATCTGGAACAATAGAATGAGTTGAATACTGGACTTACCAACCAACCTTTATCTGGACAAACGATCAAAATCACATTGGCAATTTCACACGAACCGACAAACTTGAACCAAAAAACAATGAGCTCTTTAATGAGCATACAAGTAAACCAGCAAATAAAGATGTTATTAATTTTTAGACAAAAATAAAGAATTGAGAAGAAAGTCGTCCAACTTTAAAAAAAAAACTGTGATTTTTTTTAACACTTTTGCTGCAGTATTTGGTGGTGTTCTTGAGTTACCCAGATTATACTGTTGTCGGCCAGTTTCAATTTGTTAAGTGTAAGCAATCCACCTTAAAAATTGGTTGTCCAGGATCCAGAATTTGTTTTATCATCTGTTAATCGCCTTCCCAATATGCAACTCAATATGAGCTCAATAAACGAAAAGTAATTTTCATAAACAAATTCAAATTTCAACTGTCCTAAAAGGTAATTAATGGCTATGAGTGGCGACCATAAAATTGGCTTTCCAGTCTAATGCGGCCAATACTTTCTCAATACTAGACAATCAATCACCACACCACGCAAAATCAAAAGGTGTTCATTTTCTTCAATAAGATTTGTAGCACATACCGCTTTGTTTTTAACTAAAACATAAAAATAGGGGAATACCTATTTACTTTTGTCGAGGTAATGTAAATATAAGGGCCGCACTAGCCACTGATTCCTTACTCGTCTCTCACTGTACTACAAAGTAATACGACATATTAAAAATGTGCATAACTACATACAACCGATAGTGGACTGGGGAAACAATTTGAAAATTGCATTGTTTACGCGGCCAATTCGAAAACACTAAGACAGATTCTAATAAAAAAAATTCAAAACGATGCTCGCGATAAAAAAAACCCACAGATCACCGTTGTATTTTCCCTTCTACATCATGACCAAGTAGACGGTAGCCTTGATGTGCGCATCTTAACTGATAGCGTGTTGTGGGGTCAGCAGTCCGCACTCAATCCATCACACAATCTAACAAGTAAGTACCTATAAATACGAAATCTTAGCTCGCATTGCTTCTCAGTTGTAAACAAAACTCCAAACAGCATTTATATAAAAATAAAATGTCACATCACTTGATTTTTACGGTTTTGTGCATTTATGCACTCGTAGTTCCACTTGTTATCGCTAAACATAGTCGTGAGAGCAGTTCTTCTGAAGAAGATGATTCCGGAGAGCAGCACATGAACAAACATCCTTGGGGAAGACAAAACCATCCTGGCCATCACCACCACCATCCTGGCCACCACCACCACCATTCTGGACATCATCACAATCCCCGCTTTCACCATCATAATTGTGGTCATCATCACCATCATGGACCGAATGATGAACAGCCAAACAAAAGTACTACAACAACTGCAACTCCAGCTATAGAAGGAACAGATGACCACACAGAAATCGGGGGAGGCGTCGATTTACGTTCATTTAAAGCTGGAGGACCAAATGTTGAACAGGTCGATTTGACTACAACTGGGCAAGAACCTATTAATACTGACAAACTAGTGGCAGAAGTTGGGAATGGTGAGATAGAGCAGCCAACTGCAAGGCCTACACAAAACCTAGAACAGAATGAGTTGACTACTGGACTTACCGACCAACCTGTATCTGGACAAACAAATGAAATCAACGGTGAGTTAGATCAACCAACTGCAACGCCTGCACAAAACCTGGATCAACAGAACCAGCTGGTTTTTGGATTTACCGACCAACTTGTATCTGGACAAACAAATGAAATCACTTTGGCAGCAACACACGAACCGACAAATGAACAAGCAAATGAAGATGTGGTTAGTTCTTAAATAAATAAAAAAAAAAGAATTTAATTATTTCTTTAAAAAAAGAGTAATTGTTTTATACTACACTACGGCTGTAGCAATCGGTGGTCTTGAGTTACCTAAATTACTGTTGACGGCCCGATTCAGTTTACTGAATGCCAACATTTTCCATTATCCATTTTTTGGGTGGTGCTGTGTTTAATTTATTGTTTTGTTGAAAGTGTTGAGTTCAAATACTAGTAAAAAATGCGAACACTACGTGTGACTGGGTGTTGTAAGCTGACCAAGGAGTACTTGGAATATTTCTAAGTGGCTGCTAGTTGTAATTTGGTTTCTGAACAATCGTCCAACTATAGTCTGTGATAATGTGACATACTTGAATTTTATTGGTTCAATTTAGTTATGCTATTTACTTATCCATTACAATAGGTGCCGGACTACCGCATCAGTGATCGAGTGAGTTAGTGCCATTTTTGTTTCAAAATTCGCTTCAAATTGCAGATTTATCAGTCAGCTGTAAGTTTATTGATTTCAGTTCGTTTAAATACTGATGAAAGAATGTCAAATTGTGGTACTAAAGTGATCGATAACGTGAGAATTAATGACAAACTCAAATAATTCAATCACGTATTACTCGATCACGTATGCGATGCGGGTATTCTTATAAACAGACCATCATGAATCAAATTTCGTTAAGTAATTCTTGCGTAGTTTTTATCTTTATGTAAAAGCTGTTTTAAGAGAGGTTACGACGAGTCTCAACTTGACATATCTGTAAATGTTAATGTGATGGAATTTTCAATTTTAAGTACTTTTAAGCTAGTAGTAAGCTAATAAAAAATTCAAAATTCAGTTTAGACCTGCAACTCCAACCGCAAGAAATTGGATGCTTTGCAGTTATTACGTCACCGAAGAAAGAGTAGGGGCCAATGTTGCCAGATGTTTTTTCTGAGACTGAGACTTTGTTGGTGTCAGTGGCGTAATGGTAAGCATGTAGGTCGGGTAACTGGGAGATTCGTGGTTCGAATCCCATCAGAAACTAAAAATTTTGTCCATGGGTATCACCTTTCGCGAGGAATTGGGAAGTCCTCCGATAGTAAATTCATTGCCATGAAAAGAGCTCTCTCGATTAACCGTTCGGAATCGGCATAAAATTGTAGGTACCCTCCATTCCCTCCTCAGGTATGGTTGTGAGAAATGCACTAGGCCCCGGAGCTCTCCGCTCTGTTGGGCTACCATCACCATGTATGAGACTTTGTTGAGAGCAAGACATAAAAACAAAATTAGCAACATGTAGTTTCTTATAGCATATTCTTTAATCTTTTATTTCTAATTCCAAGATGAATAAAGTGAAGATAAATAGATTTTTTTCTGTTGATATTGATATGGGTGTTTAAAATCAGAGGAGAACTGATCAAACTAAATGTTATGCCACATCGGAACGAGGGTCCAGGCTTTTGTAATTTGTGTAACCTGCAGGCACGTGAAGATTTGGGTCATTTCATAGGAATCTGTCCAATTCTAAGAGAAATAAGAAGAATCTATTTTGGAAAAAATGTTTTACAAGAAGATGAGGTGCGTTATTATCTGAATGGTGGTAACTGGAAGCTGCTTTTTGATTATTACACTGAAGCCAGCACTTACAGAACTAGAATTATAAATGAGATGTTTTAAACCATAATTCATAAAAAAAATAACTTAAAACTCAGAACTTAAAGTCCTATTTAAGATTTACTCTTTTTCAATTTTGCTTAAATTAATGTAAAACTTTGTGTTAAATTTGCTTAAAATATGTTATTTCTTACTAGAAATAAGTAAAAAAAAAAAAAAAAACTTTTGTCACTCGGGCAGACGACAGCTATGTCATGCCCTTATTTATTCAAGATTTTCTCAATGACTCTATGTACTGATTACTATATTGAATAAAAAATCTATCTATCTATCTATCTATCTATCTATATGGGTGTTGAAATTACAGCAACGCTTCTAATGTCGAAGTATACCTTCTCAAAAAGTTTTCCTTACGTTTAGCGCATACTAATATCGTTTAGCGCATACTAATATCTCAACTGCAAAAGTCATTAATATCCCCAACCAATTTGAAATGGCAAATGTTACCAGACATTGGTACATATAGCCATTTTTTTCAGTTTGACACATTTCCCAGGTTTACTAAGAGTATACCTGGTTCCATGAAAACCCTCATTTTACATTACGTTCACTTTTGAATGTGTCTCTTATTCTGGATCAAAAGTATAAAAAACGTGGGACTGAACCTATCCCGACCTCTACATTTAATTTTATTCTAAAATTCAGGACGCCGCGGCTCCACTTGGAGAATTGTCAGAGGAAGCCCAAGAGTCCAAAAATAAAGACTACAAGAAATATAGATATCTTAATACGTGCAAAGTTTCAAGAATTCGGCAGAATGAAGACTTATTTAACATGCTAGCAATCTCATCCGATCCACTTATTTCTTCCTTCAGGTATGTAAGAACCCAAAAAGATCTGAAAGCCCAATACTCACCAGAAATGATAAATTTGTTACACATTTCCTCGGATTTAGACGATAGTTTTCAAGAAATATAGGTAGTAGGTAAGTAAATTTTTATTTACTTTATTTCTTTTTCCAATTCTGAATTGTAAACTACCAATAAAATACTTTATAAATACTTACAAGCATGGGCGTAGCCAGGTAGGGGCAGGTAGGGGCAAAAGCCCCAACCTAAGCCAAATGTCCTCGAAAAATTCTGCGTTTTTTTAAAAAAAATTAATCTTTGTCCTCGAGGACATTTGGAGAAAATGCTGAAACAACGAGGACTTTTCAAAGAGTATTCTCGTAAAAAACCAGGGCAATTTGGGAAAAAAGCGGAAAAAAAGGATTTTCAATGAAAATTTTTATAAAAAATGAGAACAATTCGCAAAATTGCCGAAAAACAAGGGCTTTTCAATGAGATTTCTCTAACATCTAGAAATATCACACGAGCATATTTGGGCATTTATATTTATAATTCTTCGAACAACAATTAGTCGCGATTGATCATTCTAACGGTTCGGCCAAAAGTCAAGCAAAAATACGTGAAGAATTCATGGGAACTAAATGCGATGGACGCTCCAACAAATACGTTGAGCAAGGGTACGATGGCTGCAGTGCTATGGCCGGAAAAGAAGGAGGCGTTCAAGCACATATCCGAAAAAAATAATAAAAAGCATTGTTTTTCCACTGCGCAAGCCACAGATTGAACCTTGTTGTTCATGATTTGTACCGGAAGTACGAAACAATATTGGCACCATCAAAGACATAATAAGATTTATCCGAGAATCAGTGCTACGGCGAAAGTGTGCTCTGAACATACCCGCCCTTTGTGAAACTCGTTGGTCTCAAAAACACAAGAGCATTGCTGTTTTTAAAGCCATTTTCGTTGAGATCGTGAACGCATTACTGACTTTATCCACCGAAGGCAATGCAGAAACGCGATCAGCTGCATTTCAGCTACAATCTTCAGCAACGAATCCTGTATTTATCATATACACTTCAATATAATTGCCAAATATTCGGATATTCATGAGCCTGTCGTGAATGGTCTTCAATCTTAAAGTCTTGACCTGCTCAAATGCAAAGACCATCTTGATAGAATATCAACTGTTATCTCTACCCATCTAACCGCTGTAGATACCGTGATTGATGAAATTCTAGACGAGGCAAAAGAAATAGCGAACTCGATTGATATTGAATTGGATATGCCCAGACTAACCCAACGATAGCAGGATCGTTCAAATCACCCTGCATCGAATCCAAATGATTATTGGAAAACATCGTTGCTAATTCCGTATTTGGATTCATTGATATCATCGCTTGCAAATCAATTCGCGCCTTTCAATTTGCCTGCATTTTCACTACTCACATTGCATCCATACATTATGTTGAAAAAAAGTATTGGTTATTTGAAAGAAGACATCAAGCCATTATCAGAATTTAATGAATTGGATCTAAGTGCAGAAATTGAATTATGGTATGACACTTGGAAAGACAAACAGCTTAGTGAAGAAGCGAAGAAAAATTTGGAAGTGTGCGACGTAATCACGGAAGCGGACACCTTTTTTCCTGCTGTATCACATGCATTGGAAATATTATTGGCACTACCTTGCACGACTTGCACCGTAGAAAGGTCGTTCAGCACTTTGCGGCGTGTTAAAACCTGGCTAAGATAAACCAAGGGCGAAAATCGACTAAATGGTAAAGTTTTAGAAAATTAATTTGATTCATTTTATATGATAACGATGTTTTTATTTTTTTCAGGACTATGCATGCTCAGTGTGCATCGGAAAATGGTTAAGGAAAGAAAATCCGAAAGGTGAAGTCCTCAGGAAATTTGCTGAAAATCCCAGAAAAAAATTTATAAAATCAATTTGATTCATTCCATATACTAATGATGTTTCTCTATTTTGAGAAACCAAAAAATGATACTTTTAAAGTATCTCTCAATATTCTTGTCAATAAACATGTCCTACTTTTTTTTTTTCAAAAAAATGTCCTCGTTTTTTCATTGATTTTTAAGAAATTGTCCTCGAAAAAAGACCTAAAAAAATTTCTGGCTACGCCCATGCTTACAAGCACTCTTTTATAAAAAAAAAATTAAAAAAAAATTCAAAAATCATTTAATTAAAAAAAAAGTTTTTTTTCCACATTTTCACTCAATTTGGGTGGTTTTCTTTTTTCCCTACTGTTTTACTTAAATTATGTTCAAACTACTTCATAAATTGGCTTTCAACCTTTTTAAAATTATCTGTTAACCACCTTAACTAAAACTTCTTATTTCAGCAGCAGATTCTGAAACACCCTGTGAATATTTTTTCTTCAAATTTACAAACTTTATAGCCTTGGAAGTTTCCAATAAGGTAAAAAAAAAAATTGAGTCGATATCTTTATTCGTTTAAGAGATATGATTTTTGCAACCAAAAAAGTCAATTTCGGCCACTGTGCGCCGAGTCAAAATCAGGTCGATACACAACAACCACTACATCAGTCATTTGATTGATGGAATGGACACCATATGAAAAGCAAAACAACAAGCGTTTCCAGATTATCTCGATTTATTTATTTCACCTACGAGCAATGAGCTCAACAGATTTTATAACAAAATAAAAGAAAAATCTTAAGATTAATTTTAAATTAAATAATAACAAGGTTTCAATTTCCTAAAAAAAAGTAATACAATTCATTTCGGAATTTATCTCTGTTAGAAGGACAGATCAATATGACCACAAATCTCATTAAACTCTCTAATTGATCTTGAAATTGGTTCACTCATGCCATAGTTAGTTCTGTGCCTTGAATGGAAAAGAAGATTTCTATTCCTCAGCGGCCTCTCTGGAGCATAAATACAAATTAAGGACAACAAGAAAGGACACTTTATATGATAACATAAAATATCACGCACAAAAATTATGTCATGACTAGTTTTACGTGATTTGAGGGAATGCAAACCTAGAAGATTTTGCCTAGGTATGGAATTTGGAAGAAAACACCATCGCATTTTGCAAAATGCATCCTTCGTAAATCTATTCTGAACTTTCTGAATTCGATCTGAAAAAGATTGTTGGTGGGGGTTCCAGATGATATCTGCATACTTTAGGTTGGGTCTTACTAGTGAGATATAAAGAAACACAAGGGTATAGGGGCTAGTAAAGTCTGTTGGGTTTCTTCTGATAAATCCTAACATTGAGTAAGCTTTTGATATAATAGCTTCTATATGTGGTGTGAAAGAAAATTTGGAATCAAAAATTACGCATAAATCTTTGAATTTTTCAGTTCTCTGAAGAGGGCTGCAATCAAGATAATATGAAAACTCTTGCGTATGATGCTTTCTTGAGAGAGAAATCACAAAACATTTCTTGGTTTTAAGATTCAAATAGTTTAGCATACACCATCGACATAGATTATCAAGATACAATTGGAGTTTTTGACCATCACTTATAGTTTATAGAGGTTACTTTCAGAAAAAGTTTCGGATCATCTGCGTATATGAGGCATTTGCTGATGTAAACACAGTTAACAATATCATCATAAAACATGATAAACAGTAGAGGACCCAGATGACTAGCCTGTGGAACACCAGACGTGTACATTTTATCTGCCTTGAGGTATAATCGTAAATTTTGACTTTTTGAACCCTTCTTATGAGGAAGGAACAGATCCATTGAAGGAGGCTTGAGTGGAAATCAAATCATTCCAATTTTTGAAGCAATATTTTGTGGCAAACCGAATCAAATGCTTTGCTAAAATCGGTATAAATAACATCCACTTGATCTTTGCTTTCAATAGCGTCACCAGCGAAGGAAGAGAAACATGTTAAATTGGTGATTGTCGATCTTCCGGAGATGAACCCATGTTGAGTACCACTTATATGTTCCTTCACTAGGAAATCAAGCTATTTTTGACAAAGCTTTCAAAAAACATAGGAATTGCAGATAGTTTACTAATTCCTCTGTAGTTTTCTACATTGTTTTTGGAACCCAACTTAAAAATTGGAATCAAGAAAGAGGTTTTCCATTCATCTAAGAACAGTCCCGATGACAGTGAAGAATTGAAAATGATTAGTAATGGAAGAGAAAGGAAGCTGGAACACCATATTAAAACTACCGCTGGAATACCATCGACGCCAGGTTTGGCGTTCGGCTTAAGATCTTGCAATCCTTCTAAGACATTGCTGAGATCTAATTGTAAGGACCCTATATTTACTTTAGGATTACAACCAGAAAGGTGAACCAGATTTTGGCCGGACGTCCCGTTTTTGAAGAATTCGTCAATGTGTTCCATTTTGAGAAAAAGTTTACAAGTTTCACTCTCCAAACGCTTTCATTTACGTACTATTACTTTTTATGAACTTTTCAACGATTCTGCCACTCTATTATATTCTCAATGAATTAAAACCTGTCTATTCTCAATGAATTAAAACCATTCAACTCAGATCTGTTCATGGTTTGCCTGAAACGATCCTCAGTGCTTAGGTAAACCCTCCTCATTTTTTTGATCTTAAAATTTTGATTTTATCAGATATTGTCTATAGATAGATAGATATTAGTATTAGATTAGATAGTTTTGATAATTTTTTCAAGGACAAGAAGGCCTAAGAACAAAAACTATTTCGTTTAAAAGATAGCTTCAGATTCAAACATTCAAAGTCAGAATTGGTTGATAAACTGAATAACACAGTGTTGAGTGCTGTCATTTACTTTCAGAAGACATCTGCAACGAGTGGCTTGAAACCGATTCCAAACCATTCTATATTTTTTCAAATACACTACTCGCTGGTTTTGGTTATTTCAAAACAAAACAAATGACTCATTACCCCAAACCAAAACAATAGAATCGTGCATTCATTCCAAATGAATACACCATTTGGTTTTTTTCTCAAATGCATCGAATACACCGAGTTTATATCGAACACATCGAATACACCAAATAATGCACTATACACATTACACACCAAGCGAACTGAGCATTTTCAATTACTAAGAAATGAAAGAGTGAACAATCAACAATTACAAAAAGAGTCTTAGTACATTTTCTTTTAACATATTTCATTTTCAAGAAATATGTACATATGTAAGAAAGATTTGTAAACTAACTATTATCGGTTTTGCTATTCAAAATTCTTACTAATGTTTCAAATGCAAATGTAACTCTGTCTGTTCGCTTTTTTTTTTGTATCCGTCTCCCGCCCAAACCACTGAACCGATTTTAATTAAATTTTGTACAGAGATAGTCTAGAACCTGAGGAAGAACATAGGTTATATATGTTATCCCTATATTCCCACGGGAAAGGAAACGCAAATGGGAAAAATTCTTTCACCGTTAGAATGCTACACCATCCACGAGTAAAAAACTCTAACTCATCCGCATATTCCCACGGGATCGGCAATGAGAAATTAAAAACTTTCAGGTTAAAGCTAGAAACAAAAAGAGCATCACATAATTCATTTGCATCAGTTCAAGCCACTCGCTGCACTCAGTGTGCTTGTATATGTTCTATTTGTATTTTTTCAATTGTTGTATTCGGTGTGTTGATAACTGTTAGGCTTGTTCTGTTCTGTTTAAATCAAGCATTCAAGCCTAGGAGAGAAACCAAACAGTGTATTCGTTCTATTACGAAGAGATCGAATGGTGTGCAGTATTTGCTTTTTAAGAATAGTGTATTCATTTTTAGTGTACACTTATTTCTAAGCATTCTACGAACAGAATACACTGAACTACTGTGCTTGATTCGAAAAGGTAAATGACTGTATTCATGCAGACCTCTAGAGTGAACAGTGAAGGAATAAATTTCCTACTTCTGCCCAAATTTTGGTATTCAGTATTTAAAGCTGTTTTGTTGTAAAGTTTGCTTTTTTATAGGTATACAAAGTCAAAATTAAATAAATCACCTAAAGGAAAGTTTCAATATAATTGTGTTGGTTTCAAATAATCGATAATCTTCTGCAATTAGTTCTACAAAAGATTTTCGACATATGGACCCCCCAGCTCCAATGAATCGAATTTTCGACTACTTTTTCAAGCAGCTGGTTGGTGTCACAGCTATTGATATTCATACTTTCTCCTAGCTTGCATTTAGAGATAAATATTTGTTAAATATCTTTCTGATTTTATCGTCATTCGGGAGGGCCATAAATTCAGAGGGAATTGTTTCCGAATGCTACTTTTTAACTTGAGTCCACCTTCCAGCTGTTTTAATTTTAAGTTTGTTAAAATCTTTGTTCAACACCTTTTTACAAAAACATTGCGAATTATTTTGCTGTTCACTCGTCACATTGTTATTTAGGTAACACCCAATTACTCACAATGATTTCCTTTTTAACCTAAAACCCGTAAAAAGAAAATAGAATGATAATGTCAGCCTTTGGATATGCAACATAAATTTCTGGTTCTAGTTTTGCTACCCTTACTGTATATAAACTGTGTAATTTTATTACAAACTATGCAATTGAACTTTTTATTAAGTAAATAACTTTGAATTTAGAAACTATAGTATTATTATATAGACTTTTGGACTGGTGGCGAACTTATTTTCTCCAATACAACGTAGCAGTCGCCGTTCCATGCTATTGGTTTCACCATTGTGTGTAGAAAAGCAAATCGTGCGCCACCGCGTACCTTCGGTCCATAACATTGTTTAATTGCGTTTTGAACTTACTATAGTTTCTATATACAATGGTAATACTGAAAACTAACATACACAGAGAGTTGAGGAAGGTTGGGTTCGATATCCCGCTTTATATAATCCCGTTTCTTAAAATCCTGCTTTTATAATCCCGCTTTTTTAAAATCCCTCATAGAATCCCCCTTCTTATTATCCCGCTTTTACAATCAAAAGTAGCTGTTTTATTAAAAAATAATCACTTTAAATGCCACGTACCAAAAGTATCAACTGTCTTAAAAGAACTTTTAAATGATGACTGGGTAAGCTTTGATTGTATAAACAATTTATTGATATACCCACTGCTACAAGACTGCCATGCAAAGTTCGGAATCGGCATACAATCACAGGTCCTTGAAATGCTTTGAGCCGCGAGGCTCCCCAAACTCCGTTGCCCAAACTTTTCATTTTATTTGTTTTATTCATCGCTAGGTAACACTGTAAATAAAGAACCTCATAACTAATGCGTTTTTGCAGTCACGGCAGCACAGCTGTCAAAATTTTTCTATACTGCGACACGAGTATACCAGTGACGGTAAAAATAATGACAACGTTTATGCCTCTGCCAAAACGCTGGTTTCCCTCAAAGGGATTTATCGAACTTCCGGGGCCTATTTTTATGAAGGTTTATTAGAGCTGCTCGACGTTTCTACAAGATTCCATCTGTTGTGGTCAGCTCGTAAGAAAGAACAAGTTAGCACAAAAATAGTCAAATAAGCATTCGAACACCTCTATTCGCTTTGTGAACTGGAATACTAGGCATGTACTGAATTCGTCTTGTTTTCGAGTTCAGATAACAACATAGTTTTGTTTACAAAAGGGCAGTTCACACTGTTTGACAGACTTGATGGATGGATGTTGGGTAGCCGGATGAAGTTCTCATTTAGACTTATCAGAGTTCATTCTAAGTTAAAATTTTCAAAAATATTTGAAAACCATCCAAAAGATTGTTGGACAAGCTGTCGTCTGAGGGTTCACAACCAAAGTCTGTTCAACTAATTGTACAGTGTGAACTGCCTTACAAACGTTTTCCACTGAGTAATTAAGTTCCCACGAACGCCCTATACCTTGAACACAATACCACTAAGGAAAAAACCGAAATTATCGTTGAATTACCTAATTGTTACATAACAATATGAGGTTTCAGTACCAGCGCACCGCTAAAAGTTTTAAACAACTAGCAGCTAGCACAAACCCGTGTAACATACTTTAAATTTTTCTAAGCGAACATTTACTTTAAAAATGCGTACCGAGTCAACGGTTTTTTGAAATCTGCAAATAATTTCTTGAAACAGCAGATCCTAACATTGAGTTATGAGTCAGGTAGTTTTGAATTCAATTATTTTTTTTATTTCTAACTTTAGGAACTAACATTCAGCTACACGCGAGCTCATCATCATCATAAAGTGAATATCATCAATACGATTTACACTTAATAATGACGTGCGTGTCCATCATGACCGTGCTCTCCGTGACCACCATGGTGACCTTGTTGTCCATGTCCACCTTGTCCGAAACCTTGTTGTCCGTGTCCACCTTGTCCGAAACCTTGTTGTCCATGTCCACCTTGACCATGACCTTGTTGTCCATGTCCACCCTGACCGAAACCTGCATCGTGTCCTCCCTGACCATGACCGCCTTGGCCAAAACCTTGTTGTCCATGACCACCTTGGCCAAAACCTTGTTGTCCATGTCCACCTTGACCATGACCTCCTCCGTATCCACCCTGACCATATCCGGATGGTAGTGGGAATAGGGCACAGAAAGCACTAGCTGCGCATGCCAACAAAACAGCAAAGACAATCTAAAGTAAAGTAAAATAAATTTAATAAGTCAGTTCAAAATTAAGATTAACACGAAAAAACTAAGCCTACCATGAATTTCGCCATTATTATTTGATTTCACTAAATTTCTCTAACGTCTTAGGAGATTGAATATAAATTTTGTACTGTTGAGAAAGAGGAGGCGGCATCGTATATTTATACAAAATTTGCGGAGGTACCTAGACACACTGATAATAGAATCCCTAAACGATGTTTTGGATTAGAACACATGTACAATTTGTATGTACACACGCATACATATAAAGAAACGTATTTTCGGGTCTCTGTTATGATTACAAAAACTGCTGGAAAAAAAAGATTTTTGTTTTTAAATAGTTTTGTTATCGCTCTTCAGATGGACTCTTAAATGTGTGTTCTATGAAAACCAGGCGGTCGACAGATTGTGCGTCTATCTATAGTATACTGATGACCTTAGCTAACATAAACATCAGTGGGATTTTATTGCAATTTCTTAAATATTATTATTATTGTTGTGAAATGGCTTAGCCATGTGTTGTTTTGGCTTCGGTCTTATCTCTTATTACTTCCGATTCTCAGAAGTTGATGGAACGGCGCGTTGGCGGCCGGTGTGGCGATGAATTGACAGTTGCTTCGACAGATAATTCTCGAATCTTACTACTTTGTGAATCGTAAAATTTGCAGATTGACATCGTTCTGCCGGCCTTGTATTTTTTGAAAATGTTTTAAAGAAAATGCGTTCATAAATGAAAACTAACGTTTTGTTTAGGCAAGCACTCCAGAATCTGAGAACAAAGAATAAACCTCTGTTCTGTGTAAACTTTTGTAGAGCAACACACACACGATCATCTGTACAGTTCCTTTGATCAGGTATATGATGTATCCATATACTTGAATTGCCTTCGAGTTGAATTGAGGACGTTTTTCAGGTAGTTTTACTCAAGGTAAACGTAAAGATTTATCACCGAAGGTAGAGCACCCCGTGCTTAATACAATCTTTACCATTTTTGAGTTTTTGATGAGAATGAGGAAGACAGACAGACACACAGGATCAATGCGGCGCACACATTTGGACCTACAATTTCACTGTACACTGTTAAAAGATTCAGAAGACAATAAAATTCCTTCAAAATCACAAAGGCCATAAAATGGTATGTCCTTGAAATGCACAAGACATCGAGGTATCTAGTGCCAGAATTAGTTGTAATGGTAAGCAACGCTCACAAAAACTTTTCTTTTCTTAAAAAAACTTGGTGACATAGTTAGCAACATGTATGATCAGCTTAAGCAGCGCAGGCATGCTCATTGAAAAAAATCTTTAAAAGGACACTTGAAGCACTTAGAAGTATAAGTAACATTTTCAAAATTTTCGTTCTTTCTTTGACAAATACATACCTATATTAAAATTTATATTTTTATTTCATCCGCACGTCACAATCTTTTCTAGAAAGGTTTTATTTATAAATGCATACAAAAACTATGCAGATAATAGACTTTGTACGCATTTTACTCAAATTCTGGAAAATGTCAGCACCCTCATCTTCCAAGCGCTTCACTTGTCTTGCGGTGATAAAGCTTCCTCAAATTTCTTCTTCTAATTAATGGAAATGATATGTGAAACAAATTCATTCGGATATGAAAACAACAAAGAAGAGCAAAGTGGCTCCAGTGGTGTAATGCGGTTAGAACGTTGGACTGTCACAATTTGAATCGAAATTCCTTATCACGGGTATAGCCAACCCTGGATTTACACTAGGTGCTCTCGGTGCTTTGGCACAGGGCGGCAAATTCTATGGGGGCGGCAAAATTTGAAATGAAAGTCAAAGATTCTTTCAGTCATAAAAGAATTTTTCGGGACAAAGGTGTTACATACGCCTGAAACGCATCACATTATCACTGTAAATTTCCGAAATTCCGATTATCTTATCTATATATATAAAAGAAAGTCGTGTTAGTTACACTATTCATAACTCAAGAACGGCTGAACCGATTTGTCTGAAAATTAGTGGGGAGGGAGCTTAGGACCAGGAAACGGACATAAGATACTTTTTATTCCTATATTCCTATGAGAACGACATCAATGCAATGCGTTAGCTTTCGTTACATACAAAACACTGTTCTTTAAAAAAAAAAACAAAAAAAAACAAAAATTGACTTATAGTGAGAAATAAATTTGATTTTTTGAGATCAATCAATCTATATATATAAAGTAGGATGTATGTATGTATGTATGTAGGTATGTATGTATGTCCGGGGTAAACTCCTAAGCCACCCAACGGATTTTTATGAAATTTTCTGGGTAGACATAGTTTAGTTCAGAGATGGTTCCTGTCAAGGTTTGATCCCCATATTCCCACAGGAATGGGATTGGTAACGGAAAATTAGAAACTACTCCACAGATTTCAAAAAATCTTTCAGCACTTGGGGTCCTACATTATCTCCCTTCATCAGTAACTAAAACTATATTTCATCCCTATAATCCCACAGGAACAGAAACGGGAACGAGGGTGGGAACCATAAAGTTACTTGACCGATTTCAAAAATTCTTTCAACTCTGGCATGTTACATTATCCCTCAGTGACATAGACTTACATTTCATTCACATATTTCCATGGGAACGGAAGATTCCCACAGGAACGGGGTTGGGAACGGAAACTTAGAAGCTGCTGGATAGATTTCAAAAATTCTTTCAGAATTAGGATACCACTTAGTCCCACAGTAAGACAGATTATATTTCTTCCCCAAACTCCCACGGAAGAGGAGAACTGGAACCTTAAAACTACAGACCCGAGCAAAGCCGGGCGGCTCAGCTAGTTATTTATATATTATACATTATCACTGTAAATTTCCGAAATTCCGATTATCTTATTATTATTCATTTGCAGTTAATTATCTACATCTTCCCGAATTCAACTCGGTAATTGTCTAACAGTGGTTATTTAATAAAATTTAGATCACGCGCCTTAGCATACGAAGAATAAAACTCCCTGATACACTCGTCGTCAACGATACTCGTCTTCAAGTATCCTTGCCGCACGTGCGGCAGCTGTTTCTTCGTGGTAGTAGCGACGAGTGTATGTATTTATGTTTTTCGTGTATTTATGGTGTTCGTGTAACTGAGCATGAAAACTCGAAAAGTCACAAGAAAAGTATGTTAGCCCTGAAGGAAAGATCGAACATCAAAACAAGAATAGACAACGATTTGATCGATCAATTCGAAAAAGAAATTTCTTACTGGAAAAACATTTTGAAAAGAGTGGTTTCTGCTACGAAGGCTCTAGCGTCACGTGGTCTTCCATTTCGAGGAAGTAACGAGAAATTTGGGTCTCCAAATAATGGAAATTTTTTGATGCTGATAGAATTTTTTGCATTATTTGATCCGTTTTTAGAAGAACACATCCGAAGATTTGGCAACAAAGGATCTGGTGGTACGAGCTATTTGTCAAAAACCATTTATGAAGAGTTTATACAACTTTTGGCAGATAAATTATCATCGATCATCGTTCAGGAAGTCGAAGCAGCGAAGTATTACGCCATAATAGTGGATTCAACCCCTGATGTTTCGCACATCGATTAACTTTCATTCGTTCTGAGATACGTGCAAAAAGATGGTACACCTGTTGAAAGGTTTCTCATGTTCATTGAAAACAGTGGACACAAAGCAGAAGATTTGTTGATGGCTGTAATATCTGTTCTTGAATACTTCGACCTTGATATTCAAAATTGTCGAAGTCAGTCGTACGATAACGCGAACAATGTGTCAGGCATTTATTCAGGTGTACAGGCAAGAGTCAAAGAAATCAACGATCTTGCAGAGCATGCTCCTTGTGCTGGTCATTCAATGAATTTGTTCGGGATTCACACAGTCGAAAGTACCCCCGAAGCAGCATCTTATTTCAACACAGTCCAAGCATTGTACAACTTTTTTACTGCATCTACACATCGCTGGGAAATTCTACAAACTCATGCAGGAAAGAAGATTGCTTTGAAATCATTGTCAGCAACAAGATGGTCAGCTCGTCACGAAGCAGTTAAAGTGCTCAACAAGTTCTATGGTGAGATAATTGAAACTCTAATAACCATTGAAGAAGATATCACTGAGAATGCGATCACGAGGCAAGAAGCAAAAGGACTTCGCATTCAACTTGAACGACTGGAAACAACATTCATGCAGATTCTTTGGCATTTTTTACTTTCGAGATTCGATGCTGTCAGCCAAAGATTGCAAAAGGTTGATATCAGCATAACTGATGTGATTGATGACTATCGTGGACTGATCAAATTAGTAGCTGATGCACGAATGGAATTTGAAGTTTGTGAACAGAAAGCGTTAGAAATCTCAGAGTCAAGAGTGCGCCCAGACAAGTGTTTCTAGAAGAAGAAGGAGAAAATTGCAGGCTGATGAATCACGAGATGGAGATGTTCAATTGTCAGGAAGGGATAATTTTCGAGTCAAAACTTTCAACGTAATTCTTGACAATCTTGATTCTGAATTGCGAAGAAGATGCCAAGCATATGAAGAAATTCATGGAAAGTTTTCAGTTATCACTGAATTTGGAGATTTGAATTCCTGCGAAATTCGTAAGAAGTCGGAACATCTAAGGACAATTTATACCTCGGACCTCGAACCTTCATTGGATGACGAATTGGTACACTTCCACGCGTATTGCTCCTAGAAAAAATTAGAACGTGATTCACCATCGAAGCTATTAAAATTCTTGAAAACGAACGACTTATATACCGAGTTCCCAAACGTTGAAATAGCATATGGTATATTTATGATATGACATAAGCGGTGACAAATTGCAGCGCAGAACGTTCATTTTCATGTTTGAAAAGAGTCAAAAACTATTTTCGTTCAACTATGACGGGCAGTCGGTTAAATAGTCTAGCGATTCTGTGCATCGAGACGGATTTGCTTGAACGCTTGAATTGTGAAGAACTAATAGATAAGTTCGCGGTAAAGAAAGTAAGGCGTGTTTGCATTTGAAAACGAAAACGATTATA
The DNA here is from genome assembly GCA_949752695.1 of Melanostoma scalare. Taxonomy (NCBI): domain Eukaryota; kingdom Metazoa; phylum Arthropoda; class Insecta; order Diptera; family Syrphidae; genus Melanostoma; species Melanostoma scalare. The sequence continues at coordinate 21,030,137 of OX456984.1, read as the reverse complement.
AACATCCGTAATTATCTTGTGTGTCAACTTTGAGTTTTATTTTCTTATAAAAAAGCCTTATGTGATTATTCTTTTATTATGAAACAATAAATGAATTCAAACCTTACATTTTTGAGTAATTTCATTCGTTAATTATACAGTTAACGATCTCACTAACATTTCAATTATTTATAAATCAATAATAAAGGCGGCATTTTTTAAGGTGCACAGGGCGGCATTTTAATGAAATCCGGCCCTGGGTATAGCTTAGTGCGAAGAGTTAGCAACTCCAGGGGAAGTTATTCATCATTCTGGCATGAAAGTAACTTATAAACGTTTTTTCAAAAAGAATTGACAACTGTGAATTTAATTTGTGAACGCACCCTTTCCCTACTTATCATCGAAATGTAGAAAACTCAACCTTTTTACCATGGTTAAGTAGTAAAACGAGCAACGTTTGCAAATTATAAACATTTTCTAGCGAAATTCGGAGTCGGTGACCGAAACTTTAAGAACGTTAACTCCAATTTTGAAATGCTCGTCATAGTAGACAGGCAATGACAAGTTTAGTGCAAAAATTTGAGTCTACATACTCGTTATGTGGTGTGGCAGTGTCAGTAAGACAACGGGTTAGTCGAAATGTCGACAAGATTGCTGCCGTTCAGGCGTCTGTAGTAAACGATCCAAATCAGCCCATTCAGACGTCAAATTGGGTCCAACAAATCGACCGCTGCAAACGTTCCCGCCGCGCCGTGGCCAGATGAACGAAGTGAACTTCCACTCCTAAACATGCTTTGATTAAAACTCAAGCCGAAAATAAAGTTTTCGAAATATCTCAAATGGTTTGCGTTAAAAAAAAAGTCCTTATGATAAAACGCGATACAACCAACTGCCTGTAAATGGCGGAAAGCAGAGTGATTCATCTTAATGGTCCGAGGAATGATTGAGAGAAGTGCGCTAGGGCCTGGACCATTCAGTCATTCATATTAGCACCCCGAACCTTTTATGCATCCCAACTTACGGATTCTATTACCCATTTCGTTAATTTTTAAGTTGTAATCAATGAGAAATTGAATTGACTCTACAAGATACAATGTTTTAGTTTGTCAAAGCTGAAATTGCTTTAAGGTTGCCAATAATTTTAGTGCGGTTAGTTTATCAATAGAAGGACACAGTAATGATGGGATGTAATGTTACGCATCATAACTATATCCCTCTCTACATAAGACCTCCCCGGCTACTTAAGTCAGCTCTCTGCGTAGAGTTTAAAATTCTATAAATATATTTATTTTTTTCAGTTTTTTTTTTGTTTTGTACAAAGTACGAGTAGTTACAGAGTACATGAATTCATTTAACCACTACCAACACCAGCATGGTTACATCTTCCATAAGTTTCATATGGCCTACACATCCACCACCGAATCGACAACTGTGAGCTTCTGGACTTGGACTTCTTTGATGTCTTCCAGACCCTCCAAAGCTACCTGCACCAGCAAAGTCAATTGAACTGCCTGATTCTTGGCCACTTATAAGCCAGCTATCACTAACTTGCTTTTCATGATCAATCGATTTTGGGTTTCCATGATGAGGTGATGCTATCACGATTGCTGTAAACACCACCATCCCAAAACAAATCTAAAACCAAATCAATTAACTGTTGTAAGACTGTGTCTGACGTCAACTTACAAGTCATTTATGCATTTTACTGCTTCCTTATTCGACAAAACTTTCAACTGAACTATCTTGTTGTAAAAATCACAGCTAGTTTACACATTCGACTGATCGATAATTACAAAACCTCTGACAAAATAGCCAAACTGCATCAGCCAGGCAGTTGACTGTTTGATCCCAGCTATACAATTTCATTGCAGTTTTAAATATTAAATGTTTTAGACTCATACGAAAGGCAGTATGTTAGTGTGGGCCTTTTTCCGAGGTTCTACAGTTTGTAGAATGTTACATGATGTTATATGCAAAAGATATAACATCTTACAAACTGTGCTATCATTTCCAGTATGCGTTATATTTTCACAATTTGGTGAAATGTTTGCAAATGTTGTGTGGAGACGCAAATTCATTATGCCGAGAACAAAAACTCTTCAAATAAGAAGAACAACCGTCCAAGATCATGCAAATCTTTTTTCTAGAGTTGATCAGAACAAATGAAAAAAATTAAAAATGAACAGATGATCCTAAGTAGAACTAAAAATAATCAAACTAAAGTAATAATTGTTTTGGCAATGAAATGATTTCTTACGTGGGTCGCCAATGAGGTTAGTGAGACGATAAGAACTATATACCTAAGTACTATTTTCGTATTGAAGGAGATAAGAGCTTTGACGTATACAATACATATCACATGTTATAAGCAAATACATTAAGCTAGCTAACAAATGCATCCCTTAAAAATGACCCTTGTGTCCTTGTATGTTCAAAACAAAATCAGAACAAACAACCAAACTAAAAATGGAATTCACTTAGAAATTAAAAATGTAACTTTTTATTTCCTTTGAGATTTAGACATGTTCTCAAAAGGACGGAGATTTAACACTTAATGACATCGGATTTCAGGAGAACGCACGTCAATGAGACCAATTTGGTGAGATCAAACTTCATTGAGTTCGTTCCTCACTGAGACTATGCTATAAAGTCGCTTTAGATAGATTGAATGTATGTTCGACATGAAGGACTTTGCACTGCAGTAGGCAATGACCAGAGCTTTTATCTGACGAGGTGTTATGGACACTATGCAAAGGCATGCCACAGGGAGACGTTGTATTACCTCTCCTATTGGACATGCGTTATGATTGACTTTTTGCTTGATGTTTTCATTAAACCGGACTTCCGCATGCCCCAAGAACAAACCAAGTCTTTCGGTTTTTTGAAGTAAAGAAGACATTTTGATAGCACATGGAAGAACTATTAATAACAAAAAACTCTTTGAATCTTTACGGTCATTCACAATGGCATCAATAACGAAGAGTATAGATAAGAGCGAGCATTTGAGCTATGAGCTTGATTAAAGCCAATAGTACCGCTAAAGTCTCCGAAATGTAAAAAAGAAGTTCACATTGCATCTTCATTAATCTCGTGTCTTTAAAAGCCTAGACTGCTGCAAACTTGTGGAATAAGATCACCCCAGAATATGAGCGGTTCCAGGTGAGTCTAAGAAAAGCGATTTCTTGATACTGAAAGCACGGCTCATAAGGAACCTACGATGTCATCTCCCAAACTGAAACCTAGATTTAAAAAGTAACTAGAAGGAAAGACTTCGGGTTGTAAAGCAGTACTCCATTTTTGAAGTAGTTTGCAGCTTACACGCTGATTGTCATCGCGGACAATGGTGACCGCCAAAGAATGTTCTATTCAAGCCACGTTGGACGATTATGACCGAGGCGACACGCCCCAATTCAACATTGCGGCCATGTCCGGCTTATGTGATAGTCAGTATTGAATAAGCACGCTTACATTGTCTATCTAGTTTTCAGTCCTTGTCTTACCGAAGGTGCGATATCTACTTCCAGGTTCCGGCACATACATAATACATAAGAAGAGCCTTTTTTATAATCCGCAAAGTGCAAAGCTATAGCAAAAAAGACTGCGAAAAGAGTGCAATGATCCAACTCGTATGTCTCTTAGTTTGAACTTAAAATTTTCCGACAGAGAAACAAAAAATGAGAGAAAAAGAAACAAACATGAAGAAGCAACCCAATTATATCCGGTGTCTGAAACCAGCATCAGCACAGAAAAATCGCGCACTATTGCCATGATTATTACTCAAGTTTCAACTATCGCACGTTTCACTTGCTAAGCATTTTTTGCATATTCATTATGTCGATTTCCTTTGCAAAAACAAAAGCACTCTAAAAAGTGCTTTTTTCGTGCTCACTGGAACAGAAAAGACAAAATTCTTTTTTTATCATTGTATGTGTGCTATTTCTGACAGCCAACTCTTCCCGTTTGTTTTGTTCTGCAATTTATATAGAAAGAATGTTTTCGAAACCTTATTAATAAATGCACTAGGAAGAAACCTCCTCATCCGAATAATTGTACACAGCACTTTGAACAAAATTATTCACAGAATGCCTTTCGTTTTGTGTAAGGAATTTCAGAATTTCAAACACTTCTTCGTAAGAATCAGAACTAGATGACGACTCATATATATTTTGATAATTTCAGCTAAAATTTAGCGATCCATTTTCACAAAATAGTTTATTGTTTATTTTTATTATCTCTCTTTCACAGTCCTTTAACCAAAAATGCAAAATAATCAAACTGCAAACTGGTAAACGTCAAATGTTTTGTGTTGGTGTACGTGAAAGTGCGTGTAAATCTTGCCTCTGAATCGATTCATAAAAGTGCTTTTTCGGGGCAAAAAAAAAGTGATCTAGTATCTACATAAAACGTATTTTGAGCAAAAAAGCACTTTTAAAAGTGCTTTTGTGAACCACTGGAAATCGACAATAGATTCTTTTCATAGTTCGTCGCATTTTTCAAAATGATGTTATATTTTGAACTGTAGTTGTAGGAATAGATCAGTCCTCGAAGGGGAGGAAAAATTAATTTCAGTCTAAGGCTAAACCTGTCATCATATCAATCGAGTGAATACCGAGTTGAGAGTATAACTTCGCAATTATAATTCTTAGAATTAGAAAAACTGAACTTCAACACTTTAATTAAAAATAATCCTTATCCACTAATAACCGTGGGCCTTGTAGCCACCATGCCCACCACCTCCATGTGCTCCACTTCCATGACCGCCACCTCCATGGCCACCACCTCCATGACCTCCTGCTCCACAAGATCCACCGAATTGGCAACCACCACCCCCATGGCTTGGAGTTCTCTGATGTCCTCCGCTGCCTCCAAAACCACCAGTGCCACCAAAACCGCTTGAGCCTCCTGATCCGTGTTCACTTGGACTGCCGCCACCAATAAAAGAACTACCACCACCTCCATGTCCAACACCGCCGTGTCCACCACTTCCGAAACCACCTCCTTGTCCACCACCTCCATGTCCACCACCTTGTCCACCACCTAAGCCACCTCCATGGCCTCCACCTCCATGTCCACCACCTTGTCCGCCACCAAACCCTGAGCTTCCACCTCCGTGTCCACCACCTTGTCCGCCACCAAACCCTGAGTTTCCACCTCCGTGTCCACCTCCAAAGCCTGAGTCACCACCAAAGCCTGGGCCACCTCCATGACCTCCACCGCTGCCTCCTCCAAAGCCACCACTTCCACCACCATCTCCATGTTTCTCATGATCAGATCCTCCGATGGAATTTCGACCTCCTCCATAAGGAGATGCTAGTACCATCGCAGTAAACGTCACCACCCCAAAGCATATCTTAAACGAAATAAATTTATTTTTTTAATTGGCTGTCTCAGGAATGTGACTGGCGCCAACTTACAAGTAATTTATTCATTTTGCACTTCCTTGTTCTACAAATTTTACAACGAAACTATCGAGTTCTCAGAACCAAAACTACTTTATATACGACTGAATTATAAATTGAAGCCTTTGTAAAAATAATCAAATTGCACCTATCGTTAGACTATTTGATTTCAAATATAATCTCCTTGCAATTCAAATGCATGTATTGTAATGTCAACAAACAACATACAAGTAACACACACACAAAGGGATACTCTTATGGCCTCCAAATAAATAAACAACAGTCAAAGATTACAAAACATGACCTGTGCAAAATTAACTGATTGAGTCAGCTTAATAAAGCAGACGATCAAAAAAAAAAAGTTATTTGTTTTGCTAATGAAATGATATCTTGGGTGGGTCACCAACGAGGTTATTTTGATGATAACGGTTTTATATACCTTTCTATTGGTGTGCAATGAGATGATTGTATCAACAACTATTTTGTTTCATGTAATCTCTGTTTTCCTGATGAAAGCTATCAGAAATCACAAAATTACAAATGATTGATTGCTTTGCCTTTTTAAAATCGTGTAAATTGATGTATGAATGATTTACGCAAATGGCAGCTCACTGTTATTGAAGCTTGATTTTTCACAACAAGCTTGTTTTTTTGCACGTGAACAAACTATAGTAGTTTAAACGTACATATTTATTTTACTGGCTGCAATTTTCAAAACTAGACTATAACTCCCATACTTGATCAGGCGTCAAACATCCCTTTGCCTACTTTATAGGGTATACAAAATAGAGCGTTGAAACCACAGAGTATCCACTTCCACCCCTTCAACCCGAAACACCCGCAAAAATTTTTTCAACATGGCGTCCTATTTCTCAGTTTGAGGCTCTGTGCTCACTAGTATGAACTGTAAAAACTTAACAAAACGCCTGCATCGGTATGAAATTTTTTACTAATTTTTGTCTTTTTCAGTGAAATACTGGTCAAAATGGAAAAAAAAGTTAATTCCTGCAACTTAAATTCATTTTTCTAAGTTCTAGGCTATATGAAAATTAAAAATTATCCATTTTTTTTGCAACCAAAAAAATTTTTTTTACTTTTCAAACTCAACTGACGACCGCACACAATGGCGGCTGTGGTAAGTGAAGGCCAGTGAGATCATCCGGGTGGGGTCATCCGGTCTAGTTTAGCTTGTAGGCAAAACGCACTACCTTGCTGAAGTGGACTCTCTGGTTATACTCTGTGGTTGAAACTGATAGGTGATAGTTTAATTGTAGAAACGATCGATTGTCTGGAACAACGTCGAAACGTTACCTGTCTAACTCTCTCTCACTTTTTTTTATTGAATTTTCTAGATATAGAGATAAAGATAGAAATTAAAAGTAAAAGAGAGAGAGAGAGAGAAAGATAGAAAGAGAGAGAGGGATATAGATAGATAGAGAGAGAGAGATAGAAATTAAAAATAAAAACGAAAAAAGAAAGTAATGGGGAGAGAGAAGACACAAAAAGAACACAGAAAATGATCTCATAAGCCGTGTTTTATTGGGAGTTTATATTCACTTCAGCAAAACATCGCAAAACATCGCTCATGGAAAAACAACAACTCTAAATTGAATAGCGTAAGTGGACAAAAATAACTCACTTGGCGAAGTGAACAACAGGGATGATTGGTAAATGGAGTTCATGTGAAAGTGAACTTGCTAAGTGAATATAGCCAAAAAAGCGTTTTATTGAGACTCACAAGTGAAGTGAATATAGAAATTCCCAATAAAACACGGCTATAAAAGGAAAAATTACTGTTATGACAAAAATCATATAACGTAATTGACTTTCGATAGTTGAAACATCTCAAATACCCAAATAAAACAGGCTGGGGGTGGTTTAGCTCGCATGCACGAAAGGCGCATTCCCTGTTGTAGGGATAGTAGCCATAATAAAGCCCAGCTTTTAAAATTTTGTTCATTTTAAGAAGTGTAGACAAGAGCGACCTCAGCCACAGATGGTGCGTCGCCAAAGCTGATAAAGTTAGTAAATTTACTAGCAAGAGATCTCTTGCCACTCTAATTACTCACAAGGAATATGTTTAGTAAGTCATAAGAACTTTTAGTGTTCGAAAAGTCAAACTGATTTCCTCGCATGAGGCAGTTATAGTTGATTCAGGGTACTTTTGGAAGCATGAGAAAGAATTCAAACTAATATGACGAAAGGCTGTGTCCACTTGTTTCTATTATAGAAGATCATTTAGGGCTGGAATATTTCAATTTATTGAAAATGTAATTTAAAACGACTTCAATTTAATAGAATATTAAAAGTACATTGCTTGTTCAATTAATTTAGCACTACACATTATAGGACGTTATCCACTTCAAATACAAAAAAGGTGATGACTTTTCTTCCTTCTGTATTTCAGGCGAACCCAAGTATTTACCATCGTATGAATCTTTATGCAGGTTTGCAAAAGATCCCAAAACATCGCACACGGGAAAAAAAAACAACGATTAGTGAACAACGATTAGTGAAGAGAAATAATTCAGTATTCAGTGCCCCTGTTCTGTAACTATCGCCTTGGCGATAAACGGTGGAAAATGGAACGAAATTCTATGAATTTAGTAGGATTTCGTTCCATTTTCCACCGTTTATCGCCTGCTTTTATCGAGGCGATACTTACAGAATAGGGGCACAGGAGTGAACAACAGGGATGGTAGGTACCTAAATGGTGTTTAGGGTTTATAGTTGCATTAGTGTTTTGAGATTTTCAATGAAACGCACCTATTACAAACTAAAAACATAGGTATGAGTTCATTTTGAGGTTACCAAACGTTAGCTACGCTGTCTAACCAGAAAAAAATTTCAGAGAGCAATTGTAAGCAGCTAGAAGCAGTGAAGCCAGCAAATGTTTTAACATATGTATATGCTTTTAAAGACGAAATAAAATCACTTCGCTAGAAAGCTTGAAAATATAATTCAATCCCCTAGGAGAAACATGCTAAACGTCACACATATAACGAAATGTGCAAAACTGCGGGCTACAAACCGTACGAGATAGAGAGGAAATATAACTTGAGGCCCAGAAGCGTTAGCACCAATCTTTGAAGCACCATTGAAAGCAAATATAAAACCCAATATTGAATAAAATCAAAGGGGTTAATGAGTACAATAAACACTCACATATTTATGGCTTCAACAAATCGGAATAATGTAAAAAGTTTGTTATCTTCAAATTTCTTTATCCCAAATAAGTTTGTTCGTCATAAGAGGCAGTGCCCATATTGATTTCCTAGTCGCCACACACTTAAGCTAATGTGAGTGGGATATTTCAAAAAAAAGAAATTTGTTTAAATAAATAAATACATATTTAAATGTCTTTTAACAAAAGTTTCATATATGCACGTCAGTATTCTTATAACGGTTTGTTTGAAACAATTGAGTATTCCACTGATGATGAATGATGATCATGATCAGTAATCGTATAGTCTCCAACTCATTGATATGTATTTCCAAATAAAAAGACTCCATTGGTGGTACCAAAGTAAGTATTGAGATTCCTAGGATTACCATCGCTGCTTGGAGGTGTGTACATTATTGTTACCGGAAACGGAATATCAGTCCTTTGAGACACACTGTCGTCTTTTCCGCTGATAAAGTAAACATCACCTTTCAAATTTAAAACATAAACGCTACAATTACTATCCGGATATTCTTGTATGAGTGTGATTTCATCATGGATTACGCTGATCCTTTTCACTATTGATTCATCAGTTTTGCGCAAGTAAACTCCATCAGTTGTACCAAAATAAATGTCACCAGCTTTGCGAACTCCACATTCATTGGCAAATGTGTGCATTGTTGTTGCAGGAAATGGCAGACTTCTTTGCTTGACAGCACTTTCATAGCCCCCTTTGATGTGATAAACTTCACCTTTTTCACTTATCACATGAACACTGGGAAAGTTGTCTGGATATTCTTGGAATAGTTTCACTGGAAAACATTTTAGATCGATCAAATATGCATCTTCGTCAGTCTTTCGATAGTAAACACCCATTGTAGTGCCAAAGTAAGTGTCACCAATTTTATGATTTTCACCGTCTTTCGTAATCGTATGCATTGTTATCACTGGAAAAGGAACATCAGTTTGCTTAAGCACCACACCGTCTGAACCTCTTACATAAAACACATCCCCCTTAACCGTTACCACATGAACCCCACCAAAAGTTTGAGAAGACTGGACTTGCACTGGATACTCTTGAATAAAACTTATTGAGTCTTCGATTCCATTTAATTTTTCAGGCGTATTTGAACCGTCAGATTTGCGTACATAAACACCGTTAGTCGTGCCGTAGTATATTTCACCTCGTTTGCGAACGCCATTGTCTTTTGTGAAAGTAAACAATGCTGTTACTGGATATGGAATATCATTTTCCAAAAACGTTTGCTCATCTCCGCCTCTCACAAAATACACTTCTCCTTTGTAATTAACCACATGAACACTTCGAAAATTGTTTTCATACTCGGGATGGTCTGGATAACCTTGAATGATTGTTGTTGGATCATTGATTTCCGACGAAACTTCAATGATAACGCGAAAAGCAATAATCACTACCTAATGAGAAATAGACAAATGATTGGAACTCGAAATGAAAAGAAGGACGGTCTTACCAAATACTTCATTTGAAATACTTTTGCGTAGCAAGCAACAGCGATTCTGAAAAGCAAATAAGTTGCATTTATCGGTCAACACATTTAAAATAATATTTACTTTTGCCCGATTTCCTCGACAAACTTTTTCTTATCACCAACGACGCGCCATATCAGTGGTTATTTCCAGTTCAAAGGCAAATTGAGTTACAACTTATTTGGGCTGAAAGAATAAATAAAGGTCGTTAATGTTTTGAATTCAAGTAAACATTGTGATGCTTTATCGAAGTTCTGGTGTCGTTCCCAAAAAAATTAGATAACATTTTGTGGCAAAATGCAGAATAGGAAGAAAAACTTTGAAGTCCATGAAGCTGTATGGTAGCGAAGCGACTAATACTGAAACTGATGGGCAGAGTAATGCCGCTCAGGTTTCAATTTTGTTTGTTTTTTTTTTTGTTTTATAGTCTCCATTTTGCCATTCTGTTGCTCAATAATTCGATGCAGACTCATTGAAAAGTAGAAAAGTCTATTTGGATATTTATTCGTAACCAAGAAAACGGCAGTTTTGTGGAAAAAGACTTCCAAGTATCAGGAATCCAGGTATCCAATTACTCTACGGCTTACTTTCGACAGTTGTCGATTGCAGGCAGCATCTATGATGGTGTCTTGGAAACTGCTGACTCTCTTTATCAGCCTCAAAGGTTGTTCGGATAGGCTTTTTGGCTTTCTGTTGCCGTTAGTGTGTGTGAGATTATTTTCGAAATTAAGAAGGAAAGGCTATACCTTCCATGATGAATGAGGCAGCTGGCAAGATTTATTTTTTATTCTTTAAATTCTCAAAGAACGACAGAGTAAAATTAAACTTTCTCATCAGTCTGGTGCCACTGTATTGGAATACTAGCCTTCCAAACATTGTAATGGTTGAGAGTCCTAGGCCTATCTGTTGAGTGAAGACGATATTGAGTGTTTTTCATGGTAACTACTTTGCCAAAACATGCGGGCAAACAACAACAACAATTCACTAGCAGCACATTTATAGCATGTCAATGTCAATAGCAAATTGGCAAGTAAAGTATGCAACACAATTTTAAAATTTGATCAGAAGTGTGAAAATCTTTACATAAAAAAGGATGTAGGTATGGTATATACAATACAATACTGCGTTTTGGTTTTGCCAGCTTAGCAGAGATTCCTACGTTTTTAATTCGGGAATGTTTGCTTAACCGAATATGAGCGAAATCAGCATAAAAGAACCTCAATTCTTTTCTGAATCGTCAAGTCACTTTGAAAAAATGGGCAGGATTGGGGTGCACGAACTTGCGATTGTATGGTAAGTGCAGTATCAAAATCCTTAGGCTGTGTAAAAAGTTTTATTGATCGATCTTCATAATAATATATTTGGTGGTACAGTTGCCAACTACGTAGATATTAATTATGAAAATTGAAAAAAAAATATTGGAAAAAACAAAGTTAAATATTACAAAAGATTTTAGCGAAATTGTAAAAAACGCCATTTTTTGCAGTTGCCGGTTGTAAAAAAAACCGCTCTAACGATTTTGATTAAATTTTGAGTGATTATAATAGACATAATAATCAATATCGTTAGAGCGGTTTTTTTTACAACCGATTTTTAACTTTTCACTTTTCAAAAAAAAAAAAAAAGTTTTAGGAACCAAGTACCCAAACCGTCGTTCGAATCCCAACAGAGGCAAAAATGTTTTTTCCACGGGGATCGCCTTTCGCGAGGAATTGGCAAGTCCTCCGTTAGTATTCATTGCCATGAAAAGCGCTCTCTCGATTAGCCGTTCGGAACCGGCAGAAAATTGTAGGTCCCCTCCATTCCCTCACAAGGCATGGTTGTGAGAAATGCGCTAGGCCCTGGGGCTCCTCGCTCTGCTGCGCCACCCTATTTATTTATTTATTTATTTACAGTGAAATCTCCTATTAGCGGACACTCATGGTCCCCGATTTTTCGTCCGGTTGTGGGAGCTGTCCGGTTAAGAGAAAGTAATTTTTTTTAATTTTTATTATGTTTTTTATTAATCAATTGACTTTAAAGAAGGAAGGATTTATAAATATATATTTATAAATTATAAATGCATTTATAAATTAATAGAATACTTTTTATAAAAATTCAAAATTGTTGACTGACGTAGTTTGCTTGCATTTTGCTAAATACATACATTTATTTTCAAAATGGCTTTCAAGGTGTTTCACACGCTTAAAAGCTACGAAATCATCTTTTGTAAACTGTTTTAAGTTTTCAAGAACTTGAAATGCATCGGTGTAATATTGGATTGGATTGTTAAAATCAGCTGCATCCTCACCTTCTCTGATTCGCTAATGGTTATCTCTGCTTTGTTTTCGAATTCGATTTGAAGGCTTGGGAATTGGGATATCAATGTTGTCAGCTTCAGTCTGAATATTCTGGTCCATTGCCACAAACGCTTCCATATTTTGTTCATTTTCTATGCCAAGCTCTTCGATCCCTTTCAATAAATTCGATAACGTTGCCAGTGGAAGATCATCTTCGGGTTCAAATTCTGCTGCAGTGCTTTAATTTTTCTTAAATCCGGCTTTGCCAAAACAATTTCGAATGGTTGCTGAAGAAACTTTATCCCAAGCTGTCTTAACAAAGTATAATGCCTCCATGACATTAATTTGTTTGGAAAACTCTGATGCAGTTTTTGCGTCTCCCATTTAAAAAAAAAGGTGTTTCAAAATTATTTCTCTGTAGTAGAATTTGAAGTTCTGAATTACTCCTTGATCCAAGGGCTGACACACTGAAGTTGTGTTCGGTGGAAAAAAAACTATTTTTATGTTTTTTAGGTTTAGCTCACGGGGATGAGATGCAGCGTTATCTAAAAACAGCAAAATTTTCCTCTTCTGTATTCCGACTTTTCTATCAAACTGCATTAGCCACTCAGTCATTAAATCACGTGTCATCCAAGCTTTCTTGTTTGATTTCCAAGTAGCCGGTAACAACGAAGGAATTTTCTCCATAAACTGGTCAACATCTTCCTGTCTTACATCAGCTGATTCACCCGATACACATTTGAAACTTATGTTGTTTCTTTTTCGCCACTTTTGGAGCCATCCGTCGGATGCATTAAATTTAGTGCACGCAATTTGTTCCGCGACTTCCATTGGTTTTGCTTTTACGAGCGGACCAGAAATTGGAATGTGTTGACTTCTTGCTCTGGAAAACCATTCCATGCATAATTGGTCAATTTTGCAACCCTCCTTCCTTAAAAATGCCTTTTTCTGGTTAACGTTGGATCCAGACTGCCATTTGCAACGAATGGCTTCTTTTTTTTAGAAATCTCTGCAGCTTGTGTTTTTCCTATATTAAACCTAAAATAAGCAACGTTGCAAAAATAAACGCTTTTTGTTAATGCAGATGGTTAAACAAAACCTTTTTGCTTAACAGCGAACAGATAACTTTTCCTGTTCTAAAACATTAATGACTTCCATTTTTTCTTTTAGAGAAAGCACTTTTCTTGTAGACATCCTGCCTTCGTATGGTTTCATTACACAATGAACGAATGTAAAAAAAATCTTACCGACATCATAGGTCGTTTCAGCACATAGCAGGCTAAGAAAATTTAAAAACTGGGGGAATACTCTTTTTAACTAACAACGAAGCGCAGCGTTCATCCAAAACCTAACGCTTTTTCGGTGCAATGCAATAAGAACCGTGGGTCTTATTGCCCAAAAAAATGGAAATAACACCCACGGGCTTTGTTTCCACTTTAAAGAGGCAATTTAAAATTAGTTTTCCTTCTTAGAAAGGATTACGAATATAGCGGATGCTCCAAATGCATATATTCTAATTTCTTTTTATTTATAGGAAACAACATTTTGAGGTACCGAAAAACAAAGATCCAAAATTTGGAAACTTATTTCAGCTTTCCATGGATATGAATTCATAGCTCACGTTGTCTCCCACTTCGTGACATAGGACCTAGGATGGAAGCTCAGTCCACCTTCTTATGCGCACATAATTACTAAATCTACTTTCTTAGTGTTTGTTTTGCTCTTAGCTACATTCTCCTGTTCTTTTCGTATGAATCTTTTATGTTCAACCCCAAGCCCGTACTACCCGAAGGGAAATTTCGTTCGCTTCGCTTTGCTTTTTACTCACGGATAGAAAAATGAAGCTAAAAGCGAAGCGGAAAAAATTTTCTCAAGGGAATGTGGATGTGTGGTGTAAAAATAAAAATTCCCGCGAATTCCGTGAGTAAAAAGCAAAGCGAACAAAATTTGCCTACGTGTAATACGTGCTAGCGGTTGAACATAAGAAAAACGCGCGCATTGACCGCATTAAACACATAGTAGGTATGATTCATAGTTCCATAGATATTTATTATGCACGTGTGTTCCTCTTTGGTATGTCATAATCCACAATGAGAGCGTGGACTTATGTCTAGTGGAGTGACGTCCCTGTGCAAGTTTATTCACATTGAAAATAAGTTTAAGTGAGACTTCTTTCCATTACGAAATGGTATTTGAGTTCGTAGAAAAAGGAACTAAGGCCCACGGCTGTTACTGCCATTTCATCATGGAAATAACCCCCGTGGCCTTACTTCCAAAACAAAGAGGAAATAAGACCCGCGGGTCTTATTGCCGCGGGCCTTATTGCACTGCACCGTTTTTTCTCATTTGGTAAGAGAATAGCAAGCTAAAAAACTGGAGAATACCCTATTACGCTTATAAAAAAAATGTTCTGTCCGTATATTAGAGCTTCGCGTCCGGCTATTGGAGATTTTCTACGAATTTGTTTCTATATTAATAGAAACGAAAATTAAAATGATTTTTTTGTTTTTAATGTGTCCGTTTAAAAGAGGCTTTAGATGAAAAAATGTAAGAAACAAATGTCCGCGTCCGTTTAAGAGAGTGTCCGCTTATAGGAATGCTATTTATATGGAGAATCTAAATACACTGCTGTTCACTTAATTAGACGCACAAATTTTTTTTTACATAAACCTAATTTTTTTGTAAGTGTGGTTAGCAATTGTCAAACAATTGCATTTATTTGAAAGCTTATTAAAATCTCAACAAAATAACACCAAAAAGTCAAAGGTGAGTGGAAGTAAACGGACATTTTTTTTCACTTTTGTCTATGCTCCAAGAAAAAGTACAGTTTTTTTTTGTTCACATGATTAGACGCACCTGTAAAATTAGTTAGTTGGTCGCGATCTGTTACGTGGATTACAGATAGCTGCAAAGTTTAAGCAATAAAAAAGTGTTTGCCACAGATTTCAGTCCAAAATGTTGGAAAAAAAAGTTTTAGCTGCAGAAGAAAAAGAGAAAATTGACGTGTTGCAATCCGAAGAGTTTTCATTGAGAAGAATTGCAAAAAAATAGGCCAAAGTGACCATGTTGTGAGGAATTTTATTAAAACCAGTGATTCATACGATAAAAACTGCAAAGGAAGGACAAAAATGGCTTTAACTCCTCAGAATAAGAGAAAAATTTTAAAAACTGCATCAAATTCAGCTCTCTCTACCAGCAAAATAAAGGAAAAAGCGGGGGTAAGAGCCAGCTCATTAACTGTTCGTGGAGCTATTTGAGGTGCAGACCATCTTCAATTAAAAAAAAAACAAAACAAATGCCTCCACTAAACGCCATAAGAGCAAACAGCAGTTGGAGTTCGCACGCGTTCACATGACCTGGGATAGCAACTTTGGAAATGAGCTAAACTGGCAAAATGCGGTTTTTCTGACCAAAAAAATTTAACCTAGATGGTCCTGATGGATACAACCATTGTTTCCCTGATTATTTTTTTGGTCAGAAAAACCGCATTTTGCCAGTTTAGCTCATTTCCAAAGTTGCTATCCCAGGTCATGTGAACGCGTGCGAACTCCAACTGCTGTTTGCTCTTATGGCGTTTAGTGGAGGCATTTGTTTTGTTTTTTTTTTAATTGAAGATGGTCTGCACCTCAAATAGCTCCACGAACAGTTAATGAGCTGGCTCTTACCCCCACTTTTTCCTTTATTTTGCTGGTAGAGAGAGCTGAATTTGATGCAGTTTTTAAAATTTTTCTCTTATTCTGAGGAGTTAAAGCCATTTTTGTCCTTCCTTTGCAGTTTTTATCGTATGAATCACTGGTTTTAATAAAATTCCTCACAACATGGTCACTTTGGCCTATTTTTTTGCAATTCTTCTCAATGAAAACTCTTCGGATTGCAACACGTCAATTTTCTCTTTTTCTTCTGCAGCTAAAACTTTTTTTTCCAACATTTTGGACTGAAATCTGTGGCAAACACTTTTTTATTGCTTAAACTTTGCAGCTATCTGTAATCCACGTAACAGATCGCGACCAACTAACTAATTTTACAGGTGCGTCTAATCATGTGAACAAAAAAAAACTGTACTTTTTCTTGGAGCATAGACAAAAGTGAAAAAAAATGTCCGTTTACTTCCACTCACCTTTGACTTTTTGGTGTTATTTTGTTGAGATTTTAATAAGCTTTCAAATAAATGCAATTGTTTGACAATTGCTAACCACACTTACAAAAAAATTAAGTTTATGTAAAAAAAAATTTGTGCGTCTAATTAAGTGAACAGCAGTGTAAAAGTTCGGTTCCCAAAAAAGTGTACGTTTAATGGAATTGTCCGCTTATCGGAGCTGTCCGCAGGCGGAGCTTTCACTGTATTTTTAAGAACCCAAACTTTTACACTTTCCTAGAAGATGTTCTCACAGGAAATTGAAAAAAATCAAAAATATAGTTTTAACAATATTCAAAAAATAAAAAAATAGTAAAAAATTGATAAAAATTTCAAGAAACAAAATTTTCCAAATGTTGATATGCAATCTTTCTTACAACCTACGAATTCCTAAATTTAAAAATTCGTCAAAATCGGGAGAGCTATTTACGAGATAGTAGGTTTTGAAAAAACGGTATCATGGGAAGAACCGTTTTACGACTTTAAAAAAAATTTTTTTGCATCATTAGAAAGACAATTAAGAAATAATGTCTCACATAAAATTTTATTGAGTTCGTTGGAGTCGTTAAAAAAAAAAGTATTATC
Organism: Melanostoma scalare; assembly: GCA_949752695.1. Classification (NCBI taxonomy): domain Eukaryota; kingdom Metazoa; phylum Arthropoda; class Insecta; order Diptera; family Syrphidae; genus Melanostoma; species Melanostoma scalare. Next base: position 21,013,091 of record OX456984.1, on the reverse strand, counting down.
ATAAAGGTTGCATGGCAGGTACCGTTGTTCCAAGACCTAGAGACCCAATTCCAGAATCCGCTCTGTAGACTGCCTCACAGACTTTAACTGCGAAATTTGAAGAAAATCGGTCAAGCGGTTCAGGCTGTAGATCCATATACGGACAGACAGACATGCAGACCGATAGACAGAATTGCAGGAAAAACTTTTATCGTATTCTCTATCTTCTTAGTGTCATATTTAATTTTTATCTCAAAATTCTTTTCTGCACGATGGCAGAACTTGCCTTATAGTACCGTTTATCGCAGGTAAGAAAAGTTTGTTTTTACTTCATGAGCCTTGTTCAAACAAAGTTTTGTAGCTCTCAATGATTTTCTTAAGTTTTTTTGATGATGTAGATGACTATTTTGACCTACGATCGATTAAATACACAAAACCGACCATTGTTGCCACATCAATTGTTTGCCTTTTTCAATTTAACATTTCATTAATTGATGAAATTACTAAAGTTACGAAACTCATTTATATGTTATATTTAATGGCTTCATTTTCGGCAAAGAATAGTTGATGTACTTTGGTGTTCTTTATTTTATTTTTCAGCAGGTATAGATAGCCAAGGACTGCAATAAAGAGCAGAACACTCAAGACGCTTCCTTGATGTAGACCTACTGAGACATTGAATATTCGGTGACTCCAGCTCGACATCTTACTTACCTTCGCCATCGATCTTTTAAACATATCATCAAGGCGTTCAATTCTCTAAAAAAAGAAGCAGCAAAAACTGTCGCAACAGAACACTTACTTTTAAGACTAGACAGACCTACATCAAAACTAGAAATCACATCAAGTGAATCGAGAAAGCACTTTTTATGGCAATTAATTTAGTATCGGAAGACTTGCTAATTCCTCGCGAAAGATGATACCCGTGGAAAAAAATATTTTTGTTTTCTGTTGGTAATTGAAAAACAGACATAATGTACATTAAGATTTCGCAATTTGTTTTTATTGAACTCTAGCAATAAACAATGAAGCGAAAACTAATTTCTTATAATTATTTTACTGTAAACAGTTCTTCTTCTTCTCCTTATACTTATATTTGGCTCATCACAATCATTCACTGTTGTGTTGTAATCACTTTTGTTTCCCATTCGATGCACTCACTCTCAGTTCTTATTGTCCACTTTTGTGTCACCTGATTGGACAGCCCTACGCAAATAAACACCATTGGTAGTACCAAAATAGATGTCACCACTTTTACGGTTTTGGCCATCTTTAGAAAACGTGTAAATTGTTGTCACAGGAAAAGGAACATCAGTCTTTTTCACTACACTGTACTTAGGACCGGAGATGCTGTAAACTTCCCCTGTATTTGTAGTCACATGCACGTTACAAAAAGAATCAGAACATTCCTGAATATTAGCAACTGGATCATCAATTCCAACGATTTTGGTTGCTACTTTTGCACCACCCTTGCGCAGATAAACACCCTTAGTAGTACCAAAGTAAATATCGCCAATGATTTGATTGTCAGTGGCCTTGGTAAAAGTATGCATTGTTGTGATGGGAGATGGAACATCATTCTGCTTAAATACCATATCATCGCCTCCTCGGATGTAAAAAATTTCACCCTTGTTCGTTATGACATGCACACTACACAGATTATTAGGAAACTTAACGCTGTCTGGATACTCTTGAATGAGACTAATTGGATCATCGATACCACTGATCTTGTTTGAAGTCGATTCTCCAGCTTTGCGTAGGTAAACTCCATTTATTGTGCCAAAATAAATGTCACCGACCTTACGATTACCACCGTTTCTTGTGAATGTGTGCATTGTTGTTACCGGAAAGGGCACGTCGTTTTGCTTGAAAATGCGATCATCCCCTCCCCTTATGTAAAATATTTCACCCTTGTTGTTAATTACATGTACACTTTGAAAGTTTAGAGGATAGTTTTCGTTATCCGGGTATTCCTGAATCAAAGTCACTGGTTCATCGATACCACTAAGCTTCTTCGTGATCGATTTGTCTGTTTCTTCAGCGGCAGCAAAAAAGATACAAAGTGTTACACCGATTGCCTATTGTTTGGAAGTGAAATAAGAAAAAAGTAAGCACAAGAAGATTGATTCGAGAAACTGGTTTTCTTGAAAAAAAAAAATATTTACCACAAATTTCATTTTAAGTTTTTGATTCTCGATTTAAAAAAAAAATAAACAAAAAATTGTCAACTGTTTGTCTTGCAGGTAATCTAGAACTAAGCTCGATAATTCAGAATGCTCACTTTTATAAGAAGATAATCTCAAATATGAACAGTCATTGCGTGCATAGGTGATCTGTCGTTGATATTCTTAAATCATATGCTTATCTGTAGCGACGCCTGATCATAATCGAACGGAATTTCCCAATCGAGGGGACTTTTTTGAACAATGAAGCTTTGAGAAAAAGGAAATTTTTCATGGCGTTACTAAGTTTTCGTAAAATAAAATCGTGAAAGTGGTTTAAATTATTTGTCATTTAAATGGAAACGCCATTATGAGGTCTACATTCACTTTATTAAGAAACTTTAAGTTGTCGTCAGATAGAAGAGCGTAATTTAAGCAGAACTGGGTTGATGATGTTTCATTTTGCAAAAGTTTTAGAAACAAGTGTTGGCTTCTACACTAGCTCTACAGTCTACACGATTTGAAATTGCAGTGATAAAAGTTTTTGAATTCGAAGTAAAAAAATTTAGTTTTGAACTGAGCAAACAGAAGTTTTTTCATCAAATTGCAGGGGGCCAGTTTGAATTGCCTTGCAAATGATAAAAAGAAAAGGAACATTTCAATCATGAAATTTTATGACGCTAAATAAAAACAACAATTAAAAATACGAAATAAATAATTGAATAGAATGGCCACAACAGAGCGGGAAGCTCCAAGGCCTAGCGCTTTTCTCTCAACCTTACGTTGTGATACAATGGAAGCGACCTACACTTTTTCGCCCTTTCCGAACAATGTTTCGGGAAAGCACTTTTCATGGCATGATATTACTTTTATATCCTTGGAAATTTTCTTTTCCCTAGATGTTTCTGGGATTCGAACCTTGAACATATCACGTAATAGACAAACACTCTAACCATTACGCCACGGAAACTACCAAAAATGCACCATATTTAATTTGTAAGGGTTGAAATACATTGTTGGGTAAATGCAATAGACAAGTGGCAGATGACTGAAGCCACATGACCATCACCAGATGATAAATTGCAAGTATCTGCCGCCAGATGACAGATTGTAGATAATAGACGCCAGACAACATATGACAGATAAGACTTGACAGATAACGGATGACAGCAAACAGATAACAAATGACAAATGACAAATGAGAGATGACATACGACAGATGACAGATGACAGATGGCAGATGGCGAGTTACATATGACATATGACAGATTATAGACGACAGACGACAAATGACAGATGGCAGATAACAAATGACAGATGAAATATTCATGATGAGAAAATTAAAAAAAGTAAGTAAACATTCAAATTATTCATAAATGCATTGTACGAAAGTTCGCTCGCAAGCCAACTAGTGCGCAGTTTAAACTTTAATAGGCAAAGGCCCCAATCGAACTCATCCAAGCACATGAAAAATACGTAGAAACAGTCAAGGATTTCCAGAACATTAAACATCCGGCCATATGTTCGGTTTGGATTAGCTTTCGCATAACTAACTTCAGCGGAAAATGGGCTATAGTGACCAGTTTCTTTAAAATATTCCACATTGATGAATTTGTCCAAACACAGGTTTACTTCGAAATGCAAAGAATTCAAAGAGATTTGAAAGACGGAAATTAAAATAAGAAAATCTACCAATGCCAAGTCATAAACATTTTCCATTTTTCGAAAAATGAAAATAAATGCCATTTAGCTTTTATTTTGTTTTGTGCAGTATATGACTGAAAAATTAGTTGTAGCCTTGATCTAAATGCATTAAACTTTATCTTGGTGGTAGAACATCCGGAATATTTTCCAAGTCTTGTCGGATTTAGCCGTTAGGTCAGAACGATTACTGAATTATAATTTCAATTTTATTTCATTAAGAATATCTTTTATTATAGACCTATCAATCTTTAGCAGTAAAAGTTTATGATATGACAGTAAACATTTCAAGTACTGCAATATTATAGTTAAGTTAGTTAACCTTATTTAACAAAAGTATGAACTATTTAGATTATAGAAAAAAAAAAATAAAAAAATATAAGAAATAATTAAGCATGGGCCAAGTGTTTCAGAAGTTCGTCGCTGAAATTGTTTCTGGAGTGCAGGGGGTCGATTCTGTAATTGTTAAGCTGTGAAATGATTAAAAATATCACATTTTCACAGCGAATTCGATTCCCGTTCTGTGAAAAAATTAAAACAAACGTCAAAATTTGTTCACATGATAGATTATTTATCACAAAAGAATTTGTCAGTGAAGCTTAAATTTGAAAATGGTAATTCTGGGAAAACTGAAATGATATAATTTTTAACACTTCACAGCTTCACAGTTACAGCATTGACCCCCAGTACTCATAAAGGAAGAGACAAACGATTCCATAGTTGGGTAGAATGAACGAAAAATTGCCGTTCAGATACTAAATAATTAAAACGAGGCTGAAGTATTGAAGAAGATCTCACAGATCTGCAAAAACTTAATTTATCAAAGAGATACTTTGGCCTTTTCGTTAAAATAATTTTACGTAAAGACATTATTGTTAAATATTCAAAGTATGTAACGATGGAGCAACCAAGAATATTGTTCACGTAAGACGAGACATGATCGTAACGTTTAAGCCGATAAATGTAGCGAACAAGGTTATTGAATGCGACAGAAAGCTTTTTTTCATTTTCAGAACTGCAGCAAGAGAAAATTTCACAGCCGTTTGTTATTAACGGAATAATCAATGATTTAACTAACAACATTCTCGTTCTTAAGGTTGTAAAATCTTGCGATGCTGATAGATTTCCAAGGCATCCATAAACTTTTCCAATGGCAGATGGAATGTGAACATCCCAGCTTAAGTCAAATCAGATTCAGATTCCAAGATTTTTTTCCTTTTTCGATAAACTCTATTGCGGATGGTCCCAAGAAGATTTTCGGAAAACACCTCAGATCTAATTTCTTTCTATTGATTATAAGACACTTCGATTTGGTAGGGTTTAGGTTTGGTGGGGTTGCGGCGTACCCCACAGGCGGATCACTGGTGTGAAGCAGAAAAGTGGTAGAGTTGTGATCGCTTCAAGATCACTACTCGTAACGCCGGAAATGAAAAGAAGAGAAGATTTGGTAGGGTTTAGTTTTGACTTGACTCTGCCCAATTGAGTATTCGGTTTAAATCGAAGGGAGAAGAAGATAGGTATACTTGCACGTCGTTGGCATACAAATGATAGGTAGGTAGAATTTTTGACACAAACACCAATATCATTAATGAACATGGAGAAAAGTAGAGGACTCAAAATAGATCCTTGGGGGACTCCTGAAACAATTTTCAAGAAATCAGACCTCTTTCCATTTATTTCAACTGCTTTAGTTCTTTCATAAATATACGAACAGATCAAGCTTAGTGCAGACAAAGAAACCCGATAGAAGTGTTTAAGCTTATGCAGTAAGCGAGTATGATTACCGGCGTCGAAGGCTTTCGAAAAGTCTAGAAGGGTCAGGAACGTAACTTCATCATTATCAACAGACATTCTTATATCATCCGTTACTTTTAAAAGGGCAGTTATTGAACTATGCTTTGGACGAAATCCAGATTGATTTATTATTAAACGCATGTAAAAAATGTTGTTTAGAGAAAATTCACACCTAAACACCGTGATAATCTAGAAAAGAGTTCAACTGTAGTCTGTAGCATCAAATCTCAATGGAGTGTCTCCTGCCATATGATAAAAAAACATTTTTCAAGAGATAGGTAAAAGCGGCTGTGGTTTGCTCGGATAACATATTTAGGCCCGTTGGGCCCATTGTGATTGCTTTTGCTTTTTGGAGTTTGTTTCTTCTATTATTCCTTTCGACTTATGGCTCAACGAGTGTTGTGATCTCAAAGGAATTACAATTCCTGCGTTTGTGCTGCTTCTAACTAGCGATCCGCTATTGGAGTACGATGATTTTTTCGTTAGGAAGTCACCTAAGATACCCTGTTAATGATGAATTTGTCCAATACTTTAACTTAACAATTTTTTTATAATTATTTAATCCCAATCTTTTTGGCCTCAAATGTGTACATGAAAAAATTACAAATGATCGAATAGGAACACTCCAACAACACTCCGGCTGTCTAAGATATATGAGGTTATACCAAGTGATTTATTTGTCAATGGCTTTAGAATTGAGGTAAGGAAATTTCTATTAGATTTGAAGGCAACAAAACTATCAAGTCATCAAGTAACTGCGAAACTGGATTCACTTTGAGTCTATAATTGGTTCACCAAGTCAACTCGTCTAACAATCGTTTGTAATGTTTCTGCAACATTTGAATGAAATTTGATATTTTACCAAAAATAAAAGTTAGCACCACAATTCTGTGCCTGTAATTTACACTTACAAATTTGCAATCTACTTTTTTCGGCTCAATGTGGAATTGGAACCGTAAGTTCTTTTCTCAAAAACTAGTTATCGAGGTTAGGAAACTTCTTCCAATTTTCCAACATGATAACAAAGTAAGAGATTTTTGTTATTAAAGAAAAGAAGATGTAGACTTGTAAAAAAAAATTACACGTTTCCGATAAGTTTACCTTTACAAAAACTGAACACATTTTGAATATCTGTTTTCTTTGGTGGAATGGAGACTCACAAATTTATTTTTATTTGAACAAGTCTCTCGCTTGTAAGTTACAACTTCGATTTTGTGTTGGTGAAACAGAAATGTAAATTTTTGCCAAAGATTTCTCTTTGTTAAATACCTACAACTGCAAAGCTGTAAGCAAAAGCATAACTGGAGAAACAACATTTAGTCTCAAACTATGATGAAAAACGCTTCTTAGTCTAAAAGTTGGTAAAATAGGCCACAGGCCGGATATAAATGAGTTATAATTGCTAACCAATTCAGTCAAAGGCCTTTTTTTTAAATAAAACTAAGCACGGACTACTCACATTACAATGAGTCTTGACCCATAACTTCTAACACAAAGTCTCTCTTTTAAGGCAATTGAATCTTTAATTTGAGTTGATTGCTTAAATATTATTATTTGCGATTAGGTGAATATAGAACTACAATTTAAATTTAGTATATGTCTTTCCGAAATGAACACAGCACACAATTGTGATAATGATTATGAAGGGTTTTCTTTTGTCCCATCCAGTAGCTGTTTTATAAACCAACTTTACGCAAGTAAATACCATTTGTGGTGCCAAAGTAAATATCACCAGTTCTCCGATTACCACCATCTCTAGTGAAAGTAAACATCATCGTCACCGGAAAAGGGACATCATCCTGCTTAAACACATTCTCGTCCTCGCCTCTTATGAAATAAATATCACCTCTGTCAGTTATAATATGAACACTGCCCAGTTTATCAGGATATTCCTGAATTATTTTAACAGGTTCATGAATAGCTCCAATCTTCTTAGATATTTGTTCACCAGTTTTACGCAAATAAATTCCACTCGTTGTGCCAAAGTAAATATCACCAATATTGCGTTTACCACCTTTTTTCGTAAAAGTATACATTTTCAAGACCGGAAAAGGAACATCAGTCTGCTTGTGCTCACTTTCGTAACCACCTCTTATGTTGTAAATTTGACCTTTATCAGTTATTACATGCACACTATGAACACTGTCTGGATATTCTTGAATAAGATCGACAGGCTCTTTGATTTCACTATTTCTTGATGCTGTTGATTCGTCGGACTTTCTTAGGTAAACACCAAATGATGTGCCAAAGACAATGTCGCCAGTTTCATGATTGCCTCCGTTTGTCGTAAACGTATGCATAGTCCTCACGGGGAAGGGAACATCAGTCTCTTTGGTGACACTATTGTCCGCTCCCGTAATTTTGTATAATTTACCATTGCTGTTAACAACATGGACACTAAGAACACTATCTGGGTATTCTTGGATAATTGTGATTAAACCGGAAGTTCCATTCATTTTGGTTGTCACTGAATCACCAGCTTTTCGTAAATAAACTCCATCCGTTGTTCCAAAGAAGATGTCGCCGACCTTGCGCACGAAATAGTCTTTTGTAAATGTATGCATTGCTGTTATCGGGAGTGGGACATCACTCTCTTTAAAAACACGATCGTCTCCACCGCGGACGTAGAATATCTCACCTTTGTTAGTGATAACATGCACACTACAAAAGTTATTGGGGTAATCTTGGTTATCCGGATAGTCTTGAATAATTGTTATTGGATCATCGAGTCCCTCGATTTTTGTTGCAGGTTTAACACAATAAACAACACTTAGACCACAGATGAGGAGCGTGATACAAAACACCTACAAATTGATAGATGAGTTGTTAAAATAACTAAATGTAAAGCCGAAATATGTAAGTCTTTTTTACCAAAAAATCCATTCTCAGAGCTGGTCTTTGGCTATACGAATGCTAGTCAAGACTAAATGGACAAAAACAGATTTCAGGCTGAGAACGTAAAAGATATTTTTAGCTTGAGTGTAATTCAGCGAATGCTGTGTGATTTGGAAATTAAATTTAACACGTTTAATGCCCAAAAAATACCTATTTGTTGTTTGTTTTGTTTTCTTCTTTTGTTAATTGACGATGCTGCTGGCTATAAAATATATGACTATATGAGAGCCGGTAGGTGTAAGGTATAAGGTATAAGAGAAAGAACACTGAAAAATTGATAAGATGAAAAACAGACAAAGAACGTAGGAACAAAAAAATTGTAGGCATCAAGAGGTCTGTCCTCTTGGCCAAGACTTCGTCATTAGGTTTGATAAATAATTAAAACCAAATGTGACGTAGATGGGTAATTCTAAACGAATGGAAATATTGCCGAGTTTGTTGGCGATAAGTTGTGGCTTTCTCACGAAAGCTTTTTCCCAAACTGTTTGTTTCAATGTGACTAGTCTAGTCATCGTGCATAATAAAATAACTACAATGATAATAACAAAAGTCAGTCAGGGGTGCAATTATTCCGCAACTGAGCTCTGTGCAAACTTTATTTTAAGATTCAGTTGGTGCATGAGAAATAAGTTTATGTACTCGAATATTGCTAAGTAAGAATTGAAGAAGTTGTAGGAGGTTTGTGCTAAAGTCTCGCCAATTTGATCGCATTGTTAGTTCTCAACCCTAAGAGAAAATTGCAGAATTGCGATTAAACATAAAAGAAAGCCCATTATTGTAGCGTAATTGACGGGTATAGGGTTATTGTAATTTTTTATATAGCCTCAATGATGGTGTCCACATTAAACTGGAAGGCTGATATCAGGAAAACCTGATATTCGATGCAGAATTGCTACCCACGGACAGATGTAAGTCCTACAGGCTAAACACTATACCACCACTGCCGGCCTTGTGTATATTTAAAACTTAATACAAAAATGAACAAGATCATGCCTCCCCTTGTATTTCATTATGAGCTTTAAAAACATTTGTATGATACTTAAAAACATTTGTAGGGTTTCACAAACGCGAAGATCGTATAAATAGAATGCAACGTTAAATCTTATCACATGATTGTAATAATTCTTTTTTAATGACATTATGTTCTGCGAGTAAAGAAAAACGTTGCACATTTTTGAACTAATAACAATAGCCGAGTTTCATTCACTTCAACATCGCAAAACATCGCACATGGGAAAACAACAACTCTAAAGTAAACAACGATAAGTGAACAAAAATAAGTCACTTCCAGAAGTGAACAACAGGGGTAGATGGTGAATGGAGTTTATGGAATAAAGTTGTATAAGTGAGTACAGCTTTTCATTGAGCGCCTAAGTGAAGTGAATATAAAAAGTCCCAATAAGACTTGGCTAATATGTATACAGCAATTCCAATTTCTTAACAACTTTAAACTTACCAACACTAAGATTCAAACGTACGTCATAGAGTTATTCAGCTTATCAGTCAACCAGGACGGATTATATGTTATCAGTGAATCAAGTGGGAAAAAAAATTACGACATTTGTAGGGTTTGAGTGTTTGAGTGGACGACACAAACTGTGAAACGACAAAACGTCGGTAAACTACAATCTTATGTTATAGCCATTTCGTTTTCCGATCGAAAGTCCCTCCAATTGTACTTGAATTCTGCACCGGATTCATCAAATACCAAAGAGCAGTGTCAATAAAAGCGACGACTTTTTAATCACCATACTGAAAATGACTTCGAAAAACACAACTATCTGTCGAAAATCTGCACAGTAACTCGCTGAGACTAATAATTTTGGCAGAAGATGGAAAAGCAAGTGTGATCTGTGATGTTACAAGTGAGTTTTCGAGGGTGTTTGAAAAGAGAAGCGACAGGAGTAGGGTTAAGGGATAAGGCCAGAGAACATTCTTTGAAAAAATGAGTGTGTAGTAAACTCGTGTTCAAAAATAGCATAAAATGAAAAGCTCTAGTGAGGTGCTGCTTACGATTCTGAAATTGTTCAAGTAAATGCCATCAAAAAAAGATTTCAATTCAATTGGTCTTCCATGACTTGACAATAAAGTTAGGCAGATTACGCCTGTGTAAATTAATTGTGTGACAGGTACATAATGTGTTTTTCTTAATTTATGTATTAAGGTAAGGGAAAATACAAAGCTATCACCAAAAAAGGTTTTGCGATCTTTTTTAACGATACCTCGCACTCATTGCTTTTATGCTTTCAAGTTATACGGCCCAAGTCATTCGTTTGAAGAAGATTTCAAATCTACCTGTCTGACAAGCCAACGAACGGCGCACAGAGCGTCGATCGTATGGAGATGGTGGACAAAAATCAATTGTTCGAAACTACAATAGTTGACTTTGCAAAAGTTGATGTATTTGTAATAGAAAAGTAGTCTTACGCAATTTTGAAAACGTTCAATCACCCCCTCCCCCTTGCAAGCATAATTCTACACATTTGTTAAATCTTAAAAATGACTTGCAATATTGTTAAATGAACTTTAACCACAGAGATGAAACAAACTACAGAATTTAAGTTTTTATAATTTTTTTTATGTACAAAAAAATTAAAAAATGAACAATTTTACCGTTTGAAACAAATCCTTATGTAATGAATTGACCACAGATCTCTGTGTACTACATTTTTTTCGGAAAGATCATGATCTAAATATAATGCCAACGCATCTTGTGGTGTAAGAACTTTTTATTTTCCCCAGAATCAGCTTCTACAGCAGGAGGAACGTTCGGAAACTTCTGCAGTGAACCTCAACTCTTCATTTGAATTAGAGGATAAAAGATCTGCAACTCTTCGTTTGGTTTTTTTTTAGCTTCCAAAAATGGTGTTTGGGGTCTACCCCGACTAGGAGCCTATTCATTAAGAAGCGATATACATAGCAAATAGGTAGAAACGCTAGGAGGAAGCCTAAATTTTTTTAAGCCAAGCCTCAAGCCGGTTTTTGAAAAGTGAACAATTCCTAGAACAGAGCTTCTATCGTCGTTCAAAATTTGAATTGAATAATATAATTTTGGACCTTAATTCGTTTTAATTTTTTTTTTCTTTAATCCACTTAAAATAAATATCAAAATTGCCTCAATTCGCGTTTGTTTAGCAAAAGAAATTCACTTTTCGTAAATCTGTTGATTTTTGAAGATTTGACCTTGTCCTACAAAAAGTTGAATATTTTGAACGTCAGCAACAAGTAGGAAATTTTACTTTTTCGCAAAGTTAAATAATGAGGCAATAAAATGGCATTAACCAATCTGCTATACTTTTTTTTAAGTTTGAAGTTAAAATAATGCCTTAAAAATAGACCTTTTTTCAACAATTCACTAAAATTACAGTTATTGCCAAAACTAAATGAAATTTTTAATATCTGCTCTTAATGAATCCATTTTTAATTTAAGCTTGACCAAAACTTGTACTGCAATTACTTTTTTTCACGAGCTGAATAACTTCGCACAAAAATGCTTTTCCGACTAAACTTAGATTGCAATTACCTTAAAATTTTTAAGAAGTTCCGCTATTCTATAATCTAAAAACACACCAGCAACAAAAGAATAGTAAATAACAGTTATTTAACATGTGCATGACTCACATTAAAGCTTAATAGAACAAAACAGCACATCTTTTTTTTTTGTCCACTGGTCAACGCACTGTGCGGCGCGGCGCACAGTGGGCCCAAATGCAGTTTCGCGTCTCAAAAATCTGTAACTTTTTTGTCTTTTGGAGTAATGAAGTGAAATTTGGAATATATTATATTTAATATATAGAGAATCTAAAAATTTAAAAGTTTTTAAGGTCTATTTAGTGTTTTGGTATTTAAAGTTTATTAAAAGTTCAAAAATTACAATATTGACGAATCAAAATGTGGATTTTCAGTACAAATTATGCTTTTATTTATTATTTATGCTTAGGATACACATGTTGAGAAAATATAATATCAATAAATTATATATACATTAAAAATACATCCCAATATGAGACAATTATAGCAATAAATAATATACAAAAATGTAAACGAAAATTAGTTCTTTAGTAGCTGAATGGCTTCTACAGAAAGCTCTGAGCTTCAGATGTATTTTGTTTTCATATACTTTATATAAGAGGATTTGATGTCAAAAACAACCGATGAAAGACATCCTCATTTGTTGCTGTTCTTGAACATTTTCTGGAATGCGTCATCCTTATTTTTTTGTAATCTTTGTTACGTACATCTTCAGAAAGCTGACCGATTGGTAGGACTCCAAAATGTTGAACTATAGCTTCACCGTGAATTAGTATTTTATGGACTGAAGATGGCATGTATTACCATTTATATTTTTCAACGTAAATGCGAGCTGTATAAATTGCATATTTATCAAATTTTTGAGCATCAATGTGCATTGGGGTGTGTCATTTTTGCGCAACTTTTTGAAGTGAAACTTCTTATGCGACTTGCAAACATGCAGCGTTACACTGTTACACCGTGTTACACTTCCGTGTTAAACATATTATCGATTGCATAGTTTTTGGCACTGTTATAAATTTGTTGCTATAACAGTTGTATGTTATATGACGCGTCATTATGGGAACTAATGCTGGATTTGGTATAGTTTAGTTTATGTAGATTATAATTTATAAAGCACAAGAGTTAAAAAGAGAAGCGAAAAGAATTATGGCTGCAGATGAAAAATTATGGGTGCAGATGCATGTAAATCCACCTTAACTCTTTGTTCTTTCTTAATTTTCAATTTGTGTCGTGTGTGTGAAAATCGTGCCTGGCTTGCAAAATAAATTTCGATTGCTTCATTGAAATTGCGGAATTTTATTTCGAAGACAATATACATATATGTACATATGTACATATGTACAAATCAGAGCTTTTGGTGAGTGGTTACTGAAAGATTTTATTACAATTTTAATATATGTAATTATGAGTATGTAGTAATTAGTGGAGGCATAATCATGTATATATAAGCAATTTCCATTTACGCCCGGCTCAAAAATGTTCGATCATGTCTAAACATGTTTGATCATGTCTAAACATGTTTGATCATGTCTCAACATGTTTGATCATGTCTAAACATGTTTGATCATGTCTTAACATGTTTGATCATGTCTTAACATGTTTGATCATGTCTAAACATGTATGTAAATGTTCTCCGTCTTGGTTCATTGGTCGGTCAGTCAGCTACCACTGACACTGGCCAATCAACGGTTTCAGAAAGGTTCCTGGTATTCTATTCCATACATAAGTACTATGTATGTACATAGATCTTTAAAATCCTAGTTTTCGTCCTCTAATCTCCACCAAAAAATAAAAAATTGTTCTATGAAATGGTGTTAAGTAGCTATCCCGTGAAAATTTACTCCGATCCATCTCTTTTCTTTTTCTTTTAAAGAAACAATACGAGTTCACTCAAAATAAATTTCTACCCCTTCCTATTTTCATTTTCATATTAGGAAGTTTCACTTCTTCCGCGCGGGGGGACTGCACGCACTATTTTTTTTTTTTTTTCAACGATAAAACAGGCTTAATACTTTCAGGAAGGTATAAAACGAAGCATGTGAAAATTTGAGCTCCTAATATTATCATTTAGAGGTGCCGTTTTTAAATTTTAATTTTCCATACAAATAACTTTAATTTTCCAGCAAATTTTTTCTTATTTTTATAACCTGACATTTGAGCATTGTAGAAATAAACTGACAAATTATTTAAGTAGAAAAATTGAACGCTCTACAAAAAAGCTCAAAATAATTTTTTTCATAGAGTGAGCCGTTCTGAAGATATTCAGAGTTTTATTTCTAGAACTTCATCGGGTCGTGTTGTCATTATTCGTAAAAGGGGCAAATTTGGGCAAAACATTTTTTTTGTGCCATTTTACTAATGTATTAGGGAATAAAATGCACTATGCAAGAACACAGCGCAAGGTAGCGCAACCATTTAAAACCTTTATCAAAGATTATTATATAAAAAAAAAAAATAGCATGTTAATTAAAATTGATTAATATATAGAAAAAATATATTTTTTGGAAATTGAGTTTACTGATATTTAAAGCTTAAATTACAAGCTTTCCAACATAACATAATAAAATGCCAAAGAAAAGTCTATTAAAAACGTTCTTTATTTCATCATTCCAATGGGGCTATATTATGAAGCGACCACTTTAGATAGCCATATCCTAAAAGTGTGCAGCTTAATCCATTTAATTTTTTTTGCACTGCGAAATTTGACATTTCCTTGGTTAATTTGCATAAAAATTTTAGCTCCCACATTACTTTCGAAAAAATCATTTTTGAGACGATAAATGCCATTTGGGCCCACTGTGCGGCGTGGCGGTGGTGGGCGCTCAAAATTGGAAATTTGTCAGATTTTGAAGTCGAAGTGATGACCACATGAATGATACTTAAAAAAAGAAGAGCTCTATTATACTCATCAAAGAAGTCCAAGACATTCAGTTTCAGAATTTTGTCAGCCAGAATGAAAAAAAGCAGAATTTTGAAAGCAGAATTTTCGTTTTAAAAGCAGAATTTTAAAAAGCAGTATTTTAAAGCCAGAATTTTGACCCGCTCGCGCTCCCATAAAAAAAAACACAAAAAACCATCAAATTAAATAAAAATAAAAAATTAAGAAAATTAATTTTGAGAATGAAATATCATAAGAATATTATTCATCATCAACTTCATCGCATAAAAAAATTCCGTGAAAAATTGGATTCTTCACTTTCACAGTTATTATCATTTTGGTTTTTTAAAAAATTGTTCAGTGGTTTCTGGAGCTATTCAGGGTATTTTCCATAAGATGCGATAGAAGCTCAGGCGAATATGAAAATAATTCTCTTTATGGCTATTACATCCGATTGTATTTTTATTCCCTTTTTATTAATATATCGACTTCATTGGTGAATCTCTCTCTTGGGTTGTTACGGAGCTGGTCAATAGTCCACAGGATTGGTAAACAAAGAGCCACGAAAGAGCCTTCAAAATGAATGCATGCTTGCTAGCAAGATTTTATTACTAATAACAATCAATAAAGCTCCCATTTCTTTTCTTTCCATTTTAATTTAACAAGGACCACTCACAAAATGTGAAGAAACATGGTTATGAGTTCAAAATGACAACATCTTTTAGCATTTAAACCTCACTTCTGAGAAAAAGACCCATTACCTGATTGTTTATTTACCAGAAAAACCAGAAGGGAAAACCACTTCCCATAGCAAAGTACACACACGCCATAAACTAATAACAAATCCACATTGCGAACAAGATCAGTTCAAGTTAGCTTTGAATGTAGTTTTTGGGTGAAATAACATTTTTTTCTCTGCAGTTTAATTAACTTGTTTGTCAAGTGAAGCAAAAGCTAAGTTAGATATCAAAACTTTTCATAATTCAAGTTGTAATCAATTTTACATCAAACGATTGACTCCTATTGATTTATCTTCTTTTCAATTGGTGATGCTGTCTTCAGCTTTTAAGAAGTTGCATTATTATTTGGAGTCAAGTCCCAATTGTAATAAAAGCTTCTTTCTTTTTGATATTGAAAGGTGTGACTATAACAATTGCTAATCTCAATTTTATTCTACAGACTATTTAAAAAGAAAGAACACAAACACGAAACAAATACAAAATCTCTCTTTTTTATTGCTCTCTGTCTTTTTTAAATTCCACATTGATTACCGTTTGACTATTTATACCGTTTTAATTGATTTTTACAGGTTTCAGAGGGGACTCCCTTCGTTTTTTTTTTTATGTAGTATCCAATAACAAGACTTTGCAAAATTAACTATCTTTTCCAATATTAGCTGCAGAAACTTCAATAGAAATACTTACAGTACCTACACTCAAACACCTTCACCAACATTTTTGTTGTACGTACCTAGGCACTATTGTAAGGTACACAGATTAATAAATTAAACTATTCTATTAGATGTTATTGCTGTTTGCACCACCGTGGTATTCAACTAGAAATAGATTTTCTGTTTGAAAAGTTCTCCTTGAATTTCACAAATTTACTAAATGATAGAGCACCTGAAGTGTATGATTTATTAGTTAATCTAGGGTTGTTAATAAGAATATCCAAAAAGACTTTAATTCAATGGTTGCCTAGCCTCAAGTTAAATCACAATTGAATTACTTTTCTTCACATCTGCTGAAAATTTATGTCTTTGGCTGGAGTAGTGGTGAAAATTTGTTTGGAAATATTTTAAGAAGAATAAAACCAATTTTGATATCGGACTTTAAAATCCAATTTTTTCTTGTGCGCATGAGATCATTTTTGAAAGGAAGAACCAAAGCCAGGGAAATTAATTTTTTCCTTACAAAAGGATATATCGAATTAGATGTAATATCTTATATTTTTATCAACATCATTAGAAGGCGAAACAGTTGTTGTCTCCGAATCAGCAATATTTTGTTTGGAAACAGTTTCATCGTTACTATTTATATAAAATACTTCACCATTTTTGTTTACTACACGAACACTCTCAGTTGAATCAGGATTTTCTTCAATGAGTTTGATCGGATCATCTAGTCCAGCTATTTTAGTTGACGAACCACCTTTACGTATATAAACACCATTGGTAGTACCAAAGTAGATGTCACCAGTCTCACGTTTACCACTGTCCTTGGTGAAGGTGTACATGGCAGTTACTGGTAATAGGACATCATTTTGCCTGAACACATTACTGTCTCCACCTCGAATATAAAATATTTGACCTTTACTATTTACGACATGCACACTTTGTGCATTGAAAGGAAATCTCACATCGTCGGGATATGCTTGGATGATTGTAATTGAGTCATCGATACCACTGAGTTTGGTTGTTTTCGATTCTCCAACTTTGCGTAAGTAAATGCCGTTTGTTGTGCCGTAGTAAATATCACCAACCTCTCGAATGCCGCCATCTTTTTTAAAAGTGTACATGGCAGTCAATGGAAACGGAAGACCATCAGTATGATTTATTTGAATGTCCGCTCTGTCAGTTTGGTTCACACTTATCAAATTATAAGGATCCTCTATATTGGGAGGATATCCTTGAATAAGTTTCACTGGACCACTAATTCCACTGACTTTGGATGTGGTTCCACCAGCTTTACGTAAATACACACCATTCAGAGTACCGAAGTAGATATCGCCTATTTTACGATTGCCGCCATCTTGCGTAAAAGTGAACATAGTTTTTATCGGAAACAGAACATCGAAAAATTTGAAAACAGCATCGTCTCCTCCTCTGATGTAAAAGATTTCACCTTTACTATTGACCACATGTACACTCCGTAAATTGTTAGGGAAGTTTATATTGTCTGGGTAATCTTCAATGAGAGTTACTGGAGAATCAATTTCATTCAATTTGGTTGTTTTTGATTCGCCCACCTTGCGCAAGTAAACACCATTTGTAGTGCCAAAGTAGATGTCACCAATCTCACGATTTCCACCATTTTTGGTAAAAGTGTACATTGTTAACACTGGGTAAGGAATCCCAGTCAATTTCACTGAATTGTGGTCGGCGTCCGTGACATAGAATACCTCACCTTTACTAGTTACTACATGCACACCATGGATGCTATCGGGATATTCTTGAATGAGAGTAATTGGACTGTCGGTTCCATTGATTTTCATTGCCCAAGAATTTACGTTGCGTAAAAAAACACCGTTTGTGGTGCCAAAATATATGTCTCCAGCCATACGACTGCCACTGTCCTTTGTAAATGTATACATTGTCGTTACCGGAAACAGAACATCAGTTTGCTTGAACACCTTCTCATCGACTTCTCTTAGAAAATACAGCTCGCCTTTATCTGTGACAACATGGACACTACGGAAGTTGTCTGGATATTTGGGATTGTCAGGATAGTCTTGGATTAATGCGATGGGATCATCGATTCCATTGATTTTCGTTGTTTCCAATTTGCCAGCTTTGCGTAGATAGACACCGTTTGTTGTTCCAAAGTAAATATCACCAATCTTTCGATTTTCTCCATCGGTGGTGTAAGTGTACATTGTTGTCACCGGAAAAGGAACATCATTTTGTTTAAATACAAGATCGTCACCACCTCTAATGTAATAAATTTCGCCTTTGTTACTTATAACATGCACACTACGAAAGTTGTTGGGGTAATTTATGTTGTCCGGATAGTGTTGAATAATTTTTATTGGATCATCGATACCGGTGATTTTCTTTGTGGTATTTCCGGATTCAGCAAGAGCAAGGGTCAAAAAGACATGACTTGTAATGAGCACCTGTAAGAATAAGTTTAAGTTTTATTCGACTGGAAAAACCATTGATTAATGTCTTACCACCAAAACTTTCATTTGAAGAGCTTTTATGGATCAAAAGGTTGACAAAATTGATTGTGCTTAGATAACGAACAAGGTTGAACTAAAATTGAGAAATAAATACAAATGCTTTTATTCAAAGTTTGTGGTTGATCAGTACAACTCGGGAAGCAGTGGCGGCGAATGGTTCAAGGAGAGTTGTAAGCAAGGGGGCTTTCCATATTGCCACACATTGGTTTATCTACAGAGTGCGTCAGAACGGACTTGAAAATTTATCATGAATATTGTTGAGCGAAAAAAAAAACACTTTGTCTATTGCAAACCTAGTGGCACTCACCTATTCTTCAAACATCTGTAAAAAATAAAGAGTGCTTTTTAGACGTGTGGTTTTCCATGAAGAAAGAAAACGCATGTAATTTAATGTTAAGGCCAACAATTTAGCTTTAACTATACAGATATGCGACATTATGACCCAATTTTCGATTACGGGTTCGCCATTATGGCCCAATTTTCAATTACTTTTTGCAGAATTTGTGGGGGAATGTCAGCAGTAACGTGCCGAATATTATCTATCATGGGGTTAATCGTCTCGGGGGCTATCTGCGTAGACAAGTGACTACTAACCCCATAAAAAATATTCCGGCGGTGTTAAATCGTTCGATCTTAAGGTTAACTCATAGCCTTAAGACTCAAAATTATGTAAAAATCTATTTCGTTTCGAGACAATCTACCGAACGTGCTCAATGGTCGTGCAGCTTCAATTCTTCCACCATAAAATAGCAAACCAAACTGCGCATAAACCAAGTGACAGCTGTCCAAAAGATTAACTTCGAGAAAAGTATTGCCACATCAAAAACCACACGTCTAAAAAAACACCTTTTATATTTTCCATTATCCTACTCGCTTATTATTTTGTTCTAATTTCTTTTTGAATTCTATTTGAATGAGCGTATATAGTTTCCCAAAACACTGCTCAGACGCTACGCCAATGCCCGGCCACCATCAAAGCAATTTTGCTTCGAGCTTAGAATCTTGAGTGAGTAAGTGAGCTTTATATGCAGTGGATAGATACTCTTAAACTTGAAGCTAACTGAAGAGAATGATTACTATGAGAAAAATAATATCCCCATATTCCCCAAACACACTTTTCCGAAAAGTCTCAAGAGGTAAGTTACCAATGCAATCGCAGTTCACTTTGATGTTGGTGATCACGATCAGTGCAAATCAAAACAATAATAAAGCAACTTTGATAAAAGTAGGAGAGATTATAAACTTGTTTATTTTTTCTTAAGCTATTAATAGCTATGCTCTTAAGCCAAGCTTTACAGACAAGAAATCAATTTGATTCATTGATAATCTCTTTGGTTATTTACGTAAATGCAACCAGTGACGCCAGACTTTGGAAGCATCTTTTCCCTCAGTGATGAGCGAAAATTCCCTTTTTTCCCACACTGTTTGTATAAATATCCCCAAATTATCCCTTTAAATTATAAATCATTAAAAACACACATTTCATAACAATTCAACCTTTTTAGTTTACTAATGGTTAAAGCATTTATAATTAAGGAAAACTAAACAGAGTTATGTATTCGAATATTAAGATTTTTATTTAATACATTTTATTTAGTAGGAAAACATTAACGTAAAAGAAACTTAAACGCCTCAAACGATATATCCTATTTTCATGATCACTAAATAGGGTGATAGAATTCAATTGCAATCTGATTATCCATTAGGTATGCCAGTTTTTTTTTTTTTTTTTGAATTTTTTGGGGTTAATTTACTGAAATGTGTAAAATACTTAGATTTTCAATTTTCACCCGGGACAAATTAAATTGAAAAAAAAAAACATTTTTTGTAAACGTTTTTTAATTAATACTCAAAATCGCATTTCTTTTATCACATTGTATTAAACATAAATAGTAAAATTAACAGTCTTTTCGCATTTTTTCACACCACTCAATTTGGCTACGTGACATCATTGTATAAAGAATAGTAAACTCGATTTTCGTTTTGAGTGGTGGCGCACCACACGGCTCCAGTCTCAGCTCTTATGTTCCATTGTATATATAAATAAGCGATTGGTGCGACTCCGTGCCTTGGGTCCAAAGCATTGTCAAATGAGAAATCGAGTGTACTATTCTTTATATATACAATGCCATTGATATTCAACAAAACCCCAATGCAGTAGATATTTTCCAAAAATTAAGAAAAGCATACACTTAGTCCGGGATATTTAGTGTCCTAGCGGGACATTTAAATATACATCTGAAACGTAAACGGGTAAACCGAAACTGAATAAAACTTATTATATCTCTGAATAGAATAAGGAATGCAGGACAAGATTTGAGTTTATAGTAAAATCCCTTTTGCTTGCACTATGAAGTTCGAAAAATCCCTTTTTCCCTTTTAGCTTATTTTAGACTGGAAATTCCCACAAAAAGGGAAATATCCCACGATCTGGCGTCACTGAATGCAACTCGAGTCTTTGACGAACTAGTGATGTCATTGTAAAGCACATGAGATAAGATTACCATGTGAATAAAATAAATGCGTTTCAAATAATCATCTCGTGAAAAGTTCGCTAAAAATAGAAAGGTTTGGTTTTTCTACAATAGAATAACAAACAATATCTTAGTTGATGTTCGTTCATTCCTGTGGTTTGTACCCACAGGAATAAATATTTGAAACATTTACATAAAAATTAACATTTTCGCTTAAAATGTAAAGTAGCTTCAACTTTTCACAAAGAACAAAATTTAAGAATCAAGAGGTTTTTTTTAACATTTAAGTAGAACTTCAGACACTGTAATTTAATCAAGCATAAAATTTGACTTTATTTGAAATGCGATAAGCTTCGAGGCTCCATGAGCTTTGTCGTGTGGCCATATTTAAATTGAATTTAATTTCGCAAAGCTCTATTTTTAAAAATAAAATCCTTTTTTATGCGGAAAAAATGAGTCATTTTGAATTTGCATCCCCGTAAAAAATCTCTTTTAAGCAGATCCCGATCCCAATATATTAGGGAATTTAAAACATAAGTCCTTTTTTACTCAATTGAGTCCAGTCCCACTGCTTGCTTCGTTTCGAGATATTTTTTAAATTTATTTTCTTGGCTTTTCTTCTCGGTTTCCAATTAAATAATGTAATTCTACGAACACCAAATAGAGTCATCAGGATCTATCCCTACTGTTCATGTTGTCTGCCGTTCTTTCCACTTTCTGTTTGCATAAAGTGCGTCGAGTCATTGAATTGCCCTTTCGATTGTATTTAAATCAAATAAGATTGCAGGTGTAGGTGTAGATGGCCTTGATGCCGAACTTTTCAAGGCAGCTGGAGATCAGTTGGAAAGGAACATGCACCAGCAGATCTGCATGATATGATCGGAAGAAAACATGCCCGATGAATGGAACCTCAGTATCGTATGCCCGATCCTAAAGAAGGGAAACCCTCACAATTGCGCCAATTATAGAGGGATAAGCCTTCTTAACGTCGCTTATAAGATCTTGTCTGCTGTAATATGTGAACGTCTGAAACCCCACGTCAACAACTTGATAGTTGATAGGCCTCTATCAATGTGGTTTTAGACCAGAAAAGTCCACAATAGACCAAATTTTCACATTACGGCAGATCTTGGAAAAAACCCGAGAACATAATATCGATATTCACCATCTCTTTATCGATTTCAAGGCCGCGTATGACAGTATTTACAGAGACGAGCTGTACAGAGACATGTCTACTTTCGGCATCCCTGCAAAACTCGTACGACTATGCAGGATGACTTTGGAGAATTCACGCTGCTCCGTCAAGAAAAGGCTTTAGGCAAGGCGATAAACTGTCATGCGATTTCTTCAACATCATACTTGAACAGATTGTAAGAAACTCAAACGTCAACACCAGAGGAACAATCTTTCAAAAGTCTGTACAACTACTCGCCTACGCAGACGATATTGACGTAATGGGAAGAAAAAAGCGTGATGTCATAGGTGCTTTTGCGAGTATTGAAACAGAAGCGGCAAAAATGGGTTTGATGGTTAATGAGGGCAAAACGAAGTATATGCTGTCATCAAACAAGGACACAGAACATCGACGAATTGGACAAAACGTCACAATAGACAGACATAACTTCGAGGTAGTACAGGACTTCGTCTACCTAGGATCCGCTGTAGACACGGACAACAACATCAGTGCGGAGATCAAACGGAGAATAACTCTTGCCAACCGTTGCTTCTTTGGGTTAAGAAGGCAATTGAGAAACCAAACCCTCTCCAGAAAAACCAAGGTAACCTTGTATAAGACCTTAATCAACAGAGTCCTGCTTTACGGCGCGGAAGCATGGACTTTATCGAAAGCGGATGAGGAAACCCTTGGTCGTTTCGAAAGAAACATTCTCCGAATGATCTTTGGTTCCGTATGCGAAGACAATGTGTGGAGAAGAAGATACAACAACGAGCTGTATGAGCTGTACCGCGACATGGACATAGCCAGAAGACTACGCATTGCGAGGCTACGATGGTTGGGCCATGTAGAGCGGATGGACCCAAACGCTCCGGTTCGACGGGTTTTCGAAAGCACATTGCAGGGAAATTGCGGAAGGGGAAGACCTCGTCTTAGGTGGCGCAATCAAGTGGAAGAAGACTTCAACGGACTTAGAGTGCAAAACTGGAGAGAACTCGCCCGAAATCGAAGTCGTTATAGGAGGATGTTGGTGGAGGCCCAGGTTCACCCCGAACTGTAATGCCTTCTCTAAGTAAGTAAGTAAGTAAGTAAGTCGATTGTACTACGCTGCCGGTATTCATCGAAGTTCCACTGAGACGCTG
Organism: Melanostoma scalare; assembly: GCA_949752695.1. Lineage (NCBI taxonomy): Eukaryota > Metazoa > Arthropoda > Insecta > Diptera > Syrphidae > Melanostoma > Melanostoma scalare. Next base: position 20,989,458 of record OX456984.1, on the reverse strand, counting down.
CAGACTACAGAAAGGCTTTTATATTTTTTGCACCGCGTGCTGGTGCAACAAAACAACAGCATTATTATTGATGTCAGTAAAGCTTCTTGAAAAGTAAAAACATATTCTTATATTTTTAGCACACAACAATAAATGAAGATTCTCACTCGACGTTTAGCACTACCAGAAACGGAAAACACAACCAGAGCCCTAGAGTAGCCTGGTATGTTTTTAGAGTGTATACAAAATCTTTGAATGGCTGAAGTTCCAAGTGTGAAAAAGTTATGAAAAAAAATGTAGAAAAATCGAGAAAATGCTTCAATATTGAATTGAAACTTTGTTCTTCACAACGCACCGTTCTGAAAAAAAGCACTGCGATCTTAAAACTAATTTAAAAAATCGTCCATAGCTAAAACAATCAGTACAAAATACAGGGTTTTCCATTGGGGACTATCCATTTTGTTTCTTTAATGTAAACGCGCCCTTAAGGTCTTTTGACATTCTGTAAACGTCAGATTGCTCATTAAGGTCTACCATTTCATCATGGTGAGTTACACGAATCAACAACGTTTCCAAATTATTAAAGCGTACTATCAAAATTTTGAGTCAGTCGCTGCAACTTTAAGAGCGATTTTTGGTCGTTATAATCGTCCCACCCGTGCCGCAATTCTTAGTTTAGTGCACAAATTTGAATTCACGTTTTCGCTGCACAATGTTCCTGTGCCAGTGAGACAAAGATTAGGACGGAGTGCTGAAAATATCGCGGCCGTAAGTGCATCCGTTCAGAATGACCCAAATCAGTCAATTCCACGTCGCCAACATGTCACTGTCAATGGCGACCGGTATCGGGCCATGGTACAGCAGTTTTTTGGCGTCAGTTGCGTGGAATGGATATTAGTGACATGTGGTTCCAGCAGGACCAGGAGCTACAGCCCATACAGCTCATGCAACCATCAACAAAAAATAAAATGGATAGCTTAATGGAAAACCCGGTATATTAAAACTAACGTTTGATTTTTCAAAAAAGAAAAACTTATTTTGATTTCAAATTAAAAAAAAGAAACGTGTCAAAACAAAACATTTGACGATATATGTAAAAAAAAAAAAAAAAATAGGGTGGCGCAACAGAGCGAGGAGCCCCTGGGCCTAGGGCATTTCTCACAACAATGCCTTGTGAGGGAATGGAGGGGACCTACAATTTTCTGCCGGTTCCGAACGCCTAATTGAGAAAGCGCTTTTCATGGCAATGAATTTACTAACGGAGGACATGCCAATTCCTCGCAAGGTACCCATGAAAAAACATTTATGCGTCTGCTGGGATTCGAACCTCGAACCTCTGAGTTAGCAGGTGGATATGCTAACCATCACGCCAAGGGTACCACAGACGATATATGTACCTTTTATCAAATTTTGGCCTTTTAAAAAAGGGGTCCCCATGGTGAAATGACTAAAACATGTCTGCTTGTTACGTGTGAAGTTCGAGGCTCTAATCCCAGCAGAAAACAAAAATGTTTTTCCACGGGTATCTCTCATCCCGTGGAATTTTCAAATCCTCCGATAGTAATTTAGTTGCCAGTAATAATAGTAATTTAGAAAAAAATTACAGGCCCCTTTATGGTTGTGAGGAAAATGCCCTAGGCCCTGGGGCTCCCCGCTCTGTTGCATCAGCCTAATTATTTATTTTTAAGAAAAAAGTAGTAAACTTACTTAAATATTTTTATGCACTTCAACCAAAAATAAATAAAGTACGAAAGCGTAGATTAAATTTTCTTGAAACTGCTTATACATATGTATATCTTCAAGAAATTCCAGCTTCTGGAAGTTGGACTTTTTTCTAAAATAAAATCAAAAACTTTAAAGTCCTAGTTGTGAGTGCCTTTATTTACTGAAAGTCCCCTTGTTTCTATTAGCATATTTAAAAACTCTAGCTAGTACAAAACTCAGTAATTTCAACATACAAAGTGTTCAAAAAACAACACACATATTTCACAACACATATATTTTAAATCTCTTTCAGTTGAAACAAGAAAATTGTTTCACCCCCAATCAAGGGTAAGGTTGAAGTAATTTTGTATTTTACTCTTATTTAAGAACTATGGGTGTTCAAGTCAAACATTTTTGTTTCTTACAGTAAAAAGAAAAAATCGCCCAACCACCGCATATGCTAGGTTGCTTTCCGCAGAAAAACTCCTTTTGTCGTTCCGAAGTAAATATCACCAATCTTACGATTACCGCCAGCTCTGGTAAAAGTATACATAACCGTCACCGGAAACGGAACATCAGTCTGTCTAAAAACTCCATCGCCAAGTTGATAAATTTCACCTTTGCTCGTAATTGCGTGCACAGAGCAGTGAATATCTGGATAATCTTGAAGAATTGTTATTCCATCATCTATTTCACCAACTCTCGTTGAATTTCTTGCACCAACTTTGCGTAGATAAATACCATGGGTAGTGCCAAAGTAAATGTCACCAGCCTTGCGAATGCTACAGTCTTCGGTAAAAGCATACATTGTTGTAACGGGGTAAGGAACATCATTTTGGCGACGTACACTCTCGTATCCACCTCTTATTAAGAACATTCCACCGGTTTCAGTTATCACGTACACACTTCGAATATTATTAGGAAAACGATCATTATCCGCATATCCAAAAATATGCGTAACTTTCCCGTCAACATCAGGAACTCGCGAGGCTATTTCTTCATCAACCTGTCGAAAATAAACACCCATTGTGGTACCAAAGTAAACATCACATGTCTTATGATAACCGCCATCTGCTGGGAAAATATACAACACTGTGACCGGAAATGGAATATCACTCTGCCAAAAAACACTGTCGTCTTCACCAGTTATTTTGAAAACTTTGCCTTCGTCGTTGACAATAAGTAAACTGCAATATTTATCTGGATGCTGTTGGATGTATTTTATGGAACCATCAATTCCATTGACTCTGGTCGTGATTCTCTCTCCCGCCTTACGCACATAGACACCATCTTTAGTACCAAAGACAATGTCACCGTGTTTATGATTTCCGCAAGGTAAATAGAAGGTATGCATTGCTGTTATTGGCTCAGGAACGTCGAATTGTGGCAAAATAATATCATCTCCACCTCTTATGTAAAATATTCTGCCATCATCAGTGACAGCATGAACGCTTTGCAAGTTGTTAGGGAGTTTCGGATTGTCCAGATACGCCTGTAAGATTTTAACTGGCTTTTCTATCCCGATGAGTTGCGTTGCTATTCTGACAGACAGAGTTGTTGTATTGTCGATCAGCAATATAATAGAAGCAAATGCCTTTTTGAAAATTCACGAAATTAGTCAATATTTAGATTGAATGAAGTCAAAGCAGGCTTACTACAAAGGTTTTCATTTTGACAATTGATTTAGATTAATATTTAGTTTGTGGTTAAAAAAGTAATGCTTCAGAGCTTACTCCTTGATTGATTTCGTTGTACTAAGCTAAATAGTATAAAATTCCCGCTTTACTCTCATATTCTTACAGCTTTCTGTTTCGTTTTGGAATACAAAGCTTTTAAATAGCATCGCATTATTTGAAGTGTGAGAAAATGGAATGCGAAATGCTTAGCTTCAAAGCACTAAGCATTCATCTGGTGGTTAGTAAAAACAGTTTCCATCAACATTCATTCCGTACTCACACGCTATCCGTAAGTTAAACTGAAGATTACTTATTAATGAGTCTTATAGTTGAGATTGTCCACGTATTTTTTTTATCTAATAAATAAAAGATTAGTAAATTTACATTTACATTTACATTAAACCTACTCCACACATAAATCTGCTGAGTAGGGGGGGTTGCAGCCGGGCGACAAAGACCATTTGGCTGATACCCCACAAGACAAACTACTACATACTACATAGAACAAATAACACATGACAACAGCACGCAGTAGTTACGGACGGTCCCCCATCTTGTAACTAACAGCGCTCATTCCGATTTAATTACGGTGTTCTAATGGGAACCGACTTCATTTTTTCATTTTCAATTCATTTTTATTTAACTTTTCTTATATCTACTTATATGCTAACAAAAATGTGTAAAACTAGCTTATATAATACTTAATTAACTTACTGACCCTAGGCGGGTACTCTAAATTATTCAATATCTTACTACTAATGCCTTTCGGCCTTAAAATACCTTATGAATTAAAAACTAGAACTAGTTAAAACTAAGAAAATTTTTAAAAAACTTAGTTTTCATGATCATTCTTTTTTATGTTTTCTTAAAACTAATTAAAACTAATTAAAACTACTTAAATCTACTTAAAACTAGAGCAGCCACAGAAGCTTTTGGTTTTTTTGGTTTTTTTTTTTTTGGTTTTTTGTATTTTGTAATTTTTTTTTTTTTTTTATTTTATGTTTTTTTTTTTTTTTTTTGATTTTTTGTGATTTTTTTGTTTGCCACTGTGCCCACCCTCTATACCCTAAGACTTACACGCTAAACCTGTGTAAGCCAGCCATTGGCGACTCGCTATCATTATCAAATGTTGTTGCTCCGACAACCACCAGAACATTTTCGACGTTTTAACAACGTCACGACGATCGCGATCTGAGACCGCCCTACTGAACCGGAGGAGCCCTTCAGCTTCTCCGCCTACTGCGGTGACGTCTCGGTTGTAAAGGAGCCGTCGTTCCACGGACTTCCGGCAGACGTGGTAGATTAGCGGAATCGCCAACCTATCCTGAATCAGCCCTACCATATCAAAATAGAGGAAAGCCTCCGGTGGGACAAATCCACTGAAGCGCGTTTTCTCCATATATTCAGTGTTGGGGTAATAAGCCCCAAAAATCAGGCCATTGTTCGAGGTCATCGCTCTTGCAGTGTGACCACGAATCAGTTTTATAATGAAGTTGTCGATCCTGTTTATTTGAGCCCCGTTGTAAAGGACCTCATTAGGATAATATTTTCTGTACTCCGACTCTGGTGTTCTGTTCTGCAATCCAAGACAGGTACGCAGACACTGTCTCTCAAACAATGAGAACCGACTCTTTTCGGTTGACAAAGCCGTTGTCAAGATTAGTAAATTTTTAACAATTAAAACACTTTTTATGCATTTTTTTGTTTTAATTGTTCAAAATTTACTTATCTTTTATTTATTTGATAAAAAAACAAGTGGAAAATCTCAACTAAGACTCGTCTTTTATTTATTAGATTACTTATTACTGAAAAGAAAAGCGATATTGATTTTTTTCCCAGAGAGATAGCGAAAATGAATTGGCTATTGAAAAGAAACAAAGAAATTCATTAGCCATTCTGGTGAATCTACAAATTGGTTACTTTTTGCCAATAGGCAGCAGAAATTAGTAGTTGACTAACGATTTTTCAGTCGACTATTGATGCTCTTGTAATCTTTAGAGTTATAAAATAGCGGCATACAGTTGACGCCGCTTTGCTTGTAAAAGCTTAAAAAATAACGAATCTCTAGAGTGGAATTTTGAATCATCTGGGGGATAACTGTTGGTGAACAAGGGGTAATGGTTAGCATGTCTACTCCTTACGCGGTACGAATCCCAACTGAAACCAAAAATGTTTTCCAAGGAATTGGCTAGTCCTCCGATAGTAAGTTCATTGGATTAGTAGTTCGGAACCGGCAGAAAATTATAGGTCCCGTCCATTGCTTCACGCTTGACCCCGTGGTCTACCGCTCTGTTGTGCTACTCTATGTATGCATCGCCGCGCCCGGTACATCTGATCATTTTTGATTTTGCTGCTAAAGCAACATTAGGTTTACCTACCTAATTCAGAATTTATTGGATAGAATTCAAACAAACAAAGATTTCCCTACTTAGTTGGTTGATGTAGTTTAAACTTTTTTGTTTGCCAAATAATTTTAATTTTAAATAGTCCTGTAAATGTTTTTGACTAAATGACAGTCCTTAGGTTCTTGCCTATTATTCATTGTGATAACTAATTTCATGTATTATTACCTGATGAAGAGCGTATCCATGCTCGAAACGTCGTTAACAACCATATAACAACATTCTTTTATTGACCTTGAGCCTGCTCAAAAAAAATTTATTAAAATTCAAACTCAATTGTGTTTCACTTGCTGTCCAGGAAATATTTTGCTTCCGAAGTTGCTTGTGTAGTTTTATTTAAGGGGGATATAGTCTAAGAGCTGGAAGCAAATTTTTAGAATGGATTGATAACCAAAAATAATGCGCATGTATGTGTAGATACACGTACCATTATATCAGATTCAACCGTCTGGCAGGTTTCTTTTTCAGCCGGGGGCGGGGGTGGGCGTTCGAAAATGGTAATTTTACAGATTTTGAGGTCGAAGTGACAACCACATAAATGATACATCAAAAAATCAGAAAAATTCCTCTGATTACAAAAAACTCGGTCTCAGACGATTTGGTTTCAGCCTACTGCTTGCCAGACGCATTTTAACACTTTTCAAGTGCATTTTTCAGCTTAAAGCACTAATAACTTTTTCTTGCCAGACGCACTTTAACATTTTTTTAAACACATTTTTCAACTTAAAGTACTGATAACTTTATTCTTATCACATGTAACCAAGAAAATGGTACGCCAAAACATCACAAAAGTTCCCCCGACTACAAAAAAGTGTGTCCAAAAGGATTTGGTTTTAGCCTTCTGCTTGCCAGACGCATTTCAACATTTTTCAAATGCATTTTTCAATTTAGCTGATAACTTTTTTCTTATCACATGTAACCAAGAAAATGGTACGCCAAAAAATCAGAAAAACTCCCCTGATTACAAAAAACTCGGTCCAAGACGATTTGGTTTCAGCCTTCTGCTTGCCAGACGCATTTAACATTTTTAAGTGCATTTTCAGCTTAAAGCACTAATAACTTTTTCCCCATTACATATATAACCAAGAAAGTGGTACACCAAAAAAATAAAAAAAGTTACCCTGATTTCAAAAAAGGGTGTCTTAGACGATTTGGTTTCAGTCTACTGCTTGCCAGACGCTCTTTAACATTTTAGTAAAATGCATTTTTCAACTTAAAGTACTTATAACTTTTTTCCTATCACATATAACCAAGAAAGTGGTATGCCAAAACATCAGAAAAGTTCCCCTGATTACAAAAAAGTTGGTCCAAGACGATTTGGTTCCAGCCTTCTGCTTTGCCAGACGCATTTTAGCTTAAGCATGTTTATCAAATTGAATGAATAATTGCTTGTAGTATTTCATTTAAATGAAATTTTTGACTTTCATTTAATTTGATAAACATGCTTAAGCTAAAATGCGTCTGGCAAGCAGAAGGCTGAAACCAAATCGTCTTGGACCGACGAATTGTCAAATCGTCTTGGACCGACTTTACCACCCCCGCCCCCGGCTGAAAAAGATACCTGCCAGACGGTTGAATCTGATATAATGGTGCGTGTATCTACACATACATGTGCATTATTTTTGGTTATCACTCCACTCCAAAAATTTGTTTCCAGCTCTTGGTCTAATAGCCACTGTGACGGCCGTAAAATTAGTGATTTTTAAAAAAATTTTTTGAACGAGTAAGTTGTGGAATTTTTGGATCGGGTTTTGTTTATTTAATTAAGTACACATCGAATGATTTTTCCAGAAATTTTTATTAAAAAATATAAAAAAACTTTAACAATATAAACGATGCCGTAGCACCTTAAAAAAAATTCCCCCTCCATGGTCGCAACGATTTTCAAAAACCGGTACTCTGAAAAAAAAAAAAATTATTGTAATCTGTATGAATGTACTTATCGTTGTACGTAGCCGTTTTTTTCTTATTTTGATTTTTCACAAAATAACGACTGATTGAAAATATTTTGTTTTTTTCGATATTTTTTTTTGGTTTTCAGACAGTTTAAAAAATAGTAAAAACCAAAATTTTTTAAATCGGCTACGCTTAACCTTAACCACTACTAAGACGAACAAAACAAAAAAAAATTGGACATGGGTTAGTAATTGTTCGAGTTATTGATGCAACCAATTCAAGAAAAATGCGTTCAAAGATTTTAGTCCATATCTCTCGTAATGAAATTCAAAGATTTTAGTCCATATCTCTCGTAATGAAATCATGTATCTTTTAATCATTGCAACTTAGTCAATTTTTGGAATTTTGATTTGCAATTTTGTGCACATATTTTTGAACATATACATATAACTATTTTTTTTTTTTTGACCTATTAGGTACAGTGGCTTTCCCCCTTAAAAGTGTTTTTCACTACTCGTTTAGCAAACTGTGTTCAAGTAAGCATAATGCACCAAAACCGAAATATACTTAAACAAAATTAGGCGCTCTAGTATAATAACATTACTTCGCGTGATAAAAACTTCATAAATTTAACAGTTTAGTTCGTGAGACAGCAGTTTCATGAGAGATCTATAAACAATGATGTGATTATGATTCTTCATTTCAAATTCAACATTTCACTGTGGGAATCTGCATCTAGATGGTCTATAGAACTAAGTCATAATTCAAGACTTGGAAAAAATGACAACTTAAGTAGCTTTTGCGAAAAGCTTTTAATCGCGAACGTTCGGTGTAGTTGAAAAGCTAGCAAGGGACTTATCTGTTTCTATGTAACATAGCGCATCTGAAGAGACTGGTGACCCTGAAGAACTAATTTCCAGGTTGTTATACTCGACTCCTTTCAGCTATGCCGTAAGAACGTATTCTCAGCTCAGTTTGTGACATGTACGATGTACTCAACAATAGATTTGAGTGATTGAGTTCCTTTGAGAAGCCCTAACGGTTATTTGTTTTTATCACTTGCAATATACAAAAAATATTTTTACATCAATACGCAAAGTAAACAGCTTTGCATAACACACATTAGTGTAAACATCATGATGAAAACTAAACAAAGAATTTTCTCACTTGAAAGGAAATATATTTTACCAAAAAAAGATTCAAATTTAACTTGAATTTTACAAATGAAATCAACATCAACTTCTCTTCAAACCTTGATTTTATCTAATCAACCCTGCGCAGATACACTCCATTTGTAGTTCCAAAGTAAATGTCACCTATCTTTCTATGGCCACCATCTTTTGTGAAGGTGTACATCGTTGTTATAGGAAGTGGCACATCCGTCTGTTTAATGGCTGTCCTGTCACCAGCTCTTATCTTATAAATCTCACCACTTTCACTCACAACATGAACACTACAGTAAATGTCCGTATATTCTTGAAAGAATTTAATTGGTTCATCGATTCCAGTGATTTTCTCCGAGTATTTCTCATCAGCCTTTCGCAAATAAACTCCATGCGTGGTACCAAAGTAGATATCTCCACTTATGCGATTGCCACAGTCTTCCATGAATGTGTACATGGTTTTTATTGGAAATGGAACATCAGTTTCTTTTTCAACGCCTTTAGACCCATCTTTAATGTGGTAAATGTCGCCACTCTTTGTTATCACATGCACGCTACGACCATTGTTCTTAAAGTTATCTGGATATTCTTGAATGAGTTCTATTGTCTCAGAGACCCCATCGATTTTGGAAGCTATCGATCCATTGGCTTTGAGAAAATATACACCTGAAGTGGTGCCAAAATATGTATCCCCAGTTTTGTGATAACCGCCATCTTTTGTAAAAGTGAACATTGTCGTAACCGGAAAGGGAACATCGGTCTGCTTGAATACAGTTTCATTGGCACCTGTGATATTGAAAACGTCGCCATTAGTGGTTATTAAATGCAAAGTACAGAATTCATCGGGATATTGTTGCATGTGTATCACTGGATCAATAATTTCGTCAATTTTTGACACGATTTCTGCACCACCTTTACGTAAGTGAAGTCCATTTGCTGTGCTAAAGAATATGTCACCTAGTCTATGTCCACCGCAATCTTCCTGGTAAGTATACATGTAAGTGATGATGGGAAAAGGGAAGTCGTTGTCTTCAAAAACACGAGCATCTGAACCTCTTATGTAGTATATTGCACCTTTATCCGATACAGAATGTACACTTTGATGATTATTTGGAAACTCTGGGTGATCTGGATAGGCTTGGATAATATTTACTTGATCATCAATCCCATTTAGCTTAATGGCCGATTTCCTAGCACATAAAATAGTTGCAAAGTTGAAGGTGAAAAGCGTCACAAAAAGCTTCTGAATTCAAATGATTATAATTATTTGAATTTTCAAAGAAGTTAAATAACATGCAAACCTACCCAGCAATTCATAATGAACGATGTTTTTCTCTGTACTTTGTCTTTAACAGTCAATCTTTAACTAAGCTCAATAGTTCGAGATGCACTCCCTTATAAGAAAACCGATGATGTATGTAAGTGATGTTTGCAGGTTAAGTAACTTAAATAGTATTGTGACTGTTTGATATGATGAAAGTTTGCTTTTAGAGAAATGTTTTTTAAGAAAACATCTCAAGCCCAAAAGCACTGCCTTGAACTGGACAAAACTTTAAGGCTGGCAGTGGCTCAGAAGATTCTACTGGGATTATGGTGACAGGTTGACTTAATTCATTTGTTGATGTACATAAATAAATAAAATAAATGTTGTCTTCAAACATCTGATAAGGTGCAATGCTGTGAGCTAAAAATTTAGTAAATACTTGTTTACATTTATACTCACTGTAGGTAGCATTCATATTTTTTAAAGCTCAGATAAGTCGCGTGTGACGTTGTTCATGTTCATTCTCATCCTTTTTAAGTTGCCACAAGGCGTTTTTAGTATAAACTACAAAGTGTGAAGAATTAAGGCTCGAACGCTCAAAATAAAAAAATCAACAAAAACTATTTTAACAGCTGAGCTCTCTTTTTAAACAAAAACACACAAACCCCTTTTGAGTTTAAATAAAGTCTCTACTTTTCAAAGATCGTTGAAGAGAAAAAACCATGATCAAAACATTTTTTACTTACACTTAACACTAACAGCCACATGTTTCCGAAAAGTCTCAAGAGTAAGAGCAATTGCAATCAGGGTTGCATTGGAGTTTAATTTCAGTTTAAACAATAAAACAACTTTATCTAAACGAGAGAAGGTTTGTTAACCTGTTTAGTTTTTCTCAAATCAATTAAAAATTTGTTCATAAGTCACAGAATAGTTTTACAACTCAAGAATTAGTCAGAAGTCATTGATAGCTTTTAAAGTTTATTACGCTGCAACATGAGACTTTAAAATTAAATTAAAATTTATGTGTGAAATGATTAATCTTGTAAATAAAAGAAAAAAAACACAGTTCTGCTTAAGTTAGATACATACATGTACTTCAATTAACAGTAAGCTTTACAAAATCACTTTTTAATTTTCGTTTCATTTTTGTTTGGACATTAAGTAGTTTTTAGTGGAAAATTCGAAGTAAAGATTTACAGGTAAAAGCTGTGGCATAATTATTGAGTCGGTAACAAGCAAATTTGGCAAAAATGGCATTACAAGGTCCTAGAAAACATTCAAAACGTTTCAATAACAGGGTCAGGAATAGGAAAAACTCCTTGACCGATCGATATGAGACTTTGGGAATATGTTGCGGGAACATCGGCGAAGGTTTATGAGTTGGCACAATCAAATGGCGCCACTGTCATGAATCTTCTTTATATAAAAATTGATGTTTATAGGTAATTTTAGTATAGACTTCTAAGCAGCCCAACGAATTTGAATGAAGTTTTTATGGTAAGTATTGTTAAGTCCAGGTAAGGTTCGTGTTAGTATTTACTACCCATACTTCCACGTGCACTGGACCGGCAACAGGAACTAAAGAACTACTGGAAAGATTTCAAAAAATTTGTTCACATTAGAACGATACATTATCCCTGTGTAACATTTTGGTATTCCATCTCCATATTCCCATGAGAACAGGGTCGGGAACAAGAACCTAATTGGGAACCGGAAAGCTACACGGTTAAAAATTTTGGTGTTGATTTTAATATTTTTTGGGTTGCATATATGACAACACCAAAAATTCATTAGAATCTAATAAACTGCAAATATTAAAAGAGAGCAGTTAATAAAACAAATATTAAAATGTAATAATGTTAAGATATGAAAAAGTAATGCTGCATGGTAATGAAGAAAATACGTGTTACTTTTTAATATCTTAACATTATTACATTTTAATTGGTTTAAAAATTAATTAAAATATTAACTGCTCTCTCACTCTACTAACCAACTGCCAATTTCTCTCCGAAGGCGATACTCGTTGAAAAACAATTTTGCCTCTGTTGGGATTCGAACCGCAAACCTCTGGGTTGACAAGCGGACATGCTAACCATCACCATGCGGGTACCACCAAACGTTTGAATCCAATTTAATACTGGATATCAGTACATTGACATAGCAAAAGGAATAAAATAACCTCTGGTTATTGAATTGTAATATAGAAGAAGTTGAAAGCTAAGAATTATGGTATTAAATTTAAATAGCAAATTGGCTTACAAATCCTAAAAAAGGTCTGAATAATTAGATTTGAATACTAAAGTATTGTTTTTTAATCGTGTTGATTAGGTACATTTTAATCGGGTTTGTGTTACAAATTGTAAGCCTAATACAGAAGTATTAAAATGTAATCTATATATATAAAATAGGATGTATGTATGTATGTATGTATGTATGTATGTATGTCCGGTGTAAACTACTAAACCACCCAACGGATTTTTATGAAATTTTCTGAGTAGACATAGTTTAGTCCAGAGATGGTTCCTGTCAAGGTTTGATCCCCATATTCCCACAGGAACAAGGTTGGGAATGGAAAATTAGAAACTACTCCACAGATTTCAAAAATTTCTTCAGCACTAGCGGTGCTACATTATCTACCTTCATCAGTAACTTAGACTATATTTCATCCCTATAATCAAACAGGAACAGAAACATGAACGGGAACCTTAAAGTTAGTTGACCGATTTCAAAAACTCTTTCAACTCTAGGATGTAACATTATCCCTTAATGACATAGATCTATATTTCATTCGCATATTTCCACGGGAACGGAAGATTCCAACAGGAATTGGTTAGGAACGGAAACTTAGGAACTACTGGACAGATTTCAAAAATTCTTTCAGCATTAGGAATGCCACATATTCCCACAGTAAGAAAGATTATATTTCATTTTCAAATTCCCACGGAAGATGAAAAACGAGAACGGGAACCTTAAAACTACAGCCCCGAGGAAAGCCGGGTGGCTCAGCTAGTACAAAATAATTAAGAAAGAAAGTTAATATTTGGGAAATATTAAAAACTAATTTTTACTGTATTGCATACAGCTGTAATACAAGGGCTGTATTAAAAAGTATATCAAAATTTTTAACCGTGTACTGGACCGATTTCAAAAATTCTTTTAGCATTAATATCCTTCATTATCCCTCAGTAACAGATTATTTTTCATCTCAATATTTTCACGGGAGCTTAAGACTTTCAGGCAATCTTTAGTTTAGCCCAGCGGGTGTTTCTGACAAAATTTGGGTTTTTGACAATTTTGTGTGAACAACAATAACAATAAAATAATAAGAATACAGTAAGACAATAAGTAAAATGAGGAAAATAAAAAATTTGTACATCCTTTTTTTTAAACAATGTTCGTTCAAAAATTGATTTCTGCGTTTGGTTCTCGACAATATATCGCTGCAAGCAAACTTCAGTGAAGAAACGACCGAATGACCCAAGAAATTACGTTATATTCCTAATTTCTAAGCAAAGTCTATAGCTTTTTCTTCAAATTTGACTAGCAACGAATAGTATAACTACATGACCACAACGATGTTAGAGCAAGGACGGATAGTTAGTTTCTACTAGAGCTTCCAAGCGCACGTGTAACACCCTCATTTTGAACAGAGTTGGGAAATAATGATTACTTTGTGTAATGGATTACAGGTTCAATTATAATTACATGTAATGGGTAGTTGAAAATTTTCAATTACAATTACATGTAATGGTTAATTGAAATTTTTCGATTAGCCGTTACATGTAATGGAAAAAGTAATGCATTTTTTCAAGTAATTGAAGAAAACACACCGCTAATTACTTTTTTAGTAATTGATTACTTCAATTGTAATGCATTAGGTACATACTTTTCAATTACAAATACGTATAAATAGATTTTTTTTATTCAAAGTCAGTGGTTATTATTGTTTTAATCTACATTGTGAGCAAGATAATCGCAAAATCGCACTTTATTCTCCAACTTTCTGACAGTTTTTCACCAATAACTTTGTATTGTAAGGAGTTGCCAAAAATGTTCCATCAGAGAATACCCTCCCCAACAAAATAATAGAAAACACAATACTCTACGACAATTAGTAAACGAGAAAATGGCTTTTGAAGGTAGAAATGTTTTTTTTTTTTCAAAGCGGCGGACAACGCAGAAGTTTTTGTTGTCTGAATTCAGACTCTCCAAATGCTACTCTTCACTAAAAAAGAAAGAATTTGGCACAGTACCTGTTCAATGATTTAATTTCGTTAAATTTTGTTTAATTTTAAAAATGTAATTGAGCAAATTAGGTGATCAATTACATTTTTGTGTAATGATTACTGAAAAAAGTAATCATTACAGTATTTTTTCAATTGCTTGGGTTTTCAATTATATATAAGTAATTGAATTCTAAGTAATTGAAACTTTTCAATTAAAAGTAATGGGTAATTGAATTTTTCCATTACTTTTGGGTGTAATGGAAAATGTAACTTAAGATTTCAATTACAAGTAATTGTAATTGAAATTTTTTGTAATCATTATTTCCCAACTCTGATTTTGAAGTGTTCGTGTATGAATACGTGCACTAAGTAGAACACATGTGTTTTTTATTACACGTGCACTAAGTATCAAAGTTCTTCCAGACCAAAGCAAAATTTCTCTTGTAAACGTGTATTTTAAATACACGTACTTGTAGATTCAAAAACACTAGTAATTTTCTCGGAAGGAACTGGTTGCGCATTAACGCGTCGATAGAGAAACGCTGTTGACGGAATATCTGTCACCGCGGCAACTGCAAATGTAAGAAAACGTTGTTCTTGTCTGTCATTTCAGTGTAAGCGCTATGTAGATGTAATTTGACAGCTTAGCTGTTGCAAATGGAAAATCTTTTTAGTTCGGGTAAGCTGTTACACGTGTAATTATTTTGGAAAATTTGATTTAGTTTAGTGGCGTGTTGTTGCGCAGATTTGAGTGTAGTTGTGCGAAATTCCATATACGAGTAGTTGCGCGAAAATGCCCAACCATTTCCTTTCGTTGAAAATTACTCGTATTTTTGTAATTACAAGTACGTGTACTTAAAACACACGTTTACAAGAGAAATTTTTTTCAGTACACTAGTACACTAGTCTCTATTTAGTCTCAGATCTTACGATCGTATGTTGCGATATTTGTGAAATACTCATCACAAATGAAGCTTCCTGAAGCTCTTCGTCGCTAACAACATTAGATCAATTTTGAACCAACTAGGAGTTTCATCGAAAATTGAGTATAAATAAAATTTAAAAAAATTACATAAATCACACTTTTATAACGTTTCGAAATTGGTCAAATGAGATGTTAAAACTTATACCAGCGCGCAAAATTGATTTTATCACGATCAAACGTTAACTCAACAGCAGAACCATTTTGGGCGGCTCACTAGAGTACGCAGGTAAGTGGAGAGCTGTGATCTTTCCAAGTTCACGATACTCATAACGTCGAAGAAAAATAAAAAGAAACCGAAATCGAAGTAATCTACTTTAATTCACTTTAGACATCTTTAACTTATACTATTTCATAAGCTTCCTTAAACTAACTAAGCATATCTCAATTCTCATACACCACACACACTGTTGTAGCTAACAAAAAAGATTTATTAGCAGCTCATACAAAGAAATAGCATTCTTCTTTACTCCATCAGATGGACCTCTTTTATAAGAAGAGGCACATAAATGTCTTGTGTCCCAATTATTTCTCATTTTCAAGCCTTACGTAGGAATACGCCGTTGGTGGTTCCAAAGTAAATGTCACCTGCTTTGCGATTACCTCCACTGTCATTAAAAGTGTACATTGTTGTCACCGGAAAGGGAACATCAGTCTGTTTGAAGACACCGCCATCTCCACCTCGAATTTGATAAATTTCACCTTTTCTTGTAATTGCGTGCACAGAGCAGTAAATATCTGGATAATCTTGAAGAATTGTTATTTCTTTGTCTATTTCACCGACTTTTGTTGACTTTTTTGCACCAAACTTACGAAGATAAATGCCATATGTGGTGCCAAAGTAAATATCACCAGCTTTGCGAATGCCACAGTCTTCGGTAAACGCATACATTGTAGTAACAGGGAAAGGAACATCATACTGCCTACCCACACCCTCGTATCCACCTCTTAAATAGAACATTTCACCATTTTTAGTAATGACGAACACACTTCGAACATTGTCGGGAAAACGATCATTATCCGCACATCCAAAAATGTGTGTTATTTTTCCATTGATGTCATAAATTCTAGCGGCTTGTGTTTCATCATGCTCCCGAAAATAAACACCCATTGTCGTACCGAAGTAAACATCCGAAGCCTTATGGTAACCGCCATCTGCTGGGAAAATATACAACACTGTAACCGGAAATGGAATATCACTCTGCCAAAAAACACTGTCATTTTCACCGGTTATCTTATATACTTTGCCTTCATCGTTGACAACCAGCAAACTGCAATATTTATCATGATATTGTTGAATATCCTTGATGGAGCCATCGATTTCATCGAGTCTCGTCGTGTTTTTCGCTCCACCCTTCCGCACATAAACGCCGTTTTTGGTACCAAAGTAAATATCACCTTTTATACGATTACCGCAAGGTGTTTGGAAAGTATGCATTGCTGTTATCGGCTCAGGAACATCGAATTGTGGAAAAATAACATCATCTCCACCTCTTATATAAAATATTCTACCATCATCAGTGATAGCATGAACGCTTTGTAAGTTGTTTGGGTAATCCGGATCGTTTGGATATTCTTGTATGATTTTGACTGTGTTGCCGATTCCGACGAGTTTTGTTGCTGTTCTAGCTGACAGCGCTGCGGTTAAGTCAAACAACACAATGAAAGAGGCAAGTACCTTTTTCGAAATAAATAAATTAAGTCAATGTGAGCAGTAAGAAAATTGCAAGAAGGCTTACCAAAAATTTCATTTCAGACGTTTGACAATTCCACCCAAACAAGAATTATTTGTTTTGTTGATTTTGTATTAAGAGAACAAAGTATTTTCCCAGATGACTATCTTCGAACTAAGCTCAAGAAGGTCAACTGCGTGCTTTTATGACGAATGTTCAAAAACTAAGTATTCTCATATTTGCTGTGAAGGTTTAAGAGAATTTAATACAACAAACTGCACTCCAATGCGGGATAAATCTTCAGGTAAAAAAACGAAACGTTCCGCAGAACTCACACCACACCTCAAAGCCCTAGATTTAATTTTGAGATAAAGTGCAGTTGTTGTAACTGAAAGAGTGCCATTGAGTAATTTTTCAGCTAAGCTTAACTCTTACAAGATAAAAAATGTACTAGCTGTAGTAATTAAAGAATTTAGTTATCTATCAAATAAAACTGTTTTCGTAGAGATTTGTGGGAGGCACAGAAGTTGGTTTTGAGTTCGATTCTTGCAGTCTAAAGAACACTTTATAATTATTTATTCAAATTAAAATACTGAACTGATTTTACGACAGATTATTTCCCACCGAACAATGCTAAGAGTGCAAAGATTACTGAAACCAAAACGCTTAGCAGTTAAGTGACAAACAAGAGTTCAGCTATAGCTCAATTCTTTTTAGTTGCAACTTAATATGTGTTCCTAAACATATTCTCAGTTATGAGATTTTTCGGATTGACTTTTTGTCGCCATTTTTACTTCTCTGATCACGATACTTTCGGAGTATGGATACTTATTTCTCTTAGGTGTATATGTGTTGTTTATTCAATCTACAACAATGCAATTGAATTCAATTAGCAATTCAAAAATGAGGAACAGAAGATTTTGAAAACCCCAGATTGCGGGATATTTTTATGAACGTTCAAACTAAGCAGTGATATCACAGGTGTGCTCAGTGCCGGTTTTAACACTACCAGCGCCCTGGGTGAGATTTCTACGGCACCCTCCATCTGCAATTCAAACCCATACGAAAAGAGGAAAGGCATAATAGTGAAATAACCATTTATTAAAAGAAATAATTTTTTATTATAAAAAATAACCACTTATTAGAAAAAAAAGTAGTAAAATTCTACTTTTCTGGCGAACTCTTTTATAAGGTCAAAGTCGATGTTTTCAGCAATTTCGTTTTCAATTGACAAAGTTGCTAAGTTTGTCAATCTAGATTGAGATATTGTTGATCGAAGATATGTTTTTGTCAGCTTCAGTTTTGAAAAACTCCGCTCCCCACTAGCAGCCGTTACAGGTAAGGTCAAAACATTCGCAATGCTATCCGTACATTTGGATACAGTTCTTGTAAGTTGCGATCCTTGATGAAATTTAAAACAAAAATGGGAGTAACCACATTTTGATCAGGCAAAAAGGATCACACAACATACAACCATCTATGTCTGATTTAGAGTCTACAGTTAATTTTGAATGGAGATCACTACAGAGCTTGACAAGGTCGGGTTTTTCTGGAACCTGTTTAATATTGTACAAAAAAGACCAAGATATTCCGAGTACTCATTCTGTTCGAATCTTTCATTGACTGAAATTAATGTATAGTATAAATTCTACCTCAAATTTTTTTCTGGAGAAGTTATATGGTCTACGAGTGCAATTTCACCAGCTTGACGCACGTCGAACTCTTGTTGTAACTCGAAACACAGGTTAAATTCCTAGTTATTCGGCCAACTCCTTCGCAGTTAAAATAGCGCTTTTGAAGCCTGTAGTCTTCCTAGAAATTGAAGCATTTTTTCAACATTTCTGTATATTTACCAAGGTCCATTTACTTACAATATATATTTGAAAAAGTATGTCATACCAAACAACCAATGAAACTATGAAGCTGAAATCTTCTAGCAGTTCGGCTAGAGTAGTAGCCTCATGAGACACTTGAACATCAGTTTTCTGAGTTACAATAGCCAAAGTAATTAAAGCATCAATTATAGCAGTAATTTGATAACGGACTGCTTTAACACTGCTTATTCTTGCTTTCCAACGTATGTCACTGAGCTTTTTTATAGTAGGTATATAGTCCCAAGCTCCCAAGTGATCGGTTAGAATTTTCCATCGATGAACAGAAGCTGAAAACAATGTGAAGAACCTCTGAAGTACCCCAAACAAAGTGACTGATACTACGGATGACTTAGCGGCACGGCATAGTACTAGATTGTAGCTATGACAGCCACGGTACATAAACAGCTAAGAACTCTCCTTTGAACCCCAATATTTTGAGCTTGTTACGCTGGGTGTGCTGTAGGAAATTCAAGATCAGAGTTTAAAACAAGATTTGCAAATCGTTTAGTTTTTGTCTCCACACACCTTTCTCTCGAACAGAAGCAAAATAATTTTTATTTTTCGAAGCGACCTTGGACTTCAAAGCTTTGAATTCAGTCCAAATATTTAGTTTTATTGAGTTGATTTGGGTTTCCGTCGACATTAAATAATAGTTCACTTTCTATGATTTTTAAAACAAAACTATTTTATTGTGATCCGAAAGATGCGAAAATGGAAGTCACAAAGGCGGGTCCATGACTGTGATGCCCCAAAACCAAAAGAACATGGCGTAGTACAGACGGAAAGGAATCGCTAAATTAACAGAAACAGCGAACAATGGCGCTGGTTAAGACGTTGAATCGAGTGTCCTTTGTTAGAAAACAAAAACTGGAAGGCCTAAGAACGTAAATATTAAACTTGTACTGTGCAAAATATGAATTAATGAATGAATAAGTAGTTCAATGGATCGGTATTTTGACCAGACTGCTTCAGTAGAAATTAGAGCAAAAAAATCTTACAGAGTTGAAAGACGTTAGTAGAAACAAAAAAAAAGGTCACGTTCCCGGTATTACAAAAACATTTCAAACATTTAATAATTTGTGATGGACTGTAGTCTAACAAATACTTGTTTTTTTCACTCTCAGCCTCATTTTATAATGTTTAGTATGATGTCAGCAGTAAGTATTTATAAATAGGAAAATTTCCCACTCAAATCTACAGAATTATGGTGTTCCACAAGGTTCTTCTATGGGACCACTCCTGTTTTTCTGATAAGGATCACCCTATTTTGCAACTTCTTCTTCTAAGTGGTACTTAGTTCCACTTGTTCATTCATTATTTATCATTGTCGAGCCGCATAAACTTTGACATGGCAGAAATGGTCGAATATAATGTCACGAAATGCTGTTGGTACCTGTAAACACATTGAAAATCTTGGGAATGGTATTCAATAGATGTGGGTAAAGCTAATTTGTTGTAGTTGACACATTTTTGCACTCACATGAAAACACTTCTTGATATACTAGTTAATCACTTATTACTCATTCCCTCACTACGGGAACTAGCAGCCGCAAACTCAAATTTGCTACAAATCTTAAAAAATACACATCTTGAAATGAGAGCTAATATTTTTGTAGGTTGAATGCAATGAAAAAATACTCATCTAGAATGCGAATAAAGTAAACAAACCGGAGGAATAAATTAAAATAAATTGATTCAATGTCAAAATCAAAAGTCTCTAGTGTATTGAATGTAACTGGAGAGCTTCTCTCCGCTTCTAAGTTGCAGTGTGCAAGCAATATACCAAATCATATCGCAACATTATTAAAAAAACCTCTTGAGTTTTTTCGAGACAAACTCTAATCTAAGACATGACCATAACGTGTAATTCAGTTTAGTCTGTGCTTTCAGCTCTTATCTTATTATCTTGTTCTCTTGAGGCCCGACTTGTAACGGAATTGCAATCTTCTATATACTCTATATCATACACAACTAAAACTCAATTCAAGAGATAAAAGCAACTAGGCGCCACACAGCCGCCATCAACTACATCGAATGAAAATATAATTTTCTTATAAACGAGTGCATCTTTAACTGTTGAGCTTAGTTAAAGATTGGCTGCAAAAGGTAAAGTGTAAAGAGTCCAGTGAAAATAACATAAAGTATCTCGAAACAGTAAGCTCTCACAATGGGGTACATGGTAAGTCTTGTTCTCTCTGTTCTGTAAAAATGTATAAAGAATATTCTAATTTGATTTTTGTAGCTTTTGGTGACGCTTTGCATTTACAACCTAGTACCTGTTTTATGCGATAACAAGTTAGCAATTAAACTAAATGGGATTGATGATCAAGTAAATATCATCCAAGCTTATCCAGACCACCCAGAATTTCCAATTAATCAACAAAGTGTTCAAACAATATCGGATAAAGGTGCGATTTACTATATAAGAGGTGGAGATGATCGTATTTTTCAAGATAATGACGTCCCTTTTCCCATCACTCATATGTATACTTACCAGGAAGATTGCGGTAAACGTAAGAATGGTGATATATTCTTTAGCACGACAAATGGACTTTATTTACGTAGAGGTGGTGCAGAAATCGTGTCGAAAATTGACGAAATTATTGATCCAGTAATACACATGCAACAATATCCCGATGAATTTTGTACTTTGCATTTGATAACCAACAATGGCGACGTTTTTAATATCACAGGTGCCAATGAAACTGTATTCAAGCAGACCGATGTTCCCTTTCCGGTTACAACAATGTTCACTTTTACAAAAGATGGCGGATATCATAAAACTGGGGACATATACTATGGCACGACTTTTGGTGTTTATTTTCGGAAAGTCAATGAATCACTGGCTTCGAGGATTGATGACATCTTTGACTCAGTAGCACTCATCCAAGAATATTCGAATGACGTTGAAAACAATGGTCGAAGCGTGCATATGATAACGAAGAATGGTGACATTTACCACATCAAAGATGGGTTTGAAGGCGTTGAAAAAGAAACTGATGTTCCATTTCCAGTAAAAACAATGTACACATTCATGGAAGACTGTGGCAATCGGAGAAGTGGAGATATCTACTTTGGTACCACGTACGGAGTTTATTTGCGAAAAGCTGATGAGAAATACTCGGAGAAAATCAATGGAATCGATGAGCCAATTAAATTCTTTCAAGAATATACGGATATTTACTGTAGTTTTCATGTTGTGAGTGAAAGCGGTGAGATTTATAAGATAAGAGCCGGGGACAAGACAGCCATCAAACAGACAGATGTACCACTTCCCATAATAACAATGCACACCTTTTCAAAAGACGGTGGCAACAGACGGATGGGTGACATTTACTTTGGAACCACAAATGGAGTCTATCTGCGCAGGGTTGATTAGATAAAATCTGACCCAGAAAAAATTCAAGTTGCAAATATAAAATGTGGATAGGGCAAATACAAGTTTCTTTTTAAAAATGCAATGAAATGGTAAAAGTAGAAGAAAACATTCTTTTTAATTATGGAACAGAACGTAAGTGTCTGGGTTCAGTCGTTTGGTCCAGTCCAGTTTTTCAAGACCCTTTAGGTTTCGGTTGTATAGCTCACGTGTATGCTTGTATGATATTGTCCTTGAATCGTTTGCGGAATGTGGACATTACATCGATTCGAGATTTTTTGAATTTCATATAATGGTGTCACAATGGGGACGGCTTCAAATCCATTTGCCCATCTCTTACTGAAGGCAAGAGAAGAATTTGATGTGTTAATAAAATGATGTGCTGTTACAGTAAAGTAATAATAGTCGTCCTTTTGAAAGGCACTTAGAATCGTTTGAACTAAGTTCGCTTTTAAAACACTGTGAAATAAAGGTCCTGAGCATATCTACTTTTCACGTGGGAATTCATGATTCGAATGTCCTTACGCGGATGTCGCGTTTTATGAGGAGTTGAGAAGACCTCCAAAAATAATTCTACGGTTTTTATGCTAAGCTACTCGATATCGGCAAAAACTTGTAGTTCCCTGAAATATGTTAGACCCAAAGTCGCCGCGAACTTTGTTGTGCCACATTTTTTTCTTTTATTTATTTTGTTTCTTTTATTTATTTAAATCAACAAACCTTCGTTTTCAAAACTCTTTATATCATCAGCAAAAATTTAAACATTGCTGAATGAGATCAAATGTTAAATGTCATTTACTGCAACAATAAAAAGCTGGGGCCAAGGTGACTCATTTGCGGCACTCCAGACAAAGCATTGAAATAAATATAAAAGAATTTTCGAAATTTAAACTAGTAGGTCTCCATCCTCGAAAGTTTCTTAAAATACTAGTTTAAGTTTATGTAATACTGTGTGCCAGCGACTTCGTCCGCAAGAATTGGCATAACTTTTTCATTTATCAACCGATTGACATGAAATAAAAACTAAATGTCAAGTGAAGCTTACCACAATATATTACTGAAAACCCCATTTAGATAGGATAAGCCTTTTTTGAGATTAGCGTGCACAAACAAACAAACTGTTACGTTTTTATTATATTTATAAGATAAGATAAGATAAGATAAGATAAGATAAGATAACCAGCTTACTTTGCCACCTTCCCTAGGTATTGATAGAAATAGAAATAAATGTAAAACAAATTTGTGAACTGTAATTTAAAAATTACCCAACAAACTCGCGAACAAAAAAAAAAAAACAATTTCGGTGATTTCAAATTTCAATTTGAAAGATACTTTTTTCATGAAAACCATCAGCACATTTTCATCAAGCAAAAATCCATTAAAATCGGATCATCCATTCGCGAGCTTATCACGTACACACACAAGAACGGCAACTTCGTTTAGCATATACATACACATGTTTTTGAGAAAGGCCTTAGGCTTTTAGAAATAAGTAAATAAGTAAATGTAGTGAAATTCATATCCAGACTCAAGGATATGGGACATTTATGATTATGACTACAAATAGGACGTTGGTAGTCGTCGTTGCAATGAAAGGTATACTTTCGCAGACTACTTGCTCGAACAGCTTTGCGCTTTTGTATTTTATCTAACCTTCTATAAAACATATGCAATCAAAGAAAGACTAGGCTAGGGAATGGGGGATTGGAGGGGACCTACAATTTTCTGCCGGTTCCGAACGTTAATCGAACAAGCGCTTTTCATGGCAATGAATTACTATCAGAGGACTTACCTATTAATCGCGATAGGCGATACCCATGGAAAAATGTTTTTGTTCTGTTGTGATTTGAACCACGAACTTCTGGGTTAAAAGGCAGACTTGCTAACCATCACGTTACGGGTACCACTTATTGGCCATCATACTAACAAAAATATTAGTCTTAAGTGTAAGTAAAAGTGCGACTAAATTTCCACGGTTCGACCTATAATGGCTAAACACAACGCCACTTTATATTCGGTTTCGCCTGACGTTTATTAGTTCAATCATAGGAAATCCAAATCAGTACGTCCTATCTCAATGTCGCTGTTACGTTACGTTGGTTTGTGTACAAGAAAACTTTTTGATTCCAACTCAAAGCAAAAATTTCAGTTTGGTTGAACTTTTGCCAGCTTTGGCAGTAAAAGACAACAACAAAATCATAATGTCAATCCAAGGGGTCACAGCTAAAGCTGAAAGCGTGATTGTTTATGTCGGGAGCGTATCGAAATCACAATTTTCAAAATCCCGTTTTCAAAAATCCCTAAAAAAAGTTTTAAGACACCGTCTACAAAAATACTGTTTTTTGACAATACCGACTTCTAAAATCAACCTCGATCAAAATCTTTATTTATTCAAATCCCGCTTTTTAAGATCCCGCCAATCCCGTTTTCATCCTTTTTGATATTTCACAAACTACGAAAAAAATGAACAAAAAATGAGTAAAACAGTTTTTTACTGCGCATTGCTCATACCATACAATTGCACTAATATAAAATTATATAAATGCCCCCTAAGCTGAAGGGAAGACTCTACACAGCAGTTGTCCGTCCAGCTCTGACATACGGTTCACAATGTTGGACAATGTACAAAAAGTATGAGAGCAAATTGACGGCAGCCGAAATGAAGATGCTTCGGATGACAGCAGGAGTAACAAAGCTTGATCGAATTAGAAGTACTAAGATCCGTGGAAGCCTTCATGTCAAAAGTACCATCTTGGACAAAATTCAGCACGACCGGCTCAGTTGGTATTGTCATGTTCAAAGGAGAGATCCGCAGAACCCCGTCCAAAAGGCAATATCGTACAACGTTTCAACAAATTCGCGACGAAAAAGAAAAGGCAGGCCAAAACACTCCTGGTACAAGCAAATGCAAAAACAGCAGCATTTGGTTGGCCTCAGACATGGAACAATCCAAAACCGGGAGGCTTGCCGACGCTTTCTGAGGTCAACGCGGCGTACCCCACAGGCGGATCACTAGTGTGAAGCAGAAAAGTGGGAGAGTTGTGATCGCTTCAAGATCACTACTCGTAACGCCGGAAATGAAGAAGAAGAAGAAGAAGAAGAATAAAATTATAAAAAATATTGTTGATGATTATTAGTTCTTTTCCTATGTTCTTTTTATTTAGTGTACCATTTGATATGCTAATAATCTATTTTGATAATTTTAATTTTTGTTATTTGCTTAGCGCTACAATAAATGTATTCCAAACAAATCACTTGTTGCTTCCTTTATTTTGATTTCCTTATCCCGCTTTTGCAATCAAAACTAGTTGTTTTATTTTAAAAAATTATTAATTAAATGAACAAATTAAAGCGATTTTTTTTAAATAAAACAACTGGTTTTGATTGCAAAAGCGGGATTTTAACAAACGGGATTTAAAAAAACCGGATTATTATTTTAAAAGGCGGTATTTTAAAAAAGCAGGATTTTTAAAAATGTTATTCTAGAAAGCGGGATTCCAAAACCGGGATTTTTATAAGCGGGAATATAAAAACTGGGATTTCGAACCCAACCCGTTTATGTCAGGCATAAAGAATTGCCGCTCCACACACCGCAGTTACGTGAAATTAAGAAATGAAATCGCACTTTTACGGTCCTTCCTGTACTTATGAAAAAGAATATGAAATGGATTGTCGCTCGCGTATTTTTCATACCAAAAATTGAAAGTCAATGATAAAATATTTTTTTATTATTAAATATAATAATAAAAGAATAGAAATATATTATAGTAATGCAGTTTTTTTCGAAGCACAAGAATACCAATAAAAAATGCCCTCTTATAGAAAGAAATAGTTTTTTTTTTTTTAAATTCACTCCTTGAACGTTACTGGTTTCTAAATATAATTTTCTTATTGACTTTTCTTTGACTCTTGGTCTCAACAATTTCGTGACTGTAAAACAAGTTCAAAGGTTTAGTCGTCGAAAAACCTCTTTAGCGAATACCGATATTACGATTCACGATACTCTTAACGAGAGTGAAATTACCTAAATTTCTTCGAAAAAATTCTTTAGCTTCAGGAATTCAATGAATGTGTGGGCTTAAGTGCTCATTAGTTTTCAATTATATTTGTGGTATATGGCAGTTACTTCCATTGCAGTTTTGATATAAATAGTCTCAGAACAATCCAGTTGGGTATCAGTTTAATTTTGTCTCATCACTCATCAACACCACAAAGAGGACTACCCTATCCATTCGTCAACACAATGAACAGCAAACTCGCATTAGTTTTCATGGTAAGTTTCGCTGCTCAATTATTTGCTAAAAGTCGATTCCAACTTTAAAAATCACTCTCATTGAAGGTTGTTCTAGTTGCGGTCTTAAAATCATCAGATGGCAAACACATAAACGACATCAAGGACATCAAAACACCGCTAGTTGCCGCGAAAGTTGGTGTCGCCAAAAGTATTGCAGCTAAAATCAAATTTGTTGCTTTCAAGAAATGGGCAGCCGCAAAGACCATTGTTAAAGCACCGTTTGTTCTTGGGAAGAAATTGGCATTATTCAAGATTGGAGCTATCAGATCATTATCTGCGCTCAAGCTGGCAAAGGCAAAGAAGGTTTTAAACATTGCTTCTGAAAAAACGGCACCTGCAGTTGCAGCTGTTGCTTCTATTCCAGCAGCTGTAGCTGGTATTCCAGGAGCCATAGCAGGAATCCCAGCTGCGGCAGTAGCTGCTTTGAAACCCACAGCTCACGCTCAAATCTCACATCAGCAGCATGTTGTTGACATTTACACCATACCTGTAAATCAACAGCATTACCAGATTTCACATTCAAGTCCATCAAGTGGTCATTACAGCGGCAACTATAAGAGTGCTGTAGGGGGTTCTCGGACATTTGAGAATGACTATAGGTACGTAATAATTATAGCAAGTAATATAAGGGTTTTATTTTTAACCGAGATTTATAGCCTTGTTCCAGGAACTGGAGCGAATAACAACTATGTATATTATCCTGAGGCTTCAAGCGCTGATTCTTTACTCATCAAGCCCCATAGTACATACGGCGTTCCAAATTAAAAAAGGATGTCTTCCTGCTGATGTCTTTTAAGTATAAATCGAACTATAAACCATTTTCATCATTGTATTTATAATAAATATTAATAAGAACCACAAAACATTTTGCCTTTTAAAAAAAACCCCAAATTGAGGCTTTGAGTTTCAAATTAAACTAGTTTTAGTTTAAACTTATTCCATTTGATCTTATTCAAAATATTTGAGTAAGAGCCTTGGGTTTCCAAATTCAAATTTATAAGTATAACACTTTATTAATTGTAATACAAAATAGTATTTGGCCCGAGAGTATGCAATACTAACACACAAGTCACTCGTAAAAGCTTTTAAATGTCAGTTGGTAGTGCTTCGTTGAACTTTTAAATCTGAATCTTTTTAGTAATGAATTGATTATACATTTTTGCATGTGTACGTGAATTCAGAGTAGATCTCCCAACCAAATGGGAGTAGATCTGTGGCGTTTAGAGTTACTCCGAATCTACTCTATTTTTCAATGAAACATGAAAAATAGAAAAATAGTAAATCTTTTCACAAAAGGAGTAACTCCTTTCGTCAATGAAAAACGATATAAGTCTACCACTTTGTCTCTTATTGATCCCAACTTTTCATCATAACTTCAAAATAAAAACTGATTCACTTCCTGCGCCACCGGCCTCTTTATATAGGACTAGAACTGTACCACCATCATCGAACTCTCTAGATAAGACAAGAACCTCCGAGAAGTTCCGAAAAATACTGGCTTTTGAGTTAAATATCCTCTCCAATTATTTTATGTCGATCGTGATCAGTCGGCGCGAAGCGCCGGTAAATTACACTAGGTGTGTTTTTTCACAAGGATGTTATATACATAACATCATTTTACATGCAAAGCAAAAACAACATCCCCGACAGCTGACGGTTAGAATTTGGTCGGGGTTCGGGGATAGATTTTTGACGTTTAGTCGAGTATCGAATGATTTTTTCGAATTTTCATTTTTAAATGTTGGTGCGCCTGGAGACTTTCATGTATCTCGAACAAAAGCAAAATGGTTGGCAGAGGGTCTGTTCACAAATGAGTAACTGAATAAAACCGTATGCTCACTCTTTTTTTTTAGAATTTTTGATTTTTAGAATTTCACTGATTTCAAGAGTCAGATTTGTAGATTTATATAAAGATACATAAAACAACGTAATAGCAATTAAAAAAGGTCTGTTTAGTGACTGAAAGCACTTTTTTCATATTTCTCTTCACATTTTTCTGTGAATGTTGACATTTTTTTCAAAGGTAATTGTTTACTATTAAATAAATAATTATTTTTTTATTATTGATAGTTTAATTCGTTTGAAACAAGTAACAAAATAATTTTTCCAAATCACATATAAATCAAAAGTCTCATATGAATTCAACCCCACCATGTAAACAGAGTCAAAACACTCAAGAGAAATTCCTTGTTACCTTTATGAACGGAACTATTTTTTTACATTTCTAAACTAACAAAAGAAAAAGACAATATTAATTGTTTACCTGCAATAAATTCACTAAGGAACATTTTCATTTTCAACAATATACAAGCTTTAGATTTTTAACAAACATTTTTTGCGTTTTTGCGCGGATTTGGCAAAAAAAATTCATTTGTTGACTTTTATTGGTTTGACAACTGATCAAGAACACCAACCCTCAAATAAAAGAAAACGAAGCGTTTTTTTGGATATCATGTTATGTCAGCTGGTCAGCAAAATTGAGAATGCGTTTGCTAAGAAAGACATCATACTCTGCTCTTTTCTTGATATTTCTGGCGCCTTTGACAATACTACGTACTTGTCAATTCAAACCGCTGCAACTGTCAAAGGAATTGACACGCTGTGAAAGGCTGTCCCCAAGGGGGTGTTTTATCTCCCCTACTCTGGTCAATTGTAATAGATCAGCTCTTGGACGACCTCAATAAGCTGGGCCTTGATACACAAGGCTACGCTGATGACCTAGTCATCTCTATTCAAGGCAATCAAGAAGCACAGGTCACAAACCGTATGCAAAGTGCCCTGAACAAAGTTAATGACTGTTGCAATAAAGAAGGGCTTAAGGTCAACCTCACCAAAACAGTCATCATTCCATTCACCAGGAGACGTAAAATCGATCTCCAAACACTATCCCTAAATAGTGTTCCAATTAAATTTTCCAAAGTTGTCAAATATCTAGGAATAACCCTGGATAATAAACTCAATTGGAAACCACATCTAGACAAAACCATAGCAAAAGCAATAAATGCTTTCTGGGCCTGTTCTAGACTCTTTGGTAAAAAGTGGGAACTTAGGCCAAAAATGATTTACTGGACTTACCTCACTATTATCACACCCATTATAACCTATGCTTCACTGATCTGGTGGCAAAAAACAGAACAAGTTTATGCCCGCAAATCTTTGCAAAAGTTACAAAGACTAACCTGTGTAGGTATCACAGGTGCAATGCGCACCTGCCCAACTTTAGCGTTAGAAAGTTTATTAAATTTTCCTCCGCTGCATCAAAGAGTAAAGAAGACTGCTGCACTAAGCGGACTAAAGCTTCATCTCACCAACTACTCTAGAAAGGAAAACTTACAAGGACATATGAGTATTCTGCAGGTGCTCCCAATACTGAAATCGCCTGCGGCCCACTCCTCGGACTTTATGCCTAAACGCATAATGTTACATCGTCCCTTTAAAGTAATCTTTCCAAACCGCTCAGCATGGAAGAACCCTGTAATTCTTACAAATAACTTCCAATACATCTGGTATACTGACGGTTCAAAAACAAACAACGGTGTAGGTGCAGGGATTTACGGTCCCAACTTTAAATCATCTACATCCCTTGGTAACACAACTACTAACTTTCAGGCAGAGGTAATGGCTATTGAATTCTGTATTAGGGAATGCATTAGAAGAAACCTCCGAAGATCAAGCATCCTAATCTGCTCTGACAGTCAGGCAGCACTAAAGGCTCTATCCTCGACAAAAATCGAATCCAAACTAGTTTGGAACTGCCTGACATGTTTACTTCAATTAGCTACTCACAATAAAATAACTCTTTCATGGGTGCCTGGTCATGAAGGCGTACCGGGTAACGAAGAGGCTGACCGACTTGCTAGACTTGGCTCTCAGTCCCAATTTAAAGGCCCTAAACCCTACTGTGGTCTCCCAATCAGTAGCCTTAAAAACGAATTAGCTACCTGGGAACGACAGAACATGATCAGCACCTGGAACAACTCAAATGGCCATCGTCAGTCAAAACTATTCATTGACTTATCCCACAAACGTATGAAAGAAATTCTTGACATGAGCAAACGTGACGCAAAGTTACTTACGGACATCTTCACTGGACACTGCTCTCTCAAGTATCATCTTAAAAACATGGGCATCAGCCAAGATGACACCTGTCGTCTCTGTCTTGAGGACATAGAAACAGCTGAACACATTTTATGTGAATGCCCTGCATTAGCTAGATCCAGGCTTAATATATTCAATAAAGGGTTCCCCTGTCCCCTTGATATCAGAAACACCTCTTCCTCGAAGATTCTTAGGTTCTTACATGACCTCAGCTTCGAATGAACAAAACTATACACTACGTGTTTTTAAACCTAAGGGAACAGCACAAAAGATCTTTCAGGTCGACGTGCTTGTAAAGGTAATTCTCACCTTCGCCCTATATAATTTAAAAAAAAAAAAAAAAAAATGTTATGTACATAACATCCTTGTGATAAAACACGCCTACTGTCTCCTTATCTTTATGATACTCAATTATACTTGTATGCACGAGAACACTGTCCAAACCACCCTCATCGACTGAACATTTCATTGCGCACAAAAACTGACAGACAAACAACGTATACCTACGTATATTATACAATATTATATTCACGCTTAAAATTTACCAATAAACAACATTTGTTACAAATTCTTCTAGACCTTCATCTTTGGCTGTGAAAATCTCAACAGTCCACGATCAAACTCGTATAACTCTCGCTTATCCAGTTCTTACAAAAACTATCCCTCAGCAACAGCCTATATTCCATCTCTATAACTACTGGACTGTTTCAACATTAGAATAGTACATTTTTCGTGAGTAACAAAGACATACGAGCATACGGGATTATATCTTGAGCTCTTTTTGTTCAGCTTTGGGCAAATTACCACGCGGAAAACGCAAAATACTAAAATAGCGCGAAATGCAATGATCACGCGAAATACGCAAACAATGCAAATCCCGCAGAATGCGCACGTTCTACGCAAAATAGGAACGTTACGTAGAATACACAAAGTACGCAAAATACGAAAAATGCACCAAAGATGCGAAGTACCCAAATGCGATAATAGCATAAGAAACTCAAAACGCATACTGCGCAGATATGCAAATTACGAAAACTATGTACATGACTCAAAATACAAAAACTATGCAGACTGCGAGAACTACACTGAATACGCAAGCTACGCACATTACGAGAAATATGAAGAGTACTCAAAGCACGCGAACTACGCTACATTCGATACATAAAGGAGCAAATTAAGCGAGAACGCAAAGTAGGCATATCACGTAAATTACGCAAAGTATGAACATTCTGCAATGTAGGCAAAGTACGAGAAATATGCAAAATACGCTTCCTTCTTCTTTCCATTTCCGGCGTTACGAGTTGTAATCTTGAAGCGATCACAACTCTCCCACTTTTCTGCTTCACACTAGTAATCCGCCTGTGGGGTACGCCGCAAATATGCAAAATACGCTAAGCACTCAAATTACGCCAAATACGTTCTTTACCTAAAATACACGAATCATGCGAAACACGCAAAAAAAAAATTAAAAACGCAGATGCTCAAGATACCGCAAGTCACCCAAATTAACAAAAAATACGCAAAACACACAAAAGACGCGAAAAACTCAAATCACGCAAAATAAAAATACAAAAAGATAGATAGACAGATAGTTTTATTTATCATTCATGCAAACGTAAATTATTGATCCGTGAGAAGAGCTTTCCACTTCCGTTCGAAAGCGAACAAAATTTAGGATTCCCACACATGTTCTTAAGTTATGGTTCAGAGGCCGTGTCCTAGCATTTTATGCTCACCTTTTTACATACTAAACTACTTCTTACGAATTTCTAAGTAATCCCTATTCGAGTTTCGATTTGAAATCAACCATTGTAGTCTCTGATTTCTCTTACATTGTTGGTTTAAAGAAGTTGATAAGAGGTGAATGGTTATTCAAACACATACATAGTTTCTATTTGTATGTATCGTCGCGTCGCGTCGCTCAGAAAAAATAATTATAACGACACAAATTTCTACTTTTTATTTTATAATGTTTTATTTTGTGTAAAACTAAAATTTAGATTAAATTAATTAAATAAAAACAATAAAAAATAATATGCTTATTTAAATAAATGTTAAATCAAATTCCTGTGTGTGTGTGGGTTTTTTTTTTTTTTTTGTTTATAACTATACATCTAGATAAAAAAAATATGAGTAAATCAAATTCTATTCAAAATTAAAACAACGTCTTTCATTAAAAGTCAAACACATTCCATTTCAACATATCAGCTGCAGTTGGTTAGATTAGTACCGTCTCCTTCCTTCTTGAATTTTCTGCTTCCTGATCTCCTGTTGCCTATAAACAAATAGTGGCCGGAAGACTACAGCACGCTTTTGTCTTTCTTGTGCGACTTCACTTTTACGTGCATCTACATTAGCAGATCGTCTAGTCCTAGGAGGGTGGGAGAACAACGTTTTCTTACCGGCATCATGGGCGTACAGAGTGCTCAAGAAGTCAAAGTAAGGCCGACTCTGCAAGCTCTCTGGCTTTTGAAGGGGTGAGGGGGTGTATGTGAAGAAATCTGGCGCGGGAATATCCAAGTACTGATGCTCCTCAGGGATCTCTTGCAACTGAGGTTGTTGAAAAACATTCAATCGGTATTGGCAGGCAACAATCGGCAAGATGCAAAGTGCGATTATCTGTAAGCAAAAATAAATTTAAAAAAAATACCAAATCAATTAAAAGCAAACAGAACGTTGTCATTGATTAACAATCACCCGATTTAGGAAACACATTTAGAAGGTCTTTGGTTTGATCGAGATGCTTGCTCCGAAAAGTCACAATGCAAACAAAAGTATCTTTAATTTATTCAAAAAAAAAAAACCTGCTCTCGGTTAAATGAGACTTCTGAAGTGTGTTTTGAAAATGATATTTATTCAAGACGAAGACAGGTATCGACATTGTCATCACAAGCGGAGGGGTACGTTTAATGTGCTTGGCCTTCTATACACCAACATTAAAACGAGTTTCTAATTAAAACAATATTAAATTTACTGCAACTGAACAAAATTGTTTTATTACTCCAGTTCAAGACTTTCACTCTTTGTTCTGAAACAGTTGAAATATATATCGAAATACGTTATGGTTTTGGAACCCCATTTGTATTTAAATTTAAGGTTAAGGTTGAGTTTAAAATCCTAGATTTTATTAAACTTGTTATGGAAACAAAGAACTTGTTCTAAAAGTGTTAAGCAGACGAAAATAGACAAGATCTGAACAATATTTCAAAAGAGCGCCTACAAAATTAAAAATCATTACGTAAGATTCTTCAGTGAAAAGAAAAGCGGAAATGCTGTCTTATCAGCATACATTTGAATATTTATTAGCTGAATAGCAGAGTTAATGTGCCGTTCAACTTTTAATGGTGTGTCTGTTTACGCCTGTGGGTTTGACTACAAAAGAACAACTCAAAGCAGGTTTTGCTAATTTTTAATAATTGGTACGGTAGTAGGTACTAAGTTGATGCGATTTTAAAGACAACGGCACGTGTTTTTTTATGTTTAGTCAAGTAGGCAGTATGGAATAAAGATTTATTGTGTTTGAATTTCAAGTCAACCTCATTCTGGCGTCATTGTATTTTAATTGGTATTGGTATCTATATTCACTCTTCCATGTTCTACTATGAGATGGATCAGGTTTAAAACAGAATCGGTATCATCCTTGCGGAAAACATATTTTTGCGTGCTTGTTCAACATTTCGAAACCTAGTGACCATTCGATGTTTTAGATTAATGATGCAAGGATGGACATAGAATATCGACAGTGTATATAAATACTTTCCAGATTTGATATACGCAAGTGGAATAAAATGCACTTTAGATAGATTTTCACAAAATACTTAAAGATATCCTTAAATAGGAGTTTTACTTAATTGGCAGGGATTTGAATGGGGATGATTAGAAGGTAAACGAGACATAAGAGGACTGCCATGGGGTTCTGGGATACGGTACCAAGAACGCTCCTAGTGAAGTTATGTGCAAGCCTTACAGCACTAGGTTCCATGTTCATTAATTCGGACAGTAAAGCTATCAATTACCGCAGTGGTGGAAAAGAAATCCAAAGCGGTTGCCATTTGGAAGCCAATTGAAGAAATCTTGAGGAAGGACTACAAAGTGGTACTGGGTCTTTTGCTGATAAAACTTTTTTAATAGACGCGGCAAAGAAAATTCATCAAACAAGGGCTACAAAGTGAATCAAGTGTTATAATTAAGGCAAAAAAAGGGGAAGAATTCATTTGGAATATGCAGAGACATCAGTCTAACACCATCAACATAATCCAAAATGCAGGTAGCACAGAACAAAGTATTTCAGACCGACTGCCAAAAACTTTCTTAAAGAGAATAAAATCATTCCTAAAAGTTTCAAAGGGCACTACCTAAAAGCCAAATTAATATGGCGATAGAGTGATGAAACTTAAGGGGCTCGGCTAGTTTCTCGAGCTCAAATGGAGGTGATTTTTTGAAGGCGTGTAAAAAAAAACTATAGCTTCAAATGTTCTGTATTTAAAATAGGAATTTATTATACATATATTCATGTAAATTGTCACGAAATTTCGACTTAAAGTATTGAAATCCAAGAGAGATATGGACCATTTCTTGAACTCCTTGAAATTAGAAGACGTCGATTTGTCGAATTTTTCTGGTACCTGTAACAATGGCGTTAAAGTAGACCCTTTTTCCCATACAGCCATTTATAATTATAGTGAAAAATTGAAAATTGCCAAAATGGCAGCAATTTTTTAAAAAAAGTCCAAATTTCGCCAAAAAAAATCGTCTGTCAAT
This sequence comes from Melanostoma scalare, assembly GCA_949752695.1. Taxonomy (NCBI): domain Eukaryota; kingdom Metazoa; phylum Arthropoda; class Insecta; order Diptera; family Syrphidae; genus Melanostoma; species Melanostoma scalare. Next base: position 20,954,090 of record OX456984.1, on the reverse strand, counting down.
GGCTGCCAAAATTACAATTTTCATCCGATCGTAAAAGTTGTAGATGGCTGTTTGTAAAAACATATGGAGAGTATGCAGTTGAAATTTCAAGACGATTCGTTAATATTTGCGTGAGTTACAGCAGCGGCAAATTTGAAAAATGCAGTTTTGAGAAAAACGTATTTAAAGTTTTCAGAGCAGTTTTCGATTTAACTAACAGGAAGGGAGTACAAAGCATCTAGATGTCCTTGAGCATGAGCATTCAAAAATTTAAGCCGCAGGCAATACAAGGAATTGTAGGACATTAAGCACGAGGCAGCTGTCGGGCGCCCCGCCGGGTTGGGATGGGTGGAGATCGAGCGCCCGAGATGCTTCTCTTCTATATACTCTGCCATTTCAAAAATATCCAAGATATCATTCCAATATTTTAGGGATCATTTTTGAGATGTAAGGTATATCGAAAAATGAAAAAAAAGAAAAATCGATTTTTTGAAAATGAGAAACTAGTCGAGCTTTAAGCAGTGATAAATAAGAAAAAAGCGCCCTATAAATAAAAACAAAAAAAAAACAATTTGTTTTCGTTCCCCGAAGTTCATTAACGATGCTCAAGAACTGTTTCTTGTGAATTATGACAAAATTCTGAACAGAGGACGGCAGTATTGTGATTAGCTATAAAACGAAGTTTCCTCGAGATAACTTTCTTAGCGGAAATACCCGACATCACAGTCGAAGAAGTAAGTGGGGCAGCTAAGAACTCCGAAAAAAGCAAAGGTGCTGGGCCAGATCAGCACCTTTCCATGAGTTTGGAAAGAAGATGGGAGACATCGGGCTTAGATAGCACACGATTCTCACTTCCAGATTATAGGAGGAGTTAGTCTGCCTAAGCAATGGAGAAAAAAATTACCTTCTAACAATGTATACAAACGAAAAGGAGATACACGAAGTTGCGATAACAGCATCAGCTCATTCCACACTTTGAAGATCGTTGAGTTGGTATCGGTTAGCAGATTACAAAAAATAAAAAGGCTATCTCAAAACCAGTGAGAGAATTTTGCTAACTTTGGCTTTTTTCTGGTTTTTTTCTTTCTTAGAAAGTATTTACTTTATACAAATAATCAAGTTTTCTGATGACAATAAAATTTGATGCATTCGGTATCATTGTAAATTCAAGATGGCCGCCGCTACAAAATGGCAGATTAAAATTTTCTTCGGTATTTCCTCAACATGGGTATCAATTGAAAGGGCTTGGTTAACAGAATGCACTTTTCTTTGAAAATAAAATGGAAATCCAATATGGCCGCCGAAAATGGCAGGTTCATATTTCTCTTAAGCGGGGAATACACGATACAATTATCGTACCGATAATCGTACTTCATATGGTATGATTGTACCGTGTGTGTACATAAAGTGAACCGCTATACCGATGTTTCAATGTCGAATGCTTTGAAGTGAAAACCAAACTCGATCGTATGCGATCCAAGTCGCTTACGACGATTGCATCGTGTATTCCCCGCTTTAGGAGCCCCTTCGATATCGGTATGAAATAAAAGGTCTTGAATAGTAGAATAGAAAGGCGCGTAGCCTGCGATTTGAAGAAATTGTTCTTGGCAACCGTCCCGAGTTCAAGGTCTTCATAGAGCCGTACACGGAAAAAATTATCACATGTCTCGGCACTCAAAAGAAAAATATGTCGAAGATTGCTGCTGAAAAAACAGTGCAAACTTTATTTTCAAAAATAACACATGTGTGTGAAGCTCACAACAGCACCTAAGTTGCAAAATTTATAAAAAAAAAAAACATTATAGCCCATCCCAGATTGCGTTTTTTAACGGAAAAAACCTGAATTTCTGTTACCACCTCATCGTGAGTTTGTTAGAAACAAAATCACGGTTTGGGGCTTCGAACCTATCACGCAGATTATTTTACCTGATGGATAATAAATATTGTCCATGTTTTGGAAGTTGATGCAAGCTATGCTGTATTTGCTAAAGAGTCAATTGAAGACGAAGGATTGTTGGCTCAACTGCCTCAAGGGTGTTATTTTTTATGTGTGGTTTTTAAGAAAAGTTATGGCCAAAAACTTAGTACATATTAACAAAAAGATATGGGTTTGCCATTATGTTTTAAAAACGATTTTTGGCAAATGGTCGTCATAGCTGACTCAAAAGGCCCAATTTTCGACCACTTTTTACAGCATTTTGGGCTGTATGCCAGTAGTACTACGCCGAATATTCTCTTCCAAGGTTTTTCTACGCAGACAAGCGACTCCACATAACCACACCAAAAATAGTCCAGCGGTGTTGAATCGCCAAATCTTGGAGGTAACAGGTAACTTATAGGTTTAAGACTCGAAATTATGTAAAAATCGGTGTCAACAGCGTTTCAAACCAATTTATCGAGCATACGCAAAAGCCCATTGACCGTGTGGGTTTAATTCTCCCACTATGAAATGACAAACCAAACTGAACATAAATCTAGTGACACTTGTCAAAAAGACCAACGAAAAGAGTGTAACCAGATTGATACATCCACACGTCTAAAAAAAACACCGTTAACGTATAAGTAGATTTTGAATTTTTTGTTCACCCACAAAAAAGAAAAAATTGTGACCACAATTCAAAACCTGCCAATAACGCTGAAATGAATAATGGCAACCGACTTAGAATGCAAAACTGGAGAGAGCTCACCTGAAATCGAAATTGTGGCGAAAGATGTTGGTTGAGGCTGAGGTTCATCCCGAACTGTAATGCCAGTAAGTAAGTGAGAATGACGGCAAGCTATTTCAAAACACTGCAAATATTTCCGAAGATAGTGATTTCTCTCCTTTTTGATTCACCTCTACGACCAGTGAAAGTTTTAAATAAAATTGCATACTGCTTTTAAGGACTATGAAACTATCTTTTTTTGAAACGATTACATTGTCGTATATGTAAACAGTTTACTTCTTATCTATCTATGCCTTAATGATTCTTACAGATTTTAAATCAGAATCTTAGCTTAAAAGACAGATTATCAAGTTGAAATCAATTAAAAAAAATTTTCCATCAAACAAATATGATATTTCTCTCAAATAATATATACAATTAAGCACAATAATTCTTTCTGAAACCTAATTACTACTACACCTCAAAAATCTTGGTATTTGTTGAATGCTTTCATAAAAGTCGTGTACCTCTACTCTCATTTTTTTCCTCCACAAATTAATTTAACATTCTCCAAATCGTTACAAATTCATACAAATCAACACTCAAGTTTAACTGCTTTGGCGACATTTTAAAGATCAGCTACACCAGACGACAAAGAAAAAAAAAAGAATAATAATCCAAATCAGTTGTGGTGTGACCTTCTTATGGATACACACTTAAATGGGTTGAGCTCATTACTTCTGTCACCCATCACCCATCACTCATTGTAATTTTCCAAGGCAGTTAAGCTTAAGCCCATATAAATCATAAGCATAACCCTTATGCAATACAAAATATTTGTGCTGCATTCAAGAAGTGTAAAACGTGAGCTACTTTTTTAAAGTTTTGTTTTTATATCATCGTTTCTTGCCTCTCCAAATATTGGTCTTGAAAACCAAAAGAAATAATTTTAAACTCATTTGGCACTTGGCACCGCTGAAAACGAGTTTTAAATTTTTTAACTCAAACTGGATTGAAGGTGTTGTTGAACGCTTATGAGTATTTTGCTCGACTATGTATTATCATTTGAACTGCACCTAAATTAATTGATTTTATATTTTGATTTTGAATTAATCGAAGGCTCGGTACCTCTACAGCTCTTCGACTTTATGGCATACTCCAATTTTAAGCAATGAAATAATTGGATTGGACAGATTCAATTAACACAAAGCACCCGCGAAGTGGTATGCTAATGAGGTAAACTTAATACCCTCATCGAACTACCGAACCTACTTTTAAAAACCAATGAACTTGAACTTGAAATAATCTTTTTCTTGTCACACTCAGCTGTGAAGGGAAATGAAGGTTTTCATTCATTATTGTTAATATTTAGATTTTAGCGGCTGATTTTCGGTTTTCCAGCTGTGTTTTGCTTGTTCTCTCATTATTGATGGTTTGATTGAGCTCTACAACCTCAAAAACCAATGTCACATTGTTAGAATCACGCACAACAATGTCAGCGTCACTGTTTTGTCATTGATTTGTATAGAACTTGTTTGAAAAAATTAATAACAAAAATCATTTGAAAAGGCCATAAACACAATTCGAACTGTTTTGAAAGCTACACGAAGTTGCAAGTGAACTGGAGAAACATCAAATTCCTTCGATACAACAACAAATTAAGAATTCTTATTTCAAGTCTTTGGTCTGACCCTAATTTTAAACGATCGTTATGAAGTGATTCGTATTTAGTGAGACGTCTTCTGCTTCTTCATAGATCACTTCTAATTAAATCGGTGTTATGACTTTCGCGTCGATTAATAACTTAATTTATGGTATCTCGAGGATCTCCTCACTGTGCATAGTTAATTTTAATAGTTTATTGCTTGTAATAACAAATGAACTCTTGGCATTTTGAAAAAAAAAACTACTTGATTAACTGATCTGATGTTATGAAATCGTGATAAACTTGTCAGAAACTATGATACCGTCATGAATCACACCTTTTTTCGATTGTATAGCTACAATCCTATGCCAATTTATTAGTCATGCCACAAATTAGCATTTGACTTCATTCAAACGGATTCACACTTTATAGAGTGTCAATTATGTTGAGTGGAGAATGTCGATGACAAGTAGTGTAAACAAAATTTCGCTGTTATATTGAAAAATTGTCACAGAGATAAACAAACATAAGAAAAGACTAGGTGAAGATAAAGATAGTTTTGAAATTTACATAACAAGTAATTCCTACTGTGGCGTTAAAGCTGATTGTTAATTGTAAAAAATCAATAGCACTTTTCTTTTCTTTAAATAATTTCTCTTCGAAAAGGTGTCACAAAATGACGGTTTCTCTCTACCAAAAGCCATAACTGTTTTTGGATCACAACAAAGATGTCTTGATCCTAATATTGTTCAAACAAGTCTAACAACACCCAAGACTGACGGATGTACATGTCTCTATTAAATAATTTTGGCAAATGTATAATTCCTTGGTTGATACTTTTGTGATTATGTGGAAAGTTTCAGGAAGTATTTCACGATATATGAATTAAGTATGGAGCTACCTATACAAAAAATATTTACACTTCCGTTTCACATCTGCTTCACAAAAAACAAGCCAATTGCTGTAGAATAATTTACAAAAAATCGATGTTTATGTTGAGTCAATCTCAACTCGAATCCATTAAAGTTGGAAAATACTAAAGGTGCATACAGGAAAGCTATCCATAACGACAATAAGAAACAAGAGGAATTATGAAAATCTTTAGTTTGCTTCAAAATATTCCGCCTGTTGACATCCAGAACACAATGGCTTTTGGCTATGAACTTTGTATCGCCCTCAATTGTGTGGTTGTCGTCTAATCAACAACCAAACACGTTACACTAAGTTCATGATGGATCTATAGTTCGAACTGCAGTCGGCCATGCTTGATATGAAAAGAGAGCCACAGAATTATTGAAAGTGTCCTAGGAAAAGCGTCCTCTGAGACTTTTAGAAGCAAATATTGGGAACACATATTCGCTCCAGGATAAAACGTGAAGAGCTTTCTAACGTCCTCGCCCAAACAAGGAAAACCAAAGCAACATTTTTGAGAAACCACAGTTTAAAAATGAAAGGGTAAATAAGCAGTAGAGTAGAAATGATAAAATGCTACAACTCATCAAAAACAGCAAAAAAAAATGCACCCATTGCAACATAAATGCGATCAATTCGTGTTAGCGTGGAATTAAAATATAAACACACACTCGAATCTGATCATAATCACCAATGCATTTCGACTTTGTATTGATCCCAAGTTCCTTGACATTTCTATAAGCTATTTGACATCAAACAACATGATGCAAGATGAAATAAACATAAACGATGACATTATTTTTGTTTTTTTTTTTTTTAAAGGAATATGATAAAAAAAAATTAAACATATTTTACTTTCAATGCTTGAATCTCTTTGCATCTCTTAGCTTTGGCTTAATGAAATGCGTCTGCTCAATGAGATTTGAATGAATAAAAATGTCGTCAATTTTAATATGAATTTATGTTCCACAGCTTATGCAATTATGCATGTAGCACAATATCGCCGAATGGTCGTGAATTGTGGTGCCCGTGGCGTAATAGTTAGCATGTGTACCTGTTACAGAAACCAAAAATGTTTTTCCAAGGGTATCGGTATTCGCGAGGAATTGACAAGTCCTCCGATAGTAAGTTCATTGCCATAAAAAGCGCTTTCTCGATTAGCCGCTCGGAACCGGTAGAAAATTCTAGGTTCCTCCTTTCCTTCACAAGGCATGGTTGTGAGAAATGCGCTAGGCCCCAGGGGTACCCGATCTTGTGTGTTGTGTGCCACCTTATGTCTGTATTTGGATAGTCTAAATAGAAAAATAATTTACATTTACACGGCACTAAAAAAAAAAAAATTTCAAACATCACCGTCTTCTGCAGATAGACTAAAAGAAACAAAAGCTATGCTAGAGGAACTAAGTTTAACAATCTAGACAAAGGAAAATCAGAGCAAAGATTCAAATGAATATGGGATTGTCTTCAACGGCATAGAAAGAACCAAATTACTGCTTGTGATATCAAAGGGATCATACTAACAACAAGAAAAGAACGCTGTTGAATGATGAATTCTGTGCAGTCATTCGTCAGAAGATAGCGGTTTTCAAAATTTTGTCAAAGTGCTTCTCAAATAAAACAAGAGTAAGACCGGCACCGAAAACAAGCAGCCACTCCAAACAAAGAGAATGTATCCGGAGCTAAAAGAAATTCTGCCCGGCGGTATGCTGATGAAGGCCAAGCTTTGAAAGAACAGCTTCAATAAATGGAAGAAAATGTATTTATTTCAAGTGTTTGATTTATCTACGATTTTTATGGTCACTTTTGTGTATAAATGATTCCACTAAAGAAACAACCGTCATCAAAATATCCGCCCATAAAAAAAGTTAAATTGCATTGACGAAGTTCAAGGTCACTTTCTTATAAATGCCGACAAAGCTGTGAACAGGTGGCGGCAGTGACAGGCTTCCCTGAAACCATACTTTTAAACAGCTAAATCAAACTTATGGATATTAACAGAGATCATAGTCGAAGAGGTACTCGTAAGTAAAGCGTTAACAAATTTCGAAATCAGGTATAGAAAAACATATGAGAGTCTAAATTGGATAACTCAGAATTCAAATCTACAAAAGCGGCTTTATTAATGGAAGCGAATGGATGCCATACATATATACAAAGCAGTGCAAATTGTGGTTCGATCAAGGTGAAAAATAATAAGGCCTTCAAACAGCCAATCAATGCAATCCTAGGTGCAAGAATCCTAATCGAAAACCATCTTCAAATCAAGGATTTGGATGTTGGTTGACTTCGACAAAACATTCGATCGACAACCACGGTATCCCTTATGATTGGTCTACATAAAGAGTGGGAGAAAAAAACCTATGTATGTGCAGATGATCTAGAACATATATGCGGAATCACCCTAGAGATCCATGTCTAAGTTATAGAGCGTTAAAGTTCTCTGCTTTTGTTAACCAAGACAGAATAATGTGTTTTAAACAAATCTTAGCATTTTAGAGACGGGCCATGGTATAGTGGTTGAGTGGTGGAGTGTTTTCTTTAGTCGATAGACCACAGATACATGGGTTCGTATTCAGTGCTGGGTATCAACGGTTTTTCCAGCCTCCGAAATTTCTTTAACCCTTAGATCATAAGTGAAACTACAACCACCATGGATAGCATGCCTGCCTGTTCCGCGGGAGGTTCGTTTTTCAAATCTCAACAGAAAAAAAAAATGTTTTTTCACGGGTATCGCCTTTCGTGAGGAATTACAAGTCCTCCGATGAAGTTAAAAGCTCTTCTCGATTAGCAGTTCGAAATCGGCAGAAAATTGTAGGTCCCCTCACAAGGCATGGTTGTGAGAAATGCGCTAGTCAGGGGGATCCTTGCTCTATTACAACCATCTAAAAAAATAGACTACTACAAAGCACAGAGACACCTGTCAAACTTAGCTGCCATCGAAAAGAATTATCAAAGCTTAGTACTAAAGAAGTGATTCAAACCCAGCAACTTTCGGCACATCACGCGGCGATTATTGGCACCGTAATCGACCGACTACGCTAGTAATCGGTATAGTTCTGAAGAGATTTGAAGAGAGTTAGAGCGTTAGGCCTGTCCATCATAGTAATGCACGCTCAGTAGAAAATATTGCTGTTGCAAGTGTCAAAGCCTGCTGACTATTTTGCGCTAAAGATAGACTTTTTGGGTAGGTATTCATCAGAATGAGCGGTGTGATATCAACGCGGATAACAAGTTTTACAGTTCTGTCGATTCTTAGTCCATCAGCTAAGAAATAAATAAAGTACCTTCCAAAAAAATGTCCATCGCCTAATTCAAATGAAAATTTTTGTTAAAACGATACTTAAATGGTGTAGACAGAGTGCCTATGAATTGATTCGAATCATCGAATCGATATTATACATGGAAATAATAAGAAAGGAGACATGCACACAGAGCTTGTGTTACAAACAACTGCAACAAAACCAGAAATCATTTAACACTTTGTTTGGTAAACACTGACCATTTTCTTGTAATAAGAAATTCAAACGTCAGTCAGCCCCTGAAAATCTAGTTTTCGGAGTATTATTTGACAAACACTTCATGACGACACATCGGTCGAAATGACTTGTCCTCATATAAAAACAAAAAAAAATTTCAAAGTTACATCCAAGAAAAATTTTGAATTTGGACAGCGACAAATGCAGCTAGAATATTATGCTAACATAGCCAAATGTGAGAGTGCCCTGACGCGTCATGAACGACACAGCGTATCCCTACATTTGCATTTGTCGCGGAGACAGAAATGCTGTCAACAGCGCGTCTCTATCTGTTTCAACTACAAAATCGGTTTGGTTTGGCCTCAAGATTAAATACTCAGGATTGTCATTAGAATCATCCAATCAAAGTGATAAATTTATTGATAAAGGAATGAGTGAGGTTCTTCTCTTAGCGCTTCAAATTTCATTTTTGAATGGAATTAATCTCAAGCTCACAAGAAAAATATCGAGCAGCCAAATAATTTGAGCCAGCCTTTATTTCTCGAATAATCACCATTCGCTGTTTGCGTTATCTTCAAAAAGCATCCAAAAACCATCTCAATAATTCAAAAGACGGTTGCATTTTTTTTTTTGCACCAAACAATACGAAATTGTATGTTAACGGTCATATTGAACAAACCCATTCAACAAGGCAAAAGTTAATTTTCGAAACGTTTTTCTTTTGAATTTTATAAGTCACTGGGAGCATTTTTAATTTAATTCAAATTGAATTCTATTCAAGTTGAATATCACTTTCGTTTTTGCATTAAAAAACATCTACTTATAAGTCGTTGATGTAGAAGTTGTTTTCAAGAGGTTTATTAGAGGTTTACAAAAACACTAAATTCATTTAGAAATTATGACGAAGCACAAAAACACTTCATAGTATGTCACGCACAACCATGGTTTTCATCTTCATTAATGTCACTCAGTAAGCATATGCAAAATCACAGGCAAAAATTTTAATTTTCCATAAAAGTGTTTGGTAGGCAAAAAAAAAAAAAGAAGAAAAAACACACACAGATGGTTAACAACCTGTCAAATCATCCTTGATATAAATTGGCGCTTTGAGAAACGCGTTTTGGAATAATTTAACATTTAAAAAATAGTCAACACTCGGTAGTCTCAAATTAAACCAAAACACACACAAAAAAACACACTCACTTTGACTAATGATCCCATTATATTAATGTTTTTATGTTTCACAAGATTATTATAAGCACCACCAAATTCAAATAATAGCTCCTGTCCTCAGGTGCGGTTGTTTGTATATTAATTTCTAAATGATCCTCTCTAAGAACCAAGGGTGTCTTTGTCTGGCAAATATTTAATCTGTACTGTCAAGAATCGCGTTGACATATTCGAATTTATATAAAATTTGGTCCGTGATGCGTTGCAAGCTTATCGGTAGTTCATCGTCATCGTCGATTGGTACGAGAGAACCAGACGGAACTAACAGGTTTACAATCTCTGACTTCATGATGACGATGATGACGAAGATGGTTCATAGATACTTGCTCAGCATCACATAATATGTGTAATGATGATGAAGTTCGAGATAAAAGATGCATACCAAACACAAACTTTTATTTTGCTTGGGGGTGTTAATTTGTTTTAGTCATTAGTTTATGTGGGCAAAAGTTTATTGGAACTCACAAAGAAGCATTTGTTTATGTTTTGTTCTTTGTGTTCAGCTTTTGAATTTAATTAAAATACAAAAAATTTTGGTGGGAATTGCTCCATCTGGGCGATGGAAATGTTTCAGAAACTTTTTTGAAACTGGTTCGTTTTATAAACAAAATAAAACAAAAACGGTAGTTAGCCTCGTGATTAAAATGAACTCCGATGCAACAATTTACTTTGATAAGAAATCAAATCAAATGCTGATTAAGTTTGTTGACAAATAAAATTTAGTGCAAACTGGATTTAGAAAAAACGCAATAAATAAAGTTTCCGAAGAAACACAAAATAAAAAAGCACATGAAAGGTCAATTGAACAGACAAATTTTACTTCATATTCGATTAAATGGCAAACTGTAGCGAACGGCAAAACATGAAATAATGGAAAATAGATTGAAAGTAAGGCCTCTTAATCTATAGTCTCCAGTAAGCAACTGCTATTATTCTAAAGAGGTGTTCCTCTACTTTGGCAAAACCACTGCGATTGCTTTTCTACTTATTAAGACGATACGCGTGGATAAACTTTTTTGTTTTCCGTTGAGTTTTGAACCACCCCACAGGCACCACGCTAAATGCTTGAGTTTCCTAAAAAGGTTCAAGGAATGTGGAATGCTATACCTAACTCTGTTTATCCCTTGCAACACACAGAAGATTAAGGACAATGTGCATCGGCACGATCTTTTTATTACTCTTCTACTTTTTTAACGGCTTTGTTAATAACATGAGAAGGGTATTCATAACCCCTTGATGTCCACGCATATTATAAGAAAAAATCCCTAGGAACGCTTTCTTCATCATAATGTGAATGTTTAGAACTATTTGCGGAGAACAACTTCTGGTAGTTGATCTGTGTTAAGAAGGTATGCATAGTTAATAGAAAAATCAATAGCTACTAGTCTTGTGGTACCCGTGGCGTAATGGTTAGCATGTCCACCTGCTAACCCAGAGGTTCGAGGTTCGAATGCCAGCAGAAGCAGAAATGTTTTTTCATGGGTATCGCCTTTCGCGAGGAATTGGCAAATCCTCCGTTAGTAAATTCATTGCCATGAAAAGCGCTTTCTCAATTAGCCGTTCGGAACCGGCAAAAAAATTGTAGGTCCCCTCCATTCCCTCACAAGGCATATGGTTGTGAGAAATGCGCTAGGCCCAGGGGTTCCTCGCTCTGTTGCGCCACATTGTTTATTTATTTTTATTTTAGCTTGCTCTTGCAGTCTGGTGAAAAAATACCCCCTCTAAATTAGGGTAGCTTACTCTAGACTCTACAGCAAAGTAGCTGCAGGATCTCGCTGATCAATGTAACTCAAATTAAACTTGAAAACCTTTATAGTCTTATGCGAAAAAATTTATACATTTATACAGCTAGTATGAACTTAGCTTCTATTAAAAAAAAAAGAATAAGAACTAACTGGGAACGTACGCTTAAGAGGCGGCAGTAGTCCTGATTGCCAGCGATGTCTTACCTCGAATAAAAGTGACAATTTCTAGAGGAAATGAAAATACAAAAGCAAAAAACGGAGGGCCTGATCGAACGACCACCGCCCCTGGGAAGGTTGACAAATCGACCGACAATCTAGAGAAGTTCCTCCTTAGCGGATGTGACCGCTCGTAATTGGCTTTGACCTTTAGCATCACCATTGTACGACGGGATAGCGCCGCTCGAAATATGAAGCAAAAATTCAAATTTTGTGAAAAACTTCCTTATCTGCTGCCTGTCTTGAACTGAGAACCTCGAAGGGGACTACCGTCACCTGTACCCTGAATAGCTGCTGCTATAACCACAGTAGACTTCCCTCGGTTTTATCAATCGTTCGGCTTCAAGATGAAAGTGGATCAGTGAAGAAAGTTCTACTTAAACTGGAAAGGTGATCGAATCCTCATCTTCCATTTAATTTCATCACAAACTGAGAGGCGCGAAAATGAATACTTTGGCTATCAGCGAGATAGAAACTATTGAGTCAGCGACTTACCTTACTCGCTTACCTAGCGAGTAAGTTTCCATTGAAACCAAATAACATTGGTTCCCCCTGTCATGTCGATTGCAATGCGGAGCTGTAAATTATAGAGCTACCTCCAATTTAGAGGAGAAACTCCCAACATCGACTAAACTCACTGCAATCGATCGTAAAAATTGTAAGCAGTGAATAGTTAAATCCAAGATTAAAAGCTCAATGTTCTACAGAGCTCCGTTTTTGGGCCGATTTTAATTTTGGTTTATGAAATCTTAGTTTTTAAACCTGCTCTTGCTTGTAATTTTTTATACTAGTGTGAAATCAGTAGTAATGTTCATGAAAACAGGCTTTGTTTTGCCAAACCAAACAAATACTATCCGTTTCTTTAATCTTCATGGGGGTAGAAAATCACTTCAGCGACTCACTGTTTATAAAACGAGGAGTAACATCTAGACGCACTTTGGCTGGATTTTCACATTTTAAAATACTTAAGGACTATTAAAAAAAGATTTGTTGCTTTTGTTTTAGGAAATTTCGAACGCACGTGTCGAGAAGGCATACGAGGACTACGTAGTCTGCCATGGGGATATGGGATACGGAACCTGGAACCCATTCGGTCAAGATAATCTAAGTAAACTAAAACGTTCTTGAAACAAAACGGACACGTTATCGCTTAACCATTATTTGTTCCCGGAGCTATGAAATTTTTAAAATTTATGCATAAAAGTTTTGAAAAAAGTTTCATGAAGAAACCACTGATCCCTGTGGGTCCCTTGGATTAGTACTCACAGCATACGAAAGTTCATCATTTACGAGGTCCTATGTAAATTCTTGAATTTTAATTTGAGAAATCCACAATAACGAACAAAATACCAGCACAGTATAAAAACCTTACTAGCTGAAGCAGAAATTCAAATTTAATTGAAAATAAAACAAAAACTTTGACGAAGTACCTCCAGTAAAGTTATAAAATCAAATTAAACAAAAGATATGAGCTGCTGGTACCTTTAATTAGTAATAATTGTTCTCGTACACTTAATAATACAGATTCATAGATAAAAATATAATTTATGAACTACATTGTAATTAATGGCTGTATAAAAGCAAAACGAAATAAGTGTGATGTTTTAGTTTTTTTTTATTTTGGTAGCAAAAATGAACCTCTGCTTGACGGTTTCTGTCTTTTGTTGGGCCATTTTAACTGTGAGCTGTAAAGATTTCGACATACTGTACACAACGGTAGGTGCAGAGTTTTAATTTAAAGAAAACGAAAGAAATAAATAAATTCTAAAAGGCAGAACGTATCGAAAGCTTCAATTATCCAGTTGAGTCACACAACGTAGTGACATCCGATGGATATAACCTCACTCTCTTTCGCATACCAAGCTCACCAAAATCGGAGAAGTCCGACAACCAGACACGTCCTGTTGCATTTCTTCAACATGGCTTCCTCAGTTCATCCGATTGCTGGATTTTAAATGGACCAGACAATGCACTCGCTTACCTCTTTGCTGATGCAGGCTTTGATGTCTGGATGGGCAATAATCGTGGAAATACGTACAGTAGAAAAAACGTCAATATATCGTCAGATGACTCCGAATTCTGGCACTTCAGTTTTGATGAGTTAGCTACCAGAGACTTGCCAGCTATGATTGATTACGTACTTGAAGAGACCAATCAGGATCAATTGCATTACGTGGGTCATTCTCAGGGTACAACTATCTTCTTCGTGCTGATGGCTGAGATCCCTAACTACAATTCCAAGATTAAAACTGCTCACATGTTGGCACCCGTAGCTTATATGGAACATGCTAAGCTTCCATTTAGTTTCATTGGCGGACCGTTGCTAGGTCATCCTTCCATTTTGACTGAAATTTATGAAGATCGTATATTCGGTCCTCTAAATGAGCAAATCGTCAATTTCAGATCAGTTGCGTGTGTAGACGGATCACAGCTTCAGTTTACTTGTGCTTATATTTTATTCGCGACTGGTGGCTGGGACCCTAGCCATTTAAATTACGTAAGTGTTATAATTCTTTGTCACCAATTTGATTGTTAACTCACCATTCTCATTCTCTAGACACTTTTGCCACAAGTTTTTGAAACTCATCCGGCTGGTATTTCCACCAACCAGATCATACATTTCTACCAGGAATATGTTTCAGGTGAATTCAGGAAATACGATTATGGGGAGAAGGAAAACATAGAAAACTATGGACAAGTCTCACCACCTGATTATAAAGTAGAAAATGTAGTAGCTCCAGTGAGAACTTACTATGGAAACAATGATTTCTTCGCCGCAGTTGTCGATGTTAAGCATTTAGAAGGTTTATTGCCTAATTTAGTGGAGAGTTATAACGTTCCAGTTGATAAATGGAACCACTATGACTTTTTATGGGCATTAGATGTCAAAGAACTAGTGAATGATAAGGTCATAACATCTGCCATTTCCTTTGAGAAAACGAGTCGACAGTAGAAATAAAATATTTTCCAACAGAATACTTCTGAATGACTGAAAATTTTTTGAAAATAAAACAAAATGCTTTGCCGAGGTACCGTCAGTACACACGGACTACCTTGCGCTATAGGGCAATTGCGGGAGAGATGCCGCATTCAACTAAACTAAAACATCTACACACTTTGTTTGGTTTTACGCATCTTTTTCCAAAGGTAATTTTTTAGTTCGTTACAAGTAATCGATTTGGAAAGAAGCTATCGATTGTTTTGTCCAGGGTAAGTATTTTCCGTAATAAATAGGTCTTAAAGAATACTTGTGTGTGTGTGTGTTTTTATTTTCCAATTTTTCTTTCATTTGTAATGTGGTGCGGCATCTCTCATTCATTTTGGGAAAGATGCCGCACTTTTCTTTTGAGAAGATGCCGCATGCTGAATTGGCTTTTGTATTTATCTTAAAGAGAGAATTAAGCTTCAGTATGCCCCTAAAATACATCTGCACTTAAACAAGGGCTAGCCCGAAAAAACGCTAACAAAAGAACGTTTCTCCGAAAAGCAGAGAAACTGTTTGAGTACCAGCCAGAAGTTCAAGAACCAACAGCTCCTTTATCCGAAACGGCCGTTTCATGTTCTAAAACAATCCGGGAACCGGTAAATCCAGCTACTAGCCATACGTACATGATGGAGTAACTCCGAAAATGAAACGCATACCTCATCATCATCATGTTTCAACAAACTAACGCGATCAAAACTACTGCAATCAATTTCACCACTGCCGAAATTCCAGTGCCGGTTTTTTCTAATCGTAGGCATTTGGCAGAGGTGTTAACTTATCCTCAACTGCAAAAAAAAAAACTTGAAGTTGCCGAAACGAAAAAAGAGAAAAAAGAACCAAAAGTAAAGTTGAGTCTACGGAAGATCAAAATGTTTGTTCTGAATGTTGGGAAAACTTTTCAAAACACAACAAAAAGGAAAGACTGGATTCAATGTTCTCCATGTCGGAAATGGTTGCATGATGAAAACTGTACACGGTACAAAACGATTGAATCTACTCGGAGTACGGACTGTGGACGTGATCAGGAACGAAAAAAGCATGTTTAATGTTTTAAATTCAATAAATTTGCTATGCGGCATCTCTCCCACACATAAAGGGACTGATGCCACATTTAATATATATTTTTTTTTTGCGTTATTTTCAATAAAAATTGTTTTTTTTTCGAGTTAAGTTATTTTTATGGTAGGAAATAAATGCATTATTATGTTTTTTATATAAATATGTATAGCTTATTCCACTTTAATAAACAAATTATACCGATTTTTGGAAAAACAGCGGCATCTCTCCCGCAATTACCCTACACAAAACCACAAAAACCAACAACTCAATCCAAACGCCTAAAAACAACAATTTTAAGTTCGAAATTAAATTTTTTATTAAAAGCGAAACGAACTCTGCATGCCTAAACCTAGAAAGCAAGTAAAAAGCTTTTATCTGCTTCAGAGGCGTGAAAACCAAGGTTCTAATCCAACACACTGCATTCTATCTCTAAGTAAAAAGTGTAATTAGAGCTCATGGCATAAAAATAAACCGTCGTCGTTATGACTAAAAAATAGCTCGACCTTGTTGAATATAAATTTTTTTTTCTCCAGTTCGCTTCAATGCAGTGTTGACTATTCATTTCGATATTTTCTGGTAGTGGTTTTATACTTTTCGATTTTTCTTTAACGATTGTTTGTTTTTCTTGTCATTTGTCTGAAGTTGAAGATGTTTGAAAATGTCCTCAAAATGACTTCTTGTCCAAAATTTTTTCATTAGATTAATATCAAAAGTGTCAACTTTCGTAACACAGGCTATATTTTTTCCTTGGGAACGGAAACAGGAATTAAGGGAGAACTAACAATTACAAACAAAGTTTTGAACCTGGAGTTGGATGAACTTAATTATAGTAATCAAGAAAAAGTATACCTATATAGGTATACTTTTTCTAGATTACTTTGATCTGGAAATGACCCCAACTTCATAAATCTGCGTTTCGCCTAGGTTCGACAATGGGCTCTTCAGTTAGATTGTGTCGTACCTACTTTTCTAAGACTCAAATGTTGTTCTTATTGTAGCGACACTTATAAAATTGACGGCATTGTTGTGAATTTTACATAGCTAAGAGAATGTGTTACACATTAATGCTTGAGTTGAGACTTTCTACGTGTTTTTTATCTCTTTTTTTTTTTTTAATTGTTAAAAATTTACTAATTTTTCTTCATTTACATTCACGTTCCAAAAAAATTGTTGCCATGATTTGGCCGCAGTTCATGAACCTAATTGGTTGGTTGGTTGAATTTGATTAAAAAATTTAAAAAATAGATGTGAAAGATCAAGAAAAACTGTTTCTAGAATTGAATAGGCTGAATGAACTGATTTGAATGAAATTTAGAACAAAGATAGTTTGGAGTGTAAGAAATGACATAGGCTATATTTTCTAACCAAACAGAGCGTCAAGAGTGAGACAACTCTATTTTACAGCTATTTTTTACAATCAGTGCTCTAGTGCAACAGCTAGTTGCATTCCTCCTTTGAATCAGTTAAGCCGCAATACCCGCCTCGCTATGAATGCTCTACAGTTCTACCTTGAGCCCAACTTCCAACGTACAGTCAAGTATAGAGATTCATACCATAGTAGCACAATCCGTATGTGGAATACTTTACCTGACTTTGTTTTTCCCTCACAAAGTTTCAAAACCAAAAACAAAAGTTTCAAAACCAAAGTGCATCGGCGTCTCATATTAGATCTTATTTCTTAAATGTTCACAATGTACATTATAGCCGTGTTTTATTATTAATTTTATAGTCATCTTCACTAATACGCTCAATAAAACGCTGTACTCACTAATGCAACTTAATTCCATAAACTCAATTTACCAGCCATCCCTGTTGTTCACTTTTGAAAGTTACTCATTTTTATTATTTAATCGTTGTTCACTGATCGTTGTTGTTTTCCCATGTGCGATGTATTGCGATATTTTGCAAAAGTGAGTGTAGATTCCCACTAAAACACGGCTTATATCATTATAAGGGTATGCATAGCCTCTTGATATGCCCGTTGATTATACAAAAAAAAAACTTATTCCCTCGGCAACGAAAACGGGAACGGGAATATAATCGCGAACTTATAAAATACTAGACCGACTTCAAATATTCCTTCACAGGGAGAGTTCTTCATTGTCACTGAGTAACAGAGGCAAACATCCCCACGGGAACTTTGCAACTACTTTAATAGTTTCGATTGCAGTAGGGCCTGAGGTAAGCTTTACGGGTCACATTCCAATTTTTCTAGATAACGCCTTTACTTAAAAATGACTGTAACGGTTCCATTCATCTTTTCATTTTCTTATTGAAAAAAAAAAAAAAAAAAAAATTAAGAACAATGCACAGAGACATTCGGGGATATATTTTTTTTTTTTTCCAAAATTACTCCATATAGTTTATTACTCTTTAAAGCTTATTTAATTTATTTATTATTATGTATTTTGAGTTATTAAAACCAACCAAGTACCTATTCCAGAGTGAATTTAAAAAACGTCCTGTGTAAAAAAAAACCCTATCAGTTAAAGTAATTCACTGTGTACACTGTCCAAGCAATTTCTTTGCTGAATGATTCATTTCAAAATGTTTCAATTGAAAATTTAATTACGTTTCAAATTTTACAATAACATTGAAGGCAATTCATCAAAATTTTGCAGCTTCTGAGAAAAAAATTTTACAGTTGGAATAAATGAAAACGAAAACATCGAATACATTGAAGATGGAAGCGGTTGAGTTGATTGTGACGACGAAATCAATCATAAAGTAAGCGTAGAGTGGATGAAGTGGTGAGAAAACTATACGCCATTTTCTGTGTGTGAAAAATGTCCCCAAAGTATCTAGAAGGGAAGACTCCACATCACGGTTTTGCGTCCAGCACTCACACAAGGTTCACAAAATTAGACAATGCACAAAAGTAAGAGAGTAAGTTGACACCAACTGAGATGATGATCCTTGGAACGGCAGGCGGAGTAACTAAATTTTCAAGTCGAAAATACAATCTTTTCAAAAATAGAGCACGACCAGCTCAGTTGGTAGGTATTCAAAACCAAAATGAAAAGTTCAATTGACCTTCACCTTCACTCCTTAGGCCGAGGCCACGCAGTCAGCGATAAGCGAGCGAGCGAGCGACTGAACGACATGAAAAAATTAAAACAAATGAAATTGCATTGAACTGGCCATGCATTGAGCGAGCGATGAGCGATTTTTTTAAGCGACTGAACGACGTCGCTCTGTCACCAAACTTGTTCTAATTTTTAGTTTATCGCTTAGCGTCAAGAGCAACAGATGGTTGGTGGACAACAAATATAAACGTAGTGCTCTTGACAACGGCATTTTAACAACTAATCGCTAAAGAAATGTCGCTCACGAAAAGGCCACTCGTCGCTCGACTTTGTCGCTTAATCGCTGATCGTTCAATCGCTCGCTCGCTTATCGCTGACTGCGTGGCCTTAGCCTTATGCGTTTCGCTCAGGTACAAACAATGGGCTCATCAGTTAGATGTTGTTTGTACCTTTCTAAGACGCAATGTTTGTCGACACATATTCAGGTATTCAAAACATTCAGAAAAAATGGGATAACAAAGAAGGGCAAACCACAATTCTCTTCATACAAGTAAATGCAAAGATATCAGTTTTACTGGGCTCAAACATGAAATGAATGAATCCAAAACCGGGTAACCCAACCGAACGACGACGCTTCCCGAGGAGGTTAACATGGTGGCGTTCTCTGGGGTCTAGATTAGAGTGAAGCAGCAGATAAGCGGTAGAGCTATGAACTCTTCGAAATCATATATACTTTTAAAGTTGTGAAGGAAGAAAATGAAGGAGAAGAAGTGATTTCGGTCGGAGGACTTGAAGCCATTGCCAAATCCTCGCGATAGGTGATGCCCGTGAAAAACACTGAATTTTTGTTAGATTCAAACAGCCACGTAATTAGCAGAGATGCTATAAGTATTACGCCACGAGCAACACCAACTATTAATCAATTAACACGCCTTTATTTCTGTTTTGTTTGCTTATATACTAACCCGCATGTGGTTGGGTTAGTAAATAAAAGAATAAAAATTAAATAAAATAAATTTGACACATTTTTGAAACTTCTTTACCAATAGAATTTAGACAAGGTTTTTTCAAAAATTTCCACTCATATACTGTTTTAGTGACACATTTTAAATAGTCTGTTTCTGTTTCAGAGTAGAACACACCCCTCTTTCGTATCTTGTCACGTCATTAGCGTGTATATCAAATTAGGAAGGTGCTAAACGGCATCCTCTCCTCATCAGTCACCACTGTCTTACTAACTTTGTGTAGTTATTTTTCCAAAAACACACTCGTATATTTGCTAAATAATAAGTATCAGCGTAATTTCGTTTTTGACCCTAAGAGGAAGTGAATCAACAGATTCTTTCGTTTACTACTTGACTTCAAACAGTCATTTGAAAATGATCAAAGAGGAAGTGAGTAATGTGATTTCAGTACACATAAGACAAACGGAAGTACTACGTAGAAAGGCTGAAATGACTTCAATTTCACACCTATCGTCTAATTGATTTTGAAAAACCTAAAATTTAGTCATAAAATTTAGTAAAAGCAACAAGAAACTTAAAACACAGAGAATGAAGAGAAGCAAAGAGTAGATTGATATGCTGTCAATAAAAAGTTAATGTTCTTTTAATTTCTTTTAATTTGTTCTTAAAATTTAAGAAGTGAATAAACTGACCTGTAGAGGAACCAGCCGGATGGGTTTCAGCAACTTGGGGTAACAGTGTCTATAAAGTGAGAATGAGAAGGTAGAAAAAATTATTACACGCCAACTTTAACACTCACATAATTCAAATGCTTAGAGTCCCAACCACTAGTAACGAATAGGATATCAGCGCAAAAAAATTGAAATGGTGATCCGTCTGCACATGCAAATGATCCTAAAAGGGCGATTGAATCAAAAAGTGGAAGAATATCGTGATCTTCAAAGATCGTGGACAAAATTGAAGGGTGACCAAGCAACAATCCTCCAATGGAACCAAATGGAAATTGAGCATGGTCCATATAAGCTACGGGTGCCAACATGTGAGCTGTTTTAATCTTGGAATTGTAACTAGGGATCTCAGACATCAGAATGAAGAAGATTGTTGTGCCTTGAGAATGACCCACATAATGCAATTGATCCTGATTGGTCTCTTCAAGTACGTAATCAATCATAGCTGGCAAGTCTCTGGTAGCTAACTCATCAAAACTGAAGTGCCAGAATTCGGAGTCATCTGACGATATATTGACGTTTTTTCTACTGTACGTATTTCCACGATTATTGCCCATCCAGACATCAAAGCCTGCATCAGCAAAGAGGTAAGCGAGTGCATTGTCTGGTCCATTCAAAATCCATACATCGGATGAACTGATGAAGCCATGTTGAAGAAATGTAACAGGACGTGTCTGGTTGTCGGACTTCTCCGATTTTGGTGAGCTAGGTATGCGAAAGAGAGTGAGGTTATATCCATCGTATGACAGTACGTTGTGCGACTCAACAGGGTAATTGAAGCTCTCGATACGTTCTGCCTTTGAGAATTTATTTTTTCCTTTTATTTTATTAAGAATAAAATTCTGAACCTACCGTTGTGTACAGTATGTCAAAATCTTTACAGTTCACTGCTGAAATGGCCCAACAAAAAACTAAAGCTCTAAAGTAAAAGCACATTTTTTTTATGGGAAAACTAAAATTTTCCATCTACACATTTTCCCTTTTATACTTATCACAAAGTGATGAAAGGTATTATCATTTTAATATTTTTCGTTTGATAATTTATGTGTTTAAAATTAGTTAATTGCACTAAAAGTACCGATAGTGATATTAAACGCAAAATAACTATTATTTGTATTATATAACTGTATACACAAAGAAAGGGTGTTTTCTTGGTTACATGAGAGGTTTAGAATGTTGTTGTTTATGTTTTGGCATTTGAGAATTACAAATTTTGTCGATATTTCTTTTCAGTAAGGTTTTGGTAATTCATCATGAATCGCTTATCGCCAGAAAAACGCTTCCAAATTGTGGAAATTTTCTGTGAAAACAAATAAAGTTCATGGAGCACTCTGTCCATTTCACGGTCAGCATCATTGGCCTATAGCAATTCATGAAGTTGTTTTCGCACTAATTTTACTTTTCTAAATTCAAAACCATCAACAAAGCAAAAAAAATTGAGCTTATCCGCTCAACATCGGTTTTTATTTCTTTCAAAATGAGGAAGAAGTTACCGTTACTGTGACTGGCAAGCACCATGCAATTTGATTCAAGCAGGACCGCACGACTTGGCACATGGGCGTAGCCAGGGGGGGTTTCAGGGGAATGGGACAAGGAAAAGCCTTATTTAAAGAATTTTCTTTTAGAAATTGCAATTACTAAAAATGTTCGCTTTCGACAAAACATTATCAAAACCCCACAGAACCCCTGCATAATGGTTCTCTTAAAGGATTCTCACTCTAACCTGGAAGCTGGTTTAGAGCGTGAAAAAATGGGCATAATTTATGAATTTTTTGTAACTGAACAAAAAGATCAGTCGAAAATCTGTGAAAGAGGTTTTATAGCAAGAGATGTACGCAGGATTTTTTCGATATTTCATGAAATGGTGCACGTTTGAACAAAACATTAAAATTTCACTATAAAAAACGACAAAATTGATTAAAAAAAGCTATGCAATATAAAAAAAATCCTACGTACGTCTCCGGAGAAAGGTATTTCGAACGTACTGTCAAAATTTCGTATAGATCTGTGTAGATTTGCTCGAGTTATGTCTTCGGCCAGTTCGAAAAAAGTGAAAAAGCGTTTAAAGTTTTAAGTACTCAGTACGCAGAATGGAAAGTTTGGGCATTTAGACATTTTTGCCGGCATCCATCCTTTGGTATGTTATTTTTAAGCCCCTAAAGTACCTTTTAAGATAAAAAAAAAATTCGGTTTCTTCAAAATTCTAAACCAGCTTCCCCTCTTAAGAGAATTTCTTCCATTGTGGGTCACATAAGACTGTTTCTGAGATTCGCTTTGTTTTATGAAGATTAAAACCAGAGTGTATCTAATAATGAGTGGGTATTTGTACGGTGCCCAAGCGTATATTCGTTAAGAATGTGATGCTTTAGCTCTGTATGTACATTGTTGTGCACACTCTCTCAACCTTACTATTGCTGACTCGTGTTCACAAGCAGAATTGCGAAATTGCGTTGGGATCGTGCAGTCTGTTGGTTCCTACTTTAAATATACTGCTTAGCACACTGCTGTTTTGAATGGTAAAATTCGGGACCTATTACCGGCTGGAAATTTAAAAACCCTGCTGGCATTGTGTGAAACACGGTGGGTTCACAAGCATGAAGCCGTCATGCGATTTAAGCAAATTTATCCAGCTATTGTCAATGTACTCGAAGAACTCCAAATAAGCCACAATAAAGAAACATCGCAGCAAGCTGTTCAAATGCTTAACACACTTCGATCTTCGAATCATGTTACGTGCCTAGTGATTCTTCAAAAAGTCATGAGCTTTACATTTTCGCTATCAAAACAACTGCAGTTAACACCGATAACAGCATTCAGTCACGCGAATAAAGTTATTAATGCTTTGCAACTTTTGAGAAATAAATTTATGATGGTGATAAAGGTGATACTCGATGAAAATGCTGGTACACTGCAAATGCTATCTACGTTGGAAGGCAACTTAATCGCTTTAACACTTCTGCGTCAAAATAAATTAATTCGTCCCATTTCTAGAGCACACAATTCCCCAATTAACCGAGAGGCTTGCGAAACACCGTAAAGTAGTATTGCCATCATCTGGTGTGCTATCTTCAAATTTTGCGGTCAGTTCTGAAATTGAAGACGCAATTTTTATGTATTCGGCAGGGCAGTGCTACCCGAAAGGAGTACATCCTATGACTATCTCCTCCCCTAATCCAAAATCTGCTTTGGAATGCTTGGATAAGTGCGATAAAACATTTTGTCCAGTTATTTACACGTTGTAAAGATATTGGCTTATAGTTTTTGGACGTCAGCGTGCTAAAAAGCGATAGATCACAGGTGTTCTGTAGGTATATATGTACATATGTATGTATGGTTAAACGCCTTCAAAAGACATTTTTTTAAATTGCTGCCATTTAACTCAACGAAAAATTGACCGATCGGCTTCAAATTTAAACTGAGTATCTTTGAATATATTTACCATACAAAATAACTTATGGTCTTTTTGAAAACTGCCAAAAAAGAAATATTTATTCAAAGCTACGCCGTTTTGTTAATTTTTGATATTTTTCAAAAATCCTGTATGGGAAAAATTTTCCACTTCAATAACCTTTCCGAATTTTTTTGTTTCAGCTCATTTGGCCGGACGCATATCAGCAGTTGAAGACCTTTTCGTTTTACACCTCCGTAATTTTTTAATATTTTTGTAAAAAAAAAATCTTAGAATATAGCGGAAAATATACCTCATTAAGCCATATTTGAAGTCCGAAATTATATCCAAAATCTACTGGACCAATCGCTTTAAAATTGTGCACAGTACTTCTTCACATAAGTCACTAGGTATTGTTGAGAGCTTTTTCGTTTTTTTTAATAATTACAAATTTTTTAACCGATTTTTTAGCGAAAATCGGGCTTTTGGCTCCCAAGTGAAGTCCAAATTTTGATTTTTTTGTTTCAGATGATCCTGTTTCGTGTTATGGTGCACACCACAAACCAACTTTTTTTCGAGGCGCCTCTGGTCCGGAATTTAATTTTCACTCTCTCAATTTTGAATATTTTGCAATGCAAATTTAGGAGAATGTTGTTCAAATGTTACTTTATTATATGTAAACGAACACTACCCGTTACGCAAAAAATATTAAAAATATGCCTTTTTTCGGTCGAATTATCTTTATACCCCCTTCCCCCTTAAGTGGGCGCAAATTATTTAAAAAAAAGAACTGGTCACAGCGAGAACTATGGTTTCATTAAAAAAAAAAGAGCAAAGTGGCTGCTCCCTGTGTTTGACGACGACCAGAAAGTGCCTTCAATTCTAAGCTAACCCTGTGTGCAATTAAGTCGCTTAACAACATTATCATCGCAGCAAAAAAGGAGAGTTTGAAAGGACATTATTCATCATTGTCAAAAACAAATAAAATCATTTTAAGTCACCCTTGAAATAAAATCTAGTTTCTAAAATATGTAAATTTCTTTTATTGGACATACATATCTGGTGTAACATTATTGATGCACGACTCTGGAAGAATGTAGATATCGTGTTGTTCAAAACACTCCTCTGGTCTCTGAACTGAAGAACTAATTGGTTTTACAGACTTGAATTAATTTCAAAAAGCTTCTAGTATTTTCGACTGCGCAAGTCTTCAAATGCCTCTACACAACACAACACAGTACACAAATACCTCAAACAAACCATTTTGTCATTTCGGTCCTTTTAAAACAAATACCAAAGAAAGAACAAATAATAAATCATGCGCAGTTAGTTTTTTCACACAGTGCAAACGAAATGGTGTAAACAAATATACTCCTTGATAAGGACTCGATTTTGCCTAAAAATATCCTCAATACAACTAAAAGACTTAAAAATTATTAAACTTCTTTGATAAATGAAATCAAATTTACAAAAAATTCAATCAATTTCGCTTAAACACACAAAAACTCTCAACCGACGAGAAATCCATTCAAGTGTAAAGGATTTATTTAAAAAATAATCAATACCTGTATTACTTTGTGCTATCTCCCTCCATCATACAACTTTGTTTGATTTGGCAAAGCGTAGTCGTTGCTTAAATTATTTTTCTCTCCCTCTGTTTATACCGAGGAATATATATTTCCTTCCGAAGGAAAATTCCGGGATACGTAGTTCGGAGAGGTGGTTTTGTACTTAGAATTTAAAAATTTAAATATAAATAAACTATCAAGAAACTCATTGCAGTGCATAAGATGATAAAAATTAAGTTAATGTATTTTATTAAGACAATATCAAAAATATCCTGAATGAATTCTGTGGAATAAATTATAAATTTTATAGAAAAATGAAAAGGCAGTGAGTTATTAAAGGTAAGAGTTGCGATACATATATGCAAAAGCAGTGGGTGCAGTTTTACGTATCCTTATGATCGATTAAGTGCAAAGATTGAATTAAATACTCAGCAAAAATTTAATTATTCAGGAAAAAAAGTAAATTTAATCACACACATTGGCGGATTGTAGTAAATTGCCTGCAAATGTAAAAAAGGAATTAGTAGGTATACCAGATTAGTATGCTACGAGGCTTCTTTTTTTTTTTTTGATTTTCCAGTTCTTTGTAGATACAAATTTTTTCATAAAGTGCATAAAATTAAGTCATTTTTTACTGATTGGATACAATTTATAATCAAAGCCAGAAACATACTTTGTATTTGTTGAAAAAAATAAAGTCAATCGATGCACTCGTAAATTTTTACTTATGGCGCTCAAGTACCTAACAACCTCACTCAAACCTGCACTGACTTAATTGAATGCATTGGATTGTTGCATAATCTAATCTGATTGATATATGCATTTTTTTTCGTGTCGATAAGTTTTTTTTAAAGAAAGTAATGGTAAAGCAATCGAAAGCTAATTATATTTTGCAAAAACAATATTTTTGTTTATTAGAGATTGGTGTACCAATTGCAGTCAAATTATCTTTATTGAATATATCACCGAAAACTTCTGTACCTGTATTTACCTTTTAATGTTTTGGTTTACGTTTTATTTGGGTTAAGTATTTAAAGGCTATGAAATTGAAATTTTAGGAGGTACAAGGAATAATTGCTTCGGGTAGGGTACTTACTTATTTCCCAGTTTATTCGTTGAAGATATAAGTTTTATTTTAACAAAATATTTTACTAAATAGCTGCACATCTATGTTTTGAAGAAAGCATTTGAAATGTTGAATTTTCCATATTTTGAATAATACTCAAAGGCTAAGCAGAGTTAGACTCTTCGAGAAATTTCAAACACAAAACTATTTTCGCTGCTGAAGCTTTGCTCGAGTGTGCATTCAAATGATTTTTAAACAATAAATTCTATCTTCCATCGTTTATGCGGGAGGGGCAATTTTATACAAAATGATAAATTCAAGTTTATTTAGTGAATAGTTTTTAAATAATAAAGTCTCAAAGTCGAAATTTTGAGAAAAAAATCTGATTTTTTCTTCAACTAAAATTTTTACGAGTCTTAGAGCAAAGACTTGTAAAAACTTGTTCTTTAATTAATTAATACTCGTAATAGTTTTATGTCAAACATAGAAAACCGAACGAAAAAACCATTCTTTGTTTTTGAGAAATTAAAAAAAGCCGAAACCTTTGTTCAGAAAACTCCAATTTTGCGCAGGGAATAAAGTCCAATCAGTGGAAAACCAGAAAAAAATTTGAAGAAAAGAAAACATTTTACATAATCTTGATTTCTCAAAAACTAGGAAAGATTTTCTCTTTTAGTTTTCTGTGTTTGAGTAAGAATGAGAACAAAAGCATTGATCGTTGAAAAAAAATTTTGTAAAAATTTAATTTGAAAACAAAAGTTGATTTTTGAAGTGAAAACTTCTTTAGGCGCGTTTGGCACTTTTGCGATGGGGGTTAATCAATGAATTCGCGACCGACACCATTTTTTGATTGGCTCATCGTAATTCGTATGTAAAGTCGTCATAGCCCAGCGTCTCAGGTTCGTTTCCCAGCCATGACTTGCATTTTTTTGTTTATTTAAAGTGAAAACATAAATAAAAATTGATCGCCACGGCTGGGATTCGAACATCAGACCCTCAGTTTAATAGCCAACGACTCTACCATTGAGCCAAAAACACCTTAATTTCTATGTTGCTAAATGACTTAAAAGAATGCAATAGCATTATTACAAGTAATTGTACTTACCAACTCGGAGAAATACAGAGAAAAAAGAAATCAATTGAAGAAACAGAGAAAAATTTATGCAACGCAGAAAAAATAAAAAGCACCAAATATTTTACTGCCATTACAATGAAGAGTGGCTGGATAAGTGAAGCTGGAAATTTCATCATGACAGAGTAGGAGACGCTTTTTACAACAAATTAGAAGAGATCAACAACTCATCGCGATGATTTATCGATGGAATTGAAACGGCTGCATGAAAATAGCTTGAAAACCATTACTCAATAGACACTATCGCTAAGAAAATTAACGTATTAATTTTAACAGAGACTCACATGGGTGAAGAAGAAATATATGATATTCCTGATTTCAATTTAGTTGCAAGTTTCAGAAGGCACGATCGTCCAGCAGCAGGAGTAGCTATCTATAAATGGTTGTCAGATACAACTGCCATTTTTTGTGCAAATCATATGAATTTGCATACGAGGTACACTAGTATGTCTAGTACTATTTTGATATCGGCGATCTATCTGTTTGTCGTTGCAACTGTGAAAATGAACAGCAAGTTATAATAGTTGGTGTTTATATTTCACCGAATACGTTTTTAAGTGTAATACGACAGTTTTTATATAAAAATTTATTTATTTATTTTGAATACGCTTCTGCACACCTTCACGGCAAAATTGGGGAGAGATTTGATGATTTGCCAATGATTTTGAATGGTGACTTTAAACATCAACTCCACCGATGCTACAAATTTTAATTTTTAAAAGAAGAATATAATTTAACAATGACGAATGACCGCAGCCTTAGTACA
Source organism: Melanostoma scalare (assembly GCA_949752695.1). Taxonomy (NCBI): domain Eukaryota; kingdom Metazoa; phylum Arthropoda; class Insecta; order Diptera; family Syrphidae; genus Melanostoma; species Melanostoma scalare. The sequence goes on along the minus strand of OX456984.1, from coordinate 20,925,558 downwards.
ACGAAATATAAATCGACAGTTGGTGCAGTCTTTGCGATATATTTAAATAGGTTCGAGTCAAAATTTTTCGTTTCCTATTTTAGTTACCATAGGCCTATTACTTCATTATTAGAATACGATGATTGCATGAGATGATAATGGAAAAGCTGAAAATGTGAATGAAAACTCTTAAGTTTCATTGATGTTCTTCCATATGTACGTGTACATAATATATTATAAGACATTGAATAAAATTTTGCCACTATTTATCTATTTTTATTATAAGCACTACGAAGAAACATTTCAATGAAAAGATTTTCCTGTACATTAAAATATTTACTGAAAATTCAATTCTGTTTTCACTTCTGTCGGCACTCCCGGAGTGCTTCTTTTTTTTTTCAAAAATTTGAGTTAGAGAGTTGACTACTCAAAAACCTAGAGTGGTCACAAAATTAAGTGTTTTAACTGTTGAGAAAGTAACTAATATTTCATTCACTAAATAAACTTGAACTAAAATGTTTATTAAAGAACAAGGTATGAGTTTCAAACAGTATAGTATGTGGTAATCAGTAGCTTAGTTGATTTTTATGATTTTTTTTTTAAGTAAATTTTTTATAAAACTAATTTTTTTATGAAACTGAACCTTCAAGTTTTTTGTTGATTCCGAACGGCTAAGTGAGAAAACGCTTTTCATACCAATGTTATTACTATCGAAATAGACACCATGAGTAATATTTCATAAAATAATATGTTTTTCAAAACATAAGTTCAAACACTGACATCTGAACTGCAGAGAGACCAGCTTAACTGTTAAATCCACATTCTAGAACCCATAGATACTTTTGATTAGTTTTGATCAGCTTCTAAAACAGGAGCACCTGCCATAAAATGCAAGCATGTCAAAACTGTACATAAACTGTTTTTCTCAAGTTGTGACCTCCTCTATATCAATCTAGAGTAAAAAGAAGCAGCTTTCTGGTGTTCAATGACAACATTTTTAATCCGAGTAAGAATGTTTTGTATTTATTGACCTGCTCTAGATCACTTAACAGCAGCATTTTCTACAAGTCCTTTTGAGTAATAGCATATTTCAGCAAAGTGTCAAAATCAACTGTTGGATTTTGCTTCGAATATTTTTGTGTATATTCTGTGCTTTGCTATCAATTTGAAATCAAATTTGACATGGAATCAGTTGAACTTACATTATAATCTATTGATTATGTCATTTCTTTAGGAACTCGAAAAAGGCAGGATTTTTATTGCAATGGGCTAATTTTGAAGAAAAAACCGAAAGTGCTATTGAATTAATTGCAAATCCGAGATATGGGTTCTAAACCATCTTCATTTGTTTTTTCAATATAACTCGAAAACGAAGCAAAGTTTTAATGCAATTCCTAGAACGTTTTTTGTAGAGAACAAATTTTCCCATCAAAAAGCACCTATTGAATAATTTCATTTTTTTTAAATTTTTATCCAAAACGTTAAGATTCCCGAAGAAAAAAAGTCAAAATTTTCCAATTTTTTAGTTTTTTTAGTTTTTTTAATGGTATTTCTTTCTGGTTGCTGGAAGGTATAGGCAATGCTTCATAAAAAAGAAAGTAAATTAAATTGTCTTTAAAATGATTTATCAGAAAACTTTCTGCGTTTGAAATTCACGGAAATATTACCACTTAATCATAGACATTTATCGTTATTTTTCATCCTTTTTATACTGACTCCATTTATTCTTGTTTTGAGGAAATGTAAAAAGTGTTTTAACTGTTAAAAATTTTTACTCGATGGGAAAATTTGTTCTCTACAAAAAATGTCCTTGCAATTGCATCAAAATTTTGCTTCGTTTTTGAGTTATGTATATTGAAAAAACAAATGAAGATGGTTTAGACCCATATCTCCAATTTGCACCCTCTAATTTAATAGCTCTTTCGGTTTTTCCTTAATAACTAGCCCATTAATCGATCATGCAATAAAAATCTGCTCTTTTTCGAGTTCCTTTATATGCCTTTTTTACGACGCACAGTGGTGCTTCTGCGGAAATAAATGCAAAAAATGAAATTTCGAATACGGATTTGTTTGATTTATATTTTCATAGAAATATAACCGTTGTATCTTTTTCCAAAATTTGGGACATTTATATCAAGGAATATGGGAGATACAGCGCTTTAAAGTTCCCCTATCTTTAGGTTTTGAAAAGTATATAATTTCTTGCATTTACTTCTTTCTAATGAAGAGTAGCATTTTGGTAACTATTTGTAAAAAATAAATTTTTTTTATAAAAATACGCTATTAAGCTTTGAAAAAAAAAAAAAAAAATTGTAAAAAATTTTGTTTTTTCCGCATTTAGTTGGGCTTAGACTGAGTGCCCTCGAATAAATATTTTAATGTTCTTTCCCTAGAGCTACAGTTTTAGCTACACTAAGCTACGTCTAGTGGCTACTATTTTTGGAAAGCTACAATATTCTACTAACTTTTTTTGAAAGATTCGTATCCGTCCTGATCCGATCTTGAACGTAGTGTACAAATTTGTTTCACGGAATCCAATTTAAGAATCACGATTTTGACTTTGATCATGTTGCAAAAGATGGAATTTCGTAGACAGTAATCGTTGGAAAGATTGGCGCCAGGATTTTATTTTTGACAAAAATTTATATTTTTCATTAAAAAATAAGATATAATTAATCCTTTGACAAATGTCTGATCTACGAGCCCAAATGCTAAATAGTTGGTCTATGTTAACTTATTACGGATTATTTAATCGAATGACTTATCCAAATGGCAATCTAAGATCCTGAATGAAGAAACTCTTGTTCTAGGAATGTCATTATTGCATTCACGAATTTGATTTATGAAGTACATATTGCACCTGGGAAATAACTTCAGATTTATAAAGCGGGGAGAGTCAATGAGACTACTCGTGCTATCAAAAAAGACGAAAAAAAAAATATTTCAAGTGGAATTCCTCTCAAAGGTTCAAATAAGAGTAGACGTTGTGAAACAAGGAACTGTAACAACAAACGATAGGAATAGTTCGAGAAGATTATTTGTAAATCCAAATGTAGCTGCATGGGTTGGGGACGTTTGCCCCAAAAAAAAGCCCCAAACGGAAATTCCCAAACGCAAAATCCCCAAATTAAAATCCCCAGCTCTGAAATCTCCAAAGAGAAAATCTACAAAACGAAAATACCCAAACCAATATGCCCTAAACAAATATGTTTAAGCAGTGTCATGCAATAAAATCGCCACGATCTTATCGCATGATTCACTATACTTGAACATATTTGTTTTGGGGATGTTTGCAGGAAAATGTAATACAAAGAGTAACCATAAAATTCTTTATAAAATTTGTTATGTTTATTGAAATGAAAATACATTTTCAAAATTTTTAAGTTAATAAAAAATATTCAAAAACGTATTATGTTTAAAATTAAGGTCCATTTCAAAGTTTTAAATGAAACGAAAAGAATATTTCAAAAAAAAGTATCTCTCCATTCTTAATGTTTTATAATGAAAAAATATTTAGTTTCTAACTAAGACAGAACACTGCACAAGAAGATAATTTAATGAGATTTTTTTGAAAAACAAATGCACATAATTTAGATGTACACGCCGGACACTGTGGATTTGTATATTTCGTGGGGATTTTGGCAAAAAAGATTATGTAGGTGTGGATTTCATCCATGTGCAATATGTCTGTGGGGATATTAGCAAGTTGGATTTTAATTTTTGGGGATTTTAACCGATTAGGATTTTTTTTAGGGGATTCCGTACCACTCCTGCTGCATATATTACAAAAGTAGAGAAAAGACTAATAACCAGACTGCAGTCATATTGGAAGCTGCTTACTTACTTAGGTGGGCATTACAGTTTGGGGTGAACCTGGGCCTCAACCAAAATCCTTCTATATTAGAAGTTATTTGCAGCAATTTTTCAATCGATACCTAAAAATGTAAGATCTATACTGAAGAGACAGCTAATCTCGCGATATCGTTATACCCTTGGTATCACATGCCCGCAACTGTTCACAAAATTTCACTACACTGAACGGAAGTAATAGAAATTGCATCCTTGCCAGTTGGATCACTGCTCAAAAATGCAGGAACAAGGACTACAAGTACTATAGGACCCATTACTCAAGGAAGTTCTCCCGGTTATCGACGAATGAGGATATATTGCATATGATCCTGATATCATCCGATCCATATATAACTCAATTAATACCTGAACCGAGGAAAAAACATTTTTCTTTGAGTGAAGAAGCCCTTGAATTAACTAAAAAACTTATTAACATTAATATTACGTTAATATTAACATAATTAAAAAAATTTCGATCGTGTCAATAAACGCTGCATATCCGAAAAATGTCAATAACTTTTCTTTTAATGATTCTTTTTCAACCAAAATTTGTCAAAATGTGTGTTCGCCACTTCAAAGCAAGTCTGCAAAATTTCATTCGATTCCACTTCATGGTTCAGACTTTACGGATTTTTTCCGCTCTCCCATACAAAGAGCACCACTGTGCGACGTAATCAATAGACTATTAGTCTTAGTAGTATGTTTTATATTGCCTGACATTTTTCTTGCTCCTTGCTCTGCTTTGGCTTGCCTTTTATCTCATCTAACACAGTTTAAATGAAATAAATCTCTTTCGTTGCTGCAAAACTCTATGTTTTTTGTCTTATTTCCTTCTTAAATTGTAATACATCTTGCCCAAGAATGACCTACGATTGAAATTTCTTCGAAGTCAAAGTAAAACACAACATGTAACCTTATGGAGTGGCTCAAATCTACACGATCTGGTGGTACGATCAAGTGAATACATTCTACGAATCGGAATCGCAGATCGCTATAGTTTATACAAGGCCTAAGGGATGCTTCATACATTTAGTCAAAGCTGTATATCATAACAATTATATACAACGCGTGTGCTTTGGTTTGAAATACTCAGTATACTTAAGCCATACAAATGTTGTTAATTGATCGCACGTAGGAACGCCTTAATTCTTCATGTACTGAATTATTGTACTGCAGTCATGTTATTGCTTTTCGTTTGAAAAACGCTGGTTTTTTCAAAGACAATAGAATTATTGCTTACAATAATTAGTTAGTATTTAAGGGTGAAAATATGAAGTTGTAAGTATTTTTCAATACTAAAACATAGAATTTAAAAAAAAAATTGGTAAAAAAAATAAAATTTTGGGGTGGATTACATTAGTTGTTCAGGAGTATTAAAATTAGATGTTGGCCAATTCTCAACCCTGCCCGGTAGGTACACGAAATTTCATACAACTCATTCTAGCTGTTTGCTAACAAGTACCGCAGCAAGGAAAATCTAAATTAGAAGATATTCAAGCCTACGAAACCCTACAAATGTTTTGAAACGTCCTCACATAACGAGAGTACGCGTATATCTTGCTGGTTGCAAATCACCAATCCCAATGCTCACAAAAAAATCTGCATTTAGAAAAAAGGTTAATAAGCTAGTTTCTTTTTTTCAATTAAAAAAAAACACATACACTGTTTCAGCTGAAAATAACATAGAAGTTTGACTTAACCAATTCATGTATCCAATGATTATATAAAAATAAAGAAAAAAACAAATCAAATAATAATTTTCCATCTTGATATCTTTTCAGACCCTGAGACATAGAAGATAAAATATTATAAAAAACTTTATTGATGATAACAAGGGTTGTTTAACTTTTCAAATATGCAATACCCAAAGTTTCCGCGCCGTACTCTTGCACTTATACTCTTCTGTATGGTGATGACACTTGGAGCTGTTGGGCTGATATTCTTAGTCTATTTTTTCAACGAAAGCAGTACACTTTTGTTGGACTCTTCTCTAAAATCCGTCTATGTCGATGACAAGCCAACAGGCCAGCAATATCGACAAAATTTAATTGAAATCGAAAAGAATGAATACAAAACCGACCAGGAACTCTTGAGTCTCTACACCAACTACGTCGAGAATGATCAAGTGCGAATTGATAATAGCACTTCCATTCTAAAAGCATCACAAGAACTTGAAGCCAACCGTAAGAAACAAGCGGTTCCGTCTCCAAAGACTATCAACACAAAAGGTCTGAAAGATACCTACACCAATTCGGACACCATTTACATTGATGATTTTGACAGACCAACATTCAGCAGTAAAGCTAGAAGTGAACTGGGCAATATAGATTATTTTGATACAATCATTGTCGATCATAAGAATGTTGCAGCAAATAAAAAGCCTGAACAACAGATCAGCTCGGAGGAAGCTTCACCCTCGATAATCTATAAGACCCGAATTTATTCCGAGTCTTCCAGCAGTCCTGATTCAAAGAACTCCAATGAGAGCGAGGTTAAGCCGAGAATCAACAACAAACGTCGAACCAATGCAGCTCGATGGGAAAAGAACAGACTCTTTAAAATACGAAAAGACGACGATGTGTACGACTCGGAGGTCGAAACTGCCGGCAGTGGCAGTGGTGACTTTTTCGATGACACCGAAGTCAATGAAGTCTTTATAAAACAATTGAACACAAAAGCAAACAGAAAAGATAAGAACTCAAAGAAGTATTCAAAATTATATGACATGCGCCGAAGAAGAAAGAAGAACCGTGTGTTTATCAGAGTCGGGAATAAATTTATTTCGACTTCACCAACATTCTCAACAATGCCGACTGAAGACAATCAGTTGAACTGGGACTATCAGAAGAATTTCAAGAAGTTATCTTCATATCCAACCAATCCAACAATCCACTATTCACAATCAGTTGCAAATAAGAAGCATTTGCCAGTTCCGGCAATGTTCACCAACAGTGCAAACTCACCAACATCTTCGTATAACGACAATTTTCAATCACAGCTGGAGGTGAGTGAAGTTGGATCAGCTTCAACAGTGAAGACTGGCAATCATTCAGCAAATAATCAGAGGGACATAGGAGCGGCTGTCGCTACTGGGGAAAATAATGAAGCCTGGATCGAGACTCGAACTAGACGCATCATGGGCAACGTTAAAAAGAGTGAAGAACGCTCCAGGCAGCTACTCCTTTGTGAAGAAGCTGGCGGTGGTGAATTATGCCGAATGTTATTTAAGGGTCATATCAATGATTAAGTTAACACTGCACAAAAACAAAAACAAAAAATTTAATGTATGTAACTATAAAACTAAAAACCCAAAAATAAGGTGTGTTAGAAAAATGTTAGAAAAAAAAAACAAAAAATAAAGAAGCTTTTTACATATCTTAATTCTTAACAAAAGTATTAAATTTGACAGCAAACAGAACAGATTTTGTCGTAAAGCAAAAGAGAAAAACAAAGTAAATGAAATGCACAAATGGAGTTGCACACACAATATTGACTCCTAGTTTGCATGCGTATCTCTAATTAAATTTTTTTAAGATAAGTTGATGTAAATAAAACAAACCTAAAAAACAAAGTTAGTACTTAAACTTGAAATATTAAAAATAATATACTACCAAATAACACACAATCAATCGATTCGGAACAGTTATAACCGAGGCTACACACTTTACTAACTTCGCTTTAAAACACTGCATACTCTTAGCGCCTTAAAAAAAAAAGTCAGTATCAGTGCTTCTCAAGCTGCAAAGAAGTTGTTTGTGGCATACTCTGGGGACTTTAAATTGAAAATTTTGAATATTGGCATGAGTTGTAATCCGGAATATTTTCAATCATATGACACCCCAAAATTATTCATATCTACTAAGGTCATATTATCAAAAAACTGTGCATATCTTCTTTCTATTCTTTGCGCCGAAAGGTGCGTCCACACTATGCTGAGCGGCATCAATCGTCACATGCCGATCGGCAATACCGACTTAGTGTGGACGTCCCGATCGGACTTCCTCCTTACCGAAAGCCGAACCGAAATCGAACCGAATGAAATGGATCCGTATGCCGGCCGGTCGGCATAGTGTGGACCTGAAGAAATTCAGCTCAAGGAATCGTTTGCTTCGAAACCTGCGTAAGCAAGTTCCAGCTCAACTTTTAAGAAAAACCCTTATGTTTTTATATATCGTCACTTAAAATGAAAGACCTCGTTCAAAAATTCAACAAAAATATTACTTATTCAAAAAAATTAAGAAAAGTCAGAACCACCTTTTGGTATTTTCAGAGTCGCAACGCTATTGAGTGAGATTAATAAATGTATCCGGATGGCTTTCTGCTTGTTGTTTAGGGACTATAAATTCAGCCGACACATACGCCCATTTCTATTAAAAGCTGTATGCGATCCTTTTGGGTATATTTTCATTGATTTCAAAACGCAGACCAAAACTGTTTTTCGGTATTACCTTTCGCGAGGAATCGACAAGCCCTCCGATAGTAAATTCATTGCCATGAAAAACGGACATCCATGTCATTTGAAGAAAAACACATACTATTTGACAGCCCTGTTCGTTACTTGAACTCGCCACAGCAAAAACGTAAAGCTCCTCCAAGGCTTAAAAAATCACCCAGTTTGACATTCATGTAATGTTTAGGGGGTTTTCAAAAAACCCTTTGTGGTGACCACAGGGCAAACCCAGGTCTTCAACGAAGAAACTTATAGATATAGTATCAGAGTATCGGAATCATTTCAGTCGAAAAAAAATCAATTTCAATAGATAGATATTTTATTTCTTTCTTCAAATAGTATTTGGTTGCTGCCGCTCTATGTCTATGTCTCAAAGGTTTTGCAATAATATTTTGAATGTTTTTCTGTTTTCAAAAGACTCATTTTTATATTCCAGAGCTGTGTGTAGTAGCAATTTTAACTTAGATTACTGACTCGTTGAACAAAGTATTCCAGTTACATTGATCCTCGACAGCGTATCCGATAGGTTCTTGTACGGACGCACATATTTCGTTTAGTTTTCGTTTTTCAGACGTGGAATCATTGAATAAATAAGCTATAGTAAGATTGTATAGACTTTTAGAATAGTCTTCTACTGTCTACGGTTCATCCTAGCAGTCTCCGTTCTAAGCTAATGGTTTCAAGACTTCATACATAAATCGATTGCTGCGCCACCGGTGTCCTCTGATATATCCATAAGATTGTTTTTTATTTATTTTACTTATTTATTTTGTATTAACTACAGTTTAAAAACAAACAGTTTAAGGTTAAACTTAAACTAACTACATAAATGAAATTTAATTTGAAATAATTTAGCAAATGTAATTTTGATAGATCACTAGTTTAAACACCACAAACAGAATAGTAAGTAATCATTAAAAGTTCTGCAGCATCTTGTCAGAGGCTCGTTGGCTAAATAATTACATCTTTGGAAGCTGACGTGTAAAGGTGTCTAGTTTCGAGTCCGACGGGCTGGTACGTTAAATTTGATTAGGGAAAGTAAATATGGTGATGATATTTCTCCTTTGATGATTTTTAACGTTGTTAGGTAATTGAAAGCCTTCCTCCTGTCGTCTAGTGTGTTCATTTGTAATAACAATAACCTATGCCGATATGGTGGAACGGTGGAAGCAAAAAGCGATCATTCCAGTTTAAATCGCGAAGTGCAAATAGCAGAAACTGTTTCTGGACCGATTCTATCCTTTGAATATGGGTAGCATAATGTACGTGACCAAATTTGACAAGCGAACTCTAAGCAGCTTCGTACGAGTCCAACATAAAGAGACTTTGTAACATATGGGTCGTTAAGTTCTTTTGACCAACGCTTAATCATTCCCAGTCTTGATTTTGTTTTGTTGACTACGTAGTCAATATGGTCATTAAAAGTAAGCTTTCGATCAAAGAGCACTCCGAGATCATTGAACTTTTCGCATCGTTCTAGTAACTGCCCGTTCAATACAAAATTCACTTGGTGATCCAGAGACTTAAATCGTAAATCCGTACGATTTGAATACGATAAAAATATCTTGGCATCGTCGGCGTAGAGAAAAGTCTTTGAGTGATGAAGCACATCAGGCAAGTCATTTATGTATAATAAAAAAAGGAGAGGTCTTAAATGACTTCCTTGTGGTTGTGGTACACTAGATGTAGCATCTATCGCTGTTGCAAAACAAGTTTTAAATTTCACGTATTGGGTTCGACCATTCCAGTATGAAAGAAACCATTTCTGAAGAGAACCATCACAGCCATGTTGATCCAACTTTTTTATCAGTATACGATGGTTCAGTTGATCAAATGCCTTTGGGAAATCAAAGTAACCAACATCAGTTTGTTGGCCATTCGCGAATCCTGTAGAGATGTTTGATGTTAGCTCCATTAAATTTGAAACAATGGATCTTCCACCGAAAAACCAATGTTGATGTGGTGAAATATATGGTTTTAAATTAAAAAACATAAAGTTTACCATGAGTAAGATTCAAAGAGTTTTGGAATCGTTAAATCACCATTTTTACATACTATTTTTTATATATACAATGGTAGAATTTCTATAATTTACAGCTGTTTAAATATCACACTCGATCAAAAAATTATCCGGGCACGAGTGTGTGTACCTAATAGGCTCCTGTCCGCGCTCACTCTCCCAAAAATGAAACATTGATCAATAGCAATCAACCTATTAAGGAATATTGAACCGGTTAGTCAATAGGTTATGCTGGATTCTTCCAGTATGATGTTTTTGACTGTGTACATATTTCAACTGGTTTCTGTTTACACCACAAAACGGCAAAGGGCCGACGAATGGTGGGAATGCAATCTCGTTACCATGATGGCAAGGACTTGTGCCTGGAATATAGACGAACAACTAACAAAACAAGACTTACTGAGAAGCTCGTTCTAGGAAAATCACTAAACTGGAGGAATCTATGACAGTTTCCGTTTTTGAGCGGTCAGTAAATATTGCAGATCATATCTTGCTTTGAATAAAGATGGATTTTTGTGATCTCACAGTCTTCCAAAAAAGGATAACAATGAAGAAGTTGGATTAAAAGTTATACACGATAATAGAACATCCAAGAACAGGCTAATGGGTTCCAAGTTTTCCAGGATGTCAATGAATGACAGGTGAGCCTTGGAGTTTGGATTCGAGATCAGGTGATCATTGTGGCAAAGACCAGTTTTGCATTAATATTTATAAAGAAGGTGGATTAGGGTTAGTCCTAGAATGACGTTTAGAACAAATGTAGGTGTGGTATAAGGATTCTTCCTTCTTTGTAATGAGTAATGTTGATGCTGGTATTTGAAGTTTCTCAAGCTTTTGGATTATCGTTACTACTTTTGTTTTTTACCTCCTTTCAGAACCATTATTAGAGTATCTACTAACTATTTGTTGGTCTCTTCTCTAGCCATTGGTTATTTTTGATGTGGAGAGCACCAAACGTTTTTCAAATATTTAGTATGCTAATTGTATCGGGACGTCCTCCCTTTCCTTTCCCATTCTTTCATTGCTATTGCTGTCTAAGAACATGTCCAAGAATCATTTGCCAAAATGCTGAAACTGAACCATTGAACCACTCTGTAAAATTATTTATAAACAATATGTGAAATAAACAGTAGGTAAATTGTTATGGATATTTAAATGGCGTTCTTTTTCAACCTAAAAATTCGACCAAAAATAACTCCTCATTGACGTCATTTTGACACCAACAAATTATCATCGGGTAAGTAATAATTTCTTATGATATTTACGAAGCAAACCATTTTGATACTGAATCCATGCAGACATGAACAATAAATAGAAAATATTTAGCATCTTTTGCTAAATTATGCATTCGCAGTCGTAAGAAATTTGTTTCTTTTTTTTTTTTGATAAAATGAACTGAATTTTTTCTTATTTACAGAATTTTTTCTGTTTTTATAGAACTATCGGACAAAAATGCTCAGTTTTAGAATCTATTGGGAAGTATTATCACTGAAAACATGCTACGATGTAGAGCGTGCAAGAGTCGAGCTTTTCAGAATGTTTTAGCATTTTTCAATTCCTTAATTTGAAACTTGAGCTAACGAAAGCGGCCAACAAAAAGGGTGTGTCTGTTGTTAACTGCTTTTTTAACAAGGAAGAGCTATTTACTTAGTAAGCCCCCAAATAAAAATGAGATAGCTAAATAAATTCAAGCCTTCTAGTTCATTCAAAATCTGGCCTATATTAGAACTGTTCTGTTTGATTTCTTCGACTAGTAAAAGAATTCAGTTGGAATGTTTGAGGTGTGGCACGTATCGGCTCGTTTCAATTCAGTGTCATCGTGCGAGGTGCGCCTAGTGTCAAGAAATTGCATTTGAATGTATTAACTACAAGGCAATGTGTAGTCAATAGTTTCGAACGCACAATGATAGAGCTGATAAAATAAAATTTTTTCTAATTTACCGAATGAGGTGGGGTATTTTTTAGTGTTTTTTTTTTTTTAATTAATCAGAAAGAGAAACGCGGTTTCGCTAATTAGCTCTTTTAACTTTAACCTTGGTGCACTAGAGACATTAAAAAAAAGGTCGTCTGTAGTACATTTTGGAAAAGACAGCGTTTATCGCCTAGGGTCTAACGTTCTATTGCGAAAGATACATGAAACAGTAGTTTCTCTTTACTTTTCCGGCATTACGAGCATCGTGATCTCGAAAGGATCACAGCTCTCCCACTTAACTGCTTCACGTTCACACTAGTGATCCGCTCGTGAGATACGCGGACATGAAACAGTAGCGGTCACATTTATTTCAAAATATGGTTAGATAACATATCATTGAGCTACTCTTCCATGTGTTAATATTCAGTATAACAAGTACAGAGTAAGCTTATACTTTGTTCGCATTGCTTCATCTTTGTCCATTAGTATTCAACGTAAGCTCCGCTTGGTATCAAACATTCGCCTCATAAGCGAAGTTCTGATGGCCATCATTATGATGAGCATTACTGATCGATCTTTTGACTGTAGGAGCAGACTTTTCTGATGACCTGCAAGTCAATATCATTTCTTCATTCATTTTCCACTCTATCACTCTATTATCATCACAATAATAAAATGAGCAAGAACTGCTCAATTCCATTGCTTTTAATGAGCTATAAGGCCAAACCGAGCGGTCTTAAATCTCAAAAACACCAAGTCAAGGCAAATTTTGTGTCAAAATTCTAAAACCTTTACTTTGACCCTTCTTCCCGTTTTAAAAACCATATGGAAATTTAGTTTAGGAATAATTTATGTTATATTTAATAATAATTATAAAATGGCTTTAGGATTCCATAGGTACATTGGTTCATTTTTAACACTTTCAAAAAACAATATTGGCGTACGTCAGTCTATATTCTCATCGGCAAACAATTCAATGTCGTCTGCAAAGGTTTGTTTAGCCCCAAAGATTGGGCACAAACAACTTCTTGCGCTTAGTACGTGTGGACTTATAACGAACAAGCGGTGTGAATTTTAGACCCCGTTCCAAATTATTATCTTCCCTACGAACTGGTGCGGTATTTGATGAATATGATGGATAGTAGCCGCGTTGATACGCCTCATCATTAGCGTAATACTGTCTCCTTAGCCGGCTATTTCTGTAGTCATCGACATGACGATCATCATAAATAACCGGGTAATTGTCATCAAATCGATCAATCGTGTATCTTTCCGGGTAGGCTGATGAGACAGCAACACCACAGGCAAGCACGAAGAGTATAGCGAACTGTTGGATAGGAAAATAAAAATAAGAAAACAAATCGATACACCGAGCTTTAAATTAAAATTACCGTTGAATTCATATTTGATTCTTTAGTTTTAACGAATATGTATTATCCACTTGGGTAGTTTTTTATTTTTTTGAAGAAATATTTTTAAAGAGTTTAAAAGTCTCCACTTGATCAGAATACTTCCGACTCAGTAGTGATAGCATTTCTTTAAGAACATTTTCCTTTTATAGCCGGACGGTCTATTGATTTACGAAAATCGATTAACGCTTTTAACTCACATGTTGTTGTTTTTTTCTTTGCCCAGTTCTTATGTACACAAACGTAGTAGGTGTATGTCAGAGATTAACATCACGGAGAGATTGAATCACTATGAAAAATGCTCTAATTGTTTGAACAAAATCGAATACGATATAGGAAGTTGATGCGCAAGTTCGATGAATCGAAATGTATAGCTACCTGATGCATAAAAATTGTGTTTACGATATTTTGATGAAAAACAAAACTCGGTGATTTGATTTTGATTATTTTACTAAATAAACATGAGTTCAAATATGATGACTAAAGTCTCGTAACAATTTGTCGTAGTAAACAGAATACATAAGCGTGGTTTTGCATTACTAGTAGTAGAAATAGAAATGTTGAAGAAATGTGTAACGGTGAAGGAAAACATTGGTTCGTTCGCTGATTTACCAAGAATTGTTTTGATAATTTTAATTTTTTTTTTTAATTTTGGTGAGGCTACCGCCCCATTTATTAGCTTAATACAAGCTTAAAATAACTTAAACACTAAACTAATTAAAACTAATTAAAATTAAATTAAAATACAAGGATGAGAAACGGTTTAACAGGATGACTTTCAAACAGGGACTTGGAAGATTGAGGTCGAAAAGAAAATGAACAGAATTAATGTCATTCATAGGAGATAAATTCTAAAAGGGGGGAGCAGTCAATGTTACCAGTAAGAAGTCGGTGAATGAATATGATGTCAAAGACATTCCTTCTGTTTTCTAAGGAGTGGAGATTAATGATTGCGAGACGTTCGCGGTAAGTAGGCAGGGTGAGAAAGTTTCTAACGTCACGTCGTAGAGATCCCGAAGGGCAAAGAGCAGAAAACGATGTTAAACACTTTCGAACCTTGAGATATGAACCGCTTGATATGGAGCCCACACTTGCGATGCATACTCAAGGAGAGGGCGAACATAGGCCATATAGAGGGATTTCGTTACAAGGCGGTTTCGGAACTATTTGGACCATCTCTTGATAAAACCAAGGTCGGAATTAGCTCTTGATATTATTTCGTCAATATGATAACGAAAATTTAATTCGCCGTCGCAGAGAACTCCTAAATCTCGGATAAGCTGCACAAGGTTTATTGGATGGTTCTGAAGATGATAGGATCTGGGGGGAGGTTTATTACTTTTACGAGAAAATGTTATTGCCTCGCAATTTTTGGCAATATTTAATTCAAGGAAGTTTTTAGAACACCAAAAGACGAATGAATCGAGGTCATTTTGAAGCTGGAGAGAATCTCGATCGGAGGTGATGACTTTGAAAATGTTTGCGTCATCCGCGCAAAGTGAGATAGCGATAAAGATGAGATAAAATATTGGATTTCTTTTCGACATCATTAATGGCAAGGATTAAAAAAGGGGTCCAAGATGGCTGCCTTGGGGCACACCGGAGGTTGCCACAAATGGAACTGAAAGAGTAGAACGGAAGCGAACTCTATATTAGCGGTTATACAAATATGAAGATATCCATTTGAGTAGGATAGGGCTGAATCCGAGGAAGGAAAGTTTAAAGAGGATTAAAGTATGAGAGATGTTGCCAAAAGCTTTGCTGAAATCTGTTTAATGAGGTCTACTTCGTTTTCATCGCAGAAAGAGAGAAGGAAACAAACTCAACTAGATTAGTGGTTGTAGACCTTCCCTTACAGAAACCATGCTGCTTGGAGGATATCATTGATTTGCACTGGAAAGAAAGTATTTCATACAGAATGCTTTTGAAAAGCTTAGGAATATGAGAGAGTTAAGCTATGTGTCTATAGTTGGAAACTAGGCTTTTTGGCCTTTTTTATGGATAGGTGAAATAACGGATATTTTGCATAAGTCCAGGAAGACTCCACTTGAAAGGGATACTTTGAACAGGTTAGTGATGGCAAGGGATAAACTGGATAAACTACATTTCTTGAGCAAAATGGCAGGAATGGCATCTGGACCCGGATTATACTCGTCTTTGAGTTTGAGGAGTCCATTAAGAACAGTTGTTTCATTAAAGCTTAGATTAGAAGGGCCTGTAGAGAAATGGCGAAGATAGGAAAAGTAAACCTGGTCTAGATCTGGGGTTTTTTGAGCAAAAGACAGTTTAAAGTAACTTGCAAAAAAACTTTCTAAAAAAAGTGTTGTTCGTATTGATTCCGTCTACAATTAATTTTTAGCAATTGCCATCTGGCAAGTCATCCTGTTCAAACTTCTTCTTCATGTCACGGTATTTAAAATTTTAGCACAAACATCCCTAAAAGTGTTTTTTTTTTTGTGAACGAGGAAAAATGTCTTCATGCGATAGAATCAACTCTTTTATGTCATAAAGCGGGGCTGAGATAAATCAGTGTGTTACAAAATGTTTTTCAATGTTTTCCAATGTTTTCCGACAAAGAGTTACTTTTCTCGATTTCATCTTTAACCCAAAGAACCCAGAGACATCACTACGGGAACAAGTCATTTTTCGTTGGATCTGACTGGTGAACTTGTTTTTCGCAGCAAAGGTGACGGCGTAGAATATCACCGAAGCGCAGCGCCTCCCGGCTAAGAGAAAACTAATAGAAAAAAGACATCTAGACAATTAATATCAAAGTGAGCCTGGCAATGCCTTAAAACTTTCCTTCAAGACTGCACAGAGATCCTAGGGCTTACACGACTAAAAACACCGGTGTGGCAAAAGAGAAAACTGAAAACATGGAGCAATAATGTATCAAAAAAATGAGAATACGAACTACGAAGGCAGACCAAAACATGCCTGGTACAGAGAAATGCAACGACATCTGTATTTGAATGGCCTCAGACATGGAACAATCCAGTCGGGAAGCTTGCCGAAGCGACGTTGTACGAAGTTCAAGGTGGAGTATCCCATCACTAGTACCTACTAAGCAATTAAGTGTCAGAGCTATGATAGATTTAAGACGACAATGATCGTAACGCCGGAAAAGAGGAAGAAGAAAAGGACATCGTTCGTTTTCAGCGACACTTGCGCTTATTTTAAATAATTCGCACACAATCGATCAAAAAAAATTTAAAAATCAGAATGGTTGAGGCAACGATCCACGGTTTTGGTGCCGAGAAAAAATGTTTCTTCCTGTTTGTCCAACTTTTTGAAAAGCTTGGCACCAAGCCATTAGCAACTGCAAAATCTAAGTTAGCTCATGACAAGTCTAACGCCTTCCTAGTCAGAAGAATGTCATAGTCACTGCTGATAGTATTAGACCCATCGACAGTTGGAAGAACACCGGATTGGAAAAGGCAGGCAAAGCTATAACTTGCAATTGTAGTTAACACGTTTAGCAGGACAACACGCCACAACCGCTTATGAGTCTGAGCTAAATAACAACTGACTTTAAATTCTTCTACCATAAATAAATCAGAACAGCTCACAGATTTATGCAGTGTCCTCCAGACACCAGTACTTGTAGTCTGTGAAGCCGCAAAACATCTCGCTACTCAAAAATTCATCAACGAAAATATAGACATCTCATAAACAGCCAGGCAGCCATAGAAACTATAGCATATAGGTCAGAAAATCTAAATTAGCAGGAACTATCGCAGTAACTTAAGACTGCTCAGCTTTGATTTGGGTACCAGGATACCTTAACATAACTGATAATAAAAAGCAGGAAAAACTGATCAAAATCGGATCATTACTCGAATTTATCATGGCCAACTCGTCTGTACTCAAGCAACTAGAACAAAGAACAAAACAAATCCAATGATTCTTTCTAAAAACTGTTCTGAATTTCTATTTCGGCTCTCTCCGTCGATTGGCATATTCTCACGAATCACAGCTCATTGGGTACCCACAACCATAAGATGAAAATGTGGTTCGTGGTTCGAATATCGAATCCCAACAGAGGCACGGGTATCGCCTTTTGCTAGGAATTGGCAATTCCTCCGTTAGTAAATTCATTGCCATGAAAAGTGCTTTCTCGAATAGCCTTTCGGAAACGACAGAAAATTATAGTTCCCCTTTATTCCCTCACAAGGCATGGTTATGAGAAATGCGCTAGGCAATAGGGCTCTTCGCTCTCTTGCGCCTCCCTCTTTAATTATAAACTCGCCACAAAGGTAATAAGATTCAATGTTAAAACTTAAAAGGCTGGCACCTGGTGTTTGAACCAAATTATTGAATAGTTTTTTTTAATTACTGTAAATCATTTGTATTTCGATGTATTGTTATAAGAATAACTGATCGTAACCTTACCTTACTCCAAAATAACAACTTTTACACTTGAGTGCAATCTAATGAACTTGGTGCACAAATATTTATCTAACTTCCATTCTATTTCATTGTTAGGTTGAAATGTTTATGATTTTGTGAAAAATATTATTGAAGAGGTGCGTTCATTTACACCTACTGATTGAATGTTTGAACTTATGCGACGTTTGTCACTTACTCAAACAAACATTGATTCTTTTTTGTTAGTCGCATCCAATTTGTTTGTTTATATTTAAAATCTCGTTGCGGGAATGAGCTTTGAGCTAAAGCAAATAAAAATTAGGTACTATCAAAAGAGTGCCTATAAACATTCGTCAGCAAATTTAATTCTCAAACATGGTAAAATAACACTTTAAAGTCTAACGGAAAGTTTTCAATTAAAAAATCTGCCAAAAAGGCTTTTCAATCTGTGAACTTAAGTGCGACAATGGAAAATTCCTCCTATGTGCGAATACTTTGCATGAGACTGTTAATTTCCTTTAGAATATTCAAAGGGATATTCCTTTAATTAGAGCCAAGCAAATCAACTAAACATAATGAAAAAAGTAATGAAGTACGTAAATAAAAAAACGAGGGCTTGTCTGGCGGTGTTATTGAAATGTTTCGATGCATTTAGTAAGTCACAACCACGGTAATCATACGCACTCATTCTCTGACCTCCGGAACAAAAATACAAAAATATTCTTTTTCAAAAACAATTTATATTACTCTTGATTTTGATTGTGTTGTGGTTTTTAAATGTTCAATAGAAAAAATAGTACTATCAGATACTGATCTGCACGAATAAAAATTTTTAATCTGTCGCAAATTAAACATTGACAGCTGTGATTTTTTTTTAAGAAGCTCTGAAATTCTTTATTTATGAATAAAATCAAAACAAGATTTTTTTAAATTTACTTGTTATCAGAGAAAAAAAGCTCCGGTTATAGTCATGCTTATTTTGGCATTCCATTTCGATTAAAAGTTCGTCGAATTCGAAAGAAGTTCATTTTGAGACTCGAACGATTCGAATGTTAACAAGTGAACTTTCGAATCGTTCGAGTTTTAAAATGCACTTCTTTCTTTGAGCACTTGTTATAATTGTATTTGTACAAAAAACATGAAAAAACTACTAGAAGTGCCCATATTATTGTTTTTTTCAAACAAACCTCAAATTTAAAAATCTTTTTTTTTTTTTTTTAATTTTACCCATTTTGTATTTTTTCAAATATCATAAAATGTATGGGTTTTTGAGTGCACTTATCAAAGAGTTTTTTTTTTATTATTGTTTAGTTCATCTGTTAAAAACAAAGAATCTTTATGTTTATCAGGCATTTTCTGCAAAAAAAAAAGACTTCAAAGTCAAAACTTTGTTTCGGGAAGAAAAATTGAACAGCACTTAAAATTGAAAATCTGGCAACCCTTAACCTGTGGAAGCTAAACTTAAATACAGTCTTAAAGGCTATTATTTCTACAAAAAATTAAGACTATGATTAGGTCTCTGTCATTAGTATTGACAGAGATATTGAATTTAACATAGGTCAGGGTACACCAAAGTTAGCCTTTTCTTAAATTGTCAAAAAGTGATGTCAAAGTTGAGAATTGAGCTTTACTGTGATACATTTTTTTTCTTAGAATATGATTAAGAATCACACCCCAAAGGATGTTACACGAAGTACGGAACACCCTGTAGAATGTCAAAATAAGCATGAGTAACTTTATCCTCACACGCGCGTTGTAGTCCATCTGTCATCTTATAGCCGGGTGCAGCCGTAATCAGCAGCGTCTCAGTCACAAGGGGACCATTATGCTACCCTGATAAGGGAGTATAAGGAGAAATCAGAAGAAGAAGAAGGATGATTGGTGGAATCGGAACTATTAAGATTGAGGTACCTCACTGAACAATTTGGAACCCTGGAACAAACTGAACTTGGGTGTGTAAGATGTGGCCCAGTTCGTCAAAGAAGCACTCTCCGAAGGCTGTTTTCCAGGTGTGGGCCAAGCTTGGGGAATCACAGAGAAAATGTAGTGACCTTTTCTCTGTCCCCTACTTTAAAAATGCATGAATAGGTAACTTAAAATAAAATCAATCATATCTCCTACCTCCTTTAAACGTTTCCCTCATTAGTTTTAAAGGAGGTGGTGCATACTTGGGCCCAGAGCGTACACCTATGAGACTAGTACCAAATGAAAGCTTACGTTCAGCCCAATCAGTCTGCCAAATATTTTTGAATTCGGTCTTGGTGATTTTGAGATAATTAGACTTGAAGTTGAGCGCCGGAAATGGGAAAAATCTGACATTTCTGCAAATAATTACGTATATCTCGAAAAGTATAGCACGTAGGACAATGATTTAGATATCATATGAAAGATCATAAAAATATCTTTCATATCATATTAAACACATTTTTTGAAATGCCTTATATTTCGAAAAAACAGACCTAAAAGTTGTTTGAATAGAAACATTTTCGTTGACGTTTGCCAGCCAATATCTCGAAAAAATCAGTGATGACCTATAAATTTTTTTGCACCACTTTAATCCTTAATTGGTAAGCTTTAATTTGATATATAATTAAGCTATTATACATAAAGCATATCACGTACATTATAAACAATTCCTAAAAAAAATTAATCAAAAAATATGTTCCACAGCAAATGCCTTTTTTCATTGAATTTTTCGCAGTACCTACTCTGTTTTTTACAAAACATAAAAGCAAAATACATATTAATGCTGCAAATGAAAAAAAAAAATTAATCTTCGCTTA
Organism: Melanostoma scalare; assembly: GCA_949752695.1. Classification (NCBI taxonomy): domain Eukaryota; kingdom Metazoa; phylum Arthropoda; class Insecta; order Diptera; family Syrphidae; genus Melanostoma; species Melanostoma scalare. The sequence goes on along the minus strand of OX456984.1, from coordinate 20,904,788 downwards.
GATCTATCAAAATACCATCCAAAAACAAAGCTGGTGCTATATTTATTGCTTCCTGGTATCTTGCGTAACCCAAATACCATAAAATGTTCATGACAGGAGCGCAACAACCAATAGTCCTCATTCCAACGAGACAGTTACAATAGTAAGCTTTTATTGCGTTCGAACTATGTGCTGCGTTTGCATCGCTATGCACCAAGATGTAAGTGAGATACACTTTTCTACTTACATGTCTGGATTTGATTCGCCCTCGCAATAAAAAGTTATTGTTGCCTATAAGACTATGAAGAGCAGTAGAGGTAATTCGCATCTTATCTTCGCAGACTTCGATTGTATAGGTTTAGGTTCCCTGGTCTTTTAAATGTTCACCACTGTAGGATCGAGCCTGGTTAATTTGGTAATTCTCCAATGATATCATACGAAGTTATTGAATAGTAAGTTGTGGGAAATTACTTAAATTCCGGATATTGCCATCGATGCGGCTGAACATGGCTCTGGTTCTGTTAAGATTATTTTCTCTTACAAACGCACCTAAATAATTTGGAGAATTCAAACGATTTAAAGCCAGTTCTAGCAGAACGTTCGCATCAGCACTGTCTTCAGTGGTTGGATGAAACTTATTAAGAAGTGCAGTTGCAACTTTGAAGTCGTCCATCAAATGACCAGCAGCTAGATTGAAAAAATCTTGTCGAAATAGTTTAAAATACCTTTTAAATCGTCCGTTCACGACTTCAACGACCCATCTGACCATAGTTTCACACCTGGATCTATTAGCCTGCTCTGTGGTAAGTTAAAAGTTACCTTCAGCAACAGACTGAGGCATGTTAGCCTTATATCCTTGAGATTCCAGATGTGGTATTGGGTCTCTGAATCCTCTGCCCAAAATAAAAACATCATTTTGTCTAAAGTATTGCCTGAACGTGCCATAATCGTCTCTGGAAAGATGTTTCATTATGTTAGCATCATATAAAGTTGCAGTGCAGCATAAGGTCCTATAACGTCCAGGATATACCCATCACACCATGTGATCACAATAGGCTTGACCAGATTTCGATACTTATGTAGGCTGTATGATTGTTTCTGGAAGCCGTAGTTTGAACTTTTTTGAAGGTACACATATGTTCCATCGCAAATGACTATAGAAGGACGATCATTTTCATAAATTGATGTTTTCTGAACAGTTATATGCTGAAAACCCAAGTTAAATGGCACAAAATAATCCATAAATGCTGTGAATTATTTGTTTTTGTGTCACTACATTATTTACTCACAAGCCAACAATCAGTTATCAATAAATTAGGCCTAACGGTCGCGGACTTGTATGTTTAAGCTTGGTACCTAGCAACAAGTTCTTTTAGATTTGTTTTTGGATGGTATTTTGATAGATCTAAGCGAAGATTAATTTTTTTTTTTCATTTGCAGCATTAATATGTATTTTGCTTTTATGTTTTGTAAAAAACAGAGTAGGTACTGCGAAAAATTCAATGAAAAAATGCATTTGCTGTGGAACATATTTTTTGTTAAATTTTTTTTAGGAATTGTTTATAATATACGTGATATGCTTTATGTATAATAGCTTAATTATATATCAAATTAAAGCTTACCAATTAAGGATTAAAGTGGTGCAAAAAAATTTATAGGTCATCACTGATTTTTCGAGATATTGGCTGGCAAACGTCAACGAAAATGTTTCTATTCAAACAACTTTTAGGTCTGTTTTTTCGAAATATAAGGCATTTCAAAAAATGTATTTAATATGATATGAAAGATATTTTTATGATCTTTCATATGATATCTAAATCATTGTCCTAAGTGCTATACTTTTCGAGATATACGTAATTATTTGCAGAAATGTCAGATTTTTCCCATTTCCGGCGCTCAACTTCAAGCCTAATTATCTCAAAATCACCAAGACCGAATTCAAAAATATTTGGCAGACTGATTGGGCTGAACGTAAGCTTTCATTTGGTACTAGTCTCATAGGTGTACGCCCTGGGCCCAGGCTCCATAGAAATATGCACCACCTCCTTTACAAATAAAGTTACTACTTGAAATTCGGGAAACTACAAATACCAAAAACGTGTATAAATCAAAAATATTAATTCACAAAAGTGAATTTGGATGACGACACCATTTTCAGCTTCAATTTTCTGCAAGAACTAAGGTTCTCCCAAACCAAAGCGTTTTGACAGTTACGACAGCGGCAGAAACTGTGGACAACTTTTTTTTCGCCAAGACAACTACAAATATATGGAAATGCTGGTCTTTTTTTTCACGTAGTGATTTTTATATCACGTAGTGTAACTTAATTTTGAAAACTGAATTTGCAGCTTCAGCGGCTGAAAAATTCCTTTGGTGTTGGAGATCCTTTATATTCAAATGGTTCATTTAGTTTTTATGTACATATGTAGGTATAAAGCGATAACAAATTATTATTCACTTCAACCATATTAATAAATATAATACCTATGATTGAGGTGAAAGTTCGAAGTTGTAAATTATATTACTGCCACCTAGTTGCCTGTCACTACAATGGCGACAGATTTGTCGTTAAAGAGTTAAAATCACAACATTGTACATGATTCGTCACAATCACGTTAGAACCGTTGTCTTAAACGCAAAAGATTCGCCATTTCTTTTCATTTCTGCGTCAGATTCATTGTGACTGCGGCAGAAATGTAGTAGACACCTAAGACCTGTCGTAGTCTCTAAAGAATTGTCCCAGTCGAGACATATGTGTCGCAATTGCAAAGGAATTGTGGTGACGCGTCAAAATTGACATCATTGCAAATGAAAAGTCTTGATAACGACACAGTTTTAGAAACGGCCAAAGAAAATTTCTATTTGCCGCGATTCACTTATTAAATTAATTTTTTCTTTATTGCGATAAAATTGTTTAAATCGCCAATCGCGATAGAGGGTAGTTGCTGCTACAGCTTTTTCGTTGCATAGTTGTCGCCACCTCCAAGCTGGGACAGTATTGTAGGAATAGCGACAGCATTATCCTAATTGGGACGAAATTTTCATCTACACCACAAAATTGTCATTACCGCGACACCGTTGTTGCAATCAACAACGACAACAATTTGTCTTTACGGCGGCGGAGGCGGTATTTTACAGAGTCGGCATAATTTCGAAACTCCGATTCACATTAGAATTGTTGTTGATATGGTTGACGCGATCGAGACAAAACTGTCGGTAAGGTAACAGAATTGTTGTTATCCCAACATAGTTGTCGTTACCACGACAGAGCTACCTCTATCGCATCAAAATATTTCCCGTTATTGTCACAAATTTATAATTGAGTTATTAGAATATCGTAACTCGACTGTAAAGTGACAGTTTTTATCATCAAGGGAAACCGTTTGTTTTATCGAAATGCAAATACAGGTATGGTGCAATTTATCAAACGTAAACATAAATATAAGCTATATACACACGTGGTGTTGTAGCTTTCAAGGAACGTTGGATCAACTCAAAGAACATGTTGTCATCATAGCTATAGTAGAACATGAGTAACACCATATTCAATGATACAACCAATTGTATTTTAATTTGTTTGAATTATCACTCATGTAATTTATTCATTGTCATATCATCCCAAAACTGGGTATACCGAAACTCAAGTTTACATATTTTGGCTGCATAAGGTCGAATAAGTGGTAATTTCTGGCGATTCTTCAAACGTTCTTGACGTCAATCACGAGTGTTCAGTGAAATATTATTGATTTATCACTAACAACTTGTATCAATGTTATGTTTGTTTATTATTCAATCAAAAGTGGGGTTTTTTCATAGGGGAAATTAAAAATAAAAAAATAAAAATACAATAAACAAAGCATTGCAATTTCTATCAATTCTAAGCTCTCCCAACCCTATACGACAAAATTGTAACCTTCCGCATTATACCAGAATGTGAAAGAAATTTCGGTTTCTTCTGACCTTTCACGTAATGAATAAACCATTTGATCACGTTTACCATTTGATTTATTACCATGTAACACGTGTTACAACTGCCACTGAAGAGGACTGATTTAACACGTGTAGTTTGTGTATGTAATAATTACCACTCGCTCTCTAATAGAGCTTTTTGTCAAAATGAATGAAAGCATTACAATTATGATGAATTTAAAAAATGTCTAGCCTCGGTCTATGTTCAACACACCCTCTGCCCCTAGAGGTTGGTGTTTCTTTATTTTTTTTTTCTAACTCTACTCATTTTGCGCTTTCTTGGACATCAGGAATATTGTTGAAACCCTTTAAACACTTCAACTAGTGTTGGAACATATTTCGCAGATTTAATAAATTATGTAGGTACCTTGTTTCTCTGTGTGGTAAATAAACTACGACTTTGATTATATTCTATCTTCTGGGAATGTAGAATCAAAAATTATCAGACCAATTGGTCTAATTTGAAAAGCGTGCGAAGGAAGACTATTTTTAGAGTTGTTTGGCTTCGAACGCACGTCACTTGCATATTTAATAAGATTTACTCAAATACTTAGAGGCCAGTCAGAATCAGTGGTGTTAGAGGTAAATGCACAATCTGGAATACAATAAGAGCACGAGTTAAGAACCAACTTTAATAGTTGAAATGGTGCGCACGGCGACGGCCGCACGTAGGTATGTTAGCGAATGTGTCATTTTTAAACTCTGGTAAACGCTTCGATTTTGATTGATTCAAAAAAGAAACTATTTGCTCAAAGACTCTCATTACAAACTCTGCATAGTTAACTGAATTTATGTTCAAATAGTTAACTTGCTCTTAGAACTCGTGAATTTTCAAAGAATATGGTCGGTCAGTGGTGCTTTGAGATCAAGAAGCAGATTTATAGGCAACTAATGACGTCCTTCCTACTCTTAATTCCGCAATCGTGCCAATCCAATTCATTTGTGTGATATGCGTGCTATTCTAAATGTCGTCTTTATTTAATCAAATAAATAGGAAGCTTCACACTTGATAACCACATCAGCAAATATTTTCTATTACCGAACAGTCAAGTGCAACGATAAATCAAACAAAAGTAATTTTCTAAAATACCTGATGACAGCCATGTACGACTGACCTGACTCACTGTCACAAGCTTTAGCACACTTCCTTTAATTTGCATATAACTTTCAAATGACTCACCTTTCTAACTTGGTCAGAACCCAACAAGTCGTACATAACCTCAGACTTCCTAGTATAGAATGCATTCACAGTGAAAATCTATTTCTCACCAATCAGTCAAGTCACACTTCTTTCGGGTGAATATTTTGTTAATTGCAATAGTTTAAGAGAGCATTCCTTCAATTGGCAAGCAAGTGATAATATGCAGCAGAGTAAAACTGGGTTAATTTGCATTCTATCACGAGCAGATTTTTGTCTATAAAAGCAAGTTGCATTAGAAAATGATGAGAGACCAATTGCAGTCATTGAAGAAGGAATACACAATCTCTCATATTGCAATTCGTCAAAAGGATCATGTATACGGTATTTCTTGTAAGTTAATCAGATGTCAAAAATATTTGAAATTATCTGACACTCACAATTTTTTTTAATATTTTAAAGAAGTTCATTTGGATGTTTGGTGTGGTGACGCTGGCATTTGGAAACCCATTGAGTGGATTCGAAACTTCAAATCCAGGAGAAAGCTTGAAAGTTCAACTTTTAACACGGCAATTGGAAGAAGAACCAAATTTTGTGATTACAGCGGCATTGTTGGACAACAGAGCATCTGATGTTGAATTTGATGAGAACCCAGATGATTTGGAGCTCGCAGAAGTAAACATATTTAGGCCAGTATTTCGGTATCGAGTTGTCAAAAAAGTCAAGAGCCCTCAACAGTTTTGATCAAATGGATAAGTTGATTAGTTTGTGCGTATTTTGTAGAGAAAACCAAAGAACTTTGTTGTGCTATATAAAGTGTACCTTTGTCTTATAACTTTTTACAATGTTTATTTATATTTAAGAAATAACAACCTTTTAAGAAAATGGAAAATATTTTGTTTTAATGATCTGAAAAAACGCCCATAGTTTTTGTTAGTCAAATGGTGAATCAGTGTTTGCAGAATCACTTTCAACGACAAAATCGCACCGTACAGCGTAGGTACAACAATGAAACTGGATAGCGACTGTTCAATTTATTTTTTACTTTACGTTACTCCTACACTTTAAGTTGAAGTAGATGCTACTTTTTAATTTCTTTTGGAATCTATATTTCATTAGGCCATATTTAAAAAAGAACTATAGATCTCACTCTCAGAACCTACATACATCACATAGAAAGCCAACTCGTACCCCCTTTGCCAGAAATACAATTAAATTTTTTCTGAGGTGAAACTACATGTTAACGGTTGTTGTTACATCCGGATCCAATGAGCACTGCCAAATTTTACTTTTTTAAGTTTACTTTGATGGCAAATAATGTTTATTACAGCAGTTTTAAACAAGGCTTTTCACTTTATAAACACCGACAAGCCCAAAAATTAGGAGAAAAAGAACGTTCACTTTTTTAAATACATTTGAAACCAACTGACAATAAAATGGCTACCGAGGGTTTCCGGTCATATTTAGCAATTGGAAAAAGCCACTGCTTGCCACAATTGACTCTCTGATTCTACTCTGTGACCTGAAGAAATTTTAGGTCCCCTCAACTTCTCACAAAGATTTCAATAGGCCAGCAGATTTGTTTCTTGTTTAACCAAGAAAATATTATTTTGGAAAAGTTAAAAATTAATAAATAGGATGGAACAACAGAGCGAGGAACCCAAAGGCTTAGCGCATTTCTCACAACCATTGTCTTACACACAGAGAATTCCTAGATCAAATAAAGGAAAATCAGCTATAAATCACGACAAATGAATCCAGTTTTAGACCTTGGATCAGATATTAGCAAATTGCGACTTTTTGCTTGCAATTTGAAAAAAAGAGCGAAATGATGATATTGACACTCAAAAATCGTATTTCAGAATTTTTAAGTATCAGTTAATATTTTCCAGCAAAAAAATATTGTGACTCGCGAATCGCAATTTAAAACCAATTTGTAGTAAAAGCAAAAATCGAATAACAACCCCTTTTTCAAATTGTAGGCCAGTGAGTGGTATAGTTAGTTAAAGGGTGACTGGTGAATTGTTTTGTTGTGATTCAGTGTCGGGGTGCATATGAGAAAGAAAACAATACTGACTTAGGCGCTGTGTGGATTTGAACCAGATGTCTTGAGGTTGTGAGTCGGCGATGATAACATTGAGCTGCGAAGGTAAATAAAAAATGATCGCTTAAAATGTGACCATAAACAGACAGTTAAATACGAGGTAGTGTTCAAGGGATAAGAGAAATACGACTCATCATTTGTAATTTACTGTACAGCATTTTCGTAGATTACGTTTGTCTGGGGTTAATATCTTCATCATCCTTTAAATTTCCTGATCTGAGCATTTCGAGAAAGCGAATCGCCATACTTATTTTGTAAACCACGATAATAAATAAATTGTAAAACGAAATTGTGCTCCGGAAGTAGTAGATTGCGATTAAAAGCTTGTAAACTACTAAAAAGACAAAATTCTTAAATTACGATACTTGATTGCAAATCACAAATTAAAAAATTTTGAAATTTGAGATGACACTTAGAGTAAATTGCTATTTTTTCGATCAGTTTATAATAAAAGCGGTGCAATTTACAAAAAAAGGGATTTCGCAAATTACAAACTAGAAATTCGCAATTGGCGATTTTTCAATTCTTTCCGTGTAGTGAGGGAATGGAGAGGACCTACAGTTTTCCGAACGGCTTATCGAGAAAGCACTTTTCATAGCCATGAATTTACTATCCTAGGTCTTGCCAATTCCTATGAAAGCGATACCGGTGGAAAAACGTTATTGCTTCTGTTGGAACTCGATCGCAAACTCCCCGTCAACAGGCAGACATGCTAACCATCACGCCACGGGTACCACCATTTTGGAAGTCTCGAACGATGATTTGGAAATAAGTTAGGAAAGGAATAGTTCTTAGCCATACGATAGTATAGATTGACCCAAGGCCAGTATTCAAGTTTGCAGCTTAGTCGTTCAAAATTCCTCATGGGCTGAGAACTCTTTGTTGGATATGTCATTGTGCGTAGGTTTATCAGTTGATAGAGTTGCTGTCACCTTTTCCCACCAGCTTCCTTTCAGTGGTACCCATTGAGTGTTAAGCATATCTGCCAGTAATGTGAGATCTTGAGGTTAAAATCACAGAAATATAAAATTATTTTTCCACAAGAGTTGAAAGTGATCGTTCAAAACGATCACATTTGCTGTCCATGTACACACCCACCAAATAACAATCTCAACCGTCTAGGTATCAATCAACTAGATTTCTTTTGACAACACTAACCAAGTGCTCACTAAAAGTTTTTTTTTATAAATTAAAGAACTTTGCTTACAAAGAAATGCAATTAATCTAAGGAAGCAATTAATCTATAAGAGACAGCGCCATCTGTGATCATTGGAAACTTGAGATATATGAGTTAATATTTAATGTTATTAGTACAATTTCAAAAAGCTTTATGATACTTGAGATCACGTGAACCGTATTACCAAAATGGGTACTCACTCACTCGATCACTGAAGCCATACTCACTTACTCGATAACGTGAGCTGTAATCAGCGTTGCCACTGTTTGAAAAAATTTCCGCAGTAGATTTACAAAAAAAGTGCAGTAGATTCCATTTTTATGCAGTAGATTTTTTTTTTTTTTCAAAGAAACTGTTTTGTAAAACAAATAAAATTAACATTTTATAAACTGTCTGCATTGGGACTCCCTTTTAAAATGCTGAAAAGATTCAAGAAGATATAATATAATTGCACTGCAAAGGTTTGGAATGGCGCTAAAATGTCACAAAGTTTCCCAACCACATCAGGATTGAGGCAAGGATGCGTCTTAAGTACTCTCCATTAGTCAGTCTACTTAATGGAGGGATCAAAATAAGTGTAACTAAAATCAAAGTTTTTATCTACGCTGATGACATACTCCTGTTAGCTGATACTCCTATAAAACTTCAAATGTTGATAAATAAGTTAGATGAGTTTTGCAAATTGTGGAACCTTACAATAAGCCAAAGTAAGTCCCAAATAATGATATTCGGTATAGGAAAGGACAGGGGAAGGAAGGTTGTGGAAGTAGTCGATAATTATAAATATCTTGGTGTTATATACTAACTCCACAAAATAATATGAAACCTCACTTAGCAGAAAAATTAAAAACTGCGAATAATGCCATAAACACAACCAGGTTAACATGTATGAAGAATGAAAATATAGGACTCCGAGCGAAATACCAAATCTTCGATGCTACAGTGAGGTCGGTTATGTTGAACGCAGCCCAAGTTTGGGGATACTTGATACTTGAGAGTGTGCTTAGATTCTTTCTGAAAAGAGCATGGCACCTTCCTTTGACCACGTCCACTTATAAGTTGCACATCGAAACAGGGCTGCTGAAGTTCCATTTTGATTTCGTCCTCAAAGTGTTGAGCATGGGAGAAGCTCACTTACCTAAAATAGTAGTAATGCATGTTCGCGTCAAAAAAACAGCACGCTTCGAAAAATGGAAGGAACTAGTGGAGGGTGTAGTATGCCCTCTTAATCTTACAGGAGTTAGTCTAAAACAAACCAAAGAAGAGCTTTATAATGTACTGCAGGCTCTTGATGAAAAAATGCAAACGCCTTTATTGAGCAAACACAATCAAACAATCATCAATATACAGAATATATAACTCGAAGATAATGTGGATGCAGACTAAATCTCAACAATATTAAAGATAGAGGCCATTAAATTACATACCCCACCGCCCCGATATGCCCATAATCTGCAGCTTGTGCAGTTTGAAAGGTCGTGAAGATTTAAACCATTTTATTGAAGTCTGGGCAATACTAACAGAACTAAGAAAACTACACTTGGGAAAATCGAACTACGAAACGGATGAAGTTCTTTAAATACTGAACGGTCGAGACTGGCCTAATCTTATAAATTTTATGAAAACTGCGCTACGATATCGAAACCAAATATTAAATAAAGCATTTTGATTTATAAAAATACGTAACTGAGTGCACCGTGTCACTATTTTGTTTTATTTTAAACTTGTCATTCTGGGAGCCGGTTTTTGCCATGTCGTAAAAGATTTGTAAACTTAACTTGCAAACCATAAGCATTTGTAATAAATCTCACTACTTACATACAAATAAATACACCTATCTCTTTTCAAAACTTAAAAATTATTAATAAATAAATTTAAAAAAAAACTAATTCTCTTTATAGCCATTAGCTGAGTGTACTTATAAAACGGGAGTTTTTGAAAAATGGTTGTATTCAGTATATGAACAAAAAATTCATTTATGAGTAATGTAAATACTTAAGCTTAGTTTTTATTCGTAAAACCAAAAGCGCAGTAGATATTTTTTTAAGGCAGTAGAATCATTTTAGGAAAAAAATGCAGTAGATCTACTGCAATTGCAGTAAAGTGGCAACATTGGCTGTAATTCGGCCCTTGGTTTTTAAACGCCTACCAATTTTTTGATGAGATTAACAATAAGTTTGATTTTTTTCACTGACGCCCAGAAAATTGTAAAAACAACAGCAGAACTGAAGTGTTTCTGCTGCAAGCAAGCAACATTTTGCTTGACTTCCAAAGATATTCTCAATATGATCAAGTTTTTGACTGGTTCCATTCCTAGCTCCCTGCAGCATTTTCGTCTGACGTGCAAGAATAAACATTTATCCAATTTTTCTATCGCGAAAGCAATGGACGCTTTCAAGAACTAATCTGTTGGGCTAGCTCGGATACAAGTATCTCATATACCTTTTTGAACTATTTAGATGTTTAATTCTTGATTCCTGTCGACAGAAACTCGTTTTTTTAAAACAGAAAAGCATTCATTCTGAATTCACAGAATTCTTTCTTCCATGATCAAAATAGTCATAGGGTACGCTGGCAAAAATACACATAATTGTTCACTTACTCTATTCAGTATTTTTGCCAGTTTCTTAAAAATGTATTATACTTTTAGGCAAATGGCATTTTGTTTGAATATTTGAATAAAAATAGAATTGCGTTTTATGGACTTTCTTTTATTCAATGGTCTTTTTTTAACATCTCAGAGCCAAGTTTTATATTAAAAGCATCAAAAACCGATGCTTTTAAGAAAGTAAATGATGCATCTAAGAGCTAACCGCCATAAAAATAATTCAAAACGAAAATCGTTTTCTCGACGCAATTCAATTCTGTGCGTATACATGCCTATCATCATTTTTGTGTCATAGGAGGGGAAGTCCCCGTTTCATTTGACGGCAAATATTCATCGCGGAGATGTAAACACATTCTAGTGGCGCGGGTATGAAAGTCTTCACCTCTATTCAGATTTTTCAATTTGTGTTTTTATTTCGTTGCTAATTTCGCTGATGAAGTGTGTTTCTGATAATTTTCAAAAAGTGTTAAGTTCATAATTCGATAACTATTCCGAGAGTTTTTGATTATGGTTGATTAATAAATAAATCAGTGTAAGTGTATCTACACCAGGTAAGAAAATCTAGTCCAAATCGTGTAATAATTGTGAGTTTTAAGTGCATGGGTGTTTTTTGTGTTTTATACAAATTTTTCTGCCTAGGTGCAGAGTCCAGAGTGCAACTCTTTAGAATAACAGTGTCCAATGTTAAGGAATTCATAGTGTGTCAGTAACTATAAGTATTTTTGTAACCAGTTTGCCATGACTATCAGGTATCAGTACCATCCTCATGAATCACCTCATAAAGAGTCCCGACATAGCTGGGACAGTAAAATGTTCACTTTAGTTTTTCAGTGTCAACTCGAGATGATCTTAAAAACAAAAGGTTTTTCATAGTGTAAAAATGTTACCTAAATACTTTTTTTATACACAGTTAAAAAAAAAACTATGTTTGCAGGAGTTACACTTCTCTTGACATTTTTGGGTTATTCAAGAACTGAATTTCGTAAGGAAATGTAATATCTATGGGTACCTACATATGTGTTTTTGATTGCTCATGCGAGCATGTAAGCTATTTCAATAAATTACATTATTGGTGGTTCACCAAATTAATGGTGTATTTGTTTAAGGTCGTTTTACAAGCAGAACTAAAGAGTCAGGTAGGTAGGCTGCAGGTAGTCAGGTAGGTATAGGTACACGGAGTTGAAGCAAAATATCAATATAAACCCTAGCAACAGAAAAGTCATGATGAACTTCTTTGGGCTTAATTTTTAGATCTAATCTTCAAGCGCTTTGTTTGGATTTACAGATAATTAAATTTTGAGTTAATAAGTTGTTTGAAAGAAGAAAATCGTGTTCATGAAAATATTGCTTCCATTTTTGAAGATGAGATCTACCAGTTCTATCAATCTGTGAATAACGTAAAAGAGGTGATAATCAACATAGAGGATGTGTTTTTGGTGTCATCTTTTTTTTGTTTTCGTGACGAAAGAACTACAAATGTCAAAAATAGGTTTGTTCAAAAAAATAGCAAAGTAATTTCTCTTGTGTGCCTTTGACTCTATTTACCTGCTTGTGATGAATTTACATGAGGCTTAAAGTGCGACAAAAAATATTCTCTGATTCATTTCGCAAGCTTAAATTTCTTAGAAAATAAGTTGAATAAGAAAGTGTATGGCACAAACGCATGAAACGGCATTCTTTTTTGATTTTGCATTCTCCGAATCACTTTTTAATGATATTTCAATGCCGAATTTCACAAAGCAATTTATGAAGCACCGATGGATTCCATAACGTTTTGGACGACTATCGTTTCAATTTAACATTCAGGCTGAAACTTTTTGGAAAGCTAAAATAGTTGTAAAAATTTGTAACAAGATAGTAAAACAGCTATCCATTGTTCTAAAAAACCAAAGGAACTGAGCTCAGGAGTGAAAAAAAATTTTTTTTCTTAAAAACAAAAGTTTCGAGTAGGTAACAAAACAAAAATAAAAGTGGATTTACACGCATCTGCTAGTACAGACTACAGAAGTGCAGAAAAGTAAAGTGGGACAGATATATGTAGATTATAAACCACAAAATTTAAAAAGAAACTCGATAACGCTTTTCGAAGTTACTATAATCAGTCAAAACTTGTTGACAGCTTTGGATTTGAAAATGAGATATTTTCGTGATCAGTTGGTGTGTTTATTCGGCAAGGATGTCCTATGCATAGCATGAATTTACATGCAAAGATAAAACAACATCCCTACAAAGTTTAAATCCTCATAAACATTAAATTGCTTTTCATTTTAAACAACACCATTTTAAAAATGTCACTAATTAGTGTGTGTTTATAAATCACTTGTATTTAACTACCCCATTTATCTTAAAAACGCGCCGAATAGAAATTTGCGGTAAACTGTTTACCTGCATTTAATTCACGATCGATAGTTTTCATTTCCCATTTTATAAAACAACTTTTGGTTTTCGACAAAAAAAAGTTCGTATTTTTGTGCGAACTTGGTAAACAAAATTTATTTGTTGTCTTTTATTGAGTTTGGAAAATCGTCAAGGACCACCAACTCTTAAATGTTTAACAATTGAAACGCGTTAAGCCAAGGTTTTATGTATTTAAACTGGGGTTTACCTGACTTTAAAATAAAAGTAGCCCAAATTTATAGTCAGTGCGTTTTTAAGAGAAAGTGCCTGCTCTTGTTAACATCACTCTAACTTTAAAATGAGGTCATTAAATATAAACGATTTACAAACACCATACTAACTGCGTGAACACAATGAAACGCATACGCAGACGGAGCCGGAGCCGCAAGAGTTAAAATCAAGTTAACTTGTCCGGCTCCGTCTTGTGTTGTTTTTGAATTCGCTTGTATTTAATTGTTTTGACATCTCTTGCGGCTGCATCTCTGCAGCCATTGTGTTCACGCAGTAACTACTGAAAACTTTAAAGTGGACTTGGTTAAAATGAATGTGAACAGTACCAACATTTTGACAGTTTAGGTAAATGAAGTAAAGTAAAGTGCGGCGTTCCCCACAGGCGGATCACTAGTGTGAAGCAGAAAAGTGGGAGAGTTGTGATCGCTTCAAGATCACTACTCATAACGCCGGAAATGGAAAGAAGAAGAAGAAGAAGGTAAATGAAGTAAAGTAAGCAAAAAAAAAAATTTGCTTTAAAGCACAAACTTTGATTGCAAACGAAAATTTGTAATGAAAGTTTTGTGTTTGTCTAGAAATACTTGATTTGAAAACAAACATTAGGCACGTTCGAGTACTTTGTGCACCAAAATCGGCCGTCAGAAAAATTTTAAGGAGTGGGGGTAAAATTTCTTTGAGAGCGCTTAATGTTCATAAAAGTTCGGAAAATAATCACATAAAATGTCAAGCAAATGAGACACGTCAGATGAGTAGGAGTAAGGTTTTAATTATTTAAAATGGGGTTTGTCTGATTTTAAATTTAGAGTGAAGCTTCAAAATTGTCAACTTAAACTCAATTATAAACTGATTCAACTGTTATTTTAAGCTAATGTGGCTGCAACCACACCTTAAATGACTATAATGGTGGATTTACATGCATCTGCAAGTGCAGATGAAAAAAGGAAGCAGACACAAGATGTAAAATTCATACTTGTCTGATAGAGAGGAAAGGCACTTCTAGTTATAGGATGCGGATGAAGACATGTTCATCTGCACCCATAACTTTTCATCTGCAACCCTAATTTTATTCGTTTCTCTTTTAACTTTTGTGCTTCATAAACTTCATCCGTCAAGCTTTACTTTTCTGCATCTCTGCATTAGCAGATGCATGTAAGTCCAGCATAAATTTGCGTTATGAATTAAGTCATTTTTATAACATGCGCTTCCGCCCTTAAAGCAATTAATTGCTTTTCCTTCTAATCGTCTTTATCGCCATCTGCTTGTTAAAATATACAACATCCGAGGGACAGATGTTCGCTGTCATTTTGTTTTGAGTGTGTGTGTGTTTGGCTTGCATCTGCTACCTGCAGCAACCCAAAAAAATTCCTTGGCTTGCAGTAGATTTATTTGTTTTAATTCTCGTCTCGATATATCTCGGTTAAAGTCCCTCGTCACAAATTATACATTTCTTAATTTTTTTTTAACCAAATAAACTTTTTTAAGGTAATATTTAGATAAGTGAACTTTTCTTTTGCTTCATGAGTCATTTGAAAAACTTAATTTCGTATTCGGTTTTGTTTGGATTTACAGTGGAAAATTGCGTTGTAAGCAGCAGAGGTGACATTTCGAGTGGATTCTCCATTTTTATTGCAAACCTCAGAACACTGAGCAAAAAAAGAATTGTTTTCTTTTCAATAATTGTGTGGAAATTAATTTTTTTGAAAAATGTCTGACGAGGAATCATTTGTAATACTCGGTACATCACCGACTCCTTCAATGGATACCATCAATTCTTTGCCTATGAAAGAGAATGTAGTCACCAAAGAAGTCACACCTTCACTTAATGGAGTCAAAATCAGTGGTAATGGATTCATCGATAGCCAGTTGACAAACTCATCAACTTCAAATGGAAGTCAGTATAGCATCATTGCTAACGGTCAACCCCAAAGTGTTCAATTGACTAATGGAACACACGAAGTCGATGGTGGGCTAGTAGCAGATTGTACATTAACTGCAGCAGAACTAAAATCGGCCAGTTCGGAGCCATTGAATTCAGTTTGGCAGAAGTCACTTGTTGCAAACAACGTCCAAACTCAGAAAGAAAACGTCACACCAGTAACCAATGGCATTGAGAAGCCCGCTGCTTCAGTATCAAGCTCTATAAAGCCAACAGGCCCAGAGCCTTCATTAGCTGCTAGCTTTATTCTTGGAGAAGTTAACTCGGATGTCTTGAAGTCCAGTGTTTACTCTCAATTTCCGAGTATCTGCTCGATGGGTGCTTGTGCTGAGGATGTGCTTAAGCTGCAGAACATGATGTCCGAGTATCTAGAGCTGAAGAGTATGTTTTAAATAAAATGGTCATAGACATCAAATTTTGATAAACTATTGTTTGTTTTCAGAAACCCTCGTCAATACAAATGTGACCATGAAACAGTTGTATGATCAAACACAAAAATGGAAGTCCGATGTAAAGGCAATGGAGGACGAGCGAAGGGCTGAGATTGCAAAGGTAAAAGCTTAGATTTTTTATTATTTTCTTTGACATTTTGATGACTAACGCTATTCTGTTGTTGATAACTGCGGTAGTTTTTATGCCCAGCAATGATTCGCTGCTGACGCTAGAGGTTTGTTGATAGCAAACACTTATCGTTCTATCGTCAAAATCTTATCTCTCTTAAACTGCAAACCTTTTAGAAAGCAATAAATGGAAACAAAAAACAAACACAAAGGAAGTGAGCATGAAAATACTTCACTTTGACTCCCACATAATTGTCCCTGTGCTTTCTGTGCCTTTCTGTTTTTTATATGTTGCGATAAGCATTAAGTAGAGCATCAGCAAGAACAGATTAGCTTTCTGTTTTTATATCGTGTTCATGTCAGAGCTTCGACTAGAGCGTTTAGGTATATGTACGATTTTTACAATTGCTCCCACGATTGAACAAAAAAAACTTCTTATCTAATTGAGTAGTCATTGGTAAGAGTTTTGATAACTAGGAAAATATTTGCGATGGATATCGGTACTCAACTTTTGTTGATAGTAAATTGATGTTTGAGTAATCGTGCAGTGAAATAAAGGCGGACGAAAGTGCACCTTCCTTGCAAGTTCAACTTTTACCCCATTATGAAAGACAATTCATTTAAAATTGGATCATTTGTTCATACAACACGAAAAAATGTGTAGGTGCTCTAAATCCTCACAAATTATGGTTAACACAGATGCAATATTTTCCGAGTGTCCCCGAGCTCTGCTGAGTCCCCTATTTATTTATTTATCGTATCTAACAAGCCTTGTTGTGGTCGGTCATATTTACATTTAAATTTTATTTCGGCTGAGGGTATTTCGCGGCTGCAGCCAACGACCTTGTTTTTTCAAACATTTAAACATTTTTCCTTAAGCATGAGTAGTTACCTCCACACATATCATACCTAACTCCTTGTCAAAATCAAAAAGAAAATAAGGCTAAGCGTCGCAAAGTCCTCAACATGGCCAATTTCTGAGGAAGGCGACGAATTGACATTTAATGATCCTCATTAAAACTGGACGCTACGACTGCAATATTCTCTTCGTAACGCACTCTACGCATGCGAGTCAATGGTTTAATATACCACAAAGTAAATTTGGTGCGAAATTAATTTGCTATGCTTGCTAACAAGCAATCTCGATACCGATGCCGACAATAGATGAGCGTCTATTGGTCCCAAGGCAAAACTTCATAAAAAAACTTCCTCAAAACGTAACACTATCCCGATGATGCAATCTAAGTGAGAAGACTCCCCAAAACATTGGTATCAACACCTATGCGTTCGCAGACCTACCTCAAATTACTCCCTTATCGCTTTGTTGTGTTCGCATTGCGAAATCAAAATTCAGCTTTATTTTGACTATTAATGAATCAATGAGTCATGAACTCTGATTTTCGAAAGACGATTATTCATGCTTCTAAAATAAAACTTAGATATGCGAACTAATTTCAACATTTATTAAATAATTTCGTTGTTTTAACATTTTAAGTATCTTGTCATGTGTCATTAAAAGTTCAACAATGCCTACATTTTTTTAAAACATGCGAGTTCGACTTCATCTTCTTGATCATCTTGTTTAGATGACGTAGTTCATACGATTTGCTTATCAAATTAGTTTGTTTTAATTTGCCCAGAATGTGGTTTTATTTCTAACGTAGTCAAATTAAAGACTAGTGATAAACAGCTGTTGTTTTCTGAACTAATTCGTACCATTTCATCCATAGCAAATGAAGGGCTGCCTTCACTGAAATTCACATTCATATTAGTGGATCTAAAAAATTTTGGACTTCAACGCTATCGTTGTGAAAAACTTGCAAGTCACTGGGCTCAAAAATAAATAAATAGGGTGGCGCTACAGAGCAAGCCTCAAGCCCCTGATTATGCCTTGTGGGGGAATGGACCTCTCACTGGGCTTAGAATTCTTAAAAATAACAAGCCTAACACCTGTAAGAAACAAATAAAAAAAATAGTAAAAAAAAAAAAATGGATGAAGATAGAGGATATCGTAGTCCGGAAAGCAAAAAGCGATTACATTATTCGCCATTAGATGTCTGTCACGAAAGCAACTGACCCACTCAGATCAATATAAGGCCCGTTGCGATTCCATTTAACTAAAGTATTTAGAACTTTTAATAAAGCGGCGGAGGCATATTGAAAATCTTTGTTAATTGGATCACTTAGATAGTCGATGAAGAAATCACGTAGATGTAGGGAAAGCAGGACATGAACATGAACATTGCATGTGTGGGATTGCCTCTTCTTTCTCTTCCTTCAGACAGCTTCTGCAGAGGTCTTTTGATAAAACGCCTAGTCTTGTAGCTTGTCTGCCTATGAATCAGTGTGCGGTACTGACACCTATTACTTGCGATTGTGCGTTTTAGATCGATCCAGTTTTGGTCAAATCTGTTTTGTTGCTAGAAAAGTGGTGATTTCTTCACTTGCTGTTTGTTTTATCTATTGTCGAATTCCTTTCAAAAAAAATCGACTGCAGTCGACGGATTTGCACACAGATTTTCACACACACAACAATTTTGACAGATCGAAAACGGCAAACAAAAACATCACCATATGAAAAAAACTAAAGGAAAGAGAATTGTTTTGTATTTAGCTGTGAATTTGGAAAACATTTGGTGAAAAAAAATATAAAAATTGTGTGCTTAACAATACGAATGTAATTGTTTTGTTTCATGGTACTTGTTTTTCTTCATTAGTCTGTTGGACACACACAAACATTCATAAAAAAGAAAATCGCTACTTTTTTAATTTCCTAAATACCCAAAAAAGAATCGAATTTCGTAACGACTGCAGTCGACTGCAAATTGGTGAAAGGAAATCGAAATATGACATCTTGTCTGAGTTTGCATTCAGCGTTGAAATCGGTATCCTGGTTCCATTTCTGGCGAGTTCATCGGCTTTACAATTTCCTATGATATCTCTGTGTTTCGGTACTCAAAAAGGTGAATGCTTACCCTTCTACATGAGAGATATTCGTCCATTGAGGGCGGTTACTTTGTTCTAGAAGAAATGCCGACTGATTTGAATGCTATTTGGTTGTCTGAGAAGATACGGATATTCACTGAGGACATCACGTTTTCTTTTAGCCACGATATGACCTCTTTCATCTGCAGAACTTCCGCATGGAACTCACCACAAAGGTTTGCAAGGCGGAGTAAAAAACTTACGTTTAGTCTGGCTGAGTGCACTCTGCAAACAACACCTTCACTCTTTGAACCTTAAAGGTGGTGGAATGTTGACTTGAAGTTGTTTTCAAAAACCAGGAAGGGGATGGTGTAGTGAGAGTGACTTTGAATTTATCAGAAAGTGAGTAACGGACCTTTAATCGAAATTTTCAAACAAACACTAAAAAAACATATTGTTACCGATTGCAACGAAGTTTTTAGTTTATACGAAGTGTAAGAGTTGTAATTATATAACGTTTACCATAAAATTCTGACTGATAAATCGGACATACTACCGAAAAAATTAAAATGTTCGTTAATTAAGAATTATGGCCTTTCTAACTGCCTCCGAAAGCAAAAGAGTCGTTTACATCACGAAGAATCACATCACTATCAGAATTTTCACCGATATAGGTAACGTTCGTAGAGCAGCGAGTTCTGATACAGCGATTCAAAAGCGATATTTATGATAGTTGGTAAGAAGCATACTGTCATCTACCAATTCATTAAAGCTCTTCAAAAGAACCTGCTTTAGTGACGATCGTTATTTCCGGTATAGAGGAAAACCGAGAGGGTGAAAGAACGAAGAGAATATTGTAAAAATACAACGCATTACAAAATGGACTATGGATTAAAATTGATACCTAATTGTTCGTTATTTTTTTTATATACATACACTTAACTTTCAATTACGCTCATGTTCGTCCCACACCATGATTATCGTTCATCGGTTAGCCGACTGCGAAAGATAATTAGGCCGTCTGATGGCCTGTTCGTAGAAATTATAAGTGAGTCAAACAATAATGCAATTCAAATTTTTAGGATCGTTATGGGGAAAAAAAATGGGGAAAAAAATGGTGATTCCTTAGAGGCAAATTGTGTCGGTTGACTAAAAAGGATTTAAAACGATATTTACTGTGGGTGTTCCTCAAACAACAAAGAGTTTCCATCATAAATTTGAGCCCCTAATCTTTGATGCAGTCCTTAATTACCTTCTCTAAGGTAAAGTGACAGACTCCAAATTGCATTAGATTTTCTTTCTTGATTGTAGAGAGTAATAAGCGAAGATTGTACATTGAAGAGCTTCAATATATTTGTTTTGACATGCTTCTGTTGAGAACAAACCGACTCTTGATTGCTTCTTGAAAGACCAAGTGACGGTATTTTCAAACAACCTAAATACGTAACCTGAGGTGGACTACAATTTTGTAAATAAGGCGCCCTAACTTTTAATTTTTTACAACTGTTGTTGTCAGCTGAAGTCATATTTGACCTTTTAAGCCCAAAGTCATCGTCCACACTATGCCGAATGTCACCAATCGGCAATACCGAATTAGTGTGGACGTTCCGATCGGCCTTCTTCTCATCGAAATCGGAACCAAGTTCAGACACAACGAAATGACTCACATTTACTTGTCAATAAATAACGAATTTTCGCCCCTTGAATTAAGTTACAAAGAAAAACCAAGCATTAGACTTTTCTTTAAATGTTGATCGTTTGGCGAATAATTATGGACATGTACGAGGGAGCAGTTACAAAAGTGAGATGCCCAGCTGGAGTCACCGAAGAATTCCAAATAACAGTAGGTGTACATCAGGGAAGTGTCTTGAGTCCACTGCTCTTTATTGCTGTTCTGGATTATTTGCTCGAAGGAAAAGTAACGGACAATAAAGTAAAACAATTATTCTTTGCTGACGATGGAGCCATCATAAGCGAGGATCCTACATCCCTGCAACGAGCACTTGACGTTTGGATTGATGTTCTGGAAGGAAATGGGTACCGTATTAGCGCTAAAAAGACTGAATACCTGTGCTGCCCCTTTTCTGATCCAGACAAGCCTATTCCAGACATTTATTTGAATGGAAATGTGCTTCCCAAGTGTGAAAAGTTTAAATATCTGGGATCTATGATCAATAGTGAAGCAACTTGTGATGACGACATCAATCATCGAGTAAGCGTAGGGTGGATGAAGTGGCGAGAAAACTCCGCTATCTTCTGTGATCGAAAAATGCCCCCTAAGCTGAAGGGAAGACTCTACACAGCAGTTGTCCGTCCAGCTCTGACATACGGTTCACAATGTTGGACAATGTACAAAAAGTATGAGAGCAAATTGACGGCAGCCGAAATGAAGATGCTTCGGATGACAGCAGGAGTAACAAAGCTTGATCGAATTAGAAGTACTAAGATCCGTGGAAGCCTTCATGTCAAAAGTACCATCTTGGACAAAATTCAGCACGACCGGCTCAGTTGGTATTGTCATGTTCAAAGGAGAGATCCGCAGAACCCCGTCCAAAAGGCAATATCGTACAACGTTTCAACAAATTCGCGACGAAAAAGAAAAGGCAGGCCAAAACACTCCTGGTACAAGCAAATGCAAAAACAGCAGCATTTGGTTGGCCTCAGACATGGAACAATCCAAAACCGGGAGGCTTGCCGACGCTTTCTGAGGTCAACGCGGCGTACCCCACAGGCGGATCACTAGTGTGAAGCAGAAAAGTGGGAGAGTTGTGATCGCTTCAAGATCACTACTCGTAACGCCGGAAATGGAAAGAAGAAGAAGAAGAAGTTGATCGTTTGGCTGATAATTGCAACACTCTGAGCCGAAAATTCTCAAAAATGCCAAGTCTGGGGCCGAATTACAGCTTATGTTTAGTTAGTTAGTTTTAATGACTCCTTTTATTTCACAAATAAATTATAATTTGATAAAATATAAATAGATTATAAATTATGGTAAAAAAAGTATTCTTAAGTCTTAATGGTATGGCCTTTGGCCGTCTACCAGGATTACAGCTTACGTTTTCGAGTGAGTGAGTGGTTTCAGTGATCAAGCGAGTGAGTGACCATTTGGGAATTACAGCATACACATGATTTCACGTATCGTATAGCTATTTAAAATTGTACTACTTACATCAAAAATTCACTGGTGTTTATCAAGAATTCTTGTTAACTGCTACCTGTCCAGGTCCAAGTTTTCATACGGACAGTTAATTTCGTAACAGAACGAAACAGAATACATGATTTGAATACCTTCAACTTCACTAGTAGAAGTATATTTTTCACTGTCAGCTCGGGTGTAATGGTCAGCATTTCTACCTGGTACGCGGGAGTTCCAAGGTTCAAGCCCAAGAAACGTCCAATTGTTTTTGTACAGGTACAGCCTTTCGAGTCGAGTTGCCCTGCCTTGAAAACGCTTTATCACCTAGCCGTACGGAATCTACAAACATAGGTTTCCTATATTCATTTTTATACAAATATAGCCTGTTATTGATTTGTAATGCAGGAAATCAGCTAAATTAGATCAATCATCAAAATGAAAAATTCATTTATAATTTACACAAGGCTACACCTAATATAGTTATCGTCCAAACTTCATCATCGGCCTGACGATAAAGCATGGTTGTCAAAGTTGTGTGAAGTAAACCAATTCATTTCGTAAATCGATTATCACCAAATGTTCACGTTTCGACGAAAGCTCCACTTCATAAAACATTAAATGCTTGAAGCAACTTGATTGTAGTCAAAATGTTAACGTTTTCAAAAAAAGGTTTTGAAATCCAAATATTAAAATGGTTATGTAGAATCAACAAAATTTCATTGATACAGCTTGTTTTTCATAGAGATTTAAAGTTTAACAAAATAAGTATTTATTGAATTACGTTTTTTTTTCTTTTTTTTTTTAGCTCCGTAATGAGAACCTTGAACTACGAAGAGGTAAGCCAAGAAATCCAACGTTATCGCTTCAGATTGTATTAAACTATGTTCCATTTCAGATATTGAAACCAAAGTGGAACAAATCAACATAAACGGAGAGGCCAGGCGCAAAGAACATGAAGAATTCATTCAAAGCCTTTCCGAGAAGACCGCCCAAATAGAAAACATGAGCGCACAGATCCAAAAGCTAGAGCAGCAACAATTGGTACATAGAATCAAGCAAATATCTTTTTGTTTTTATTTTATTTTATCTTTTATTGAATTTTTAATTTAAAAAAAGGCTTCATTTGAATTTATTCCAAAAACCGACATGGAACAGACACTACAACCCAATGAACCAGAACAGGAATATGTTACTACTTTGGAACACAATCGGGTTGTCAAGAACATTGAAAGACAAATGTCTGCCATTGTTGCTGAGAACATGGAACTTAAAAATATGGTATGTCTGATTAGGTCATGCAAATTGTAAACAAAATAAATTTCATTCTTCTTATAGCAATCTGTTTATATTGACGAAATCAATGGTCTCAAATTGAACCTTGCTGCCGCTGAGGAATTGCAAAAGAAAGCTCAAGCTGATATTGACTTTTTGAAGGCTAGTGACACTGAGAAAAGCGATTCGTTTACTCTGTTTGAAAACGAACGCAAGTCCCTAAGAGACGACATTGAAGTATTGCGGCAACAAGTTGAAATTTACAGTCGTGACTTTAAATGCGAACAGGAACTCAAAGAGAATTTAGCCAATGAGAAAGACCAGCTACTAAATGACTTGCGAGAGTTGCAGCGAAAAAACCAAGACCTCATCCAAGAGACTCAGAAAAAGTAAGAAAACAAAGTCCTTTACATAAATTGTTTTGCTTAAAAAAATTGTATTTGTTTGATTCAGCTATGAAGAACGTAGTAAGCAGATGGCCGCAACTGGAGCGTTTCCTAAGACTAGAACCCAAGCATCTTCATGCTCTTCGCCAAAATCCATTAATCCAGTAAGCTTTGTTTTCTAAATTTGTATGATCACTCGTTTTATGTGTATACTTCTTTTTTTTTTTGTAGATTTACACACCCACGAATTACAATTGTCCAATATGTGGAAAGATTTTCAAAACTCTGGGGGTTCTTCAGACTCATGTGAATCAATGTTTGGATGGAATGTAGTTTTCAGTCAACTAATATGTAACATTTTGTTACTTCAATTATTATGTAAATTAGATTAGGTAACAAATATTCTAATCACATACCCAACCTGATAGGGTAAACGGCTAAAAATGTTGACATTCAAAAGTACTTCACTTTATTAGTTCTATCAACACGAAGTTTTATTTTCAAATATACTTGTCAATAAGATGATAACTCAATTAAATAATTATTGTAAGGAAGAAAAAAAAAATTGAATTTTGTTGAAAGAAATGCAAAGTTTATCAGTTGTTTGGTTTTAGATTTTTAACTACAAATAGTTGTTGTCTTACTTTTGAACTTTATTATAACGGAAAGTAGAATTAACAACTTAAAAAAGAAGTATAATGGTTTATCAGCAACAAAACGACAAGCAAAAAAACGATAAGATTGTATACGTTTACCTTATGACATTACTGTATTAGTTGTAAACTCAAATTGATTGTTCATTAGACAAACTGTTAACTTAGGGATACAAAAATTAAATTAATTAAAAATAATTTAACTTTCGAGCAGAATCTAATCTAATTTTGTTTATTTCTTTGGAATCGAACGTTTCATTGGACGTTTTAGTGAACCTCGCTTGTTCCAGTATTATCAAATCACTAAACTTCAAAAAATATAGATTTTCGTAAAAAGTTTTCCTTTAAAATGTATAAATAAATAAGGTGCCACAACGAAGGTCCAGCAGCTTCATGGCGTAAGTCTGCTTGTATAGTAGAGCGAGGAGGAGATGCGATGCAAGAAGCGATTCGAGGTGCTATATTAGAGGCGACGAAGTGCGCACAGTACAAGCGGTTTCGGGTGGTTGTTGAAGTCGATTACAAACACTTCTCGCACAAAATTTCTTTAAAAAGTGTCCAGAAAATTATTTGTACGAGAAACTCGGCCCTATCGTGGTAACCGTCGGAGCGGAATTCTCTCCGATCGGAGACATTTTGCTTCGTGGTAGTTCTCCGATCGGACGATCCGACGTTCTCCGATAAGTTTTTGTTGCGGAGATTTTAGTTTTCGGAATGCAATGCATTGCCGCATTTGTGAAAAATTTCTACTACTTCGAAGCAAAATTGAATTTCCGAAGAAAGATGCGTTGCGGAGAAAACTCCGCTCCGACGGTTACCACACACAGTAGGGCCGACTTTTTATTTTAATTAACTAGCACTGCCGATCATCTCTTGGGGAGATGTCAGAGCAGTTTAACATTCACCTGTGCTGGGTGCCGGGTCGTACAGAAATTCCAGAAAACTGCAAAACAGATGAATTCGCCAAAAACGGAACACTTCTGCCCTTCTCACCGATAACGGAGAGTATCGGCATACCAATCGCTATATCGCTCGCTCTTTTTATTGACTTATCGAAAGCGTTTGACACGGTCGACCATAGCATTTTGTTACGCAAACTATTTTGTTACGGAGTAAAAGGGACTTCGTACAACTGGTTCAAGTCTTACCTCAGCAATAGAAAACAATATGTTAATTCTGATGGTTATAGAAGTGACGAGCAGAATATTCATTTTGGTGTGCCACAAGGGAGCATACTGGGCCCAACGCTTTTCTGCATATATATCAACGACCTAACAAAAACAAGCCTCAGAGGACATCCGATCCTGTTTGCAGACGACAACTGTCTTATGTACTCCGAAAAATCTACGTTCGAACTTGAAACTCATATGAATAGTGACTTATCTGTTATCTCTAATTGGATGAATATGCACAAACTATCTTTAAACGTCAAGAAAACTAAGTATATAATGAATAGCAGAACAGATGACCCTATTAACATTATGTTTGAGACCAATTTAGTTGAGCGTGTCGAGCATTTCAGGTACTTGGGATTATGGGTTGATTCATCTTTAAATTGGAAACACCACATACACAAATTATCAAAAAAACTTTCTGGCATAGCAGGCGTTTTTGGAAGAATCTGCAACAACATTCCAAGCTGCTTAAAGAAACAGATGTACTTTGCTCTTTTTCACAGCCACCTTACTTATGGTATTAATGTCTGGGGATCAACCTTTCAATACCTCAAACAAAATTTACAAGTTATTCAAAATAAAGCGCTTAAAAACTTGTACGGTCTTGAAAGGCTTACAAACACAGCTACGCTATACAATCAAATGCAAATCTTGACGGTGAGAGACGAAATCGAGATGAACATGGTTACCCATATCCACAAAATTACAAAATCATCCGTTCACACAAATACTACAATCACAGAAAGAAACAACCACAATCCATACAACATAAGAAGTGGACGTCAGTTACACCAACTTAAACCAGCTACAACCCGTTATGGCACAAATTCAACACTCTACAAATCTATCGAACTCTACAATAAACTTCCCAGTCAAATTAAAGATTTCAATGTCAATAAATTTAAATTACATGTTAAAAAAATGCTTCTTGGTAGATACCTGTAATGTTACTTTTATACTATGTCAAAGAGTTCAATATTGCAAGTTTATATCAAATATTCTTTTTATTTCTTTTTCAATTTTCAAATTCATTTGTCATTTTTTTCATATTATTTTGCATTTAATTCATCGCTAATTTACTTTTATTTGCACTTGTCACATCTTTTTTTTATTGTTAACTTTCAATTGACATATTTTCAAAATCAAAAATTGTAAACATGTAAACAGCCTATATGAGATTACTCTCAAAGGCATATAAATAAAAATAAATAAAAAATAAATAAAAAATATACAAACTCTTGCTCAAGCAGGACACATACAAGAAAACGGAGATGGCCAAGCTCCAAGCAGTTGAACGTGTAACGCAACGAAACAAATCCAAGCTAGATCTTAAGCCCTTCAACAGAAAACACATTAGTGCGACGATAAATGTCATTATAGTACACTGTATTATTGATATGGCGCAAGGCTAGGAGTAGCCTCGAACGAGTTTTGCATAAGCTGTATGGATGAGGAGGAAGAGACTATTCCCCACCTTCTCTCTTCATGACCCACTTCAGGTTACACCTAAGTTCGTGTTTCTTTAATGACCCTAATGATCTTACTCACATCGACGACCTGCGTCTCTCCCGCTTCATTGTAAGCTCAAAATGGTTCCATTAGGATGAGGATACATTAGATCCGTGGTGGTATCACAAAGGGCCCAGCAGCCCCTTTAGCTGAGCTGACAGCCACTTAACCCTAACCTAACCTAACGCATTGCAAGGGGTTGTGACTACCCTAATAATGGCCCCGATTGCGGTTGTCGATTGACTAATCGATACTCGACTTTTGTCGATTTCGATCGACATTCTTCGATTTGACGGTCGACAGCTTTCGTTCATAATTTTCTGGTCGACTGTTGCGTTAGGAAATCATTTTGTGGGAAAATGTAAGTATTTTATTGAACAAATTCATATTTTGATATAATACTCGTATTATATACTCGTATTATCAAAATATGAGCATTTGTTCAATAAAATATGAACGAAAGATGTCGATCGAAATCGACAAAAGTCGAGTATCGATTAGTCAATCGACAACCGCAATCGGGGCCAATGTTGCAAAACACAGTGCGGGTGCTTTTAATTGAATAGGGCGAAGGCAAACCACCTTTACTAGCACGTAGACCTGAAAGATCTTTTATGCTGAACAGTGCGGGTGTTAGGAAATAAGGAAAGGATAAGAAAGGAGATGTCGATGCATATTATCCTTCAATTTCTGTGCACTGTAATGCGTGGGGAATATTGAGTTCGGTAAAGTGTCGAGCGGCTAAAATATGAATCTCTGTTCTGTTCTTAACTGTACGACCGAAGTTGGGCCCTAGGGAGAACTGATCCTGATTCCCTGAAAGGCGGGTATTGCGACTTAATTGTTTAAAAAAAGGAATGCAACTGGGTATTTCACTAGAGAACTGTCTGTAAAAAAAACGACAAAAAAAAAGAGAGACTAGAAACCTACAATTGATCGGTAACCTAAACATATCAATTTCAGTGCTCTATTTTCAACTCTGTCAAGCAGGCGAAATAATGCTTGAGGAGGAGCTGCCCAAACATTTGAATTACACTCTAGTTTGGGACGTATGTAGGCTTTTTAAATTGTAGCCAAATCATAGGGGGTTAAAAAAATTCCTGCATCGTTTTAAGAAACCTACGCAGTTTGCAGAATTTTTGGATACTTTAAATATTTGGTCATTTCAAGATCGTCGTTACATACCGAGTACTGATATTTTTTCGGTTGCTTGAATGGAGGCAATTTTCATGGATAATGGCAATGGTGTAGGTATAGTTGAGCTTTAACGACAGACAGAACACAGCATTGAGTTTTCGATGCATTGAATTCTACTCGGTTTTTATTACTTCATGTAACAATGCTGTCACAGTCAGAATTTAATGAGTTCCACATCTGAGATCGGGAACCTTTTGACAGACTTGCTAGTGTCGCATCAAATATCGCTTCACTGTACGCACGTGGATAAGAAAACATTTAAATATTTTTCTCGAATTCAAATGCTTCTCGCTTCGCATCGTTTTCTCACACTACTGTGCGAGTGCGCGTTCGCATTTCAAGGGCATTTTTTGGCTATTCAGAACCGTTGAGTGGGAATGGGCTTTTCATTGCAGTGTCATTACTTTTGGAGGAATTTCGAACTCCCCGCGAAACGCAATTATCGTGAAAAATACTTTGGATCTTTCTAATATTCAAATCTCGAACTCTCGACCGTAATAAGCAAACAAATCTAACATATACTTATTTAGGATATCTTCTGCACAACCTTAATTTAAAAATTAGTTAAGAAACAAAGACTTTCTTTCGTAGCACAATCATAAGACAAACTATACGAAATCATTTTTGTCGACGAACTAAAGTTCGTTGATTGAACATGTCAAAAAATTCTTAACTTCTACAAGTGCACAAGCACATAGATGATGGTAGATGGTAGGACCTACAATCAAATCTATGGTTTTGTGATTGATGGAAGACAAAATCTCTAACATACTGAATTATGAGTAGATTCCAAGGAGCCAACCCCGACTCAGATCACAATTTCATAATTTAATTTGAAATTCAATTTGCTCCCTGTAATCGGTATAGATAGTTCCTCAACGAGCTGTAAAAAACGCAGTGTCTGAAGTGTTTTGATTTTCTTACAACAACCCCAAGAAGCCAAAAACAAAATTGTAATTCTTTCGCATTAATATAAGAGGCCACCATCAAAAACAGGACTTCAAAACATTGAAGCAGGTTTTTCGATTACACAAACCATTTTTTAAATTCAAGAGACGTAAATAGATACCTGAAACCCAAAAAATAGTCAAATCTTCTTTTCAATTCCTCGAAGAAAAAAAGTTTAAAAAATTTACATGCACTAACCAAATCTCACTTGCAAATGGAAATGTCTTCGAAAAATACATGCAAATTAAACTTCCGATGAGGTGTATGAACTCTATTCAAAGTCTGAAACGTGTGGTATTCTTGACATAACGACGGTGAAGGCATAGGCAGTGAAATTGAATTAATTTGCTTTTGGCGTTACAAAAAGTGAAAAAAAAAAATAAATAAATATTTCGACAAAGTTTTATCTACATGAGTATCCTTATAACAGTGTACCTACATATATGTATGTGTTTTTTGTATTATAAAAATTTGCAATCGTTTGGCCAGAACTCATCTTAAGTAAATTCCATCAGTGGTACCAAAGTAAATGTCGCCAGTTTTTCTATTTCCACCGCTACTTGTAAAAATGTGCATCGTTGTAACCGGAAACGGGACATCGATCCTTATAAACCCCCTTCCATCTTGGCCTCTGATATAATAAATTTCACCTTTGCTGTTAATAACATAAACACTACAATAAGTATCAGGGAATTCTTGTATGATTTGAATGTCATCTTGAATTCCGCTTATCCTCTCAGCCTTTAATTGATCAGCTTTTCGTAGGTAAACTCCATCAGTTGTACCAAAATAAATGTCACCAGTCTTGCGAACTCCACAGTCTTTGGTATATGTGTACATTTTTGTTGCAGGAAATGGCAGGTTTCTCTGTTTGACAACACTTTCATATCCCCCTTTGATGTGATAAATTTCTCCTTTGTCTGTTATCACATGCACACTGGGAAAGTTATCTGGATATTCTTGTATAAGCGCTACTGAATCAAGTATTTCACTAATTCTGTATGCGTCTTCATCGGCTTTCCGAAAATATACACCCATTGTGGTCCCAAAGTAAATGTCACCAATTTTATGATTTTCACCATCGCTCGAAAACGTATGCATTGTTGTTACTGGAAAAGGAACATCAGTTTGTTTGAACACATTGCAGTCTGAACCTCTTATATAAAATACATCGCCCTTTGAGGTTACAACATGAACACTACCACTATAGCTAGGCGAATCGATTTGGTTTGGGTAGTCTTGAATAAAATTTACGCTATCTTCAATAAAACTGAGCTTAGTCGTATTCTGAGCGCCAGATTTACGCAGATAAACACCATTGGTCGTGCCAAAGTATATATCACCTTTCGTAAGTAGACCGCCATCTTTTGTAAAAGTGAACATTGCTGTTACTGGATGAGGGACATCATTTTGAAAAAATATTCGATCATCTCCTCCTCTCACATAATAGATTTCTCCTTTGTTTGTAATCGCATGAACACTTTGGAAATTATTGGGATAATCAGGATGATCTGGAAATGCTTGAATGATCGTTATTGGGTCATTGATTCCCACGAGCCTTTTCGCCGACGATGCTCCTTTTACAGCCAGAGTGATAACGCAAAAAGCAACAAACACTGTCTATAGTTTAAAGTAAAATGAATCAGTCAATGTCGAATAAAAAACTATGAGTTTTACCAAGTAGTTCATTTGAAAAACTGAGTTGTCTGCGTTTGCATACGCACCGAATAAATACGATTAAGAACTGCAATTTAATCGCTTTGATTGAATGTATCAGAGTAAATAACATTTTTTTTTTTTGCAATTTACCCGCTAAGCTTTTTCTTATCATCTGCAACGCCATATCAATCATTTTTTATTCTCAGTTCAAAGCCGAAGTTGAGCTTTCTGTTTCTTTTTTATTATTAAAATTTTATGAAAAAAATACTTTGAAGAATGAAAAATGTTCTAAGGATCGTTTAGCTACATTCAGGCGATTGACAGCGATCAAATGAAAAAAGATGATATCATCATTTTAAGAAACGTCTCAACGTAGTTAGGGGATTCTAATGAAATTGCATTCGAATCATTACAAATGAAAGGGGCATAGGTTGAGGCCACGTGTGGATTGGGGGTGTTTGCAAACTGCATTCGAAAATTACTACCGGAAAAATTACCGATTCCTCGCAAAAGGCAAAACCCGTGGAAAAACTTTTTTTTCTCAGTGGCCCCTATTTCAAGACCCGTCGTAACGATTTCGAACTACGAATTCCAAAAAGAAAGCATCATAGACGCCATCGTGGTGAATGTTCTGCCACTAAATTAACTTTTGATAAAACTATTAACAAGTTTTAAATTTGTATTGCAAGCATTTACCACGCAGATGTTTCTAGTCCTTTCCATTTGGCATTCGCAGTCCGAAATTGTTACGACCGACCGAGCTTGCACAGCAGGAACTAATGCAGGAGGGGGGAAATTTGTAAAATAAAAAAATAACCATTAGTTTTTTAAAACAAAAACCAAAATATAAAACATGGAAACATAAAATTCATTTGAAAATTTCATTCTGTCAACGAAAAAATCCCTCCAAATGCGGAAGCCATTTCTATCGATAAGTTAATTTGCAGGTGTTTCATATGTTTTGGATTGACTTTTTGGTTTTGGTATGTTTTTAGCATGATCACTCTTTTCTAGTGTATGTAAATTTGATATGTTGATGTGGAGGTAGTATTGGGTCGTATACAACGGGACCTGCGATAGAAATATATGAATTCACTTTCTTATTTACTTGCGCAAACACATCGCATTGGTCGCTTCAAAACTAACGGCGTTGCGACCGAAACACATCGTATCGGTCACTCCAAAACTAACGGCAGTCGCGCCCGAAATCTACGAAAATTAAAATTTTCATCACACATACTAAAAGCCAGTCGCTCTGGCTCTGTATAAGAATGGGATCGACAACGGCAACTAGGAAAGGGTATAATTATGTATGAATAAGCATATGCATACCCATGAACATTGGTTAGTATGCCAGACGAAAAACTGCCCAACAACAGCGATTCGTCCCTATCCCTATATAAAACAGTTCATTATTTTATGCAGATCGGTGCACCACTTCCGGTATTCGTGGCTTCAAGCGAGCGATCTTTTTCATGTCTGCGAGGAAGAACCAGCGAGGAGCGACTGAAAGGTTTGATGTTGCTGAACATCTATAGGAGTATTGAGGTTGATTATGAGGACGTTATAAATATAAAAACGGCAAAAGTTCCAATTAATTTTATTTTATAAAATACTAGCTGTGCCCACAACTTCGTCAGCGTGGAATAGTGACTTTCGGCAGTATTTTTAATTTTTCAGTAACCTATTGTTATATAATCTTACTTAAGTACATTTTGCACACGATGTTCTTACTTTTTTCATCATCTTTTGCCAAATAAAAATGTTTTGTCGTAAGTACGGGAATAATGGAACAAAGAAAAAAAAATAGACAGATTTAATTTTGGAATCTTTGGAATATTAGTAACGACTCCCATTCCCGTGGGAATATGGTGATCGTTCTCATAGGAGTATGGGAATGAGTTAAAGTTTATGTTACTCGCTTGGGGATAGTAAAGCATTCTAACTGTGGAAGAATTTTTAAAATCGGTGCAGTAGTTTCTAAGTTCTCGTTTACGTTCCCGTTCCTTTAGGAATTGGGATAAAACATAAAAACTATGTCTTTCCTCAGGTCTTAGACTACCTCTGTACAAAATTTTATTTGAATTGGTTCAGTTGCTTGGGCGGGAGACGGTAACATAGAAAGCCGGACAGAGAGAGTTACTTTCACATTTATAATATTAGTTAGGATTGTTCCTAGCAATGTATTTATACAAATCAATACAGAGTATAAAAAGCATAAAAATATTAAAAACAAATTGTTCATTCATATTTAATATATTTTTTCAGATTGCTGCTGACAACAGCTTTTAAAAACAGAAAAATATTCAAGATATCGTTGTTAATTTATTGGATTTGGGGTTGTGTCTCTCCTTAGTCTGCATTGCACGTAAGCAACAACAAGAAGCTATTTGGGTACGATTACTGAACGCCCCCCAATGACTATAGAATTTATGGATTTTGTGAAATTTAAGGAAAGAGTCAGTAACTGAGTTTTGAAATTGAATTGAAAAAAAAAACTATCAATTTTTTTCGCGATGTTTTCCACATTTTGTGGCTGTTGCTATTTTTTCGCACTGATGTTGTTACACTGCTGTTCACTTAGGGGTCGTTCAAGTATTACGTAAGCAGATTAATTACAATTATTTACCCCCCAACCCCCCTTGTCATCAAAAGTAAGCAAAGCACATACCCCCTCCCCCCATGCTTACGTAAACATTTTTCAATTAATGTATTTTTTTCAATATTTATTTTACACAAATGTTTACTTGCTTTGCTATGCTTACAATACGTCTACTCGCTATAGTATCCAAACAAGACAGTATACTGGAAAACCAAATTTAGACAAGTGAATAGATCGCGGGAATTCCCCTACTCGGCTCTTAATCGAGCGCTCAAAGGAGAAAATAAATAGAGGGCAAACTTGTGCATACGTCAACCGAAATTTAACTCTACTACAAGGTACAGCTTTCACCATTGCCTTTACACAAAATCTCACTACTGCCACCTTGAGCACAGAGTAGAATTCAATTTTTCCTTATTATTTCAATTTTTACTTATTCAAATTCAAATTCCTTATTCTGTGACCTTGAGTGCAATTTCCACCACTGACTATACAAAATTCACCTTAATGTGCCATTCTTTTGTCTGGCTGACTTTTTGGATTTTGAAAGCGATTTACAGTCTTAAATAAAAAAACTCCCGATGACGTTATCATCATCTAGACCCCCCTACCCCCCCATGTCATCCAAAATAAGCAAAGCCCCCCTGTAGTGCTTACGTAATACTTGAACGGTCCCTTAATTAGACGCCAAAATTTTTTTTTACATAAACCTAATTTTTTTGTAAGTGTGGGTAGCAATTGTCAAACAATTGCAATATTTTGAAAGCTTATTAAATTCTCAACAAAACAACACTAAAAAGTCCAAGGTGAGTGGAAGTAAACGGACATTTTTTTTCACTTTTGTCTATGCTCCAAGAAAAAGTACAGTTTTTTTTTGTTCACATGATTAGACGCACCTGTAAAATTAGTTAGTTGGTCGCGATCTGTTACGTGGATTACAGATAACTGCAAAGTTTAAGCAATAAAAAAGTGTTTGCCACAGATTTCAGTCCAAAATGTTGGAAAAATGGAAAAAAAAGTTTTAGCTGCAGAAGAAAAAGGGAAAATTGACGTGTTGCAATCCGAAGAGTTTTCAATGAGAAGAATTGCAAAAAAAATAGGCCAAAGTTACCATGTTGTGAGGAATTTTATTAAAACCAGTGATTCATACGATAAAAACTGCAAAGGAAGGACAAAAACGGCTTTAACTCCTCAGAACAAGAGAAAAATTTTAAAAACTGCATCAAATTCAGCTCTCTCTACCAACAAAATAAAGGAAAAAGCGGAGGTAACAGCCAGCACATTAACTGTTCGTCGAGCTATTTTAGGTTCAGACCATCTTCAATAAAAAAAAAACAAAAAAAAAAATGCCTCCAATAAACGCCATAAGAGCAAACAGCGGTTGGAGTTCGCACGCGCTCACATGACCTGGGATAGCAACTTTGGAAATGAGCTAAATTAACAAAATGCGGTTTTTCTGACCACATGGCTTGCTGCAGTCATGGCAAAACAGTGCATACATCAAAGAATTTTCAAAAAATTTCTTCTGTTGGTAGTTCTTTTCAGGGTCTTTCAATATTAGGACACGGTATTGAAGTAGAGATGGTGGCTTCTGACCTTCTGGCGAGCCAACGGCAGCTCTTATA
The DNA here is from genome assembly GCA_949752695.1 of Melanostoma scalare. Lineage (NCBI taxonomy): Eukaryota > Metazoa > Arthropoda > Insecta > Diptera > Syrphidae > Melanostoma > Melanostoma scalare. Next base: position 20,869,602 of record OX456984.1, on the reverse strand, counting down.
CCCTTGCAGCAGGTTACTGCTTCCGGATTATCCAAGGGGATACCAAAAGGACCTGGCCGTCCAGGTTGTTCGTTGTGCGTGGGGTTAACTATCCAATCACGTAAAAATTACATGTTTCAGAAACAACCAATAGCCTCGAATAATAAATATGATTTCAATGTTGACGAACCAAGCAAACGAAAAAACGACAAAGACCTCTGGATCTGCACGTGGAACGTAGAAGGATTACGTGCAGCTAGAAAATTAGCGGACGCCCTGGACTGCTGTAAAGGAGACTTAACCGCCATCCAAGAAGTGCGATGGAATGAGCCGTGCATAAAGATGATGAAAAACTGCGACATCTACTATGGCGACTGCTACAGACTGTTGTCTGAAACAGCGCTTATTTGGATGCGGATTTGTCGTTAGAGGAAGACTCAGGGTTATCAGCCAAAACACAGTTAATGAGTATATAATGAATTAATGACAATTCGCATTAGGGCTAAATTCGCCAACATTAGCCTAATATACCACGCCCCCACAGAAGAGAAAGACGAGAACTCCGAAGGTTGTTTCTATGAGCTCCTCAAAAAAACATATGAGCGGTTCCCTAGACATGACGTGAGCGGCGATTTTAACGCAAAACTAGGGAAGGAGGACATCGTTGGAAATACAATCGGTAAGCAAAGCCTCCTAACAAAACATCCGAAAACGGACTGAGGCTAATCGATTTTGCTGCGAGCTATATCTTGTTGTAAGTAGCACACGCTTCCCGCGTTTCAAAATTCATAAAGGTACATGACGATCCTCAGATCAATCAACCGTCAACCAAATTGACCATGTTGCGATCGACGCAAGGCACTCTTCCAGTGTGATAGATATCCGAACTATCCGAGGGGCCAACTTTGACTCGGACCACTACCTTGTTGTTTTCAAAGTACGAATGAGGATATATTGTTCACGACCCGCACGAACTAACGCGGCGAAGAGATATGACGTCTAGCTACAATCGCAAGAGATTGCCAATACCTTTTCCAATCGAGTATCCCTTCAATTATCCTTGACTCCTATGCCGCCAGCATTAAGCATTGAAGATCAGTGGCAGCAATGCCAAGAAGCCATCAGAACCGTTGCCTCTGGAGGTTCTGGCTTTTACTCGGCCCCCAAAACGAAACCCATGGTTCGATGAAAAATGCAGCCAGCCAAACAAAAAGCACGACAAATGTAGATTCAAAAGAGAACAAGGACTGCTTTCGAACAGAGATTTACAAGGAGAAAAGAAGGGCTGTACCCATATTAAATCAACTACAGATAATTCAAGAGTCATTATAAACTTGTGCTGGCATTACAGGTTCTTCCAAACCAAAGCAAAGTGGTGCCAGAAACACCGTTGACAGGACTTTTGTCTTCGTGACAACTAAAATAATTAAATATTGTGCCGCAACAGAGCGAGGAAAACCAGGGCTTAGCGCATTTCTCACAACCATGCTTTTTGGGGGAATCGAGAGGACCTACAATTTTCCGCCGGTTCCGAACAAAAAGTCCGTTTCATGGCAATGAATTTACTAACGGACGACTTGCCAGTTCCTCACGAAAGTCGATTCCCGTGGAAAAACTTTTTTGCCTCTGTTGGGATTCGATCCACGAACCTCTGGTTAGATAGCAGGCATGCTAACCATCACTTCGAGGGAACCACAACTGCAATTGTATAAAAATGCCGCGTGGCTTTTGTTGCTTTAGTGTAGGCACAATAGCGCTATTTTAATGCAATTTGAAAGCTGAGTTTTTCATTGTCAAAACTGCATATTTGTTAGGTTTGGTTGGGCTTAAAGACTTATTTTAAGGCGATTTCAAATGACTAGAGATTTAGGTACATTATTGTATTCTATTTCCCTTTGTGTACACGTAAATATCTTATTCAGTTCGATTTCGATTCAAAATTTTATATCAATATCAAGCTATAAAAGCTCACTCAGAAGATGATTTCGTATGTGCATAACCTTTGGTCACGCAATTACATTTTGTCTCAAAAAATATTAAATATACACAAAACTACTAAAAATAACTACACTAAGTAGCAGTTGTACAGATCTACGTCATAGTAAGTAGATAAACACATTTACAAAAGCAATGTTTTCGATCCATACTTCAAACAGAAAAAGAGTTATATTCGTGTTGCAAGACTAAAATGGATACACTCGACTCATAATAATTACACATGAAAAAGTAGTTCTATATTTTTACGAGACCAACGTTCACATAACCCGCCAGCCACTATAATCAAAAAAAAGGTCTGTAATTTACCACCAACTGTGCAATGTGATATGCATTCATATAACAAACGGAAAACCCGTGCTTATGCATTCGATAAAGGAGATGTTGTTTATCACCCAAACCTAAACTTGTCTAAGAATTCAACTGAAAGACAATCGACATCTCAACTGAATTGCGACTTTCATTTGACTGACAAAGAGATAAGAGACATAAAGATGATGATGATAATAGGATATCTAATGGGTGGTGTCAAGCCGGTTGGGCGATTTTGTCTGATTGAAAGGCAATAGTAATTTCTTTGAATGTAACCAAGGACACCCTTTCATTTTGGTATATATAAGTTAGAAACGAACATCTAGCAAAGTTATTCCTCTAAGACTTGTCAGCAAGTTCGTAAGGATTACTTTTTGTTTAAATAGTCGTACAGAAACAAGTCTAACGGATAACTAACTCAAAGATCGAAACTGTAGTGACTTTAGAATTAAAAAGTATATTCATTAATATTTTCAAGGTTTTTCTTTGTTGGATTTTGTCGAGCTGCTCTTGGATTTATTATTATTAAAGGTATGTGAAAAATCTAGTGACAATTGAAACCAAGTTTAATTGCAAAGTGAAAACCCAAGTATATCTGGCATGACAGTTTTACCAGAACCACTCTCTAAATTAAGTGTTAATTGATCCGAAGACAACACGCGACACTTATTCATATTTTAATTTTTTTTGTTCTTTACGTACTATGTGTGCATCCAGGGCTGGTAGTTTTTTATTCCTGTTTTTCGAAACTAAGTGTGACGCTTCATCTTCATACATTGGCTCCAAGTAAAAAAAAATTGTAAATATTTTTTAGAGTTTTATCGTCTTTCCTTGCTTTCAGACGTACGCGTTGCCTACATTAGCATTCAATTAAGTCAGACGTTTTAAGGAAAATTAGAAATAAGTTTTTTATGAAGCGTCGCGAAATTTATTGTTTATATTTCATGCAAACGAAAAAAAGTCTGGGAGAGACTAAAATTTTTTTGGTGGATAATGAAGGCGTTCAACAATCGTATCCGGATAGTATTTAGCTGTTGATTACGTGTTAAACATTTAGCGGGGACACAAACCCAATTTTTTACCAAAAAACCGGTATCCGCGAATTTTTAGTATACATTTCTATTCCAATGATCAGTTGATAGAAAATATATTTTTGTTTCCTTTCAAGTTGGTGTGCATTTATTTCAGTATTAGGGCCACTAAGGTTGCATGGTCATGGAAACCGAAAAGAATATATTAAAATGGTTTTGCAAAGATATTTTAAATGTTTTCCTGTTTTTAAAAGAGAGTTTTTGTATTTCACAGCTGTCATTGACAGCAATCTGGAAAAAAATATCTCAATCGTTCAAAAAATGTCTAAGAAGTGGGTATCCAAGATAGTCTATCCGATAGGTTCTTTAAAACGCCCAATTCTTAGCAAAAAAAAAATAGTTTATATTTTTGTAAGGTAAATGAAATATGCTAATGTGATGCAAAATTGCATTGCACTGTACTGAATTTGAATTCAAAAAATCGAGAGCGTTTAATTTTTGTTTCTTCATTTTCACAAGAATTTACAAAAAATATTCGTATGGTCCTTTTTGAATAATTCAAATATCTCTATCAAGTCAACGTTTGAAAACAACGAAAAATCCTTGACACTCTCAGTTCAGGTCACGGTTGAAGAGTTTGTTTTCAGTTCAGTGCTCTGTTTGAAATCATTTTGTAAAGACTTTCGCCACATCGATTTCTTAATTTTGTACGATGATGCCGAACTGGAAAAGTAAGCATTAAATAAAAACGAGGTAGAAACTTTAAGCTCAAAACTACAAGTTTTGAAAATTGTTTCTTCAAAAAGCATTGTGTTTTGATGTCAAACGAAAAACACAGATACCATGATAAATGTAAAAGAACATCTCAGTGACGAATTTGAATAAAAAAACTTTGGACAAATCGAATTAGCTCAGCAACTTAAAGGGTTATTCTGGCCTAGAGGCACATACTTCAGATAGTTTTTGAAGTGTCATGAAAAAAAAGCAATCAATATTTTTACCATCCATTTCTTCATCTTTTTATTTCTATTAATTAACGTTAAGAAAGAAAGTTTAAAACTAACAAAATAATCAGCTGATGAAGTGAGGAGTCTCAAAAAAACTGGCCACGATTAAAACCCTTCTAGCAATCGGAAACAAAAACGATCTTAATCTAGAATAAAGTATCTATGTTCGGATGTACGGAAAAGTCACAACAAAAAATTTTCACAAAATGACGACAACCTAAAAAAACAATTCTTATCAGTTTTTTTCGACCATTTCAAATTTTTTTAGAAATTCTTAAAGAAAGTTCTATAGGCCCATTAAGACTTACCCAATGTTCATGATCTGAAAATAAAAGAAATAAATGAATTAAGTATTTCTGTGTTATTTATATTTATATTTATTGATTTAGTAATTATTTTTTGGCCTGGCATAATATGAAAAAAGCAAAAAAGAAGATTAAAATATATATACATGTTTGGTTTATAACCCTTCAATTTCATATAACAAATTGAAAAAACCATTATGCATTTAATGTTTATTCAAAAACAAAAAAAAAATAGAATAAAAAAGTAGGATGTTACAACAGAGCTCAAGAAGCCCTGGGGTCAAGAGCATTTCTCTCAACCGTAACTTGAGTTAGGAGTTCTCTCTACTATTGTTTGCCGATTCGGCAAAACTAATTGAAAAAGCGTGTTTCATGGCAGTGTAATTACTCTGCACTTGGCAGTTCCTTGCAGAAGATGATAAATTAAAAAAAAACAAATTTAATGATGTTTAAAGTAAATGAAAAGATTAGTTAAATTTTTAACAGTTAAAATACTTTTTATATTTCCTCAGATGTGCATTTCGGAAGCAATGCTCATCGTCAGTGAGATTTATAAATTTAAATATTTAAAGAACAATAAAACAGGCATTAATTGTAAAAGGATTTGCAGCTATAGGGACCTTAGTTCAGCTAAAACAAAGCAAAGGGAGCAATTAGAAGACTAGAAACTTAAGTTAAAAGTGGTACCCACGGCGTGATGGTTAGCATGCCCACCTGTAAGCCCAGAGGTTCGTGGTCCCAACAGAGGCAAAAATGTTTTTCGACGGGTATCGCCTTTCACGAGGTATTGGCAAGTCCTCCGATAGTGAATTCATTGCCATGAAAACATCTTTCTCGGTTAGCCGTTCGAAACCTGCAGAGAATTTTAGATTTCCTAACAAGTTGTGGTTGTGAGAAATGCGATTAAGCCTGGGGCTCTTCGCTCTGCTGCGCCACCCTATTTATTTATTTAAGCTTAAGTTCAAAACTAGGCTTGTAGTTTAGTGGCAGTAAAATTGTAGATCGATGTATGCATTTCTTAATGGATACGCCTGTGATAAAAACAACCGATCACCCTTTGCACTAAGAATACTTTAACACAATTTTATTCAATCTTTCAAGAGTAAAATAATTTTTTTTTTTCTTTCGAAATGACGGCTAACGATCATATTTTGCCTACTCCCTCTGAAGCGAGGTCCCAAACTGGTCTATTTGTCATAAGTTAACCATTGATCTCAAACAAAAAATTAAATTTTTTCCCATTTTAGGACATATTATTATTGAATAAAAGTCAGAATTTAAGGCTATTTTTTACATATTTGGCCTCCAAAAAGTATTTCATCAACGTGTAATATCAGAAGGTCTAAGTTTATCTTTATGGTAGTAATAGTAATATAAAGGAAGATCTTACTAAATTTCATAAAAATCGGTCAATAACTTTTTGTAGTTATAACATGAGCCGATTTTGAAAATATAGTTTCGAGATAATAGCGTTAAAAGTAATAACCTGTTACTGGTTATTACTTTTAACGCTATTATCTCGAAACTATATTTTCAAAATCGGCTCGTGTTATATAATGTAGTGTTTTTTGCAAACGGTGCTTCAAAAGCTCATAATAGATGTGTTGAGTAAGGACAAGAAAAAAAAAATCACATCTGCTTAGGCGAGAAGGGCAATTTTATAAAAAAAAATTACTTAATTTAAAAAAAAAAATTATTTAAAAACATCTAAGACACTTAATACCACAAACTATAGTATTTTTGGAAGCTAATACTTTCCAGTTGTTGAAATGTAACAGATCCTGCCATGTAATACGTTCCGTCTATCTGGCTCGGTACTTTACAATATGAGCTCCGTCTCGCTCCACTATGGTAGCTATAACTTTTTCAATATTCGAGATTTTTTTTAGGATCATTTTGATTTATTTGGCTGTACTTGAAGTTGAGAAACGATTGCGAACAAGGCAGACCAAAACATTTCTGGTACAAACAAATGCAACGCCATATGCATTTGGTTGGCCTCAGATATGGAACAATCCTAGACCGGAATGCTTGCCAGGGCTTTCTGAGCTGAACGTGGCGTATCACACGGTCGATCACACATGTGAAGCAGTTAAGTGGCAGAGTTGAGAAGTTTGGAAATCGCAATGTTCTTAACACCAAAAATTTAAGAAGAATCTGTGGTGTCGCTCTTTCACTGCATTTTCTGTCAAAACCATAACGTTATCAGGACAGAGGAAATGTTTGGAAAACAAATCGTTTTGGAATTGTTAAACGACCAGTTGACATGTCTGCCTGGTACTTGGCAGTTCGAGGTACGAATCTTAGAAACATCACTTTTCGCGCGAAATTTTCAAAATTGTAGGTCCTTCGATGGCGTTAGGTTCATCGAACTTGGTTTATTTGTTTTTGACATCCGTAAAAAAAACTTTTTTTTTCGTTCAAAAGTTGGTCTTTGCAGAATAAATAATCGAAGTATGAATGAGCCAGGGCCTGATGCATTTCTCTTAACTATCCCCATGAGGAATGAATTGGAGTCAGGAAAGATAAGAAAGCACTTCATGGTTATGTCTTTGATATCTGCAAAATAACATTTGAGATATTACAAAGAATTCAACACCGAACTACCAAGGTGTAGTTAAACAAGGTTACCACAATACCACGAGCTCCTTTCCTTGTAAACAAGCCTATTTTCACTAACGTTACACTCCTTAGATTATTCATTTCAAACTTTTTATCCCAAAATATCTAATTTTCCCTCTTCAATTTAACGGCGAATGGTAAGTGTCAATATGTCTTTAGCAAAATTCATCGTTCAACAACATGCACTTGGACTGTGATTGTTGAATTCACCTGAAATACGTAGCAACATGTGATCTTGATAACATATTGCCATTTCCGATGTTGAGAGCTCATTCAGAAAGCTCTTTTCGTTGTTGTTGTATTGAATAGTCATACCGGCATTTGGCTTGAAATATCTCTAGACTCATCGTCACCATGTACGACTTTTGTTTATATGAATAACCAGTGCACATCTTTATTGCACTTTTGTTTACCAACAACTTTTGTTGTATTTACTTTATTGCTTTGCATTTTTCTTGAATCGGAGCACGACAATGGAAATTTTCCAAAAATCCATTCCTACCTGCATGTGTTGCACAAATTTATCTGTGAATTAACTGATTGAGAGTGCTGTAAGCAGTAAGCAGAGCAACTCAACTCCTCCATTGGATACAAATTAGCAGCAAGATGTGATATGAGTGTGCTTCAACGTTGTTATTACTATGGCCTTAGCTAGCCGATGACTAATCACCCCAAATTGTAACATGCAAACCGTTACAATGACCAATATTTCGTAACCGAATACAAATATTGATATCATGTTACTCTGATTCCTTACCTTTTTTCACATATTCGTCATCGTTTATCCTGTCTAGAGTTGATTTTTTTTTGTTTGCTTTTTGTTTCTTTTGGTTTGCTTGAGTGACGGACGAGAAAACAATGACAATGACGATACCGACGGACTTATTATGTGTCGTTTGGTAAATGAAAAAACACACTCTCCTAGAGGTTAAATCATCTGTGCAACTCACACACGGCACACCAGGAAATCAATACAGAGTTCATTGCAACCAAGTACAACCGCATCGGCAATGCAAGTTTAAAAATAGATAAGAGAAATCCAATACCTGTTGAATTAAGTAACCGACATTTGAGACTTGTCTCGTCACATGTCATTGCTTGGCTCTCGCTCTTGTGCTGTCACTGTCACCGACTTAAGGTGATGATGGTGAGGTAAATTGAATAGCGAATACTTTTTTTTTTTCTTAACCCAGCTGGTGAGTGAATTGCAGTCAAAGTGCCGCCAACTTCATCTCTGCTTCGTAATTTGTTTTCTTATTCTTCTCATTCATGAGTCGTTTAGTCAATGGCTACCTTCTCACATGACTCTAAATTAAAATGTTGCCATAATTTAATTTGAGAAGTTGCAATTCAAACGTAGCCTTAAACCTGATAATTATTATATACAAATCACGGTGGTACTGTGTTGTTGAGCAATAACGCAACTGATTTAGAGTAAAGGTTTATTTGTTTTTTAGTACGCTTGTGGGGATAGACGATTATTTAGTTGGAATACAAGCACGTAGGCTAACTTGTGCATTCCTTGGGATTTGCTTTAAGCTACAACTCAACTTGATGTTTTAGAATACTTGGTCTTTTTGAGATGAGCATGATAGAGGTCGACCCTTAGTGACATTAAGGGCTTACCTTTACTCAGACTACAGGACTTTGTAACATCAAATTTATCTCCCGATAGAGATAAACGGCATAATGCATGCGTAACGTCAGAAACAGACGATTCAGTATAACAAAAAGAACGTTTTATGAATCTTTAGAGTTATGAAACCCTCGAATCGAACTATGTATTGCTATCAATGCCTCATTTTGTTTGTCTTTTTTCAAGGTTTGTGTATATGATAACGAATGCAAACTGTCACGTCAAGCTGAATGCGTCACCGGAGCCATCTAAATGATTTCTGCATTTGAATACGCTTAAATAGAAAGAACTAACGTCATGTAGTAAGCCAGCCATTATCACATTTTAACTTTTTTTATTAATCCAAAAACGAATTGATGGCCGAATTAGCATTTAATTTGGATTGGGATCTTAATGACTTTGGTTAGATTAATCTAACCTACTGCGACGCACAATGTTAATTGATTTTGATTTCTTGTTTCTCAGGTTTTAAAGTTGGGTGATCATAAATCTGACCTTTTTTTCTTGTTATTAAAAACAAATGTTACTTACAGCAATGTACCTAATAAGTACAAAAAAAGAATAAATGATATTTTCTGACCACAATCGCAATCAAATGGTCAAATTAAAATTTTTATTCATTGTGGCCACTTAAGAGCTTATAAACCAAAATATATGTATTCAGTTTAACCTCAATAAGGGGAGTCACAGTAGTTAGTCCCATGTACCGTTTCAAAATTGAATCTTAAAAAAAAAAAAACAAATGGAATAAAGCTGAAGTAAATTATCGATTTTGTGGTCAGTAAGCCATGCATGGAAAATTTCGAGGAGCTTCTCCTTGTGTTCCTTTAAAATGTTTGTTTTATTAAACGAACAGTGTATGCAAATGTAAGTTAGTAAAAAATATTCTTACAATCAGCAAAAACAAGTAGTGAAATACACTGTTATCTTGCTATGGCAAATGTGCATCTTTATTTAAGATTTTTTTTGAGCTAAGCAATTTTTTTTCCTAACTCAAAATAATATTTTGGAAACCCTTCCATTGCAGCAATCTTCATTACAGCGATCATATCATAGCAAACAGCAAACAGTAAGTAGTGGAGTGCTGCAATTCTTACATGAACGCAACTGTCAGTCATTGTTGCTTGCTTTAAAAAATTTTACTTACTTAGGTGGGCATTACAGTTCGGTGTGAACCTGAGCCTCAGCCAACATTGAATAAAATAAAAATAAAAAAAAATAAAATAAAGCAGGACTGGCACGATTAAGATCTTATAAGAGGTTACCTTTAAAAATCACCATATATACAATCCTTTAATTGAATCGACAGTGGGCAAGTGGCACCTCGTTTATAATACAAAAGCTTCGTATTAGGATCGTAATCAAACGCAATCCTTTTTGAGTTCACTTTAAAAAAGTGCATTCATTAACTTTACTTTAAGCCTTTGAAATCAAATAGCGCAGTGAAAATTCAATCGACATCAAAACGATTGCAATCCTGGTTGCATTCCTTTGGAAATTCTCTACATTTTGCAGTTACTCTGAAACTTTTACTTTTGTAGAAAGATGAAGAATTTTCGAAGATACAAACAATTGAAATGGGAAAATATTTATTTTTTGAATTTAAAGACTGCAATAGGAAAAAATAAAAACTGGAATAGAACTACAAAATGGAATAGATGCGAAAAAAAATGCCAACGAATGAAAAGATTGCGTACATTAGCAAAAGAACGCATTCAAGCTGGCGATCATTTGGATACATATAAAGTCTAAGTTTCGCAGTAACAGCACTGAACGCAATCTTTAGTTGAATAAAATGATTGCATTCTTTTACTACCCTGGTAGACATAAAGTTTCACAAGAAAGGAGAGCTTATTGCTCCAAACAAGTTAAAAAACAAAGGAATTTGTAATGAAAGAATTGTGGTGTGCTCACGAATGATTCCAATTTTTATGAGTCCTTATAAGTAGGACCAAGAGGTCTCTTTTCTCAAACAAATTTAGTAATAGGATTACTAAATTTGTTTGAGAAAAGAGACGGAGCAAGTAGAAATTAAATATATGTTCTCCAAATCGAAAGCCTACTCACACATAGAATTGTTGATTAAACAGGATGACTGCATGTCTTGAAAAGCAGTCATAAATGCAAAGCAAGAAATATAAACTCGACGATTGCGTAGAGATGCAAACACTGTAAACTTTTGCTTTAGAGTAGAATTTGCAATGATTGATAAAAAAAATTCAAACTTGGTAATTTAATTCTAATAAAAATGGTGGTTTATGGGCAGAGAAACTCAAAAAGCCCATTGAGTCAACTGACCTGGGAACATAAGAAAGGAGTAAAGATAATTGGGGTTGATGGAAATGTTCTTGTACCTTGAAAAAATCAAAAGCTTCAACTTATTTTTAGTGCTTGAGCTGGGCCACCGAAAAAAGATTTAAAAAGCTTGCTCACAAGTTCAAATTATTAACCACGTGCAAAACTAGAAGGTTAGTAAATTAGAAACCTTGTTAAAAGCCATTCTGCTGTGTAAGCAATGTACAACAGATCTTTAAGCGTTTTTTCTGAAAGTTCATCAGAAACGTTGAACTGAGGGATTACTTGTTCAAGCTGAGTATAAATCAATTCATAAGCTGTAAACGACTGCAACCAAAGTCAGTTCAGTTGATAAAACGGAAGCGTGGGCTCAAATCCCGCTCTGAGCATCTACTTTTCTGTCACCCTCCCAATTTCATCTGGATCCCGCCCTTGAGGTTACTCTTATCTACTGCACCACAAAAAAGGGGAGGCTGCTTCTCTCCTGGTAGTATAATGAACCGGCAAAAAGGTCTGAGTGCTCCAGGCTATAGCATTAGCCTCCTCTGTTAATTAAAAAAAAAATTTACCAAAGTCTTGATAAGGAGTTCTGTAGGTCAGGACAGATCATTAGTGGGCACAACTTTCTAGTTGTCTTACAGTTCTATAAACTGACTAAAGCTGATCTTTTCATGCATTTAGCTTAAACTTTAATAAATTGTATTTCGTAGCGTTGAGTAAAAAATATTTAATGTGAACTACACATTAAATATTTATTTTCAATATTTCCTTCTTTCTGAAATTTTTTTAAAACTATTATGCAAAAATTTTAGAAAAAAATGCCGCAAAACTACTTGGAAGCAAAATGTTAAAAAGCAAGTTCCTGCATCTGAACTTGAACTTAAACTATATTTCCATATCATTATCTAAGGACTTTCTGAAGAGTCTGGGTTCGCAACGCGCTTTTAAATCACTCTTATTTTATCGTTTGTTGGTCTCGGTCATGTGAGTGTAGGTTAGGTTAGGTAAAATGGGCTGACGGTTGATCTTATTACCATCACACTTAGATCAATGTAGATCCATTGTGATACCCTGGCGTATTGTAACGTCCTAGAAACCTATGATGTCTGTTCAGTATTTAACCATTTTGTGGCCTTAGTGAAGAACGTCTGATAATTCTTCTAGTTCATTTAAAAAGTAATTTCCTAGAAATTTTTTCCTAGTATGACAGAGTGCTGGGCATTGACAAAGGAAGTGACTAGTGTCCTCATGTTCATCTTCGTCATTGCATCCTCTGCATAGGTCATCGGTGCAAAGACCCATTTTCTTTTTGTGATAACCAAGTAGGTTATGTCCAGTTATGATACTTATAAGCATTCGCAATGAAGGTCTATTCAATGATAGCAGCTTTTCAGATTCTTTCTTATCATATTTCGGCCATAGTTTCCTGGAAGTAACACAGGAATCTAGGCATTCCCATCTTTCATTGGATTTTCGCATTATTTTGTTACCAATGATTCGTTTCATTTCACAGGGTAGGATCCTGATTGATTTATCAATGAGAGAAGGGTCAAGTGCTGATCCTTTCCTCGCTAGTTCGTCCGCTTTTTCGTTTCCCGGTATACCACTATGACCAGGAACCCAGCAGAGTCTAACGTTATGCTGCGTGCCAAGAACCCTTAGCTCTTCGCGACAGCAAGAAAAAAGCTTTGATTTGACAAGAGTGGCAGAAATCGCTTTTATTGCTGCTTGGCTATCAATGAAAAAAGTGATATCAGCATGTGATAGCGCCATCATGGACACCTGTTTTGCAGCGTTTGTAACTGCCAAGATCTCGGCTTGGAAGACGCTGCTGTGATTAGGAAGTCTGAAAGAACTGGCAAGTTTTAGGCTTTCTGAAAAGAAACCTGCCCCTGTTCCAACTTCCATTTTTGAACCGTCGGTATAGATTGATATATGTGATTGTAACAAAGACTTGTATCGTTTCTCGCGAGAAATCAAAAAGCACTCTTATGCTGGGCGTACAGTACTTAGTGCTAAAAGGCGATGCGATGCAAGAAGCGTTTGAAAGCGAGAAAAATGTTTACATGTAATCTTATCTACGTGCGGTATTTGATGCGAAACTTGCGAGTCAGTCACAAGGTTCTAGTAAGCTTCTCGCACCAAAACTCTTCTGACTACTTTTTCAAGCGATTTTGTGTGGGAAGTGTTGTTAATCGAGTAAAACTACCGCAAAAAATCACTTTTACTGTGCGCATTTCGTCGCATCTAATATCGCACCACGAATCACTTGCCGCGTCTTTTTTCGCATCACATTGCTTACAGCGCAACTTGAAAAATGTTTTTACAGTCGAATACATATAGTTGCAGGACCACTTTCCTCACAGGAGTGGTTGCACAAATACTCAGTATACTTTGCTTTAGATCGAAGTTGTCCTAACAACTTCATTTGTAGAAATAAATAAAAATGAAAATGTACACTCTGGCGTATACTTACTATTTTATTTCACATTGTTATAAAAGGAATTTTCGATTTGTGAAAGCTTCCCGCGCTTTGGGAAATAGCTTTCATATAATTTGACATCGCAAAAGAGTGTTTTTCATGGCAGTAAAGTTACTCTCAATGGGCTTAACAATTCCTCATGAAACGCAACGCCAGATAGAAAACATGGGATATTTTTGAAATTCGAACCTCTAACTTATTGTATTGTGCCCATAATACCCATGCTAAAATTTAGGCACACTACTCTTAATTTTTCTTCCTACTAAGCGACACCCAAACAAAAAATTGGAAAAAAGGACGATCACATAATTATCAACTGCCTTGAAGAGAAATATTTTAAACAAAAATTTCAAATGTCACACAGATAAGCTACAAAGATAGGGTAAATGTACCCTACGGGCGGATCACTAGGGTAAAGCAGATAAATGTGATCCTTTCGAGATCACGGTCTCGAAACGCCGAACAAGAGGAAGAAGAAGTAAAAGAAGTAAAGGCTTACTCTGCCAATACTTCACTCAAAAATTCAATAATTGAGGATGTACAAAAACCAATTAGAGCCTCTCCACCTCTAGGCATATCTATGTACATAAATTGATTTGCGTAAGCTGACAACCTTTAATACACGAAAAGAAGTCTAGGCTTTGTTACTAAATAAAAACCTCAATCAAAGTAAAACTACAAACTAACCGACTTATGTTACGCACAATTTAAATAATTTCAATGGGGGGATATATTCAATTTGTGAATCAGACTCCGTATGGCAGCCCCATCCCCACACAAAAACAATTTCGTATATAATGTTTTTTGTTTTGTCGAAACTTTTTTTTTTCAACTGGCTTGCTTTTATGCATTTGTGGGCTTTGAGTTTTGAGCGCTTCTGCCTGCCTTTAGTTCTTTTTCTTCGGTTGACCGTACATATTGTCTTAGAAAAGACAAGTGCGCGCTTTAATCTCTAAACGACATCCAACAAAATAAAACTAAGTTTCATTTTCTTCTCCACTAAAAAAGAAGAAGAAAAAAAAACTACATAGTATATATTATCTGCCGGAAAGAGAAAATCAGTGATTTATACGCATTCTTATTTCATAGTGTGCTTTCTTTTATTTTCTGTGTTTGGGTCAAAATTAACGTGTGACTGGATTGTTCCGTTCCATCTCTGGCTAGTACCGAACCAAGTCGTCTGCTTCCTCATCTATACACTTTGAAACATAACGCTCCGCTCCATTTATGCGTCGCATCAGGAGTTGACATAGATATTCGTGGTGTTTGTAATTTTTTTCAACAGCGAGTTGCACTCAAAATTGTTGCTTACAATCAATTCGCTCAGTTTTTTCGCCCGCTTTGAATCTTTTTTTTCTTTTTTTTTTTTAAGCAAAAAGAATAAACGTATCACTATGATGATCTCGCGGATGGTGGTGTCAACCAATTATAATGAGCAAGAAATGTGCGTTTGAATTAAACGTTGCATTCCTCCCGGTCGCGGTCGCGGTCGGTCGCTAGATACTTGCCCTTTTATTATTTCCAATTTATGAGTAATGCAAATCTCAAATCCAACGCTAACCTGCAACTACAGAGTGTGTGTTTTACTGTGAATGAAGCTGCTGGAAAAACTTATTATAAAATCTTCTATGCATCCCGGTCATCGAAAAAATAAAGATTTAACGAAAATTCATACAAAATGGAGAAAATTAAATCATGCAGAGAGAATTTAAAACGTTCTTCCATCGCAACCCAAAACGTCACCACATAAGATATTCTTATTATATTTTTTGTCTTTAATTTTTGCCAAACTCAACTCATTTTACTCACATATTGGGCTAACCTTTGTCAACCCCTCCCAAATAAAATTATCATTAATTGGCGTTAGCAAAAAAGTAAAAGTGCTTAAGGTAAGTCAATCAATCCTCATTGAATATTTTTTTTTGTACTCGTATCTTTGAATTTTTTGCATGAATCGACTAAAATATTTTTGTAGAACTTTTAAAATGACTTTTTCAATTGGTGTGAGAAAGTTCAGGTCTGATTGGCCCGAATTTAGTTTATTGACACTATAAGTGGGAACACTAGACTCACTACTAACTACTTGATTGGAGATTATGCTGTAAATTGTTACAAGGCCTTCCTGCCCGCACAAAGTTATTGTCAAAATATTTGAGCAACAACAAAAAATTGTTATTTGATGAGAGGGGGTTGCAGCACGGAAATATTATGCTTTGTTGATGGTTTTTACTGATGGTGTGAATGCAGTGTAGACTTAACGGCGGCGCGGTGGTTGTGTTATTTTAATTTTGTAAAGCTTAACTATGGGAAAGGGGCGCGTTAGAAGTGGTGATTTGGCATTGAAAAAATACACTTTTTTATTAAAATGGCTTAACAATTGGAGTCTGAGACAGCTGTCATAGCTGCAACACGAGTGGCGGATGTTGTAAAGTGGACGCAATATCTCTCGAGACATTCTTGAAATGCTTCTTCGGGAAAGCAATTGAAATTAGTTGTAATAAGTTTTGAAATCCAAAAATTCATATTGAGAGCACTTTTTGGGGTTTCAGGTGTTTTAATTTGTGCCGATTGATTGAATAAAACCTTTCGCGAACAGATTTGGAAAACAAAGTCTCCAGATTTAGTATAATAACAGTAAGATATGTGCAAGTTTCTTCGAGCTTTGCTCAGGTTGAAGCTAATATCCTGAATTGTAAGCAAATCAAATCAGTTCTGTATCACCGACAGAAGTGGAACTGTTTTGGTAATCTTTTACACCTCCTTTTTACTATGCTTGGTAAGAAAGCGTGATCGAAAAAACACACACCTCAAATACAAATGTTCTACTTCCTTACATTTACTATGACTTTTGATAAAAAACTCGTCTTTTTTCGACAAAAATGTTAATATATAAAAAGGAGGAGAGGGCCGAAGCCTAGCGTTTTTTTAGTCAGACATAACTTGTGAGAAGTGGAGAGGACCTAGAATTTTTTGTCAATTCTGAAAACCTGAGTGAGAAGGCTTTTTCAGGATAGTGAAATTACTGGCAGAGGATCTGCCAACTATTCGCGATATGTGATTGTTTTGAAAAACCTTTGGATATTCTTTGGATTCGAACCTTTCACTTCTGTGACACATGGTAGACAAGCTTATTACTTCTCCACATCACGAAAGTTCTGTGATATAATTTGTTGAGAAGTTTGTAGAGCTATAACTAGCGAAGAAAAAAAGTTTATTATAATTTAAAACTTTTGAGCACAATGCGACTTAGTCAAAACTCAACATTAGGCCCACTTTATTTAACTAAAGTAAAAAATCTGTTTTTTCTTAGAAACATGTGACCATAGATTTCTAGAAACCCAAGAAGTTTCCGTAGATGACCTGTCATTACATACATACATAGGGCAGCGCAGCAGCGGTGAGCCCAGAGGCCTAGTGCATTTCTCACATCCATCATCCTTGTGGGGCAATGGAAGGGACCTACAATTTTTTGCCAATTCCGAACGGCTAATCGAGAAAAAGTGAAAAGTGTAAGTGATGGAAAATTTTATTCAATTTATCATTCGATCGACTGACCAGGATCTGATTCTGGTCAATTATAGCGGCCATGATTATCCTCCATTTTCTTTCCATTTGGTTATATGGCAGTGTCCTGGAGCAAAATTGTGTGATATGCTCATGCATTAAGTAGTCTTAAATTATTGCGGTTACATTCATTCAATTTGGATTTAGTGACCTTTATGGCAGTCGATAAAACTGTCAATGGCAGTTATTTTGGTGGGGGCTACATTATCCTGAGTCCTGACCAAGGATAATGTAGTGAGATATTTCGCGGCTTCGAAGAGTACAATTACTGAAGCTTTACCAATCTCTTTAAGGCATTGTAATAAAAAAAAAACCTAACCCAAATCCCATCGTTCGTTTTGGAATCGTCTTATGGTACAATGCAGGCAGAGACATTATTAGCTTTATGCTTTAACTACCCTGTCGTCCTTCCCCAGGCGTCATTTCTGTTAGAGCCACTAAGTCAAAACCAATATATGGTCAGGTACAATCAGTTTGAATTTCTATATCTGTGCAGTTCATTCTAGTTCCGTGGCCAAATGCCCCTTATTTCTCGAATTTTTGAGTCGCAACCCCTGTGAGTTGTAACTGGCAACGCTTTTTCGTGAGAAAAGATCCAGAGGGTTAGGTATACCAATTGATGTAGTTCTCGTGGCAGTAGTTCAATCAATAAATGTAATTCTTTGAACACTGTTCCTGCTTTAAGGATGATTGATTTCCTTAGTGCAAGCCATTGCATACACAAGCGTATTTAAAAATCGGCCATATTACGGATGTTTTTACCTTAAATATCGTTTGTAGGCCAGGGACCGGAGTCCGCAAGAGTAAGTTTTAAAACCTCACACTCACGGTCATCTTAAAACTCTCACTGTGAAATACCATGAATACATTTGAAGGACTGTGTAAATGGCTTCCGTCGAAAAAAAAAAATACACCGTCACTCTTGCGAGATGGCACCCCCTATGACTTGATCTTTTCGTGGTGGGGGTGCTTAAGGACATCTTCTCCAGCAATCCAGCTGCAGAGCCTGAGCAACCAACATAACTCAAAACAAAACCTCAATGTTAGAAAAATTGAAAACTAAAAAAAAAATAGAAAAAGTTAATAAAATGAATAAAAAACGAACGGCGATATACGTTCAAAAGTCGGCAGGTGTCGCGACTGCCAGCGATGGCTTGGCCTCGAAAGATTATAAGTCGCTAAGACAAATTTAAGTTGGATAAGACAAATTTATTAACGAAAACGAAAGAAAAAGCGATTTGCGGAAGGGCTGGGGAGCCAACTGCAGTTCGAGGAAGGCCTCACAAGCTAACCAAGAAATGTGGAGAGACCTCTGGTTCTAACGCCCCTCCTAAGGAGGATGCCCATACCAGTGGAAGGGTTGCAGTGACTCTCTGCAACACTTCCACTCATAGTGCTTGTATTGAAGGGACCCCGGAGAAAACAATTGCAGCAAGTAGAGGGGCCAAGACTTTCGGTTCTAACGCGAACTCTGATGTGTTGACAAAGAGGCTACCCTCATCAAAAACTCCACCGCTCCAACCTCCCACCTCATCCCGTCCAATGTCAAAGGACTCGAGGTCAACCAACCCGGACGGTACGGGTGCCTGCCGAGACTATCGGCTCCGTGGCTGAAAGGGGAGGACCTCCTTCGAGCTCCGGAAACACTCCTCCCCCCCCCCCCCCCCACCAAGTTCCAAGGGGAGGACCTCCTTCGAGCTCCGGAAACACTCCTTCCCCCCCCCCCCCCCCCCCCCCCAAGTTGTAAGTGAAACTGTGACTAACAGTGGAACGAACAACGAAACCTAACCTAAACGACATAATTTTTGTAAACAGTCAAAAATTATTCTTGTATACATCTGATCACAGGTCTGTTCCTTTTCCGCAATTTCACAGTAAGTTTACTGTCCTTCTTTTATACTTCAATTAATTTTGTTGAGGAACAACGCCAAGATATATTACCCCACCAGTGGTATCATTACTCTGGAATGTCTCCTGGAGGAGACTCGTAAACAAAAATAATTCTGTCTGGTAAAGGTAAAGTCTGCAACTTATAGCCGAATTGATTAGCTTGATAAATTCTGTTTGGAAGAGCCCATAAAGAGTTGTTGTGAATTTTCTCATGGTCATGATAACAATGCCATCGGCATAACCCACAACCTTGATTCCACTCAGGATATGTTGAATGAAAATCTGGTATAAAACCCAGAGCTAGCTTAGTGAAGATAATACCCCACCTTGTTTGGTACCTCTACCTCCACCTTGTTGGGTACCTCTTACGAGATTTTGATTCCAACCAGCCCTTTCTATATCTAAAAAAATACTCTCTTTGTATTCAATTGAAGTTCCACTTCGTCCTTCAAGTATGCGAGTTGGATTTAAGAGATTTTATTATACTAGTAACTAAGCTTGAGTCGGATAAGGTTTTCTATAATTCTTTCTACGATCTTGAGAAGAAAAGAGGATAAAGCAAAAAGTCTAAAAGTCTTTCGATTCTGTATAGGTGAATTTAATAACTTCTGTGACGGAGATGGCTTAAATTTTTCTTCAAAAAGTAAACTTGTATGTTGAGTTTAAACAAACTTAAGAATGCTCGCAAGGATTAACAAAATTACTTCTCTATAGTTCTGAAGCATCATTGGGATGATCGTGCAGACTTGTAAGATGAAAGGGAGGCGACCTATTTACTGTGTACTATCTTCTATGCCTAAGCTAGAAATCTTATTTATGATCTGGAGTGGTCACGGCACAAGAATTAATTATATCATAGATAGATAGATAGATAGATAGATAGATAGATAGATATAGCGGTGAAAAAAGACCGTTTCCCTATTCATAATCAAGAGTTTATCAGCTGAAAGTAAAGTTATGACGATGATATATAAAAAAGGGTTGCAAATATTTATTAATGCTCGGAAGCGTTTGGCTGATGGATTTGCTTCCTGAATCAATAAATACATGCATATCCGTGAAATTCATTGTCTGATGATAACGTTTTACAACTTTTGACATAGTCAAACACCTTACACGAAGCCTTAACCATTCAATTACTCCCAAGTCAACATCAAACACTTTATTCCAAGGCATAGATCCATCCACCACGTATAATACTCTCGTAATATCGTAAAAATTTATTATTATTTTAAATTATTTTCTTGTTGACAAAAGTCTGTGAGTTAAAAAAACAGTTACGCAAAAGAAAAACTCTCTGTTAGACAATTATTTTGCGTGTGTAAAACAACAACCCATTGACAGCTACGTAATTTTCCAGCCATATTAGGTAAATGAAAAGCGAATCCAGTCCAAGCCTCAAACCGACCAGTTCATAGATATGTGCATATGTGTTCGGTAACTGTTCGAATAGAAACAGCTTAACTTGGTAGTCATAACGATTGCACGACAAATGTCATTACTATTATTATAAAATGTGTGCCTGATTCTCTCTTTATCTCTGTCGGGGGAAAGAGGACAATTAAAGCCAAACAAAACGTTCTTATTCGATGGAATTTTCTTAAAGTGGAAAATTTCACTATCTACCCCCCCACTCATTGTATTTTCATTGTATTTTGTATTGAGTGGGATTTTAACACACAGGTAGATAGGTATATGGTTGACTGCGGTACGCCTCCGGTACCAAGGTCTTTACCACTCAACGGATAATTACATCAATCAGATTATTCGTAATAACAAAAGTGGAAAATTATTATATTGCAAGTGCCTACCTACAATTCCTTTTGGGTGATTCTGTTCAGTTTCACTTGTTCGGATGTACATACCAAAACGGGCAATTGTCTTCTCTCGTTTTTGTTTAATGGAATGGGATAATATAAATGAAGCTTTTGGAGAAGGGGTTTTGTACTTTCTACTATTGACTTGATAGAGTTTGAAATTATGTAAGCATTACACGTTGCACTTTGAAAGCACAATCATCAAGTAGCTCCTGTATCGAATGAGATTGATATGAACTGGACTAGAGAAGAAAACAACACACGTGTGGATAATACAGTTGGTTTATTATTTGATTTTCTTCTTCTTTTCTTAATTTACTGTATGCTCTCTGACATCGTATAAGCTAAGTTGTTCTTTACTAAACTGTTTCAACCATTTTCATCGTTGGTTCCGAAGATATTATTTGTTATACTAGATTTGTTGGGTCTAATAAACTATGGTTTAGTTTTTGAGGGTAAACGCATGTAAGCTTTTTTTAAAACAAAATCTTCTGTTGTAAATCAAACTTTTTATCACTAAACTTTGTCATGAAAAGTGGAATATGACTACCACAAGATGAAAACAAAATTTAAGACTAAAAATATGCTTTCGACCGCAATTAATTGCAAATCACATTTTGTATGGAAGGGACCACATTGTTGAATAATAAAAAAAAACATTACGTATACGCCACAGTCTACAACGCCATTAAAAAAATTGGATAAGAACGTCCTTAGACCAGCAAAAGTCTGTCTGTATACTTTTTGTAGTAGGAAAAGTCAAAATGAGTAGAATATAAATGACCAAAAACAAGAAAGTACACAAATTTACAGAACCAAGCTTAATTCACTCGTGGAAACGTAAAACTAAAAGACAGCAACAGAGCAGGGAGCCTCAGGGCCCATACCTTGTGAGGGAATTTTCTGCTGATTCCAAACGGCTACTCGAGAAAGCGCTTTTCATGGCAATGAATTTTGTATTGGAGGCTTGTCAAAACCTCGCGAAATGTGATACCCGTGGAAAAATTTTTGGTTTCTGTTGGGTTTCGAACCACGAACTATTACGCAACGGGTCCCGTCATACATTGCAACAAATTATAAACGAGCTTACTTTTTCCAAGTAATAAACAAAATTTGTGTACATTCCAGGTTGTAAGAGAGAACGTGAACAAATTTTTGCTGAACCTTTTCTAACAAGGGCTGCTTTCGACCAGCATAACGAGATTTATAAGAAGAAGGGAAGAACACCGAATTCACGAAAAAAATTAGCAGCATGAGAAGCGCTTGATTGAGAAAATTGAGAGATGTCAAGACAGGAATGAGATTCGGAAGTTTTACGAAAAGGTAAAAAGATCGTGTCAGGGTGGCAAGCCTCAAACTCAAGCTTGGAAAGTAGTGATAGAATCGCAGTCGCTACTGAGGATATTGAATGACCACCGGCGCGGTGGTGTAGATACAAATTCCGCTGTCAAGCCAAATGCCCCATTCAACTTGGACGATGATCAAGAGTGCCGTCCCCCCGAAGTTAAGCTAGTCATTTGCAAACTTAAATCAAATAAAAGTACAGGTGCAGATGGCCTTGACGCCGAGTTTTTCAATGCAGCTGAAGATCAGTTGGAAAGAAGCATGAGCCACCTGATGTGCATGATATTGTCTGAAGAAAGTCTAGATAGAAAGATCCTAAAAGAGCAGACCCTCACAATTGCGTTAAATTTAGAGGAATAACCTTTCTTCACGTCGCGTATAAGATCTTCTCTGTTGTAACATGTGCACTTCTAAAACTTCATGTCAACAGTTTGATAGGTCTTTATTGATGTGGTTTTGACCAGAAAAGTTCTCAATCGACCAAATTTTGACGGCAAACTTTGCAAAAAACCCGAAAGCATAATATTGACAAACACCATCTTTTTTTTCGATTTCAAGGCCCCTTGTGACAGCATTTACAGAGACTGCTTTGATGTAACATTGGGATTGCGACTTCTGTCAATGAAAGCGATACAAGTTCGGCAACTTTCACAAATCTTATTATAGACTTCGCTGTCAAGTTCTCTTAACTGCATATAATTCAGTATACACTACGTGGCCGTAAGGTATGACAATAAATCCAATTTTACGCTACGTAACGCTGGCTGTAGTCTAGACAATTCAATAAATTTCCTATCGGTGAGCTATCTACGCAAAACCATTCAACTCAAGTACCCACTACACTCCAGCCTGAGTTGTTCTAGTCCAACAAGGTCTTTTGTGGTCATAATACCTCGTTTTAAAAACCTTGTTACTAAGTGTCAATTCTTTGTCCATGTTCAACGCAATGGTAAGGCAGTTCCAGCCTATAACCATTTTGATGAGAAGTTTAAAAAACGAGAAAAGGCTTAAGATCTAAGTTCTCAATTTTTTGACAAATTATTGAACAGTAGTCCCCGATTTTTGCCACGGCGAAAAATAGAGCAGTTCCTGCTCAGTTGGTATTGTCATGTTCAAAGGAAAAATAGAGAGAGACATGTCAAAAAAGCAATATCATACATCATTCGTGTCAAGAAGAAATGCTAAAAAAGAAGACTTTAGCCGTTTTGGTTGGCCATCAGACATGGAATAATCCAACCGGGAGGCTTACAACGCCTTCCGCGGGCATTGCCATGTATGCCATGGTCAAACCACAGACAAGTGGGAGGGGCTGTGATCCCTTCGAGGTCGCGATGCTCGTAACGTTGAGAAAATGAAGAAGAAGTTACATTTCCGCTAAAAGAAATCGTGGCAAGGAAAGTAGCACCCTTAAATCGCATGTGTGTTCCTAGTCTTATCTTTGTCTGATCTGTCATTCTGTGGCCAAAAGTTCTTTTCGTACGCATACACTTAAAGTTCAATTTGCTCACCTATAACAAACACACACGTTACCTAATTGCAAACAAAACGATAACGGAAATAACAGATTATCATAATTGCATATCATACATCATACGTGAATTACTAAACTATGAAGAAAACAATTCCGTTTAATCAATAACTAGATATTGTTTTGATAGACTTAATTATTATTTTCCGATGTGATATTCTGTTGAAGTACTTTTTGAGGAATATTTAAACGTATGTTTTCATAGAATTCTCGCCTACGACGACACTGCCTGTTATAGTTTCATTCATGTTCTTGTTAAAAGAAAGAATAAAAAACTACAAATGGAGCTCTAATAATTGTTCGGGTGATTTACAGTGGATATAGCAAGTCATTGATTAGGTGATTGTTCTAATTGGTTTGATATGACGTCGAAATTCTAGTTGTAACATTTTCATTATTACTCATAGCCTTACAAGTGACTCGCTTTGAAACTCGCTTCATCAAAACGGACGTAATAAGTTTCATAACTTAAGACAAAAAAATCACCTGAACAATTTTTATAATAAAGGAAAAGTTTATAAAGGAAACAAAAGCATGAATGTGTGTGAATGTACATATATGCTGTTGAAACTTGCAAAAAAAAAAGGGTAAAAATCGTTTACATAAATTTGCCTTTTAGGTGCTAAAGCTATGATATGAATCTTATGCACTGAATCTTGTTACATAGCTCTCAGCCAAATTGATTGCGTAAAAAATGTCAAAAAAATTTTTTCGTGCTTTCAATGTCCCATTCAGATTATGAAATTAATCCAAATTTTATTCCAGAACTTTTTTGGATATGTTTGATATGTTTTTGATAGATTTCCAGGAATTACTTTTGTATTTCTTTGAATCTAAACCATCCGACGCAAATTCTTTTAGTTTCACGTGACTATTTCTCAAATAAAATTCGATTGACATTTCTAGCAAACACACGTGTACACAATAAACAAAAGGCCGAATTTAAAAAAGGGTCTTATGTCATATGCTTTTCATTTTATATGTTCAACTAGTTCGTACTACTCGGTGAATGATTTTATCCCGGCGACACAATTAACAGAAATAACATATGCTACTGTAAATGTTCTTAGAAACTAGAACAAATTTCGTCTTAATCGCCTTCTATACCAGAGTTGATTACACAATCCAGATCTTTAAAAAATAATAATTTGCTTTTCATTTTAATATAAGCACTTGGATAAAGGAGAGGAACATCATCTTAGGTTCTGCCTGCATATTTTTGGCTTTAGCATCATTAGAATTGCACTTACTTCTGATAATGCTTTGATATTGGTTTTTTTTTATTTTTTTTTTATAAATAGCGCGCACATTAAGGGGTTATGAATACCCTTAAAATGTTATAGAACACAGTGCAAGCATTTAGGAAAATAGGAGAGGATTTGAAAGGAGACACCGATGCACGCTGCTTTTGAATTTTTGCGAATCGTAATGCAGGGGAAATAAAGAGCCAAGAAAAGCATTCCACTTTCGGGTGGTGCGACTAAAATAAGAATCTCTGTACTTGACTGTACGCCCGAAGTTGGGCTCAAAGTAGACCTGATGAGTATTCCTAGCGAGGCGAATGTTGCGGCTAAATTGTTTCAGGGGAGGAATGCAACTGGATATTTCACTAGAGCACTGTTTGTGAAAAAAGCGATAAAAGAGACAGAGACAGGTAACATTTCGACGATGTTCAAGAGAATCAATCGATTCTACGATTGAACTATCACCTATCAATTTTAACGCTCTATTTTGTAGCCTATCAAGTAGGCGCAAAGATGTTTGAGGAGCACCTGACCAGATATGGGAGTTATACTCCAGTTTTGGGCGGATTAAGGCCTCTTACTATAACCTTACCATGAGACCAACGTATTTCCCTGACAATAGCAGCTTTTGAAATTAAAATATTTCTATCCACCGAAATGATAAATCGATATTTCGAAAGTCCTTTTGTCATCACAGCAATGTCAGAAACATTCATTTCGAAGTATTTCCATCGAATTAAGAGCTTACCAAGGGAAACAACAACAATTTGTGCTTAGCAAGCGCCTTTAATTTTAGTTATGGAAATCTTGTCCGGGTCTGTATCCAAGAAGCCACTTAAGTGCATTCGCAAGAAAAACACTGATTGGGTCTACCTGCCTTTGAGACTTGGGAATATCGTTCGGACTCAAGTGCTATGTCTCAAGGTCTACTCAACGGCTGCGCGGCGGCGGCGGCGGCGACAGCGCTAGTTAGGAATGTGATTTCTTCACAAAACAAGAACTTTGATTCCATATTCCTCTTAACCAAATGAAGTCTTTAGACTTACGAGACTGGGGTGAAAAGCTTCCGTCCTGACCAAGAGATGGCGACACTAGGCCTAGTGTTGGAAGACCGTAGGGTTGAAAGTGCATGAGATAGCTGAGGCCTGGAGGTTGTCAGCTGAACGTGTGCGAAATATTTTGCACAACCATTCGAACATGGAAGAGCTGTGTGGAAAGTGGGTGCCGTCTCACTCTGGGGCCCGCTGTATGGAGAGCGTTCTCAAAATGCAAAATTGAGAATGACTCTTTTTTCCAAAACAAATGTTTTGTTGCAAAGTCGACAAGATTGTCTATCAACCGGTAAAATTTCAAGGTCAAAGAGATTGTAGGTCAAAAGAAAATCAGTGTTGAAAATTGTGTTTTAGGCCAAAGAAATTTGTGTTGAGATTTAGAGGTCGATTTAAAATTCAATAAAAATCGTTTCGCGTTGAATTACGCTAAGTGGCGATATATCATCGATTGGTCAATGTCAGTAGATAATAAAAACGTATTTCGTTAGTATCAAAAACAAAAACCATGGAAAAAAACCTAATTATTTATTTATTTTACTAGACATAATCCAAGCGAGATTTTTCGTCGATTCATAACTGTTGATGAGACTTGGGTGCACCCACTACACTCCTAAAAAAAAAGAACAGTCAAAATAACAAAAAAAAAAACAGAAGTACTCGAAGCTGCAATTCCGTATTTTGAGAAACTTTACGAATCTTTGTTGGTATAACTGAATTAGAACACCGTTATGAGAAATGTATGAGTGTTGATGAAGGTTATGTTGACAAATACAGCAAAAAAAAAACATCGCTTTCTTGATCAGGCCGAAAGGTTTTCCCCCATATAAAAAACCATATGTCGAAAATCAAAAATGACTTCCTTGTTTTAGGTTGCCGGTTTTCTTTCTAGACAAACCTAAGAATTTCGCTTCTGTTTGACTTCAATCATCTGTTAATTTAGCTGCATCCAACAAAAGTGCGCTTATTATACAAAAGAAGTCAAATCAAAGCTTTTGATAAAATCTCCCACAAACTTATTCTTAGTTACCCAAGGCAGCCATTTAGACCCTCTCCTCTCCATTCTTAGTATTAACGACATTGAAATGATCATCAAACACTCCTCTATCTCTCTCTATGCGGACGATACTAAGCTTTACCGGATCATTTCTTCTTCTGAAGACTATTCCCACCTCCAACAGGATCTCGACAATTTTTCAATATGGTGCTCCAAAAACTGCCTGGAGCTAAATGTTTCCAAGTGCCAATCAATAACCTTCTCACTTAAACGCATCAAATCTCCTCCCCGTCTCTATCTTCTAAACAGTCAAATCATTTCCCCAGTTCAGGTGATCCGTGATCTTGGGATTATTTGCGACCGTGAGCTGAATTTCCTCAACCATATCGACGATATAATCCTTAAGGCAAGTTCAGCACTTGGCTTCGTAAAACGATGGTCCATGGAATTTGCAGACCCCTACGTAACCCAATCCCTTTACATTTCATTTGTTCGTCAGCTTCTTGAATACGCTTGTCAAGTTTGATCGTCTTTCCAAAAAGTGCACATTGCCAGAATTGAGAGCATACAACGCCGCTTCCTCTGATTTGCTCTCCGAGTTCTTAATTGGAGTAATCCTTTGATATTACCTCCGAATCAAACTCCTTAACCTCAACACGCTGAAAGATCGAAGAGAAATATTTTACATTCTCTTCATTCACCGAATCTTTACAGGTACCATTGACTGCCCAGCCCGTAACGAATCCATCTTTCTAAATACTAACCCTCGTAACACTCGGAATCCCCGTCTCTTCTATCTTCCCACCCATCGAACCTCTTACGGCTTCAATGAACCCATCTCCCAAATGCTGAGGAATGTCAATTCTCACTCTTCTAGTTTTGACTTCAATATGAGTACTCACTACCTAAAGCCCTCCTAATTAGTTAACTTAAGTCTTAGCTATTAAGTTTCTTAGTTTGTAAGTTAGATTAAGTAATAGCTTGTATTAAGCCTAATAAATGGGGGTTTTGTATCCACCAAAATTAATTAAAAATTGGCAGATCTCCAATTCTCCAATATCTCCAATTTCCAGCGTTTTCTTAGAGGAACTCAAAATGATTAAAATAAAATATTATGAAAACTCTGTTGTCCATGGCATAGTGGTCAACGTGTCAGAGTGTTACGTGGGAGCTCGAGGTTCGATTTATAGAAAAATAGAATCGTTTTTCTACAGGTATCTCCTTTCGAGAGGAATTGGTAAGTAATCGAAAAGAAAAAAACCCCATAAAAAGCGATTTCGAACTTATTGTTCGGAATCGGCGTAAAATGGTAAGTCCCTGAAATGCGTTAGACTCCAAGGCTCCTCAAGCATTTTTGCGACACTTTATTACTCATTTTATATTCATCAGACGTCACCAACTAGTAAAATACGAAAACATAGAAAGAAAACAGAAATTCTTTTGACGATTTTTATGCAGGATAATCGCATTTTCCATAATTAATGAGTGTTTTTTTTTTATCAAATAAATGAAAGGATTAGTAAAAACTTTTAAATCTCACTGACGATGGAAGCATTGCTCCAAAATGTGCATTTGAGGAAATATAACAATAAATAACTGTTAAAAATTATTACTAATCTTTTCACTTATTTATATTTTTCCGCCGCTAAGAAAAGTAGAGCAATTTATTTACTTTTCCTTAAACCTTCAAAAGAAAGCTCTGGTAACGACTATCAAATAGGATAACTCTTAAGAAATTTGCGCTGTAACTCTTCTCAAAATTGTAAGTTGAATTTCATATAAAAACTTGCAGATGAACTCAATTGGAAAATAAAATTTAACTATTATCAATGGTCTCCTGCTGCCTGTATGCTCTCTAAAAATCCAAAACTCAATAAATATAAAATCTCCAGCTCACATTTTATCTCTGGCAACACTTTACCGGCAACGAAACTAATTAAGAACATTAAAAATAAAACAAAAACAAAAAACCCAAATCCACATTTTTATCCATTGCCATTCACTTGTTCGATTCTTTAAGTACCTGTTGTGCCTTTGTCGGTGTGGTGTGGTGTGGTGTACAGTACGCCGCGCCACACCACGGGTCGAGCCGGTGCATCACTCTTTTTCCAAGAAATACTCTTAACTTTAAGAGCGCAAGGCGAAATTGAGTAAAAAAAAAAAGATAAACTACAGAGTGCAGGTTGTGTTGTAAAAAAGTCATACGATCACTACATTACCCACATATCCGAGCTCCAGCGATAGATACATTCTCAACATAAAATACTCGTATTCCACTCAACGCTTGATCACTGTAATGAAAGTCTTGCAACATGTTATTAAAAGATGATGAATTACCGCAGATAGATTGCAGAATATTTATTTCAAATAATAATTCTGTCTCAACCGAGGGGTCAAACCGAGACCTATTCCAAATCTAAAATCAATCACTTCGCCCATCTTCGAGTCCGGTGGTTTTCTAATCGCGACTGCTTTTGGATGAATAGCCGATATAAAATGTTGCTGGGACAGACTTCATCATGTTGCTGGTATCCGCCACGCCACCATCCGAGTGCTTTGAGTTTACTTCACAGAAAGAAAAAAAAAAAAATCAGTTCGCCGTTCGTGTTTTATTTTTTCTTTACTTTTTTTTTATTTTTCTTCATTCATTTCATTGCTCTGTAGAGTGGGGATGTACTCTTCAAATACATTCGTTTCAGTAATTTTCTGTTTAGTCCTTAAATAAGAAGCAACAAGTAAGCATCTCTCTTTTTCTTAACCAACAATTTCTGAGTGTCGAAGAAGTGAATAGTTCATTTTTGTAATTCGATTGTCATCATTATAATTGTTTTACCGAGGGTGTGCATTTTGTGTAATGTATTCTCTTATGAATTAATTTATATCGCGGTGCTCTTGTAAATAAAAAGCGCGCGTTTTTTTTTGTACAATTTACGATCTAAATTTTTTGCACGAATAAGAAAAATCAAATAAGACCAAAAGATACTTTTCGAGTGCAATTAAGAGAAGCATTTGTAATTTCTTCTGAAGTCTGGACACTTGTGGTAGTCTGTAGTCAAGTCTACCTGTTGTGTAGCCTAAAAAATTTGTAGACCCTCAGATTAGGTGTGATAATTCCACTCGTGTTTGAGTAAAAAAAAATTTTTTTTGCTTTTTTGTGGGACACCTTTTTAAACGTGTATTGTGTGTGACAACAAAAAAAAATGCAAAAGTGATTCTCAACAAAAAAAAAAGATACTGCAAGTGAATAGTCTGTCTTCTGTTTTATGACCAGCCAGTGTTTGAATTTAATTAAATTAAATAAACAAATGTAATTTTACCCCAGTTAATTCGATTGTAGGCAATAGTGTCGTCTGTTCGGAAGCGGTAACTGTAAAGTGTGTATCCACATCCACTAAAACGACAAATAATATTACTAGGACGTGCATCTCTTGATAGAGTAGAGAGATACTTAAACTCTGGCAGCAGCAGCAACCATAAATTGCAGCAATAATTCCGCAGTGAGTGAAGGTGGCGGTGGTGGTTCGGTGTTTCAATGGTGGTGGTTGGTTGGTTGGTTGTTGGTTGCATTTACAATCGCTCAGCGTTGAATGATCACACTGCGATTACACTGTGCAAACAAAGATTCAAAGATACTTTTCGTATCTAAAAGTGCATCTTTTGGAATAACAGTGAATACAATTTACAAAACGACGACGACGCGCCGCTTGAAACAAATACAAAAAAAAATACCAATCCACTGTCCACTTTTGCACTATTTTTTTTTGTTAGTTACTAGGTATCCCCGGTTCGTTCCGTTCTTCCCCGACTGGCTTTGCCTCTCTTTTTTAATGTGATAACTTCCGTTTGCAATAAATTTTGATTGAAGACATGAATACGCAACACACTATGTTTGTTTAAGTTTAAAATACCTAGCAGCGGTTGTGTGTTTGTATCTTGTTATCTTGGATTCATTTTCACGGTATCTTATTTAGTTTCTTGTTTTTTTTTTTTTGCTGCTTATTTTACCTTTTCTTTTGAAAGAAACCATTTGCGGTATCTACTTTATCTGGTTTCCTATCAAAAAATGTGCGTTGAATATTGAAGATAAATATTCATAAAATATGCTCAAGCTGATCACAAGCTTCGTAGCTTGAATGCAAAATTTCTTGATAAGATAATCGAATTGTACAAAAAAAACTTTTTCAAACATTGGCATACACTTCAAATTTATCAGGAAATGTCCACATACTTCCGACTTTGACGTCTCTACGGCGCCAATTTACATACGTCACTTCAAACTACAAAACCACAAAAAAAGACCCATGTATTAATGAGAAAATCTCTGTTTTTTTTCTTCTTCTTTTTTATAGTGACAACTTCATTGAAATTCCTTGCAACATCATGTATATTATAAAATAAAACACAAAGTAACTCACATCTTAATGTGATCAGAATATTTTTTTCCAACTAAAAACACATTTATTAAACTAAAACAGTGAACAAATAAATACACAACCACAGAGAGAGAGAGAAAAAAAACGAGTTCCGACTTAAATACAATTTTAACACTTTACTTAAACCAACGACTGTGCTACAGTACTTAATTTTGATATAAGAAAACATATTCATATTTAAAACTTGAAGAAACTATTTCCAAGTTCCTCTGTCTAAGAACGACAGTTTTATAATTCACCAAGTATTTTCACCAAGTGAAATACAATTTAATATTTGGATTACTACTTAAAAAAAAAACACATAATATTTTCTCCAAATGTAAGTA
This sequence comes from Melanostoma scalare, assembly GCA_949752695.1. Classification (NCBI taxonomy): domain Eukaryota; kingdom Metazoa; phylum Arthropoda; class Insecta; order Diptera; family Syrphidae; genus Melanostoma; species Melanostoma scalare. Next base: position 20,837,746 of record OX456984.1, on the reverse strand, counting down.
GTTTTTCATTTATTTATTTTTTTCTTTTTACAATAATTTTTATTTAACTTCATTTTTCTATAGTTATGGAAGTATTGAGTTGTTTTTGAATGGAAACCATTTGACTACCTTTCTGAACAGCTTAGATACATGTTAAGTAGGAAACTTGAATTATGGCAATTTTTTCAAATTTATTCTGTAAACATATTCATGAACTCTTTTGAACTCTTGAATGAGTATTAATTTAGCATAACTTGTAGTGTTACCGAAAATGAAAGCCGCAATAAAAAACCAAAAGTAGTTATTGTTTTACTACCCAGATTGCCAGATTTCGTATGAATCAGACAAAGAGATAATAAAACCCCGCCGACAACTACATATACCTGTGATTTAATGTGGTTTTGCTTTCGAAGGCGTTTTCAAATGGCCTACCTTACTTTTTCACAGGGTTAAAATTTGAGACCTGTTGTCAAGAGCGATAATTATGTATGTTGGCAGATAAAACATATTTACGTTCATACATTTTCATTTGTGCTCGAGTATCTTTTGGAACTTTAAATATTTTTTTTAAATTAAAAATGAACGTTAAAAATGTTCTTGGGGTGTTTTGAAGATAGCTAGTTTGCAATGTAAACTAATAATTACCTACTTGTTATCAATTTGTTGCTTTAGGTAAGACCAAATTTTGTTATCTTACAAAGTCAATGTGCAAAATTAGCATGCGTTGGACAGAGTTGAAGGTTGGTGGCAAAAACAAAAAAATAGGGTGGCGCAACAAAGCCGGGATTTTTCACAACCATACTTATGAGCAAATGGAGAGGACCTACAATTTACTGCCGATTCCGAACCACTAGTCGAAAAAGCGCTTCTTATGGCAATGAAGTTACTATTGCAGGACTTAACAAATCCAAATGAAAATTTTTTTTGTTTTCTGTGGCGATTCGAATCTCGAACCACCCATATGCAACAAGCAGACATTATCTGTTAATATGTTACGCCACAGCTACGGGTTGGGTGTACAAATAATGAAACGAAATAATTGAGTGCCCGGTTAAAATGTTTTCGAGCTTTGAATCCTAGAAAAATCCAATTGCTTTTTCAACCGATTTTCCAAAACAGACTCATCTTTCGGTAGGAATTTTCAAGTGATTTGGGAGTAATTACACCTCCATGGCCATTCAGAATCAGAAATAATTTGTAGGCCCCTTCACTTGGTTAAGAGAAATGTGCCAAACATCAAGGTTCCCCCAGCTCTGTTCTAAATAAATAAGTAAATAAATAGGGTGGCGCAACAGAGCGATTGGAGGGGACCTACAATTTTCTGCCGATTCTGAACGGCTAACCGAGGAAGCGCTGTTAATGGCAATGATTTTATTATCGGAGGACTAGTCAATTCCTCGCAAAAGGCAATACCCGTGAAAAAACATTTTTGCTTTCTGTTGAGATTCGAACCACGAACATCCCAACAGGTAGGCATACTCACCATCACGCCACGGGTACCACTTTATCTCTATTCTGATACCATGACTATCTAATTTTTTAAGCTACTCACTGGCTCCAGTCTGATTGTGACCAGCAAAGAGTATGAATATGAGAAAAACTTGAGCTTGACTTGATATTGAGTGGAGTGCTTCAAGAACTCCTAGCTAGCACCACCCAAATTCGCACTTTAATTCCCATAGAATCTTTTTTTACATGCTAAGATGTGAGAGATTATTTGGTTTCTCTTTTGATCTAGAACAATGAGGCCAGTTTGCTGAAAATGCTGACGGCGTAATTTCAATTAACCAAAACCTGCCTAAAACGGCGTCCGAAAGTCCACATAAGAGTACCAGAAAAATAATTAAAATAAGAAAATTTAAAAAAAGGGGACAATATTAGCTCATCCAATCAGATCGAAAGTGACTACATTAGAGTGGTGTCAGTGCATAGGGAACTTCCTGAAAACTGCGTGTGCCGAAGCCTAGAGGCAAAAAACAAATCTTTTCCTTTTCAGGGCAAACCTATCCCATAGAAATAAGCACACTTCTTTGCTGACATAGAATGCTATTGTATCTTGTAAACATCTTTCTTCACCTTTTCAGAAGGTAAAGCGAAAAACCCAGCATACATATTAGTTCATACTCTAATGAAGTCTCATTAATTTAACACAATTTTATGCCGAATCTAAACGACTAGTTAGAAAGCGTTTCTCATGGCAGTGTTTAACTACTCTCGAAGGAGTTTCTAAAAAGATTTTCCTTTTCTTTTGATATTTCTGGCATTAAAACCTTGATCCTCTTACTAACAGGCAGACATGCTTACCATTACGCCACTGGTACCTCAAATGAAGTGCAAGAAGCTTCATACCATCGTTCATATCTCTTTGCAGTCCTGGTCGAAGCCGCTATAAAAATATGGCACATACATGTTTTTCTTATATTATTTTCTTCTCCTAAGTGTTATGTGAATGAAATAATGGAACTGATTTTTAAATACAGTGAAATACCCAATAAGCGAACCCTGATGGTCCCAGTTCGTCCGGTTGTTGGAGCTGTTCGGTTAAGAGAAAGTTTTTTTTTCTTAAATTTTTATAATGTTTATTATTAACCAAATGAACTTAAAGACGGAAATAGTATATTAATACATGCATTTATAAATAAATAAAAATCTACTTTTTGTAAAAATTCTAAATTGTTGACTGACGTAGTTTGCTTGCCTTTTGCTCCATAAATTTATTTTCAAAATAGCTTAATTCTAATTTTCGAATAAGCTAAAAATCTTTGGAAAACCCTGACTCGTTTCCTTATTTGGTAAGAGAAAAGCAAACTAAAGATTTGGGGAATAACCTTCTAAGCTTGTAAAAAAAATATTCTGTCCGTATGTTAGCGCTTGCGTCCGGTTATTGGAGATTTTCCACGATTTTTTTATATTAATAGAAACAAAAATTAATATAATTTTTTGTTTTTAATGTGTTAGTTTAATATAGATGAAAAAATGTAAGAAACAAGTGTCCGTGTCCGTTTAAGAGTCTGTCCGATTGTAAAAATGCTATATATATGGAGAACTTAAATAAAAGCTTTGTTCCCAAAAAAGTGTCCGTTTAAGGGAATTGTCCGCTTATCGGAGCTATTCGCAGGCGAAGCTTTCACTGCATACTTAATTTTTTTTTTTTTCTCTTCACTCACATTTTAATACATCTCCGACCTATGGTCCAAAAGAAAAGCTAGTTTAAAATCTAACACGAAATTTCATACGTACCTATAGTCATAAAAGAAACTGAGTTAGTCTTTTTCTCCTCCTTCAAGTCTTTTTTCTTTCTTCATATTTTCATACAATGTCATCCATATGCGAACTACGGGTTTCATAAGTTTCTTAAGATTTAACGTAAGAGAAGTAAGATTCTCATTATTTAGTGTTTCTTATGTTCTACTTCTCTTAGTACTCAGCTTCTTACCTTTTCATCTCTATAAATGTAGTTTAGCCCAAAGATGGTTCCTGGAAAGGTTCGATCCCCATAATATCACTGGATCATGATTGGGAACAAGAACTTAGAAACTTAACACAAAAACTTCGAAAATTTTAAAAAGGCTATATTTCTAATGTAGTCAAAAAAAATTGTTTGCTAAGAATAATTAATTGTTAGTTGTATAGCTTATGTACTGATACATCTTTTTGATAACTCTACCATTCTAAGAGTTATAATCCAATTCGTATAAAAAAGTTTCTTCTCTTTTTTGCAATACAACAACGGTCCAAGACTATGAGTGCCTCTGTGTCTACAATTCTGTTTTCTACAAGTCTCTTCAATTAAATCTAAAAAAGTCTGTTCGACAATGCAAGCCTTGAACTAAAATTGTTACAAAGATCAACATCGTCTAATGAACTCAAATCAAAGATTTTCAATCGTGTGCTAGATTTTCAAAAACACGTTCCCTTCGACTCGACGACGGACAATACGGTTAATTTTAAGATATTCTTTAGCATACCAGGTGTTACAGTTTCAAATCTATTAATAAACCAGTTTCTATTTTTTCTAAGAATTGGCCGTTATCTTGAGTCATTGATCATTGGTCAGTAGTTCTCACATCACATACAACCACATTCCTTCTTCGTTTTGAACAGGAAAAACTTTCATTTAACCACATTCAAGAATTTGATTAATCATTCTTCATAAATGACCAGCTATTCAAAACTAAAAAAAAACTTCTACCAGCAAATTGCTGTGGTAACATTCAACCAAGGCTGTTGATAAAACATCAGTTCTCTTGTTATTTACCCCTAATTATATCAATTGGAAATCTGATGCAATAAATCATTTATCCGATGAAAATTACTACATTACACAAAGATTGTTCTAAGATTTGAAAATAGATCAATTGAGGTGATCTTATATACTAACATTTTTTGGTATCGTAGCAATTCAGTCTTAGCTTTGAACTTGATGATTCGTCATCGTGCATTAAATCCGTACCTCATCAACATTTTTATTGAAAAGTGACGCCACCACACTGAAGAAGTTAATCCAACTTCCGCCAAGCAACCACTTGGGCGCCATTTAGATAAATACCTGTGTCAATATTAAAAGTGTGCTACTGTATGTTATCAGTAGGTACTCATCAGCCATTGCAAATACGAAACATTTCGCACGTAAATGAACATATCTTCCATATCAGCATTGGAATAACCCTCTAGACTTTGAGCTCAAAATATATTTTTTGACAATCCTAAATACCTGAGTAATTTGATAAGATTCATAATTATAAATGAGTAGTTTGGTTTGATTTTTTACAGACAAAGTCTACTTTTTAAATTCATTGAAGAGAAATAAACTAACCCTGCTGTGGAAATTATTTTCAATCCACGATTGTTGGCACACTACTGTCATTTCAACTAATTAAAACAAAAACTACTTCGTATTTGTTTAAACGCAACAAAATGCATTGCATCTTGCAATGAACAAACAAAAATTTACTTCACATGTTTTACCCCTCGTTGCTGGTGTTATACTCGTAGCTATTCTAAAAATACATCCAATCATTCGGTGAAAAGTATTCTGTTTGGCTTGTTCCGTTCGAGTAGATATCAGAGTAAACACTTTAAAAAATCAACATTCACTGACAGTGGTCATAAGAGCCAGCAGACGTCTACATTTATTTTCTTGTTCTTTGAACTTTTTTTTTTCAAGTTCATTAACAAGACCGTGCTAAGAAGCGTAAGTATGTTCGCTCTTTTTTAAGACGTACCTCACTTGAGTCAAGTGTCGAGTGAGAAGTGCAAATTGGCTACTGGCTACCTACGCACACACTTTAGAGGAATGAATTTTGTGTTCACTTTTTTCACTGTGGGTATACAGAGTCGATTGACATCTTTTGTTGTGGAGATGATCAACAGGTGTTAAGTTTTTTTATTTTCTTTTATTCTTAAGTGGTTAATCGTTTCAACCGTTAATTAAGAACTTCGTCATAATGACTTACTCATTTTAAAATATATTAGAACATATTCATAACAACTTTCAACCGATCAGCTGTAACGATTATTACATTTTATTCTTAAATTTTGAAGCAAATAAACTCGTACGCGATACCCTTACGAGCTTGATGTTTGTATTGACGCCAAGTTTTCACTCTATATAATAATGAACTCTATTGTTTTATGTTAGGTATCGAATATCCTTTTAATTATCTAAGCCAGAACCAAAACCATATATGTATCTGAAGACTAAATATTTTGTAAGCACGACAAGCAAAAATATAAACAAATTGTAGTAGCTTATGAGCCTCGAAACCTATTTATAGCATTTTATTCTAATTATAAATAGAAGAAGGCATTCCAAGCGGTTTGCTAATGAGTCTTATCCCATAAAATGGTTGGTAATTAATCATTTTATGATGATAAGCAAACCAATTATTTATTTACTGCTACTGACTGTATTTCATGATTGACGTTGACAGCTGGGAAAAAATGTCATAATTCATGGCTATGTTTGTTTTTCATTACAAAATATCTACAAATACGGTGGCAAATAACATATGAAGTAACATTAGAATATGAAGTTTGCTTATTTTTATTTATCTGAAAGAAGAACTGCCAATTATAATTCATTTATCAACAACGATTTGTGTAAAGTGGAGCTGTGGAAATGAAATTGGGTGGACAGAGATTAATACTTTGCTTTTGATAAAATAAATTAAAGGTTGAGAGAGACCAAATTTTTACTTTCTAATTTGCTTATTTTTATTTTATTGGCCTTAAACCTAAAGTTCTAAAGTCTCAAATGAAATGAATGGAAGGCTTACCTAAAGTCTCAAAAGATATTTTTTAAGACGTGCATCAAATATCCGACTTTTTGGATAATTTGAAAAATATAGAAATGACTACAGCTAATCGAAGTTTTCGAGCTTGTGAAACTCACGTCACGGGGACCATTAAAAAAAAAGAGTTTGCAATATGAACTAGGGTCTAGTGAACTGCTGACAAACTGATTTGATTCAAAATAAGACTTTAAAATCGGTGACAGGGTCAATTGGTTACTGACCATTATCGGGATGTTACCTGTCTTACTCTCTGTTATGGTTTTTTTTAACAAATACCTTCCATTCATACTTCCTCACATAATTTATATCTTTAACACCATAATAATGACCTCAACCTACCCCACATCCTGGAAAAAATCAAAAATTATTCCTATCCCTAAACAAGGTAATAAAAAAGAATATAGACCCATAGCCATCCTTTATTTCCTATCCAAGGCTTTTGAAGTTATTTTGAGTGATCAAATAAATGCATATATATCAAAGATAAGCAACTCCTTTGCTCTTTGCAGTCTGGATTTAGACCTGGACATAGCTGCATTTCAGCCCTTATTAAAGTTTCTGATGATATAAGACAAGCTTAAGACAATAATTATACAACTGTGATAACCTTATTTGACTTTTCCAAAGCGTTTGACTGCGTGGACTCTAATCTTCTCTCTGATAAGCTGATAAACTACTTCAATTTCTGTGATACAACTAAAAATTTAATATATTCTTTCTTGACAAATCGCATGAAAGCTGTATCTTGTAATGGTAAACTTTCCTCGTTCCTTTCTGTTCATACTGGCGTTCCACAGGGATCAATCCTTGGACCTTTACTATTTTCTATGTTCGTTAATGATTTGCCAAGTGTTTTATCTTATTGTCAGTTCCATATATATGCAGATGATGTTCAGTTGTATATAAGTTTTCCTATAGGCATGGTTGAAGATGCTGTAGTCAAAATTAATTCTGATTTAAGTTCAATATACGATTGGTCTATTCGCAATGGACTAATACTGAATCCAGAAAAAACCAAAGCCATTCCCATATCAAAAAATAAACCTTACCTCCAAAACTTTCCCCCCATCTTTTTAAACTCTTCCCAAATAAAATATGTCACTCAAGCAAAAAACCTAGGTATAATTTTTAATGATAAACTAACGTGGGAAACTCATATAGTTTCTATAATTTTAAAGATTTATGCTTCATTGAGAGGCCTATCTGTAACCAAATCAATTCCAACTGAAGTTAAATTAAAACTAGTCAAATCACTTATCATACCGATACTATCTTATGGATGTGAGTTATTCGCTGATCCTGATTCTCATTCGCTTTAAAAGCTAAAAGTTGCTTTTAATGCGATTTCTCGTTCGTTTTCAATCTTCGTAGGTTTGATCATGTTTCGGCTCAGGCTCGGAAACTCCTAGACTGTTCTTTGGAAGCTTTTTTCAAGTACCGTTGTTGTTCTTTTCTCTATAAAATAATTGTTAACAAGACTCCCAGCTATCTGTTTACCGCACTTAATTTTTGCCATTCTTATCGAAATCTCTTATTGCGTTCGTCCAGATATATTTGTTTGACATCACGCAGACAATTTTTCGTTTATGCTGCCAGACTGTGGAATGATCTTCCCAGTCACCTGAGATCTGGAATCGAACACAGAAAATTTCATACGCAATGCTTTGAACATTTTGCGAACTTAAACTGAGACTTACTTTTTTTCCAATTTTATACATAAGTACATGTTGCGACTTTAACTTTTCTTTAATTCTTAACTTTATCTTTATTCTTGTCTATCTTCCAATTTTGTTGAAATATGTAATGGTAAATTTTATATTGTATTGTAATTGAATTTTTTGTATTTGTAAATCTTGCACTATTTATAAAATGTATTATATCCTGTACAAATTATAAGTTAATCTTAATGTACAGTTGTTTAAAGTCAATAAATCAAATCAAATCCTCGCATTGTGAATTACACGCAATTAAAATCAATATACATTCTTGCGTTCTTCTTAATCCTCTTTGTCCGTACGATCGAACTGTTTTTCGTAACCTCGATGTGTGCGTAGATTAAAAAAAACAAGGAAAAAAAGGAAACCTGTCAAAAATGGAGGGGACCTTAAAATTATGCTGACCCCAAATGCGAGAAACAACTTTTCTTATGTGAACCTTTTTCTCAGAGAACTTGGCGATTACCCACGAAATGTATCAGAAAAAAAATTGTGTAACTAGCGCAGTGTTTTGGAAACTATGTGAAACTATATAGCTCGATTTTTGGATCACGCTTCCTGAGTTTAAATCCCTCTAATTTGTCTACTCCACCAAGTTCTAAGCAGTCCGAACAAACAAAGCTCATTCTTCCTCCACTCAACTTTTTTTTTGTTTCTAATAAAAGACAAGAGTTTGCCTCGAACTACAATAGACAGTCAAATTAATATCAATTTGTTTGCCTGTTACGCTGATGACTATCATTTTCCACCGATTCCGGTGGGGTAAGTTAAAAGCACTCATGGAAGTGCAATTACCCTTGCTAATTTCTCACGAAAGCAAATAACCGTGAAGAACAACTTACTACTTCTAGGACTCTAACCCGGGACTCCTAGGTAAAAGCTAGCTTTCTAACCATTACGCCACGGGCACCAGTCGGTAAATATAATGATGCCTCTTTTGGTTATCGTTTGCAAGTTTTGTTTTAGGTTGTAGATATTTGCTTATTCATTTCAGTCAGAAGTTCCAATGCTTTGACAGTATTCTCTTCTTAAACTACATCTAGAGAGAAAAGAATAAGCAAAACAGGGTCAAAAGTACTTCCTTGTGGAACACCAATTTATTTATTTTTTTTGTTCTAAATATAACGTTCCTTATCTTACTCGAAACAATTATCAACTTCAGAAGAACATGTAGTACTTCAAAACTACCATACCTTATTGCAGCTAGTAGTTACAGTTGTGTTTTCCTTGCAGCAAACAAATTTCACGCTTGAGAAATGTTGGAGAATACTTTGAAAATTTAAATCAAATGTTGGAAATCAGAAAAAGAAATTCAGAGTTGGTCACAAAAGCTGGTAAAAATTTCGAATTATCTATTCAATCGAAAATTTTAAGACTAACTAAGAAAATATAAAATAATTAATGGTTTTTCTTAACAGAGGCAAAAATGTTTTTCCACTGGCATCGCCTTTCGTGATGAATTGGCGAGCCCTCCGTTAGTAATTTCATTGCCACGAAAAGCGCTTTCTCGATAAGCCGTTCGGAACCGGCAGAAAATTTCCTCAGAAGGTATGGTTGTGAGAAATGCGCTAGGCCTATTAATTTAAATAAGAATTTCTCATAAGTCATGATCATAGTTTGCGGTTTTCAATGAAGAAAATTCATCAATATTTTAGTCAACTAGCCAAAGGCAATACCCATGAAATAGCAGTTGGAAGTTATTGGACATTAAGTTCCCAATTAAAAAAGAGAGACATTTTAATCATGACGCCAAGGGTGCCGTACTTTATTTTGTAAAGGAATGAATAAAAACCACATTAACAGAAGTGGTCACTACTTCTGAAGATTTAAAGCATTTTTGGTAAATATCTTTTGATTTTTAACGTACTTCGAATGGCCAACTGCTGTGCGTTTCAAATTTTTCAAGCAAATACAAAAACTAAAATAAGTGCAAAGGAGCCCAGTCCTTACTCACTAGAAACTGCTGACACATGCTCGTCGATAGGCAGGTACCACTTTAGCTTTGAATTGCTATTTGGAACAAAGGTTAAATGTTAACGAATAGCCACTGCCAGCTAAAATATAAAAAAAACTTATAATTTAATCCGCACGTTTATTATTTATTCTAACATATACCGAATCGCAGCTCTAAACCACCTCTCTAGAGTACCATTGATTATATCAAAGTTCAAGTTCAACAAATCAAGAACCTTCGTCAAACCTCAACTGAAATCCTCTCAGAGAGTCAATTCAAAAGTCATTAAACGAAATTAATTAAATAAATTGCGTTAAATAAAACTCGCAACACTTAGCTACCTCGTCTTCTTGGCTGAATTTGTTACTTAAGTTCACTTAATTAACAAAATACCGAAACTGAAACTTTTGCGAAAATTCAAAAGCAAAAACGAAAAGAAAAAACTACCATAACTTCGTGAAGAGCATTAAAAATAAATTAATTCCGCTTCCCACCGTTCCTTGTCCATTTGCTTCGTTAAGCGCCTTTTTCGATATGTCTCTTTCGGACCCCAGAATAAAATCAATTCATAAACATGAAACTTTATGAGCCTGACCCTCACTGACACATCAGATTGGAAACAGAGTAAGCTTTTAAGTGCCACATAATTTATGCTCTTCCAAAGGCAAAAAAAAAAAACCAAATTAAATATGTAATACCGAAAATCCGAAAAAGCATTTGGCAAGAGAACTCTTTGTGAAGATATAAATAAGCACATGTACATATGTAGTCGTATATCCATCTTTCATTCATAAATGTCAATTGGGGAACTTTTGCGCGGTCTTCATTCGAGTGTCATTATACACATCGAAGTTTGTACGTATATCGCAGAAGGAACTGTGCACAGTACACACCCAACTGAATGCCCAAAAAGAATTATAAATGCGATGATGGCATTATGACTCTTTTATAGTTAATTTTCCATTAATTTTAACGACCGCAGTATCGGTTTCATTGATATCAACGTTAACTTTATTGCCACACATAAACGGTCAGTTTGGTAGATTCAGTTAAGACCCCTGCTCGACCACATCTCTCTCTGACAATCGTTTCATCGAATCGACGGTTGTTCAGCCTCAGCGCAGCTTGTGGTCTCTGATCTCAGCCAACTAGATGACGATGACGTGCAGTTTCGAAAATCCGTAATGGCGGCATTCACATATTTCGCTCTCACTCGCAATGATATACGCCGCAGAACGAACGGCGATTTATAATTTTAATGCAATGAAGTTATGCAATCAGAATATTACAAAATATAAAAGTTGAATGAATGTTAAATAACAAGAGAAAATAAAGATTTGTGGGTTGGAATGACATTGAAAATGGCGGTCTGCAAAGTACCTTTTTGCACAAGTGATGCCAACCGCCACAGTGTCTGGCAATCGAAGAGTTCACACATGTGCATTGTATCAGTCTATCCCACTTTTAATTTGTTTTTGTTCTGACTCTATTCTTTTTCTTATGGGCACTATCTATCTGACATCTCGTTGTATATTATTTTATTTAACTTAAAGTGATAGCTTCAATAGTATCTACATAAATGAGATAGTCGAGAATAGATGTCAAGGTATCATGGTCAGCTAAGCGTAGTGATTTGATTTCACCGCGTTGCTGTTTGTTTTGTTTACATATGCAATTTGTCTGGCTTCTATGGCCCTGTCAATCTTACATCTGTCTTGGTCTAGTGTCTAGTTGAGAAATTATTTTCTTGGCATTGTTTACCGTTGGTTTGGAAGCTGTAAGCATCGACTGGCAATGGTTTTTGATATTGTTGCCAAGGCAAAGTCGAGAAAACCAAATCTGGGTTAGGTCTCTCTGTGGTAAGCTTGAGTAATTTTGACATTTCAAATGTGGATATCGTTTAGATTGCGGGAAAACATACGTAAGTGGATATAACATCATGTCTCGCTTAGAGCTTTGTATTGTTTCAGCAAAAAAAAAAGTATTTTCTTTTGGAAAATGTTTTCATTTCTCTTACTCTATAAAGGCTTATTGCAAGGCGTAGAGAAGGCAATTCAGATGTTCAACTTCGTTTCTTTCCTTTATTTTGCTCACAAACTAATTTCAAGTGGAAGCATTCTTCTGGAAGCCTCCAATCAATGGTGTCAATGGCAACTCTGTTTGGTAACAAATTCGATGTGGTTCGAATAGGTAATTTTTTCAAGTTATAACTGCTTTGGAGCTTTCTGGAAACATTGTGAGAGTACAAATCCTACAATGCGACATTCTACAAAAATACGAGACTTCACAACAATGCGACACCTCACAAAAATTCAACACAATACAAAAATGCGACAGTCGAACGACATCCAAAAAGCAACATAATGAAGTAAGCTGGGGCTTAAAAACTGCTGGACTTATTTCAAAATTTTTCATTTAATAAGTTATTCCTAAGAAAGGCTACACTATAATTGTTTATCATGCATTATTTTCCTAACCGAGCGGGAACTCAAGAACTACTGAACCGATTTCAAAAATTGTCTCATTATATTTTTATATTTCATTACATTGCTATATTTCATCCTCTTATTCGCATGAGAACGGACATTCTTTCCTTGCAAGGATACCACATTATGTATGATTGACGTCTGCAATATTCAACAGCCTCATGAAAACAAACGGATTTTTCCTCTCTGTGGCCCACATGAGGAAAAAAGCCCTCGGAGAATACTTCTTCGACGAATTGAGTGACATCTCTAGCCTCCCACTGAATCCTAAAATTCATTCAGGGCTCCTAATGGTTCAGTGGGGGTTTACAACTCAAGTAAATCAATCACCAACCGAATGCTCTGCTTTCCCCTCCGCCCTCTTCATCCTCTGTTATCCAAGGAGCACAATAGATCCTTGAGATCCGAGTGAAAAGTTGCCGCTTGCGTCTGCACGCCCATTCAAACTAACCTATCCTACTGCACTGATTTTAGATATTCTTTCACCATTTAACATATATACTCGTTTTCAATTACCGTATACCTACGGGAACGAAAACTCAAACGATGTGATGCTTTTTTTGGCTAAAATCGTGAGCATTTTCGGGACCATCTTGGCACAAATCTTTCTCATGTCCAGCACTCCGTGTAAAATCTGCCTAATCGTTTCTTTATTGATGTTCAACTCGTAGGACAACTCCCGGAGTGTTAACCGACGCACGGTCTGATGTTACCAACGTGAGGATACGAGATCGACATTGGTGGGGGTTCGAGAGGTGATGGCCGCCCCAGGCCTCGAATAGTCCTCTATCGAAACACGCCCCTCCCTGAACCGCTTTGCCCACTCAAACACGGCAGTTTTCGACAGAGAATCATCTCCATACACTTTTTTAAGCATACGACAGATTTCCGCGGATGTTTCGTTTCTTTTAACCAAAAATTCGATAACCGCGCATTGCTTTTTAATTACGTGACTTATTTTAAAACCTTGCTTTACAAAAACACGCGTGAAACGCAAACTAAACGTGCTACCACTTTCAAAATTTAATTGGTACCTACTAGAGGAGAGTCCCTTCTTTACGAGATAACAACGAACCAGCTGGTGTTGTTAGCTCGGGAGATATCGGTCGATTCCGGGTTTCAAATTGTAACACCTCGTATAGAATTAAATCTTCAGCTATTTTTTTTTCTTTTATTAGAAAACATGGGAGTTCGAGTCCCACAAACATCCATTCGTTTTCCATCGATATTGCATTTTGGGAGGATTTGACAAGTTGAGAAATACATTGCCATACATGAATATACATTTCTCAGCCATTTGGAGCCAGCAAGTTACTGTTTTATTTAATTTTTTTTTTCCATTAAAAATACCTCGTGTAGCCGTTCAGTTAGTACTTTCAGTTCAATCGCACTTTCAGACTTTCCACGACGCCATTTTAAGTGCAAAGAACAAGCAGAAATTTTTTCTTGACTCATAGAAAAAGTTTGAAGGTGTTTCGGGCGAAAGAGCTTCAAGTGGGCTCTCTGGTCCTACTCTTTGGTTAAGTGTAAAAATAATGTCAAGCGGTGATTAGGCTACACAATATTTCTTCTAGGTTCGGCGTAAGAGCTTCCTGATCAGGAGTTCAACTTTTTCAAAAACTTCAGAAATCAGAAGAATTGAGTAAAAACATTTGTCAAACAGCCTTTGGAAATAAGCCTCCATAGACATGAGACTAACAAAAGGATTTCAAGAATTTGGTTCTCCTTTGTTTACATTTTTCTTTTTAGTAAATTATTTGAAATTGAGTTTCAAGACAAATGCACTACCGCAAAGTATTTTCCACATTTTAGAATTTGTTAGTGAAAGTCTGTCTTCTATTTCAAAGTTCTTAAAAATGTCCTAAAAAAACAACGCTTAAGCCCTGTTAATGAGCTAAGACTCATATTATTCAAAACCATTTCAACATTTTCGTTGACATATTTCAAGACTAACGGAACGAAGAAACAAAAGAAGATATTAAAAACTTCGTGACAATGAAAAGTAGTGTTCTACCACCTGTTCAGTGATTAGAATTTTAATTGTCAAACGCTTAAGATCCTGAATGTTCAAGACATTAAAGATAGAAGTAATAATTCGAAAAACCAATTTACACAAAAATTCCATTCGTATTGCGAAGTCATTATTTTTAGCCCACTTTGACGTCCAATTGAATCTCTTCTTTTTCAATACGCAAGTGTAATAAAACACATACGCTACGCTGCATGGTAAATCGCAAATGTTATGGGCTTGTTGCTTATGCATTCCGATCACAGGTGAATCGATCATTCAGAAGCTATGAGTTGTCAAAGTCTCGCTTAGTTTTTCGCTGAACGCTTAACGAATTTCAACTGAAACCGAAACAGCAATGCGTAAATACACAGATACGAAATAAAAAGAGAAAAAAATATAACGAAACAAAAATAGAAGAGTCAGCCAAACGTGTTGCATAGTCGTAACGCAATGTCTAAAATGCTAAATTTAGAGATACGTGGCTCGAAGATCGGTGGTAGTTTTTCTATGTCGTTTAAAATGTAATTTACGATCGCAACATGAAAGTCTTGATTCCGACAGCAACAAACGGCTATGGCTATGGCAACAGCAACACAAGCAAAACAGCAGAACCACCGGCAGCAACACTAACAAACACGATAACGACGACGACAGAGAGTCTGGTGCGGCTGGCAGCGTTACTATCGGAGTAGCTCCAACATCAGCTATTGCGAGGAGGCCCGACCCGATATATTGTATGACAATGTTAGTACCGCACCTATATACTCCCCTGACGGAAGGTGATGGTGGAACAGTTGAAACGTGACGTTTCGTTCACTGCATTCGGTGGGGTGGGGTATTGCGATTTGAGGTGCTACATCGGATTGATTGCCGCGCGCACCTTAGCAGCATTGCAAATGCAGACACAATTGCAGTTGGTAATTTAATGCGCTGCTTTTTTGCAGCCTATGGTTGTTTTTTTTTTTGCACATTTTTCACCACATTTTAGAGTCTTTGGCCGAGCCATAGATCGAAAAAACGTGTGCAGCACAAGGTGAGTTTGAAAATGGCCGACTGTCAGTTTGGTCAGACATGATGGTGCTGCATTTCATGTTTGTCGCTGGCAGCCAGTGAGGCGACAGTGCGAGTTGCATTGAGAAATAGTATTAAAGGTAATACTGAAATCATTTTGGCTTGCATTCTTGAAGACAAAATGAAATTCCATTCATTTAGTTCGGTTTACTTATTTTGGGTTGTTTTGTGTAAGAAATTCCTTCTCGCTTTTTTTTTTTTTGAATTTAAGTAAGTACCTATGTAAGCAAGTAATGTTTTTTGTTGGTATATTGTTTAGATTGATTTAATAAGAAAACGAGATTGCATCAGCGTTTTGAATTGGCAGTTGTAAAATATCATCGGAGCAAGACGGTAGGTCAGGAATTTCTGTGTGATCACGCTTTTCATGGGGTGTGCATTAAACGGCGCGGCACAATGTGGCGTACGGTGGCAATGGTCAAAAGAACACTGCTCAGTTGCGGCAAAAGTACTTCTATTAGCATGTTTGTCCATGAACTCGTTTCTTTGGCTCTTTTGTTGAAGTAAAAGTATTACATGATTGGTTTTTTAAGTAGAGTTGCCTTTTTCATTTTTTAAGTCAAGAATTTTAAGCAGAAAAGAGGAGCTTTGCTTCAATTCAGAAGGTGAGAATTTGTAGTAGTTTGTTTAGCATAGCAGTCAGTAAGTTATGTAAAACAGATATACAAGAAAAGTTTGGAAATAGAGAGCAATTGACTTAGAACTTTGAAGGTTGATTGATAACTGCCATTAATGTGGTGATGGGGATTCCATCCAGAATGGGTGATCATGAAGCGGGATCGAAGCATTTGTAAAAAAAAAAAAAAGGAAAATCGACAATGGAAGTTTTTCGAAAACAATATTCATAATAGCTTTAGACAAACTGAACAACTATATTTTCTTTTCTTTTCATTTTATGAAATAATTTTTGAATGTCCCAATAGAGTTTGTAGCCATTTCCCTGAATATTTGTTCTTGCTTTCAAGTCTTTAACGGATTGCGACAAACAAGTGACTCTCAGTGTACTTCAAAGCTACGGATCTGTAAAATGACTAAAAGAATATAATGTAAGAAAATCAAAAAGCCTTAAAACACAATTCTTCTATTCTACAAGTCCTTGTGACTGAACTACTTTGAAATTCCTTTACAAATTTATTTTTAAATTTGCATCGCTCCTTTTTACATCGGGCTTGTAACACATTTTTGTAACACGAAATAGCAAGTCGACACTCGAAAAGAACTTCTTTTTGTAAGTGTACTGGAGCAAAGGCCTGTCACACAAAGCTACAAGTCTACAAGTCAAGAGACACTTGAAGGATTATGTGCATTACACTTGCTATTTACTTACCATCAAAATTAGTTATTTTCTACTTTCCAATCAATAAAAGTGAAAAACATTGAGGACCGGGCGTCTGTAACGCAAGACTACAAGTACTTGTAATAAAATGGAACTGTGACAAGTGTAGAAAATTTCTGTAACTCAAAGCTTCAAGTATGATGATCTCTACAAGTGTAATGGACATGATCCTACAGCCCGGTCTGAAATAAGAAATTGCAAGTCTACAAGTTAACACGTGCTTGTAAAGTTGTATTCAATTTAGAAGTAAGGATTATTTTGCTTCACAAAGAAAAACTTTATAACTGTAAGAAAACAAACTTGTAGAATAAGTCTTCGTTCCGAACTAAAGATTTTGCATCAAACGTTTCATGAACTAGAAATCAAATTTGCGTTTTTTACACTTGTAGCTTTGAGTTACAAGTTGCAACAACAACTACAACTTTTTAATTCACAAACTTCTGATCAAAGGGAAAAAATTTTAGAAAAAAGTATTGTAAACCACAAGTGTTCAGAGTTCCTGTTGTAAGAATAACTTGTAAATTAAAACAGTGTTTTAAAAAAAATTTTGAACAAGCACAGCATTGTTAAAATATTATCTCTTTGACTGCTATCGCTTCTGTTATGCCTCCGTTGCAAGAAAACGATGGTCTTTTATAACAAAGGAAGAAACGAACTTGTAATAAACGATCACCTGTAGAATGAAAATTTGTTTAAACTATGTACTTTTTTCTTTGCTAAAATACAAATTCACAACTAAATTTTATCTCAACAAGTTTGTGACTTGTAAATTATAATTTTAATTTTGTGTTGTTGAAACAGAAATCCAAACTTTCTCACAAATCTCCTTTTTTAAAATTCAACTGCAAAATTGCAAGCAACAACGTTTGGGTGAAGCAACATTAATAACCACCAACGCCTTAATTATAAATTTGTAGGGAGGCGAAATAAACATTAGGAAGCGGATAATGGCTCAATTTCTCACTTCTGATATTGTATATTGATAAACTTGTATGAATTAGTTACAAGTTATTGGAGTATGGAATTAGAGAGTGCAGGTCAATGGAGTGGTGGTACCCGTGGTGTGATGGATAGCATGTCCGCCTGTTAATCCAGAGGCAAAAATGTTTTTTCCACGGGTATCGCCTTTCGCGAGGAATTGGCAAGTCCTCCGTTAGTATTCATTGCCATGAAAAGCGCTTTCTCGATTAGCAGTTCGGAACCGGCAGAAAATTGTAGGTCCCCTCCATTCCCCCACAAGGCATGGTTGTGAGAAATGCGGTAGGCCCAGGGGCTCCTTGCTCTGTAGCGCCACCCTATTTATATTTTTTTTTATAGGTCAATGGAGTGGGAAATTGCGATAGGGGGACACCTCGTCTAAGGTGGGTCAATCGAGTGGAAAAGACCTTAACCGACTAAGAGTACAAAACTGGAGAGACCTCGCTCAAAAACGAAATCGTTATCGAAAGATGTTGGTTGAGGCAGAGGATCTCCCTGAACTTTTTTGCCCGCCTAAGTAAAGTCAGTGGTTTAGGTAATTTTGAATTCAAGGTTTCCTCCCTGCAAGAATGAAACAGTCACTTTTAAAAATTGTGCTTAATTAAATTTTTCAACCGTGAAGCACTTCACCTATACCCAAACCCTATTGTAGTTAAATGCAACCGAAAGAAAGTGGAACTTGTTTTTTTAACAGCTCCCTAAATGTAATTGCTGTCAGTTCTTCTTATTCCTTCGACTATTTTACTATTTTCAACATTTTTTAAATATTGTTACCGTGCACGACCTTTTTTAATACACAAATGCTACTGGACCTGACATACCCCCATTATTTTCGTGTGAGTTAATAAATCTACACCGCTATTGTTGTGCTTGCGACTTAATTCTTTTTAATAAACTAATTAATCTGCCTACATGCATAGCATTCCACACAGTAAGTAATAAACATTTGAACACATGAACATTGGCATGTGATGTTCCGGTCATAAATTTCTATTTTTCAATTTTATAGCCTCAGATACAAAACAATAGGGCACACAAAAAACCGAATAGCTATTTTTTAAAAACTTACTTTGCACAAAACACAATCATGTTATTTTTAAATCTCGTACACAGCTGTAGCGCTTTTGAATTGATTGATCACAAAATAGAAATACCTTATAAACAGATAAGCAACTGAATCTATCAAATGACGGAAGAAAATGCTTGAGAATAAATAAGAAACTTTCTTTTTTCTCATGTACACACTAACTTCATACACATGCATATATTTGTATTTGTCTTATATTTATCACATAAATATAAATTCAGCAATCAACAAGCGTTTATAAGCTCATTAATATCTTCGTTCATACTTTCGAAAAGATATTTTCCATCTTGTGTAAGAGAAGAGAAGAATGATGCACAATGAATGATCATAAAAATTCCTGGTGGAGTGAAGTGAAAGAAAATAGTATTAAATTTTTTTCCGCATCTAAGTTTTCTTTTACGCTTTTATCAGTTTCCTTTGGTCAAATGAATGATAAATGGTTTTTAAATTGAGTTTTAATATTTCTCAGTTTGTACTGATGTTTCCTGAAAATGTTTGCTTAACAAAGATGTGCAAACTTGTCTATTGCGATAAGCAAAGATCTTTTTTTTTGAAATCATGTTAACTTTAATATTATTTGAGGCATTGTGTTTAGCTACAGAATTTGTTGCTTGTTTTGGTGAAGAGTTTTGTGAATGAAGCTTGATTTTAAAACAAGTGGCTGAATGACACCGGCACCCCCAATTCTGCCCGCCTTTATTGACACCTCACAAGTCACAACTTTCCACTCAATACTCAAGTTATGATTTGGTTATTAGCAACGTTGTGTCTTTTGGGTAGAGTTCGGTTGTTATTCATCGTCCTTTTTCTAGGGTTACGGTCACCATGATTTCAATGACAGTTCACAGCGCTATCACTTATCTGCTTCACACTAGTGATCCTCCTGTTCAATACGCCACCGTGTTGACCTAAGGCCAATCAAATGCGGGTTTTTTTTTGCATTTGTCTGTTACATGAGTGTTTTGGTTTGCCTTTCCTTTTTGCTTCCTTGGCGATCTTGTCTGATATTGCTCTGGATCTTTCCTTTGAACATGACAATACCAACTGAGCCGGTCGCGGTCTATTTTTGATGATATTTGATGATATTTTTGACGTGAGGCATTCCACGGATCTAATACGATCATGCTGTGTTGCTCCCGAATGGCAGTTATTCTACGAATTTAACTCGTGAAACTTATGGAAACAGTGGTTTTTTATAAGGCAAATAAAATGATATTTTTTGGGAATTCTCTTTAATTGACTGAATTAAGTCAAGTAGTACCCGTGGCGTTATGGTTAGCATGTCTACCTGCCAACCCAGTGGTTCGAATCCCAGCAGAGGCAAAAATGTTTTTCCACGGGTATCGCCTTTCGCGATTCGCGAGGAATTGGCAAGTCCTCCTATAGTAAATTCATTGTCATGAAAAGCGCCTTCTCAATTAAAACCGTTCGGAACCGGCAGAAAATTGAAGGTCCCCTCCATTCCCTCACAAGGTATGGTTGTGAGAAATGCGCTAGGCCCAGGGGATCCTCGCTCTGTTGCGCCACCCTATTTATTTTTTTTAAGTCAACTTCTTTTGCTTATATATCTGGTCATATATATCTGACCATGGAGTTCAATAATGCAAAAAAGAAAGTTGCCACTTCGAGATGGCGCTTTTAGATACCGGAGATGTGAGATAAACTGTCTGTTTTGATTTGCCTTTTCACAAAAGACTCATTGGAAACATGCTACTAGCCATTACAGAAGCTCTTCGCTTTCAGTGCTTCTAAAAGTTCAGTTAGAACTTGGAGACTAAAAAATCCAGTACGAAACCACCAAAATGCATTTTAATCAATACCAAACAACAATCAAAATGTCATTCAAATGACAGAGAATACAACTAAATATGATCTCATTTGCTTGTTTTTACAAAATGACCATTTTGCTAAAGACGTCGTGTCGCCCATGATGTTTTTGTTTAGATATTGGTATCACGTGTGTGCACAGATATTGATCAATCAATATTCAATCATTAACATTAACAAGCCCTCACAGAGCCCACCCAACTGATCAGACTTTATCATATGCGTCAATTGTCGTCTTTCAGAGCGGTTGTGATCTACACCAGTAATCACCGGAATGTTTATTGTTCTCAATACAATGCAAAACAAATCAATTGTTATACTTACTCGTTACTCGTACTCAAAACCGCTGTCGATGTACATGCAAACTTATCAAATTCAATGCTCGGCGGCATTAGATCGACGGTGACAAGCAGTCTGTGCTGAACAGCAATAGCCTAACTTTGAATTGAAAACTATTGTCGGTATATGAATTTGTATTCATCTTCACGCTCTACGGATTAATGTCACCTAGAAGTGTTGAATGTATATAATACAATGACACCTTCTCCTATAGATAGAATCAATATTCAACAGAAGATTTAAAAAAAAAAGTAATTCTATCTGCGGTTTCAATTCAATGCACAGTCGCGGTCATATGATACCCTCTATCTTGCTTTAGTAGTGTATCCATGGGAGATCAAATTGATAAGACTTATGTTATGTAATCTTTCCAAACAATGACAGACTAGAAAATTAATTGAAAAGAAGAAAAGAAAACAATAATATAATTAATGTAGCCTGCCTCCAAACGAAGACATTCGCACATAAAAAATAATAATAAACACATCGGGCGTGACAGTGGCTAACAACACTTGTCATCTTGTCAAGAGTTCAAATCGCTTTGTATAAATAGCAAATCCTCTTCATTGATAAAAAGTCGTAAACTTCACAATGATATATGGGAAAAGGCAGCAAGAGACCGACACAGTCGTCGGTAGACGCTTTATATCCGCTCTCATCATAGAAATAAATTGTAAGATTTTGTGGGCGTATATTTTTAGTTTGTAGCACTGATGGATCTTGTTTGGGATGAGAAAATTGACTGCTAGCACGCGCATAATTCAACTAACTCACACTCTGGACGGTGGGAATTGTTTTTTTGTTGTTTTTATTTATTTATTTGTCAATTTTTTTTTATTAAAGTTATTTATAAACTCACAAAGCAATAAATAGAGTAGTCTGCGTAGTCAAGTTAAAACATTTTTAAAGAATTGATAAATTGCGCATTTGCAAATTGATTGGCGCCAAGCTCGTGGATGTTAATCAACGAATGAAAACAACTTGCTGTCTTCCCCAAAAGAAGATGTCATACAATTCACAACGCGTGTCAAAAATTTATGAGGAGAAGTGAATTCATCAAGATTTGAATTGCAAATATCATCTTGTGGTAGACAATAAATGGATTTAGTATAGATGGAGGCTCTAAGTATTTTGAATGGGCATTTTGAAGGAAAGGATTTGAAACTGATTTTTGTGTTGTAGCAAAGAAGACAGTTGTTAAGGTACCTACTAACTTAACGAAACTCATCTGTCAATTCAAATTGTCAAATTGTGTCAATTCTTTTTGGTATCGTGGCTAGTAAACAACATACCGTCAATATAAAGATATGTTTAATGAATTCCTAGTCGTGGTGCTTGCGAAAATCAAAAAAATGCTAATAACGTTTGCATTGGTAACCTAACTAACACTAAAGAAAACTTGACGAAGCTTATCTTAAGTGATTTTGATGCCTACTAAACAAACTCAGATTTAATGTCAAAATGATTGGAACTAGAAAAGACGAAACACTTCAATTTACATGTCCGTGAAAATTGACGTGAAACGATTGGACTTGAGACTTGAGATTTTGAAAAAATTTTGCGTAATGTAATAATAATGCTCGAACCATGCGGCAAGTTTAGTATTCGCTTTTATTTTATCGAAAAAATGATCTGAGTATTAATTTTGCAAGAAGAATAAACACGACTTACGACTCGACGGTGTACTTTGGCTTGCAGATCTGGCTGTTTCGTGTGAGTTCAGGGTTGAGATCATAGATCCTATCGTCTTCCGCTAGGAATAGGCATATCCACAGAAAGTAAATGCACCGTGTCGTGAAAGCTCTTTCTTATTTTGGAATCGCCACAAATTTGTAGGTTCCATTCCTTACTCACAAAATAAGTTTGAGAGTGTTTGAAAGTGTGCAAGGCTTGAGGCTCATCATATTGCCTTTCATGACTTATATTTGTGTTCAGATCCAGTAGGACTTTCACCAAATGACTTTTTTTTATTACACAACTTGTGGTTGGAAAAACAACAGAAAGTTTACGCTCTTCCAGAACAAAACTATCCCGACCGTAAAATTTTCAACTCAAACGACACCATTTTCATCAGAAATTACTGAATGATGTCGTTTTAAACGAACCAACACGTATTACACGAATTTTTTTTTTTCTTCAAATAACTTTATTGAGATCGTGTTGTACAACCACACTTGTGTGCTTATAAAGTGTGTTTTTTATTGCAAGTGTGGAAATAAAACGCGTATCATTTAATTTTGTGGCCAAGAATTTAGTCATTATGTTTTGAAAATGATTTCGGGCTGTGGCTGACTGGAATATAATCTAACCGAGAAGTCCAATTTCGAAAACTTTTTGCAATAATTGTATCCGTAATAATAACTCACCGAATTTTTCCTTCAAAGGAGTCAATCTCGTCGGGCTAATCTGCGTAGCCAAGCGACTTGACACAATCCCACAAAAAAATGTTCAGCGGCGCTAAATCGACCTATCGTGGAGGTAAAATAAATAAATAACTAAAGTGGTGCAAAAGATCGGGGAGGCCCTGGACCTAGCGCATTTCTCACAACCATGTCTTTGAAAAAATGGAGGGGACCTATAATCTTCTGTTGAATACGAATGGCTATTCCAAAAAGAGCATTTCATGGCAATGAATTTACTATGGGAGGATTTGCCAATTCCATGCAAAAGGCGATACTTTTGGAAAAACATTTCTTTTCTGTATGGATTCGAGCCACGAAACTCCCACGTAACAGGCAGACATGTTATTCATGACGCCATGGGCACCACTTGGATACCCACAGGTTTAAAACTCAAAATTATGTAAAAATCGTCGTCTACAGTGATCTCGTTTTGACACAATTTTCCAAACGTACGAAGTGCCCATTGGTCATGCGGCTTCAATTCTTCCACGATAAAATGACAAATCAAACTGACCATAAATCTTTAGCTGACAGCTGTCGAAAAGACCAACTCTGAAAAAAGTATTGCCATATTGAAAACCAAACGTCTAAATAAAACACCCTTCAGGCACTTCTAATTTTTTCGTAGATCAATGAAACGCTCTTCAGTTTGAAGAGCAAACCTTTTTCCTCGCCGCTGAACAGCGCTTTATTAAAACAGGCATTTAGAATAAGAGTATCTAAACATGTTTAAGATTTGTGACGAAAGCTTGACTTAACTCACTCAAGAATTGGATCTCTTAACATGCATTGGCCTAAGTCAAACAGACTTACATCTGTTGTCCCTTTTTTTAAATTTTTGCAAGATCCAAAATCAAATTGCAAGTAACAAAGTCTTAGAACGTAAACTAACGCTATTAGTGTTTAACATTCATTTTATCTTTACTATTGTTTGCAAGTTCTTCAAAGCCCTTACTTCATCAAATTCTATAGGTGGAACCAAAGTAAATTTTTGGACAGCAACAAAATTAAAAACTAAATAAAAAATATTCTCAACTGTCAACATTCGTCTGTCACCTGCTCGTCAAATCCACCATAAGCCTTGGTAAGGTTTGACCTGAGACAGGCGTCTGTATTTTAAATATGGAAATCTACCACTTTCCGATTCAAAGAGTTCTGCTTTTAAAAGCCGACACCTTGTTAATTCAATGCGACGAAACGACCTAGCAACAGTTCGTTAAAATGAATATCTCCACTGTCGGCCAACGGTCCTCGATATGCTCATAATTTTTTTTTTCTTCTCTTTCTTGTTCAGCTTGTGTGTTTAATTTCCTCAACACAAATTCCCAGAATGAACATGTCTTGCGAAATAAGACATAAGACATAACGGACCTACAAAAAAAAAAAAAAAAAGATGAAGGTTTTTTGCGTCCACATAAAGGCGGCACGGCGCGTCGACAGCAGCGGCATCATAACTGCCATCCTGGGATTTAATTTTTTGTTATTTATAGATCGACGATAGCATCATCGAATTCTTCGGGTTCCATCATTCCTTCTCCCACCTCTTTGACTTAAACTATTTCGTATAGCCTTTTCCGTCGAAATAAACTGTATCATAGTATTGATTTCAGCTAATTGGTTTCAAATTGCAAAATTAATGGCCTTAAATATCGCGGTTTGTTATAGATGCATATAGGATGGATGGGTTGGTGTTCGTCTTCGTACGTGTATTGCGTTTGTATGGAGCGGATTTTAACTGTGCCGGCAAATAACGTCAATTCAAACTTTCAATAAAAATTATTGCTGGAAAAAGAGGGGTTGGTCCGCTAAACATTGGACTTTTGACGTATATGACTATTTACGAGTGTGTTTATTTGTGATCTTCTCATCAGAAGCAGTTTTATCGTCGCAGTGTTTTGTATTGAATGAAATTCAATTAAATGTCGCTTGCCATGATGGTTTCAGAGCAAATGCGAATGGTATTAGCTTTATGTTTTGTTTTCTTAATTTTTTTTTTTTTTTTTTCAAGAGCACACACACAATTTATACTCACTGATGACATCTCGATGATTCTGGTATGCTCAATCAAAAAGCAAAATAAACTTTTTAATTGAAAAGGAATTTCATTCGAAGGAGACAACGCATGACGTTATACTGCATTTTGTGAGTTTAAAATAAAATGAAATCGTAAACAGAATGAAAAATACCACAATTGCTTTGATTGCCATTTTATAATCTTGCAAGTCAGCTCGCCTGTCAAATAAGACGAATGTAAAACAAAAAGATTGAAAGTAGTTACCTAAGATCAAATTTTAGTCTGAACGACCAATGTTGGATAGTGTGAACCCTCCTTTTGTCTTGGATAGTTTTCGAATATTTCTGAAAACATATTTTTAAAATGAAGTCTGATTGATTACAAATCCGGTAGGTTTGTTCGAAAACTACATCCGACCGTCCATAATCAAACAGACCAAGTCTATCCAACTTGTTGTACAGTGTGAACCGCCCTAATATGTCTCAGCCAAAATAAGGTCTGTTCGTTGAACTTTCCCCAGGGCTGACCCAGGTTTTCTTGACAACCCCATGAGTTGTCAAAAAAAACTGGGTTTTCCAGTCCTCAAAAAACGCTAAACCACAAATCGCCACACATCCCTGTCATTTAAATAAAAACACATGCCATTTGACAGCCCTCAAATCGCCACAGCAAAAAGCTAGGGCGAGTTTGGGGAAAACCTGTGGCAAACCTATTGCTCAAAAAACACTCAATTTGACATTCAGTGCGAATTTAGGTTTCTCAAAAAACGCTTTGTGGCGACCTAATGGCGACCCTAGGGCTTCAACGAACAAACCTATAAATCTGCTCTCCTGTTCAATGAAAAGTGCGCAGAATAAAGTCAATAACTGTTAAATTCATATAAACTTTTCAAAACTCTTGTCGAAAGATTGATCGAGTATTCAATCGTCTTTTATTCAAGACTTTCAGTTGATTGCGGTCAACACAATCTATTTTCAGAACACAAACAAATCACTTTAAAATGAACGGCATCGATTTAATTAACAGAACATGATGAGACCTACCACCAAGGAAGTGGGCCAAAACGCACTCCTATGTCTATGCGGCACAACCATAATTCAACTTCTACATCACAACGAACAACCGGTGGTTTTGCGGCATTAATCCATTATTCAGATATACTTAGACTTCGTAGATAAGAAATGTTCGAATATAAAAATACACGAGTACTTAACGTTGCCGCGGAACAAAAATAGCTTTTCAAGATCAATCTCATACTCGTATCATACGTCCTCCGCGCTAGCTCATGAGAAAAGGCAAACAGTGGATACTCTTCCCTTGAGTGCTGCTCTATCTCGACTTCAGATATTGTATTGAAATGGTGGAGGCGGCTTTTTACACAGCTGCTGCTGCTGCTGCTGCTGCTGCTACAGCAAAGTAAAACCGCATAACCAGATGAAAGAAACTCAGCGCCAATAAGTGAGCCAAGTTTCCCATGGGACTCCAATAGTCCGCATGTTCACCACAACAGTCAAGAAATGCAACTATATACAATACCACGTCCATATAGTTATGTGTCTCAACCTCTGTTTGTCTGTTGAGTTTGAAAGAAAAATGAATTCAAGACTTCCCAAGCACAATGTGTAGGCTCTCTTCTTTGTAATTGCACAGATTCAATGACTGCAATGGCAAAATGACTTTGACCATATTCCTCCACCTTCTCTTCGAACTCATTTCAAGATACTAAAGAGATATAAATAGTTTGGGAAATCGCCCGCGGGACAAAAATAGAAAATAATCTATTTTTAGAGAACTATGCAATCTGAATGAAAATCATAGTCTTTGAACCCAGAAACATTTGATTATGCTATGTGGCTTTTTCTTTTCATTTCATCATTGTAGTGTTGCCGCTCATTTGTAATGATTTATCTCGTTGACTTAAATACGAGCAAACGTGTATGCCAGCACTTTCTGTTTTCCTCAAATTGTGTGGATATACCAAAAGATAAGTGCCGAGTAAGCAAAGCTTGCTAATTCAGCAGAAATTAAAATAACCAGGCTTCGATCACACAACGAAAATTCAGCTATAGAGCCGCAGTTTAGCGTATAGTCACTCGAAAGTTCCCCTCACCAGTGGTAAGGGTATTGGTACTTTTTTCTTTAAAAGAAAAGGAAAACAAATACAATAATGGTCGAAAGTATTTGACGTAACGAAACGTCACCTGTCTTAGTCTTTTTTATCGTTTTTTCTACAGACAGTGCTCTAGAGAAATAGCCAGCTGCATTCCTCCCTTGAAACATTTTAACCGCAACACCCGTCTCGCCAGGAATGCTCATCAGTTTTACCTTGAGCCCAACTTCGGTCGTACAGTCAAGTATAGAGATTCATATTTTAGTCCCACCACCCGAATGTGGAATGCTCTACCTGGCCATGTTTTTCCCCTGCACTACGATTCACAAAAGTTCAAAAGCAACGTGCATCGACGTCTCCTTTCAAATCCTCTCCTATTTTCCTAAATGCTCGCACTATGTTCTACAACATTATAAGGGTAGTCAATAGTCATAACCCCTAACTTTTATACTGTCTCAGCACCACGATCTTTTAATAAGTTGCCTTTGTCAATTAGAACAACGGTTAATTGTAACCCACCTCTAAATAAAATCAAGAACTGGCTTTTCACAATCGACTTAAAAACTATTGAAAATTGTTACTAAATTCTCGAACTCATCTAACCTTGTTTAAATTATGTTTTAAAATGTTTAAACTAAAATATTAAATTATTAAAAATAAAAATAAAATTTGCATACCCAACTACCATCTTATTTCACATCTATCATATTGATTTTCTTTGTAAGTAATTATTTTGAAACTGTTGTCACCCCACACCTGTTTCTTTTATTTATTGTTAATTATGTTTCATTCGCCTCTAACTATATGTTAATGAATGATAACTATTATTTATTCTTTTGTTAAGAGTTCACACCAAAAATTGTAAATATCCTAAATATGTAATGAATAAATAAATATATGTCTAATGTCTAATGTGCGCGTTAATTATAAAAAAAAAAAACAAAGCTTTACAACCAGAAAATAAACACCGAATTAACCATCAATATAAAGTTAACAAGAAAAAAAACTTACATCCTCAATATATGTGAGTGTTCTATTCAATTGAATATTTTCCTACACATAGCCTAAAGTTCCCCTCACCAGCGGTAAGGGTTTTGATGCTTTTTCTCGTAAAAAGAGGGAAAACAAATACAAAATCTGTCGAAAGCCACAAACTGAAAGCAATTGACGTAAACCTCACCAAACGAAGCTTAACAACTACTTTGACTTCACGTACTTTAAAATTAATCTGGAAATCAAAAGGACCCCCAAATTATTTTCTTTTAAGTATTTTAAGCACTTTTTACCGCCTCTCCATTATTAATTCTCATATGAGACAAAATACAAATAAACAAATCCATGCGACACAGACGTTTGTGTTATTCACTCATAATCTCCCTGAGAACTCACCTTTATTGAACAGTTTAATGCTTCGCCTTAGCACCATGCCTTGGCAACGTAATAATATCCAATGTCGTACAGCATTCGGTTTTATTGCAGTAACAACTCATTTAGTTTTCATTGGATACCAACTATGGATGAAGACAACTTTGGCAAAAAAGGTAGCAGCAACCACGACAGCAAACCGATACCAAACCGAAACCGAATGCAATCCATTAGCTGGAGCATGAATCGAATCGCTGTCGGTCGTCGCGTCGCGTCGGCAAAAGGGAAACGGAAAACACTATGATGCCATCTAGTATATCATCTGCTGTGCGGTCCACCAGAGGCAAGATATAAAGATATTATGTAGTTGCGTTACAAGACCATACGAACGAAAGAAAAAGGACCCCATCATTGGTAAAGACTGTCAAAGGTGGTCACTGCTTATGCTCTAAAAAGATCATATTGAAGTCTCGATCGGTATCACCGCTAAAATGGTTTAATAATAAAACCATTCGGTGCGATTGATTCGTCCACGCAATACCACTTATAGCTTGGGTGCAAAAAGGGAATGATCAAAGAAACACATATATGTATATGCAACATCGTTGGGCACTTTCAATACAAATCTAGTCTCGGAAATTTTACGTCCGTGGACACAGGTATTGTGCGCGAATTTTTTATTGTGTATTTGTTTTTATAAATTTTTCTTAATCGTTACTTTTCTCCTGGTCGAATGGTCGAATGATTATTTATAAAAATTGTATCGGATAATTACATGGTCTGGGAGAGCCTATGCACACCTGTTGTGTAAACTTGGTCGATTTTTTTTACGTTTTAGTTAGCGTTAACACATTGCTCGCGATGAAATCAGTTTTTTTGTACACACGTAGTCAGTACGTAATAATTAGATGATTATAATTTTAAATGGGATACAAAAAACTGGTTTGCATTATTTTTTTAAATTCAAAGAAGGCTTTGTAGTTAAAAGAAAGAGTTACCTCCCACTGTGATCTTTAGTGTTTCTCCTTGAACTTTCATGTGATTATAGAAGCGATTAAAGTTTGACATTGCAAAAAATATAAATCGAGTGTGGGATCTCTTACAGTTTTAAATCCTTTCAGGTGAGTAACGATTTGGGCAAGAACAACTGCCAATAGGTAAAGCAAACTTGAATTTGATTTGAGCACGTTACGTACGTTTGCAGAAGCCGTTTCAAAACGTCACAATCCAGGCCTAGTTGAGTTTTAAGGCCACCTTGACTAGAACGCAAATTTCTATCTTTTGGGGTAGCCACTGCATATTCAGTATTGCTACAAGGTTTTTTCGGGAGATAGTTGTTACAACGACAGATTCCCCTAGCTTGACGCTTCACTTCGCTTCAGCTGCGATCATACATAAAAAACAGTTGAGGTAGGAACATGACTGTTAATAAGAATTAATCAATAATAATCAAGTTTCGCATTCTTCTTTTTCAATCAAAAACAAAAGTAAAAAACAGTATGTACAAGTGTACGAACATATTTTCCTATACCTACCTCCTATACGAGTACACAATCAAGCACTTCTCAAAGCCATCAACTAGTTGCTAGCTAATTCATGATGCCAATGGGGCTGAAACATGTACAGACATAGCGGCAGACAGATCAGAAGAGCATAGCTCCAACTTGGCTATCACCGCCAAGTGGATGATGATGATGATGATGCTGCTGCTGCTGTGGCTTGTACCCCACCAGCTGCTACAGGTGAGGAGCTGCACACCGGGAGTCAGGAAAAAGTTGTTGATACAACTTCACGGTGGGCTAAATGTTTAATTCTGGGTGGAAATTCAATTGATAAGATCTTGTTGAGCGTTTCTCTGTGTGTGTGTGTGTGTGTGTGTGTGTGGAGTGTGTAGACTGGCATAGTAAAGCAAAGCAGCCAGGAAGGCATCATACCACATAGTCGTTGTCAGTTTAATGTGTGTTTTTGTTTTTGTTTTACTTGATTTGTTAGTGCAATTTTTTTGTGCGCATGTGCACCGTGTGGGCAAATAATTGTGCGTGTAAAATATGCTTGCACAGGATTAATCACTGTTTCCCTCATGTTGTAAATTGCGATTACCTCCTACCAGTTTTTTTTTTTACTCCTGCCGCCTTGCTTTAACAAACCAATTTCCATTTAACAGATAGTTGATGTAGACAGAGTATAATGGGCCGATTAAATGTATGAATTAAATGCAATTATATGTAACTGCGGGGCAGCTAGTTTTCAGACTGTCAATCAAGCAGCTACAGCGGCTTAAATCCTTTTTGATCGTAGAAAAACAAAGAAGAGGCAACTTAAAGGTAGTTAGCCAATAGCCATTCATCTTTGCCCAAGTTGCTCTTGCGTTTGTTGGTAAGTTTTGCCGCGGTCAGACAAAGTGGCAGCAGCTGTGTCTTACGTTGGTATAGGAGTTAATTCCAGATGGCACATGAGATTGAAAATTTACTTCTCTATCATAGAGTTTATATAGCTGAAGTTGAGGTAGTATTTGATGAGATCGTTACACATTAATTCAGTTCTCAAAATTCATATGTTCGGTGTCTAGCATATCGTCGTTGGGTGGTTTTAGTCCAGTGAACGTAGGACACTAAATAAGATACGATTACACTAATAGCGACCTAACAAGTGACAAACATGAAATAAAGGGAATCGATCTTCAGTCTTCCCTACCAGTGGTAGAGGGTCGGCATTACCACTGGCTTTAATTGACTTTGAAGAGTTTGAAAGTGAATGGTACTGATTTTTAAAACGTAGGAGAAACAAAACAAAAATAAAATTACCAGTTATGCTAAACCGCTTTGATTTAAAAATGAGGTAAAAAATTGCTCCAACTTTAATATGTGTTTAAAAAATGGGCCAGAGCGACACAGTTAGATGCTGCGTCTACCGTGTGCCTCTAGGACATACATCTATCAATGTCGTTTGGATTGATATGTAAGCAAAGAAAAGTGAAACACTAATCATACCAAATTTACCCACCAGTGGTAGGGGGTGAGCATCACAACTGATTTTGACTGTGCATTGCACTGATTTTTAAAATGTAGAAAAAAATTAAACAAAAATAAAATTACCAGTTTCTCTAGCGTAGTTCTTTGATGTAAAAACGAGCTAAAAAATTACCAACTTCAATATGCGACATGGGCAAGAGCGACTCAGTTAGATGCTGCGGTTGCCGTATGTCAATCAATGTAATTTGAATTTATATTTAAGCAAAGAATAGTGAAACTCATATCATATCAAATTTCCTTACCAGTGGTTGGGGGCGAGCATCAAAACTGATTTTGACTTGATGAGTTTTAAAGTGAATGGTACTGATTTTTAAAACGTAGAAAAATTAAACAAAAATAATATAAACAGTTCTTTTAAAGCGTAGTGCTTCGATTTGAAAAGGAGATAAGAAATTACCTAAGCTTCAATATGCGTTTTAAACATGATTACATTAGCATGGGCGACTGAATTACATACTGCGGGTGTTCTACTTCTAAGACACATATTCGACCGATGTTATTCGACTCATAATTTCTAGGAGTTTTCGTTTGTTTAGATTCTGGTATTTAGAAAATGTGTGTTCGCAATCTGAAATTTGGTCTACAGAACTAAAAGTTGAAGCCTATTCAGTGTTTATTCTATTTCAAAGCCACATATCTCGTAAATAATACCGCAGCATCAATTTCTGTGAAAATATTTCAAAATATTTGTTTTTATTTAGCTCAACAAAAACTGTCAACAAAAAAGTTAAAAAACGAACTCAATAATTGAACAATTTAATCAAAGATCGCTTTTTTCATCATAAAGTATTTTTAATTTACATATTAATGCTCTTCGATCATCCAACCTCACAAAAACACTTCAATTATACGACACAACACAGTAGTTTACATACAAAACAACTATCCTGCCGTCACACTAATTAAACTAATAGCTATTTCATCAAACTGACAATCTAACAACAAAGCCATAATTTTTATTTTTTTCAATGCACTATAACGCTTATTTTAAATCTATATAGATGTGCAACAGTGTATGTTACTCAATGAGATTTCATTAGACAAAAAAAAACCATTCTAGAAACATCACATCTGTCTTGTGTTTGCCCTCTTGCTGGCGTATAATTTATCGTTACACTCTTATTTTATCGGCAATTTTAGTTGCGTGCGAAGTCTCTTAATTGAGTAGATGCATGCATCTACGTCTATGGGTTTCCATCTGTCGCACCCTTAGACCCCCGCCGCCGCTCCAGTAGTCAACATTCTGCCTGTTTTTGTGCGGCAATCATAAATAAAAATTGCTGCGCAAGCTGCCATAGACAGCTTGGTACCACACCACCCGATTCGCGCATTTTAAATATTATTCACAGCAAAATTAATAGGCGATAATAATTGGATCCTGAGTGTGGCCCATAGGAACAAGTGAAACAAGTTTCTTAAGCTCAACAAATACACATGTGAGTGTATGTATTTTAATATTTATGATTTTAGTCTTTGAGGCACTTTATTCGCACCGACAAGAGTGATTAAATCATTTCCATATTTTCTTCGTCGTCGTTTCAATTTCTTATGGTTCTTTTTTTTTTAAATTTTTTATTTTGTTTTTCATCTAAGTGATCAAGCGAATATCACTCAGGTGTCTCTCCTTTTTGAAGGGTTTTTGGTATTTCTTGTTTGCATCTGCAAAATTTACAATTGTGAATAGTATAAATTATAGTTCACGCACGCCAACAGAAAGGATAAATTGTTTTCATTCAAAAACCGAGACGATCGATATGAAAATTAAACGTTTTAATTGATGGCGCAAAAAAGAAAGAAAGCGTTGGCGGTATACGGGGACGGTTTATACCGAGAGGAAATACGTTTTCGCATTTTCAATTTGTGTTTTGCAATCTTATTTTTTATTTGTGCGATTGTCTGTTGAATAAATAAATGGACTTCAGATCGTGGATCAGTGTTTTCATCGCCGAGCACTTTAGTCTGAGATGAGTGATGATTTATTCACGAATGGCCCTGTATATCAAGACTATAATGTACGAATGTCCTTACAGAAATTTTAAAGGCTGTGGCCATGCTTGAACAGTGTGATGAGAATGCAGACGCTGATGCCTTAGACACAAAAGTATTTTTACGCTCGTTAAGTTTCATATCCGCTAATGGGCTCTCTAGAGTCTAGACGTTACTGTAAAGGTAGTAAGAGTTGTGGTCGAAAGCGAAAGGGAATAGCTATTTAGATATCAGCTTCCGTTTTATTTTCACCTACATTAGGTGGTAATGTTTTCCGATCTTCTTAAATTACAGAGGCCTACACCGCACCGATAGCTATTGCCAAATCAGAACGGTACTGAAAGTTCAATTTTCTTTGTGTTTTTTCAAAGCACACAAGTCGCATAGCACCGTCAAAAAAAAAACAACAAGAAAGATAAAGAGTTTGTTTAATTCGAGAACGTCAAATATCTGATTTTTAGAAAGTGAAAATAGAAATGGTCCCAGAAATGAACCTTGTGGTACGCTTGCGTTTACAAAGAAGAAGAAGAGATACCACTTTTAAAGAACCCAAGTCGTATGGCAACGTTAAAAACAAAAAAAAAAAGGAAATAAGGAGTTCGAGAACATCAAAAATCTGATTTGGATAAAGTGAGAATAGAATTGGTTCCACAAACGAACCTTGTGGTACATTTGTGTCTACAAAAAAGAAGAAAAGAGATACCACATTCAATTTCTTCCGATTAACTCTATTTTTGTGAAAGAAAGCAGTCGACGAAAATTTAAAAATGTTTAGAAACATGGGTACAGAAGCAGAGTGGTCAATATAATCGCTAGCCAGCAAAAAAAAAGGAATGTTATCAGGACACAAAGTAAAACGAAGATTGGAGGCATGGCTTACTTAATGAGCATTAAACTTAGTGAGAGTCAAGAGAAAGCCAATATGGTCCCACAGTATTTATCTTATTTATTCATACTCTTTGCGACTATCATAGCTCGGCCAATAAGTGGGATTCAATTTGAGCCCAGGGCTGAAAAATGTGGCACTTATTCCATGGGTCAATTTGGGTTCTCCAAAAAACTCATTCTTTTATCCTTTCTTTGAGACGGCAGAGCCAGAATGTTCAACCAATAGGTCCGATGCGGGGGCTTAACTCCCGTGTAGAGCGGTGTATATTCTGTTTTCAGGGTTTCAGTTCCATCTGGACTTTGCCCTTCAGGTTATTAATGAAAATGCAAATACTTTGTGTCCCTCTATTTTGCCATAGCAAAGCAAATGCTTCTAATATGGTGGTCTAATGGAGTGGTAGTTAATCTTAGTTCTCCAGCTTCCTTATTGATAACCTTTAACAAAACAGTCAGAAATAAATTACGAGTTCTATTGGCCAAATCAAGAAGTTTCACACTCACTCTCATATTTCAAAATTAATTTAATTTTTTGCTGTAGGCATTTCTTAAGTATCATGTTGTTTTTATAAATTCAAACCAAGTAAACTTTAAAACAAAAATAAAGAAAATCATTTTTCAATTGCAGATGTGTTCCCGCAACTTAAAGATCTCTGTGGTGCTAATTCTACTATTGGCCCCTTTTATCGTTACCCTGCCACACAATCACAGTTTGTCCAAGAGGAGCAGCACATTTTTCGATCTAGAATGTAAAGGTGTCTACAACAAATCAATGTTTTTCCGGCTGGATCGTATCTGTGAAGATTGCTATCAATTGTTCCGAGAGACGACTGTGCATCGATTGTGCAAGTGAGTATTACAAAACAAAAAAAAAAAAAAAATTTTAATTACAAATATTATTTCATACAAAGAATTTAAAGTGAATAATAGTAAGGAAGAGAGTTAAAATCAAATAAATAACTTTGGTTTGGTTTTGACAGTGCTTTTTGTCGTAGGATTAGTAATATGTTTTGCAATTCAAATAAATAAAATGCATCCATTTAGAAAATGGTCACGTACGGTTACGAAGTTATGTGGAAATAATTTTGATACACAAAATTTATTATTTAATGCACATATGGCAACGAATTCGTGTACATATTCGTCATTTCATTGAATAATATACATTGAAGGACATGAAGTAGCAGATGACGTTTGTCAATGTCAGTTTCGAAAAAATGTGTCATTTGAATTCACAATAACAGCATTTAATTTGTGGACACATTTTTTCACGAATACCACCCAAGTGTCAAGAACCGGGTTCAACTAATATAGGCTTTCCTTTTTGCTGGGGATGAGTTTGACGGTGTAAATTTTTTCACGATACATTCATAGCACGTGATTTAGTCAACACTAACATCTACATAAATGATTTCATGATTTTGTTTGATGTCAACTCAGTTTTGATGATATTTGAATGGTTAGAGAATGACACAATGGTAGCCTTTTGAGTGATGATTAACCTCTCGTTGATATTTTCAATACGGGTACCCACCGTCCAGTGGTTAGAAATTTCGACTGATACGTGGGAAGTTCGATTCCCAGTTATGTTAGATGTTTTTTTCGTGGGTATAACTTTTCGCAAAGAATTGATATATCCTTCAAGGAGGTTAGTAGGTATTGCCATAAAAAATGCTTTCTCAACTAGTCATTTGGAAGCGACGAAAAATTGTAAATCCCCTCTATTCTTCGCAGAAATAGTTGAGACTTGAGAGAAATGTGTTAGGTCTCAGGACTTCCCGAGCTATAGAGCCCAAATAAAAACTAAATTTTCATATTGGCAACTTGCTTCCAATTTATCGAAACTTTTTATTGTTCGTTATTTTTTTAAATATTTATTTTTAAAGCACAAAAGCCGTGTTTTATTAGTAAATGTATGAGGAAATTTGTAAAATTTAACACAGTCATTGAAAGAGAATTGGGGTAGTCAATCGCGTGGTTTAAAGCAAAAGAAGCTTTATGTAATATGCATATCTCACCGAAAAGTGGAACCAATCTTTACATTGTTTTGGAGAAAGTAAGATTATTGCGCTTGATATTTCTAAAGCATTTGATAGAGTTTGGCATCAGGCTCTTTTATCGAAAATGCGTGCTTTTGGTATCGATGAGTCTCTTCTTCGTTGGATTAGAAATTACCTTTCCAACCGTTCAATACAAGTTGTGTTGGATGGCTTCAAGTCTGATACCCACTTCATAAATGCTGGTGTGCCCCAGGGCTCCGTTTTGTCTCTGACTCTCTTCCTCGTTTTCATTAATGATCTCTTGTCTGAAACTAACTTCTAATCCGCTTAACTGTTTTGCTGACGACTCGACCCTCAGCTTTTCATATTCGTTTCCAAATTCACGTCCCTGCTCTTCGGATGTGGAACTGGAACGGTTGCGTATGATAAGCTCATTAAATTCTGACCTTGACAGCATTGTTGCATGGGGTCTTATGAACCGAGTAGAATTCAATGCTTCGAAAACTCAATGCTGTCTCTTGTCGTTGTAGCTTAACATTCCCCCATTGCCATTATCCATGAATGGTACCTGCATCGAAGAAACCTAAAAGCTGTCAGTACTTGGTATGTGTGTAAACGATGATCTTCGTTGGAATGACCACTAATTTGAAGTCGCCAAAATGCTTAGGCTTCTTGAGACGATGCAGGAAATTTTTCACCCCTTCTGATCTGGCTACAATTTATAAGGCCTTCATCCGCCCAAAACTGGAGTATAACTCCCATATCTGGTCAGGTGCTTCTCAAACATCCTTGCGCCTACTTGGTAGGGTACAAAATAGAGCGTTCAAATTGATAGGTGATAGTTCAATCGTAGAATCGTTTGATTCTCTTGAACATCGTCGAAGCGTTACCTGCCTCACTCTGTTTTATCGCTTTTTTCATAAGCAGTGCTCTAGTGAAATAGCCAGTTGCATTCCTCCCCTGAAACAATTTAGCCGCAACACTCGCCTCGCTAGGAATGCTCATCAGTTCTACCTTGAGCCCAACTTCGGGCGTACAGTCAAGTATAGAGATTCTTATTTTAGTCGCACCACCCGAATGTGGAATGCTTTACCAGGCTCTGTATTTCCCCTGTATTACGATTCACAAAGGTTCAAAAGCAATGTGCATCGGTGTCTCCTATTTTCCTAAATGCTCGCACTGTGTTCTATAACATTATAAGGGTATTCATAACCCCTTGATGTGCGCGCAAATTATAAAAAAAAAAAAATGTAAGATGAAAGATGGAATGTATCTCAAGCCTCCTTGGCCAACATATATTTTTGTATAGTGATAACTTAGATTGCTTCTCAACAACTAAGTGAGCTAGAGTCTAGAAAAGAAAGTTCTTCGTTGAGACACTGGAGAAAACCTACAGAATGAAAATTTTTAACTCAAATCATTTCAACAGCCTAAGTGGGGTTGAGTCTAAAGTTATTCTTTGTTGCCCAGAGCAAAAATCGTCCTAAATCATTTTCATTGGTCCGAAATAAGCTTCTTCCATCAATCCAGAAATTAGTGAATGAGCTAAAGAACCTTCGAGAACGTCAAGAAAATTATTTTAAAAAAATTAAAAAAAATTAAAATAGAAGTGGACCAAGAAATGAACCTTGTGGTACTCCTGTACTTATTATAACAAAGAAAAGGGATGTTCCCTTATGTTTCTTTGGATTGTATTTCATTTTAGAGGAAGTTTTAAACAATAGATTGGTCATTTACAATCGCAATCTTTGAAAATATCAATTTCACAAAAAAACCAATGTTATCAGGGTCAAAGCCAAACGCAGATAGGAGAAACGGCTTATTTTTGACAGCTGACTTACAACTACGCTAAATATTGTATCAGAATGTGAGAACTTGTTCTCAAAGGCTTTAAAGAAGCTATTAAAGAAGCTGTGGCAAAAATCTTTGAAAAATATATGTATAACATTTTGTTATAGTTCAAAGTTGAGATATCATATGAAACCAAGAATAAACCATAATAAATAATGAATCAAAATTCCGGGCGATTTTTTTTTCTTCTTTCTATTTGACAAACGTTCTCTCATCGGCAACCACATTTTTTTCAATACCTATGTATCACTTTACATATTCATTACATACTTCAATAGATTTTACTAAAAGAACAAAATTTTACTTGGGAATATCTTTTTCAAATCAAACACACAAGCTCTATATCAATCACTTGAGGATTCTGCGAACTTCTTGTTTACCTTGAAAGTTCCTTTTCAAATGGGGAGCGAATATATTACTCACTTCATATATTCTTAAAATTAGAACTTCAAAAAGTATGCAAAAACTCTCACATGATTTCGTTGGAAAAGTAAAGTCAACTTAATTAATAGTCAGTGAGTCAATAATGAAAAATTTCAAATCACACTAAATGTTTACATTACTCTCCTTGTTTAGATACTATTTCCATTAAAGTTAGACACAATGTAAAAATAAATCTAGCACGAATAATTATTTCTTAAAATGACTAAACTGAGAAAATATTGCGTCATGTGGTCGTTGAACGTAGATTTTTAATACATCTTGTAATTTATGATTTGATAATTGAGTTAGGTAAATATTTGGGATTAGGACATCAGGTGAAACTCGGTCGGGCAACTTTGAATTCAGCATTGAAGTAATTGGAACTGACTTTTGAAACTTAAGAAGGAAATTCTAGCTAGTTTCATCTCAAATATTTAAAATGAGTCTGGCTATGGCTAAAGTTAGTATTTGAAGAAGTTAATTCACGTCATTCCACTTTCCAGCTAGTGCGCTACTATACCTAAAGGTGCATCCCCACAATGTCAAAGGGCTCCAATTGACACATGGCAGTTGGTAGTTCCGAATTAAATGTGAACGTGCCGATTGTCCTTGTAACTTATCGAAGCCGATTATAATTCAAACTGAACGAAATGAAGCGGATCGCCGTTTGGCCTAATGTGAATGCACTTTAATATTCCAAATCAGTAGTAGACCAGTAGGTCAAAATTCAATTGATCTACTGGCTTACTAGCCCCAACGGCTTTCACAGAAACCTTTAACAGCAGACTTTAACGAGGATAAACAAGAAAACATCGTGCAGAGAACTAGAGCAAGCAGTCGTCCAGGCTTATCTTGTGTGCTTCCGCGGACCAGCTCACTCGCTTGCTAGTGTTGGCCCACAATAAAGTTCAAAACACAACAGTAAAACCAAAAAATTTTTAAAGCTCTTTCTTTAAAAACAAACTTCAAAAAACAAACCAAAGATTTGCAAAAACCTAACTTACTATTATTCACACAATATTTTAAATGGATTTAATTAAATTTTATAACACTCCCCCAATCTCCGTCAATCTAGGCAAAAGTGCTTTACGTTGGATTACTTTAAAGCATGTGTGGAAGCGCTACATCTAGGAGAAGAGATCGAAGAACTTAAAAAATATGTTAAGATTATTAATGGCGCAGCGCCACCACCAACGCCATATTCAAATTAGTAGTATAATTGGTATAAAAATACAAACAAAACAAAAAATTCATTATTTTTAATTTTCTATTCTCTCAGCCTCTCTTATTATAATTTTCTTATTTATTTATAAACAAAAAAAATTACCCCACTACTGTATGTCATTCTTCTCTTAAACAAACGAAAAGCGAAATAAGATTTTGAATTCAAAAAATTTCAAGTGCAAAGTTTTAAACTTAAAATTTAAATTAAAAAAAAAACACTCACATTAAAACTTAAACTATATGTCTTTCAAGTGCATCGTGTGCAAGACCACACACAAAAAAGTGAAAAACTTACAAAAAAAAAAAGAACGAAACGCAAAATTTTCATTGAAAGTTAATATAAAATTAAAAAAAAAAAAGATAAGAAAAAATACATTCTTGTTAATTGTTGTTAAATACATAATTTATATAATACTTTGGGTATAACATATACAAATGAAACTGTATTTATTTTTATACTTATGTATAGATTTTATTTTTATTTCTTAGATTTACATACGAATATGTTTTTTTATGATTTGTATTTTAATTTTATATAATTCAATTTGTATTTTTATATTAGTTTAAAGTGAAAACAAAGTGATATAACTACTTCTATATTTTTACAACAACTATTTCTATTTTATTTCATAGCTTAAAGTGTTTTTGTTTTTTGTATGTGTAAAAAGAAATTTAACAAAAACAAAAAGAAATTAAACGAAAAGGCATATATTAGAATGGCGCTACCACACATGCTAAGCAGCTGTAGTAAGAAAACGAACATTTAATGGATTTTATGAACAAAAAAATCAAATATATAAATCGAATTTCAACGTCTGAACGAACAAAAAGTGCAATGGTGATGAAATGAAACTAAGAAGGCTACGGATTTTCAAGGAGATAATAATAAACCCACACACAACATTCACAAAACTACATTCATTTTACTTTTCATTTTGACTTAAGTTCAATCAATTGGTATGTTTATTTTTATTTTAATATTTTTTTACTGTTTTTATTTTAGTATTAACATTTTTTGATAAACTTTCGAGTGATTTTTTTTGATCCGAAAGTTTTTTTTTGCGTTATATTTATTTTACTACTGGTTAGTGGTTTTCAGACAGCCTTTTTACTGTTCTTGTATTAAAGTGGTTTTCATCAAGAACTTAAGAATCTTTTTTGATTTAACGACACAATGAAGAAAAAAAATCTCATTTTATTTTAATGGTGTTACGAGGGGCCAGTAACACAAAACTACAAGTACTTGTGATACAATGGAATTATGACAAGTGTAAGAAACTTCTGTAACACAAAGCCACAAGTTTGCTTGGTCTTCTGCAAATGCAATGAATATAATCCTGCAAGTGGCTCTTGACTTGTAGACTTGTAGCTTTGTGTTACAGGCCTGAGTCGTCAAAAGACAAAATATAATCCTGCAAGAGGCTCTTGACTTGTGGCCTTGTAGCATTGTGTTACAGGTCAGAGGTGTCAAAAGACAAAAGAAAAAAGAAAAAGACTCATCATTGAGAGCAAAAAGTTTCAATATCTAGAGAAAATACCTTTTTCCTTAAGACACGAGAAATAAGTTAATTCGCAGTAGGAAGAAATATTGGCGGGCTACCGTTGGTGAATCATATAAGTGGAAGAGCTGTGAGCGAGATCACAATGCTTGTAACATCGAAAAAGAAGAAGTGGCGGAATACCACAAGGAAGTGTTCTAGGTACAATTGTGTACCTTCAATTGTCAATAAAGTCTGCTTAAGAAATTGCAATGCTTTAAGACAGAAGATAGAGATAGAGGCTAAACAAAGCTTCATTTAAATTGCAAGACGCTTGTATAGTAACTAGTGTGAAAACACCATGGCGAATGAACTGTTACATATTTGATTTTATGTCGATTAAGAATAACTAAATAATACCGGTTATGCGAAAGGCTCGTGGTTCGAATCCCAACAGAAAACAAATGTTTTTCCACGGTTTCCACCTTTCGCGAGGAATTGACAAGTCCCCAGGTAGTAAATTCATTGCCTTGAGAAGATCTTTCTCGATTAGCCGTTCGGAGTCGACGTAAAATTGTAGGCCCCTCCATTCTCTCACAAGGCATTGTTGCGATAAATGCGCTAGGTCCGGCTCATCGCTCTATAATATCTTCTTTCAATTCAGTAAACTTTTTTTCTTTGCCAAATGACGACAAGATTTTCTTTAATTGGCATAGGATTTTTGCTGCTTTACGCACTTTAGTTCATCAGCCAGTCAAAACGAAGTTCGGGATTTTTGTAACGATTTCCTTGGGTATCACAATATTTCCCAGTGCCAGAAGTTTGTGCTTGGAAAGCTTAAAATCTGACCAAGGATCAAATATCTATATATGCTTCAACTATACTTTCTGATGCGGAGCAGACCTAAAAATTCCGTAAGGATGTGCGAAAACGGTTCCTCACTATTGAGATAGATTCTGCATATAGAATTTTCTAATAATCTCACGTTGTGGAGTGGAGGTTATTAACTCGGTCATTGTTTCGAAATTTCCTAATTCGTGGAAATTCGTTCGACAACAAGTCGAGCCGGAGCTTCGATTTCCTCCGCTCTACATGTCCCAGCCATTGTAGTCTCCCCAATGCGTATTATTTTTCATATGATGATGTCATGATACAGCTCATATAGTTCTTTGTTGGATCTTCTTCTCAAGGGCCAAAGACCACTTGCAATACTTTTCGTTTGCCATGCTTCTTCTGCACTGCAGCGAATAGCAGAACCAGGGTCTAATCAAGGTCTTATAATATACAGTCACCTTGGCTTTTCTAGAGAGGGTTTTATGTTACGATTGTCTTCTTAACCCAAAGTAACCCAATTACCAACCCAACCCTCTACCTCTCCAATCCTCTCGCTTCCTCATCCTCTGATTTTCCCGGGAGCACAATGGATCCTTGAGATCCGAGTGAGGTGATGCCACTTGTGGCTGCACCCCCATGCAACCTAACCTTACCCAAAGTAGCAGCGATTGACAAAAGTAATTCAAAGTTCTATATCTACACTTCTCCATTCCCCCACAAGGCATGGTTGTGAGAAATGCGCTAGGCCCAGGGGCTCTTTGCTCTGTAGCGCCACCCTATTTATTTTCATTTTATATCTACACTTTTATCGCGCCCAGAACGAATCTTCCTGTACTACTATTTCTGCGTTTTGTAAAATTCGTCGATGTACTAGGTTCTTACTCACAACTGTGACAACCCTTTTTCGAAATTACATATAATTCCGGTATGCTTTCTTCCAACCACATGATGAAAATCAGCTGGTATATGCTCCTTTCTAACTGATCACCAGCAACCCTTTAATGTGGTACCCGCTATGTTAGGTTCGTGGTTCGAATCGTGTTGAGTGTTTTTTTTTTGGCAGAAGGATACGTCGATTGTTATGATACTCTTATAGTGAAACTGAAAGTAATCACAAAGTTGGTCTGGTGCAAGTGGATTTCCCTATGCATATTCTTGCTGGTCTCTGAAGTTTTTCTTGATATTCGGCCACTCCACCACACCAACTGATTATGAAAATTTGGAATATTGTTACTCAAACAGCTTCCGGAGAACGTAAATTTTTGTGATGACAGTTTTGTGTTGGAAAGCGGCTTGACCAGTAGTTAAAATTTTTGTACTTT
This sequence comes from Melanostoma scalare, assembly GCA_949752695.1. Taxonomy (NCBI): domain Eukaryota; kingdom Metazoa; phylum Arthropoda; class Insecta; order Diptera; family Syrphidae; genus Melanostoma; species Melanostoma scalare. The sequence continues at coordinate 20,793,741 of OX456984.1, read as the reverse complement.
AATTTTGTATTTTTTTTTTTTTTTTTTTGACAAAAAACGCACCCAGAATAATAACTGGCCAGTTCCTATTTTTCCGAAAACATCGACAATTTGGCCTCCCATGCATTTAGCATATTTAAAGGAAAAACTAAGATGTTTTAAGGAAAAGGACGAGGACCGATATTATTTTTATCAAAATTTTGACTAAAATTATTTTGAGAAAGATCAAAAGTTGTTTTTTGGCAGTTAGCAATTTGCTATCAAAATTTCTGCACATTTTTTGGCTTCAAAAATCAATGAAGTTTTTTATAGCGCCTGTCATGACGCTCGTTTTTGCAACAATAAAATATTACTCTCTAAAATGTTTCTAACAATTCAATTCCGTATAATTTACAGGCAAGACTGCTTTGGTACTGAATTCTTCGAGGCATGTATTCAGGCACTACAATTGCACGAGGAAATGGATAAATTTGTAGACTGGCGCGATCAGCTTGGAAAAAAGTAAATTCAACCAATCGAAAAGCCACATCTATACACAAACAATGAATCTTTCCGAAAATCACTTCTTCAAAGACGATGAAAGCAGAAATCTAGAAAGACCATTGAAATATTAATGAAAAAAAAAAAGAATCCATGTATTTATCTATTTATTTATTATTGTTACATCTACATACGCAAACTATACAAATATAAATAAAATATTAAAAAGAAAAAAAGTTATTTCAAAAAATGCAAACTTTTGGCAAAACTGTGTACATAGTTTGAAGTAAAATAATACAAAAGGCAAAACAATATTGTCCCAGTTTCGATTGTGGTTATTTTTCATTCAAAACTCTTAAGCAAAACTTTATGTTTCACTTCATTTTTTTCTCATTTTTTGGAGTCAACAACAACAAAAGATATTCTTAACAATAATCATAAAATGTATATGTTGGTATTTTTAACAATTAACTATTTTCTGATATGGAAATTTTTATGTATATTTTTTAATGATAAAACTAACTGATGTTGTTTTTCTCTTTCGTTAATTGCAAACGCTTTGAATTGAATGCCTCAGATAGTAAACAACAAAAAAAAAAACAGTTTTTTCTTAAATATTTGTAAAATATTTAAATATTTGTAAAATATTTAATATTCCATGCATATTCCTTCTCATGTTGAACTTTGCAAACTCATACTGAAAATAGTACATAACTGATAAAACTGATGTAAATATGATTTTTTTTTATTTATTCTTTATGAAATACAGTTAAGTGCAACTATTTTTTTTTATATGCTTTTTAATGAAACTTTTTCATATAATGAAAAGGTTCGAAAGCAAAAACAAAAAATGCAAACTGCAAAACAAAACAATAGAAAAAAAAAATAGATGAGATCAACAGCAACATTACTATGATTAAATTTCTTTGGATCTAGTCGTAAAATTAATAATGATTGTATATGTATAATTTTTGTTTATTTCCATTCTTTCTTTTTATTTTGTTTATTCCTTATGTGTTTTGATTTGATTAAATTTAACTTGTAATTATTTTTATGTTTAATTTTTAATTTATGATATAATTTTTTATTGATATTTTTTTTTTTTTTTTGTATAGGACAATTGTTGATGCAACAATTAAAATATTTTAAGAACTAAAAAGGAAATGTGTTTTCATTTATCAATTCTCCAATTGTATTGTATTGTTTATTGAAAGCTTAAAAAAACTGCATTTTCAACTGCAAATTATATGAATTTTTAAATATTTGAAAGAAGATTTTAAGGTGAGTAAGGAAATTTTAAGACAGCGATGAGCGTTTCAAACAATCCCGATTCAAATTCATTTGCCAAAGGTGGGACAAAAATGCTTTTAAGTGTGCTTGTTCTTATGCCGCCACGCTTAAGTATTACAATGGAAAACTCTATTGGCTCGTTCGCTGGAACTTTACTGTAGCACAGGCACAGATGTGACACAAGCTTCCCTAACAACCCTTAGAGTTGTCGAAAAAAAACTTCGGTTTTGGGTTCCTAAAAAACGTTTAAACACAAAAATACCAAACATGCACTTAAATATTTAGCAAAAGACCTGTGCGAGACAATAGGTTTGTTCGTTGAACTTTACCCAGGGTTGACCCAGGTTTTCTTGACAACCCTATGAGTTGTCAAAAAAACCTGGGTTTTACAGTCCTCAACAAACACTACACCACAAATCACCACACATCCCTGTCATTAAAAAAAAAATACATGCCATTTGACAGCCCTCAAATCGCCACAGCAAAAAGCTAGGGCGAGTTTGGGGAAAACCTATGGCAAACCTATGGCTCAAAAAACACTCAATTTGACCTTCAGGGCAAATTTAGGTTTCTCAAAAAACGCTTTGTGGCGACCATAGGGCAACCCCAGGGCTTCAACGAACAAACCTAATAGCGAGTTTAGTGCGAACCAAACCTCCAAAGAAAGAAAGTTAGAATCACATGCTTTCTTCTACTAAAACTACATTTGAATATCGCGCTTTTCATTTTAATATCCTTTTTTGCTACCTTAACTCGCCGAAAGCACGGGTCACACATGGCTGCTTGCCAGCGGCGAATCGAGTAGCCGCTACTGCAAGCCGCTGACCAGCCAGCCTTGTGTGACTACGAAATTCACCAAACTCATTGAAAGCTGGCGAGTAATTAGCAGCGGCTGGCAAAGTTGAACATGTTCAATTTTTGGCTGCTAACAGGGGCTGGTAAAGAAGAAAAATACTGCTACACGATCTGATTAGTAAATTTTTCATTCAATATTTGTGTCAAATATCATAAATAGGTTTCAAAATTGGGCATAAAGTTCAAAAACAATTTTTGTATGGTTTTCTGTAGCTGTTTGCTGAGAGAAGCTGGCGAGTAGCAGCCGATAGTGTACCCGCGGGCTGCCAGCCGCTGCCTGCTTCTGCTACTGCCAGCCGCCCTGTCTGACCCGTGCTTAAGCAAAAACCCTGTGCAGCATCAGAGCGAGTTTAGGGCAAACCCAGAGCTCAAAAAACAATCAGTTTGACATTCAAGACAAGTTGAGATTTTTCAAAAGACCCTTCGTGCTGATGTAAAATTTTCAATAACTCAAAACCAATTACGCAACATATAAAATTTGCAAACAATTTCGCAATCGTAGATAAAACTTTTCTTGAAGTGAAAACGGACACAGGCTAAGGAATTATCCATACTTCCGCGTGTGCCTGATCCAAAAATTTCTTGCTGATCCCCCTCGGGACCACTTGCGCATTTTTTTTGAGGGGGATGTTTGTCTAAGGGGCGAGTTCCAGTTCCACAACTACCTCTCCTTGTTGCTTTGATTTCAGAATGTGCGTCAGATACTTGCTAATTCATCTCCAACTCTCTTCGTCTCTCAGCATCTTCTGGGTGATATTGTTTGTGCTGATTTCACCGATACCTCTGTTTATTTTCTTACCGTAAGATTCCCATCTACCCTATGATAAGCGTCGTCTATCAACGAATCTCCGTATTGGCACGAAGGGCTTCTTCTTTTTCCAATCTTGTGCAAAAAGTTGTCAAAATAGACGTGCCCGGTGAGGAACTGTGTGACGTTATAGTTCACTTCTCCATGTTTCCGGTTACTCCATTCGCTTAGGTCTCCAATCAGCCTAGCAGTTCAGCACCCTCTGCTTACCGACTCCTATCATTCCGACAGGACAGGTTTCAGAGAACAGGTATGTGTCATGACACTTCTGCTGTGTAAGCACTTTTGCTTCCGCATTTGCTGCTTCCTCGCCGATTTCTGCAAGAACTGCTGGCTCAGACACTGTGCGGTACGCGCTCACTATTCGCAAGGCACCGCGCCTCTGTACCGCTGCTAATTGTTTCCAGTTTTAGTGCTTCAGCGAAATCTCGCTTCCGTACAGGAGAATTGAGTGTTTGGTTGACAGAAGAAGTATCCGTTTGCTTGCGGATGGCCAACGTACATTTGCCATCAGCCTAGATAGATGGCTTCTAACTTTGGATGCGCGTTCAGCAGCCGTCCGTGTCTGATCCCAAAAGGTCAGTTTCGTGTTGAGCTTTATTCCTATGTATTTTACCACGATTTTCTTCTTTATAACTTTGGTTTCGATGTGGAAGTCGATAACCGTGGAAATTAGTTTTTTTTATTATACTCTTGGTTCAACTTTCTCTGTGCGGTTTTGTTGTCTCTCTCTCATTTGAAGAAATTAAGAGATTCCATGATAAGAATCAGTCTTTCCAAAAAGTAAAAAGATCATGCCAAGGTGGTAAGCCTCAATCTTAAGGTTGTGAAGACCAGAAGAGAAACATATATATATGGCCCGTTCGTTGAACATTCCCCAGGTTTGATCCAGGTTTTCTTGACAACCCTATGAGTTGTCAAAAAACCTGGGTTTTCCAGTCCTCAAAAAACGCTAAACCACAAATCACCACACATCCATGTCATAAAAAAAAATACATGCCATTTGACAGCCCTCAACTCGCCACAACAAAAAGCTAGGGCTAGTTTATGGAAAACCTAGGTCAACCCTAAGGCTCAAGAAACACTGAATTTGACAATCTTGACTTTAGGTTTCTCAAAAAACGCTTTGTGGCGACCCCAGGGCGACCCTAGGGCTTCAACGATCAAACCTATTGATAGATCTGCAGTATCATTGAAAAAAAAAAGAAATTAATAAAAGAATTTATTGTTTTCTTGGAGTGTTGATTTTTAAAATCAAAATGAAAAGTTCAAGTGAAGAAAGGTACAAACAGCATCTAACTGATGAGCCCACTGTTTGTACCTGGGCGAAACGCATAAGGAGTGATCTGCAGTATCTACTGATTATCTGGAAAGACCACTTCTGCAGACTGCTTAACAGTGATGAAGACAACATTTCCGCTATCAGGCAAAATGTCACATTCAACTTGAACAATGATCAAGTATGTCGTCTTAACGACCTAGAAGAAGTTAAGCTTGGCATACTCAAATTAAATAAAGCTGTAGGTACAGCTGGTATTGCAGATAACTTTTCAAGGCAGCTGGAGAACAGTTGAAAAGGGACATGCATCAGCTAATCAGCATGATATATACAGAAGAAAACAGGTAACCTCAGCATCGTTTGCCTGATTCTAAAAAAGATAGACCCTCATAAGACTTCTTAACGTCGCATATAAGACTTATCAGCTGTAATGTCTGAACGTCTGAAAGCCCAGTAAACAATTTGATAAGATTACCATAGATTTTGGAAATAACGGTTATATTTTATCTTTTTACCGACCTCGAAGGAGGATTTACAGACATGAGCTGTACAGAGCCACGTTTAGTTTTGGCATCTCTGCAAAGCTCGAACGACTATGCAGGATCAGTATCAAGCGGAAGATGATCTCAACCCACTTGAATTGTTAAACTGGAGAGAACTTGCACGGAATCGAAATTGTTGGCGAAAGATGTTGGTTTTGAGGCCCTGATTCAACCCAAACTACGAATAAAACTCTCACCGGAGAAATTCGAAAAGCCGAAATGATATTGCAAACAAACAAAAGGCTATTTTTCTCAATTATTTTGTTTTTTTATCACTTGACTCTGACAGTGGATTTTAATAAGTTTAATCGTTCAAGCTTTAAATCAAGCGTGATCGCTACAAACCGTTTTTTTTTTTTTGAAAATCCCCAACTTGTCCAAATTCTCAACATGTCGTGGGTTTGCCCAAAAATCAACCTGAGATAGCAAAAACGTTAAATGGCAAAAATTTGCCCTCAAACGACGAGGATGTATGGGGATTTTATGGTTAAGTATTTTTTAAAAACCAAAAATTAAAGTTTTTTAGACAACCGATTCGTATGAATTGACATCGCAACCGCTGATATGGAATGAAAGTCGTTTCCCTCAACCACAAACTTAACTCGATCGAGCTGTATGTGCAGAAACCTACCCCTAGTCTGTCTAATATTAAAGTGGTCGGGATTTTACCACTCACACTTGAGTGAGACGCCGAACAGGAGAATGAATCCGATCGTTTGGTTACATTTCACTGATACGCAACATCCTCCATAATCCTATTACAAATATGATGACAATGCTAAGCTCTCAAACAAACAACAAAATATTTGCTTTTCTGTTTGACCAGTTATTCGAAAAATAACAGTCATAATTCTTAACCGGATCCCACTTTTACTTTATGCACGAGACATCTACATGTCAGTTTGGTTACTAAGCTGTTTTCTTTTTTTGACGTTACCACTATCAGAAAGTCATTTGTGTTTTGTTGTCATTTTTTTTACACATTACAGAAAAAGAAGCCTTGTTTTCATCTTTTTCCTTCGTTGTTATCAATAAAATATTTAAAAAAATGGTTCTTTCTTGGACTTTGGAAACAAATAAATTTGCTGCGAAAAATTGAAGGTTTGAATTTTCCTCTTAATAAGAAAATTTTGAAAGGTAAACAATTTCCACAAAATTACAGATGCTTCTAAAAATTCGTCACGGTCTTCTAGAAATCACCAACCATCCCAACAGCAGAAAATCGGCTATAATCATAAATGATGAAATCATCCTATCATCAGGTTGCATTCTACAACCATACGTACAACCTCTGTTGAATGGAGAGCAATGCATATCCTCAAGTATTCGTGTAAAGTTACAAAACAACCTTCTATTAGACGTCCAAAAAGAATGTGATACAAATGAGTCAAAGTTACTTGATTCGCTCAATTATCAAATAACCTTTGATCGCAAAAGTCTTGTTAATCGTTCGAATATCTTGACGCGTTACAGAGCCAAGATACTTTACTTGTTTAGTTGTCCCGAAGTGTCGCGATATGTAAGAAATATATTCGCGACAGGTGATGACAAAACGAACAATGATGAATGTCTGTTGTCTAGCTTTGTCGTGTTATCATTTGGAAAGAGGAACGAGAAACAAACCTTCGAAAGGTTCACATCGCATATTAAGAACTACTTAAGGTTTCTCTATAGAGTTCAGAAGCTGGATGATGTTTTGACCATTTGCACACCCTTTGGCTTGGAAAGTTTCTACAAAACTGTCAATATCGGAAAGGTTTCAAATTTGGTTAGTCCCAATGGAAGTCTGTTTGTTCTATCAAACTCGTTGCCAATAGGCTGTGAAGGTGCTGCTGTTTTCAATGACAAATTGTGAGAGTATCACTCCAGTTTACAGGGCTTTGAACTAAAATAAAATTCTTTGCAGAAGACTCATTGGAATGATCATCTGTACTACGTTCCAAAGGCAAAATGAAAACGTACATCTCACATTGGCAGCAAGTTTTTCACACATTTTAATGGACTTTTTGAAGAAGGTGGGGATTAGCGTGGCATCGATTCGGATACCGAGGAATGTTTCTAGTTTCCCGTGTAAGTTTCACTGGCCCTTTTTTTATAGAATAGATCGTTAACACTTCTGATTTCCTTTGTCTAGGGGAACGTAGTATAGTTGTCGTAATGGTAAACGGTAGTCAGGGAACTGGAACCCTCGTTAAAATTTTCAACAAGCCTTTTGTCCTTACATGTTCGCATGTGGTCAACAACGTAAGCCCGCTTAATATTTAGTCTTCAGTCATATCTCACCATTTCTTTTAGAGCAACTCGTCGATATCTTGCCGCAGTGTTGATGGAAACTTCGACGCTGAACTGATTTGGAAAAATCCAAACATTAATCAAGCCTTCGACGTGGCTCTCCTCAAGCCATCACCCACCATACCCATGAAGTATTTTGTCAAACTTTCCACATCGAAACCACATCCTGGCCAAATTGTTTACAATGCTGGGTTCCCGTTTTTGGTAAATTTCCACATCGAACACGACTTCAATCCATCGATATTTCAGGGGAGAATAATCAAATGCTCCCCGGGAGCTATCATGTCGGATGGTTGTGTGCAAGCTGGACAAAGTGGAGGACCCATGTTCGATGAAAATGGTTGTTGTCTTGGAATTTGTGTGTCCAACATGAAAATGGATAACGTTATTTATCCAAACTGCAATACAGCTGTGCCTTTAAATGAAATTCGACAAACTCTCGAAACATACGCAAAGACCGAAGGTAATTTCTCTGTGTGTTTATTGATTACTACTCAAGCTAACTTTTATTTATTTTTCATAAGATCTTGCTGTGCTAAACAATCTGGTGGCAAAAGATAGTCTGCAGCACGTTTGGACAATGACTTCACCACCAGTTCAAAGCAAACTTTAAATATGTAGATTTATATGTGATAGGGGTTAACGATAAGCAATATAAAATGTGTTGTATGTTTCTGAAATGATCTATTTTATAATAAATGAGAAAAAAATGGACCTGCAACTTTTTGTTGATCTTTTGGAATTTACTTTAGTTACCTACTTTTTTGTGACCCACGATGTTTATCGTTTAAAGTCTATTTTCTTCTGCCATTTTAGTAAAACTGAACTTCTGATAGGTCTTCATAAGTTTTCATATATAAAAAGGTTTAGGTACTTACCTGTTTTCAAGAATCAAGCTTTGAGTCGTCTGTGATGGCCAACTGATGACGATGTGGCATAGAATAAGCAGATTTATTTTATCGGAGAGGGAAATCGCACACTCGCACATATAGAATAAAACACTTTTTAAAATAGAAATTGAAGGCTATTTGAATACCAGCACTGACCATTTTATAATAAAAAAGGATCAAAAACACACTTTAGAAAAATTTTCACAAAACACTTTTCTTATTTGAGGGGGAAACACTTTTTGGAAATATTTCACAAGCTCTTTGCTCTTTTATGAACGAAGAATAGCGACAATTTAGATCTAAGGACTGGACAAGATAATGGGCTTTTTAGATAGGCTGAATTTAAACACTTTTACTATCACACGCGAATTCATTTAAAGATAAAGGAGGACGTTAACGGAACCGGAATATGGAAAAGGAAAATTGAAGCAAGCTAAGCCAAATAGGAACGCTAAAATTAGAACTCAAATAATTACTTTTATGATTAAAGACAGGAAAACTCTTCACGATTACGATAGGTGCTTCACATTTCAATGAAAAACCACTCACACCTACTTGATTTCACTTCACTATTTATTGAACGAATATTTTCATGCAAGAACATGCACCGATTTGCAATTGCATTAAATGGCCGCCATTACATACAAGTGGTATATTGAATAGCTATTTTTATTTTTTTAGCGCAGGAATAATCAAAGAACTACGAAATCATATTGAGACACAAATGTAGAAAACTAATATTCAATAGAAATTGAAAACTTTAGGCGTATGCAAAACAAAACAAAAAAAAAACAAAAGAGGACACGATCGCGACTGGAAAAAAAATGAAATTATAAATGAGCGGATGCCGGATGCCGTAGACTTTATATAGCACCGTTATAAATAATGACAGGTTGAACTAAACTGAAAGGTGTGTTTGTTTTAAATGCATTCAGTGCGAATATGGACTTTGGAAGAACTTAAAAGTGTGTTTGCTTGATCTGGTGGATGGGTGAGCCGGGTGAGCCCATAGAGTATATTCTCTAATCTGTGGATGAGCCGAAGAAAAACTATTTGGAAATAGCTACGAATCAAGTCGGCTAATAGTGAAATGCAGTTTTGGTTCGATTTGGAATAACATTTCCTGTACTGTGTATTCGATCGAAAAACGCTTGAAACCGTAAACGGGGGCTTCTCTTACACCGGATCGAGTAACAAACTACGAATCAAATCGAATAATCGAGAAATCTCCTTTTAATTCGATCAGGGAACATACTGACAGTAGAACAGAACTGCAGCTTCGCAGTCATAACATACCAGCTGGCTTTCAATTTCAAAAAATTTGGATTGGATGATAGGATTATAAATAAAGATTTTTTATTCACTTATTAAACTGGATGAAACTTTTATTCACTGCGTAACTACTCACGAGTTACTTACACCTCCCTTACGCCCACCACGTCAAACGAATCCTTATTTATAAAACGTTTTCCAACCCGTTTTAGTTACGCCGTGCTCATTTTAAATTTTTCATTGAAAAAATGACAAGTGTGCACACTTGTGTGGTGTGTATGGGCCGCTTAAGACTCTGGCTACTATAAACGTAACCCCAGCTGCCAGCTGAATTCATTGTGCGCGTTCAACTTTTCCTTTGATTTGAAACAATTGGTTTGTTTGTTCATTGAACTTTACCTAGGGTTGACCCAGGTTTTCTTGACAACCCTATGAGTTGTCAAAAAAACCTGGGCTTTCCAGTCCACAGAAAACGCTTAGCCACAAAATTACCACACATCCCTGTCATTTAAAAAAAAATACATGCCATTTGACAGCCCTCAAATCGCCACAGCCAAAACCTAGGGCGAGTTGAGGGAAAACCTAGGTCAACCCTAGGGCTCAAAAAATACACAATTTGACATTCAGGGTGACTTTAGGTTTGTTCGTTGAACTTTACCGAGGGTTGACTCAGGTTTTCTAGACAACCCTATAAGTTGTCAAAAAAAAACCTGGGTTTTCCAGTGCTCAAAAAACGCTTAACCACAAAATTATCGCACATCCCTGACATTTAAAAAAATACATGCCATTTGACAGCCCTCAACTCGTCACAGCAAAAACTTAGGGCGAGTTGAGGGAAAACCTAGGTCAACCCTAGGGCTCAAAAAATACACAATTTGACATTCAGGGTGACTTTAGGTTTCTCAAGAAACGCTTTGCGACATTATGTCCCTGTCCACACGTGTTATTCCAATAACGTTATATCGGTCGTTTCTGGGCAAAAGGGGTGAGGAAGAAAGAGGTTGGATGCGCAAAACGAAATCAGATTTATCTGCCTAAGCAGTACACTTGGCGTGTCCAGACGGGTTATACTCATAACGTTATGCTTTTTTTAATACACTTTCCAACACAAAATGGAGAGCTAGTGCGAGGAATTATAACAACGTGTAGACACCTACCGTTAACAGCATAACGTTATTGAAATAACCCGTCTGGACAGGCACTAAGACATTTAAACGACTTTACGCTAGCTCTAATACTCCTATGAACCAGTTTTAGCTTACTCCGCCTCTGCAACTGGTGTATTTATTTTTTTTTTTTTATTTAAATAAGGTTTGCAGTATTATGGTGGACACAGAGTATAACCAGAGAGTCCACTGCAGCAAGGTAGTGCGTTTTGCCTACAAGCTAAATCAAACCGGAAAACCGCACCCGGAAAACCGCACTGGCCTTCACTTCCCACAGATCAAAGTCAGTTGAGTTTGAAAAGTAAAAAATTTTTTTTTGTTTGCAAAAAAAATCGATAATTTTTAATTTTCATACAGCCTAGAATTTAGAAAAATGAATTTAAGTTGCAGGAAATAACTTTTTTTTCCATTTTGACCAGTATTTCACTGAAAAAAACAAAAATTAGTAAAAAATTTCATACCGATGCAGGCGTTTTGTTAAGTTTTTACAGTTCATACTAGTGAGCACAGAGCCTCAAACTCAGAAATAGGACGCCATATTGAAAAATTTTTTGCGGGTGTTTCGGGTTGAAGGGGTGGAAGTGGATACTCTGTATTATCTACTCTGTGATGGTGGATTTACATGCATCTGCAAGTGCAGATGAAAATCGGAAAAAGACACAAGATGTAAAATTCATACTTGTCTGATAGAGAGGGAACGAACTTCCTAGTTATGGTTGCAGATGAAAAATTATGGGTGCAGATGAACATGTTCATCTGCAACCATAATTTTTCATCTGCAACCATAATCCTATTCGTCTCTCTTTTTAACCTTTGTGCTTTGTAATCTTCATCCGTCTCGCTTTACTTTTCTGAACTTCCGCAGTTGCAGATGCATGTAAACCCAGCATTAAAGGCGTCTTAAATTCGGAGTAACTTTAAGCCTTGCGCAAACCAATGCGGTGAGTGCGTGCGATGCGATTGCGATAAGTCAAATCCCTATATAATCTTATGGACGTTTGACTTAATGCATAGGGATTTGACTTGTCGCAATCGCATCGCACGCACTCACCGCATTGGTTTGCGCAAGGCTTTACTCCGCCGATAATATGAGTTTATAAATAAGGCTGCTGAAGTATAATGCAATTCTGAGTAGAAACTGGGGGTCATTCTGCAACGTTTTAGACGACTGTCGTCTAAATTTTAGTCAGTAAGAAAACGTGCTTACGACCCTGAAAAAGTTTGCAAAATTTGTAAAACGATAATAAAATAGCTTTCCACCAACCACTGAAAGAAAGACTATATGATGTGCCCACAGCTCAAGTTTGCCAATTTCCATTCCATTTAATTAAATTTACAGTTACAAAATATTTTCTTACAAATAAACTCCCTATCAGATGAAAAATAAAAGACTTTGCCAACACTTGTTAAATCGCATCCTAATATTAGCCCTGTTCACACTGTACAATTGGTTGGACAAACCTAGGTTTGACAAACCAATGCTTGATAGTGTGAACTCTTCATACGACCGCTTGTCCAATTTGTTGGATGGTTTTCAAAAATTTTTGAAAATCTAGAAGTTGGATGGAGTGGAAGGGTATGTGACATAAAGTTGGACGACAAGCTTGATAGGTGTGAACGAAAACTACATCAGACCATCCAACTTCCATCAAACGAAGTCTGTCCAACTAATTGTACAGTGTGAACTGGGCTATTGTGACCTAACAATCATACTGAATGCATTCATCACATACATCTTCGATTTCATGCTGAACTCGGCCATTTGTAACGGTTTAACTTATGACCATTGACATCCGCCGACAAGAATTTAATTTTATTTCTAATCCTCGTGTCGGTAAGTTTGTCTTTCTTCTCTCTAATAAAAAATTTAATTTAAGTGAAATAATCGGTGTTATATTAATAGTTATATATTCAGTGTTTGTTCAACAAAGTGTTTACGTCGTTAAATTCTTTCCGTCTCCGGTGATGCGTGAGTTAAAATTCGATTTGCTCGCGGCCATGCAAATTCGTCTAGATTCTATTATATGATGTAGTATGTGAAGCCATTGTAGAAAGTGTATAAAAGTTGTTTTCTCGCGATTTCGGTTGAAAATATCCAATTGCGTTAGAGTTTTTTTGCCTAATGAAAATAATTCACAAAAAAGTTATTCTATTTTCCCACAAATGTATGCTCTCTGTTTTGCATTTTTCCTTTTTGTTTTTCTCTGTGCTCATAGCTCGGGAATATGTTTAGTTCTGTGTTTTAAAAGAATGGAGTGCATTTCTTTGATTTGCTAAGCTGTTCTTTCTATTCCTTTTTTTTGCGTTAAATAAATCCATGTGAATCTGCGTGTGCGGTGCGCTTCCCTGTTGTAAATATATATATATATATATATATGAATATAGTTCATCCGGTAACCCGTCTATTCTCGTCTGTCTTTTTTCTGTGCATAGTTTCCCCCCTTTGTGTTCGTGGTCGAAAGTAAAATCATTCAATACCTATGTGTTTTTTGGTAATAAATAAAAAAATGTCAATGTTCAAATTTCTATGATCTCTATGCGTTATGTTTTGTATTTTTCCTTCTTTTTGTTTTTCTTTGTGCTCATAGCTCGGGAATGTTTAGTTCTGTGTTTTAAAAGAATGGAGTGCGTGTCTTTAATTTGCTAAGCTATTCTTTCTATTCCTTTTTTTGCGTTAAATAAATCCATGTAAATCTGCGTGTGCGGTGCGCATCCCTGTTGTAAAAAAAATATATGAATGTGAATATAGTCTATCCGGTAATTCGTCAATCCCTGTCTGTCTTTTGTCTGTGCATAGTTTCCTCCCATGTGTTCGTGGTCAAAGGTAAAATCATTCAATCTGTGTTTTTGGTCAAAAATAAAAAAGTGTCAATGTTCAAATGAGTGTTCCCTCGGCAATATAAGAAAAAAGTTATCATAGCCCATTTATTGAAAAAGTGTTTCGCTTTAAGTTTATGTGTATGAAATCCGTTTCCGATCGAAGTTGCGTTTATTAAATTAATAAATTTGTTTTAAATTAAAATCGCGTTCAAATAAAAAAAGAGAAACGGAAATCAAAAGTTTGCCTTTTTGTGAATTCGATTATTTGGATACGCGATCCGACGTTCATCATCCGCTGCTCATTATAGACAATTCATCAATTTCCGGGTAAGTAGACTGGAAGTCAATGTTTTATAAATTAAAATGTAAAACGTACCAAACAAGAGTTTTCTAGTGTGATGGGCCGTTGCTTTCTCATCTTTGTTTAGAGATCACAAACAGAAAATGTTCTTTTCTTCACCGTTGCATTTCCGTTCCCAAAAATCGTAGCAGTTTTGGTTTTCGAATAACACCTAGGGGACAAAGAAGTTTATTTGCAAAAACAATCTGTTATGTTAAAAGCAAAGCAACATGGGTTTTCTCTCTGATGAAAAAAGGTTTCTTGGTTTGGTGCTTTGATCCTTGTACAGCGAGATGTAGGTGCCTGCATCTTATTTAATTTTGTATAGAATCTATTTTCCCTTATACACTACGTCGGTTTTGTTCAGTCTCGTAATGTACTCTTTTAAGAAGTGCTCAGACTAAAGCGTGGGCATTGATGAGAAATAAGAAAAACGAAACCAATCGAAGCCTCGTAGAACTGCTTCAACACTTCTTCTTGTGGCAATTTGCAAAGTAGGTAACTTGTAGCCCTCCACTTGGATTTTCTTTTTATATCGCACACATTGTTTTTGATTTTATTTCTTTTCAAGCTTGGCATGAAACCCAAATTTTATTTAAACTCAAATGGGACTTGGGTCTATTTAAGAAAGCCATCTGTTTTCCAACGAGGAAGGTTTTCTTTCATTGTCAAGGCAAACTAATTCGAAACCAAACAATATTCCAACTAAAGGCAGTCAATGTAAAAGTTAAAATTCTTAAATTTCTGATCAAAACCTTGCCGTTGATTACTTACTCCACTCTCTCAACATTAGGCAAAACAAAAAACATTTTATAATTTCATTCATAAAAGGCACACCACTACTCATGTGTAGTTCGCTCAAAATATTCTTTATCAGCTATCACATTAAAAATACAAAGTGCAATCAATTCAATTACAAATTAAGGCTTTTTATCACAGACAATTGCATAGAAAATCACTGGCACAATGTCCACTCCAGTGACCCCATGACTTACATAGCATCATACAGTTTAGATGATTTCCTAGTTCATCACAGTACATGAAGATCGGACCATTTTTTCCATACTTGGAGCTGATTTCTTCATATAGATTGCGACTTCCTAAAATCGAATTAAATGCTTGTCAATAATTAAAAAAAAAAAAAACAATTTTAAGAGTTTTTGTACCTAACACTGAATATCCATAAGTTGATGATACGAAAGTGAAGATCAACAGAATCAAACTTACAAATATTTGAAGACTTGCCATTGCACGACGCGGAATACGGAACTGATTGAAAATGCGAATGTAAACGTCCGGGGACCTGTGACTCGACTGAACACAAATTCTAAGACTTGTTAAAAAATTAAGCTATCTGTTGTACGCTTAATGGCAGCGCAAGTCTAGCAAATTGATTGTCTGATGTACATTTCATCACACTGGACAACGTACTCGTCTATCTTCTGCTGATAGTGCTGTTCATAAGAATGCATTACAGTAAAACAGCTTCATCTTGACCTTGTGATCGCAATGGCTTTAATCAGTTGAACAAATTCAATGCTAGACTTTTTGGAAAGATATTACAATAATATTTGTCAAGTAATCTCATCAACTATAGTGTAACGTTCATATTACACATCATTGTAAGTTTATATTTGATTTAGTACTAAAAATTGGAAGGCACTCTGTGCTGCGAATTCAAAGGGATTGGTCTATTTGGACTTTGATATTGGTTTTGGCAATGGAAAGTGACAAATTTTTGCTGTTGTTGATATTAGCAATTGATTTTGAAGGGAGAGATAAGTCTTTACCCCCGAAAATCGAGAATTTATTGAATCAATGTGTTTGTTAAAGTTATAAGCAAGATGTACAAACAAGAAAAATGACTTTTACAAAAAGAAATGTTGGTTGATATAAACTTTGCGTCGACTTCTTCACAGATTTTTTCGTTGGGCATTAAATTGGGCGCGTATGCGAACCTATGGGGTACGCGTTACCCGTATCTGGGATACCTTTTTGAATTGGTCAAACATCCAACAGCAATAAAAAGCTATCCGGATACGTTTATTGAACGCCGCCATTGTAAAGGTTGATCAAAATACAAGTTTATTTTAAAAATTCACAAAAATAAACAAAATCAAGTTTTGTCAATGTATATTACGGCGTTACGAACGAACTTTTCCATTAATTATGGAACAAAACGTCGTTCAAGTGGTTGCTCCATCTGGGTTGGCAGTACCGCATTTTGTTACTCCAATTTTCTAAGATCTTGCTGATGGTTTCGGGCTGTAGTTCTCAGATTACTTGTATATTATTGACTTTAAGTGATTGAAAAGTTTTCGGTTCAAATGGCTCTGTAACGTCCACCATTGACCGACACGTTCCCAATCTCATCTCCACAATATTCACCAAGCTGTAGCTCTCTGTGGATGCAACGGCTGCTCGATGCGGGTTTTCCGAGCTCCAGAGCGGTAGTTTTCTTTTTTTTGTTAAGTAGCCGGCGAGATGAAAATGAGCCTCGTCAAAAAAGATGATTTTTTATCCAAAATCTTTGTCTAATAAAAGCTCCTTAAGCCTTAAACTCTTAACGATGGCGAAGCGGGTCGTTGGAGAACCTCAATTCAATCAATTGGACCTTGTAAGTGAATAATCCGAGATCTTTTTGCAAAATTCTCCTGTGCATGAAATTTTGAGCTGTTGAGGACGATGACGAGTTAAAGTTCGTGGATAGAGCCTCACACTCTCGGTTACAGTAGCCGCGACTGAGCTCAGCGTACGAAGACGGGGACTACATATTGTATACTATCAGCCAGTCTTACGAACTTTTTACTTTTTACAGAAACTTGCGTACAGCAGGCGTTGTGGGTGCTTCACCACTACGAAAACTTCTTTTCAAAAAAAGCACTGTTTGGGTCTGGGTTCCAATTATGTAACTCTGTTCTAATTTCGAATCATTCGAATATTTTTAAATTCTGCTTTAAATGTCAATAAGAATGAAAATACAATCGAATTTGAATTCTTCCAATTGCTTTCGACAAAAACCTCTAAGTTTTGGAGAAGTCTTCGATTAACGCCAACGTTCTTAAGATAAACTGAAGACTGATTAGGAATTTCAAGCATTTTATTGTAGAACCGAGTTGCATAGTAAACCTCTTGAATTTGGAAATAATTTTTCAATGTTTCCCAATGTTGCTTAATCGAATTTGAAGCGAGTAGTTTTGAGCTGTTTAATTTTCGAACATTCAGCTTCACCTTCGGTAGACCAATGATACTCTTGGACCGAATCGGAGTGTCGCTTATTTTTGGACAAAATACACTGATGAGTCCCGGTTCAGTAATTCGTCGACCAATAGGTTTTAATTTCGCAGCTTAAGGTGATGCAAGTCAAATTTCCAAATAAAAATCGATTTAGCTAGTTATTGAATGAGAGAGTGAGTTGTTCCATAGACGTATTCGGTTAGCTTTTTGCAGTTTTCAGACATCTGACTCGTTCAAAAAGGTACCCCAGAGACAGGCAACGTAAATACTGTTCTCCACACGAGTTTACATTGTTATCCTTGCCATCAGCTTAAATCTAAAATAACAACACTAGTACATCAGTGAGTAATATTTGATTATTGTTTAAAATGATAGTTTTTCTTTCACAGTAGATACAATCAATAATAATTTTACTCTATTAAAACATTTTTGCTTACTTTTATAATTCCTTAATAAACCTGATAATAATTACAACTGAATAGGTTGTGTTTTACGTTTAAACTTATGATACCGAAGAAAACAATTACATTCATTTGTTTTATGTTTATTTAAATTTGCTGAAGCCAAGGACACATTCAGAGTAAAAGAAAGAAAAAGAAACACATGATTGAGATATAACAACAGTACTCAATAATAAATTAAATTTAAACACAGCAGACAACTACTTATTATTTACAAAAAAAAATAAAGGTTTTCCTAAATAAATTATTTTTTAAAATAATAATAAACGCAATCTCTCCAATTCCGAATAAACATACTGCATGTAGTTTTCTGTTTTGTTTTTTGTTTGTTTTGTTTTCAAATTGACCGATTGACAGACCGACCCACCATTGAAATAAATCATCGCCACAAACGTTAGAACATCTCATTTCTTTCTTTTCATTGATTTTTATTTGAAATCTCTGCTTATTTCATAAGAATGCTGTTGAAAGATTTTACATCTACTATTTGAAAAACACGGTAATAATATTTAAAAAGTAAACTTTTAACATACCCACTGACATTTAGTTTTAATTTAAATTTAGTTTCAAATAAATAGGTGCCACACATGAGAGCAGTATATAGAATTCAGTTTGGGGGTAGTTTTCTTTTTTTAAAACGGTCTTCACTACATCACTTGAATATATGTATATTGTTTTTTTTTTTTTGTTTCTCTTTTTTTATATTCTTTTTAAAATACCTAACTAAATTTCGCTTTGCTTCGTAAATACACTTATGCTTTAATGTTTTATGTTTTGTTTTCTTTCTACTTTTTCTGTATAACATGTTCATATTTGCATCTCTTCTATGTTTAGTTTTAGTTTTCTTTATTTTTGTTTTGTTCAATATTACACTAGTTATTTAGTTAAGCTTATAAAGTACTACTTCACCTGAGTCCGTATGTGTTGCAAGAATTCGTAGTAGGATAAGCTAGATTCACTTCGATCATCCACGAGTTTTTCAATAAACGTCGATTTCGCCGTACTGGTATCCCTAGAAAAGAAAAAAGAAGTTTTTAGGATGTGATTCAAATCAAATGACAACAAAACTTACCTTATGATTTGTACAAGTGGAGGATATGGCTTATCGTCATTCAGTTTTAGCATGAATCGTTTTAGTGCAGAACTCTCGGGACTGTTTATTGTTGGTAGTCCATAACAATAATCCGGCAACTCGGATGTTGATTTGATACCTGTGTTAACAAAATGTTCATTCAATTCTGAAACTTTTCGGCAGAGAAAAACAAAGCTTACCCAGAACATTTTCAAGAATATTTGTTGGCACATTGAGACCAACATAAATTATAACCAGTCTTCCACTATCAATCAAGAATATTGATCTTGAATCCAGACTGAAAATACAAAAGCAAACATTGAGTACACAACACTGGAGGGGAAAGATAGTTGAGTCTTCTTACAATTCTGCAGATAGTTGCAGTCGTGGGAGATCGGGAACATTGTCGTCATCGTCATCAGTTTCGTTAGAATTTTGCAGATTATAAAACAGACTGTCAATGTGATAGAACTCAGGATAAATATATTTCATCAGTTGATCCAGTGGCAATGTCTTGCACTCATCCATTGCAAAGACACGATCATCAAGTCGTGTACTAGTGCCAACACGAAACGCGGGCTACACACAAAAAAATTAACATAGAAATCATCTCATCTTCATCTCGAAATGTAAACTTTCTTACGTGTTTCAGTAGAGCTAAAATATACAAGGGTAACAGAGCCAAATTGCGTGGTGCGATCAATCCACCTTGGGCAGAAGGTAAATTCTGTGCGAGTTTGAATGCACTTAAGATATCGACAGTTGCGTTTATGAAGGCTTCCCGAGCGTCGGCAACGTTTGACGAAATTGACCGATCCACGGCCATTTTCGATAGAAGTCCAATAATTGCTTCTTGATCAGCTGAGTGCATTACCTCCGATAGACTAGCTGTGACTGGAAGGCAAAGTGTGTGCACTCGAATGCGGCGCTCACCTTCGCTGTTGGTGTACAGTAGGGCCGCTTGGAAGCATATTGTTTTAACATCAGTAAGTGATTCTTCATACGAGATCTGACAAGAAAAAAAAATATTCAAAACCATTTTCTATTGAACTAAAAGCCTGCTTTCAACTCACTTGCATGCCGTATCCCGCATCTGGGTTTACATTTGGCAACGACAGAAGATCCGTCGATCGCACAAAGAAATTTCCATGGAATGTATGAACTTGAAGACCACGCGTGCATCGTATCCTCATGACAGCTTCAAAACCAATTTTTCTGACTAGATACCTTCTAAAGCACTGCTTGAATGAGTCCACATGTTGTGGCTTGGTCTTCTGATATAGAGGGAAGTGATGAACTGCTCCACCGCTGTGTTTACTGATACCAGCTGAAAATTTTGTTATTCATTAGTTACACTTCTATCAAAAATTCCTTTGTCAAAACCTACATATTGTTGCTAAGTCACTGTATTGTTGGTTGAGTAGAAACAGATCAACGGCTATCTGATATCCAGAACATTCAAGGGCATAGCGCTTATAAAAATCAGTAGCCGGGTTCAAATGTGCCACGTCTTTAGCTGAACGATTGTTTGGATTTTCACGAGCCTCCAGAGCACCAGGACCTTTGTTTGGAAGGCATGTTTGAAAAACGGTTATTCGTCCGCCAGACGCTTGCTACAAGAAAATTTAATGAATTAGTAGTGCAAGTTTTTGGAATAATTTTTCTTTTTCAGTTTCTCTTACCATCAATTTGTAGGCAACTTGAAGCGCTGCTCCCAGAGCAGAGCCAGGATCGTGAGTACCCGCAAATCGTTCGGGTAGTTGTTGAAGTAGGTCCTTGATGAGGTCTTTGCATTCCTTCAAATTTACTAGAAGATTATCCGGTCGTGGAAGGAATGGATCTGAAAAAACCCTTTGTTTTATTTTGAAACTATTTCAGCAAATGAAACTATAAACTTACCATCGATGTCAATTAGAGTCATTTCGTGAGGTTGGTTGTAACCGTCAGCCATGCTATAGAAATGAACTTCGCTATTGTAAGCAATAAAACCAACCTGAGCACGTGCATCACCAGGCATGTCAGTCAAATGTTTGGATAAAACACTGCATACATTTTCTAGGTAACCGCTTTGTTGAGCAATTATCGAGACATCGAAAAGGAACAAGTAAATCGCCGGCTGTGGTGGACGCAACTGTAGAAGAAGGTAAAAGAGGGTAGAATTAGTTCAATCCTATAACGGGTAGCTAAACAGGCGAGGCATTACAACAGGCGGATCATTTGTTTAAGGAAAAGAATCACAAGCAATTACAACAACTCTTACCATGTATTCAGAAGGTGCTATGAATTCGATGGTGCTAGAACGGACTTCAGGCCGCCGGGTAACATCTCCATATGTTTTAGTAGCAGGGTCGAATTGGAAATCGTCTGGCACTGAAAATAAAACCATGTGAACAAAACTTAAGCTAGAGAAACTATGTAGAAAATGCTATATACGAATATAGTTTCATTTAAACTGTAAGGGTTTCGACATTAGCCTTAAGAGAAAGGAAGGCAAAAAGGCAATAAAACACGAGAAGAGAGAAAACAGCCAAATAAAGACTGAGAGCCAGATAGAGAGAAAAACAGAGAGAGGGATAGAAAGCAAGAGAGAGAGCGACAAACATTTGAAATGGGAAAAGGATAGAGATTGGAATTTAAAACGGGTTAAAAAGCAAGAAAGCGTTAGAGATAGAGATCGGAAGAGTAAGAGGATGGGAGGGGGGGGGGGGGGAGAGATAAAAAGCTAAAAAGTTAGAGAGAGGGAGAGAGCAAAATAGGAAGAGAACGAGAGAGAGGAATAGAACGAAAGAGAGGAAGAGGACGAGAGAGACATCGAGAGAAAAAAAAAAGTAAACAAAGCGTGTTGGTTCAATAAACCTCTGACTTCAATCAAACATTAAAGGTCTTAAGTAAAACAAAGCTCTTATCTTCCTTCTTTAGTAGTTAAGTTAAAAAATTTCAGATTTCGCTGCACTTTGTCCAATAAACTTTCATAAGTCTTAAGACCATAAAAAATATATCTTATCTCAAAAGTTAAGATTTGGGTGAAATACAAAAAAATGTTAAAGCCCACTTACATTCGTTGACTCTATAGCAAAGGTTACACTTCCACATTTTGCTATCCACAAAGTACACAAATGGGTTTATGTATGTTCTGCATAATCGGCACCTCACGATATTTGGACACTGAATAACTGGTAAACTCTGTAAAGACAAGACCATTTTTTACAAAAAATCAAAATTAAAAAACAGGATCATCAAACTTACGTTAACATCACGGAAAGGATGAATCAGTATACCCAACGGCAGTCTTGACTTCTGAAGCAATGAATTACTCTCTGGTATTTTGGTAACAGTACATCGCATTATACTAAAAACAGAAGAAGAAAAAAAATGAGTATTCGAAATGATTATCATGTATGAAAGCTTCTTACTTGGGATGACAATTGATGGACTCGTGAAATTGATTGTGCAGAGTGATTTTGGGTGTTGGCAATGTTGCTGGCGACAAAACATGACGATTCTGCATCAAATCCACTGTATCTTGACCCCAGAGACTATTAAAACCCTGTTTGGCAACATTTAATGGATTTGGAAATGGATTCTGTTGAGTATACTGCGGCTGACAGGTGCTTGATGGACCGTTTGTTGGCTGCTGCTGCTGCTGCTGTCCCACAGGCTGTGACTGATACCCTTGCTGAGGATATGCCTGCGGCTGTTGTTGCTGTGGAATCTGTTGCTGTTGTGGTGGATACATCGGTCGCCGAGCAGCCGTTTGAGCCGTTTGAGCCATTTGTGGCTGTTGGCTTTCCATCATTGGTTGCGGTGGCATGTTGTTGTTCAATTGATTCTGATTCAATGCGTTTGGATAAGGACCCAAACTTGTTGGCGGATAATTGGCGTTCTGTTGAGTTGCTATAATTTGTGGTTGTGGAGGCGTAGGATAGGGAGCTGGCTGTGCCGCCATTGCAGTCCGTATCAGTGGTGAAGCCGATGTTCCATACACATTTGGTTGAACTGGACCTCGTGCTAGCTGCCCTTGTTGCAAGGCTGGCTGTTGGTTTGCCAAACCTGGATTGGTATTCAATGCCGATGTCTTAAAATTCCCTTGCATATTTGGAGGGAAATTAGATGGACTACTGACCGGTGCTGCTGCAGTTGTTGTTGGGGGTTGCAATTGGGGTACTTGTGGGTTGTTAGATCTACCAAGCGCAAGATTTTGCATACTGTTGTTGAGATTATTTACTGGCATCATTGGGGTTTGCGTTGAAACAGGAGGCGGCATCTTTTGTTGCTGCTGTTGTGCATAGTGATTGGGAGAACTATTCAGCGCTGGTGAAGCTGTTCTAGATGAGTTGACACTGCTGTTTCCACCACCACCATTCGTTAGAGGTACTCCACTGGGTGGCCTCAAATGAGCAGGAAGATTTCCTTGCAAGCCCTGTGACTGTGGTCCATTGCTGTATGCTCCAGATGTAAAAGGCGCTGCAGTTGATGGTGGCAATTGTGCCCCTGATGTCGGTGGCATAAACTGAGTCGTTGGCGGCATAAATTGATTCATGCTTGGCATTGCTTTAGACGTTGGAGGGAAGTTATTTTGCATTGTTTTCACTGGTTGCTGTTTTTGTTGTTGCTGTAGTGGTGGCATCGATTGCATAGTTTGTTGAGTCATACCATTGACCATCATGTTGTTACCTCCAGTAGGTACTTGCTGTGGTTGTGGTGGATAGTTGGCGTTCGTAAATGACGACATTTTATGGTTTATTTTTCTTCTTTAATTAATCGAATTAGCTTGTAACAGTTGTACAGCGAAAAACTAAAAGAGACAGAAGAAGAAATTAGTGATTTTATTCAATTGTTTATCAAGATAAATGAAGGTTACTGATAAGGGCTTATTTTCATTGTCGCCGGAATGATACAATGGTTTCGAATGATAAGAGTAGAACGTGGGTTTTAAAAATGAATACCTGATCGGAGTCTTGATGTGATAAGAAGAAATTATTGTTCTTAAATATCACAACAGTACGACCTGTCTTTGGTCAGTAGGCAAGATAGGCATGTAAATCTTATCTTTCTCAAAGAAATTTACTTTTGTTTTTATGTCACTTTGTAAAGCACTACTTGATTCAAATATTTTGACTCATATGTTGATATTATGGAGACATAACTCACCTCAACCAAGTAAACGTTAAGTTGCCTAGTCAATTACCCAGTTTACTAAACTCAAGAAGAAATACCCTAAAGCAAAACAATGAACGGAGTTTGAAACAACTAGTGAGCGGTAGAACGTGCTCCCATAACACCCAACACAACCCACAGGATCATACAATTGGATGTCATATTGTTTGCAAAAAACAAACTGTATGAGGTCTTTCTCTTCCACGACTTTCTTGTAATATGCTTCAAAAGACCCGTCGAGACGCGGCCTTGGTGCCCATCCACTCGACTTGTTCGAACTACCGTAGTCTCGTTATGCGTATTATTCTAAATAAATGATCGGTACAGCTCATACAGTTCGTTGTTGAATCTTCTCTACAAATCGTCTTCAGAAAGAGCACCAAACATCACTTGGAGTATTTCTCTTTCGAAAAGACTAAGAGTTTCCTCCTTAGAATAAGGTCTATGCTGTTGCGCCGTATAGCAGGGCTGAGATGATCAAAGTCTTATGAAGAATTAACTTTTCTAGAGGGGATTTTATTCATCAATTGCCTTTTTAGCCTAAAGTAGCAGCGATTGGCAAGAGTAATTCTCTTCGCTAATGCTATTTTCTTCTTCTACTGGAGGCATAGAATTATTGACCATCGTCAGAGTTAAATGGGGCAATCTGGCTGTCGTTCAGAGTCTACAGAAGTTGTGTTTCCAGATCGTCAGTAGCGACTGCGATTCTATCACTGTTTCTTTGATAACCTTTGAGTTCGAGGTTTACCTGACATGATTTTTTTTTACCTTTTGGTAAAACATCCGAATTCCTGTCATGGTATCTCTCAATGTCTACAAACGGGTCTCATGCTGCTTTTTTTTAATTCCGTGTTATTTCCTGCCCGTGGCGTTATGGTTAGCATGTCTACCTGTTATGCGAGAGTTTCGTTGTTTTAATTCATACAGAAAGCAAAGTATCTTTTTCGGGAATTGCCTTTCGGAAGGAATTGACAAGTCCTCCGCTACAAAATTCATTGCCAAGAAAAACGCTTTCTGGATTAGCCGTTCGGAAGCGGCAGCAAATTGTAGGTCTCCTCCATTCCCTCACAAGAAATGGTTGTGAGAAATGCGCTATGCCCCGGAGCACCAAGCTCTGTTGTGAGACCCTATTTATTTCTCCTTGTCACTGGTCACAGACACTAGTTTTCTTTTGCCTCAAAATTTGTAGTGCTTTTTGTTTAACTGCATTTTTCGGAATGCATTCTTCATCGAACCATGGATTTCGTTTTGGAGGCCGAGTGAAACCCAGAACATCTTAGGCTGCAGTTCTAATACCTTGTCGGCATTACTGCCACTATCTCCAATGCTTAAAGCTGGAGGCATATTATGTTTCATGGATAGTTGCAGAGATACTCAATTGGAGAAAACACTAAATATTTTTTGCAATTGCAACTTTTCGACGTCATATCGTTTCGCAGTGTTAGTTCGTGTGAGTAGAAAACAGGATATTCTCACCCATGCCTTGGGTACCGCAAGATAGTGGTCTGAGTCGAAGTAGGCCCCTTGCAAAGATTGGATAAGTAGAACATTGGAAGAATGTCTTGAGTCCATTGCAACACTGTCAATTAAAAAGATTGATTGATCTAATAATCGCCATGTATCTTTATAAATTTTGATATAAGGGATAAGATTAGATTAAGGGCGCTCTGGGCACTGTCTGAATAAAACCTATTGTGCCAACCCATGTGAGGTTTGAGGGCAGTTATCCTGCTCCTGAGTTGAACCAGAAGTTAGCAATATTCTGTAGGTTAATGAGTTTGAGTTTATCTAGGGGGATCATCTCATAATCAAGTATTTGCTTTCTAAGGCGGAAAAGTGCTGGACATTCCGTTTCTCCATTTTTGAGGCATAGTCTACAGACGTGGTCCGCTACTAGCCTTATTTGGTGAAATTGTTTTTTTAAAGAACAGTGGCCGGAAAGTAGTCCTGTACAAATTTTTAGGGTTTTCCTATTGAGGTTCAGTAGGAACTTTGATGTTTTTTTTAGTATATTCTGGCAAAAAGGGCTTTGAACAGATTTGGCCAGATGAGTTACGCCAAGCTTTATTTGATTCTTCCAGTAAGATGTTCTTGGCAGTGTTTTTGAAGGTGCTTTTATTTACACTGGAGTCTTATTTACACTGGGTCAGGAACGACGAATGGTGTAGATGCGCCGTCTTTAGCTAAGATGTCTGTCTTCTCGTTATCATCATAGCCTTTGTGTGCTGGGATCCAGTGGAGAAATACAGAGTTTTTCCTTGCTTCAGACAGTGACATGACTGTCTCTTGGACTAGTTTGGATCTTATGACAGGTGGCTTAACGCCTTTAGTGCAGCTTGGCTATCTGAGAAAATGAGTAATGTTTAGTTTTTCATGTTCGATGAACATTTTCTCGAACATTCGTCAATGGCAAAGACTTCAGCTTGGAAAATGGACGAGTGATATGAGGGAAGCGTGTGCCACTATAAACTAAACTTAGCCACCTAAGCAAAATCGATTACCATGACTCCGTTTTCGGAAGATTTGACATGCAGATTATGCTTTTCATCCTTCCCTAGTCTTATACTTAAATCATCGTGTCAGGAAGACCAGTGCCTCTGTTCTGTAACTATCGCCTGCTTTTATCGAGGCGATAGTTACAGAACAGGGGCACAGGTTCTTTTGAAATTTGTAGAAAAAGATGAACGCAACAACATGCGACCCTTCCAAAAGCTCTCGACTTAACCAAAAGACCTTTTTTGTATTTGAATAGCAAAAATAGGGCGCCAGTGAAGTTATAAAACGGATATAATCACAATGCACGGGCAAAGGTGATAAGTGATTATTAGAACCCTACCGGAAAAGCACCGCCAACGTGTCTTACCGTAGTAGTACAACTACGTTGACAGAAACTCTTCACGTTTCCAAAGGTCGTTCGGAAGCAGAAAGACTACAGCGACTTATTTTCTGCCGTCTTTCAGCCTCATTCGTTAAGAAACACTTTCTCCTTTGTCAGTCCGAGCCTTGAGTACAGGAGCAATAGCAATTAGCTTTTTAAGGAAATGATAGCCTTTCATAGGCACACGACGATTTTACACTCGACATGCTGAAGTTCCAGCCAATTGAATAGCTTGAATTCTATAACTGATTTAATTTTGGTGTTTGGCATTTTAACCACCAGTCATAAGGAATAGTTTTGATTAGCCTTCAATTTCAGGCCTCGAAAAAGTCTTTTGAGCGCCTTTTATAAATTATGAAAATTGAGAAGCCTCGCGCACAGATCGCGATCACATACAACATTCATGCGCTTTAAGCAACCGGAATCGGCAAACTCCACCAGTTCAGTTTACGTATAAAGATCGAACCAATAAAGCGTTTTTTGTCGTTGCCACCAACATCAAATACTTAAATTCATCTGTTGTTCTTTTTTCACATGGAAATTCAACAGCAGAAAGCTATCCAATAAGTTTCAGTTATTTCCCTTTGTGAACAAAGACGAAGTCTGCGTGGTGCGTCACCTTGGTGATAGCCTTGCCTAAAAGTTCATATCTTTTGTTTTAAACTTCAATTACCATCAACGCTATCACCGAAGTATTTTAAAGCATTTTACTGTACATCCCCGCAAAACAAAATATTTACCAACTTGCATTACTTTTGCTTTGATGATTTTTCATTTTCTCCAAGGCAAAGAAATTCAAACACTTTCCTTTTGTTTACCCAGAGCAAAGCAATTCAATTGGACTCGATTTGTTATAGCTCATATACAAACGCTAATCAATAAGAAAAATATTTCCAATCAAACGATGGATATTTAATACGCAATAGTTCCAATAACGTACAGAAAAAAAACAAATACAAGTCCACATGTGTGTTAATCAAAAAGTTCAGAAGGTGGTTATGCCCAGGTTGCCGCAGCACATGTTTCTGTTAGACAAACACTAGATTCACCTATAAAAATTGACAACTACTGCGTTCATTCACCAGCATCACCATTGTTGTCTCAATAAATCGAAGCCGCGTTAACAGTAGACTATCAGCATGAGTCTACCTTTATGACTCTAATCAACAAAGAGAATCAATTCAAGCAAAAATGATGAGATGAGGTTTCCCCTGAACAAAAAACAACAAACAATGAACGACAAACGTGCAGAAAAGATAGTATTGGTTAAGTTTCTAGTTTTAATTATGCGAAACTCTTACTTTCACTGAAAAATCATACACAAAAAAAATTTGATGTAGCAAAGCAACATGATTATGCTAAAAAAAGAAACACAGAACAATTATATAATAGAGAATTCTGCGAGAGACCAATTCCACAATTTGTTTATAAATTGCCTAAACAATAAACTATGACGAATAGTGATGAATCAACTGGGAAATATGGCAACGAAAAGTACATACTTCAGTGGTCATCGTGGTGTTGGGCTTAGAACTCAATAAAGGCATTGTTTAGCTTGATATCAGCAGCAAACTAATCAAGCGACCTTGCACGACCAATTTTAACCAACTTTCGAGGTCAGTGTCAGTTAAGACTAACTTACTACAAACTCATCAGTTGCGGAAGTAGCAAAAAGTTTTGTATGCATTCCACGCACAGTAATCGCCTCTTGATAGACAAATTAAAATAAAATCGCCCTAGTGAGGGTGCATCGCAACCCGGAATGAGTAGCAGTCGATAAAATAATCGTCAATGTAGGTCAAATGCAGGCCAAATTGTGGATGAATTTATTTAAATTCAATGTGAAACTTTACCTGGTCTTGAAAGGCTTGCCGAGTGGTTCTATTTGAGGTCTTTAAGTTATTCTTCCCCAACACTTTCGTTTTCGACAAAAAAAAAACTTGTCTGAGAAGGTTGTTTGTCGTTATCTATTGACCCGGTTTTTATCCAAGACTGATCAAATATTCATAAGTCAAAGAGATAAACCTGCAGCAATCGTGGGAATATAAAATAGACTCAGATAGAACTTTGTCCCTAACTTCGAAGCAGCTTTGTACCCTAGACTCGCTTGTCTGACATTTGTTCAATTGGACAAAAAATTAAAAAAAAAAATGTTCCCCCCTTTGGTCTTTACAACTACACACCGACTAAAGATGAGGCACACAAATTTCTTTGATTAAAATGAGGCTCACCCTTAATAACTCATTCCACACTGGGCGATGGTGCCACCAATTGGATTCAATTCTCTGTTAAGAGATTTTTATTCCTTTTTGTTTATTAATTGCGATTGTGTATCGGATTGGATTTTTGTAGAATTTAGATTGGAAACACTAGTTTTTGAAGGACGAAACGACTACGACTACGACGACGACGTTTTTTACTTCCTCCGTCCGTGACAGGGCGAAAATTGATTTTCGTTTAAGCACACTTTTCAAAGCAATTTCTGTAATCCTCGACAACTCAATTTATTTGAAACAAATTGGAAAAAACTAAGCGTTGAATTGTGAATGTTAATTGATTACTTATTAAATAGTTAACATTTTAGTTTTTTTTTGCACACGCACAATAAAGAATAAACCAATGCAGTCACAGAGTTTTGGGAGCAGAAAACTTCAAGTAAATTTTTAGTTGCCTAAATTGAGCACATTTTGACGTGGCCGCAGCTGATGCTATTGCCATCTGTTGTGACTTTTATGGTATTTTATATGAAATGTGTTCAGTTAGTGCTGCCAAATCTATATTTATATTTGTTTAAATATCAGTAGATTAAACAGTTCTTAAATAATGCCATAATTGGTATACCCGAAAGATTCATGTTCACAAAATAGAACTAGACAATCAACTGCGTCAATTAGGTGCCACTTTGCCTACAAGTTAAATTAGACAGAGAACCTACGTCCCTCTTTTTGTCGGTTGGTTTGAAATCAATTTCAAAAAGATACATTTTTGTGACAACTCAGCAATCCTATAATCAGCTCAGCAATGTTCCCTTTACCTTTGAATACAAAAAAAAAAAATTAAACTGAGCTAAACGTACTCGGAGTTGATTTGTTTTTGTGTTCAGTGGTCAGATTAGTTGCTGAGCTGTGCCCCTGTTCTGTAACTATCGCCTCGGCGATAAACGGTGGGAAATGGAACGAAATTCTATGAATTTAGTAGGATTTCGTTCCATTTTCCACCGTTTATCGCCTGCTTTTATCGAAGCTATAGTTACAGAACAGGGGCAATGATTATAGAATTGCTGGGTTGCAAAAAAACACACCGAAAAGTGAACATTTCTTTCAAAAATGTTTAGGTTTGTAACGGTATACAATATAAGACGTGTTTTATTCGGAATTTTACTGTCATCTTCACTAATACGCTAAATAAAACGCTGTACACACTAATGCAATTTTATTCCATAAACTCCATTTACCAGCCATCCTTGTTGTTCACTTCTGAACGCTGACTTATTTTTGTTCACTAATCGTTGTTGTCTTCCCATGTGCGATATTTTACGATGTATTGCAAACGTGAGTATAGATTTCCAATAAAACACGGCTTCTTTTTCATTCCTTTTACTTTTTACGACCATCTTCTAACATATTGCTTTTACCAATTCTTTCTTGTTCCTTTATTTATCTAAAGTATCTCGGTTTCATTTTATCACTCTTTATCCTCCAAAAAGGACGTTTTTGATTCGTATTAAGTGGCCTGACCTTACGACGAGCTGTAATAATAACAAAAAAAAAAAAAATAGGGTGACGCAGCAGAGCGAGGAGCCCCTGGGCCTAGCGCAATTTTCACAACCATGCCTTGTGAGGGAATGGAGGAGACCTACGCCTTCCTCGCGAAAGGCGATACCCGTGGAAAACATTTTTGGCTCTGCTGGGATTCGAACTTCGAACATCTGGGTTAGCAGGTGGACATGCTAACCATTACGCCAGGGTTACCACGAGCTGTAATAGCGCTATAAAAGAAGCTTGCTGCAAAAACATTCGATTAGCTACTTCTTGTAATAAGGGCCTTGCGCATGCTGGTTTTACATGCGCAAAAAGAGAACAAATGAAAACGCGACGGCGCTTTCTTGTTTAATTCTAGGTTAGGTTAGATGGGGGTGCAGCCATAAGTGGCAGCACCTCACTCAGATCTCAAGGATCTATTGTGCTCCCTGGGAAACAGAGTTTGAGGAAGTGGGAAGATTGGAGAGGTAAAGTTGGGCTGTTGGCTATTTGGGTTGAGAACCCCCCCTGAACCATTTGGAGCCCTGAGTAAATTTCAGGATGCTGTTCGATGAGAGGTTAGAGATGTCGCCCAGTTTGTCGAAGAACTATTGTTTGAGGGCTTTTTTCCTAGTGTGGGCCAAGCTAGGACACTCACAGAGGAAGTGGAATGATCATTTCTCCGCCTCTTCATCTTGGCATTCTCTACATACATAAGTCGGATGTGCTAATGCCCATTCTCATCATGTGAGTACCCAACGAGTTGTGACCCGTGGGAATGCCAATCAACAGAGAGAGCCGACGCCTGCTAAGCTGGAGCAGAAATCCTTTTTTTTTGGAAATATCTGGGCAAAGGTTTCTGGAGACTCGGCATGTTTCTAAAGATGAACACCTGTCAACATCATCATTGTTTTTTTCTATTGGCTTTAGAACTGAGGTGTTCGTTTCGCTGGATTCGAGTGCTGATTCGATTTTAGCCAGCTTATCCGTGACATATTAGGTCTGTTCGTTGAACTTTCCCCAGGGTTGATCCAGGTTTTCTTGACAACCCTATGAGTTGTCAAAAAAACCTGGGTTTTCCAGTCCTCAAAAAACACTACACCACAAATCACCACGCATCCCTGTCATTAAAAAAAAAATACATGCCATTTGACAGCCCTCAAATCGCCACAGCAAAAAGCTAGGGCGAGTTTGGGGAAAACCTATGGCAAACCTATGGCTCAAAAAACACTCAATTTGACATTCAGGGTGAATTTAGGTTTCTCAAAAAACGCTTTGTGGCGACCCTAGGGCGACCCTAGGGCTTCAACGAACAAACCTATTACCGATTATATCACGATGTTCTGGAACCCAAATTAAAGTTACGGTGTTGGTTGAGCTGAGGAGCCTAAGATTACTGCTTCAATTTTCACTAATTCGGATTTTGTGATAATGGATTAGAAAACTTTAATGGCCACCTGGCTGTCTATGAAGATGTCAATAGGTCTGTTCGTTGAACTTTCCCCAGGGTTGACCCAGGTTTTCTTGACAACCCTATGAGTTGTCAAAAAACCTGGGTTTTCCAGTCTTCAAAAACGCTAAAACACAAATCACTACACATCCCGTCATTAAAAAAGAAATACATGCCATTTGACAGCCCTCAACTATTCACAGCAAAAAGCTTCGAGTTGATGGAAAACCTAGGTCAACCCTAGGGCTCAAAAACCACTCAATTTGACATTCAGGGCGACTTTAGGTTTCTCAAAAAACGCTTTGTGGCGACCCCAGGTCTTCAACGAACAAACCTAATATTTTTGTTGGTCAAGTTTTGCGTAGCCAGGTGTCTTGCGGCTTCACACACTGCAAGCACTTCTGCTTGGAAGACACTGTAAAAGTCAGCGATCTTTATTGTTCTATTCATAGTAGGGTAATCTGAGAAGATACCCGACCCTACCCCTTCGTCCGTTTTAGAACCATCTGTGAAGACGGAAATGTGATTTTCTTTTAAAACTCTGTTTTCCTCCCAGCATTCTCTTGTCGGAAAGACTGTTAGGGCGGGCCACTGGATTAGTAGTTTTGGGACCAGGTCCCCATTTTTTCCCAAAAATTCTACTGCAAGTGTAGAAGGCAATTTGAGCTTTTCTTTCTCTGTCTTTTAAATTTTCTTTCCAGTTAAGTTTACGATCAAGGACAATTCCGAGACATTTCGCCGCACCATATGAGTTGGTTTATTCGTTATGTTCTATCATGGATCAACTCCAAGTTTGTTCTTAACTCAAAACGAGAAGATCTCAAAGTGATCACCATAGTAGAAAATGGTTGTAGAAAAAATAACTACCATATGTTTTTTGTCTATATATTTAAATAAATTTTGCAATATATATATACTTTTTTTTATTAAATATTCCTTTTTCAAATTTCACTTTTTTTCAATATATATATATATATTTCTTAAGTATAACTTTCACTCCACTTAAGAATAAATATAAATACATACTATACTGTTTTTATTATTCAATTAAATGTCCTCCAGTATTTAATTCAAAAATAACTCTCCATCATATTTTTTGCTTTTTTTTAATTTCTTCTTTCAAATTGAATTTGATTTTCATTTTCTACATTTACATATTTTAAAATTCTTTAAATATTTTTTTTAATGCTTTTCGAAAATATTACTCAAAAAATCTTGTTGTCGTTTTTACTATTATTGCAGATTGATTTTGTAATGAAGTTTTTTAATTTAAATTTGTTTTGTTACTGATTGTATGCGTTATATTTCTTTGTTCGTTAAGTAAAGAGGTTTGTTCTTTTTTTTTCAAGGTTTGAAACTGGTTCTTTTTAATGATTGTTGGATCAACTACTTTGCTAAAAAGAAATCTAATCATAATACTTTGTTTTTCTTGTGTTTACTTCTTTTTTTTATCAAACTTAAATACTAAAGAATTCTACGTAATTAATAAGAATTAAATAAATGTAAATAAATGCATACCTTGAAAATGATTTTCACACTCGATTTGTGAATCTCTTTTGTTTTGTTTTATTTTATTTTAAATATTTTCGCTTTTAATCATCATTAACTCGTTGCATTATTTTAATATTCTTATCATAGATTTTGTTTATATAAAATGTGCTTTGACTTATGTTTTTTTAATGTGGTAAAACTTAAAAAAAAGAATTGTAGATGTTATCATGTTCACAACACAGACTTTTATTTAAAGTTATTCTTTAAAAAGTTCCATTCGATCTATAATAATAAGTAATGTATGCTTTTTGTTTTGTTTTTAAATCACCTTCTTATATCAACATTTAAAAAAAGAAAATAGTAACACACACTTTTATTGTAAATTGCTTGCATGTTTTAAAACACGTTGACTGTTTTGATTAAATTAATAAATACAATATTTTAAGTCTTGAATGTACAATTATTGTACATTATTAAAACCATGCAGATTTAAATGTACAAATTCAGTTAAAGTGTTAAGAAAACTCGTTTAAAGTATTGAGTGGCAGTCTGTAAAATGTAAAAACACTTAAAATATCTTAAAGAAGATTGATGTAAATGTGATGCTAAGGCTGATATCTAACTCAAAACTTTAAAGTAAACATAACTAAGATTGAATTGTGCGTATTGATTTTATGGTAGGACTTTCATTGCAGACTGATTTTAATTATGCCAGATACTTGAACTGCTTGTGGACATAATTCATGTTGTTTGTAATACTGACATTGGGAACATTTCGGCAATGCTCTGACATTGGATTTGATTATTTTGTTTACTTGTCAAGGAAAGTGTTAATTTTAACATTGCTTACAAATGAGTAGCTTACAGACTTAAACTTCTTTTTGGTGGGAGTCAAGCAGACAGGATTAACAAAAACTTCCTATGTTTTTAGATATCGGAAATCAAACTGCTGCAAGATAAATTGAAAACATCACAACGGAGCAGCTCAAGCATATGAGCCTTTTCTTTTTTCTTGTGTAAGCCAAGAGTGGGTTAGTCAGGAAGGAACTTCATTTGACTTCAAATATGGAAAAATCTGACCAAAACGAACTTGAAGAAGAACCCCAAAGCTTTTTAGCTAAGAAAAACCACACTCACATATTGTTCACGAAATTTTTCAAATTATAGCACGTGATGTGCATGTGGTGGAGCAAAAAAAAACTGAGGATTTGAGCAAAAAACGGTGGTACAGTAAAGCGAGGATGTGGTTGGAGGGGACCTACAATTTTCTGCCGATTCCGAACGGCTAATCGAGAAAGCGCTTTTCATGGCAATGAATTCACTAACGGAGGACTTGGTAACTCCTCGCGAAAAAACATTTTTTCCTCTGTTGGGATTAGAATCTCTAACATCTGGGTTAACAGGTAGACATGCTAGATGCTACCCATCACGCCACTGGTATCACAGTAAAACAAAATTCGACATGATAAATAAGTTGTTAGAGATCCTAAGAATCGGCTTGATGGGCCCTTGAGAAGGGTATAGCCTCTAAAGTTTTGTTAATGAAAATGGAAAACCCTTGAAACGACATTTTTGCGTCATATCAAATGGATTGTACTCATGCCGAACAAAATTATACTTCGTCTTTCAATGAGCACATCATGTGCTCAATGGCTGAGAAAGAAAAATTTTTCAATTGGAAGATAAGAGGATAACAAACAGACTTCTAAATAGGGATCCTAAGAATCAGCTTATGCTAGTAGAGAGGGGTGGAACCTCTAAAGTCTTGTTAAGGTAAACTTAAAAGCTTAAGTTTTCGATGCAATTCAGAAGCAAAACAGCATATTTTTTAGGTCAATACCAACGAACTAATCGAATGCACTTAAGTGAAAAGGTTTTGATGTTCAAATTTTTATGATCACAGCTATCAACGAAAAGTTGAGAATCAAGAAGAAGTTACAACTCTTCGTTCACTATACGAAATACTTGATTTTAAACGAGGGTTCAGTCGCTTTCACCAGCGTAGTTCCTGTTCCTGTTCTAATACAGTGATAAAGTATAGTCTTTGTTACTCAGGAACCGGACATTTCTCCACACGGTTACCACGGCGATAAAGCTAATTAGTTGATATCCACTTCACTGTCTATCTTTTGTAAGTGTTTTTCTTCTATGATGGGCCTAGGACCATTT
The DNA here is from genome assembly GCA_949752695.1 of Melanostoma scalare. NCBI lineage: Eukaryota > Metazoa > Arthropoda > Insecta > Diptera > Syrphidae > Melanostoma > Melanostoma scalare. The sequence goes on along the minus strand of OX456984.1, from coordinate 20,758,073 downwards.
GTGTGAATAATGGAGGGGCTTAATATTCTATTGCAGGTTGGTAAAACACAAAATTACTCTAGTAGGACTTGCAAATACTTCACGAAAAATAAAATTAAAATATTTTTGAACAATCAGATGATAAATGATGTTGGAAGAAAAAACTAATTGTTTTGTCCACATGTATATCTTGAATAAATCCAAAATTCTTGTTCAAAGTTGTTTTTCATTCAATGTAACGTTGTTGCCTATCTCAACGGAATTCAAGAGTATTCACATTTTGCTCGCTCCATACAAACTAAAGAAACTAAACTGAGTTATTTTAGCCTATCGAAGTTTATTGCGAATGTAAAAACCCAGCATACCTAATAGGCGAATCACTAGTTTGACAAGCCGACAAGTGAGAGAATTGCGATCCCATTGTTGATCACGATCCTCTTAAGCGGGGAAGTGTCGAATGCGACTTCGATCGCATACGATTGAATTAGGTTTTCAGTTCAATTGATTTGACATTGAGATCTCGAAGCAATTGCATACACACTATACAATCATCCCATGCGATTTACGATTATCGGTATGATAATTGTATCGTGTATTCCCATAAGACTGTATTGAATCTAGTCAAAGTATCTCACCCAATTGATATAGCACATAAGTGCTACGAAAGTTTTAGTCGCAGTTTACTGTCTAATTTGGTCTATTCAATTATCTGTCTAGTTTGGAACTTCCTACAGCAGGAGCAATATTGATGAAAAAAGGAAAAAATCAGTTTTCTTTTCTTTGTTCATGCTGTGCTCTTATTCAAAAATTTAAGATCACCTTTCTTAAATGAATTCAGTGATATAACAACCATGGATTCCTGACGAATCAAAACCAGCCCAGCGCGCTAATTTTGTCTGCCGAGCCTACAGAGACATCAACTTGATAAAAATCCTCTGTTTATTTCAAATGTGTCCCCAAATCTTTTGCGTTTAAATAATTAAACTTCTACTCAGTTTAATGATATTTTAGACACTTTTTCTTTACCGAATGACAGCTACCATTTAGCCTAAGAGGAGGTAGTAAGGAGATACTTGCCGATACACTACACATACACGATTCAGAGATTCAGACATTTTCCCGCATTTCTACTTCATCAATTTTCCCTGAAATTGCAAGCTTCGGTTTTCTACCTAGACGTGGCTGTGTCGTGTTGAATTTTAAAATTAGACTGGGGACAAACAGGAGCGTCCAGGAGCATTCTCAAACCGTTTCATTGGTGCAAAAAGATCGCTTCTCATGATTCTGAGGAGTGACAGTCGCTTCTCGATTTCAAGTAAGAATCGACTCAAGAAGCACCAACACATGTTACTCAAATGTCAAAAAGAAAATTTTGATCAAGGAATATTTCTTAAGAGCTATAGGTGTTTCACTCACAAAAAGGCAATTACGTTAAACTGAATAGAAAAAATGTTGGGTGTTCTACTGGTTCTTAAAATGAGTGCTTCCCCGAGTGAAACCAATGGAAAGCGACATAAGACTTTGTTTAGAAAGGGAAACTGCTACTGAGAAGAATCCAAAATTGTAGGTTTTCCCAAATTTTGTTATTACTTGAACCCAGTTAAACTTCAACTCCAGAAAAAGCAAAGAACAGACTCTTCAAAAAAGAGTAGAGATTTTTTTTGTATAAGCGAAATGCTTTCGTTCTCTTTATTGGTTCGCGTCCCACTGGGTATCAAAATTGGCAACCACATGATTGTGTACTAAAACGTCTGACTTATTCAGAGGGTGCTGCGAAGAGATGGCAGCGGAATGGTCGCTTTAACCACTAGAAAAATAGATCTGCATAATTTTATTTCAAAGAACTGGGAAACGCTGCAAATTTTTCACTGAAAAACACTCAGAAACTCATTCAGAACTCCATAGGTACGCACCTCAAACCTAAATTAGCACTCCTTGCCAATCCTCTTCACCTTTACCTTTCTATAACCCCTGCCAAACTATGCCAACCTGTCGGTCTACGAAAACAAGTTAAGAGTTTCTGATTGCGTAGACAAAACAATATTATCCAATGTACATCCAAAATTCATTCATTAAGCTGCATAATTAAACGAAGTAAAAACTTACAAACACAATTTCACACATTGCCACTATTCTCTTCCGTTTTTGTCTCCACAACAAATTGAATGTGCATCATCACTTAAAACCGAACATTCTTACACTACTTATATAACAATCTCGAATTCACCCCCATCCCACACCCATCCTAGTTCTTATAGCGTACAATACTCGGTTAGAATTGGAATCGATTTCAACAATTCATTTATATTATTTTGATCTAAATGGCTAACCAATTTGTCAGAGGTCATCAGTAATGTTGTAAAGTTCTGTAGATTTTCTACAATCTCTTTTGTCATTGTATCCGATGACTTTCGTATTAGTTCGCCTAACTTTTTGCCAAGTTCGTATTTAATAAGCATATCGGGTAAATCGATTTCACTATCAGTTGGTTTTTTGTTTAAGTACACAACGGAGAGTATGCATAAGGCAATAAGGGCTTCGTTTTGCATTACCAAATGCTGTGACGTTAACATATTAACCATCGACTCTACAGTTCCATCGATTTCTATGAAAGCCTTGAGGCTGGTTTCGTCTAAGTTGGTTGGTGGTTTTGGTGGTGTTGCACTTGCTGTTGGCTCGGCACCATCTCTGTGCATAACATAAGCGATTTTTGAAAGATAAGCATGTTTCACCAACCATGCGAGGAGACGTAGAGATTCTCCGGTGACTCCAGCGTAATCTGAAGATTTGCTCCATTCAACAAGTTGTTCAATGAGGGTTTTGTTTTTCAAAAGTTCCATTGCTAGGGGTTCTGAATAAAACAAAAAATGTCTCTCAAACACCTTTTCGAGTGATAAAAGATTAAATAATCTCACCTTGCCCATCAACAGTCATACGGAGGGTTCCCAAGAGTTTGAAAACAACTGGCGGTTGATGTATTTCCAGCATCGGTAGTATGGTCTGCACAAGGCCGGCTTGTATAACAGCTCCTTTGTTTGGCTTTGGTATGACTAAGTTTCTCAACGCACTCAGCAGTGCATGTTGTAATCGAACGTCATTGCTAACACCGTTGTTTTTTGATAAGACATCTTAAGAGAGGTTTTTTTGGTTAATCAATGGATGGAAACACAAAAGATATAACATCACTTACCAAGCAGCTTATTCATAATTTTATTTTCGACCATGTAAATACAATGACTGTCTGTGCGGGCGAAGTTACCTAAAGCCAAAACGCCTGTCGTTAGTAAATCTATGTCCACCGAGTCCAACCAATCTTCCATGTTCTTCAAGAGTGTTGTCGAGTAGAGATAGTGCATAGATTCGTCTAAAAAAAAAAGAAACCAAATCATCACTAAATACTGAGTAAAAGTTAGGACTACACATACCACCAGTTAATATAAGTACAATCAGCTCACAAGCGAGCTTCATTAGGGCCCGAGCTTCACTGGTGCTGGCCAAATTTTTATATTTCTCCAACAGGTTGTAGATTGTCTCACAGAGACCATCTTTTGCCAACAACAATTTAACATCATCATTCTCCGCTTGATAATGCAGAAGTTCAAGGCACATTTCCGCTAAATCGGGATTTGTTGATGCGGCTAATATCCGCGCCAACTGCGTATTTAGTTGCGTGCTAAAGTTAAGATCGGCAACATTTTCTGTGAGAATACTCAAAATTGGTAGAGTGTTTAGCAACAAATCCTCATGTCCATCAACATTTTCAATACTCTTATCGATAATACTTTGAATCTTGTCCATAATTTTTAAATCCATGGCACGTTTTGCCACACGTTCGCCCCCAAGCAAGTAATTCGATATGAGACCACCTCTCACCTTTATAAATAGCAACTCATTGTCCTTATCTGATTCGGTGGTAACGGAGAGAAGATTTATAAGATGCTCATCGCCTCGGGTATTCAGTATAATATCACGTGCTTCGTCATTTAGAAAACAAATATTGCCCAAAGCTCGACAAATTTGTATGGGAAGTTCTAAACTGGAAGTGCTGTTGACACTCTTTAGGCAATCCACAAACATGTCGATGACATTTTTGTTTGTGAATTTCTTTCGTTGTATTTCGGATTTGGTGATTTCTGCTATGCATTTGGCAGCTTCCTTCTGAATGACTTCTTTGTCGGATTTGATGAGATTCAAAAACGAATCGGCCAGTTCGAATTTGTCGAAACTCTTTGGATCTGAAGTCGCAGAGATTTCACTTAGAAGCAAGGCAGTTTTGTCCACATCAGTTGTGCTATCGATAGATGTGGCTTTAAGTTTTTCTATGAGATCATCGATTTCCTCTGTAAATGAAAACAGAAAAAAAAGTCATTAGTTTTGAATTGCGACACAAAATCACACTGAAAAGTTTCATTAATTATTCTCTATTCCCACTGTCAAAACAAGAAAAGACACACGCTCTGACAATAAAAAGGAGTAAAGAACATCAAAGCTCTTTAATCTTTTCCTATACACCAGAGGCGCAACACTGTACACCAAACACCACACTTTCTGTTCTAATAAATTGAATAAGGTGTCATATCGCGATTAATGAATTTTTCCTACTTCCTAGCATTTTGTTTAAAGCTCTCTTCTTGTGTCTTCTTTAAAGTAAACTGAACAAAAAAAAAAAAAAACGTGACGATTGTTCCACAAATTTTATTTCAAAGTGTGTCTGAAACAATACCCAAGGGCTGTTGGATACAATATTTCATTTTCCTCATCACCATAGGTAAAAAAGACTTTTCAGTCAATATGCAATGAATGCATAGTAAAAAAAATAAAATAAAATAAATACAAAAAAATAAACCACTCATGTTTGTTCGCGCTCGCAGACGCATTAAGTATGTCCTATTTTAGACTTCAAGTTGCAATGGAATCCCAATCCACACAACGCACCGCACTGCTTCAATAGTCCAATCCAAGGGTGAGCAAAGCACCCTTTACTCAATGAGTTTCAGAGTCAAGAGATATTTTTATGTTTGGTTTGTTTATACAACAGTCTGCTGATGGCTGATGGGGCCCGGAACATTTGGGGTGTTTTATTAGATGCATCACATCATCGTACCTGGGTGCAAGTGCAGAGTGCAGTAGGTACATGTATAGACAGACCCACAGACGTATGTACAAGTCATCATCCATCAGTATAGATTCTGTTGTGCTATTCATACTTGATCGCCGAAGGTGTTCCATCCATGGCTTCTGTTGTTGGTCTACTCGTACGTAATATGCAAAATTTAATTTTTACTTTTCTTTTTGCTGCTTGTCTTTTTTTATGTTAAACTTGGCAGTGTTGTTGGAAACATATGGATTAAAGTACTAGCTTTTCTGACGCAACAAAAACACTGAAGGTAGGTGGTAAAAAGAAAATGGAAAAATATGAAAAAAAGGAAAATGTTAATTTCTTAAAAATACCATAATACATAATATACTCGTATGAGGTAGTTCGACATTTCTCTCTCCAGCGACATGAAGTAACTTCGTAGAGAATCTGAGCTGAGGTTGAACAACTTTTTCTTAACCCAAATATCACTGTTTTTTTTTTTTTAATTGATGAATGATGAAGTTCCTATTTCACAATGTGCATGTAAAGTTGCAATAAGAAATTTTTTTTCTTTTCTGTCAAATTCTATTTTGAGCACTCAGACCTAAATATCCGGCCAATTGTACTACAAAACAACAAACTTCTTTTGTTATAACTTTCTATTGCTCCACAGTGAAATCATTTTCTCACAGGATTCCCAGAGGGTAGTATTTATTAGGCCTAAAATAAAAAAATAAATTGGGTGGCGAAACAGAGCGGGGAGCCCCGAAACCTAGCGCATTTTTCTAATCCATACCTTGTGAGGTATGGATGAGACCTACTACTTTATGCCGATTCGGACCGGTTATTCGAGAAAGCGCTTTTCACAGCATTGAAATTACTATGTTAATATGTACGTGCCAATTCCGTGGGAAAACATTTTTTGTTGTCTGTTGGGATTCGAAACTCCCACGTAAAAGGTAGAAAAGTGTCAAAAAACAATTTTCAAGTCTTTTTCGCTTAGCGATAGCAACAATTTTGCAGAACGTTTAGTGTGTCTGGATCTTACGGGGGCATGACATGTTGTTGTAATCTTGATAAACTTAATCGTTGATGGAGGACTTCACTGACGACGGTGCAGTGACTTAAGGTCAAAGCTAAAGAGTTATAAAATTGAACTAAGTGAAAAGTAAAAAAAATTGGCCTTCAGAAAAACCACACAAGGTCGATGTCGCCTTAAGTAACTTGGTATTAAGTCACGACACCGACCCCGGCATACCCAGCGTTCGTTCAGGTCCTGAGATCGCTGTCTGAGATCCAAGCCCAGCAGGCTCATCGGCTATCTCGTTTCCAGCTGTGCCTGGACCCCAACAAAACTTAAAGAATTTATTCTTCCGACTGCATACAGAAAGGTTATGAATTCCTGAATCATTTTCGGAGTAGTTAAAAAGTTGAGTGGATTCATTAGCACAGCTTGAATGTCGCTGCACTAACGAGAACTTCTACTCATACAGGCATTCTTCGTAACGTAGCTTATAGCCTTTCCTATAGCATACCACTTTGCTTGGAGACGAGATGTGCAGTCGAAGTACATCGCTTTCTACAAAAGTACCAGCACCGCATACAATAACAAGCGCCGATAACAATAATCCTGGTTCAGATTCTCGAGTTAACAACCCCTGAACCCTGCTGCAGTTTGAGCCTTGGAATCATGGTATAGGATGGCATATACATTATTTTTGAGTCAAAAGATTGCGAGATCATCAAAGCTTCAGCACGAATTGATCCAGAGACCACTTCTTTTTTTTAAGGGAAATGAGAGTACATCGATATCGAATGTTGTAGGTATCAAGGGGAGGAAGATTCAGCTGTGCGTCTAGAGCAGCACCTGGATTGCTGCGGAAGGTTAAAAGACATATCAAGTTACTCTTACCGCCATAAATGAAAAAGAACAAAAATGATTATACAAATCCGGATGCTCATACTTTCTTATATTCAAAGTAAATTTTTTTTTTTCAAATTGCATAAATTTTCCACAAGTAAAAATTGTCAAAGATTTATAAAGAGCTTCCTATACAAAATGGAAAGCATATAGAGGGGGAGTCCTCTATCCCCCGGGGGCATGATAGATCATATATTTGGGACAAAATGTGACATTGGTTACGGGAGCTGTTAAAATTTGAAGTGTAACAAAAGTTACGCAAGTTTTCTTTTAGAGAACTATATCCAAAGGAGTCAGTGATAAATTTATGTAAATTTACGTGATCCGGGTTAGTGGTATTTTTTTGGTTTTTACTTATAATTTACGGGAAATAATGGACATTGAATTTTTTTCCAAGCAAGTATAAGCCATATAAACTTTAGGGAACTGTTGGGGGTAGAACTTCTCGATTGTGGTGCAATTTGATGGGCTTTAAAATAGTAAATTCATATCACGCGGCGGGATCATTGCGCATAATTACTTGCTCCTTCTTATTCAATCCTCTGGGAAAAATATTGTGCCAATCTACGAAAATTAAAATTTTACAATGCCTAAAGATAGTTCTAAATCATCTTTGACGGATGACTTTATTATGAATTTCATGATATTTGACTCTATTCGCACCCAAAGAAAGAAAGTGACCTTACTTAAAATTCCTGTAATTTCTGATTTTATATTGTGTCCAAAAGGAAGCAAAAACTTCTGGTCTTTTGTTAAGAACATTAAGAACTCCACCCAGGTCCCAGCGCTCGTTTCCAATGACTCCCCGTATGTCAGCTCCATCGACAAAGCCAATTTGCTGCTTACTTGTTACTTCCTCATAACATGTTGGCTCCACCTGAGCTCGAGTTTGCAAATTCTGTGATGAAGCAGATATTTTTTTTTCTCTCGATCGGGAGAGTCCTCAAAGATCGCAATATACATAAATCCGCTAGTCCAGGTGGTATCCCCGCCGTTATTCTAAAGAAGTGTTCTTCTACGCTGGAAAAACCTCTGCGTAACTTTTTTTATCCATCCTATTTTTCTGGGCTCTTCCCGAGCAGATGGAAAACTGCATTTGTCCAGCCCGTCCCTAAAAAAGGCGAATCATCCTCTCCTTCTAATTACCGTCCAATTGCACTAACACCCCTTCTTTCCAAGGTCATGGAAACGTTGATAAACCATCAACTCGTGAAATATCTTAAAAAACGAAAGCTTCTTAATGACCGTCAGTACGGCTTTCGTAGCAAAAGGCCCACTGGTGATTTGATGGTATATCTCACCGAAAAGTGAAACCAATCCTTACACTGTTTTGGAGAAAGTAAGATTATTGCGCTTGATATTTCTAGGGCATTTGACAGAGTTTGGCATGGAGCTCTCGAAAATGCATGCTTTTGATATCGATGAGTCTCTTCTTCGTTGGATTAGAAACTACCTTCCGGACCGTTCAATACAAGTTGTATTGGATTGTTTCAAGTCTGATACCCACTTCATAAACGTTGGGCTCCGTTTTGTCTCCGACTCTCTTCCTCATTTTCATAAATTATCTCTTCTCGTCTGAAACTTCTTATTCCCTCAATTGTTTTGCTGACGACTCAACCCTCAGTTTTTCATATTCGTTTCCAAAATGTACGTCCGGATGTAGAACTGGAACGGTTGCGTATGATAAGCTTATTGAATTCTGACCTTGGCAGCATTGTTGCATGGGGTCATAAAAACCGAGTAGAATTCAATGCTTCGAAAACTCAATGCTGTGTCTTGTCGTTGAAGCTTAACATTCCCCCATTGCCATTATCCATAAATGGTACCTGCATCCAAGAAACCGAAAAGCTGTCAGTACTCCGTATGTGTGTAAACGATGATCTTCGTTGAAATGACCATACTTATCTGACCAAAAATGCTGCCAAATGCTTAGGTTTCATACGACAATGCAGGAAGTTCTTCACCCCTTTTGATCTGGCTACAATTTATAAGGCCTTCATCCGCCCAAAACTGGAGTATAACTCCCATATCTGGTCAGGTGCTCCTCTAACATACAAAATAGAGCGTTAAAATTGATAGGTGATAGTTCAATCGTAGAATCGATTGATTCTCTCGAACATCGTCGAAACGTTACCTGTTCCACTCTCTTTTATCGCTTTTTTTACAAACAGTGCTCCAGTGAAATAGCCAGTTGCATTTCTCCCCTGAAACAATTTAGCCGCAACACTTGCCTCGCTAGGAATGCTCATCTGTTTTACCTCGAACCTAACTTCGGTTGTACAGTAAAGTATAGAGATTCATAATTTTAGTCGCACTACCCTAATGTGGAGTGCTATACCAGACTCTATTTTCTTTCCATATTACTTCTCCCAAATATTCAAATAATAAACTTGCCAGCTTCTACTTATAGGTCTAAAAATTGTATTGATGGCATGGGTCACAATCTGACTGACGAAAACCACAACCCTTTCAGTTTTACTTAATGATTAACAGCCTTATTTATAAACCCATAATAGGGAGTGAATAGCGCTATGTTCCTCTTATAATATCTCTGAACAGAAAAACGTATTTATAAAACTTTTTGAACGTAACATAGAGGTAGAATATGCTGAACGCCGATTGAGGTAGTATAGCGACTGAATAGGTTTTTGTCATCGCTACTGTGAAATGACAAGGGAATGTTAGTACGCCGGTAGATACATAGATGGCTTTCAGTGACCGGTTTGTTTTCGATAGTGAAGTACACCTGTATATTACCGCTCAATGCTATAAATTAGATTATAGATTATAGATAGGTAAGATATACACATCAGAACTATAATGGTTTATAAATAAGAATTTATTCAACGTAGAATAGAGTGCTATTCACTACATAACTATTCATCTGTTCAGAGCTATTTAGGGAAATCTAATAAACACGGCTGTAATTGTAAAACTACACGTACACAATAATTGACTTTAAATGTTTGAGCGTGTAAGGACTCCATAACGTTTTTTATGTGCATTTGACGCCAACTTGAAAAAAGGGCTGAATTCAGATTTTTAACAATAACTCGGTTTTCCGTTGAAATCTGAAATTTTTTTACCACTCTTTCCTCCCGTGGAACCCGTGGCGTGATGGTTAGCATGTCCACCTGCTAACCCAGAGGTTCGAGGTTCGAATCCCAGCAGTGGCAAAAATGTTTTTCCACGGGTATCGCCTTTTGCGAGGAATTGGCAAGTCCTCCGTTAGTAAATTCATTGTCATGAAAAGCGCTTTCTCAATTAGCCGTTCGGAACCGGCAGAAAATTGTAGGTCCCCTCCATTCCCTCCCAAGGCATGGTTGTGAGAAATGCGCTAGGCCCAGGGGCTCCTCGCTCTGTTGCGCCACCCTTTTTTTCTTATTTATTTATTCTTTCCTCCCTCTCTAATTTGTATTCATGAGCAACAAAAAAAAAAAAAATTGTAGGCCTACAAGTTTGAAATACACATTTATTCGTTATTTATGACGATAAAATAAAAAAATATAAAAAACGTAAATTTTTGATTTTTTCGATCGATACCTCAATAACGAAGAACGATAGGTAAATAAAGTACAAGACCTTATTTGTAGAGGGTACAAAGAGCAACAAAAAAGTATAAATTAAAAATTTTAATATCTCAACGGAGAAGCGAGTTATTGTTAAAAATCTGAATTTAGCCCTTTTTTCAAGATTGCGGAAAATCCACTTAGGAAATCTTGATCGACAGTTTGATCCAAAAGACGTCATATCCAAAGTTCAGGTTTTTCGGCTCATTTACATTTCCAAATGTATTATAATGACTGGACTAAAAACATTAATCAAATAAAATTTCAAGACCAAGTGGAATTTTGTACAATCACTTGGCGCCTGCCTTTAAATTTCTTTGATCAGTTTTACCAACAAAACCGATGAAAACCAACATCACCGGTTATCGAGCTTATGTACATCTATAACAATACTTCTTTTTACCTTAAAGCAAGTTAAACCATTTTCATTTCATCGCATCACTTGCCAAGGAACCCAAAATTTATTTATTTCAGGTGAAGTGGTAAAAAAAACCATTTGATCCCCAAAGAGGTAGAGGTGATCCTTACTTCATTCCAAGTCATTTTTTACAAATATTTTTTTAAACTATGATACCAAAGCTAAATTGCACTCCAATTTGCATACGTAATAAAGCTGCTATGCGACACACCACTGCTGAGGCTGACACTCGAATTGACCTTGAATCATCACACTCATTAAAAAAAAAAGTAAAACAAAACCAATCATTTCAGCGAAACTTGTTTCTATCTTTATTGACTAAGAATCTGTTTTTTTATTTTTGCTTTTCTTTAGGTTGACAATAAAATTTGGTTTGACACACATTTTGGTGACTCTGAGTTATTAAAGAAGTACCATACGTTCGTTTGGTTGGTGTATATGTTTGATGAGGGGATAAAACACTTTTCAACAACGACTATTCTAGTAGAGCGAGTAACGGGTGATTCCAATTTTATAGAGGTTATCACACGAGGGCATCTTGAGACCTTGCGCCTGTGCCAACTGTGCACGACTTCCAAAACTTCTAGCTCGAGCCATCATAGATTCGCCTGCGAGGGCAACCACACATTCATGTTGTAAACATAGAGAGACACAGAGAGAAAGGGAGAGAAAAGAGAACAGAGAGAGAGAGAGAGAGAGAGAGTGTGTAAGAATTTGTGTCATTGGATACATCAATAAAAATCAAATTAGAAATTATCGTGGTCTCAATAACACAACACTTACGGAAGCTCCTCTCGCGGTAGCAGTTCTGTTTCATAGTGTAAATGAAATCTTCTTCCACGGAATTCTCTAGACGCCCTAGCGACCCTTGGTAATCACTTTGGAAATTCTCTCGAACGAAATACGGAACGTTTAAGTGCTGTGTTTCCCGTCTCACTGGGTATTTTCTGGAAAATTTGCAATGGAAGTCATTTGTTTCAGAAGTATGTTCAACAAATTGTGGATGGGGTTTGAAAAATGTGTTTTTTTTTATATTTTTTGTTTTTAAACCTACGTGGATTGAGACAGGCTATACACCGGATCCGATGTGAAGAAGGATGAAAGCATCGAAATCAGTATGAGAACAAGAATGAGACCAAAAGCCAAGCTCGGTTGTGGACTTGTCTCCCGATAATGGGCCCCATTGCCTGCACCACCATTACCAGCACGACGTCTATTGGCCGGGAAATTGCCGAAGAACATGTTGAAGAGCTCCTCAGCCGATATATCACCTTCACGCTCGAATGCACTCTCAAATGTTCGATGATGATTGTGATTAGCATAGTGGTGATTGAAGTCCCCTTGGCCATTTAAGCCACTAATGGTAGCTTTAGAACCCAGCATATCGTATTCTTTACGTTTATGAGAATCTGTTAGTGTGGAAACAGCATTGCCAACTATCTTGAACGCCTCTACCGCCCCTGGAGCTCGATTTTTATCCGGGTGCAGTTGGAGGGCAAGTCGTTTGTATGATTTCTTGATAACAGAATCCGTAGCGTCTTTCGTGACGCACAAGACTTCATAGAAATTCTTACAATTCTTAATTTTCTTAACAAGTTCCAGCTGTGGCTGTGTGTAGTCGCTTTCGTTGTTTGGCTCATTGGAATTCTCACTGCGCTTCCTTTGACGAGAGGTATTTTCTTGATCTGTCTTTTGAGCTTTGTTATATTTGCCAATGGTTTCGATCAGCTCTTCGGCCTCTTTGGATGGATAGAGATTTTGGGCCTTTCGTAGAAACTTGATGGCTTTCTCATAGTTGCCACTATTAAATTCTGTTAAGGCAATGTCTATGCATCTGTTTGATTCGTCCCGATTTCCATCTAATCCAGCAGCTTGCGTGGTTTAAACAAAATTTTAGGGTTAAAAGAAATTTTCCAAAATACAATTCCGCAAAGAGGAGTACAAGCAAATTATTTATAAATGTTTTTGTTTTTGTGACAAATGCTTTATGTTGGAATATAATGAATCATTCAAACACAACTAATGATTGTTGAAAGTGTTATGTGGGTTTTTGACTCGCAGTGTAGTCTCTTAGTTTCTGCTTTTGTTAACTGAGGGTGATATATGAAAATTTGATGTTCGATTTATGTTGTATTCAACTCGTGTGCAGTTAGCGGTTTATATATTTTTTGTATCATGCAAAACAATGATTTTGTGGTACACAAACTGATAAATTTTTTGGTGTAAAAACTTTTTTTTTGGAAATAATAGCGTATTTTTGTTTTAAATTGTTTAAACTTGTGTCTTCAAAAATGTTTATATTTGCATTTATATATTTATTTATTTATATTTTGTTTCTATTTATATTTATATTTATATTTATGATAAAATTTATGTTAATATTCATGTTTATACATCGTACAATTTAATAAAATGTGAAAGTTTGCACATGTTGACAAATCGTACTAGTGAGTCGCAACTTCGCAACACGCACTCCTAATTTTCAACCGAAGTTTGATCATTTTTCAAACAAAAATTAAGGCCTATTTACTGGGAACAAAGTTAGGGGCTAAAGGTACTCCACTCAATCATTGCTGTGAACGTATTATTCTTTGAAAAAGGAGGAGTCACTAGCGATTGCAACCCAAGCTTTCGACATTGTCAAAATGTTTTCAAGGAAAGTTTCTGTCAAAGGAATTAGGAACTAAACAGCAAATATGATCGGTAAGAGAATTGATGGACCAAGCAAGGGGAAACGGACAACAGTTGAGTTTCAATATTATCCATCCTGACTTCTAGGATGAATTGCTATGAAGCTATGTGTGTTTTAGGCATATGACAATCGTACAAACAATTGGATGATAAATTACAGCAAAAAAATTATTTAATGTCGTTACGGTGATTAAAAAAATATCCATAAATAACAATAAATAATAATAAATAGGCGGACAACAAGCTCAAGAATTCAGCACATTTGGTAGACTTGCCATTTAGTTGGTCATATCTTAGTTCAAAAAAATGCCATTCACTTGTCGACAAACTTATTTTAATATTGGCTTCGATTTTGACCCAAAGGACTAAATAAAACGAAAGAGACGAAAGCGAAAACCAAACCATAACTGTTCTACGAAATGGACCAAAAATTACTTGAAATAAAATCATAGGTTTGGCGATAACTATGTCGCTCTTATGATGAAAATATATTTTCGACGGTTCCACTCATAAACCAACTTACTTAGTTAAGCAATTTTAACAAAATTCAATGCTTACGAGTTTTCAAAATTTTCAAATGAGTAAAAATTAGGTTTCGACAATGATGACTTTTGACGTTTCAAATATGGCCCTTAAGGATGATTGTACTTAACGCGTCCTGGACCATTTGATACTACATATTAAATAAGTAGCGTTTTCCACTTAATTAAAATATTTTTTATTTCTGAAAAGACTGAGAGGTGCAATGAGCAAGACAAAAATTTAAACACGGAAGAATTTTTTACTGCAGGAAAAATAATAATCAGGGGGTCATATTCACAGCACTTCTTATTAGAACTATCCTATGATGATGTTATCTTGTCTATTGGTAGAAATTTAATGAACGTCAGTTCTAGGCGTATTCGGGTACTTCTGAAGTTACTTTAAAACTATTTCCTGTACTTTCAGTTTTGCATACATCAATTTCTAATTGTTTTAAAATGCTAAATTTTCAAAACATAGGAAAAAACATTAAAAAAAAAAAAATAGGGAAATAAATCCTTTTTCCTCCTTTTCAGTGTGAAGAGCATCGTTATCTCGAAGGATTTTCACAGCTCTCCCACTTGTTTGCTTCAAACTATTGATTCGTACGGTTGGGTACGTATCTGACATGACCCCCCGAAACTTCTGTTTCCCAAAAGCATTTTGGTATGTTATGTGCGAGGTCCGTGGTTTGAATCTCAGAAACATCAAAGAACCATGCCAATTTTGTTATTCAATTTCGATAGAAAGTAAGTCGAAGTCGAAAAAATTTAATCATAGGTTAGGCTTTCAAAACGGTCGAGGAAATATTTTTGAATTCGACTTACTTTCTATCGAAACCGAATCTCAAAATAAGCATAAATGTTTTTCACGAGTATAGCCTTTCATGAGGAATTGTCAAGAACTTCGAGAGTAAGTTAGACACTGATATAAAAACCGCTTTCTAACTCAGTCGTTCAGAACCAGCATAAAATTTAAGGTTTTTGATGTGCGGTAGGCTTCAAGGTCTTCATAGCTTTGTTGCGCAAATTGTTGAAATTGGCTACATGACAATAAAAATTGGCGATACAATAAAAAAAAAAACTTCAAAAAGGTTAACGTTACGGGTAAAGAAATAATGATGGGGCCACAGTACCGACAGTTTCGCTATTATTTTCTTTTGTCGTTACAACCAGGATTTCAATAAACAGTACCTCGCTGAAATGTGGTAGACACTTTAACAATGTTATGTAGAAAAAAAACTCAGGACGGGTAGGTTGGGTTAAGACAAAAAAAATCGTATGGGAGGGGGTTACTCAAAAACCAAGAAAGATTTTTCCGTTCAGTTTTCTGTGTTATTAGACTCCAAACTAATAAGAGGGTTGATTATTTTAAGAAAAAATGGCCCTTAGGTAGAATGAGCTGACGGTTGATCTTATTTCCGCCACACTTAGATCAATGCAGATCCATTGTGATAAAAGTGGCCCTTAACAAGTTAAAGTTTTGTAAAATTTTGATTTTTTTTTTCAATATTTTGATTTGATTACTCAAAAACTATTCACTAAAATAATTTGAACTTAAATGTTAGTCAAAGAGCAAAGTTTTCAAAAACACTATAGTATGTGGAAGAAGGTGGCTTAATTGATTTTTAATAACTCTTAAAAAATTAAAACAATTTTTTTTTATAGAGTTGTCCCTTTCGCTTAAACGGAGGGGGATAGACCCCCTCCGTTGCGATTTTGTTCTTGTCTTGAACCAATCTATCCGTCCTGAGTTTTAGTCTATCCCTATGCAAAACACCCAGAACAATCTACCGAGAAGTTGAAAAACTTACAATTTTCCTCAATATAACCTTTTCATATTTTTTTGTAAGCGATCATATAAAAGAGATATTGAGTTGTGAAAAATGTTAAAAAAGTTAGCAATTCGTTTTTTTTTAGTAAAGACCTAAATGGAATCGAAAAAACATTTCTCTAAAGTTGGTAGATGTTGAAATCCACCGCAAAAGATATTTGATTTATTTTTTGTAAATGTGGAGTCTTTAAAATTTTGAAATGTCAAAAATTAAAGAGATTTCCTGTTTTTTCTTCAAGTTTGAAACTTCATAAAACAATATTCCTGTGTAACTCAGCACTGATCTATAGCTAATTGGAGTTCTTGAAATTTGTGCTTCTTAATTAAAATGTCTCTCGTTTTAAATGAAAGTTAAACTGGTAAATTCTGAATCAGGTGTGGAAAAAAAAGACGAATTATTTTGAATACTCGAGGAAGAATTTGTAAAGTGTGTCTCAGGTCATATTAGAAATTGCCTTGTTTGAACGAAAGCAAAGCAATATTAAAGCATTAAGTCCACGCAAAATAAAAGGAAATAAATACTATTGAAGTTTGAAGTCCACCCGATATAAAAGTGTGGTGTGAAATGTAAAAAGCAGTATGAATCATACTCGAAAATGGTAGTCGAGTGGACTTAGGCTGCTGATGATGTTGATACAGGTGCAGTTGCTCACTGTAGCCTTGGATTGGTGTATTTTTAACTTGGCAGTGCTACCATCTGTGTTGCTGCTTCTGCACCTCTGTACTCAGGCAGTAAGAGTTAACCCCGAATAACTGTTGTTTTTTGGCGGTTTTTTAACACTTCGATTGCCAAGTTATTTTAGCACATTGGGTAAGACCTTGCCAAGGTATTTTGTTTTTGAATTTCATAGCACCTTAAAATTTGTTTCTAACCAATTTCCAGTTGCTTGTATTCAAAATTGTAAAATTGTAACGGTTTTTGTTTATCGGTCGTTTTTGTACGACATGGCCTAGCAAGCCTTTCATTTGTTAAAGCGTATTTTGAAAAACGTCAAACTGAGTATTTTGTGAGCCCAGCATTCTTCGTCAACTCGTATCAGGGTAGGGTTTCAATTTTTTTTTTTTTTTTGTTTTTATTTTTTTTTTTTTAATTAATGAATAATGTTTCAAGAATATTGTGTCAAAATTTCATCGATCAGAGCAAAATTGACGACGGTATCAATATTTTATATCTGCTCAACGTGAGTGCGTCATTGCTATTGCTACTGCGCAAACCGCCTGCAATTGGGATTTGCAGAACGTATTTTACTTATATGTACCGTAGGCAGCGTGAATATGTGCCACTCCATAAGGTTAAATGTGTTTCATTTTGACAGCGATCGAATCGCAAACGCAGGCCTGCGCAGTGCTTTAAAGAATTTCCCCACTACTCACATTTTTAAAGTTGAGGGTTAAAATAAATAAATAGGGTGGCGCTACAGAGCGAGGAGCCCCTGGGCCTAGCGCATTTCTCACAACCATGCCTTGTGAGGGAATGGAGGGGACCTACAATTTTATGCCGGATCCGAACGGCTAATTGAGAAAGCGCTTTTCATGGCATGAATTTACTAACGGAGGACTTGCCAATTCCTCGCGATAGGCGATACCCGGGAAAAAACATTTTTGCGCCTCTGCTGGGATTCGAACCTCGAACCTCTGGGATAGCAGGTGGACATGCTAACCATCGCACCACGGGTACCACAAAGTTGAGGGTTACCTTTTTTAATAATAATGGGTATTTTTATTTTTATTTCTAATCGAAAACATTTATTATCTATACTTTTAAGTTTAGAATATATTGTGTTATCATTATTTTATTTATTATTTATTTATTTAAATATGTATATTATGAAAATTATTTGAGTAATATTTATATAACTTTTGCAGTTTGTGAGGGAGTTTTAGGTTTATCTATTTTAGTATCTATAATTCGTATACATATAAGGAAATGATTGTTTTCAATATCATTCTTCACTCCGAAACTACAGCACCGATCTATTTGAAATTTTGAGTACTATTTCTGTTTATGATTGGAGAGTTTTTAATGTTTATACTTTTTAGCTAACAATAACAAATGAGGCTATTTTTTTTCATCAAATCCTTTGAACCGCTCCCAAAAAGTAAAAAATTGACATTTCAAAAAATTTTCCCAGCGTGAAATCTACAAAAATGTACTTTTCTCGGGAGCTAACCCTTTTCTCCCTTAAAATAGCACTAGGATTTTTATAGTGCGAGTTTAGACAAAATACCTACAGGGCAGTCAAATGGCATGTATTTTCCTTCAAAAAGTACATAAATATGTGTTACATTCGTTTTCGACAATTTTCCTAGAGTTTTTTTTGACAACTAACGGGATTGTCAAATCTGTGTCAACCATTTCTATACAGTTCAACGAACAGAGCGCATAGAAAGATATTTAAATGAACCAGCAGTTAAGTTATTTTGTTTCAGAAAAAAAAAGAGAGTGGGTCAAAAGATTCAAGCTTTGCCTTTTTCGATAAACAAGAAACAGGTACCTTATCTCTCTGTTCAAAAATCATAAAAATTTCTGAAATAAGCTTCCGTTTGATTCTGTCGAATTTTTCGGTCCTGTGCTGTTTTCGGCGAACAGGGTGGTCGTTCTACAGTGTTAGAGGTTTCAGTGGATAAGTTGAACGCGTAGGTTGCGAATTAGTCTAAGTGCTTCAGATTAGACGCAAAAAACATTATCAATGCGGAGATGATAACCGTTGCTTCTTTGGGCTAAGAACCTAATTGAGAAACAAAACCATTTATCTCTATAAAAACCTTGATCATCCCAGTTCTGCTTTGCGGCAAGCGTGAACCTTGTCAAAAGCCGATTGAAGAGATACTTGGTCGTTTCGAAAGAAAAATACTCCGAATGATCTTTGGTGCCGTATGCGAAGGCAATGTGTGTAGGAAAAGATTCAACAATGAAATGCATGAGCTATTTCACGACATGGATCATGCTAGAAAAGTACGCACCGCGAGACTACGAAGGCTGGGCCATGTAGAGCGGATGAACATCAGCGATCCGTCTCAACGGGTATTCGAAATCACATTGTAGGGAAATTGCGGAAGGGGAAGACCTCGTCTTAGGTGACGCAATCAAGTGAAAGAAGACCTCAACCGACTTAGAGTGCAAAACTGGTGGCAGCTCACCGGCAATCTTTATCGAAAGATTTTGATCGGGGCTCAGCTTCACCCCGATGCCCACCTAGGAAAGTGAGTAAGCACCAGATTGGAATTAGCCTCCTCTTTTTTTTTTTTTTTTTTTTTTTTTAAGAAACAAAACTTAGAAAAATTTATTGTTCCGAATCAGGACTTAAAACCTCATTGATTTTGTAGAATAGACGATTTTTGAAATTTTTATTTATGGCTTTATTCAAACGAATGGTTAACATAGTAAAGCGTAAATAGGAATGAAAAACTGGATATACAAGATTCAGTACGCATTTTCGAAAAAAAGTAGGAGAAAAATAAAAGAATAAGTTGGAACCTCTAAGTCCCATACTCCAATGACTTTGTTGTGTTTAAGAACCAAACGATTATTGAATTAGATAGCCTTACACCCAGTTTTTTCATTCAGCTGGCTTCCCTTTCCTTCCATATAACTCAGACGAAGATTAGGAACAGCAATTGAGTTGGACAAGAGCAAACCAACTTAGGTCTTGAAATGAATAACTATTAAATAAGTCACTAAAGAAAAACAGCGTTAGAGTTTTCACTTCGTTTCTTTTTATCACACTCTCCCTGAATAAGCTTAAATCAGGATCGTAATCACTTCAGCCTTACCACTCCACCAAAATTGCCTAACCTACTTTATTGTCATTCCTATCCAATTAGGTACCAACATATTCCATCTAAATGATTCGATATCCCAACAAAAAAAAAAAACATTTCAGACCTGATACCAAACGATAACGATTCTGAGTGAATAGAGTTTCCGGTCGATCCGAATTTGTCCATTTTTGTTCCTTTTAGGCAGCAGATAGTGTCACTATGAAACAAACTCCATAAAACAATTTCACATAAAAAAACAACCCTTGCCTCTCTATCTATCGTTTCTTCTGCCAAGTTTCGTCTGCAGTTGAATGAATGTTATTCAATTAACAAATCAAGTAAAATTCTTTAACGAAGCAAAAGACAAAAAATCTCATTTGGAAAAAACTAAATAACATCTGCACAGGTGAATGCCATGCCAGTCTGTTTCATTTTTCCGCTGCTGCTGCTACAACAGCCCCCTTCACCAAACACACATCATGACGAAAGCATATCAACCAATGAAAAAAAAAAAAAAAAGGAATACACTTTCCTCCCCCAATTCCTGTGCATCATTTCCACCGTGGCATTAGAAACAGAAACAGCAATCATCATCAGAGAAGTGCCCTGAGGAGAAAGAAACACCACACATCTACAACGCCCCGCAGACCGCACCACAGCGAACAACAACAAACAGAAGCAGCAACTCAAATCCCCGGTTGCGCTGCTGCTGTTGGCTGACTGCCGACGATGTTTGAAGTGAGGTTAGGACAATGTTATTTATGGCCCCAACAAAGGTCGTTAATATTGATTTTTCAAGCAAACGCATTTTCATTTCTATTGGATTTTCCACAAACTTCCGAATGCATTTCAAGCTAATAAGATGAATGGACACTACTCAGAAGCTAGCACAACCTAGACTAGCCCTTACTAACTAATTTCTATTCGACAAAATGAAAATCCCTGCGATGAATGATCATTGGAATTTCATGGATGACTTCTTCACCTTACTTCTTCTTCTATAGAGGGGACGCATACAAACTTTTTTTGTTTATTCAAATGGTTTTTTTTTTTTTTTTTGTTCTTATTTTAAAATCTGTGCAGGGCATACTAAAACAATATACTTACTAGCCATGGTTTGATGCTTGAATCAATTGGTAAGTTCGTAATAGATGGTGGTGGGCACTCTAATTTATTAAAAGATTTGTTTGAAATTTTTTTTTTGTGATTATCTTTTTCTTTTGAGGAGCAGGTTGAAAAAGTCTTCGGGCTGAGGGTACACTTGAGACACAAAAAAAAAATAATATGCACAGAGACAAAACTAAAACTGTGATAAATAATCAATCAAAAATATATTGAAAAATGTGTTTTGATCTTGTGTGTGAATTTTTGAAAGACTTTCGAAAGTTTTTTTCAATTAAAACAAAGCGAGGAGGTTACATTTAAGTTTTGAAAATTGAAGAAACTAATTTTTCCAGTACGACAAAATTATATTTGACAGAACTCGTCAGCGCAGCGACCGCGGCGAATATGATGGGCAAAAATTAAAATAACAACACAAGAGTGTGAACGAGAACACGATATATATTGAAAGAATTGGGGTGTAAAAAGGAATGTATAAAACTGGGTTGTGTTTTGTGGATGGCATCTGATGCTTTGTTTTTATTGACGTAAAGATGGCAGCAGTAGATTTTTCCAGTTGGGTAATAAGGAATTGTAGTTGAGAGACACGCAAATGTCTATTAAATAGTTTCCATCTGAGAATGCGCAAAAGAAGAACACTTTTTGAGCCTCGTGAAAAACAGGGTTTGCATTCTCTGCAATTTTACCGGATTGTCGCTTAATCGTCTATCGTCGATTGCAGCCAAAAGTTGAACATGTTCAACTGCCTAATTACTCACCGGCTGCCAGCGAGTGTGGTGAATTTCGTGGTTACACAAAGCTGAACAGCGGCTGGCAGTAGCGGCTACTCGACTCGCCGTGAAAACTTATGTTTTGGAGTAGTTTATGTACCTCTAAGGAAAAAGTGGCTTTGCCAAACAAAACAGGTGTACGAAATTGCTTCAAACATAAAAACAGAGCAGTAGTTTTCTCGAATTTTCCAGAGTCATGAATTTATCTTTTTGTTTTGGTTTAGCGCGGTACCTCCCATACAACAGTTCGGTTTATGACAAATTTTAATTTTGCTCTTTGATTTGTACTCTGTACGCTGTACACTGTTCGATGTACTCTGTACTCTGTATTCCTTACTCTGTACTGTGTACTGTGTACTGTGTACTGTGTACTGTGTGCTGGCAAACAGCCGTGTGTGACCCGTGCTTAAGATGATCACTTTTCAAGTACAAGTAGTTAAAGCAACAAGTCGACAAAAAATATTACATTGTTAAAGGAATCGACCGTAAGTCAATATCGACAGATTGGTTAAACCGAGAAGCAGAACAAGAAAACAGTAGCTTTATAGTGGATTTACATGCATCTGCAAGTGCAGATGAAAATCGGAAAAAGACACAAGATGTAAAATTCATACTTGTCTGATAGAGAGGGAACGAACTTCCTAGTTATGGTTGCAGATGAAAAACTATGGGTGCAGATTAACATGTTCATCTGCAACCATAATTTTTCATCTGCAACCATAATCCTATTCGTCTCTCTTTTTAACTTTTGCGCTTTGTAATCTTCATCCGTCTCGCTTTACTTTTCTGCACTTCCGCAATTGTAGATGCATGTAAATCCATCATTATTCGCACGAAGTTTCAACAAATCGACCAATGTGAACTTCGTCATAGTTAGCGGTGAAAAATATCTTAGTGCCTGTCCAGACGGGTTATGCTGTTAACGTTATGCTGTTAACACCTACAGCCGTATTTATAATCGCATAATAAACTCCGAACAACTTTAAAACACGCTTATTCATTGAATAAAACAAAAATCGTATTTATAATCATTTTTCGTCAGTGAATAAGGGCTGAATAGCTTAAACGCCAATATGAGTGTTTTAAGCGTGTTTTAGCGCATAAATGTCATTTGATTTTGAGTATGGAGTTGTCATTCAGTGGTTTATTTACAACTTTGAGAATTTTAAAAATAACTAAAATGGAAATATACATAATTTGGATGTAGCAAATGTGTTTTCAATTAAAAGAAATATGCTGTGTTTTCCTTTTTTGTAAATTGCTTTCTTACAAGTTTTCCAGCTGGGAAGCGTTTTTGATTTTCCCTTTTTGGGCAAAACAACAAGAAATTAAAGCCAAAGAATTGTATTTGTGTAAAGCTAAAGAAATAAAAGGAACAAATGTTTTTCCGGTGTTTGGTTTCGAGCAAATTGGCAAAGCAAGTTCTGCACTATAAAAAGTGTTTAATTGTTTAAAATTTTTTACTTTTTTATTCCTGAAAAGGCAGTAGACATCGAATGATCGAATGTTCCATAACTAGGAAAATATAAACAAAAACAAATTTCTGTTGTCAGTTCAACCATTGAGAAACAAAAATAGAGAGTTTCTTTATGATTTTGACATAAGGGATGAATAACTATAATGGGTGATGAAAAAGATTATAAATAAGGATTTTTTATTCACTGAATAAAGTCTTAATAGGTTCTTATTCACTGCATAACTATTATGCGTTTTAAGCGTGTAATAGCAAAATCTAATAAATACGGCTGTTAGTGTCCAGACGTTGTTATAATTCCTCACTTAAATTCTCCATTTTGTATTGGAAATTGTATTGAAAAAAGCGTAACGTTATGAGCATAACCCGTCTGGACACGCCAAGTGTACTGCTTAGGCAGATAAATCAAATTTCATTTTGCGCATCCAGCTTCTTTCTTCCTCGCCCCTTTTGCCCAGAAACGACCGATATAACGTTATTGGAATAACACGTGTGGACAGGGACTTAGGTGATGTCGCCTTAAGAAATAATTTTCATCAAAGAAATCTACGCACTACGCTGAATGCACCCATTTCAAAACCCATTTTGACACTTTTCATTTTGGGAAACGTCAATTTTCTGTTCGTGTTCAGTGTTCACAAATTTAAAGCAAAATACAAGTTCATTAAATTTTTCTTTACAATTAAAAGCCATTAAAATAGTTTAAAACATCACAATTCTCTAAACATCGCATAAAAATTACTAACTTTAAGAAGTTTGTCAAAATTTCGGAAAAAAATTCAAACAAAATGCCACCAGCTTCGGCTGTTACCCAGGCTGGTAAGGCGGAACGTGATGAACGCTTACGGGAGGCCCTAAAATCGTTTATTCTAAAAGAAAAACAGCGCAAAAAGGAAGGTAAATTCACTTGTCATATTTTTGTATTTAGAATGAGTTTTATTATGAAGCATTTTATCAGAATATGAAGCCGAAGTTGAAGAGGAACGCCTACGAAAAGAACGAGAAGCACGAGAACGACAAGATGTAATGACACTTGGTGAGACTAGGGAACAAATCACCAAGCTAGACCAGAAGCTAGCTGAACTACGAAATCAAAAGCAACAATTATTTCTGCAACTAAAGAAAGTCCTTAACGAAGATGAGAACCGTAAGAAACAACAACAACAGAAGGACAGGTACGTAAGCACTCGTAATTCTGCTCTGCCACCGAATTATGTTTTTTTTTCGTTTTGCAGTGAACTTTTTGCAATGCAAGCAATGCAAGCACAGAACGTTCCCCAACCACAGGTGTTCCTTCCACAAAGACTACAACACCAACATCAACAGATTCTTCAAAAAGTTGTAAGTTAACTCCAAGTCACAAAATTTGATTGATTTATTCAAAACCTACACCTTTGTGTTACAGCCTGTTGGTGTAGGCAGTCAAGGAATCAAACGAAATCGCAGTCCATCACCGACACAACATCAGGCATACTACAAAAGCGCCGCATACCCCCAGCCAAGTGAGCAAACCTCAAAGAATTACCAGTCTAGCTATGCTTTCTCTTTCAATTCTTCTTTTCCAGAGCACGATGATGGTCGTCGTGGGGCAGATATTGCTCGGGTTCTATGGAATAGTAAGTAAACGCTGCTGATTCTCCTCACAAATCATATTTTGAACTACATTCTTGCTTGTAGAACCCCCAACACAGTATCAAAATCCTCCTGGCACACTGTTCTACCAAACTGCCAGCAATGCTCCCAGCCATGGTCAGCAAGACAGTCGGGGTCCAGCGATTATTTATCCTTCGTATAACCCCAATCTTAATCTGCCTCTGAGGCAGAGCTATCACATGGAAATGCAAACACAACAGTCGGCGCAAGGTCATCCCTCCAAAAACGACCAACAATCACAAAAACCCGCCCAGGTGTATCACATCAATCTAGACCAGCCTCCGATATCACAGACATCGGGGCCTGTGTCTGTTGGGTCTCAACACAAACCACAAGTGACTATGGAGAAGATTTCCGACCGAGGTTATCACGTTGAGTTGAAAGTTGACCAATCGGGACATGGACCACCCCAGCCAACGCATCTTTCAGAAGGAGTTGTCTACGCGTCCTTAATACCCGGTATGCCTATGCATCCAAGTGTGATGCAAATGACTGGAAACCCACCTCAGGTAATCAGATTTAATTAATTTGGTACTGATTTTGATTACTTTTCTTTTGTATCAGAACAACAAACCGGGGGGCAGCATCACACAAGGATATCCACAAAACAGAGGCAACACCGGACATCCACAGCAACAACAGCAACAAATGTCCAACCAACAGCAACAGGGACAACCAATGCATTATCCCCGTCGATTATTTTAGTTGAAAGAATTTTTGTTTGATTGTCTTGTGATGGAAAAGGGACAGCCTGAAATAAAAAGGAGCCAGGATATTTTTTTAAGCAACATTGTTTGATTTATTTTTAAAAGACTGTAACAAAACTCTCCTACTTTACTTCACACTCAAGTAAGACATACAAGTTGTAGTAGTTGGACAATAGGTCGTAAGGTGTAAGTAGTCTTCTCTGGTATACTTGGCTGTATTTGGTATTTGTTAATTGGACGGTGGTACCCGTGGTGTGATGGTTAGCATGTCTGCTGTTATCTCACAGGTTCGTGGTTCGAATCCCAACAGAGGCAAAAATGTTTCGCCTTTCGCGAGGGATTGGCAAGTCCTCCGTTAGTAAATTCATTGCCATGAAAAGCGCTTTCTCGGTTAGCCGTTCAGGTTCGGAACCGGCAGACAATTGTAGGCCCCCTCGATTCCCTGAGAAATCATTGTTGTGAGAAATGCGCTAGGCCCTGGGGCTCTTCGCTCTGTTGCGCCACCATACTTGCTTACTAATAGGACAGTGTTACCCAAAGAGTTGGTTTCCGATTCAGTGCTGGTTGTCTGCGCAAGTTCAAAACACTGCACATGTCCAAACAGAAAATAAAAGTAGAATTCGCTAAAAACCTTTATTTACTTTGCTAGTTTCAATTTTTGAATACAAACTTTTTAAAATAACTAAAATGTCATATTTACATCAATCAATTGGTTTCTTTTCAGTAAAACTCAGAATCTTGATGATTCGTTGTACCGGATGTGGTTCGACTCGAAAGCCCGAAGTCGTAAAGGTGCGTATTTGATAATATTAATTTTAAAACAACTGAATTCTTATTCATATTTTTAAATTGTAACAAAATTGGGGTTTAGTTCTTTTTTTATTTGTTTTTATGAATTGAAATACAAAATCTAATAACAACTTTCACTACGAGATTGACTTTGCTCACTACGTCGGACAGTACAGTCTTGAGATGAATTAGGGCGTCAACCAACAATTGTCGCCAACCATTCCGATTTCTGGCGAACTTTCTTAATTTTTTTAGTTATGCTCGTGGTGTAATGGTTAGATTAGATTAGATTAGATTTAGGGAACGGTTAGAGCTTGCTCAGCTCTGGGCACTGCGGTGTCTGAATGAAACCTATTGTACCAGCTCATGTAAGGTTTCAGGGCAGTTCTCCTGCTCCTGAATTGAACCAGAAGTTAGCAATATTCTGTGGGTGAATGAGTTTGAGTTTATCTAGGGGGATGATCTCATAGTCAAGTATTTGCTTTCTAAGGCGGAAAAGTGCTGGACATTTTGTAATAATGTGCAGAGATGTTTCTTAATTTTCGAGGCATAGTCTACAGATGGTGTCCGCTACCAGCCTCATTTGATGAAGATGTTTTTTTTACAGAACAGTGACCGGTTAGTAGTCCTGTGCAAATTTTTAGGGTTTTCCTATTGAGGTTCAGTAGCAATTTTGATGTTTTTCCAGTATATTCTGGCAAAAAGAGTTTTGAACAGATTTGGCCAGATGAGTTACTCCAAGCTTTATTTGATTCCTCCAGTAGGATGTTCTTGGCAGTATGTTTGAAGGTGCTTTTATTTACACCGCAGAAGGGTTCAGGTCCGACGAATGGTTTAGATGCGCCGTCTGTCGGCCTTCTCGTTACCATCATAGTCTTTGTGTGCTGGGATCCAGTAAAGGATTACAGTGTTTTTCCTGGCTAGTTTAGAGAGTGACATGACTGTCTCTTGGACTAGTTTGGATCTTATGACAGGTGAGCTTAAATCCTTTAGTGCAGCTTGGCTGTCTGAAAAAATGAATATTGTTTTGTTTTTCGTGTTTGATGAACATATTATTCTCGAACATTCGTTAATGGCAAAGACCTCAGCTTGGAAAATGGACGAGTGACTGCCCAGACTTACTGAGAAATTCGTCCTGGGACAGTCGCTGAAAATGCCGGAACCTGTACCAGTTTCCATTTTTGAGCCGTCCGTATACCAGACCATGGGCCATATGCATAAAGGCTAGTAAATGCTTTTACTGGTAAATTTCTGTAGTATATACTAATTCTCGTATGCATAAAACCATAGTAAATACTGGAAAAAAAGTATATACTAGGTAACAAAGTATTTACTGGTTTCGGATGAATTAAACTAGTAAATACTTTAATCGGTATGCATAAAAACTATTTTTTTCAAGTATATACTGCAATTTTTTCAAGCTTTTAAAAACCAACTTGAACATTTGCTGGTAAATACTTTTTCGTGTTAAATGTCCATTTCAGTCTGTAGTTTTATATCCAAGCATTCGGTTGACTTTATTTATTTTAAATGACCGCTATTTTAAGTGTAATCGCAGAAAAAAAAATTATCAGGAGCGAAGAGATCCCGGAGATAACAATTTCAAAATGCTTTACTGTTCTGAAAAGGAAAACGTTGAGTGGCTAGGCCAGTACTTTATCGATAAGAAAAAGGTTTTAGTATTTGCTCTTAATATATTTGTACTGGGTTGCCAACTACCCATTAATTATTATGAAAATTAAATTGAATTAGGGAAAATACTGGAAAAAAAATAAATTAAATATTCCAAAGGTTTCAAGCGAAAATCTAAAAACGCCATTTTTTTGCAATTGCTAATACATGTAAGCTCTACAAATTTAATCAAAATCGTTACAACCATTTTTTAAAAAATCGGTTTTTTATTTTTAATTTTTTTAAAAAATGAAGTTTTAAAAATTAGGGAACACAAATCTTAAGATCTTGCTGAAATTTGTATTGACCAAATATTTAAAAAAAAATCAAAGTTACCGCTTTGAAAATATATTCGAAAAAACAAATTTTTTTTTCAAAAAATTAATGAAAATTCGAAAAAACCAAATTTTTCAAATGTAGATATGCAATCTTTCTAAACCAATCTAGAACTTCTAAAATATGAAATTTCGTTAAAATCGTGTTATCCATTAGTGATAAAGTCGGTTTTAAAAAAACTGAACTATGGGTGGTACCGTTTGTATAATATTTGATTATACACTCAAAAGACAAATGAAAGATTAAAAATCACGTCCAAACTAAACCACTGCTTTATTGTAAGCAAGTCTTAATTGTAACACTTCACAGAAGCGAAACATGAAATTGAAAAGAATAGCGGAAAAGCGAACTGTTACAAAAACAGATGTGTGTGTATGTACATTAGAGAGAGGGAGTACCGTAGTTGCGTAGATGTTGCTTGTATATATAAGTAATGTTCTTCTACGATGTTGATGTTGTGGTTGCCATCTGCGTTTTATCTTATACACCGTTTTTAGACTTTTTCCAAAAAACAATTATACATCATAAAAAAACAGCTATTCAAAAATAATATCCCAAGTAAAATTTTATCAAAATCGTTACAGCCGTTTTTGGGAAAAATAAGTATTATCATATCGGTTGTATGGCAAATACCGTTATTTCAACCCCTAGCGACCCAATTAAAAAAAAATTAATTTAAAAATGAAAAAAACTGAAAAAGAGGAGGATCTACTACCCCTGATGAAAATATGCGAATATTTTTGAGATATGTTAGAGATCCAGGATTTCAAGCCGGGGTTGGAGAAGACACAGGCTTCCATCAGAGTACTGTTTGCAGAACTGTGCAATGTGCATCATGTAGCAAATTTAATTATCAATAAATTATATACTTACCTAGTACCTACTGCCAATTTCCGATGAATTGGTAGTATTTACTTGGATGAACCCAGTATATGTATACTACTAGTATAGTCTTACAAGTATAAACTTAATTTTATGCATACCAAATGAAGTAAATACTCCAAGTTTGAGCTTTTACTGGTAGTACTAGTATATACTGTAACTATTATACTACTAGTAAGTACTTCTCTTTTATGCATATGCCCCCATATCTTGCCTTGAAGGATGAGGTTTTGTGTTCTCCCAGTCTTCCCTAGGGGAGATGACAATGGAGAAGTTGGGTTTGAAGTTGGACATGGGAATAATAGCATCCAAGCACATACTAAATTTTTTTTTTTTTTTTTACATACTAAAGGTATTAAGTTTTTCTAGACTTTCCAATATCGACAGATGTCCTTTCGGGTATGGATGTGATTTTATGTGTCCTTGATGGAAAAGACGTTGTGTCGCCAGTCTTGCTTCCATTTTTATGCTTCCATCCAGTAATGCATGTTGTTGCCAATCTTTGAGTCTTTTCAAGTTTTTGTATTGCCGTTATTTCTTCTGTTTTTGTTATTGTTGGTCTGACTGCCAGCGTATATAGGTCGTACATCATTTTAGGTTTTAGACCCCAGTTTATCCCGCATACGCTTCGACAAGTCCATAGGGACCTGGTTGCTCTGCTGGAAATGAGGGTTCCATGAAATTTTGCTGTCAAGGATGATCCTAAGGTATTTTGATTCCTTGGAAAATGGTATTGTTTCCCCATAGAGATTGGGGGTATTAGAAGATTTAGTTTTCTTCTTTTTGTAAATGGGACAGTAACTGTCTTACGGGGATTGACAGAGAGACCTTCATCTGAGCACCAGCTTTGTACTGTGTTTAGAGCTGTCTGAAGTCTTCTTGATATTTTTTTGATATTTTGATATAATTTTATTTCTTATAAATTCATTACAATTTAAGGCTATTTCATAGAGAAAAAAATAAAATAAAATGCAAAATTATCATAGTAGGCTTGATATTAGTGATTCTGATGAGCCTTGTATGACAATTGCTAGATCATCTGCAAAGCCCACTGCATAGATGCCTTGGGTTGCAAGTAATCTTAGTAGGCTGTCTACAACTATTGACCAGATGATGGTGGTGAGAGGACTCCACCTTGTGGGCAGCCTCTTGTTAGTGCTGAAATTTCCACTTCTTCGATATTGCTGTGGTGTGTAATGGTTAGCATGTCTGACTGCTACGTGGGGTCCGAAGGTCGAATCACAGAATCATCAAACTATTTTTTTTTTGAGTATCGCGTTTCGCGAGGAATTAGGAATATCCCTACGAGTATAATTAAGGTGCTTTTTAACAAAGCCTATTGGAATCGCCATAAAATAGTAGACCCATGAAATGAGTTCGTCTTCGAAGTTTACAGAGGTAATTGTTCTCCCACCCTATATTTTTTTCCTTTTCGATTTTGCACTTTACTCCAGTTTAAATCCCTTTCCTGTATTTCTACTTCTAACTTCTATTACGTATCTCCTGTTAAGCCTTGTACTAATACCACCTTACCACTGGTGGGGGGATAGCAACAGCACAAAATAAAAACCAAATTAAAAGATCAGTGTTTACTGGTGTTCAGTCGTTGTCGAACTCAAAAGAACATTTATTTTACTTGATTTTATATACAAATTTATTGATGACTCTGCGTCTGGCAATTTGGTCAGCTTTAATAATTGGAAGCATCTTTTGTTCCAACATCGTGGAACTGGAGTGAGCTGTATTTTTCCCTGTCATTAAAAAAAAAAAATACATGCCATTTGACAGCCCTCAAATCTCAAGGCCACGTTTTTGATAGCAAAAGCCTAGGGTTAGTTGAGGGAAAACCTATATCAAGGGGTCAAAAAACACCCAATTTGACATTCAGGGCGACTTTAGGTCTCTCAAAAAACGATTTGTGGCGACCCTAGGGCTTTAACGAACAAACCTACTATGAGTACTCTTCTAACAATGCACATGCCGAGGTACAGCTCATATAGTTCTTCGTTCAATATTCGTCTCTGATTTTGATTCTAATTTCAAGACCAGAAGCGAATTTATCTTCATTCCAAGAAAGAAAATGTCATTTGAAGGGTTCCGTATAGGGTTTCAGACTACCAAACGAGATCGTCATTAGTTCCAGACTTTATGGCGACCACATCGCAAAGACACAAGAGTTTAATGAATGAACTTCAACTCTCCCACTTGCCTTCTTCACAATAAAGATCAATCTGCATCAAACCTCCCGTTTTTGGATTATTGAATATCTAAGACAAAATTTTTCTGGTATGTTTGCATTTACGAGTTCCAGAAGGTTTTTGACAAGTCTTTTTTCTTGTCTGGTAGCGATCGTATTAAAATTTTATATAACGCTTCGTTTTTGATGAACTTCTTCGGAACATGACATGTACTTTTTTTAAAAACTTCCTTAAACAAAAAACCCAAAGTCGTCTGGTTGGTTAATGTTGAATATACACACCACTCCCTGTTTTAAGAAGTGTCTAGTCATAAAAAGCACATTCTCCTACCTGCTTACCAAAGTCAAAGTTGATGAGACACATTTGTCTGGCTTTTTCATAAAAATTAATGTAAAGTACGTAAAAGTTCACCGTGTATAAACATCAAATGTCACCAAAACATAAAATTTAATTACAAAAGCCAATTTTTTTCAATTTTTTTTTCAAGTAACTCAAAAACCTTAAGGCCTTTGAAACTAAATTGGGTCACGAATTGCCTTTCCTTCAAGTCTAGTTTTTCTCTCACAGCAGGAACTACACTCTACCGTACTGTCACTGTCGTATTTTGGAGACAATTTAAAACTTTTGCCTCCGATGATGAAACAAAGGAGCGCTGTAGTTTCACCTCAACGACGATGATGAAATGCCTTCCTCCATTCAAGAGGAGGGGCAAACAAAAATATAATAATTCGGTGCTCCTACAGACTTGCTTACCAATTACCATAGTTGTACTTGTCTGCAAGTTGCAACATTACGTCCTCCTCCTCTTAAGTGGATATACTTAAATAATGTCAGTGAAAAACTTTAGTTATTTTTTTCTTCAAACCGCATACATATGTACATATACCAAAATAAAAATAACGACCGGTTAGCAGTTATAAAAGGATCCTTGAATTGAAAAACTCTCTCTTTCTCTTACCATACAAAAAAAAAGGAAGAAAAAAATGAAACAAAGCGGAACTCTCTGTCCCTGTATCTGTCGTCGTAATTTAATTCGAAAAGAAGTTGTTAAGATCCTTTAGAATTTAGAATTTGTAAAAGTTTGTGACTCAAAGCCAGACGATGGCAGATGTACTTTTATTAAGAATTCTCATCTCTCATTATGTACCTTTGGTTGAAGAACGAAGAATCCTCTAGGTAATTCAAATTGAAAAGGAAGTTTTTGAGCTCTGTTATCGAGTTAATTTCTTAAGACGCAACGATAAAATTCATAACAACTGTGGTGGCTTTGAAAAGTAGTTGGAATGTATAATTAACTATCATTAAGAAGAAAGAAATTAAACTTTTCATAAAGTTTCATTGCGAGCAAAGATAATATCCAAGAATTTTAGATTTAAACAGAAGTTCTGCTTTGAGGGTGTGTTTTGATTGCATTCAAAACAAGAAAACATTCCGAGAATTCATTAGGTTGTGTAATTAAATAGCAAAGTCATTGCAACTTTGACTAGGTACGATACATAAAACTTTACTTTCAACTTCTTATACGTTATACAATTCAATTTATAACGACACAATAAGTATACAAATTTGTCTTTACTAATTCAATCCTTACATCGTTACTTTACAATTAAAACTGACATACTGCCTGCAGCAGCTGGTTCTTTATATAGAAACATACACCACCAGTATGGAAACCTCTAGAGAAGACAAGAACCTTCGAGCAGTTTCGAATACTACACTTTTTGTGTTACATCTCATTTTCAAGACTCCTCTTAAAGACTTCGTCCCGAACAAATTGGTGATACCCTTTCACGATGAGAATTATAAAGTCACGAACTATCTCAAGCTTGGACTCCGGCGTTGTTGCTCTTCTGTTGTACCTTTTCTAAATCCGGTCACTTAATGCTGTTGTCTACGTTCCTATTTTTTGGAGATATCAATGAGTCTGAACGGCCCTTTGTTTTTCATCACAGACGTAACAATTCGGCACCACTTCTCCACGTCGCCTGTAGCATGCAACCAGTAGAAGCGTGGTCGCACGTTCTCCAGCGAATTGTTGACTTTCCTAATGGCTTCGTGTTGGTCGTCCATGCATCTTTTGTAGAATCTCCTTGATTTTCGATTCAATCACAATTAGCTGCATAATAAAAGAATTACCGTCAGAAGATTCCCATTTTCACCGAAATACGCCTGTTCTTTCACGCGAGGCGAGAAATGTCTCTTTCCATGTGAGAATCGATTCAATGTCTGGATCCTTCTGTTGAGCAGACCTCAACTCTTCTCTGCTCCATCCGAATATGGGTTCTGTTCTCATTTGCTGAGTCTTGGTCAACACTGTCTTTTCCTTTTGCCAGCAATTTGATGGGGGGTTTTCTCCACGGCGCCCATTTGGAAGTGGTAATCTGCGAGCACGGCTCTGCTTCGTTAAATTGGAGGGTTTTATACATTTTTATTAAAAAAGTATATATATGTCTAAAATTCACTTGTTTCTTAAATAAATAATATGTATGTTCTTGTCGCCACTTTTTTGGGTCTCTTGGTCTCTTTAACCTATGTTGTGCTGCGTTCCTTTTTCTGCAGCGACGTAGAAGTCTGCGAAGCTTTCTTCTTGCGACATTCGAAATACTGGATCCATTATGGATAGCACCTGGAGATATCGGTCAACAGGGGCTGCGTTACACTTTTTGGTGGCAATTGGCATTGACGCTTTAAATGCCCGGTGTTATTGCAATTCCAACGTCTTGGACGTCCTTTCCATTGGTTTCTTTTGTAATTAAGCTCCTGGGCATGAGCATGCTACGACTATGGTCTCCCTTTTACCATGTAGCAATTGAGAGGATTGCTCAGATGTTTCCATCATCAGGGTGAACGCTAAATGCAAATGCACATCCTTTATGCAATTACGCTTTTTTTTAAATAGCATCGTTAACCTTTGGATTGCAATTGTTATTCATTGGGTCTAATTATCGTTGCACTTTTTTTGATTTTTCTAACAGCTTACTTCTTCGACTGTGATGTCGGATATAAACGAAAAGTTGGGTGCAGTTGAAGGCCATCATAATACTATCGCCAGCTAAGGAGTCAGGGATACCAATTTCTCAAAAACAAAATGTTGTCGTCACCCATGTAAGAAGCTGTTCTTGAACTTCGCATATGAACTTCGGTTAATGAATCTCTTGGGCTATTTTGAAGTTGGTTGCTACCTTATACAAATTGTTCGTTTATTTTTGCATCAGGAGTAGGGGCAGATATTTCATTCAGCTCCCTACACACCCCCACCGTGCTTTGTGCTTGAAGTCGGGTGCATTTCTTATTCGTTTTTCTTATAGTGTGTAATATATTTCGAGGCGAACCTTTTTATCTCTATTATATCACTATACCGAGTCATTTTCTTCTTACTTATGACTGCTTTAGCTTCAGGTGGAATTCAGGTGGACTTTTCAGTTGAGGATGAACCTGGACCATAACCAATATCTTTCGCCAACAATTTAGACTCCGAGCGAGCTCTTTGGTATTTTTTAAAATTCTGCCAGCAAAACGGAGTGTTGCTGGCTTACAGATTCACTCAGAATTACTTTGTAGTCATTTAA
Source organism: Melanostoma scalare (assembly GCA_949752695.1). Taxonomy (NCBI): domain Eukaryota; kingdom Metazoa; phylum Arthropoda; class Insecta; order Diptera; family Syrphidae; genus Melanostoma; species Melanostoma scalare. Next base: position 20,723,127 of record OX456984.1, on the reverse strand, counting down.
CTTCGAGTCATTTGAAATATGGCAACAAAATGAAAGTAAATCAATGTTTCATTTGGACAACGGGAAGGAGGTACTCATAATCCTCCTTTGATTTCCTAACACGTCCGTTTGAATCTCCACCAACAAATGAAATCTCGTCCTTCTTTTCAACCTGCATACCTTAAATTTTGGAAAGCCTATGCACAGACAATATTCCAGAGCTTTCATTGCTGCATCATTTTGAGAGACATATCAAACGGTTACGAAACTTGGGAACGGTCAACGCGCTACCAAGTAACTCTTCCACAAAAATTATACCAATATCGTTTTTACCCTGATTTGTTTTACAGTAGAATATCTTGTAGTGCTTTATCTTTCCACACAAAAAACTATGCCTATTTGCTCAATCTTACCATTTCGTTTATTGAACACACCTTCGTCTCCTTTTTATCAAAACCCTTGCAGTTCGAAACTTCGTCCAGTCATAATTTCAACATTCACAACTCTAAAATTCCGCCCAATTTGTTCTTTTTCGTCAGTTCCCTCGAGTCCGTGTAGCTCTAAATCGAGCATTTTTGCGATTCCCAGATCAGTGGTAGTGACTGATGGAGTAGTACTGTTGATATTTGTTAATATTTCCAAAGACAAATACTAAATAAATAGGGAAGCGCAACAAAGATATGAAAACCTTAATACCTTACCCATTGCAAGGATCTTGAATTGTATGTGATTCCGTTCGGCTAAGTGAGGAAGCGTTTTCATGGCTGTGTGTTATTACTCTCGGAAGACTTGCTAACTCCTCGCGAAATACATACGTTGAAAAACCATTTTATGTGTCTGGGACTCGAACTTCCCACGTAACAGTCATATGCTAACCATTACGCCACAGGCACCACATTTCTATAGATAACTCCAACATTTTTTATAAATTTTTGTGAAGCGTTTTAAAATTTCTCAACAAGTACATACTCGTTTTTTTTTAGTTTGGTCTCTCTTTTACTACACCGGTGAATTCCAGTCGTGTAAACCCCGGGATCTACATGTACACAGGAAGGTTTTTGGGTATTTCGTGTGTCGCTAGATTCACTTTGATGTTAATCGTTTGTTTAGGTGTGTTTTCTTCTTAAGTCGCCTCTTGCAACAAACTCGGAGGGACTGCAGTAGTGATATCCCAAGCCGTAAGTTCAAAGCTACTTTAGCTGCAGAAAAGTAGTCCCATTGACATGGCATTGACATGGAGAGTCTAGCTACATTCTCATCTCCGGTTTAGCTAAGAACGTTAAAATCTAATGAAATCTTGATTTAATTAAATTAATTAAAAAATGTTCAATAAAATGACACGTATACGCCCGAGTCACTTGACAAACCGAATTCTTTGCATTCAAGCAATGAAACTGTCAGTAGACTTTTCCTTCGTTAATTTTTTTGAGAGGATTTGATTACTTTGAGTTTCTTTCACTCAATCTTCTCATTTATTTTGATTGAGTGAAATAACTTCACAAATCATCCCCAATACCGACATCCTCAATCGGTAACTTTGGTCATTTTTCAGATTTTTCCTTTGTTTTCGAATTTTATAAAGAACAACATTTTTTGAGCATCTGGTCTTGAGCTATTTATAAGGCTCTTTTAAAAGACCATTTTGTTTAGCGTGCCTATCCCTCTAATGTCACTTTCCATTAGACGAAAAGAACCGTCCAGGAGCGTCCAGAAGCATTCTCAAACCGTTCCATTGGTGCAAAAAGATCGCCTTTCGTGATTCTAAGGAGTGACAGCCGCTTCTCGATTTGAAGTGAGAATCGACTCAAGGAGCACTAACACAGTTTACTGAAATGTCAAAAAAAAAATTTCTTCAAGGATTATTCCTTAAGAGCCATAGGTGTTTCACTCATACAAAGGCAACTACGTTGAACTGAACAGAAATTATTTTGGGTGTTCCATTGGTTTTTAAAATGAGTGCTTCCCCGAGTAAAACCAATGGAAAGCGACATTATATTCGTTCGTAATAAAAGGAGGACGCACCTTGCACACATTTTTTTAAAGTCTAAGACCTAAAACCTCATGAAAGTAAGTGTTTTGATAAGAAACCTCAACGAAGCTTCTCCTTGCAATCTTTCCAAGATCATTCCGCAGAAGTGGTTTTCGCTTGGCCGCCATATTCAAAGTTAATTTGATCTTAAAAGAGTATCCCCACAAAAGCTTGAAGCCACTACATAAGAACACCAAAGAATTTCCATAGTGTATTTGTTTGAGTGCCTTACACAACAAATTGGCGCGAAATTCAAAAGAAACCGACTGGATAAACTACATACTATCGTGAAGTTTCAAGCATCTTTTAGCTTCTGAAGCAATAACTACAAACTCTGTTAAGGAAATAGTTTTTTTCTTGCTTTACATTAAAATGCCGCCGATATTCCAAAAGTTACAAAGTGCACTTCCGAGTTCTTTTAGATTATACGAATAAAGTAAGAAGTAAGTTTTGAGTACTTAACTTTTTTCTTAACTAATTCAAGATTAAACTTCAAGGATGTTTCAGAATTGTCATGCTTCTTCCACTCAACGATGCAAAAGAGCGGAGCCGCAACGTCTCCCCAAAAATAAAAGAAGATATATCTCGGTTGGAGTTTTAATATTTTTTTTATAATGATTTCTTTTTATTCAGAGCTCATCCGTTTTAATTCCCCCTTTCTCAAATATTTTCGACGACCTTTTGAGTATTTCCTTTCAGTTTGCATTTTTTTTTTTCTTTTCTTTTGCTGTCCTCACTTCGGCACCCTCTTTCTATGGCTGAGAGATCGTCAAATCGGAATTGTGTATGGGATTTGAGGGGGTTGGAGAGATGGGGTAGGTAAACAGAGAATATCAAAGACGGGGAATGGTAAATATTGCTTAACGTGAACTTTTAAAGAAAATGACTTCTTTTCGGATGATGTGAAAAACAGCACTTCCTTTGTGCGGTGTTGGAACCGGAGATTGAGCATGGAAGTCTTCTTTTTCATTATGGGCATGGAGCTTGGAGTATGTAGCCATGTGTGTGTGTGTATTTATGTTTAAAATGTATGATTGTTGCTTTTCTATTCTATATACCGTTGCGGTATCACCGAGCTCCTGTCTTGAGTCCATTAATCATTTTGAATTTTCAATTTGTTTCGTTTTGAAAATGTTTTTATTCATTTGTCATTGTTTGGTGTGGATGTTGTTGCTTTTGCTGTTGTTTATGTTCCTATTGTGTTTCCATTTTCTATTTGCTTTTGTTTTTGAATATGCAATAAACTCAGGTGAGAGGGATAGCCAGAGATCCAATCCAACATCCAGGGTCAGGCCCAGTTCGAGTTTGTATCGCTTTTTGCATTTGTCAAGCAGCGTTGGTGGGTGTTCATTTCAGCTGGTATACGGTGATGGCTTTGGTGTTTGTTTTGAACTTATTGTGATATATTTGAGTGAAGAGTGAAGTGGAGGTAAATAAGAGTGTTTGATTGTGAGATAATCATTGTTGGGATGTTTTATTCTATTTAAAGAAGCTTCCTGAAAGTCATCTGATTTATTTATTTTTAGGATTATTTGAAATGATACAACTCAGTCTAGTTCCGGTGTTCCGAATGGAAATGGCATCTACTTTATCAACTCTGTAGTGCTTTTCGAATTCTTTATCAAAACAAAACTGCGAATTCTGAGAGTGCTACAGAGAAAACCTTTTACTAAATTATGTGTTTTAGGCTAAGTCAGGTTGAAGGTGGTTGTCATGAAAGCGACTGATTCACTTGGAACAATAATTGGTCCATTGCGATACTCTATAAAACAATAGAGACTGTGAACTGTCTATATTCATAAAATCCTTGGGTCATTGAAGAAGAGCTGTGTGAGATGCATTTTACGTGTTACGTCCTTCAAAGCGAGAGTGGATCTTAAGCAGATGTGGTGCGGAACGGTTTCCTCTTCTTCTTCGTCTACGCAGCTTTCGCTGAAGTCATTTGATGAGAAATTGAGTCTACTTATGAGGCAGTGCCCGGTTATGACAACGAAAAGGAGTAAGATGTCCTTAAGCAAGCGTCTGGAATGTTTTGAGTTCAGATTTTTTGTTAGCCAGACTGGTAATGAGGTTTGTCCACCTAGTATTTGCTGTCTTCGTGACTTCTCACTTATGCATGAGTTTGCATTGTGGTAACCGTGGCGTAATGGCAAACATGTCTGCCTCTTATCCCAGAGGTTCGTGGTTCGAATCCCAACAGAAATGTTTTAAATGGCCATCGCGAGGAATCGGCAAGTCCTCCGTTAGTAAAGTCATTGCTAAAAAGCGCTTTCTCGATGAAGCATTCGGAACCGTCAAAAAATTGTTTTTCCCCTGCATTCCCGGACAAGGCATGGTTGTGAGAAATGCGCTAGGTGTTGGAATAAAACACTTTGCATCTTTATACTGTTCAAAACAATATCAAATTTTCCTTGCTTTTTTGTTCAGATTGTTTGTAACACAATACAATATACTTATTCTTTTTCTTCATTCTTTGTTCAACAATAATACGCGATTAGCATTTCAATAATAAATTCAACTTCCATTATTTTTATTTGAATTTTTTTTTATTTTAAAAGCGTAACTCTAATAGGTTATGGACCCAGAAAATTAAAAGAACGATAAGTTGAACTGTTTAAACATTGAATTAAAGAATCCTTTTTCAGAGTCGAAAAAGAAATGAATTCCATTCGAATCGAAAATTTATCAAAGCAGAATTATGAAACCAGGAAAATACAAATTGGAGCCGTACTGGTGAAAAACGAATCCTGGGGTTATGTAAGCGGAGAAAAACCCAAGCCTAAGGTTAAGAAAGATGATCCGAATAACCAACATGCTTTGAACGCATGGATGCTTGAAGATAGAAAGGCGAAATCTGATCTTATCCTGGCAATCAATCTTTCAGAGCTAAGCCAAATACGTGGATGTTCCACTTCAAGAGAAATATGGCTAAAACTTGAATCAATTTATACCTCAAAAGGTCCTGCTCGCAAGGCAACATTGCTGAAAAGATTGACTCAATACAAAATGACTGAGGGAGATGATCTAAGGGATTATCTATGCAAATTCTTTGATACAGTCGATAGATTGCAAAACATGGATGTCACAATAAATTACTATTTATTGGCGGTAGTCTTGTTATATAGTCTTCCTGATTCTTTTGAAAATTTTAGATGTGCCATTGAATCTCGGGACATTGACTTACTTGAAATCAAAATCACTGAAGAATATAAAGCCAGAACTCGAAGGTCTTTGGATGAACCATCTGAAACAATTTTTGCTAAATATAATGGAGGCTCATCAAAGAATAAGTTCGGTGAAGGTTTTGATAAAGACAGGAACAAAAAGACAAGGAAAACTTGATATTGTTTTAACCCTTAAACCCTACCCATCCCGGGAGAAACACTATTGCTACCCTGGGGTCTTAGGGACCCCAAAAAGTTTTTGCCCCAATTTAATAAAAAAAACAATTTAATCAAAAATTTTATTTACTAACATAAAAGATAGGAATGTTTAATTATGAAAAATGTTTTAAAAGTTTACATCAAGACAATTATGACACACTGAGTGGCTATGTTCGTCACAAAGTGGATTTCGGCAACTGGTGCATCGTATTTTGGTCTTGCGGTCTTTGTCTCGTGAACACACGACACATCTGTTTTTTGTAGGGACTGAAGATGTTGACTCAGCCACAGGTCGCTTTTTTTTTTTTAAATATCTCCAATGAGGACCTGGAGATTGGATGGCAAAGTTGGTCAAGTAAACCTCTCCTCCATTTGGGGTTTAATGAGTTCCAAGCCTAAGTTTTTTAAGAAATTTCGACTTATTTGAATTTTATCGGACGCTATTTTGAGGAGGATATACGAATTCACACCAACAATATTTAAGATCCCATAAAACATAGCCAATGGCCATCGTTTCGCTCGTCTTGAAACACTGTCAAACTGTTCAAAAACTTTAACTATCACTACCCTGGGGTCTATGGGACCCTGAAGCTCAAATATTTTCAACTGCACCACTCGAAAATTAATAAATGACAGATTTTTAGACGTCTGCTGCGATAACATGAGAATTCCATGGGTGGCACTGGTGTGAGTTGCTTAGTTTTTAAAAAATTCAAGAAAATGTATGTTTGCAATGGCGCTGGACCCCAGGGTAGGGTTTAAGGGTTAAACAGTATAAAGATGCAAAGTGTTTTATTCCAACCTCCCCTCTCAATTTGTAGCTTCAAAATTATATGAACTCCAAGTCATAAAATAAAATAAATAGGGTGGCGCTACAGAGCGAGGAGCCCCTGGGCCTAGGGCATTTCTCACAACCATCCCTTGTGAGGAAATGGAGGGGACCTACAATTTTCTGCCGATTCCGAACGGCTAATCGAGAAAGCGCTTTTCATGGCAATGAATACTAACGGAGGACTTGCCAATTCCTCGCGAAAGGCGATAACCGTAGAAAAAACATTTTTGCCTCTGTTGGGATTCGAACTCGAACCTCTGGATTAACAGGCTGACATGCTATCCATCACACCACGGGTACCACAACTCCAAGTCCTAACAAATATTTATCATGGTTTTGCCTTGGAAGAGGCTTGGTGAGGATATCTGGTAGCCACTTCTTCAATACATCTCTTACGTAGTGATATCGAATATCAATATGCTTAGAACGTGCGTGAAAAACAGGATTTTGTGCTAGCTTCCCCGCTCCTTGATTGTCGTTAAACATGTTTACTTCAAACGCATTTTCGAAACCAAGCTCCTTAAGAAATTTTAGTACAAACACTGCTTCTCTGCTGGCGTCGCTTATCGCTTCGGTCGAAGATAATGCGACTGTTCTCTGCTTCCGCGATTCCCAAGAAACAGCTGCTCCACCAATTATGAAGGTTGACCCTCTGTAAGACCGTCTATCAATTAAACAATTACCCCAGCCTGCATCTACAAAGCAAGTCAAAGATCCGGTTTCATCGCCGTTTAATTTGAGTCCATAATGGGATGTGCCTTTCAAATAGCGCAGCACACGCTTAGCTGCAACCCAGTGTTCTTGTTTATAGCAATTATTGAACTGACTAAGAGCACTTGCTGGATACGCTATATCAGAACGAGTTGCCACTGCAAGATACATCAAGGCACCAGTAAGTTCTCGATAAGGTACGTCCCATGTTTGATCATCGGATTCATTAGAATTTTTGGAACAGCTCAAAGCCATAGGAGTTGATACGGGCTTCGAATCTTCCATGCCAAACCTCTTCAATATATGTCTTTTATGTATTCACTTTGAGAAATTTGAATTGTGTTATTGGCCTTTCTGATTTGTATTCCCAAGCAGTAATCAGCTTCTCCGAGATCTCGCGTTTTAAACGCTTTTGATATTTCTGATTTAATACTATCAACCATTGTTCGATTGCTTGAAAAGATTAAAATATCGTCAACATATATTAAGACAAAAGTTTTTTACGCTGGCTGGCTATATATGCATGGATCGGATACTGTCGCTACTAACCCATTCTTTTTCAATGTCTTATCGATTTCAATGTTCCAATGACGTCCAGCCTGTCGTAGTCCGTATAAAGCTTTCCGAAGTTTACATACCTTTTCACCTTCTTTTTTCATTTGGTTTAACATTTCTGTAGCTTTCGTCCGCAAAAGTTTGTCATTTTCGTTGTTTGCCATTTTCTTAACCATTTCTTCTAAAAGTGCAGGGTTCTCCATGTAAATGTCTTCATTTATGGTCTCATTCAGGTAGGCTGGACGTGATGTCCATCTGGTATATATGTTCATTTTGCTTTTTGCAGCGAGAGCGATCATTAGCTTCAATGAACTTAGTCTTGCAACAGGAGCGAAAGTATCATGAAAATCTTCCCCGGGCTTTTGTGTGAAGCCCTTTGCCACAAGTCTTGCTTTTCGTCTTTCAAGTGATCCATCTGCATCCCATTTGCACGCAACACCATTCTAAATCCAATTGTTCTTTAGTTTTCAGGTTTGTTAACGATAGTCCAAGTGTCATTTCTAATAAGGTTTCGAATCTCTTTGTAGATAGCGTCCTCCCAATCTTCTATTTCGTCACCTGATAAAGCCGTCGCTAGTGGCATTTCAGAAACATTCATTGCAAATTGCTCCTCTTCGTTCGTCATATCTTGTTGGTCATGCGTTCTTTCGTAGAAATTCCTTAATTGGTTAATTTGAATCTCTTTCTGAATTCTCTTTGGTTTTCCAGTTTTTAGTTTAGATGGTCTTCTGGGTCCAAATTTTAGTTTTATTTTCTTTGTACGTCCTGGTTTTTCAGTTTTTAATTTAGATTGCTCGCGTTCTTCGCAACTCCGAAATTTTCGAAACTACTACTGTCAGTCAAGAACGCTATTTAAGCTCTGTGTCAGATGTAAAATGGTACTGTGATTAACCTCTCGGTTCTACATAGTTAGTGGTAAAAGTAATTGGAAAACATACTAATTTTCCTAGTTTGAAGTTAAGGAATTCGATTTCCAAGTATTTGTGTAAGGTAGTATGCAAATTAAATTCACTTCAATCAATTTTGATAAAAAAAATTAAATTCATATGCCCTCAAAAATATTTTTTTGTTGCTGATAAATTCACTTTGAATATCAATTTATAAAATAGAATATCCGAAAATCAATATAAAATCAATTTCAATGCAACAAGCAAGCGAAAACTAGTAAAAGAAAAAATAAACCAAGAATACCGGGTAAAGTCCGATTGTCATATACGTTGTTTCCTTGTTTTGACAACTAGAACTTTTTTTAAGAATTTTCAGACTGCTTTTTTCCATCTGAAAATCTATGTTCGAAAATCTGAAAAATCTAACTGTCAGCTAAATGTCAGCTGAAACTTCTGACACTTTTGACCAATCAGAGCGACGAAAACTGACAGTAGTTTTCGAAGTCAAGGTGCGAAGAACGCGAGCATTGTCTTCTGGTTCTTAATTTCATTTTTGGATCGTTTTCTTCAACACCAAGTTCTTCCGGATCGTTCTCATCTCTAGGATCTGAGTCGTTCACTTTCTCAAATGCACTTTTTATAGCTGGTTGGCTAGGATGTAAGGGAAAATCAGTGTAAGTTTTAGAATTGTCTATATGAAAACGTCCATTTATGGTATCTTTGGTAATAAAGTCCTCAAAATATTAAGGATTTCTCAATTCATCTTGGACCTCCTCGTTCTGTTGTGCCACCCTTTTTATTTATTCATTTATGAGTTCGCATGTAGACTAAGATAAGCCAATGGTTTTATAATTGGGTGAAATTTCTATTTTTGTTCCTTTTGTAGAGAGTTTATCGGCTTTGCAGTTGATCGGAATGTCTCTGTGCTCTGGCAACCAAAAGAGGTGAATGTCATCTTCATAAGTGACAAAAAGCAGTTGCGGGTGATTACAGAATTTGTGGAATCATGACCGAGATATTTAAGGGCTGATTGGCCTAAGCTTTCTGTCAATTCAAAAGTATTTGGCAATGGAAAGAGCAATTTTCATGGCAGTATTTTTATCGGATAGTGCCTGCGACGTATTGGTTATCATGTCTACCTGTTACGTGGGAGTTCGAATCCCGGAAGCATGAAACTGTTTTCCCCATTCATTGGCTTTCGCGAGGAATTCGTAAGTCTTCCGAGAGTAATCACACTGCCATTATAAGTTTAGTTTTAGACTTTCACAATCGGCATAATGTTATAGGCCACTGAATTGCGTTTAGCCCCGAGGCTCCCCGAACTTCGTTGGCCAACAAAGCCTTTTTATTTCTATTGCAACATTTAAAAATTCCTCACTGTCCAATTCATTTCGGCAATTTTTAATCGGAAAAACTCAATCAATCCGCTTTAACCGGAATCATTTTTTATAAAATATAAAAAAACCCTTGGCGCTTTGAGTGCGGATACCAATTTTCCAATGCTTTTCTGAAATTAAATAGTCCAACCAATCTGCCTCCAATCTATATCGTCACAGTCAAAGGTACTTCTCCATTAGCATATACTCTGACACAAACAATAACAAAATTGCACGACATATCTCCACGACCAGAATAACATGGTGTCCCATCTATGTAAATTCTTTGATCCTATACAACCAAGTCTATTTCAATGAAACAAAAAAAAAAAAAAAAACAGAAAAAAATTTCAAATAAAATTAAAAGTCCAGCCAGACCATGCATGAGTATATAAATTTGATGCAATTTTTAGAGTGCTCTAGGTTACCACATGCAAATTTGCAGGCAATCTACCGAGCCTCTAACTCGCAAGCCGGTCATGCGCTACACTGTACTCGGCTCTGTGGCTATCTATTGGCTCCCTTAACCGCCCATCATTGGAATGGAGTATGGAGCCAAAACATAGAAAACTCTCAGTCATTCATTCAGTCATGGTATTTATTTGTCAATCGGGACGGGATGTATGATGTTACCCCACAGAATTTAGACTCCAACTGACATCCGCCATTCCTCCCCCTTGTACGAGATAATTGAACCTTGCCAAAGGGTGTCCTCCAAAGGGCCATTTCTGCTACTAAATATAGTTGCCTGTCATAGAATCGTGGGCAAAAACACAGTTTTGGTTCCTCAACCACAGTGCACCGCCTCGAATTCTAAATAAAGTTTATTGGCTAAAGGGTGTAATTGTTTCAGTATTTATGGAACGACATTTGAATGCAATAAATAAAGATTCGTTTGCCGTTCAATTTTAGTATAATAGGATGCCTGCAGCACTGGAGGTTCTCAGTTGTCCGGTAAAGAGTTCAGTTTCATAGTTGTTTTTTATTTTTTGTATTAAATTGGTGTGCACTTTTTGATTTGTTGATCCTCACCAGTATTATATTTATGTCATCTCGTTTTCTATGACAATATGGGGTATCTAGCAATCTATATTATGAGGATTTTGTATGCAAATGTTGTTTTGTTATTGGGTTTGTTTGATTTAGGTGTAACGACTTGATTAGGTGTGGATTATTGTTTGGTTTTTATTGGAAATCAATCGGATTTGCATAAGTAAACAAGGGGATATGTACGTTGTGTGAACATTCTGCATTGAGACCAATTTGTGGTCAGTGTAATCAAAAAGGATTTTAGTTTTTTTCGCGCATTAGGCTTAGGTCCAGGAAACAATTTTTTGAATGATTTTCAACCCATGCTTTGTAATTAAGTAGGCACTGAATTGTATCGGTGATGGTATTTTGAATTGATTTAGGCATTTTAATGAAATTTAAGCACTTTACGACTTTACTGAAAAACGATTGTGTAACGAGATACTTGATCTTTGGATTGTGATGTAACTGGTCGACTTATGTACCTTCACTTGATGAGACATGAATTCCTTAAACTCTGGAGAAGTTGGACCTCGGTACTGGTGTACTAAAGCGCTTCTGAAGATAGTGATTAGTGACCATACATTTTCAATCTGTTGCACAAACAATTCTAATAAAAAGTTTTGCTAGTTGCAGCCTTCGGTATGCCTTGTGGTCGCCAGAAAGCGTTTTTTGAAAAACTATATGTTAAACTAATGTTTTTTAGCCTTCGGTTTGCCCTCAACTCGCTCGAATGAAACACTAGGTTTTTGGTGGCGTAAGTACAGACAATGAACAGGGCTGTTAAATGGCAAGTATTTTTCTTCAATTGGTAAGGATCTGTTGAAATTTCTTGGTTTATCGTTTTTTGACAACAACCAAAGAGCCAGTTTTGTTATGACAGTTCTTAGGGATGTCAAATTGTTGAAAAAATCCTTTGGAAGAACCGAGTAAAAATTCAATGAACGAGCCGAAAAATTTAATTTACAGTCAAACATCCAAACTGAAAACTGATCGCGTGGTAGGTATATGTCGATAACTAGTTTTTTAAAGACAATTTCAAACTATAACGATTCTGCCAAGACCATGCGCAGTACAAAAAAGTTATAAGAGAAACTGTTGTGCACATGCTTTATACTAAAATCATGTCGGTGTACCACAGAGATCAATTTAAGGCCCTCTTCTGTTCAATATAATGTCCTTTCTTAGATATTGCAACATTGTATTTCTCGTATTTCACACTTTCAATTTTAATTCAGCCGAAGATTAATAATTAAATAAAATTAATGATAATAATGCTTTTCGAAGACTGGTCATATTGAAATCTCTTGGAAGCTACTATAATTACTTGGAGTAGAACGTTCAATTTACTCGTTTACTATTCATAATAAGTTCTTTATTCTTTTTCGACTTATGCGGCACCCACCTTTTCTATACAAAAAGTTTCTCCATGTTCGTTGCAAGGGCGGAACCTGATGAAGGAATAACGGATGCACTCCCATCTTGTGTGCAGTCTGCCTGTTTTCTAGACTTTTAATTTCCTAATCGAAAACGTTCAACCGAAAACACAAGCGGCAACACTATAATCTACATCTAATAGAAGACGTTAGGTCAAGTTAGGTTGAATGGGGGGTGCAGCCACAAGTGGCAACACCTCACTCGGATCTCAAGGATCCATTGTGCTCCCCGGGAAATCAGAGGATGAGGAAATGGGAGGATTGGAGAGGTAGATGGTTATTTTTTTATATAATAGAAGACGTTGCTTGTGAGTCAGTGTGTGTGTGTGTGTCGAAATATACATATATTGACAGCAAAATACTGGAAGGCTTTCCATGTGTCCAATGATTTTGATAAAATTTTTTAGCGTTTATACATAATATGTATGAGCAACTGCAATAGAATGACGTTTTGAGATTTTCGCTTAAAACCTTTGGAATATTCAATTCAATTTAATTTTTTTCAATATTTTGAGTGATTTAATTCAATTTTCATCATTCATAATTAATGTGTAGTTGGCAACCCTGTACCACTTAATATGTTATGAAAAGGGAATACGAAAACCTTTTACTCAGTCTTAAGATTTTGATACCGTATTTAGCACACAATCGCAAGTTCGGGCGACCCAATCGTGCTCATTTTTTTTCTCCTCGTTCAGATAATGCTCCCCTGTAGCCTGTAGACCTTGTATGTTTGCACTATTGATTAAGAGATTATTTATGTTCTTGCTTTGAGGTTAAAACTGCTGAAATCGAAAAAGTGAAACATTTGATAGAGCTCGATTACTCCTGAATCAGATGAATTAGGGTTTGAGTTCAACTTCATACTGCTCGTTACAAATAAAGACTGCTCGCTAAAGTTCATCTTTTGACTGTGTTGGCACGGCTGCGCGGCGCCAATATTTTGTTTTGGGTCCCATATGTGTTACCTATTTCAATGATCAACAAAATTTGCATTTTTTTTATCTCTGTATTCAAATCTGACCTCAGAATTTCTTTGTTACGTCGCGTTGTTGCGATATTAAGCCTTCAAAATCGACAAAACTAAGTTTTTGTCATCGTTGATAATTTTTTTCAATCATAACCTCAAAATAAATCATTGATTTTCTAATGGTTTATTGTGCGCTGAACCTCAATCCAAATCTGACCTCAAAATGGCTCTGTTACAAAAAAAAAATTAGGTATTTAACCTCAAAAGCTGTAAGGCACGACCATACTTTGATTTGAAGCATAGGTAAGGTCGCGAAAAGAAATTTGAATTTTATAGCTCATTTTTGAAGTTTCCGGATGTGCTGAATTCAAATTCAGTCACAGAATTACTCTGTCAGTACAGGTTCTTGAGATTATAGTAGAGTAAGTTCAGGACATCATTGCTTTATTCTTTGAAAACGTGGTGTTGTAGTACGATTCTCTGACTGGATCTGCATATTAAGAACCTTCAAGAATGTCTTATCTGATTCAAATATCTTTTCAATAAGACTCTATCAAGGCTTCAAAAGAATGCATGACCGTTCTTTACAACTTCTGAAGCAAAATATCTCTGCAATTTGATGTAATAGGTAGAGGAGCCCTTGTTAGGCCACATTTGGATTCAACGCACAATATACTACGAACGACGCCTTTGAGGTTATATCTGAAATTGCAACCACCTTATTTTCAATCTACACCACAAAAAAAGGTAAGCCTGCTACCCTGGTAGTACAATGTACCGGCATTTAGTCTGAGTGCAGATTATTGGAAAAAAAAAATCCTGTAGGATAATAACTCTTTTCTGAATTTATTTTTATCGTCATATATTTTTTCTTACCAAACAACACTACTATCAGCAATATGGTCGAATAAATAAACACCAACCCACACGCACTGCCTCTGCATGCAGTGCCGACTGCGCGCAGATGTTTGCAAATTATTCATGTTTGCAACGTTTTGCTGACAGTCTCACAATTTGCTGTGATTTTTCATTCAGTTTTGAGGTGGTCTGGTACGTATAACAAAAAGGGTCGAAATATCCTCATATATGTGGGGTAGATATACGTACACGAGATGTATTTGCCGAAAGGGACATTTTGTTACCCAATTTAGAGTATCCGAGGGAACATTTCTTATAACAAATTGTTGTCGGTTGTGTCTGATATACAAAATACAATACACAGAACAAACAAACTTTTTAATTGGGCTTTTTGGGAAATGAATACTTCAATCCAGGACATCATCAGTCCATTTATGAGTGGGTCTCTGTGTTAGCATCTACATACACACACGGTATGCAGAATGAATGGACGAAGTTGTACAATATATTATGCGTGTCTATGAATAAATATATATTATCCTGAGGGTGAACATTGGAATTTGGAATGCATAACAAGTCATTCATTAAATAATGAAAATAAATGTTGCTATTTTGGTAATTTATTTTTAGTGTCGTATTTGAATTAAAAACTCAGTAATTGGTTTTGTGGAAAAGTTTTTTTCAGTCATATTGTCCCGATTCTTTCTAGAAATTTTATCAAGACATAGATTGTCGTATTCACAGCTATCCACATCAATATACAGGAAAAAGTATCGCCCGGTTTCGGGGAGCGGACCAGTTCTTGAAAACTCTTTCGGGGAGAGTACGATAACTTTGGCGACAAAAAATAATAACGGTTTCTGATAGAGCGGTTCAATACAAGCATTTTTTACTATGGGAGGGGGGGGTCTATCTCCCCCCGTTTAGGCGGTAGGGGCAATTTTATAAAAATTGACTTAAAATCTAAAAAAAAATATTGTAAGATAACGGGAAAACTTACAGATACTAATTATACCTTTTATGAAAGCCAGAAATCTGCACTTCATAATAAATTTTAAATTAAGTGGTTTCAATTTAAAGTTTTTGAAATAACTGACTTCAAAGTCAAAATTTACGAAAAAAAATTTGAAAAAATCACTTTGAGTATTATGTTTCTCGTGATTACAAATGCCAATAAAAAAAAAATTTATGTAGTTAGTTGCTTTAATAAATTTTTTATCAAACGCTGTAAACTACTTCTTTCTATGTCTTATAGTTTTTTAGATAATTGAAAAATAGTAAAACTATTGAAGTATGCAATATTTTCAAAAAATTATGGAAATACGTACGAATTTACGATAATGTTAGGAAATAGACTATTGAAAGTATAAAAATTCACCAGACAGGTGCTTATGTGCAATTAATTTCCGTATGCAACAACTTTCCGCATGGCCCACTTCGCGGGGCTCATTATTTTAACCCTTTTTCCGCAGGGTTAAGCTGCTCATGCTAAATATGAAAATAGCAATTGTTTTTCTAACTGCAAGTTATTTGATTGAACTGAAAAAAGTTTTGTTGCTATTTTCATATTTAGCATGAGCAGCTTAACCCTGCGGAAAAAGGGTTAAAATAATGAGCCCCGCGAAGTGGGCCATGCGGAAAGTTGTTGCATACGGAAATTAATTGCACATAAGCACCTGTCTGGTGAATTTTTATACTTTCAATAGTCTATTTCCTAACATTATCGTAAATTCGTACGTATTTCCATAATTTTTTGAAAATATTGCATACTTCAATAGTTTTACTATTTTTCAATTATCTAAAAAACTATAAGACATAGAAAGAAGTAGTTTACAGCGTTTGATAAAAAATTTATTAAAGCAACTAACTACATAAATTTTTTTTTTATTGGCATTTGTAATCACGAGAAACATAATACTCAAAGTGATTTTTTCAAATTTTTTTTCCTAAATTTTGACTTTGAAGTCAGTTATTTCAAAAACTATAAATTGAAACCATTTAATTTAAAATTTGTTATAAAGTGCAAGTTTCTGGCTTTTATAAAAAGTATAAATTGTATCTGTAAGTTTTCCCGTTGTTCTACAATATTTTTTTTTAGGTTTTAAGTCAATTTTTATAAAATTGCCCCTACCGCCTAAACGGGGGGAGATAGACCCCCCCCTCCCATAGTAAAAAATGCTTGTATTGAACCCCTCTATCAGAAACCGTTATTATTTTTTGTCGCCAAAGTTATCGTACTCGTGCCACTCTTTCTTTTAGGTGCAGTTGGCACATTCTCACACGGAACCAACGTGCGGCCTACCCCATATCACCCTTGACAGAGACAAAACGGGGTATCATTTGTTTCAATTTCCATCGAAATGCGGGTTGTATGCGCTGTAGGGTCTTCTTGCAGAACGAACTCAACGTCTGATTGTCTTTCCATCAGATATTGAAAAGTTGCGCCGTATGTTGAAACGCAGGTGCATGCGGCTTTCTACGATTCTCTAAAACCCGAACCATTATGAGTGCTGAAATCGGTAGGGTATATCACTCACAATGATCACTACTTAACTTCTCCTACTGATGTGAGACATAACTTTTGCCTCACCCTGTATTATTGATAAATATGTGAAACCTTTTCAACGGGCCTACGTGCAATGTTTTCAAATAAATTGTATACAGTTGGAAAGATATTGTAGAGAATATGTGCAGGTGCACAGTATTATTTTCACTTTTGTAATGCATAGCGTCTTAGCAAAGTTATTTGAGACAAACGAAGTCCGTTGTATTTACGAGCTTTTGTCTTTTTCTTTTTTGTAAAACCTTATTTCTTTATGACTTACTGCACTGCCTTCAGATACATCAGTATTAGTATTTAGTATTTAATTCAATAGAAAACGCTGTATAGTAAGAATAAATTCTTATAATAATACAGGTAGTGTTTTAAGTTACAATCAGTATTAAAGTAATGTCTTATTAAAAATTACAATACAAAATTAAAGGGATGGGAAGAAAAGAGAGAATGAGTCAAAGTGTTTTAAAATCGTGAATTTTTTATATTATATATATGCAAATTAAAATTAAGTTTAGTGAGAAGATTCCGGTGACAGATATGAAAATAGTAACGAAGAAAACTATTTGTGTCCAATCTTGTTCCTAAGTGACAGAGGTGTGTGATGACTATGTGTTTTGGGTTGTATCGTCAAGCTTCGAGCAGAAGCCGACAGGTTTAACTCAGCAAAAAGATAACCCGGCGATTTATTTTTCATTATTTTGACGAGTAGAGACAAACTTTTGAATCGAAAGAAGCAGCGAAGGTTACATCCCAGAATTTGACGCGCACAACTTGAAACGTGATCATATTTACGTAGATTATACACAAACCTAGTTATAGATTTAAACGCCATATTGAATTTTCGGAGTGATTCAGAGTCGATGTCAGCAAAGATTTCACAACCAAAGGTAAGGATTGGTAAGATTAGAGACTTGGCCAATTTCATTTTAACTTCGATGGGTAAGAAGAATCTAGAACTCGATAAGCTGCGTAGTGAGGCATATACTTTTGAAACTGTTTTATTGATATGGTCACTCCAAGTAAAGAGTATTATTAAAAATGATACCAAGGTTCCTTATCCTTACTTTCGAGACCATTTCGACCACCTGGCCATTCAGGACTATGTCTGGGAAATTATCAAAATCTAGTTGTTGGGTGCTTATCGATATACACTTAGTTTTAGTCGGATTAAGTAATAGCCGGTTTTCAACTGACCATCGGTAAACTGAAGCAAGATCTTCATTAGTTCTTGCTATTGCGTCTTCAACAAGCCCCAAACGGAAACTGCGATAAATTTGAACATCATCCGCGTAAATATGATAGGAGAAGTGATTCAGAACAGATTGAAGATCGTTTATAAATAATGAAAAAAGTAAGGGTCCCAGTATCGAGCCTTGTGGCACACCTCTTTTTAAGTCAAGGAATGATGACAGTTTACCTTTATTGAATACTGCTTGTGATCGATGATACAAGTAAGAGAAAATAAGTTCGGTTGCAGAAGACGAGAAGTTAAAAAGCTTGCACAGCTTATTACATAGCAAAGTTGGTTCAATCAAATCGAAAGCTTTTGAAAAATCGGAAAGAGTTAAAATTGTTATTTTACTTTCCTCTGAAGCTTGCCGAACATCTTCGCTGACTTTCAATAAGGCGGTTACACAACTGTGATTTTTCCTGAAGCCAGATTGCAAAGGGTATCAAGTATCACGTGCAGGCGTCTCTCGGTGCTGCATAAAAGTTCTAGAAGTACGTAAAACAGTTCAAGAGACATTATTTGACTTCTTGTTCCTCCATTAACAACGAAAGTTTTACTGAATTTTGTGATTCGCTTGTATCCTTTATATTGTGCTTTGATGTTTTTTACTAACATAAGCGAGGATCCTACATCCCTGCAACGAGCACTTGACGTTTGGATTGATATTCTGGAAGGAAATGGGTACCGTATTAGCGCTAAAAAGACTGAATACCTGTGCTGCCCTTTTTCTGATCCAGACAAGCCTATTCCAGACATTTATTTGAATGGAAATGTGCTTCCCAAGTGTGAAAAGTTTAAATATCTGGGATCTATGATCAATAGTGAAGCAACTTGTGATGACGACATCAATCATCGAGTAAGCGTAGGGTGGATGAAGTGGCGAGAAAATTCCGCTATCTTCTGTGATCGAAAAATGCCCCCTAAGCTGAAGGGAAGACTCTACACAGCAGTTGTCCGTCCAGTTCTGACATACGGTTCACAATGTTGGACAATGTACAAAAAGTATGAGAGCAAATTGACGGCAGCCGAAATGAAGATGCTTCGGATGACAGCAGGAGTAACAAAGCTTGATCGAATTAGAAGTACTAAGATCCGTGGAAGCCTTCATGTCGAAAGTACCATCTTGGACAAAATTCAGCACGACCGGCTCAGTTGGTATTGTCATGTTCAAAGGAGAGATCCGCAGAACCCCGTCCAAAAGGCAATATCGTACAACGTTTCAACAAATTCGCGACGAACAAGAAAAGGCAGGCCAAAACACTCCTGGTACAAGCAAATGCAAAAACAGCAGCATTTGGTTGGCCTCAGACATGGAACAATCCAAAACCGGGAGGCTTGCCAACGCTTTCTGAGGTCAACGCGGCGTACCCCACAGGCGGATCACTAGTGTGAAGCAGAAAAGTGGGAGAGTTGTGATCGGTTCAAGATCACTACTCGTAACGCCGGAAATGGAAATGGAAAGAAGAAGAAGAAGAAGATGTTTTTTACTAACTGTTGTTATATTTTTCCATGGCGACATGGACTTTCAATAATTACTATTTCCCTTGCAGAAGGATACACCTTGCAGTAAAATCCACAAGCTTTGTAAATTGATGCCGTTTTCGTCCCTTTGGAATACAGGGTGTTTTGCATAGGTGCGACAAAACGGATAGGTTGAGTCGAGACAAGAAAAAAATTGTTGGTAGGATGGGTCTATCTCCCTCCGTTTAGATGGGAGAGGCTATTTTATTTAAAAAACTACTTAATTTACTGAAAACTTACAAAGCCCCTAACTATGACATGCAATAGTGTTTTTCAAAGTTTATACTTTGTTTATTTAAAATTTTAGTTGAAGTTGATTTACTGAGCAGTTTTTGAGTAATCAAGTCTCAATCAAAGCCAAACATTTTGAAGAGAAAAATAAATTGCAAAATATTTTTCTTTTAATGGTCACTTTTTTAAAAAATCAATGCTCTTATTTGTTTTGAGTTAAACACAGAAAACCGATGTTGTAGATCTCTCTCAGTTTTGGAGAATTGGAAAAAAACTACGTCTACTCTGAAAATCCCCATTTTGGTTTTTCTCCGGATTAAACTTTACTCTCTTAGTAAAAAATTTCTGTTTTCTAGAAATAAATAAATTTTGTTTTAATTTCTCACAAACTAAGAACGGTTTTGGCACCTTGCGCATCATGAAACAAGCTGTTTAACGTGTCCAAGGTAGGGTATGTGGGTTGTCACTTGCCAGTCACTGTAATGTAATGCTCTTTTGAGTTGTTGCTAATGGTGATTATGATGGCAAGAAGATGTGAGATGTGGATGTGTATTTTGCACTGCGGTGACAGCTTATGCAATCTAATCTAATGAACGGTTGCTAGATATGCGTATACACACTCCAAGTATAAGCCACTGTGGTGATACCACGTCAGATGCCAGTCAAGTTAGTATTATTGGTAGAAATAATTGAATTGGAATTAACGGGCAGTGAATGAACAGTGCATGCATCTCATAAATCTATCATAACGATTAAGCTTCCTGGTTGCGATGGTAATTATCTTCTCTTGTTAGATAAGTCGTTTGATTAAATTGGTTGTAGTTGGGCTTATGATGTCAAATAAATGTAGATGTTGGTTTTAGTTCAAAGTTAGAGTTGAATATATGACAGACAGATAGACAGAAGAAATTAGCAAGCGAAGTTTAAGTAAGTAAGTACTTTAACATATAATTTACTCGGGATGAGCCAGGGCACTTGTGTATGTTCACTTAGCCAATCATGAGATTGAGTTATCAAGTCTGAAATGTAAGGGAGTCTTACAATTTTTCTGCCAATGCCTAGATAATAAAGTGATGTTGATATTGCAGTTTTGCTGTAGGGGACTTGACGTCTTGGCACACTCAAAAGCATTAACAAACTCCAATTATGTGGACATTTTCATAACTAAAAGTGTTTCCAGTTCAAAAAACTCTAATGATTTACTACTAAACTTAACCAAATCTAGAGAACATTTTTGTATCGAAACCACTTTGGATTCCAACAAATGCCATGAATGTATCTGTCAGTTGGGCTTTTAAAAGTTTTTTCGAACCAAAGTTCGAGAACACATTAATACGTTTTTTGGTGAATGAAAAGGGTAATTTTTACCAGACGACCAATTGTTCCACTTCAGTTGAACTAAAGATTTTCAGATTTTTTGAAGGTCTTTGCTTGGGCGCCAATTTGTGATGTAGAGGTTGTCGAGGCTGAGGATCAATCATAAAGAAAAGCAAAGAACTTGGGTTATGAGGTTCAATGAGGACAAAACTGTTATTCAAAAACCCTTAGATTGAAAAGTTAGCAATGTGTTGTCGTCGCTCCACACCGTAAAGCTGAAGTCCAGTAATTAGGAAAGGAGATGTATATGAGGAGATTTGTTGGCTGATCCAGTGCCTTTTTTTATCAGTAAATAAAATAAATAAATAAATAGGGTGGCGCAACAGAGCGAGGAGCCCCTGGGCCTAGCGCATTTCTCACAACCATATGCCTTGTGAGGGAATGGAGGGGACCTACAATTTTCTGCCGGTTCCGAACGGCTAATTGAGAAAGCGCTTTTCATGGCAATGAATTTACTAACGGAGGACTTGCCAATTCCTCGCGAAAGGCGATACCCGTGGAAAAACATTTTTGCATCTGCTGGGATTCGAACCTCGAACCTCTGGGTTAGCAGGTGGACATGCTAACCATCATGCCACGGGTACCACTAGTACCAGTTTTTTATCAGTAGATGAAGACAAAAGAAGAATCGGTTCGTTTTCTTGTGCACAGCACGTGAATTGAATTGAATCCCCAACAGCTCGTTGATCAGATACTTGGCCAGCGTTGGCTGTTAGTCTCGTTTTGTTAAAGAGTGCTAGCGCAATGCCTCTGCAGCTTTTGAGAGATCAGCTTTGATTGTTTACTAATGATAATTTGAAAATGAATAGCTCCGAATTCAAAGAAGTAAAAAAGTTGGTAATTTTTTTCAGTCAGCTTTCAGTATTTTCTTTAGTTCGCTTGGAGTGGGTTGGTCAGAAGCCGAGCTGATCATGCGAATATTCCCAGTTCTATGCCTTGAGCGATTTCAGTGTGGAGACTCTTTGCAGTTTTCTTGCTGGAGGGAAGATTTTTCTGCATATGTGAGCTTCAATCAAAACGCTTTTGAATCTTTTATTGACATTTAAGCAGTATCCAGAAAGGCCACGATGACTGTTCAAAGCTTTGTTATTTTTTTTATGAAACTTCAGAAACGGATGTAGGGATGTAGTGTGGAAATGATTTCCTGAAATCCAAACTTCGCGTCTGCAATTATACGGTTTTTGACGATGAAATTGAGATGGTCAACTTTTTCAAGAGCTTATGTTGCGGAGCTGCAGAACAGGCCTTTTGCTGGAAATTTCATTCTGAGCAGAGAACTGCATGAGTGCAATCACTTATTGCGCTTTCGAATCATCCCCCGAAAAACAAGCCGTACATAGTCTCACGCTCACAATGATGAAACAAGTGTGATGCTTGTAGAAAAAGTACACAACACTCGTGAATACGAACCTTCGCATTGCTTGTGCCCATGAATGATGAATGAATGGACCATTCAAACTCAAACAGGTGCACCATTCGCTTTCAAGCGAATGTTCACGAATGATGAGGGATGACAACGAATAGTTTTTCATGTTCATACATACATTTTGAATAGACATTTTGTGACCTGACTTGGGCTTAATTTATTTTTTTTGTGTTTTTTTTTTTGTGTGATGTGTTCTTCATCACAGTATTGCACTGTGAAGTATTCGTTGCCTTATGAAGTATTCGTTGCACTGTAGATGATTCGTTGCTTTAGACACTATTCGCTCAAGTTCATACGCATACAGATATTGTCATTGCCTGTCATTGTTTCAGTTAAGTGAGTGAGTGTGAGAACCTGTTTTGTTGACTAAAAGATAGTGCAGTGTGTGTATTGCTTTGGATTAAGATAAATGGTGCCTGAATAGTGTGTAAGGCAATGAATATGTGAATGCCTTCATAAAACGAGACGTTCACTGCAGCTCCCTGATTCTGAGCACCATTCGTAGGAGAGTCGCTATCTTTTCAGTATGCTGTTTTTGAAGCATTGCTGTTTTCCATTGCTTGTAGAAAGCAACTGCTGTTGATGAAATTTTTCGTGATAATGACTCATAGATTATATGCACCTACTTCTGCAAAACGAATTTGGAGACTCCGTTAGGTCAGCTGCTGAGCATTTTGTCTTAGCGCTGCCAATTATTTCGAGTATCTGTTCCGGGTTCAACAACAGTGTTCCATTGTCGGTAAGAATATGTGTCTTTATTTTGTATTGAAACTTGAAATAACCCAAAGAAGTGGTCGCTCGGTACCTACTGTTGAACGAAGCCAGTTACTGAATTCTGGAAACAAGTAAGCAAAGTATGCCTCAACTGAAG
This sequence comes from Melanostoma scalare, assembly GCA_949752695.1. Classification (NCBI taxonomy): domain Eukaryota; kingdom Metazoa; phylum Arthropoda; class Insecta; order Diptera; family Syrphidae; genus Melanostoma; species Melanostoma scalare. The sequence goes on along the minus strand of OX456984.1, from coordinate 20,699,868 downwards.
GGATTCCAAAGTTGGTGTTTCTAGGAAAGATGTCTTTGGTTTCAAAATAATCACTGAGGAATTTCCTTTAGAACAAATGTGGTTATTTTATTCGGTCAAGTTGATTGATTGAGCAACCCCTTATAAATTATTTCCAGAAAAATTGAATATATAGTTTTTTCTCTATCTACTGTTCCTTTGAATCTGCTGAATCGCTGAACCTATTTTGAATAGGAATTCGGGATTTGATCCCGGGTTTGACACGACGATTTCTTCGAAGGATTTGCCTAACGCTTCAGCCTCATTGTTGGGCAGTAAAAATTCTCTTTTTTTGGTGATGAGTGATGAATGGTAATAATCATTTCCAGTATATTTGTCCTTTGCCGACGCGACGTTCCTGATGATGCTTTTGCAGGCATCAGAACCGGGTTTGATGCTATTCAGTCTCTTCTGGAATTGTATATGTTGTTGAGTTGCTGTACTCTGGACTGTGTTTCTAAACATTCGTTCAGCTTTTTCAGAGCAGCATATGCTCTGGTCAAGCCTTGAACTGCATCTTAAGCTTAAAGCAAATGCGAACTGAGAAAATTAAAAAAATAAGTCTAGTCTTTTGCTTGTTTGTTAAGATATTGCTCATACACCTCTTGTACAGAATTTTTTTATGTGAAACTTTCTGTGTAGCGGAGAGATGGTAATATGACACCCACTTTAAAAAATACAGGAGTCTGAACCCAAAAAATACATTATAGGACTTTTTATTTATTTGTTTTAACATTACATTAAATGTATTGCACAACTGAAACTCAACGGCAAAAATAACTAATGTAATAGTCACTTTCAGAGCCTTGAAACGCTACATGAGCCCATAAGTCGCAATTTTGACACTGTGTCCAATGTCCATGGCTCTCTATGTCGGACATTGGGATGACTGGTTTGGCAGAACAAACATGGCACGTCCGCGTTTTAAGGAGCCATATTGGTATGCGGATCACTCCTACACTTAATGTGACTCCCGTGACCTCAACACAACTTATGTGAGAGGGCAAAATTACCACTGTTGGAATATTTAAACACACGTACCGAAAATTTCTATTAAAAGTGTTATTTCAAGTTCAACTTTCAATTTCCGTACGAGAACAGTTTAATATATCCGATGTTCGAACACAAAAGCTAAAACTTTGTATCGGAATAAGATCACGGTACTTAAAATACTAGATGGGGTTGTTAAGCCATTAAAATATTGAAGGGGCCACATTCCACCGTTTTCCTCTAATAAAATTAATAGATGATCGATTAGAGCTTTCGAAATTGAAGTCCCAGTAATATTAAAAACTTTTTTTTCGGGATATCCTTCTTGGGTAAATGGGCTAAGAACTATTGGTTCAGCCCATTTCTCAGACCAGTAGTGGTTGAAAGGCCCTAGGCCATCCTTGTATGAGAGAACAGATCAGACGAAATCTCTAACAATTTGTCAAAATAAGTGCTGTAGGTTAGTGAAAAAGCAAAATCCAATGCAAAAATATGTCACTAAAAGACTTGTTTACAAAATAAAACCAAAACATCTCCTTCCGGTTTGATAAACTTTACTTCAAGTAAACCTGGGGGCATTGTGTGTCATTGACAATTGGAACGGCAAAAGGAGCGGCAAACCCTTCCCTGACTGGATGTATTGCACATTTGGAGGGGAAAACTGATCTGATTTTTACCACATTTTCCAAAAACATCGACTCATTTTTGTATTTCGTTATTAAATTCTTAAAATGCTCAAATTCGAAACATCAACGTCAAATGTTAACAACAGTTATTCTCACTAGTACCAAGAAATCACCTGCTAAGACTTCCATTTATTTCCCTTGAAGCTGGCAATGTTATATAAGTGCTGAGCTTAACGAAATCCAAAATCTTGCTTTTAGCATCACTTTTCCATAATCGCCTTTCACATAGTCCTTTGACAGATTTTCATGTTTCATTATTTTATTCGAATTAAGTTTCAATGTAAAGCCAAATACATTCGTGTAGATTTTAATGAAAATGAAAACAAAAATGGAACCTTCGTCGACTATGTTGTTTCCCTTTTAGTCCTTTCTATCAAAAACAAACCGACACTTTTCCTCTCTTCAGACGGACGACCGACGCGACGCAACGGTCGGTTGTTTTGCTTTTCTTCCTTTCATCTTTCTTCCTCTGACACAATTTACGTTGATATTCTAAAGCAAATCAGCAGACATGAGTATAAAAAAATAACCCAAAAAATAACCAAAATGTTTAACAGTCTCACCTTTTTGCCACTGCCTCCACATCCTTGTTTCGTCTCTCTCTCACATTTAAATTTCCATATCAAAGTGAACATGAATTTAAAATGAATAAACAAAACACTCCACCTGCTATGGAATTTCAGGGATTCTTCCGAAGGTAAAAAGCTAGATAAATTCAGGATTAGCTCAACGAAAATGGAACGCATCTATTGAGGATAAAATCATTTGCCAGTTTACCGCAAGTTGTAAGAGTGATTTTCTCTAAGGCACTACCACCCTCGTATACTAACTATATTATATACAATGTGTTATCTTTAAGTTTGTGTTTGGGATAAAACCCTATCTTTTTGAAACCCGTTTATATTCAAGGTAAAATACAAATTGACATTTGTGGTTTGAGTGAGTGGTTTAGTGGTATTAAAGGCAACAGGGTGAAGAGTCTTTCAGAATTTTAAATTAATGTGTTAACTATGTTGAAGGTGTGTTCAATGGGAGGATTAAACTTGATGCAGGTAAGGAAGGTTGTGCAAAGTGCAAGCGTTTCCGGAAAGCTTGTTGTGTTGATAGTAATTAGTCAAAAGACACTTCACTGGAAAGAGTTTTCAATCGATTTTTAAATGGAACAGAGTGAATCCTTTTATATAATCAAATATGTGCTTAAGTACTTAAGCTTTGAGACAGTTTTTGGAAAGTGTTCTTTAAACTTGTTATTATCGATTTAAAGATTTACTATTTAAAATGTGTTGAAAGCTGAGTTTGTGTTTCAAATTGAATATTATTTCTTCGAATTGAATTAAAATCAAAACATCAACACTTCAACCACACAAAACTCAGCGGAGTTGACGAAATTTAATAGCAACAATTGGAACAAAAGAATCCTCCTTTAAGCTCAGTGAAACAAATAAAGAAGAAACTTGTCAGTGTGGAAATAAAATTCCATTATACTAACATCCCACTAGCTAACCGCAGCACCCTTAACTTACACACTTAGGAAACTGTAAGCCTTGACGACTAATTTGTTTAAAACTTAAGTAGGTACTAAGGTATTCCACATTACTATGAGCATATGAGCCAGTGGAATACACCAAATTCCCTACAACACAATAAAAAAGAACTAAATAATAAAACAAAGAGAATCACAACGAAAAAGAAAAGCTTAAAGAAGAAGAGTGAACAAAACTTATTTGCTCCTTTCGTCTTGTTAAGGATGTTGTGTCTATTTTGTTGTTGCTGTTGTTGGTTGTTTTCTTTTCTTTTGATGTTTTACATTAAAGTTAGTGCGGGCGGAAGTCAAATACGCAGCATAATTGGAAACTTTTTAGTAAATATAATCTCGAACAAAGTGTAAAGTTAAATAGGAAAGAAAAAACAATTTTTGTCTTTAGTTGTCTCCAGTGAGATAAAGTTTAGTTGGTACGGGTGAGGGTGAGGGTATACTCGTACAGTAATCAATTTAGTTTCTGGAGAAGGGATGAAATAGAAGTTTCACTAGGGGGATAATTTAAGAAGATTATCAGTTTACAGCAGAAACCAAAGTGCTCTTCAAAACTGCGGTTTCTATTTCTGTTAAAGAAAGTTTCTATGGGGACTTGTTTTTTAGGAGGGGTTGGGGGGTTTTTTTTTTGTTAACAACTAGAAGAAAAGTGATCTTAATTGAAGTTGAATTAAAAAAGTTTTTTTCTGCAGAAATACAAAAAATAGGGAAAGGGCTTCTGATAATTGAACGAATAAGCCTTCCAAAGTTAAAGGGTTTCTTTATTTAATTGAGTTTTTACTTAGGTTCATTTGTCATCAGCTTTCCAATTTAGTGAGGCCTGTTTCTTTTATATTTCAATGACTGCAATGGCATGTAAAATAGCAGTAAGCATCGTGCACCTCTTCTGATTCTTCGATTTATCTTAGAGCTGACGCGATGCGACGCTTAGACTTGCTCTTTGTGCATTTGGACTCTCTAATACCTGGTTTTCAGGTGAACCAAAGGTTTTGTTTACCGTTTTAGTTAAATGTCTGTTAACCTTGACAGTGACTTCCTGACCTAGTCGCCTATATACAGTTTCTCCATTAGAACATCGTATCTCAATTAATACCGTGGACGAACAGAGCTTGTTTGGTTGAAACAGTTGAAAGGTGTTTCATAATTCAAAAGCTTTCTTTTCAACATCAGATGAATCGATAATTCTCTACAACTTGAGTGGAATGTAACTGAGCAAGAAGGGGTTCTTCAAACTCGTTCCAATTAGCAAGACTACACTGAACTTCAATTTAAAATCAATCAAAAGACCAAAGAGCTAAAGGAGGATGCGGAAAAGAGGAGGAGCAGTAGGAGGACACTAAAGTGAAAATATTTTGTGTTTTGATAGGAATACGGAATCGAATACAAATACGAATATGAATACGAATACGAATACGAATACGAATACGAATACGAATACGAATACGAATACGAATACGAATACGAATACGAATACGAATACGAATACGAATATACGAATACGAATACGAATACGAATGCGAATACGAATACGAATACGAATACGAATACGAATACGAATACGAATACGCTCAAGTTGCTATCTGGATTTGCTACACATTTGCGACTTCCGTCATTTAAATTTTTTTTAAATCCATGTTGATGGCTTTGGGCTGTAGCATATGAACTGCTTTGTTGATATAAGCCTCTAGTCCTCGAATCGTTTCCGGATTGTTTTCATAACATTGACTTTTCTTTGTTTCACATTAAAAAAGGTCCAAAAGGACCCATTCGCTGCTCCGAGGAAGCCAATTGACATTGTCGGAGTTTGATGCCCAAATATTTATTATACCTTACTACCTTAGGCTGTGTTGCATGCCACGCCATCTTCTAAAAAACAGAGGTCGTCCAAATCCATGTCATCAATTTCATCAGTAAAAATAGATTAATAAGCTGTGGCACTGTACTGCCCACCACTGACCAAAACGTACTTCCCTACTGAACTCTATAAAGCGCAACAAAGTGTTACTCTATATGAATGCATTAGCTTCTCGACAATATTTTTCTATTGCCGAGGCAATTGGACCTTGTAAACAGACAATCCGTGATCTTAGTGCAGAATCCCCTTAAGGCTATTGAGTGAAATGTTTAACTATTGAGATCGAAGGCAAGTTGAAGTTCGTTGACTGAGTCTCACACTTCGTTTGTGCACATCGGATTTCGACAACTATGTGGTACTTTTCAGAGTGAAATTTAAATTTAAAGCAAATCTTTAAAAAGCTATTCAACGGCGTCTTCATGTTTACAGCGCACATACGCCGTGAGTATGTACTACAATTGTTTAATGTTCATATGCTTCCATGACCTGAGGAGTCAAAAGCCAAGCAACTCCACGCACGCCATCATATAGAAATGCAAAAATGAATTTTTTTTTTACTGAATGTGCCTATACGAACAGCTTTTAGTATTTGTATGTTCTGCCAGAAACTTCAAATCGTGCCGTTGTAAGTTGAAAAGAATTTATCGAATGGAATTCCAATCACGACTGAACTGAACGTTTGTGTTGCATTTCCGTTAGTTTTTATTCGATGCTTTTCTTTATTTCTTTTTTTTTTTTTTTTTGTTATTTTGCAATCCTTTTCCCATCTTTTCCGACTTTTCCATTATCACACTTCGTTTGCTTTTTGAACGTGCTTCTTGCACCCAGTCGAAATATAGCTACTATACTAACCGAGTATACCCATATCCTTCACTGTGCATGTTTGTGCTTCCGCATAGAATAACCAGGCAGTATAACTTCATGTGCTTTAATTTGCCGAGAGCAACCTAGTCCATTCGAGTTTTATTTTTTCAACAGAGGAAGGAATATAAAACTACACCTTGACTTTAAAAATGCAATAAAAAAAACTTATGCTGATGCAGGTACAGATATACCGATTCAGTCAATTTTTGTACTGATGGCGAGTGTTTTTAGAGGAGTTTGATGCTGGATCTCGGAACCGGGAAGTAAAAACGTATGTTCAATAAACTAAGAACATATGCAACTGAAGAGAAATAAAAATGGCAGTTTAAATCCTGGAACACTTACTTTTATTAAAAAGCAAATCAGGACAGTCGAAGTTTTATATGAAATGGTTTCCATAATCAGTTGAAGTGAGGTTGGATTTGGATGGAGAGTGAACGAATTTTGAAAATTGTGATTCGATTTCGCTTTTATAACTGGAATTTTCGTATATATTGAGTCAATATAAGATTATTGATTCGCATTAACTTGCAAACCGAAAGTTTGTTCCTTCGAAAAAAGATTTTTTGAACGCACTTTCTCTTTTCAAGTATGTAGTGGAACCTGGCTAAGAAACTATAACCACGCAAACTTGACTAACTAAGTGTCAGATACGAAAATAGAGACACTCGTAAAAAGGCTCATTTTCAGTGAAATATTCCGAGGATGTCATTACTTTGGCCTTTTGATGTATTCGTCTTAAGCTCAATATAAGCCTATTGAAGCACAAGAGAGTTGATACTTCATTGTGGTTACTTATATCCATATACTAGCATTTCTTTCCCAAAAACCATAGTCGTTTGACAACCATTCAACAGTATTAATTTCATACTGCGTAGCCCTCCCTTATACCATCTTATTAAATACATCAAAAAGTTTACTAATCTTTCACTAAATGACACACATCCTATTCCTTAATCTCCATACACACTTGTTAAGTAGCCAACATTAAAAAGAAGCCACATTAATATCCACCCTCATCCTCCAAACAACTTTATTATTCTGACGGACGGCCTTCACGAAAGTATTTATATTTTTTTATATAGACCTCCTCCATTGTAAAAAGATTCACATAAGCTATACTCACGAAGTGCCTAGAGCTAAAGTCATCTTTATCTTTATCAATCAACAAAACACAACACAAAACAATCTCAAGAATGTTAAATCACTTGAGCGGAATATCTTTTCGTTTTTCGGTTGAAGTAACTAAAACAATCAGCTCAAGGGATTATCAGGGCTTCTTAAAGCAATTAAGTGATATCTCAAGAATATCATCCGCCCCATTCCTATTTGTTTGCACAACTAAACTACGAGTAACTTTTCCGATACAATCAGTGATGGTTGAGCATTACTGACTTTTGGGTTCATTCCTTCTCATTTCTAGGTATAGGTATGTAATTGATAGAAAATAAGGAGAAGCAATGGCAGAGAAGGCAAAGGTAAAGTTATAAACAAGAAATATCATTCATCAAAGGATTATAAGATGGTTATGAGTGCTGATTAGCTACAACACCATAGTCGAAATAGCAGCTTGGTTTCTATTGAAAGTCAATTGCCATTGCCTGGATGAGATTTTATAAATATTTCTTGTGCCTTTGTTTACAAGTTGGGAGGATGTGAAGAATGTCTATTTTCAAACAAAGAAGGGGAGAGAATTTATTTGAAAATATTTCAAGATGCGTAGGCTTGACAAATACACCTTTGGATATTTGGTTTTCCACGAAGGTTTAAGGGTTGCGGTTAGTGGTGGCACTAATTAACATCAAGTCAATTTATTAAGAAGCTGAAGAAAGATATGAATTATTAATATCAATTAAATTTTGAGGGAATTGTTGAAAGGGGGTTGCTATTTTGAGAGATTAACTAGTTTAACATAAAGTTATGAAGTTAATCAATAGGAAAGTTGAACGACTGGTTGATTTGGTTGTAATTGTGTTTGAAAATGTCTTAATGTAATTTGTCTCTTGAGTTCAGTTGTAGTTGAGCATAACTAGAAAAACTTACTACACAGATTATTATATGGCGCCCAAGCAAAGGTTTCTGAATGTACTTCGAACACCATAAGTCCCGCATCAGTTTATAGACAGAATGTTTTAAGTTAATGGATGATCGAGATCAGGAGTTTTGCCTTCACCTTGCGCAAAACCTTCGAAATTAATTAATTGGCACCCAAGAGAAGTTTTCTCAAAACTGGAACTACGGAAAACTTAAGAAAATTATTAATTGGCGCCCAAGAAAAGTCTTCTTAAATCTCAAACTTATCGAATATAAGCTTCATTTCTGAATCAGTTCAGAGGTAAAGACGCCATATTCATGTATGACTGAGACAAGAACCTACCATACTACGTCACTTACTTAATTCCTTACTTATGTGGGCATTACAGTACGGGGTGAACCTGGGCCTCAACCAACATCCTTCTGTAACGACTTCGATTTTCGTTTGATCTCCGCACTGATGTTGTTTTCCGTGTCTATAGCGGATCCTAAGTAGATGAAGTCCTGTACTACCTCGAAGTTATGTCTGTCTATTGTGACGTTTTGCTCAATTCGTTGATGTTCGCTGTCCTTTTTTGATGACAACCCATTTTAGAAGCTTCTGTTTCAATGGTAGCAAAAGCACCTATGACATCACGCTTTTTTCTTCCCATTACGTCAATATCGTCTGCGTAGGCGAGTAATTGCACATTTTTGAAAGATTGTTCCTCTGGTGTTAACGTTTGAGTTTCTTACAATCTTTTCAAGTATGATGTTGAAGAAATAGCATGACAGTTTGTCGCCTTGCCTAAAGCCTTTTTCGACATCAAAGGTCTCGATGAGTTCTTTACCGACCTTGACGGAACAGCGTGAATTCTGCAAAGTCATCCTGCATAGTCGTACGAGCTTTGCAGGGATGCCGAAACTAGACTCTGTACAGCTCGTATCTGTAAATACTGTCATACGCGGCCTTGAAATCGATAAAGAGATGATAAATATCAATATAATATTCTCGGGTTTTTTCCAAGATCTGCCGTAATGTGAAAATTTGGTCTATTGTGGGCTTCTCTGGTCTAAAACCACATTGATATGGACCTATCAAGTTGTTGACGTGGGGTTTCAGACGTTCACATATTACAGCAGACAAGATCTTATAAGCGACGTTAAGGAGGCTTATCCCTCTATAATTGGCGCAATTGTGAGGGTCTCCCTTCTTTAGGATCGGGCATATGATACTGATGTTCCATTCATCGGTCATGCTTTCTTCCGACCAAAACTCATGCAGATCAGCTGGTGCATGCTCCTTTCCAACTTTTCTCCAGCTGCCTTGAAAAGTTCGGGATCAAGGCCATCTGTACCTGCAGTGTTATTCGATTTAAGTATATGGCAAGCTTAACTTCCTATAAAAAAATGTTGGCTGACGCTTACAACAATGGAATTTTGAACCTCAAATTAACTGACTATCTATTGTAATGCTTAAATAGAAAAAACTGTTTTTAACAAATGTGTCATGGAGATCAGTATTTTATTTATTTACTGCTGCACAAATAAAACAAAAACTACAAATGTTATTTGCTAGCGCATTAATGAAGAAAGGTTAATTCATAATTGAGTAGACCACAAAAATAACCGTTCCAAACGACAGCATGTTCTAGAATCTCGATCAATACCTAACTTACTTCCGAATACGTTTTAAATAGACATGATTATTAATTGGCGCCCAATCGAAGGGTGCAAAACGTGGCATAAAAAGGGATTTTGTAACGTGCGTTTTTCAATCTGGCAATACCTTTTCGGAGTTCTTTTCTTTTGACAGCTGCCACTTGGCTTATGCTCAGTTTGGTTAGCCATTTGACCGTGTAAGAATTTAGTACGTTCGGTAAATTGTCTCTAAACGAAATCGCTGTTGACGACGATTTTTTCATAATTTAAAATTTTAAACCTGTGACTTACCTCCAATATCGGGCAAATCAACACCGCTTGACTATGTTTTGTGTTGTTTTGTGCAGTCGCTTGTCTAACGCAGATTAGCCTAAGACGATTGGCGTCTTGGAATAGAATATTCGTCATGCTTTTGCTGACATACGACCCCATGTGCTGCGAAAAGTGGTCACTCGTCCGAAATCATTTTAAAAGCATAACGGCTAAGCAAGGGAATATAAAATTGCCATGGCATTAAATGGGTATGTGGAAAGTAGTTCAAACCTGTTTATTGTTCAGTAATCCATTCCATTTACTCCTCTAGTTACTTTGCAATACTGCCTCAAGAACTATGTGACAAGTCCGGATATAATATTTCTAAAATCATTTTGCTTAGCCATCTCGGATATTAATTCATAAGACGTGTGATACATCGTTTATTCCAGCTACTGCACCCTTTCCATTCAATGACCTTGTCAGAGCTAAAACAAATTCATTTAAAAAAGGATAACAAGTCGGTCTGGTGAAATTAAAGAAAAGGACAATCAAATTGACAATTTTCTTTTCTTCTCGACTAATGCGACCTCTCTTCAGAATTTTTTTATTTGTTTTTGTAAAACTCCCAGAGTTGTATATGTATGTGAATGAAAACAGTGACAGTGCTACTTTTACGACCGATTCACTAAACGGATATTAAAGGGATATCGATAATCAGGTCAGTTTATTCTTTTGATATCCCCCAGCGGAGTGTTGTGTTGCTGTCTACGATTTATTTTTTTGCTTTTGCTTTTGTTTCATGGAATCGATTTTGAAGCCCAGTCAACCTCGTTGGGGGATCATTGGGAGTAGGTACACGAGCCCAATGATCCCTCGACGAGGTTGCAAAAAGTATTTTTAAATGTAAAAGTTTTTCTTGAGAAAATTGTGCAGATGTCCTTGTTTTACTTACATATAAATACCTCCTCTGTTGAACTTAGTCTTTTTTTTTGTATCAGATTCCGAATCAAAAGTTTATCTTTGCTATTGTGGTGGATCGTAGGTATAGTGGCAATTACCTACAGCAAACAGAACATTTTCAACGAAAATCTACTCAATGGGAGCTACTGAGTATTTGCACTTGTTGTTCAGTTGGTGGTCACTGGTTAACCAGGATAGAGAACTTTATTGTGCTTTTGTTTTGTATTTTGAGATTTTAATGGTTATCCTCTGAGTGGAAGCTATTTACCGCAAAGGCAACGACTTGTCGAATCAATGAAATTATCCTGTCTGTGTAGTAGTCGACTTTAAGGTTTCTGTACTGAATTGAGTTTAAATTGGTGAAAATGTTCTCGGATAATTTAAAAGAACAGAGAACTGTTTTTGAAATTGGCTGCAAGAAACACAGCACCTAAATTGGAAATTTCAAGAAGTGACTTTGTACTTGATTACATGGCTCTTACTGTAAGATTTGTAAGGCATTCAATGGTGCAAAAGACTACAAAAGAACGTAAAGATCGCGTACAGGAAGATGCAAACACTACAAAAAGTTACATAGACTTTAGAGAATGCAAATAAATGCATAATAAAGCAAAGCATATTTACGCATTCAAAGAGGATTGCTAGATGTTGAATCTCAAAGTAAAAATGATTACATTATTTGATGTCAAAGTCTTTAAGTAAGTTCTGTGAATGTAAGCGCTTGTAAAGTAGTGGCAAAAATACAGCGAATGCAAAATAATGCAAAAAATGCAAGGAATGCAAAGCGGTAAATGCAAAACTTGCAAGAGATTGCAAGGGATAACTGGGGAATGTAAGAGAATGCAATAAATAGAAAACCGTGCAAAGTAGTGCAAAAGAATGTAATGAATGCAAAGACTGTGTACGCATTCTCAGAAGGTTGCTATCTTGTCAATCTCATGTGAGAGGTAATTGGATAATTTAACGTTCAAGTAATGATTTATTTATTAACATCATAAGTATATAACAATTTAAATAAACAAAATCTTTATGGCGTGGCTATGCCGTCTGCCGATTGGTACTGATGAAAGTTTAAAAAAAAAATTTCTTTTAAATTTTAATTTTGAATATAAAAAAAAAACTGACGTTAAAACCTTCGTGTATACAAGAATTATATGATGTAGTACTATTATCGTTGTTCCAAGATGAGTTGTTGCATTAAAAGTTAGCATTTCTTATTCTTTCTCGATAATTAAGTGCTGTTTTACAAAAAAGTAATAACTGTTCGGGTAATTCGTTCAGTAATTTCAAAACTTGTTCCGTTGAGAGTGTATCCTTACCAAAGAAATGTCGCCTCGATTCACGAAGAGTCGGTCATCTACCCAAAAAATGAAATATTTCTTCTCGTTCTGCTGTGTTACATAAATGTTGCACAATATTGGAAGGTCTTCTCGGTGTGGCATATAGTTAAGAGGAAGAATTTCTACCCTTAGTCTGAACATCATTGAAATGGATTTCACGCATAATTCGTCTCGAAAGTAGTTTGTCTGTAGTAGGTTATATTTGAGTCTGCTGTACACCGATCTGTAGGGCAATCCTCTAGCTTTTCTTTCATACTCATTTCTGCAGTTTATATCTGTGGCGGAAATGATCTCATAGAATCTTTGTATCCAGGTTGAGTGAAGCTCTTGTTCAAGATTTAGATGTAAGTTACATGAGCGTGCATGTTCCATCCACTCTTCATACCAACCAACTTTTCTGCTCACTGTTTTCATCATGACTCTCTTCGGAAGTCGACTATCATCCATGTAAATATAATCTGCCTGCAACTTTAGCGTTTTAATAAACAACGGTGATAGTCCAGTCTCCAAGTTCAGCGTATAGTTTGGTGTATTTGATGGTAGTCTGAAGGTGAAAGTTTTTCTATTTCATCATATTGTTGACCTCCCCAAACTTGCGCTGCGTAAAGCATGATTGATTCTGCAACGGACTCAAAAACTTTGAATTTTGTACTATGAGCTAGATATTTGTTGGAGAAACAAATCTTCCACGTGGAGTTTATTGCCGTTTTTGCCTTTGCTAGCTTCTCTTTCAAGTGTTTTTCCATTTTTAAATTACTAGCAAAAATCACTCCAAGGTAGGTACTTACATTCGTTGACCACTTCAAGTCTTGTGTCGTTGTAGTGCCAATTCTCACTTGCTCGTTGTCTGCCTCTTCCTCTGTTCAAGATCATGATCTTTGACTTCTCTTGGTTGACCACTAAGTTCCATCTGGTACAGTGATCGCATAATCGATTTATCATTAATTGTAACGTTTCCGGTGAGTGAGCTAGGATCACTATGTCATCTGCAAACATAAGTGCTTTGATAGAAATTCCATTGATTTCTGTTCCACCAGGCAGGATATCCGTGACATCGTCGATGAATAGCGCAAACAACAAAGGACTCAGTGAACAACCTTGTCTTACACCCATTTTCGTTTCAAACCATTCTGACACTACTTCACCATCCCAGACTGCGGCCCATGTATCTCCTAGCAGATTTTCTATTACTTTCTTAAATTTGTGAGACATTCCTTTACAATATAATTTGTATAGCAACAACCTTCTATCCACTGTATCAAATGCGGCCTTGAAATCCACGAAGAACGCGTATAATTTCTTTTCCTGTGCTGCACATAATTCTGCTACATTGCGAAGTACGAAAATGTTATCGACCGTTGAGTACCCTGCTCGAAATCCCGCTTGGCACTATTTGAGTAAATTATTGTGGCTGATCCAAGTTGTAAGGCGTCGTTGCAAAATGGTCGTAAAAATTGTGTAAGTTACATTTAAACAGGAGATTTCCCTATAATATTTTGGATCGGTTTTAGAGCCCTTCTTGTATATCGGAAATATCAAAGCCTTCTTAAAGTCTCGAGGAACATCGCCTTTTTCTAACATGTCGTTGCTTAGTTTTGCTACTGTTTTTATAAGCTCTTCGGAATCGAACTTATAGAATTCTCCAGGAATGTGGTCCAAACCTAGTGCTTTTCCATTTTGAAGATCTTTGATTACTGCATTCGTTTCTGCCACTGTTATTTGTGTATCGAGTATGTCGTCTTCGAAGCGGGGAGGAGCGAATTGAACCGAATTAGTACAGTTTAGTGGATTTAACAGCGTTTTGAAGTGCGTAAACAATATAGATGTATTTAAGTTTCTGCTTATGGTGGGTTTCGTTCCGTTAATATTACGCACTGTTTTCCAGAAGTCCGCTGAATTTGTGCAATTTGTTAGGTGTCTTGCTTCTTACTCACAGTAGATTTTCTTCTTTTTCAAACACAGTGTTTTGTACAGCTTATTTGCCTCGATGTATTGGGCTCTGAAATCTTTTCCATTACTTCTACGAAACATTCTTAGCTTAGATGCATTCCGCATCAAACCATGGCTGCACAAAGGTTCTTCGATTGGTCCCATACTCTTCACTGTTCTCTTGCGACGCTGTCCTTATAACTTGTTCTAGTTGACCAAAGTCATTGATTTCAAGTCTCTAAGTGAGTTCACTGAAAACAATGTTTTTTTTTTGTTTTTTTTTAATTGTATTGTGATAAATACTCAGTAAGATAGGTACAATATCTTTTAATTAAGAGTAAGTTTCGGTAACTAGTACTATTCTATTATTCTATTCTATTCAAAAGAATACAAAATAATACCTAAAAATGCAATTAATGTAAAGACGGTGGCGGGAAGATGCAAAACTTGCAAGGGACTCCAAGGGACAGTTAGAAAGTGCAAGAGAATGCAAAGGATTTAAAAGAATGCAAAATAGTGCATGACAATGCAATGAATGCAAAGACTGTTTCTTAATCTGAAATGAGAGGTGAATGTATGATTTTAAATTCAGGTCTCAAGGTGAGCTCAGTGAATGCAAGGAGTGCAAAATAATGCAATGAATGCAAAATGATGTAAAAGAATGCAATGAATGTAATGAATGCAAAGACGGCAAGAAATGCAATGAATGCAAAGACGGCAAGAAATGCAAAGCTTCCAAGACACTGCAAGGGATAAATGCGGAATGCAAAAGAATGCAAGGAATGGAGGGAATGCAAAACAGTCCAAAAAAATGCAAAGAATGCCAAGGTTGTGTACGGCACTCTCAAAAAATTAATAAAATCTTAATCTCAAACGATAGGTGATTGTATAATAATTTCAAGTCCGCAAGCCTCAAAGTCTGATCAAACTTAATACAGTCTTTCATTTTGAAGTCATTCACACTCCGCTTATTTGATTCATTTCTTCAAATAAATTTTCCTTAAACCCACTCATTCTTTTATTGTTGTAAACAATAATGTGCTCTAATATGCTCAAAAGTTATGACGTTTCGAGTTTTATTTTCCAAAAGTTTCGTGAAGCTTGATGACATAAAAATGTTTTCTATATCTCCAAGACCTTAACCATTGGAATTTGTCATTATCGTTTAATTTTCAATATCCTGTAAGAACCACAAACAATGGAACTAAACAGTCGCACTCAGTTATATTTATCACTATTGCTTTTCTAGTCACTTCACAACCCCCTGACTCAATCTCACTCCCTTGTTCAACATTTCCGTTTACGGTTAGGATACCACAGACAGCAACAATAGTCCATTGTTAGAAATAGCAATAAAAAATTGTATTCCAGTCACATCTTAACAGGTAGATTCAAATCATCGAAGCCGAGGCTCATTGCACACACGAAAAAAAAGTTTTGCTAACGTTCTCATTACTTTTAACGGGAACCATGCTGCACGGTTAAAGTAATCATAAAACAAAATGGACTAATTCAATCCATTATCATAAAATAGCGCTCCTTTCTTCATCACAAAATTAATTTGAATTTAAGCACGTAGTATTATTTGATGACGCCCCATCATATTCGATGATAGTCATCTTTATCGACTCAACCATTATTCCGAAGTAGCTGATGGTTGGTTAAAAGATACCTTCCGGTTAATAGCGCAACGTAAACTTTTCTCTGTGCTTTTGCTTCTATATACTGATCTGTTGGCAGAGATACAAATTTTTGGGGAAAATATATAAAACAAACGATGTTCATTCAGTCTACATTATCATCATTGACGAGAACAGCTTTGTTCATTTCGACAACAACTGATGAGCTCGAGTGGGTTGTTTTAAGTCAAACCAAGCATCACCCTTACATCGTTAGAGAAATTACCTAACGAAGAGAGAAAAACGAGGGTACCTATACAATACACATACAAGATTCTTTCGGTTCTTGTTGTAGGAGCACCATCATCCTTTTCAACAAACTACAATTGTTCGACCAGAGGATTAAAATTAATTTTGTTTGTACTTGAAGTTCCTATGAAACACTTTTCTTTCTCATCATCAGGTCATATTAAACAACCCAAGGTCGAGGTGTATGTTTACATTTTCACTTAAGGACATTCCATTCCCGTTGAAGTTAATTAGAAACTTTGATTGTTCACAAGATATGTTTGTGCATTCCAAGAAACGTAAATGAATTAGTTCACCCATGTGTGTTGTTGGGCCTTCATTACAAAGTGTCATTCAGTTCTCAAGTTCGTATACATTTTCTTCTTGTGTCTTTGCTTTGAGGGTGTATTACTTTACATTTGGTCCTTTTTACTTCATATTTTCTGCAGGAGCTATAATCATTTAAAACAAGGGTTTTCCGCTTTTCCCTATACAAATAAACTCTTCAACGCAGGGAATATCCATTTACAACAACGAACACAGATCGCTCTTTTATGGGGTGTCTGGGAAGTGAATTTAATTTAATGGACCAAGAGATGAGACTTGTTTGGCATTAGAAATGGCACGGTTGAAACAACTGTTTGTTATTGACATGGAAATGGTTTCCCATTCTATCGTGATTAATATTAATTAAAATTTTTACAGAAAAGTGTGAGAGGTTTTTTTTTAAATACAGACTTTAATTGAATTGAAAGTTGCGGTAGTACTTTTAACTCCAATAACAAAATATCATTTCGAACTAAGCGATCTTATGATTTCTTCAACAATCCTTTAATGCTCTTATTGCTCCAATTGAATCGGGAGTACGTCAACGTTGTGTGTCTATCCCACCTTTGCAGTCTCTGAACATTTAAGACCTTTAGATACACTGGCGATGAAGAGGTTAAATAAATAAATAGGGTGGCGCAACAGAGCGAGGAGCCCCAGTTCCTAGCGCATTTCTCACAACCATGCCTTATGAGGAAATAGAGGGGACCTACAATTTTCTGTCGGTTCGGAATTTCTAATCGAGAAAGTGCTTTTCATGGCAATGAATTTTAACGGAGGACTTGCCGATTCCTTGCGAGAGGCGATACCCGTGGAAAAACATTTTTGCCTCTGTTGGGATTCGAACCACGAATCTCAAGGTTAACAGGCAGACATACTAACCATTGTGGCATGGATACCACCGATGAGGAGATTGTCAAGCAATCATGATCCTCCGAAGACGATGTATGTAGTTGGTCTCCTATTCGGCCATTTTGCTAAGAGAACAGCGAAACTATTTTTTTAAACGGTCTCTTTTTTTCAATCAAACGATCGAAAAAAATTTCAGGACATTTCCTTGTATACATATATTTTTCTCCAATGAGAAATGCCTTTCAAAGTGTCTATGAGCGCTCACAGGAAGAACCGCATTCGTTCCAACGCAAGACAAAAGTGCGATGAACAAAGTGCATTTGTGCTGGGTTACTACAAGGATCTTAATTAGGAACGCTTTTATTTAATTTCCACACTGAGTTTGAATCGTTTTGAGTTCATGCATCGCAGATATTTTCTTCAAAAGTAGCAAACAACCTCTGGTAAGACTTTTGATATCCTTCTTGAAATGACAATTTCATTTTCCGCATTAAAAGTTCAGTTTTCAAGTTAATATTTCAAGAAGGGGCCCTTCCTTGCTTCTCGCACGTACTTTAGATTACGCCATCAAAGTGATTAGCATTTCAAACAAGAGACTGCCGAGGGAAGATGTTCTTGATGCTATCTGTATCAGAAGCTGTTGGTATGCAGAACGAATGGTCCTGGCGCAGGTTTTTAAATTCAATTAATTTTGGATTTTGAAAATCTTAGTGAATGGAAATGTAGTGCACACTTTTCTGTTTAATTGCGACTTTAGATGACAAATATTGAGAAGTAAGTGACTTTGACGCTACAAGTTCCACCTAGATGTGTTTTCGACGTTTGTTTGGATCATAACAATTACTTTCAAGATAAGGGAAGTTCGTGGAATATCTACTATGAAAAGTCTACGAGGCGAACTATAACGAGTTGGTACGCCATCTCGCTAATGTTGAGTCCTCAATTTTGTACACTCAATGCTATCGAGAAGGAGATGATATACGCGGGTAGGGGCGGCAAAGTTAGAATAGCCCACTGGCAGGGACGAACGCAGAAAAATTTTTCGGGGTGGGGGGTTTTGAAAAAATTTATTAATTAATTTAAAACTATAAATTCTTCCACCGTTAGAATGCCTCACTATCCCCATATTCCTACAGGAACGGGAGTCCTTACTATTATTATAAATGCAAAAGTAGCTCTGTCTGTTCGTCTTTCTATGTTACCATCTCCCGCCCAAACAACTGAACCAATTCCAATGAAATTTTGTACAGAGATAGTATAAGATCTGAGGAAAGTCATAGACTTTATATTTTATCCCAATTCATACGGGAACGGGAACGTAAACGAGAACTTAGAAACTACTGCACCGATTTCAAAAATTCTTCCACCGTTAGAATGCTACACTATCCCCGAGCGAGTAACATAAACTTTAACTCATTCCCATACTCCTATGAGAACTATCACCATATTCCCACGGGAACGGAAGTCGTTACTAATAATCCAAAAATTCCATAATTAAATCTATCTGTTTTTTTTTCTTTGTTCCATTATTCCCATGGGAACGGAAGTACTTATGGCAAAACAATTTTGCCTTGGAACTTTTGCCATTATATTTTTTATAACGTCCTCATAGTCCACCTCAATACTCCTATAGATGTTCAGCAACATCAAACCTTTCAGTCGCTCCTCGCTGGTTCTTCCTCGCAGATAAGTTTTTAATCTGCGCAGACATGAAAAAGATCGCTTGCTTGAAGCCACGGATACCGGAAGTGTCGCACCGATCTGCATAAAACAATGAACTGTTTTATATAAGGATGAATCGCAAACATTTAAGGTGTCTATAAAGTTTTTGAGCCGTTTTTCGTTTGGCATACTCAAGCAATGTTCATGGGTATGCATATGCTTATTCATACATAAGTATACCCTTTCCTAGCGGTCGTTGTCGATCCCATTCTTATACAGGGCCAGAGCGACTGGCTTTTAGAATGTGTGAAGAAAATTTTAATTTTCGTAGATTTCGGTCGCGACTGCCGCTAGTTTTGAAGCGTCCAATGCGATGTTCTTGCAAGTAAGTAGGAAAATTAATTTTCATATTTTTCTATCGCAGGTCCCGTTGTGTACGACCCAATACTACCTCCAAATCGACATATCAAATTTACTTACACTAGAAAAGGGTGATCATGCTAAAAACATACCAAAACCAAAAAGTAATTCCAAAAAATATGAAATAACTGCAAATTAACTTATCGATAGAAATGGCTTCCGTATTTGGAGGGATTTTTTCGTTGACAGAATGAAATTTTCAGATCAATTTTATGTTTCCATATTCAACCCCCAAAAAACCCCCCCCCCCGCGTTCGCCCCTGCCCACTGGCAGCAAATGTGTAAATCCTCCACTGAATCGCACAATGTTCAAGTAGTATGTTTACGATTCGCGCAAACCAACGCTGTGAAAGGATTTGACGTTGGAAAGCCACAACCACAAGAATCCTATGCCGCCAACATTAAGTATTCAAGACCATTTGTGGCAATGCCAAACAAGCTATCTTAACTGCAGCCTCATAACATAGTAATGAAATGACAGTTGCCATTGAGAATCTACAAAGACTACTTCTGCAGATTGTTAAACGGCCGGCGCGCCGATGAAGAAGTGAAGCTTGTAATATGCAAACCTAAATTAAAAAAGACTGCAGGTGCAGATAGCTGTTGATCAGTTAGAAAGGAGTATGCACCAACTGATTTGCATGATATGTTCGGAAAAAAACATTTCCGTTCAATGAAACCTCAGTTTCGTATTTTCGATCCTAAAAAAGAGAAACCCTATCACAACAGTGCCAACTTTAGAGGAAAAAGCCTAATTAACGTTGCACATATGATCTTGTTTGCTCAAATATGTAAATGTCTAAATTTGATAGGTCCTTATCAATGTGGTTTTAGACCAGAAAAGTCCACTATTGACCAAGTTTTCACATTACGGTAGATCTTGGAGAAACCCCGAGAATATAATATCAATATACACCATCTTTTAATCGATTTCAAGGCCGCGAATGACAGTATTTACAGAGATAAGCTGTACAAAGCCATATCTAGTTTCGGCATCCCAAAAATCGTACGACTTTGCAGGATGACTTTGGAGAACTCACGCTGCTCCGCCAAGGTGGGGAGAGAACTCATACCGAAACTTTTGATGGTGAAAAACTTAGGCAAGGCGACAAACAGTCATACTATTTCTTCAACATCATACTTGAAAAGATTGTTCAAAACTCAAACGGCAACACCAGGGGAACAATCTTTCAAAAGTCTGTACAATTACTCGCCTTCGCAGACGATATTCACGTAATGGGAAGATAAAAGCTATCATAGGTGCTTTTGCTAGAATTGAAACAGAAGCGGCAAAAATTAGTTTGATGGTCTATGAGGGTAAAACGAAGTATACGTTGTCATCAAAAAAGGACAGCGAACATCAACGAATTGAGCAAAACGTCACAATAGGCAGACATAACTTCGAGGTAGTATAGGACTTCGTCTACCTATGATCCGCTGCAAACACGGAAAACAACATCAGTGCGGTGATTAAACGGAGAATAACTCAATTGAGAAATAAATCCTTCTTTAGCAGGGCCGGATTAACCTTCAACGGGGTCCTAGGCAACCATCAATTTGGGGGCCTTTTCTATTACGTCCGTTTCCTTCTATTTTCGATTAAAATTGAAACTTATAGCTTTCATATAAATTTTATTGTCAAAACGTAATAATATCAATGAAATTACCATCTACTTTTTAACATGTCGTTCTCTGCATTTGTCGCGTTGTAGCTCTTTTAGCATCTTTGATTTTTTTTTTAATGGCGAGAAAGATCGTTTGGCAGAACAATTTGTGATCATCAATGTTAAAAAAATCAGAAGAGCTATTTCTGTGCTAGGAAATACATCGGCTAATTGATCTTCCATTAGTCATTTGTAGACTATGAGTTTTTTGTGTATCAGTGTATCTGGAGTTCACGTAACTTTGGAATTGTTTCATTTCAATAAAAAATTCTTCCAAATCTCTAGAATAAAAACGAACAAAGTTATTTATAGCTTCGTGGAAGTCTCCATCACTCAGTGAAAAGTTTATGAGAAATGCAAATCTCTCTGAAACTTCCATTTACACTTTCATACGTCGTTTGATTTCACTGTGAATATTGTCGATGATTTCGAGGAAACTTTTTGTTCTAAAATGATCGCGAGGCGAAATCACGAACAGTGATCGTTTTTCCTCGCCAACCTTTCTTTTTTGCGAACCAATTAATATGAACGAAGCATTTTTTTACATAATAAAAACTTAAGACGCTAACGATAGCTTAAGTATTTACTAGTGTATTGCGCTTAAACTATCACTCCGAAAAAATGATGGTCGCACTACAGTAAAGAAAAACATGCGGACTTTTTCGTGATGATAACAAGGATATTTTATTCACTTATTCACTTTAAACTATGTAATTGTTTACGGTGAGTTTTCTCAGACTTGACTATCCCCGTACAGCGAATTCTCCGTCTTATATACAAATTCAAATGTTTCAGAATATTATCAAAAATTCCAGTCATTTATTGTTCTCGAATATTCTCGACCTTTTCATTACCTTCTATTCTCGAACATTCCCGTAAAGGTATTTGTTAAATGATACTAAATGATACATTCATTTATTTGTCATCCATCATTAATCATTCACTCAGTTATCATTCTAGTTGAAATTTCCACTTGAAGGCTTCTACACCCTCTGTTCCGAAAATAACGGAAAATTTGAGTTTTATTCATTGGAGTAAAATTATTTTTCAGTTCTGATTATGTTTTTCTCTAGAATTTTATGTTTGTAAGAAAATTTTGGAAATCTTTTTTTTTTTCGAAGGCCCCCTAAAATCGGGGGCCCCAGGCAACTGCATATTCTGCCTACTTGTTAATCCAGCCCTTTAGAAAAACCAATGTAACCTTTTGCAGGGAAATCGCGGAAAGGGGAAGAATTCGTCTTAGGTTGTGCAATTGAGTGAAAGAAGGACTTAGAGAGCAAAACTGGAGAGAGTTCGTCCTAAATCGAACTCGTTATCGAAAGATGTTGGTTGAGGATCAGTTTTAACTCGAAGTGTAATGCCCACCCAAGCAAGTTAGTCTGTTCGAAGAGTCAAATGAATTTGTAAAGTGCTGCCTCGACGTGTGACCTACAGTAATCTTATAAAAGGTGACCATAATCCACAATTTGAGGCTTACTAAACAGTTGCAAGGCTAACATAAGGGCCTCTAAGCTCGTTTGACCATTTTTTATGAACAAGAACACTGAATTAGCTTGACTTTTTGGTTCAGTAGGACTGTGTCTGATCGGGACCGACAGGGTTACACATTATGACTTCTGTCGACCATTTAGCTTCTGAATTCAAGTAATTACATTTATTTGTGCACAGTATTTTTTTTCTTGGATGACTTACAAAATGTGGATGTTAAATAAGCTCAGACAAGTTGGCAAACAAATGCGAATACGTTAATACGTAAAAGAATTTATAAAAGTCATTGAGCTTCGCTTGAGATTATTGAATTTTATTTTCCATGCGTGGTGTGTAGATAAAGCTTCTCGTATCAATTTAAAAAGCGTCGAAAAAATGGCTCAGCAACTGTTTTATATTCCTGACGATTATTCATTTTATTAAATTAATTGCCACTTACTCCAATCCACTTAATCATTGAATGAATTCATTTTATCAATCAATCGAGTCTATGGCTCTGCAACAAAAAAAAAAAAAAAAAAACACTGAACCATATGCTCAATTGATTTTTAAATATAATTAAAATTAATCGCATCATTCATTAATGCTTATGCCTACTTTCCCTGTCTCTCTCTTACGTGTGACGTTTTTAGATTACTGTTTTTTTTTTCACTTTAAATAAAATTCAATTTCAATAATCCTCGTTTTTGGAATGACGTTCAGAGTGCAATAAATTCGTCATAAAAGCCTCCTTGTTAGTCCTCTCATCGCCACGACCATAAAGAAATGGTGTGGTAAACGAGCTCTAAAGTATAAAATCTTCTTCTCTTGTATAAATCACAGTGTGTGACAGTGGCATGTCCTTGCATTATTATTAACGACTCGGAGTGCAAAGACTCTCATTTTGTCATTTGACATTTTATTAAAGAAATGAAAAATGAAAGACCGGTCATTGGTGGAAATGAGTTCCATCTTCTCTTCTTCTGGTTTTTTTTTTGTTTAGTATTTTGCTCTCTTCTCATTTTCTGGTGTGTCATTTACGGAGAATCTGATTGTCTTGTGCGGTCAAATGCTGTTGTGTGTGACTATAGCCTCTGTGTGGTTAGTACTTGCGGGTGGCTTAATAGGAGAAGCTTTAACACTTTTTTGGTTTTGTTTGGTAGTTGGCTTTTCTCAATTTAATTGGTAAGTTTATTGTCGTCGTTGAAAGAGGGATGGTGTTACGACGTGTTAATTTCACTTAATTAACCATAATACAAAGCTACGTTGTTGTTGCTTTATTGAAGTTCTTTTGTTGTAACTCGTGTAATTGAACGTGTTTCATATACTTACACAGTGAATAGTGATAATGGGAAATGCGATGTGGTATGAATAAGGAGTAATGAAAATTACTGAGCTAATCTTAAGAATGCTTAGGGACTATAAATATGCCCGAAGAGATGACGTATCTTCAGTTTGATTTGGGGGGAAGCGCAATTTAATGAGATACTTCGAGAGTATTTCGTCATTTCTAACAAGAAAAACTTGAGTGGTGTGGAAAGGTGTTGTTTTTTATATGAAGAAGTTTTGAGACGAGCTCATTAAATAATAATTTTCGAAGTGTGATGAGCTGCGATAAGTTGCGGTTTGGTTGCAAAAGAGTGGGACGAAGACTTCGTTTGCATGGAGCGTGTCTCTGTCTGTGTGATGTGGTCTTAATCGGTAAACTCCCCAAACTAATAAGCCATTTACAGTCTCCTTGGTTTTCAATTATGAAAATATTCTTTGTTCTTGAAGCTGCTATCTAGAAAAAGACGTTATTTTTTGGGGGAACTCTTAACTTTTAGACAGGGGATGAAGAGGTTGTTGTTTGGATCGAGTTTGATTTTTAAAGACTCGCAAAGTCATGACTGTTAATGAGAAGAGATAGGACTCACCAGATGCCTAAATATCACAGAATTTCTTGCCACAATCTTTACTCAAAAGCTATAATGAGATCAAATGGTCTGAACATTTTAATTGGTGTCACATTCCACAATAACTTGACTTTCTATAGGCAACACAGTCCACTAATCGAATTTTTAATAAAAATACTCTTACCTTTTTTGTAGTACCCGTTACGTAATGGTTAGGATGTCTGACAGTAACGTGTTAGTTTGAGGTTTGAATCAAAGACGATTTCAGTCGTTTTTCCAAATCTATCACCTTCGCAAGGAACTGCCTGTGAGTTAATACTATATCTATTTATGTACCTAAATTAAACAGTGAACTAAACCGTTTAATTTTGTACTCTAAAACATTTTGAGTTTCTTGGACTTGTATGTCCATGGGAAATTGATTTTCGTATAACACTTACATACAGGCAAGCTGGATATTATTTGTCTCCGTTTGAATGATAAGCGAATTAAGTAATTCAGTCATATGGAATCGCCAGAAAAGCTCCAGCCCCTAATCCTTGATTGATTCTGGAATTATCTATGAAGATCCAATAGCAGTCTTTTCCAGGTTCAGATTTTAAAGTCAACCATTCATGAACCTAGGGAAAGTGGTGGTACTGTGTATTTCTGCAGCCATTTGAGCTATGGAATCGTATCAGACTTGACATACATTAAACGTCAGTTGAAAGATATGCGGCTTGCTTGATCGTCATGCTTCCAGTGCCTCTTTAAACCCCCCATCTACCCAAGGACTCTCAAACATTGCCGGGAGACTGAAAGTGCATTGTAATGCACATCACTATTGAACTTAGAACTTAAGAAATTCTTGTTAGTTTGTAAGATCAGAGAATGAATATCATTGAAGCAAGAAGGTTGTGTGCTTTCGACTCAGAGCGACAAAAGGAGATAACATGCATTTGCAATTTTAGACTCGACAGAGGATGGTTATCTAGGATTAGTCCAAGATACTTGACTTCATTTGTTTGTTGTTTTAAGTTGAAGTTGGGTCCAACAAGTCAATTTTCTAATTCTCGTAAAGAGAACAACCTTGGTTTTAAGAGAACTGGTGAATAGACCATCTCTAGTTTCAGTCTTCAATCATAATTAGCGAAGCCTGTGCTCTGGAAAAACTGCTCGGAGGCTGGATCCAACCGAGACCACGAAGAAGTTGTCGGCAATGCTTGGTAATTAAATCCATTGAACATTTCAAGTAGGTAGTCAATGATTCAATATGCGTCACAGAATAGGCAGCCCTTTATCTTTTTATATAATTTTAATGTATATTTCTTCTATGAAAAAATAAAGAACTTAATAATAATAATAATAATAATAATAATAATAGGCAGCCCTTATTGAAACCTTTCGTAACATCATGTTAACGGTCTGCTCAAGGTTAGGTGCTTTTCTATTCATTAGAGCAGCTTTAATGCACAAGACTACTGATTCAGCTACACCATGTTCACTGGCCTCGTTGCACATATCGCATCAAAACCTGCATTGTCGAAAGCACCATCTATGTCAATTCAGATGTCCATTGCAAAATTCTTCTTCTCGAGAGCACAACCAATCCTGCCGCCAAGATTTTGAAATGTTATCTCACATGATTTTGTGAGTTGCTAAGCATGTTGCATCTGAGGCAGAGAATGAATTTGCAGGGAATTCATAAGTAAGCAGAGACGAAGACTGACTCTTAAAACCAATAAATAGGGTGGCGCAACAGAGCGAGGAGCTCCGGGACATAGCTCATTTTCCACAACCATTGCCTTTGTGAGGTACATTTACATTACATTACATTTGATAAGTAATATAGGGACCTACAATTTTCTGCTGATTCTAAACGGCTTATCGAGAGCTTTTCATATCATTGAATTTACTGTCGGAGGACTTGCCCATTCCTTCAGCAACCGTTGATGGACCGTTGATGGACAGGCTAACTCAGATCACCATAAGAACTTCATCTTCCTGTTTTTTTAAGGGAATTGACGAAACAACCAAACTCATCGTTTAAAAAGTGTCCAGTTGGTTTTTAAGGATTCATTGTTGCTAAAAAGTTAGAGATCACATTTGTAACATAGAATTCAATGTATCTGTGGTCCGATAGTGACACGTTTGGCAGAATTTTCTAGTAAGTAATCACATCAATACTTCCCTTTTCATTGCAGTTACTTAGTTGGTTTGTAACCATCACATTGCTAATGGCTCAGTTAGAGGACAGGTGACAGGACAAGGCTGGGAAGATGGTTGCCTCAAATGTTGCTTTTGGTTTTGATTGTTTGCATTGCAGTTCAAGATAAGCCCCAGTTTTTTCATCTTTCAGAGAACTCTTCATAAATAAATAAATAGGGTGGCCCGACAACGCTATGGAATGTTCTGGACATACTGCATTTCCAGGACCTGAAATTTTTCGCCGACTTCGAACGGTTTAGTTAGAAAACGCTTTTAATGACAAAGTTTAATTGCTCTCGGAGGACTGGTGATACCCATGAAAAAATTTTTTGTTTAACTTTGATGTTCCTGAAAATCGAAATTCGAACGTCCCTCGCTCGCAACAGTCAGACATTCTAACTGTTACGCCACGGGCATCGTTTCCCAGTTTTTGGTTCACCGCAACCAAATTTGGACTTAAAAATTTGTTAAAATTTGGCTGCTGGAATGGAGCTCAATATGAAAAGATAAGCCCGAGGTAAATCGATCATCATAGAGCATGTTAAGCCCTCACAGACCCAAGGACACGAGGAAACAATGCTCAACCTTCTCTGGTAATGTCCTGTTCCCAATGCTCCCATCGCTTTAAGCTTTAATTGATTTAGTAAATGAGGCACTCCCTCGCTTCTTTCACGTAGTATCATAACAGAATTAATTGTTTTCAGTTGTTTTCCTGACACCCATTTATACAAAGCCTAACCTAACCTAAGGATGCGATGTTTGCACTTCCATTTCTTCTGACATGAAAAACTTGCTACATAAGATTTCCGTAACACCTTTGCAGTGTTGAGAGCAAAGCTTAGGGAATAGAATGAACCGCCGTTATAAATTGGTTTGCTTTTATAAAACTCACTAAAAGTGCCCATCTAAAGGATCTTAAGTGACTCACAGCCTTTAAAAACTCTATAAATACTTGTGGGACAAGCTTTTCTCCATTCTCGCTTAGTGGTGGTGGTTGGAAAGACAGTTCTCAGTGATAAAGAGTCCAACAAAAATTTTGTTTTATTGAAAAATTTTCGGAGCACCAAAGAGCCGTGTTTTATTGGGAATTTATATTCACTTCAGCAAAACATCGCAAAACATCGCTCATGGAAAAACAACAACTCTAGCCGTGTTTTATTGGAAATTTCTATATTCACTTCACTTGCGAGTCTCAATAAAACGCTTTTTTGGCTGTATTCACATACCAAGTTCACTTTCCCATAAACGTCATTTTCCAGCCACCCCTGTTGTTCACTTTGGCAAGTGAGTTATTTTTGTCCACTTACGCTATTCACTTTAGAGTTGTTGTTTTTCCTTGAGCGATGTTTTGCGATGTTTTGTTGAAGTAAATATAAATTCCCAATAAAACACGGCTATAATAGAACCATGAGCAGATCTTATCTGTCACTGCAGACAAATGAAACTCGTCCTTTCAAACGATTCATAGCAAAGCAGTGGAAAACAGCGTAGTGAATATCGTACTCATCTAATTCTAAGGCAGCCAGGCAGCGTCAGGCCCATCATTCCCATCAGTTCTTCCCTGGAAAACTTGATGACATGAAGTAAGGCTTGTACTCCGAACTATCACAATAACAACACCAGGCAGGTTCAGACCTCAGTCTTCGCCAAAGTTTAGATAAGTAGTTAGTCACGTTCCCTGACTCACTTAACTTCAGTTTTCTGTTCAGTCGTCCTTCCATAAAATTTTTTTAAATGAGGAAAATACTCATCCCTAAAAATATGAACAATCTTTTTCAATTCATGGAGAAAACCTAACTTTTTCTGAGCAACTAGTAAGTTACGTAGTGTAAAAATGATAGTAAATCTTTCTCACTGTTAAATTAATTTTTTCTTCGTTCCTTGTTTCTATGACATTGGGAGAATTAAATTTGTCGTGTGTCTTTTGAAACCATGCAACTTAATCCAAGCAGCTAATAATTAGGACGATGAACATTTTAACGAACTACCTTTGAAAAACTTTTCCGCATTATTTTCTTTCTCTTTCTACAACGCACAGCCCCACACACAGACACATATTTTAAGAAATTAAACGAACACTAAAAGGACATTTCCGAAAAACTTATAGGAGAACTTTTTCTTTTCTGTCAGTGTGTTTAAATAGAAGAAAAATAAATACAGCGACTACATGTGCTGCACTGCAAATCAAGTTTGCTTGTCTCAGAATTAATGAAATGTTTGCAGAAGAAAGAAGCAACTAGAGAAGGAGAGACTGAAGGTAATAGTTAGTTGGCGGAATGGTATAGGTACACTGTCTTAATAAATAATTGAGATAAAAAGTTTTTACAAAATTAGCTAAATAATTACTTGAAGGCTATGGAGTTTTTCTTTCACAAAAAGCGGAAAATTGAAGGTCTTGTTGATTTTTATTTTTGTTATTTTCTGTTTTCTGTTTCTCAACACATCACGTTCTCTGAGAATTGTCTGGCTTATGAACTTGCTTGAAAAACATGGTAAATGATTTATGGAATCTTTTGCTCGAAAAGGGAAGTGAAATTTGTTAAATTCTGATGAAAATGTGATGAAGAAGCAATGGAGAATAACAAGACTGACAAATTAAATTTTAAAAAGGGTTAAAGAGATTCTAAAGCACAGGATAATGAAGTTGTAATATTTTATTGTAGGCACTTCAGATTGGTGGTATAGGTTTTATCTTTGGGCTTTGGGAATATGAGATAGCTTTGATTAGGCTGATATGAACCGTCTCTAGTTTTTTCCGATGGATGGTATGCGATTATGTGTCAGAGCAATAAGTCCTTGTTTATCGTTTGTAGTAGTTTAAGAAAATGAGGCCAAAGGGATATATTTTTCCATTTTATTAAAGTTGCTTTGGGAGAGTTTCATTCGTGAACATTTTAAGTGTCTCTTAGGACATGATTCTAAAATCTAAATCCATCAATCAAAGGAATTCAAGTTCACTCACTCCCTCAACTGAAAATCAAAACAAAACCGATTTTTTGCTAATGCTTCTTAGATTTCCTGTCGGGTGAGTTAAAATACTGAATTGAGACATAAATCCAAGAGAATGAAATTATTGAAGTAAAACCAAAACCTTTTAGGTATGAAAATATTTGTATGTGATTGATAGCCATTGAGTGTCTTAATATCAATTATGAATATAATTTCAACATGAAGCTTTTTGGAAGCATATCTCTGAACAAAGATTTTGTTGTATCATAGGTGCCTGCATGGATGGATGGGCGTTGTATTATTCGGGTAGACTCTGACTGGTGCCAACTTGGCGGCGGCGGCGCCCAGATGCTGTAACTTATAGTACACGTCAATTGTGCTTACTATACCTCCAAGCGGTATCCACTGGGACCTGGGATGCTCCGTCCAGAGCTGACCTGCTAAACTAGTAAGTGCGAGTGTTGACAAGGGAATCCGGAACAAAAGAATTGTGATCGGTCAACACTATAATTGCTCTGCGAACTATGACTGACTGCACGAATCTCAGTGGTCTACGAGAGCTTTCGTGTAAATGTTCCAGCGGATGAATTCGAAGGACAGAATCAACGGTGGACTTCAGCAGCCATAAAAGCAGAAACCCCTGAAGGAGCTACTCCAACATATTCGGTTTAAAGGTCTGTCGGGGTCTTTCAATACTAGGACAGGGTATTGAAGTAGAGATGGTGGCGGATGAGCTCCTGGTGAGCCAACGGCAGCACTCACACCCCTGCAGCAGGGTACTGACACTGGATATTCCAGCCCTTTGTGTCCGAAGGGATCCAAAAGGACCTGGCCCTCCAGGTTGGGGGTTGTGCGTAGGGTTAACTACCCAGCCACGGAAAAAAAATATGGTTCCGAAACAACCAAAAGCCTCGGATAACGATAATGATTTCAAAGTTGACGACCCAAGCAAACGAAAAAAGGACAATGACCTCCGGATCTGCACGTGGAACGTAAGGTCTCTTAACGGACTAGGTGCAGCTGGAGAATTAGCGGATGCCCTGGACTGCTGCAAAGCAGACATAACCGCCATCCAAGAAGTGGATCGGGCATAAAGAAGATGAAAAACTGTGACATCTACTATGGCGACTGCTACAGACAAAAGAAACAACGCTTATTTGGGTGCGGATTTGTCGTTAGAGGAAGACTCATGGATAAGGTGATTAGCCAAAATCCAGTCAATGAGCGTATAATGACCATCCGCATCAGTGCTAAATTCGCCAACATTAGCCTTATATGCGCCCACGCCCCCACAGAAGAGAAAGACGACGATTCCAAAGACTGTTTCTACGAGCTCCTCGAAGAAACGTATGAGCAGTGCCCTAGACACGACGTGAAAATCGTTCTTGGCGATTTTAACGCAAAGCTAGGGAAGGAGGACATCTTTGGAAACACAATCGGTAAGCATAGCCTCCATGACAAAACCTCCGAAAATGGACTGAGGCTAATCGATTTTGCTGCGGGACTGAATCTTGTTGTAAGTAGTACGCGCTTCCCGCATCTCAAAATTCATAAAGGTACATGGCGATCCCCAGATCAATTAACCGTCAACCAAATTGACCATGTTGCGATCGACGCAAGGCACTCTTCCAGTGTGCTAGATGTCCGAACTTTCCGAGGGGCCAACTTTGACTCGGACCACTACCTTGTTGTAGCCAAGGTACGAATGAGGATATCTTGTTCACGACCAGCGCGAACTAACGCTGTGAAGAGATATGACGTCGGAAAGCTACAATCGCAAGAGATTGCCAATGCCTTTTCCAATCGAGTGTCCCTTCAATTATCCTTGAATCCCATGCCGCCAGCATTAAACATTGAAGACCAGTGGCAGCAATGCCAAGAAGCCATCAGAACCGCTGCCTCTGAGGTTCTGGGTTTCACTCGGCCACCAAAACGAAACCCATGGTTCGATGAAGAATGCAGGCAGGCAAATGCAGCTAAACAAAGAGCACGACAAATGCTTATGCAAACACGAACAAGGGCTGCTTACGATCAGTATAACGAGATTTACAAGGAGAGAAGAAGGGAAGAACACCGACTTCTCAAAAAGAAAAAGAAGCAGCATGAGAAGCGCTCGTTTGAGGAAATAGAGAGGTGCCATGACAGGAACGAGATTCGGAAGTTTTACCAAAAGGTAAAAAGATCCTGCCAGGGTGACAAACCCCGAACTCAAGCCTGTAAAGACCAGCAGGGAAACATAGTTGTAGAGTCACAGTCGCTACTGAGGATCTGGAAAGATCATTTCTGCA
The DNA here is from genome assembly GCA_949752695.1 of Melanostoma scalare. Taxonomy (NCBI): domain Eukaryota; kingdom Metazoa; phylum Arthropoda; class Insecta; order Diptera; family Syrphidae; genus Melanostoma; species Melanostoma scalare. The sequence continues at coordinate 20,668,144 of OX456984.1, read as the reverse complement.
GACTGCTTAACGGCGATGAAGACACAAATTCCGCTGTCAGGCAGATTGCCCCATTCAGCTTGGACGATGATCAAGAATGCCGTCCTCCCGACCTAGAAGAGGTTAAGCCTGCCATATGCAAACTTAAATCAAATAAGACTGCAGGTGCAGATGGCCTAGATGCCGAACTTTTCAAGGCAGCTGGAGATCAGTTGGAAAGGAGCATGCACCAGCTGATCTGCATGATTTGGTCGGCAGAAAGCATGCCCGATGAATGGAACCTCAGTATCGTATGCCCGATCCTAAAGAAGGGAGACCCTCACAATTGCGCCAATTACAGAGGGATAAGCCTCCTTAACGTCGCTTATAAGATCTTGTCTGCTGTAATATGTGAACGTCTGAAACCCCACGTCAACAACTTGATAGGTCCTTATCAATGTGGTTTTAGACCAGAGAAGTCCACAATAGACCAAATTTTCACATTACGGCAGATCTTGGAAAAAACCCGAGAACATAATATCGATATTCACCACCTCTTTATCGATTTCAAGGCCGCGTATGACAGTATTTACAGAGACGAGCTGTACAGAGCCATGTCTAGTTTCGGCATCCCTGCAAAGCTCGTACGACTATGCAGGACGACTTTGGAGAATTCACGCTGCTCCGTCAAGGTCGGAAAAGAACTCACCGAGACCTTTGATGTCGAAAAAGGCTTTAGGCAAGGCGACAAACTGTCATGCGATTTCTTCAACATCATACTTGAACAGATTGTAAGAAACTCAAACGTCAACACCAGAGGAACAATCTTTCAAAAGTCTGTACAATTACTCGCCTATGCAGACGATATTGACGTAATGGGAAGAAAAAAGCGTGATGTCATAGGTGCTTTTGCGAGTATTGAAACAGAAGCGGCAAAAATGGGTTTGATGGTTAATGAGGGCAAAACGAAGTATATGCTGTCATCAAACAAGGACACAGAACATCGACGAATTGGACAAAACGTCACAATAGACAGACATAACTTCGAGGTAGTACAGGACTTCGTCTACCTAGGATCCGCTGTAGACACGGAAAACAACATCAGTGCGGAGATCAAACGGAGAATAACTCTTGCCAACCGTTGCTTCTTTGGGTTAAGAAGGCAATTGAGAAACAAAACCCTCTCTAGAAAAACCAAGGTGACCTTGTATAAGACCTTAATCATCCCAGTCCTGCTGTACGGCGCGGAAGCATGGACCTTATCGAAAGCGGATGAGGAAACTCTTGGTCGTTTCGAAAGAAAAATTCTCCGAATGATCTTTGGTCCCGTATGCGAAGACAATGTGTGAAGAAGAAGATACAACAACGAGCTGTATGAGCTGTACCGCGACATGGGCATAGCCAGAAGAGTACGCATCGCGAGGCTACGATGGTTGGGCCATGTAGAGCGGATGGACCCAAACGCTCCGGCTCGTCGGGTGTTCGAAAGCACATTGCAGGGAAATCGCGGAAGGGGAAGACCTCGTCTTAGGTGGCGCAATCAAGTGGATGAAGACCTCAACCGACTTGGAGTGCGAAACTGGAGAGAGCTCGCCCGAGATCGAAGTCGTTATAGGAGGATGTTGGTTGAGGCCCAGGTTCACCCCGAACTGTAATGCCCACCTAAGTAAGTAAGTAAGGTGCCTGCATATTCGAGTCTAGGTATTAAAGTATAAATATTGTGCACTTTGATGTTTTCCTTAGTGTAAATCTGGAATGAATCGTGTTTGCTCCAAGAAAGTTTACTACGCCCGTTTTGTATTTTGCATTTAATATCAATTCTGGCTTTTGTTTTTGGTTGACAGTTGTCTTAAGGTTTGTACGTTGAATTTAAATTTTTTAATTTAATTTAAGGTTTGGTGGGGCTACTGCCTCATTTATTAGCTTAATACAAGCTTAAAATATCTTAAACAAACTAATTAAAACTAATGAAAACTAAATTAAACTACCAGGATGAGAAACTGTTTAACAGAAGGACTTTCAAACAGAGACTTGGAAGATTGAGGTCGAAAAGAAAAGGAACAGAATTAATCTTACTCATCATGCGGGTTAAGGTTCGTTCAGACCATAGGATGTACGATGAGCAGGAAGGAAAAAAAATCGGGATGATCTTACGATTCGGGGATTAGTGTTGAAGGAGATAAGGTCTAAAAGGGGGGAGCAGTCAGTGTTACCAGTAAGAAGTTGGTGAATGAATTTGATGTCAAAGACATTCCTTCTGTTTTCTAGGGCTGGAGATTAATGATTGTAAGACGATCGCGGTAAGGAGGCAGGGTGAGAAAGTTTCTTACGTCGTAGAGATCCCTAAGGGCAAAGAGCAGAAAACGACGTTGAACACTTTCGATCCTTAAAATATGAACCGCTTGATATGAAGCCCACACTTGCGATGATGATGGAGAGGGCCAACATAGACAATATATAGGGATTTCGTTACAAGGGGGTTGCGGAACACTTTGGACCATCTCTTGATAAACCCAAGGACGGAATTAGCTCTTGATATAACTTCGTCAATATGAGAACGAAAATTTAATTCGCTGTCGCAAAGAACTCCTAAATCTCGGATAAGCTGCACACGGTTTATAGGAAGGTTCTGAAGATGATAAGATCTGGGGGAGGCTTATTACCTTTACGAGAAAAGTTATTGCCTCGCATATGGCAATGTTTAATTCAAGGAAGTTCTTAAAACACCAAAAGACGAATGAATCGAGGTCATTTTGAAGCTGGAGAGAATCCCGATCGGAGGTGATGACTTTGAAAATTTTAGCGTCATCCGCGTAAAGTGAGATAGAAGAATATTGGATGATCTTTACGACATCATTAATGGCAAGGATGAAAAAGAGGGGTCCAAGATGGCTGCCTTGGGGCACACCGGAGGTTGCCACAAATGGAACTGAAAGAGTAGAACGGAAGTGAACTCTATATTGACGGTTATCCAAATATGTGTTTCACCAACTAAAAATGTAACTTTTCATTATCAGTCGTAATTTCAAAAGTTGCGATATAATTTCGACTTCTTCAATTTCTTCAATGTTGTCGTTTTCTTCATAATTTTTGGTATCATGCTCTATTGGTGCCTCTTTTCTTGCTTCTAGATTCTGTAAAATGAAACAGAACATTATAATTTTCCCAGCAAAAGTTGGCTGCATGCGAAAGCGAATATGATTTATATAAGAAAACTTTTCTTTTAATATGCCTAAAATAATTTAATGATTGAGAATGCAAAGTGGAACTGGTAAGTACTTATCAAAACTTTTTTCATCGATTCGCCTGGTTCTTTAATTTGCTGGGTTAAATCTTTATTCTATACTGGATTGTCCTAAATGGTGTTATTAACCATTCACTTGAAGAATAAGTACTCCACTTCCTGGCCTAACAGAACTGCTTTTAGTGATGGTTGGTAGCCTGCTTTAAAATTTGCTTCCAAACGAAAATTTCTCAGTACCCTTGCAAAATTTTCACTTCCTGGTCAACTTACGTTATAACAGCGTAGAAGGAACGATCTGGGCCACAAACCATCATTGCATTAAAAGCATGCTTTTCATATCCATTGACCGAGTTTTCTACATTGTCTCTAGGACTTCGTTTCGATGTTTATCATCGACCCGTCAATACATCGAGTGCACGTGGAAAACCGCCTTCAGAAAAATACCGTGTAGCTAATTCCGGAGAATTCTCTGATCAGCAAATGTGGTTTGGAAGAAATTCATCAATTATTTCATCTGAAACTCTGTGCACTCCTCTACAGACTGTTGCTTTGCTTACTCTCTGCATGAATGCAATGTATACATCATCAATTCGATGTTCAGTTCTCTTACGCATCGGTTGATTTTTTTTTCTTACTTCCTATCATTATGCCTATTTGTGCTCTTTGCAAAAAAGTGGAACCTATCGATTACTTTTCGTGCGGTATCTGCAATTCATTAATACATTTTAATTGTGCCAAAATAAAAAAAAAACGATTATAACGCCATTAAATCTAAAAAAAACTTCTTTATTAAATGTGATACATGCCTCACAAATGGACTAAGCAAATACATTGCAAATATCGACAACTTAGTTCACAGTGTACTTGCCAATCTAAATTGCCTCAAAAATGATTTTCCCTATTTGTGCATAACCAACAGTGATTCGATTAATGAGATGGGTGTGTCAACTAGAAGTAAAACAAAGCAAAGGGTTATTGAACTGTCCGCAGAAAATTGCCAAAGTGCAAAATATCCCTTTCCCCCCACCTCTCGCACAAGAAAATTATCTCTCCCTCCCATGCCCAAATCACCTGCTCTGTCACAAAACTCTCGTCTACTGTCCACTAGTATGAACAAGAACAAGAGTACAATTGGAATAAATAAATCGGTTTTTTCTACTGCAGCTGCTCACGTCTCATCTCCTGCACTTATTACCAAACATAAGGTCAGTGACGATAGTAAGAATGGTGTAAGAGAAAACCAAAATATAGAGCTAGATGATGACGGTGTTAATGAGGTCGCTGCTTCGGCTACTATTGTTGATGCGCCTTGCGTTACTGTTGCTGCCGATGCTGTTATTAATATTGATGACGTTGATGTATGTCTCTCCTCAAATGCCGGTGTTTCTGATGCCATTGTGTTTCCCAAATGTAGTGAACCAAACTCCCTCTTTCCTCTGCCTGTTAGTGGTTCTATCAGTGTAAATGATGTAAACATCAACACAAACAATATAAACCAAAGTGTGAGGAGGAATAAAATTAATAATAAAAATCGAAACGATTGCTTAATGGGTAGTGATAATAGTGAATTAAGTATTTTGACTTCTTCTGTCTGGTTACATATATCAAAATTTAATGTTGACACTCAGTCAGATGACTTAATTAATCATTTATCTGCTAAAGCTAATATTCCAAAACATTATTTCAAATGCTTTAAATTAATAAAAAAAGGGTTATCCTTATCTGATGTTTCTCATGTGAACTTTAAACTGAGTGTCCCCTCTGATTGTTATGATCAACTCATGAGTGACTCCTCGATATGGCCTATGTTTGTCAAGGTGAAAAAGTTTATTAACCATCCAAAAAACGACGCTGCCAACAATTCCGTGAATTTGACGTAATAAACATTAATCAAACTGGCGCTGCTGGATCTGTACACAAGGATACTTCGAGTCTAAATAAAGGAAACATTGCTGCTTCATCAAGTAATCTATCGTTTTATTATCAAAATGTAGGAGGTATTAGAACTAAGCTTGATTCGTTATATCTTACTTTCTCATCATGTTCATATGATGTTATATTATTGACCGAAACTTGGTTAAACGAAAATCACTTAACATCTGAATTATTTAACTCTGATTACACTGTATTTAGAAAATATAGATCTTACTTAATTACTGGCAAAGAAAGAGGGGGCGGTGTTATAATCGCCATTCGCTCGTCTTTATCATGTAAAGAAATTAATTTACAATCAAGTAGTACATCAACAACTAATTTTGATATTGATCAGTTAATTGTTTCACTAACTTTAAATGGAAATATTGAATTATTTGTTATTATTAATTATATACCTCCAGGAAGTTCTAGTGAGTGTTATAATATATTTCTGATGAATTGTAAATCTATTTTTGAAAACTTAAGTCCATTACAACACATTATTTGTATTGGTGATTTTAACCAAGGTGATATTAAGTGGCTATTTGACTCAGATGAAAATTATTTGGTCCCATTTAATATTAGATCTGAAATTGAGATTAATTTAATAGACTTCTTTAGTCAATTTGACTTTATTCAAATAAATCATATTCCTAATAGCTTAGGTCGAACTCTTGACCTTATTTTTGTTGACAAGGAATTTAATATATATGTAGAAAAATCAGATACGCCAATTGTTGAAAACACTATAAATCATACTGCAGTAGAAGGAACAATTTGTTTTTTTTAATTATATGAAAAATGTTGCTAACGATAACACTTTTGTACCTAATTATAACAAGGCTAACTTTGATGCAATGAACGAGTATTTCTTATCTATTCCATGGGGCTCATGCATATCGAAAACTGATTTAAATGTTGCTAATGATAACTTAATATCTATTATCAATGAAGCTGTACGCAGATTCGTTCCAAATAAAAGAATCAAATCTTGCACTAATCCGGTATGGTTCAATAAGAGACTAGTAAATCTTAAAAATAGAAAAAATAAATCATTCAAGCTACTCAGAAGCAAAAGCGATGATGAAAATTTGCGGAATAATTATTTGATCCTACAAAAAGAATTCGACACACTAAATAAGTTTTTATATCGTGCTTATTTGATCTCTTTAGAAGCAAATATTAAACACAATAGTGACTCTTTTTGGAAATACATTAACCTTAAGCGTAAAACTAATGGGTATCCAAGCTGTATGAAGTATCTCAACAAATCAACGAGTAATATTCAGGAAATTTGTAACCTCTTTGCAACTTATTTTCAGTCTGTTTATTCCTCTAAGCCTCAAGCTCATGTAGATTTACCAAAAGTATCTGCCATTGTTAACATTGGGTCTTTAGATTTAAATTTGTCTGACGTTAAGTCAGCTTTGTTGGGTTTAGATACTAATAAAACGGCAGGTCCTGATGGGGTCCCTCAAATTTTACTGTTGAAATGTGCTACATCTTTAGCTATTCCACTGACGGATATTTTTAACCTATCGCTTTCGACAGGTAAATTTTTAGAGGGTTGGAAACAGTCCTTTATAATACCAGTTTTTAAATCAGGGTCGAAACAGGAAATTATAAATTATAGGCCAATCTGCAAAATATCTGCTCTGCCTAAATTATTTGAAAAAATAGTTTGTGATAAACTAACCTTTCAATTAAGAGGTTTTATATCGGATTTCCAACACGGATTCATCTCCGGAAGATCTACATCCACTAATCTTTCGTTATTAACGAAGCATATTATAAATGACTTTGAATCAAACTGTCAAACTGATATTATCTTTACAGATTTTGCCAAAGCATTCGATCGCGTAAGCCATCATATTCTATTGAATAAACTTTTGAAATTAGGGTTTCACTCTAAACTTCTTGATTGGTTGAAGTCTTACATAACATCCAGAGTTCAAGTAGTCAAGATTGATAAATGTCATTCTAAACACATTCTGGTACCATCTGGTGTCCCTCAGGGTAGCCATTTAGGACCATTATTGTTCCTTCTCTTTATCAATGATATTCCTAATATATTCTCAAAATCTCAATGCCTTCTTTTCGCAGATGATCTTAAACTATATCGTAGTGTAAACTGCCTTGATGATTGTGCTTTATTGAATGCTGATTTGAATGAATTAGCAAAATAATGCAGATTAAACTTTTTGCATCTAAACATCTCGAAGTGCCAAATTTTGTCATGTTATCGTAAAACTTCACCGATTTTTTATGATTATCAAATTGATAATACTTCTTTAGATCGTGTAGTGCAAAAAAAAGATCTGGGTGTTATTCTTGACACCAAGCTTTCTTTCCTTCCTCATATTGACTACATTATAAACAAATCTAACCAAATGCTTGGATTTATCAAAAGAAACAGCAAAGAATTTACAGATCCATATACTATTAAAACTCTGTTTATAGCTCTCGTCCGATCATTACTTGAGTACTGCAGCACGGTTTGGAACCCTTACTATAATAATTCATGCGTAAGAATAGAAAACCTCTTAACCCGACAAATGGCCAACCGCAAGTTAATTCTTTTTCTTGCATATTTTTGAAAAGCTTTGCAGAATTTGAAATGCAAAGTGCAAAGTATTTTCGTTTAGTGAAACGAAATCAAAGAATTCTTTATAAATTGGCGAAAACTTGTACTTTTGGGAAAAGTTCATTTCACTTTGCAGATTTGTGGCTGGCGAAACAAAATTTGCAAAAAAGGAGTTTTTGTTTTAATTTAAAAAAAAGTAATTTCCTCTTTACAAATAAGTGTTTAGTGATTTACTAATTTAAAGTGAAACTGCCGCTCAGGTGTTCGTATAGCAAACGATAAAATTAGTCAGTTTCACGACCTCCAATTGGGTCCAACGAACCGACCTCATTAAAACGTGACCGCTGTGGGCATCTGAACGAAGTCGAGTTCCATCCATAAATATTTTGATTGCACTTCAAGTCAAATAAATTGCTCTTTTAAAAAAAGATGTCCTTATTGGAAAAACCGAAATTTAAGTGTCAAATTTGAGAAAAAACCGGAGGTGTTGTAGCTTGTAGGTCTTTAACAATTAAAAAGCTTGAATTCCTTAAGAAATTTATATCTGCTCAGCATTCAAAACTAAATCAGGTTTGCTAAGAACCTGATAGTTTCACTCGAGGCGGCAATATTTTTTACAAAATGATCTTCTGAGGAAGTATAAAAATGGTTTTTATTGTTAAACACAGAACAAATGTCTTATTTAATAGATTTTTTTTACTGAAAGTCTGAAGATGGAGATGAAACCAGGACCAGGGCCTCTTATATCTCTAGTTTGATCTTACATACTCGATCTCTTCTTTCAGATCGGTAAGTTTTTCCACAATATTCCGGTCGAAGACTTTCGTAAATCGATGTTCCTCCGATAAAAAAATTAAATAAATAGGGTGGCGCAACAGAGCGAGGAGCCCCTGGGCCTAGCGCATTTCTCACAACCATGCCTTGTGAGGGAATGGAAGGGACCTACAATTTTCTGCCGGTTCCGAACGGCTAATTGAGAAAGCGCTTTTCATGGCAATGAATCTACTAACGGAGGACTTGCCAATTCCTCGCGAAAGGCGATACCCGTGAAACCTCTGGATTCTTCCGATACAACTTCAAAGAAGTCCTTGCTCGGGCGCCATTTTTCGCGTTCTATATAAGAAACATCAAAAATTTAGTCTACTGGAGTAAAATTTTTTCCGATGCTCTTAAAAATAGTCTTTACAAATTCCTACAGTTATATTCATATATAATTCAGTGAATATTTCCTTCCCGTGCAGTGTCGGGTTAGAATAGCACTGCAGCGCCTCCCCGCTTGTCGTAAAAGGCGACTAAAGGAGCAATCATATCTAGACGACTAACATCAAAGTGAGTCTAGCGGCACACATACCACCTAAAAACTCTCCCCAAGTATGCATGCAGATCCCGGGGTTAACACGACTGGAGATTACCGGTGTAGTAAAAGGGAAATCAAACTCATTAAATGGAGCATGCATGTGTCGAAAAAGAAAAAGGATGAAAGGAAAATTTTTGAAAAATTTTGAGCATTATGGAAGTACTTGCAAACATAAGAAGCACTACCCCGCCAGGCAGTTCCATTGCTATGCATGGAGCTGGTCCTGGACCGAGCAGCAATGTTCGGGTCAGAGCTATACGGATTCCGGGGGCTAGCAAAGTAATGCGACGAGTTGGACGAAAATTTAGAGTCGCGAGTTGGAACGTTGGAAGTATGACTGGTAGAAGTCTTGAACTCGAAGAGATGATGAGAAGGAGGCGAGTGGACATCTTGTGTGTTCAGGAAACGAAATGGCGAAACACAGCAAACAAAGCCCGTTTCTTAGATGTAAAAACCAAGGCTTACAAGATGTTCTACTATGGAACAGAACAAGGTAGGAACGGAGTCGGTATCATCCTTGACCAAAGTTTATATAACAGCGTGTTGACCATTTTGAAGTCCAGTGACCGTTTGATGTCTCTTAAATTGGTGATGGAAGGAAAGGTCTGGAATATCATCAGTGCATATGCTCCCCAAAGAAATAATTAATAATAGAAATTTAGAAAATTTTTTCCGATGCTCTTAAAAATAGTCTTTACAAATTCCAACAGTTATATTCATATATAATTCAGTGAATATTTCCAGTGCACAAAGTTGGATTTGCAGCTTCCTACAAAGTGTCCCACGGTGAGGAAAGGTATGACTCTAAAGTTTGGCGGATATGGTGATGGTTCTGGATTTCATGGCTTAGTTTTTTGAACTTGAATTGCTACAATGTTGCTTCTCTGTTTCACAGCTTGGCTTTTAAATTGGAACTCTCGTCTGGTATGATGATTCCTGAAATGTTAGTAGAGCGTTGCGGTTAGGAGATTTTCTTTGGAATAGCAGGAACCACAAAATTCACAGTGAGATAGCTCTGGATACTAAATTCACAGCTATATAGCGCTGGACATATTATTAGAGTCGACTGCTTTCAAACCACGTGTGCGTCGACTAATTTTGTGTGATTTCAGCTGCCCTCTCATTTGGTGTTTTTGGGGTGAGCCCACTATGAGTTGTACCTCGTTGAATGAACTGAAATAGAAAAAACCACATTCTGTTACGCTTGCTTATTTGTTTTTGTGGTTTGACTAGTGGGGTCTTCTGGACAGCGTATGAGTTATGTTGCTGTTTTGTTTATTCTGGTGGTATATTGGGAAATTTTGTACTGGTTTATTAAGGGATACTTATGAGAAGCTTATGCCTCTCTGCATAATAAAAAATTCATCAAACAGTTGGAACTGAGGAAAACATGAGAAAATCTTTAAAACAAACACATTTTTAGCTGGTAAACCTTATTCGTTATTACCCGCTCTTTCTCTCCAATTTTATGAGCCAATGAAACAAGACATACCCTTACTGATTCGGAAGTCTTGTGAAATGTCCTGTTTTCTTATTTATACTTATCCCTTATTATGCATAAATAAAAATTTAATTCCATCACTCTCATTTTATTTTCTGTAAGAAAGTGACAAATTATATTTAATTTTAAAACAATCTGAAACTCTTACATCGATCATTTTGGGCAGGTTAGTTTCGATGGGAGGCTATTCTCAAAAATCCATTGAGCTCCCCGGGATAACAGAGGCTGAAGAGATGTGGAGTTGTAGGAGATGATAAATAGGAGACGATTGAGTTGGTGACTAAGTTAAAAATACTCACTAAATCGTTTGGAGCTCTGGATGAACTCAGGGTTAGAAATGTCGCCCAGTATTTCGAACAAGCATTTACGAGGGCTTCTTTTTTTAGTGTGAACCAAGCTTTGTAGGTTTGGGGAGACTATTGTTTCGGATATAATTTTTTTTTAGTACTATTCGAATGACAATTTAAGTTCTCTTCAAAAAAGTCTTTTAAAGTTTATAAAAAGTTCGCTTCGTTTGCGAGATATATTGAATAAACTGAAAATGGTGATTCTTCACGCTTGTCTCCGGTTTTCACCCTCCAATTGAATGGCACTCCGAAGAAATGAATCAAAGACCAAAGCGTTTTTTGCAGTCGCGACAGTGGCAAATGCAATTTAAGTTGTCGAAATTACATTATACATTGACATAAATGAGAATACCCACACCGATTCTACAAAAAAGCGCAGAGTTTTCATACAAAATGATGACTACTTTTTTTCCCGCTGCCTCAACTTCAAAAGTGCTTTGGTTTGGGAAAATCTTTAAAATGTTTATTTGTTCATCGGTTGAAATTAATCCATATAGAGCCGCTCGGTGGTCCCAAAAAGCAAAAATCGCGGAAAAAATGCAAAATTCAATCAATCTTAATTTTCTTGAATATAGTTCAGTATTTTTTTTGAATGTAGTTCAGTATTTGCAAAAAAAACTTTAAAATTTGAATAAATAAAACAAGCAAACTTTTTTTTTGTAGTTTTTTGGGTTTGAGTTGAGCTAAGAAAAAGTCCCGCTGAGTTTTGGGGACCATGGTAGTTGATCTCAACTATTTGTTAAACCATATGCAAAATTGTAGCTGCAATAACCTGCAATTTTCGGTGCTCTCGCTTTAGTATAAAAACCAATTTTCTTTTATGAATATTTCAATTATTTGTGGGGTAAAAGAGCTTGGAGCGTGAGATTTGCTTCTTTTATTTATTTAAAATAGTTTTGTTAATATTTTGACAGTTCAGAAATCCACCAACTTCAGGCCCAAAAAGGCCTCTGACAATTGCTAAGTTTCTTCGAATTACTTAAGGAGTTGTTTATCAGAATTGTTCTTATACACAAACACTTGGCAAAAAAGGCATTCATTGCTTTATTGTAATCACAAAAAGTGGAGAGAATTGTTAAGTTGTGGATGACGATTTTATGATGCAATACAACAAGTAAAAACAATAATGTTCCTCTGGAACCTCACATTGGGAAGCCTTAATTTCTTAGGCAAAACAATCCCAGTACAGGTACACCTGTGGCAGGTATACAACAATGACAATGGATAAATTATAATGTTAGTTTTGAAAAGACTTTTCTGAAGAACGGAGATTTAAATACCAACATAAATATTTCAAACAGAATAATTTTTGAACATTTTATAAATATATCAAAGCCTGAAGAATTTGTAACTTTTCAAAATGAACGTGCAAATATATGTGACAAACGATGAAACGAGAAAGATACTTAAAAAATTGTATTCTTCGTAAAAAACTAAATGGGCCAAATGCTTCAGAATAAAAAACCATTTTCTTAAAACACGAAAGCTTTTTAAACGGAACATTTACAATGCAATGTGATCAAGTTGAAGACAGTGACCTATCGAGTAAATCGAAAGGAAGGCCTTCGAAGTCCCTTGATGATTCTTCAGAGTGCACCAAAAGGAGGTAACTGGTGGAAACTACGTGCAATATTTAGTTTTAAAATGTGTCCACTGCTTTGACAATAAAATAATATAATCAAGATCATGAAAAAGCAAATGCAGATATCACAAAAGCTCTTTTTAACGCAAGTCCAATACAACGGATAAAAGAGAGAACATTCCTTCACCTCAAACGAATTCAATAAAATATGATGGTCCCACTGCGCTAGCCTTGTTTTTTGATATGGGACTTTCAAAGAAAAAATACAATTTGATGAAATGATTGAGAAGCCATAACGTTGACGTGCTTCCAAGTTATAAATTGTTAATTTAAGCTTAAATACAAGCCACTTCGTCAAATTGGATAACTGAAACTTCTGTTGACGTGAATTTTCAAGATTTGATGATATTTGTTAAAATAGCCTAGACAACCAGGAACTTTTTTCACTTCCAAAAAGTCTAAGTCCGCTAAGCAAATGGGGATGCAATGGATCGTCCGGGCAATGTGCATATAATCAAACAATAGTTTCAGAAGATGGCCAAGTAGTGTCTGATGCGAACCCTCCAAAAATTTTGAAGTTTTAGTGGTACCTTGGCGGAAATGTAAGATTTTTTTACACAAAAATCTTTGATACGAATAAAACGAAACGAAACACCAATTTTTGGAGTTGAGGTCAATAGATCTCTTGATCCTCCAAATCTTTACGACTTTTTTTTGATAAACTCAATTCAACTCCAGGTAAAAACCATAACAAAAAATGTTTTTATTTACATATCTAAGCTGTTTTTTTATGACAACCTGCAGGCTGCAGTCCAAGTGTGATAAGGCAAGAGGAACTGTAGATAATGAATCGTTTATCAACTGAGAGTCATAAAGCCTCAGTATTTTTGTCTCCCTATTCATTTTCCATTAATTTTGTTCTTATCTCTTGCACGCTACCGAAGTCAACCACTCAGTTTATTCATCCGAAATTTAAAAAAAAGTCCTTCCTTTATGCTCCCTTAAACTTCTATTTTAATTGCAATTAATCTAAAAAGTTTTACCTGAAAATCTATTAACAGATTTACAGCATGAACATTCGAGAAATTTTCTCATGTTCAAAAATTAGTACTAACGTGTTCATTAGGTGTTTTCTCATTTTGTTCTGTTCTGCATATTTTCCAGTTCGTGCTTACTTAACCAAGAATTAAAAGAAGAAAAAAAAATGGTTTTTCTTGCACAGTTTTAATTTTCCTGATTAGCCAACGTTGTGCGTTGATGTGCTGCTGCATTTCTGCACAATCCCAGCGCAACATCCTTAGATGTCTTTCCAAGTGGACTTAATGCTCAGGGATTTTAATATAATGCAGACTTCGAGTCGTTTTTGTGTTTTACTACTGGGAGAATTCCTGACTGCACCTGAAGAGTAGCATATACCTTCCGATTGCAACGGACAGAACATTCGTACAAAAGGAAAAAGCGATTATGGCTGCGTTTCAAATTAAACCCAAAGAAAAACATTCAAACAAATTCACTGAAATCGACTGTACCTTTGGCTATACGAATGCAAACAGAACTCGATAGAATAAACTAAAAATAAAATGAAAAAGAAATATAGGGGAGACCTTTTGGTTTACATTTGCCAAGGAATTTTAAGTTTGTATGAATCTCAACGTTTCTGGAAAACCCATCCTGATTGAATTCGGGAGGCCACTCATGGTCGATCAAGTTTCTGATGAGAAAGAAATAGTCCTGATGTGTTCTGAGAACAATCTAAATGAGAAATTCAAAATATTTCACCTTAGGGTTTATAAAAAAAAATTCTTTGTCGATGTTTACTGTAGTTTTGAAATTCGCGAACAAATATCTTCTTTGCCGCATGTACAGGGGCATTCACTTAGTGCTTCGCATGCATTTGACACTATTGTTGTTATTTAAAGTGTCAAAATATTGGTTGAATATTTACCATTTATGACCGCTTAGCTTTCGAATAACGAATTGAAAATTTTGAAACTTATTACAGAAGTGGTGATTCGAACCTAAATCCTTTTCACGGGCTAAGCGATGAGTATGTTCGTCATAATTGACCGTCTATTCCAGCAAAGCATGACTGTGAGAAGAGCTTTAGTCCCCGGGTAATCCCCGCTCTGTTGCGCCACCTTTAAACTTTAATTTTGGTTGGGACAAAACCCCCATTTATTAGGCTTAATACAAGCTATTAACTTACAAACTTAATAGCTAAGACTTAAACTAATTCGTTGGAGGGCTTAGGAGACGAAGTTTTAGGGAGGGAGTAGGTACTCATATTGAAGTCAAAAGAAGAAGAGTGGGAATTGACATTCCTCAGCATTCGGGAGATGGGTTCATTGGAGCCGTAAGAGGTTCGATGGGTGGGAAGATAGAAGAGACGGAGATTCCGAGTGTTACGAGGGTTAGTATTTAGAAAAATGGATTCGTTAAGGGCTGGACAGTCAATCTTACCTGTATAAAGATTCGGTGAATGAAGAGAATTTCAAATGTTTCTCTTCGTTCTTTCAGCGTATTGAGGTTGAGGAGCTTGATTCGGTCTTGATAAGGAGGTAATATTAAAGGATTACTCCAATTAAGACCTCGAAGAGCAAATCGGGGGAAACGGCGTTGTATGCTCTCAATTCTGGCAATGTGCACTTGTTGGTAAGGCGACCAAACTTGACAAGCGTATTCAAGAAGCGGACGAACAAATTAAATGTAAAGGGATCGGGTTACGTAGGGGTCAGCAAATTCTTTGGACCATCATTTCACAAAGCCAAGTGCTGAATTTGCCTTAAGGATTATATCGTCGATATACTTGAGGAAATTCTGCTCACGGTCGCAAATAATCCCAAAGTCACGGATCACCTAAACGGGGGAAATGATTTGACTGTTTAGAAGATAGAGGGGAGGAGATTTGATATGCATTTACGTGAGAAGATTATTGATTGGCACTTGGAAACATTTAGCTCCAGGCAGTTTTTGGAGCACCATATTGAAAAATTGTCGAGATCCTGTTGGAGATGGGAAGAGTGAAGAGTCTTCAGAAGAAGAAGTGACTCGGTAAAACTTAGTATCGTCCGCATAGAGAGAGATAGAGGAGTGTTTGATGATCATTTCAATGTCGTTAATACTGAGAATGACCGGATGTAGCTAGAAAGCGGCTGAATAAGGATCTGGATCTGAACCAAACGCTGTAAAAACGGTATTCTAAATAAAAAGAAATCTATCTCAACAGAATGGGTTCAAAACCGAGGGTGGAAAGTTTAAAAAGAATAAGTTTGTGGGAGATTTTATCGAAATCTTTACTAAAATCAGTTGAAATTACATCGACCTCCTTTCCATTCTCCAAGGCTGAGAGGGAATAGAGACAAAGTTAACGAGGTTTGTTGTTGTTGACCTGCATTTGAGGAACCCGTGTTGTCTAGGGGAAATGAGAGATTTGCAACGAAGTTTAGTTTAGCGATGGGACGATAATTTTTCACGTCACTCTTAGGACCTTTTTTGTGTATAGGGGTTATAAACGCCATTTTCCAAGCTTGGGGGAAAACTCCTAGGGATATGGACAAGTTTAAGTTTTTTGAGAAGGGAAGGGAAAGAGTGGAGGAGCATTTCTTAAGAAATACGGCATATATACCATCGGGACCAGGAATATACTCATCAATTAGAGGATGTAACTTTTCTTCAATTAGATAGGAGTCAAAGAAACGTGGAAGGAATGGATAAAAAGAAAAATTCGGTAAAAACGAGAAATAGGCTGAGTCAGGAACAAAAGAATCATCCGTAAAAGACTGTTTGAAGTTTCTTGCGAAATAGTTTGCTGCGGCGAGTGCATCGGATGAGGTTTCGTTATTGAAGGAAAGAGAGGAAGGGTACCCGTCAGATTTTCTTTTGTGGTTGACAAATTTATAGGACCTTGTTCAGTAATCGGCGGCAGATGTCGTTAGGCTTGTGGTTTATGTCTGCCTGTTAAAAGGAAGGTTCGTGGTTCGAATACCAACAGAAGCAAAAATGTTTTTTCACTGGTATCGCCTTTCCGAAAGTAAATTTACTGTCATGAAAAGCACTTTCTTGATTAGCCGTTCCGAACAGGTAGAAAATTGTAGGTCCCGTCCATTCCCCCACGAAGCATGGTTGTGAGAAATGCATTAGGCCCTGGGGCTCCTCGCTCTGAGGCCTGTCAATATCAATGCACGCTCGGTTGAAAATACTTTTGCTACAATTTAAGTGGCGTACACCTCACTATGGCGTATTTTGCATTTGGACTTTCATCTTGAGCTTACAAATGTTCAAAAGCACAAATTGCGATGTCCAAACTAAAAAATGAGATGAAATTTCCGTCAAAAATGCTTTTGCTTTACTTTCAAAACCGAAAAATTAATGCACCTCTTCTAAGAGGATTGACTTATCGTTTGGAAGGTACTGTGAAAAGGAAGTTCACCATTAGAAGATCATATTGGTACTCGAAACCCATTCCACGCTCTGCCTTTTTTAATTCCAATGAGCACATTCTAACCAAGACGTGTTAACAACAAAAACACTATTTTATTTGGAATTTGAATTTTTTATTAAAATTGTTAAATGCAAACGAACGCAACTCCTCAAACTCTAATAAACAAATATAGATTTGTTTCCCTCGGAATAAAAACAATTAATTCACTGGATTCGAGGAACACACAAATGCTAAAAATTAGAAAAGAAAAATACTCCCAGGGATATTCCATCAAGAAAATGAATTGTATTCACATTCCGTATGCAAGTGTGGTCTCCTCACACGTGCCGTTCATGTAAAATTCATAAGTCCTCATTTCACCATGGCATCAAAAGTCAAAAAATGGAGCAATATAAATTGTACCTCGATTTCTTTTTCTTGAATGCATCAACTTGCGCATCAAATATTATATGCAAATTGAAATCAAAAAAATGTGTTCTTCACAGAAAAAAGAGAATCCAGCAGATGTTTCCAATAAGTATATTAATATTTGTCGATGTTCAATAGCCGAATTCCAATATTCGGTACCTACACACCAATCTATTATAAACCCTTCAAAGGATCTTTCTGCACAAGGCAAAGGCAATAAGAGGACGTTTTAAATAAGGTGAAGTGAAATGCTTAAGACTTCGGCATGTACAGTTATATTCCTTCGGGTATCATGTTTCACTTGAAGTCATAACAGTTCGACGTTGAGTGAATTTTCACCAAATGATGACGTTGCTCATGATCAAACTTTTTGATGCAGAAGCACCCCCACATATAAGAAAGAGAAAAAGGAAAAAAAGCATTAGCCTATAAAAGCAAAATACTCACTCCCCACAGATTTTTCTCGGTATTCGTCTTGAGTTTCAAAAAGTTGTTGGTATTCTGACATTAGAACTTGAAACTTAAACACTGCAGTAGAAAATATGAAATCAAATAGAAAAATCTACTTAAGCGCCTTGAGATCGAACTGAAAATGATTATAACGACGAGAATAGGATTTCAAAATGTTCATTGTTATTTGAATCAAATGCTCTCGATGACCATTGTCTCGTATCAGAGGAAGCAGACAACAATGAGCAATGAGTGGTTCTTCAAAAGTCGAAAAATATAAAGCAAAATAAAATAACGAATTGAGGACAACAAATAATAAAATTGATTTGATGCTCATTGAGTTGAAACTTTTGTTCAGATTTTTCTCTGCCGATGGTTTTGCAAATTGCCCGATACCACATAAGAGAGTTTAATTTTAATGCGCGTTGTTCAATGATTTTGATTTTTTTTATTTAATAAAACTCAATAAACTAAAAAAATAAGTTCAATTCCGATTTGGGAGTGGAAGTAGGGCCCTCTTTTATGGATAAACTGGTCTATAGTCGTATCATTATTGTAGTGAGCAAGGAGCTGTTGAATAAGATAAGGAAATGAATAGGCAATGAGAATAATAGTCCAAAGGATTTAGTATGTGATAAAAAAAGGAGTTGAAGTAAGAAAACGCCCCATGTAAACTAATGCTGTGAAATGATACGACTTCGGAAAACTGTAATGGCAAGAGTTAATCAGCGTCTTTTCCAATCAGGAGTTTTTCCAAATATCCTTGAATTCTATGCCACCACCCGTTGCATTGGAGACCAGAGGCAGCAATGCAATCAAGCCGTCAGTACCGCATCATCTTAGGTTCTGAGCTTTGTTCTGCCTCCGAAGCAAAACCCATGGTTCGATGGAAAATGCATCAGGCATTCAAATGAAGTAGAGAAAAAAGGACGACAAAATGTTGATGTAAAAGAAAGCCAGTGCTGCCGGTGAACAGTACAAAGAGAACTACAAGAAGAAAAGGAGGGAAGAGCATAGAATTCTAAAAATTAAAAGATGGGAGCGTGAGAAGTGCTTGTTTTTGGGGAAATTGAGATGCCACGATAGAAATGAGATATTCGGAAGTGTTACCAAAATGTAAAAAGATCATTCCAGAGCTGCAAGCCCCAAACTCAAGGCTGTAATGCAGGGACGCATAGTGATAGAATCTCAGTCGCTACTGAGGATCTGGAAAGACCACTTCTGCAAACTGCTAAGCGGCATTGAAGACACTCATTCCACTGTCAGGCAGAATGCCCCGTACAACTTGGACGATGATCAAGAATGCCGTCCTCCCGACCTAGAAAAAGTGAAGTCTGCCTTATACAAATTTATATCAAATAAGACTACAGGTGCAGATGACATTAACGCCGAACATCTCAAGGCAGCTGGAGATCAGTTGGAAAGGAGTATGCCCCAACTGATCTGCACGGTCGGAAGAAAGCATGACCGATGAATGGAACACCAATATCGCATGCTCGATCCCAAAAAAAGGAAGACCCTCACAACTGCACCAATTGTAGAGGAATAAGCCTCCTTTACGTGGCAGGTATAAGATCTTGTCTTGAACGTCTGAAACCCCACGTCTCTGGGTTAAGAAGGCAATTGAGAAATAGAACCCTCTGCAGAAAAACCAAGACAGCCCTGTATAAGGCCTTGACCATCGCAGTCCTGCTTTACGGCGCGGAAGCATGGAACTTATCGAAAGCGCAGAAAAATTGTATAAGGCCGTGATAATCCTAGCCCTGCTTTACGGCGCGGAAGCATGGACCTTATCGAAAGCGGACGAGGAAACCATTGGTCGTTTCGAAAGGGAAATTCTCCGAATGATCCGAATGAAATCGAGGAAAGGGAAGACCTCGTCAAACCGAATGCGTCAAATTAAATTTGTCTAAATACATGTAATTTCTGGTGTTCCTCAAGCAAGCCATCTTGGACCTTTGCTTTTTCTTCTTTTTTTTAACGATATCCCTCATATCATTGAATCGGATCTTTGTTTTATGTTTGCGGACAATATTAAATTACTAAAATGTATTAGATTAGCAGCTGATCGAGTTCTATTTCAAAACGATTAAGATATGTAGGTTACTTTGATGGTGTTTTACACACCAATAATAATGTGTCCAAATTTGACTATAAAACCTTTCGTAATGGCTTTGAATTGTTATAAATAATAATAATAAATAATAAACGGTAGCAATATTCACATGGTTTCCAAAGGATGAAGGAGTCACCCTTGATTCCACATTAATTTTGTTCTTCACATCGACTTCATTCTAACTAAAGTTGACTCTTTACTTGGTTTTATCTCCCGTAATTTCAAATTATTTTCGGACCCCTTTACTCTCAAGGCAATTTATTACTGCTGTTAGTATGGAACCCATATTGTGCTGTACATTCTAATAGAATAGAAAGCATCCAGAACAGTTTTACTAGAGCAGCAATATATAGACTTAATTGGAATATTTGAATTTCTTCTTATGGTACAAGATATAAACTTATGACCTTCGATTAAATTGAAAACTTGAAGGCGTAACTTTCAGATAGTTTTCATTTTTGAAAGTTGGTGTCCTACAATTTGTTGCCGATTTCGAAAGGCTAAGTGAGAAAACGTTTCATCGCCGAATAATTACTCTCGGAGGATTCACCAATTACCCGTCAAATGCAATACCTGTGCCTAACTGAATATCTCTTACACTTTCTCTCGTAATGGGCCGACATGCTAAACAAAAACTTGCGATCGATTTGAAAGTCCTCAAATTCAGTGTCATACGCATTGCCTTCCTTAAAGTGTGACGTGTCAAAAGTTCTGTTCGTTTTGAACTTTCTTTTCTGGATAATTTTTCCACATATATAAAGCAACCCTTCGTTGTTTAGGAAAAACAAAGTTTCGGAGAACAATGCAGATGGACACGATGAAATATTTGAGCTCTATTGCTGCCTGAGTCCAGCTCGAAAACTTCGAACCAGGCTCGAGGAGTCAAAGGTAAGATCGCCGAAAGCGCAATCAAGTGGGAGTTGATTTGAAGCGAATCCAAGTACCTATAAAACTGACAACTGATCGCCAAGCATCGGACTTGTTGGTGAAATATGTCGATTGAGAATCAAGTTCAAAAGTCGTGTACTGAAACTTTTATGGCTTTGACACCTTAATCCCGTGTCCTCGATATAACTTTGCCAAAGTAGAAACAACCACTCAACTTGGACTCGTATTATATTGGCCATATCAACTAAAGTCACTCTCTGTGGAGTTCTGCATTAAATTTCAACGAAGCAGAAGTAGGTACTTGAAGGATCCTGCAATCCAGTTTTTTATGCATGTTAATATTTTTTTCCTTAAATTCCAGTGGGATTTTCCGTTGTCTGACCATCAAAACTTAAACATCCGGACATCAAAAATATAGTTCTAGTTTTTGATTTCGCAAAAGCAAACATATGACAGTTTACTTTTTGCCTTGAAGTTGCAGTAAATTCTCTAATGCCTAGGACACTTGCAATGCAACAACAACATCCCTTTTTGCTGTGACCTAATTCTAGTTGAAGTCCTTTCCCATCGCATCGCACAAATGCAGATGTTCTAAAAAATAAAAAAAATAGTAAAAGCAAGTCATAGAGAGAAGTATATGAACAATAAACACAAAACACACAAAAGCTCATAAATCACATTTCTCACAATATTTTTGTCACTTTTCTGGTTCAAGAGGAACCTCCGGGGTGTTTGTCTTCCTTAAAACAAAAAAAAAAAAAATCACCTCTTACCTCTTCCAAAGCACACACAAAAGACCTCCGTCATTGTTATTCGCATTTATGTAGTACACACATCCCTCCGTTCCAACTTCTCATAATGTGTCATCCCAGTTGCCACCTTAACGTATTCATGAGTATTACCTTTTCCGGAACTAGGAATTTATTTTCTTGTGAAATCAGTGCGCTATGCCTCCGTTCGTTGCCTGCCTGTCTGCAGTGGGGTCATAGAAATAAATTTGTTTGTTTGTTTGTGTTGTTATCAACTATGAGAGAGCTTTTGTCTTCCATCCGGAGTTTAAGGTGGTAGCATATGATGCCTCAGAGTTTACCAACAGATCATTAAGTAAGGCAGATAGGTGTAGGGGCATGTTGGGGTAGCAATGAGTTAAAAGGAGATTTGAATAGGAAACGAATAGCAAATTAGTTCTTCTTGTTGTTCCTGTGGTTGGAAAAACAATGTGGAGAGTTTTCTGTTCATTGCTGTTTTATCACAACAAGATGGCTACCGGAAGCAATTGTGAAACTAGACTTCTGTCACTAAACAAGCTGCATAAGTCCTTCATATGCACACACACTTTTTGTTATTTGCTGGTAAGAGGATTCCGGAAAAGATTTTCCACTGAGCTTTTTCATATTGCAAGGCTTTATTGATGTTTCTATTAAGGATTGTATCAGGACCTGTGATGGAAATAATCGTTACATTTCATAGTGTCTAGCAGAACTGAACCAGCCAGCTTTCAAATCGATCCTATTTAAAAGGCAAAAGAAGAAAGGAAGAAAAAATCTCCTACCTACACTCTGATACCTTCATCCGCTTACCTAACTGCTTCTAAACTGCGTACATTTCCAAACCGCTTTGATTCTATTTTTCGACTTATTTTTACAAAGCATTACCAACACTATACCTACTATAGTCGTCTTATTTCCCCACCCAACTATACTCTACAACTATACTCTAACTACCCACTCACAGTTGGGCTTTTCTCAAAGGATCAAAGTACACAACATAAGCGTTTTAAAGGAGCTTTCAACCAATTCGATTCAACATCGCGTCTTCATCGTCATCGTCGTTTTGAGAATTCAGTTTGAAACCTATCCCCAAATGGGTCGAACAACAAGAACGTTGTGTGTGTGTGTATTTGTATGTATATTCGATTTATTGAAAGCATTGTATGGCATTTGTAGATTCTTTTATTTGTAAGGCTCTCATGTTTCTTATAAATGTGTGCCAGGAGTTTTATTTAATCCTCAAAGATATAAAAAGGAACGACCCAGCCGACACAAAAGCTACAAACTACTTTAAACATACTAAGGTACTCATTGTGTCTCTGCTCAATGGGTTGAATGTTTTTTCTTTTTTGAATCGTTTCTTTTTGTGGTTTTGCGGAATGTATCATGATTTCAATTTTCCATTTCCTTGTGGTTGGATTTGAAGAACGTTTTTGTATTTTTATTGGAATTATCAAATGGGGGTTTTTGGGGGGGAATTTTTCATTTGAAGTGGGCACAAAGCAGCTTGCTATGGGTATTGGGTAGTCTGGTTGACTTAACATGAACTAATAAGGGGATTAACCCAAATTTATGGGCGTTTGCCAAATATATTGATGTTAAGGATGGTTCAAAGGTTCTTAAGTGACAATAGGGATCGACCCGGTATACGATTAAGGAACTTTTCTTTTTTTGAAGAAAGTAGTGGTGCAGTAAAAAGTTGTTTGTTTTTCTTTTTTTGAATACTTACTCCTCACCGATTGTCGATTGATAACTCAAAATGGTAATTAGGACATTTCATTTGATCGATTGGGGGTATTCAGTTGATTTCTATTGGGATATGGTGTAACCGATCGTCCTGGCTTCTTTCGCTTTCAGGTTGCACAAAATAGGCAGAATTGCTTGAAACTTTCTTTGTAAGGGCTTCCAATTGGATGAAGGAGTTCGCATCTTAATTTGAAATTAGAAAATTTTTCTCTGAAGCTATACATACCGTTAGATTAAAGCATAGCACCATTGTCGAAGTTTCTAGATTAGACAAAAGTCTCGAACAGTTTGTATTCCTGCTCCGCCTTAGATATTGTATGTGTGTACCTTAGCAAGTAACCTTTTTTTTAGGTCAATTTACACACTGTCTGCGTCTAGTACACTCCTCATTCATATTTGTGTGCGCACAGGGCTCACAAACAAGTCCTTTTTGTGGAATGTTCATTGGATGTAAATTACAATACACTTATGGTTGAATCGGCTTTTCCAATTGATCCTGGAAGGAATGCAACAACAATACCAGTCAGAAGGCAACCCTGTCTTTCCAAGTTATCAGTATCGAACCATTTTGAGTAACTGGATTCATCCCACACCGCTGCTTTTAAATCCGAGTATAATTATTTTAGTAACTTAATGAACTTCGTAGAAACTCCTTGTATTGAAACCTTACAGTCGTGTGCATATTAATTGGAACAAGCAATTTTATTTACATTTTTGATAGTAGACTATGATTTGGGCGCTTTTTTTCAAATACAGTCAAACCTGGATAAGTGAGAACTGGGTAAGTGAGAAAACTCTATAAGTGAGAGTAATAGCCAGGACCCGACATTTTAAGGTCCCAAAACCTCAATTAGCGAGAAACATAAACCTCTGTAAGAGAGAGTCGTTTTTCCCTCATTGACCATTCTTCCATTGTTTTTGTATTGTTTTCTCGTCAATATTGTACCCATTTTATTTCGTGGAACTAAAAAAGTTTTGTTATTTTATCGCATTCTTTTCGAATGGACACGTGCCCCTGTTTAACGTCCTGTTTGTCGGACTTACTCAGTTTATAATTATCAATTGCAAAGGAAAGTCCAGTTCTGCATTATGTCAAAACGGAAAATTCTCTATTTTCCTCTATAAGTGAGAAACGCTACCCATGTACCTGCATTAGCGAGAAAATTTGGTTAGTGAGAAACCTCTATAAGCGAGAATGAGATTGTGCTCCCTTGAACTCTCGCATATCCAGGTTTGACTGTATTTTGGTAAGTTTAAGCAGGCTATGGATTATATGCTCTATTTTGAATGTTTTTGTTAGTCATTTAAATTATTTTGGTTGATCTAAGAGGTAAGTTGCTGTTTTTTAAGGAAAAAAATGAAATCATACAATTTAAAACATCATTTGTTAAGACTTCATCATCATGGATATTCCAAAAGAAAAGAAGGCTCAAGTCATTGCATTACATGCACACACTGCGAAAACAATTCGAGAGATTTCAGCTGACGTTGGAGTTTCAAAATCCAGTGTTTCAAGGATTATTGCTCAACACAAGGTCACCGGATCAAGAGTCTAATCGTAAGGGTCATTGCGGGCCGAAACGCAAAACAACAAAACATGACGATAAGGTTTTGATCAGAATAAGTATAATCAACCCTGGCAAGACAAGTTTTGACCTGCAAAGGGAGTGGGCAAGAGCTGGTGTTAATGTGGATGCATCTACAGTCCGTAGACGTCTTCTGGAAGTTGAGTGAAAGGCAACAAGGCCTTTGAAAAAAGAGCTCCTGACCGATAAAATGAGGAAAAAGAGACTAGCAAAGAAATATAGGGAATGGACAGTGGACATTTGGAAGAAAGTTGTTATCTAAGACGAGAGACATTTCGAGGTCCAAGGATACCGGGTAAGTGTAGTGAGAAAAAGTCCGAAAGAAAAACTCCGACCCGTCCATATTGTTCAAGCGCCAAAAAACCCTCCTAAAGTCATGTTTTGGGGCTGTTTTACATTTGAAGGCCCTGGAAGTCTAAAGCCAATTGAGGGAATGATGAACAGCACCAAATACGCGGAAGTTTTAACTCAAATGCTGCTTCCAACCATTCAGAGGAGACGTTCTGTAGCAAGTTCAATTTTCCAGCAGGATCTTGCTCCATGCCACACATCAAAAAAAATTAAACAGTTTTTTGCGAACCACAAAATTGACGTTCTGGATTGGCCTGGAAACTCCCCTGACCTCAATCCAATTGAGAATCTGTGGGCAAGCAATTATCAAAGGAAGGCTCAGGAAGAGAGACTGTACCATAAAAACTAAGCTGATTTCGTCTATTATTGAGGTTTGGTTTCATGACGAAGAAATTAAAAATATATGCGAACGACTTGTTTCATCAATGCCAAAAGGAGTCAACGCACTCATAAAAGCCAAGGAAGGCCATATAATGTATTAAAATGGACCTGTGTTATTTTTTTCTAATTTTAATTGAAAATATAGTAAAATATATTGAAAATTTTGTTTGTCCCAATTAATATGCACACGACTGTATAAAAGAGTCGAAGGCCTCTCTAAAACAAATGACGAACTTTCTTATTCCTTGCTTGTAAGGCTTTCACAATTGAAGTTATTGTGAAAATATGGTCAAATAACGAATAATTCTTCCGGAAACACTGTTTACTTCCACCCCAGTCCCTAATTTATTGACTAGTATCCAATAATTTTGCCAGAACATTCATAAATAATTTTCTACGTTGTCAAATCACCTTTTCTGTGTCGTAAAAATTACTGAACTTTTGAATGACGATGTTACGTCCTCCGTAGAAAACATTTTATTGAAAATTAAATGAAGTTGTGTATAAAAGGTTTTAGTAGCATTTTCGAAAAATTCGTACGGCACTCCGTCTTCTCCAGGGGCGATCAGGAGAATTGCCGATTTTACCTCGTCAATAGAGATTTCGGAATCCAAAAGATCGTCAGAGAGCCATGGTTTGGCATACAAAATTTTTACATTAGACAGACCGTATGATAAAGAATTAAAATAGTTAGACAGGTCATCAGCGTAAACACCTATTCCAGTTGTAAATTTTTCGCAATTACACTTTACAATTGAAAATTATGAAAATTATAGAGGTATCTCACTGCTAAATACTGTCCGTAAGATTTTTGGAAGTATTTTATATAATCGTCTCACGAATTGGGTGGAAGAGCATCAGATACTCAGTGAATGCCAAACTGGATTCCGTCCAAGCTACTCCACTTATGACCAAGTTTTTACACTTAGTACTATTATAGACATTTATCGTTCTGAAGGCAAGTTCCTTCTTCCAAGTGTGAAAAGCTTAAATATCTGGGATCTATGATCAATAGTGAAGCAACTTGTGATGACGACATCAATCATCGAGTAAGCGTAGGGTGGATGAAGTGGCGAGAAAACTCCGCTATCTTCTGTGATCGAAAAATGCCCCCTAAGCTGAAGGGAAGACTCTACACAGCAGTTGTCCGTCCAGTTCTGACATACGGTTCACAATGTTGGACAATGTACAAAAAGTATGAGAGCAAATTGACGGCAGCCGAAATGAAGATGTTTCGGATGACAGCAGGAGTAACAAAGCTTGATCGAATTAGAAGTACTAAGATCCGTGGAAGCCTTCATGTCGAAAGTACCATCTTGGACAAAATTCAGCACGACCGGCTCAGTTGGTATTGTCATGTTCAAAGGAGAGATCCGCAGAACCCCGTCCAAAAGGCAATATCGTACAACGTTTCAACAAATTCGCGACGAAAAAGAAAAGGCAGACCAAAATACTCCTGGTACAAGCAAATGCAAAAACAGCAGCATTTGGTTGGCCTCAGACATGGAACAATCCAAAACCGGGAGGCTTGCCGACGCTTTCTGAGGTCAACGCGGCGTACCCCACAGGCGGATCACTAGTGTGAAGCAGAAAAGTGGGATAGTTGTGATCGCTTCAAGATCACTACTCGTAACGCCGGAAATGGAAAAGAAGAAGAAGAAGATCGTTCTGAAGGCAAAAACATTTATGCATATTTTGTAGACTTCAAATCCGCATTTGATAGCGTTGATCGTGATTTAATGTTTTATAAACTGTCTGCATTAGGACTTCCTTTTAAAATGCTGAAAACATTAGAAAAAATATACCATAACTGTACTGCAAAGGTCTGGAATGGCGTCAAAATGTCAGAAAAAAAAAAAAAAAAAAAAAAATCTGGAAACGGGAGAGGAAAGTTGTGGAAATAGTCGATAATTATAAATATCTTGGTGTTATTCTAACTCCACAAAACAACATGAAACTTCACTTAGCAGATAAATTAAAAACTGCACAAATTGCCATAAACGCAACCTGGTCAACATGTATGAAGAATAAAAATATAGGACTCCGAGCGAAATACCAAATCTTCGATGCTACAGCGAGGTCTGTTATGTTGTACGCAGCCCAAGTTTGGGGATACCTTCAAAATGTGAGTGTGGAGCAGCTACTCAGATTCTTTCTGAAAAGAGTATTGCTCCTTCCCTTGACCACACCCACTTATAAGTTGAACATCGAAACAGGACTGCCATTAATGTTCATCTCTACACTGAAGTTCCATTTTGATTACGTCCTTGAAGTGTTTAGCATGGAAGAAGCTCGCTTACCTAAAACAGTAGCAACGCATGCTCTCGTCAAAAAAACAGCATGTTTCGAAAAATGGAAGGAACTAGCGGAGGGTGTACGATGTCCTCTTAACCTTACGGGAGTAAGTCTAAGACAAACCAAAGAAGAGCTTTACAATGTACTGCAGGCTCTTGATGAACAAATGCATAAAGCCTTTATTGAACAGGCAAAATCATCAATATACAGAATATATTACTCAAAACTGGAGCATGACCTTAGAACGTTAAATTACTTCGAAGATAATATGGATGCAGACAAAATCTCAACAATATTTGAAGCTAGAGGAGAGTTGCTGCTATTAAAATACATACCCCACCGGTCCGATCTTTCCATAATCTGCAGATTGTGTAATTTGAAGGTTCGTGAAGATATAAAGCATTTTATTGGAGTCTGCCCCATACTAAAAGAACTAAGAATACTACACTTTTGAAAATCGAACTACGAGACGGATGAAGTTCTTCAAATACTGAACGGTCGAGACTGGACTGCTCTTATCGATTTTGTGAAAACTGCGTTACGATATCAAAACCAAATATTAAATGAAGCGTTTTAATTTATATAAATGTGTAACTTTTTTTTTTATTATGTTTTACTTTAAACTTGTCATTCTGGCAGACGGCTTTTATTGCCATGTCGTAAAAGATTAGTTAACTGAACTTGTAAACCATAAGCTTTTGTAATAAATCTTACTTACTTACTTACTTACACTTTACAATTTATGACGCGACGAGTGAAAGGCCAAGCACAAGAGAAAGCAAGGAAAGCATTCATTTGCAATTGCCGCTCAAAACTCGAGCGAACAAAGCAAGGAAATGATGTATTCTGATGTCTCCAAATACTTGATTCTGACTCTTATTTGAATTTTTTGTTTGGGCATTTCGATATGCTACTGATCAGAGTTTTTTGATTAGAGAAAACAAAACATTTCAATGATCCTGACGATAAAGTTAGAGTAAGGTCCGAAGCTATAGATAAAATTAATTTTAACGATCTAACGAACATGACTGCTAAAATGAAAAATTTTAGAGGAGCAGCGAAAAGTTTAAAAGAAAAGAAAGCTTCAGTTATTTTCAGTAAAGCTGATAAAAGCAATAATATTGTAATACTAGACAAACAAGAATATATTGCAATAACTGAACAATTTATAAGAACTGGACCTTATGAAGAAGTAATTTTTAATCCTTTACCGGGAATGATAAGGAGAACTAAAGAAGCTATCAAACAAGCAGTTAAAGTTTTTAATGATCCTAATTTATCAAGGAAATTAAATGTTTCAAATCCAATTTTACCAAGATTATATTCTCAGTTAAAATTACATAAACCAGGAAAACAAATAAGACCAATTACATCAACAACTGGATCAATATTATCAAAACTTGAATGTTGGTTATTAGAAAAACTAAATAATCTCCCAATCAAATTTGAAACAGCAGCTATAAAAAATGGAATTGAATTTGCAGAAAAAGTAAAGAACTTAAAAATAGCTAGCAATGAGATTCAAGTTTCATTCGATGTTGTTTCATTATATCCAAATGTTCCAATTGATGAAACTTTAGTTTTTCTGAGAAAATGGCTAGCAAGAAATACACTTAAACCAGAAGAAATAAATGAATTTGTAAAACTTACTAAACTGTGCATGGATGAAAATTGGTTCCAGTTTAATGAAAAGTTTTACAGACAAAAATTTGGTTGCAGTATGGGATCACATATGAGCCCGTTTTTAGCAAATTTATTTATGTCGCATATAGAAACTGAAATGAAAAATCAAGTAAATTTTCCAAGAATTTGGTTAAGATATGTAGATGATATATGGGCGATAATCAAAAAACATGAACTCCGTCAGCTCATTAACAAATTAAATAGAACTAAATACCCATCAATAAAATTTACATATGAAGAAGAAATTGAAGGGAAACTAAATTTTCTGGATTTAAGTATAACTCGGAATGGAGACAATTTCGAATTGGATATATACAGAAAACCAACGAATACTCTGAGATACATTACATCAGACTCGTTCCATTCCTTTGAACATAAGATGTCAGCTTTTCACTCAATGATTTTTAGAGCTCTAAATATTCCAATGACTATAGAAACAAAAATAAAAGAATTCCAAAAAATTAAAGACATAGCCAAAATTAATGGATATACTGAAGAATTGATTGAAGATTTAACAATTGCACATAGAAGAAAACAAGAATTGAGAAATTATACAACTTTAGATCTAATAAGGAATGAAGGAAATGACGAAAAGAAATATTCAAAATTTTATTTCTATCCAGAAATAACATCCAAGATAAAACCAATCTTTAATAAATATAATATCCGTATGAGTGAGTGCAGCGAAATAAAAATAAAAAATCTGATTGGAGGATCTAAGGATAAAATTGAACAACTTCAAAAGTCAGGAATTTATTCTATCGGATGTAATGATTGTGCAAAAGAATATATAGGACAGACAAGAAGACCTATTCTAAAAAGATTTAAAGAACATTTTGCACATCTTAAATATAATGAAAAAGAAAAGTCAAGTGTTGCAGAACATATGCTAGAAAATAGTCATAGCTTTAGTTTGCAAAATTTAAGACTAATAAGGAATGTAAATAGCAATTATGAATTAGATGCTTTTGAATCATTTTACATATTTAAAAACAAAAATAATCTAATGAATAGTGATGATGGACCAATCAAAGATTCAATATTCAAAAAATTTTTTAATAGATTCAACTCAACTCAACTGTAATTTTGTTTAGAAACATTTTTGTTTATTATTAGTTTTTTGACAAATTATTTAATTTAATTTAATTTTATAAATCTCACTGACGATGGAAGCATTGCTTCTGAAATGTACATCTGAGGAAATAAAATAAGTGTTTTAACTGTTAAAAACTTTACTAATCTTTTCATTTATTAGAGATAATGTTGATATTGCCCTTATAACAGAGACTTGGTTGAATAATGAAAAATCACTTTCGCATCCAAATTTTGCATGCATTAGACTAGATAGAATGCGCCCAACTGGTGGGGGTGGCGTTGCTATCATAATTAGGAAAAATATTAAATACAATGTGCTCTCTTCTTATCGATTAAGAGTTATAGAAGCCCTTGGTATTGAAGTTATACTATCTGATAATTCGACATTTAATATCTTATCAATATATTTCCCTGGTGGAAATGGTTGTGCTGAAAAAAAGGCTAACTTTAAGAAAGATTTGCAACTTCTTCTAAGACAAAGAAATAAAATACTACTAGGAGGCGATTTTAATTGTAGACATCAATCTTGGGGTTGCATAAGGGCCAATTGTTGGGGAAATATTCTCCACAATCTTATCGCCTCAAATAGAAACTTTTCCCTTTTGCACACACCTGATCCCACTTACATCCCTCAATCTTCATACAAAAGCCCCTCTACCCTCGACTTCTTTCTCACAAACAGTGATCAAAATCTCTCTAACCCAGTAACTTTGAACAAATTGGGTTCCGACCATCTTCCTGTTTGCATAAAACTAGATTGTGTAATAGCAGAAGTCGCAGAAAGAACCTGTTCCAACTATAAAGCAGCAAACTGGACTAGGTATAAATCTTTTATAACTGAGACCTTAAATGCTAATGTTTTAGCTATTGAAAACATTAGTTCTACAAGCCAAATTGACAACTTTGTTGAGTACTTCACAGAAAATGTTAAAAGGGCAACCGATGTCTCCATACCTAAGAAACCTTCCTCTAATATTCACAAGCTAACTCTACCAAACTATATTCTCTCCCTTATCCAACAACGAAATTCAGAAAGAAGAAAGTGGATACGCTATAGGCAAGATTCTTTTCTTTTCAACTATAAGTTCTTAAATAACAAAATTAAAAATGAGATTTTGATATTTAAAAATATACAGTGGGATTCCTTACTATCAAGTTTTGACAAGGCTAGTAAGCCTTTCTGGAAAATTACTAAGGTAATAAAGAAAAAAGGTAAAAGTATTCCTCCATTAAAAATTCAAAATGAAGTCTATATTACCCAAAATGAAAAAGCAAATGCTATAGCAGAAATTTTCTTTATAAATCATCTTGCTTCTGCAAATCTCAGTAGCAGTAATACTGAAAGAGAGATACAGAACGTTCTGTCTGAACTAATGAGTAGAGAAGTCATAGTAAATGAAAATTA
This sequence comes from Melanostoma scalare, assembly GCA_949752695.1. Classification (NCBI taxonomy): domain Eukaryota; kingdom Metazoa; phylum Arthropoda; class Insecta; order Diptera; family Syrphidae; genus Melanostoma; species Melanostoma scalare. The sequence continues at coordinate 20,636,042 of OX456984.1, read as the reverse complement.
TTATACCAGCCATTCAAAAGTGAAGCAAATTATTAAATTTAATAAATCTAAAAAATCTCCTGGCATAGACAACATCAACAGCACCCTGTTGAAAGGACTTCCAGAAAGTGGTGTAAAATACCTTACCGTTCTCCTTAACTCCTGCCTTAAGCTGTGCTACTTTCCTAGCAGTTGGAAAGTAGCAAAAGTGATACCAATTGCTAAACCAGGAAAGCCCCACGATAGTCCTCTAAGTTATAGGCCTATAAGCTTACTCAATTCTCTGAGCAAAATTTTAGAAAAAATTATTAAAGAAAAACTACAAGTCCTTATTGATGACTTAAATATATATCCAGATTACCAGTTTGGTTTTAGACCTGGCCATTCGACCAGTCACCAAATTGCCAGAATCAAATCTTCAATAGTTCAAAAATTTGGTGAAAAAAAATCAACAGGTATGGTTCTTTTAGACATCGAAAAAGCCTTCGACACAGTTTGGCATAATGCCCTTATTTTCAAATTAGCCAAATTCAACCTCCCTGTTCAATTAATAAAGCTTATTAAAAGCTTTTTTGAAAGCAGGCAACTTGCAGTCCATTTGGGTGTTCCGCAAGGATCGGTTTTAGGCCCAATTTTGTTCAATATTTACTTGTCTGATCTTCCTGTTCCCAACACAAACGTTTGTTTAGCAATGTTTGCTGATGATACTGCTTTATTTGCTTCAGGTATCTTATTTCAAAATGTCTTTTCAGAATTGCAAGAAGCTCTTGTCCTACTTGAAAAATATTTTCATAAATGGAAAATTAAAATAAACGCAACAAAAACACAAGCGACTTGGTTCACGCGTCGTAGAAAATCCTGTTTCTTACCAACTACAAAACTTAAAATTTGTACTAAAGAAATCGAATGGTCAGATAGTTGCAAATACTTAGGAGTATTTTTAGACAAAAAGCTAACATTTAAAACACACATAAGCAACACAATAAATAAAATCAATTTGACAACAAGAATATTATATCCATTTATAAACAAAAACTCTAGTTTGAGCCTGCAAAATAAGTTTATTATATTTAAAACTATTTTCCAGCCATTACTTATTTACGGTGCGACTATATGGTTTGACTGTGCTCACTCGCACATTCAAAAACTACAGGTATGCCAAAATAAAATATTAAAAATGATGTTGGGATTGCCATGGCATTATTCAACCAATAGACTCCATGATAAGGCGAATGCAAAAACAATAACGATTCTTATTAATATACATCAAGAGAGATTTTTCTTAAACTGCTCCTATTCCGAAAATGAATTGATTCGTCAAATTAAAAATCAAAATAATAATTAAAATTAAATATAAATTTGCATTTATGTAGATAATGGGGCTTAAGCAATATTAGTATTTAAGATTCAAATAGGGGTTTTTCGACAATAGCATTTTCCCTTAATGTAATTAATGTAAATAAATACTAAGCAAATTTATTCTTCATTATATAAACTGAGAATTAAAGATGTAAATAGCTATGTACTCTAAATCACTTAAATAAGTAGAAACAATGAATATGAATAATCACTGTATATTATGCAATAATAAAGAACTTTGACTTGATCAGAGTGTTTGATTGGATTTTGAGTCATGTGCTCTATTGAATGGTTGGTTTCTCCTTTCATTTGTCTGCTAAAAGGTGTATCTCGAGTGATCATTCGATTTTGGGAATCACTAAGCTAAGGTATACTGAGTAGTAGCAGTTCACAGATTTCATTTTACGATTTTAAAGAGCATATCAACACTCCAGTTTCCAGATCCATACGAGTTTAAGTAGACAGCATATTCATTACACTGAACTCGCAATTTTTTTTTGGAGGGCTCAGATACAGTATCAAATCTTCGTTAGTTACAAATGTGTCAAGCTGATGAGTTCATAGGTAATATTCAAGCCATCTGATTCAGAAATTGGAAAATTTGGATGTTTCTATGAAGCACCTGCGATTTTCAAGCTCCATTTTTTGATGAAACAGGAGCTTTTCGTATGGAATTACGTTGCAAGAGTCCCCAGAAGTGTTTTTTTTATTACAGAAAACGTGTTTATATAAACGGAAACACATTATCTTCGGACACTCCGAAACCATTTTAAATTTTTTTTTTTAAACCTAGGTTAATTTTTCTAAATGCGAAATTGAAATGTATCCATTTTTTTCAGATTAAGAATTTAAAAGAGCTGCTCCACGTCCAACATTATCTACCAAAATGCCTTGATTATTTGCCCTGAACCAAATGGCAATTTTATACACAATAAAGAGTGAGAGCTTTGTTAATGTTTTATGCATGGAATTTAACACGTAACCATTGCAATGTATCACACTTCAGTCATCCCTTGGTAAAGGTTTCCAACGAAACATGGATAAAGTTTACGTAAATTGCTTGACACATAACAAAGTAAAATAATAAATGAATTCCGAATGAAAAACACTTCCTGGGTAATCACTTAATGCGGCTGTGTTGGTATTCTGAGTTTTTTAATTTAAAAACTGTTTACTCTTTATATACGAGTATGTTTTGAAAGCTGACCTTTAACTTTTGGTTTTTTTTTTATTACCGACGACGTATGTCAAAAAAAAAAAAAACAAAACTTAAGCCCAGAATGCCGAAGCCCAGGTCCATTGGTATAAGTTTTCTAAGTGCTATCTCATGGTAGTATATGTTGGAACAAATTTACAAATCCATCAAATATGCATTATACACAAACGCTTTTAACCTGAAGACTTTTTCTTTTCCTCTTTTCCTATGGGAGTGAAACAAAAGTGTTGAAGAGCCTACTAACATAAATCAATGAAGTTTGTGAGGAGGCTGTTCTGTGTGCAGTGAGTAAAGTGCCAATCAATTTATTAGGTATGTAAATTTCAATTAACTCAATTTTCGAAACAAAATGCCATTTTATTTGGAAATAGAGACCATGGAATGTTTTTCGACGATTGCTTTAGGCTTTTCAGTTATGATGGAGAAGTTTCGTTATTTTTTTTTTATCTGTGCGAGTGGTGTGGTAAATTTAAAAAGTTTTCTGTTTAGTTGATGGCATTGTAACAGTATTTGAATCAATTAATTGATTTTGTATGAATTAGTTTACCAAATCAAGTAACTTATGTGCCTTATAAATAGCTTTTAAAACCATTTGCGAGAAAAATAGTTTTGTGTGGGGATGGGTAATCGCTTTATTTGAATAGATTGTGAATGGGGAAAGACCATAATATTTCATATTTTTGTATGATAGTGGTGACTTTCTTTTTCATTTAAATTGAATCAAATCTCAAATAAATTGAAATTGGAATTTTTGCACCTTTTTACTTGCGATTATAGGTAACTAACTTCAATCGTACAGAAAAAAAATTTTGAGATAACAATTAAACATGACATTACGATGATAGAGAACACGAAAAAAGTGGGTCCTGCAATTCTATCTGTCTGCCTGTCTGTCTGTCTGTTGGTCTACAGCCTGAAACGATGAATCGATTTTCTTCAAAATTTGCAATTAGGGTCTGTGGGGCAGCCTACATAGGAATTGTTGGAAGTGATTCTCTAGGTTTTGAAATAACGGTACCTGCCAAACAACCGATATGATAATACCTATTATTCTTGAAAACGGCTCCAACAATTTCGATAAAATTTTGTGTGAAATATTAATTTTGAATCGTCTTTCTTATGATGTTAATAAACTTTTGAAAAAACTCTAAAAACGGTACCTGCCATAGCACCATTTTTTTTTTTTCAAGACCGACTTTCTCGTTAATGGCTGACACGATTTTGACAAAATTTTGTACTTTAGAAGTTGTGAGTTGTTTAAGAAAGATTGCATATCAACATTTGGAAAGATTTAATTTTTGAAGTTTTTATAAATTTAAAAAAAGAAAAAAATTTGATTATTTAAAATAACTTCGAAACCATATGTTTGATTTTTTAAAATTTTTTGTCAACACAACTTCTAGAAAGATCTTAAACTTTGCATACTTGACTTTTAAAAGCCTTTTTTTAAAAAAGTGGAAAATAAGAAACCATTTTTTGGAAAAACTGGTCCAATGATTTTGATTAAGTGGTTAGGCCACCGTAGAGGCTGAAAAATAGGCTTTTTGGGGATTTTTTTCAAAAATATTACAAAATAAATCGAGATAACAGAAACGTGATTTTATTATCTTTATTAGTGACTACTTACAATAATTTTTTTGAAGCGAATTATAACAAAATGGTGGCTGTGCAGCGTTTTAGCGACGACGTCTTTTTTTTTGGGTTTCACGGCCGGACCAACAGCTCCTGTAATTTTTTAAATAATAATGAGCAAATGAATTTTTTCGATCATACATATACATATACTAACTGCTATAGAAGTACGTAGGATTTTTGCGATATATTGATTTTTGGCCAAATGGCGCCCTTCTAAAGTGAAAAGTGAAAAACTTGCCTAAAAAGAAAATTGTTAAGAACAAATAATCCTACGTACTTCCATTGGCAATGTATATTTCAAAACATTTTTAAAATTTCAAGTTAACCGGTTGAAAATTGCTTGAGTTACGACTTACGAGTCCGGCCAACTTGAAAAATACAGCATTGAGATACACGCGTTTAAAGCTTTGAGTAGTAGAAAATCATGAATAATTTTACATTTAATATGCGATGCCTGAAAGAGACGTTCGACAAGTCTAACTCGTCTAGACTAGTCAGGAAATAAATATTCTCAATAACAACTGCCGTATACATGCTCTACTCCCTTAACGTACCTTGCCCCTTGCGCTCACAAAAAGAGCTCGCTGCGGACCAGACGGCTTTGTACTAAATTTCGAAAACAGAGCACCTAAAGGTTTTTAACGGCCATAATCTTCTGGGACATCATTTTTGAGGTCCTAAGGGACCATTTGCAATTAAAAAAAAAATAATTTTCAGAGTAGAATTTTTTTATGTTTTCTTGTTATTTTAACCGTAGACCTACGTTTAAAAAAAACGACTAATCTTACGTTGGTGGGTCGTTTTCTACCCTCACATTTTTCTTAGGAAAATATTAACAAAACTGAATATTTAAAACAAAAACAGATAGTTTATATTTATTAATTCAATTGCCCTGGAAACAACAGAGAAAAAAACACATGTATAAACATTTAAATGTGTTCAAAGCTTTTACACATATATTCCGGTTATGTATGTTCTTGAAAAAATTTTTGTCGCAGAAGACGCAGACCAACTCTGTTTTGTTGTTTTTGGATTTTGTTTTTTCTTCTGTGTATAAAGCACATCTTTTGGCTGTCGTAAATTGATCTTGAGCCGCTTAGCTGCAGGACTGAAATGTGGGGGATGATGAGCCAACTAGTGTCGCATGAAGGGTAAGTGAGGATGGTGCTCTAGGTGCTCTTGATCGGTTAGACTTATACAGTCGTATTTATAAAATTTTCTTAGAACATCCTTAGACAGCTGTCCAGCTAGACGGTGTCTAAAGAGTTGGACAAGCCTTAGCCAACTTCGTATTTATAAATGCATTCCAACAGTTGTCTAAACAACCCCTCAAACTATCAACTTTGAATGAAAAACTAAATGGTGGCGTTCATGATGTATCCGTGGAGTACCATTGTTTGTGTTTTGATATACGAGTACAACAACTAAAAGGCTTTGAAAGTGTGTGGCAGAGGGCTTGAACTAGACCAAAAAAACAGCTGATTTGACTTTGGGTTACAACTTTTCCAAGTCTCATAAAATAAATAATAAAGGCGTTCAATGCTGAAATGTCTATCATATTGGCAAAGACGCACATTGGCCAACGGTTTGTTTTGCGTCCTAGAGACAAACTGAGAATCAAACCCGCCGAAACGACGGGTGATTCTTCACCTTCATTCTCGGATTCAGCCGAATCAAACTCGTCAGTGCTACCAGCTTTAGGGTTATAATTTTCATCACTTCCCGCGGAAAAATCATTGTTACTTTATGAAAAACTTGACATTTTATCAAAACAATGTGTTTTTATTTATTGAAATAAGAAAACACAACGATTCTCAAACGAATTATCAATACAAAATGATTTTTCATATAATGGGTTGAAATCGACCCAATCTGACAGAAAAAACTCAAAATCGAAAAAATCATACCCAACTATGTTTTAAATCGTAAAACAGTTTTAATTCAATGCATAAAGGTGCATGGAACAAAGTCATAAAAAACCAGCAAAATCCACAAACCAGTTATCATATTATTTTCGATATACCAAACCGAATGGGTAGAAAACGACCCAAACGTAGGTCTACGGTTAAGGTAGGTTAGGTTAGGTTAGGTGGAAGTGGCTGTCAGCCAATGAGTACATTGCCTGACACACTTAGGCCGCAAGGGCCCATTGTGATACCACAGAGATCAGAAAGTTAATCACCTACTGATCTCAGAAACCCGATGTAAGATTAACGAGTTGATCAGTGATCACTTATTAATCTTCCATTACGGGACTAGCCGGTTAATCACCTGCTAGTCGAACCACGCGGAACTTTTAATGTATTTCGAAAGGCTTTTAGGGTCTATGTAAGCTAAGTCGCTAGTATCATCGAAGAAGAATTCACCGAGATGAGTTTTCCTCCTATGAAGTAGTGCTAGGCATGAGCAAAGAAGGTGTTGAACGGTTTCTTCCTCCTCCTCGTCCATGCAGCTTCTGCAGAAATCATTGGAAAGCACACCAAGTCTTTTGGCGTGTCTCCCTATTAGACAGTGTCCCGTAAAAACATCTATGGTAGAACCTAGATACAGGCGGTTCAGGACTAACATACTCTTCGAGCGTTTTGAGTCTAGGTAACTTGTGCTAAAATTATAGGGTCTCATTTTAGTTACTTTAGCTTATGCCAATATTTTCCTTAACGCTGTCTTGATAAAAAGACACTGTTACTCAGAAGTTCTGAGTTCCATCGCAACGTAGAGGTAGGTACAGGTACAGGTACTTCATTTATCGACGAAAAATGGTTTGTTGAAAGAGATTAGGTGTAGTAAAAGGTTGTAATATGGCCCCTGCACGAATATTGGCCCCCTTCAATGTTTTAACAATGTCATCTGTGTAATTTTGGTATAACGGAATGCTCGAGCCATGCTACTACTTTAGAACCGTTCAAATGCAGTTGAGGTTTGCACGTTCGATTATCAATTCGATATGAAAGACCTGGGTACAGTGTCAAAGTTGCGGCTTATGGGCCCATGTAGTCTGTGACGACTATTACCGTTTTGATTTTTGACGTTGAGCTTAAGTTGTGCAATACATTTAATGTGGCCCCCATGGGTGTCACATAACCATCACTTGATCTCAACATTAATTAAGAATAAGTAATACTTTCGATTTATCCTGTGCGAGTTTCATTTATTCAATAGTAAGACATGTTTAAAGAAATGTATAGGAAGTCCTACAATGTGTGTCTTAGATTTTTGACTCCTGTATATTTTAAATACACATTAAAAAAAGTAGGTGGCTACATGAAGACCTTCTCCTCTAACATTGCAGCTACATTCGTCATCTCATTCGTACCATTTCATTCAGCTTCGCCCTTTAATCTGGCCATGGTTTTTGTTTTACATTTCAACATTTCTTACTCCGCGATACGCTTCGGGTTTTGATGGAAAACAATTTATTTTAGAATAAACTTAGAAAATTTGAAATATTCTTTCTCACATTCCCAGTTTCCGTTTAAAAGTGCGACATTTTCATTAGAAAAATAGAAAATTGTGAGTTGTAAAGTCTTCCGGTAAATAAAAATGTGTGAAACAAGCTTGGAATGGTCCAGGGTCTGGTGCAGTTCTGTCATGTTATGAGGATGTACTATGGTGTTGTGCTATCTTCCCAGTTGGTAGTCAAGGAAGTTTTACCGAGAAGGTAATGCTAGAATACCAACGGCAAGCTCCAAACTCAAGGCTGTAAGGATCAGCAGGAAAATAGAGTAATAGAATCGCAGCCGCTACTGAGGATCTGGAAAGATCAATTCTGCAAACTGCTTAACGGCAATAAAGACACTAATTCCGTTTTCAGGTGGAATACCCCACTCAACTTGTACGATAATCAAAAATGCCGTCCTCCGACCCAGAAGAAGTTATGTTGCCGTATGCAAACTTAAATCAAATAAGACTGCAGGTGCAGCTGCAGATTAGCTAGAAAGGATCATGCATCAGCTGATCTGCATGATTTAATCGAAAGAAATCTTGACCGATGACTTTAACCTCAATATCATATATCCGATCCTAAAAAGGGATACCTTCACAATTGCGCCACTTCTAGAGGAATAAGCCTCCTTAACGTCACGCGTATAAGATCTTGTCTGCTGTAATATATGAACGTTTGAAACCCTACGTCAATAGTTTGATAGGTCGTTATAAATGTAGTCTTAAGGCCCCAGCCCATAGAACGCGTTGCGTGCGGTAGAAGCGGCGCGGCAACTGATGCGGTGGGTTTTGCCGCAAGCAACTGATGGGGGTGACCCATAGAATCCGTTGCGGTGTTTTGACAGATAAATTTAGTCAAAATGGGGGCGTTCAAGAATCGTATCCGGATAGCTTGTTGTTGTTGTTTACGTGTGGGAAATCGAAAAAAAAAAAAGTTATAATCGTCTAGCAATGATATTTTGAATGTTTTTCTATTTTCAAAAGTCGAATTTTATTATTTCACAGCTGTTGTCTGTAGTCGATCGTTCAAAAAGGTATCTAAGATACGGCTATCCGAGATAGGCTATCCGATAGGTTCTTGAACGCGCCCATTGTCACTTTTTCCATATAAGAGAAAACTTCAAATTGGTTGTGACTGCGCATGTCTCTCTTCTGTCACCGCGTGAGAGCCGCGGCAAAGTAGAAAGTTGGGCTACTCGGCGCGTTCGGCTAGTTACTCGCGGTGCTTATGGGTCACCTCTCATAAGAACGTGTGTATTTAATCGAGCTGTCAGTTGGAAGCGGTGCCGCACGCGCGCAACGTGTTCTATGGGCTGGGGCCTTTAGACCAGAAAAGTCCACAATCGACCAAATTTTCACATTACTGCAGCAGATCTTAAGAAAATAACCGGGAATATAAAGTCGATATAAAAAATAAAATAAATAAATAGGGTGGCGCAACAGAGCTAGGAGCCCTTGGGCCTAGCGCATTTCTCACAACCATCCCTTGTGAGGGAATGGAGGGGACCTACAATTTTGTGCCGGTTCCGAACGGCTAATTGAGAAAGTGCTTTTCATGGCAATGAATTTACCAACGGAGGACTTGCCAATTCCTCGCGAAAGGCGATACCCGTGGAAAAACATTTTTTGCCTCTGCTGGGATTCGAACCTCGAACCTCTGGGTTAGCAGGTGGACATGCTAACCATTATAAAGTCGATATACATCATCTTTTTATCGATTTCAAGGCCACGCGGCGCGGCGTATGAGAGTACTTACAGAGAGTATCTGTATTGAGCCATGTCTAGCTTCGGCATCCCGAAACCACTATGCAGAATCATTTTGCTGCTCATTCAAGGTCGGCAAAGAACTACCCAAGACCTTTGATGTCGAAAATGCTTTCGACAAGGCGACAAACTGTCATCTTATTTTTATTACATCATATACCTGGAAAAAAAAGGACAAAACAAAAACGTAAGCACCAGAGGAATAATCTTTCAAAAATCTGTGGAGTTACTCGCTTACGCAGAAGATATTGACGAGAGGAAGAAGCAACCGTGATGCCATATGTGCTTTTGCAAGCATTGAAACAGCGGCAGCGTTGAGGGCAAAACGAAGTAAAGGGTGTTTTTTTAGAGGTATAGAACTTTGAAATGGAATAAAACAAAGACGATTTTTTTTACTGATATATGAAATTTACTTTATTGGGAAGACAATCTTCTGGCATTATAATTTAAATATGACTTGTGGCATATGATAGCCACGGCTGGCTCGCACGTAGTCTAATCTGGAGGACCAATTTTCGACGACTTTTTCCAACATTTGTGGCAATAACGCGTGGAATATTGTCCTTCAAGTGGTCAATCGTTTCGGGCTTATCGGCGTAGACTAGCGACTTCACATTTCCCCACAGAAAATAGTCAAGCGGCGTCAATTCGCACGATCTTGGAGGCCAATTCACGGGTCCGAAACGTGAAACTATACGGTCACCAAACGTTTCCTTCAATAAATCAATTGTGGCACGAGCTGTGTGACATGTTGCGCCGTCTTGTTGAAACCACAACTCCTGCACATCATGGTTGTTCAATTGATGAACGAAAAAGTCAGTAATCATCGCTCTATAGCGGTCGCCAATGACTGTAACGTTCTGGCCAGCATCGTTTTTAAAGAAGTACGGACCAATTATTCAACCAGCCCATAAAGCACACCACACAGTCAGTTTTTCTGGATGTAACGGTGTCTCAACATACACTTGAGGATTATGTTTACTCCAAATACGGCAGTTTTGTTCATTCACGTATCCATTCAACCAAAAGTGAGCTTCATCGCTAAACAAAATTCGCTTATAAAAATCGCTTATGAACTATGATTTTCAAAATAAATTTGCACAATTTGGAAGCGTTGTTTAGGCGTCAGTCTATCATGTTGAAATGCCAAACCAAACTAAACATAAATATCTTGACAGCTGACAAAATGGCTGCCAGTTAAAAAAGTGTTGCCAACTTAAAGTTCTATAACTTTGAAAAAAACACCCCTTATATTCTGCCATCAAACAAGGACGGAGAACATCGATGAATTGAGCAAATCTTCTCAAATGACAGGCATAACTTCGAGGTAGAACAGGACTTTGGATCCGATAAAGACACGGAAAGAAACATAATTCATTTTTCTAACCTCAATAAAATAAATTATTTTTTGCAGTTTAACACTCGTCGCATTCTGGAAATACCATCAGAATTTCAACTCAAACGACTGCAATGAGCTCATTTCAGATTGTTCAGAAGGAACGGCAATTTGTCTTTATCACTAGAAATGACTGTGTATTTTCGTTTTGAACGAACTAACACGAGTTGCACGATTTGTTTTTTTTATATCTTGAATTACTTAAAAAGGTCGTGCATGACAAACGAACAAGAACAACATGACGCGACGCTTTGATACCCCTGGACTCGTGTAAGCTCGTGTTGGCTCGTTGGGTGCTTATAGACTGGTTACGCTTTTCGACCTTACTGAAAATAACTTTAAATTTTTCTTTCCTCATGACTTGCGATTAGGAGAAAGAATAAAATTAAAAGTTCTTTGAAAATATTCTCTGTTGCATTTGCTCTTCTTTTTACTATATTCTCGTACATGTATGTGTTTGTATGTGTTTGTGTATGCATTACAAGAGTTGCAATTAGAATCCATCGATAATCATCGTCATCAATTAGCTGTCTTCTCTTATTAATTCGTTGGCTTATTTAGGATTTGCACTTGACAATACGAAGGCACAGTACGCTAGTGGAATATAACACCGTTATTCTCAGTTGTACAAATAGTAAATTCTTCCCAAAAAGTCTGCAGTGTATATACATAAAAACTTGAAAGACAAAGTGGCAACAACATAGCTATACAAGAATGTTTCTGTAAACAAACATAAATTAGAGAACTAAACAACCAAGTGAATCTTGAAAAAAGATTAATTATACGTATTCTTTTAATTTGTTCCTTCGCACAAGAGCACAAGGGTGTAACACTGTCGTTGCTCAACATTTAACTCTTATTTAATTGTTTTCAGCAAAAAAAAGGGATTCAAGTTAAATCCTTGCCGCCCTTGCAGCCAAAACAAATTGGTACAGGTATGGCAAATGAAATTAAAACATTTGCTGTGTGACATTAAATGGTTGCCACTTGCAAGTGTGCCGTGGCTTCCAGATGCTTCCAAGGCTTTTAATTAATTTCTATTTAATTTCTTATCCTAACCCCTTCTGAGTTTGGGTGTGTGTGTTAAGTTAAGGTGAATCGTTGTGGGTGCTGGTGTAATTTTTTTTCTAAGCGAAAAAATTAATTAAAGCGTCCTCGGAGGGTTGTAAAAACAAGTTTAGTTAAATGCGATCCCTCTACCCTGGCAATCAAGAAGCTTTGGTTCAAAATGAAAGTTTGAGTCAGTTTTGAGATGATAAATGCACTCGTAAGTGTTGTTAAAAACAACCAATATTAAAATGTTTGAGTATCCTCACGTGGAGGAATTCGAATATCCTCTATACTTTCTCTAGTCTTTTCCAGTCATATCGAAAGCTGGAAGCTATGAAGGTATATTCTAATTTTAGAACAGACAACTTTGAAAATTACAACTCAAAAAGTTCTCTCTTCGTGCGCTTACAGCATCATTCACGATTCACCACACAAACACCTGCCGGCTCCGCTGCTCCATTTTGTCTAGTTTTATTTTCATTCCCATGATAGTTTGCCAACGGGTAGCAACTGTGTATTTGAGAGGACAAACTGTGGCTACCTAATTGGATGAGAAGCTCATAAAATACACAAGTTCAGGCTTAAAAGAGTTGTTTATGTGAACAGTATAATTTGTGTGCCGCTGACATCAACACTCCTTCGCGATCCCATATCTGTCCACCACCGCCACCCAAAACCAGCTTCACCTTCTCCACTGAAATTACATTTTAAAGGCTCAGTTTTTATTTTTTCACAAAAACGTTTTTGAGTAGAATACCATATGCTATAGTTGTATTATCATACTTGCTTTCAGCATCAACATAAACATTAACACATGATACGAAGAGCATATTATACAGGCATTTGGCCTCCGCTCCTCGTTGGAATTTTAAGTTGGTTTTATTAATTATGAGACCAAAGAAATTTATGTTTCGGGGTTGTTTTGGTATCTAGTGTGCATCGAAGTGCAAAGGCTCTTTTTAGCTAACCTGCTATGACCAACAACTGCCACAATATTTATACTTGCACAGGCGGAATAATATCAGGCATGCAAGCGGCTCGGTATAAAGCTGAAATTGTTTGGTTGGCTTTCTGGAAGAACAGTTTCTGTGAGTGGAAGGTTTTGCTGTTAATTGTCTATGATGTGTTTTACTTGGTATGAGTAGTTAAAGGTGTCAATAAAACAGTTGCAAATGATTCTAATTTTGTAAAAGAGTCTCAATGAATGTTGAAACATGAGCAATTACAAGGCTATACTTTGGGTTCAATTGTACGTTTGGTCGTCTCAAACGATTTTTGCAGAAGCCGTATGGATGAGGAGGAGGAGGAAACTATTTGCCACCTTCTCTGTTTATGCCCAGCTTTAGCTCACAAACGTAGGATACACTTAGGTTCGTATTTCTTTGATGACCCTAGTGATCATACTCACATCGACCGACGCGACAGGCTCTGGGCCCATTTCTCTCAACCATACGTTGATGAGAAATGAAGGGGAACTAGTGATGATTCCCAACAACTAAGGTAGAAAAGATATTTTTATGACAGTGCATTTTTCGCCGAGGACTTTAAAGTTTCCTAAACCAGTGTGCGCTATTCAGGGGTCAATTTAATTTCTAACAATCATTGTTGTGAAAATTGGTGAGTACTTACCAAATCCTAACAGCTGTGAAGGGCCAATCCCTTCATGGTAGCGCCATTGTCAGAAGACTTGTTATTTTCTTTGGATCTTACTGGAATTTGAACTCCTTAGTTTCACACAATAATTTGATGATTTAATCATCGCACAGCGAAAAACAAATGGGGAATCTATATATATAAAAGAAAGTCGTGTTAGTTACACTATTCATAACTCAAGAACGGCTGAACCGATTTGTCTGAAAATTAGTGGCGAGGGAGCTTAGGACCAGGAAACGGACATAGGATACTTTTAATTCCTATATTCCTATGAGAACGACATCAATGCAATGCGTTAGCTTTCGTTACATACAAAACACTGTTCTTTAAAAAAAAAACAAAAAAACAAAAATTGACTTATAGTGAGAAATAAATTTGATTTTTGTATGAAATCAATCAATCTATCTATATATATAAAGTAGGATGTATGTATGTATGTATGTAGGTATGTATGTATGTCCGGGGTAAACTCCTAAGCCACCCAACGGATTTTTATGAAATTTTCAGGGTAGACAAAGTTTAGTTCAGCCTGTCAAGGTTTGATCCCCATATTCCCACAGGAACGGGATTGGTAACGGAAAATTAGAAACTACTCCACAGATTTCAAAAAATCTTTCAGCACTTGGGGTCCTACATTATCTCCCTTCATCAGTAACTAAAACTATATTTCATCCCTATAATCCCACAGGAACAGAAACGGGAACGAGGGTGGGAACCATATGGTTAATTGACCGATTTCAAAAATTCTTTCAACTCTGGGATGTTACATTATTCCTCAGTGACATAGACTTACATTTCATTCACATATTCCCATGGGAACGGAAGATTCCCACAGGAACGGGGTTGGGAACGTAAACTTCGAAGCTGCTGGATAGATTTCAAAAATTCTTTCAGAATTAGGATACCACTTAGTCCCACAGTAAGACAGATTATATTTCTTCCCCAAACTCCCACGGAAGAGGAGAGCTGGAACCTTAAAACTACAGACCCGAGCAAAGCCGGGCGGCTCAGCTAGTATGCTATAAATTAAGATGGAACACAAACTAATCCGAAGCTTTTGAACTTCTCCTAAGCCGCAAAAAAATTCAAATAATAGTTACTGTCATTCCTCTTTCAATCAATTCACTCTATAGATAAGCTCATCTAAGAGTATCCCAATGTTTGTCCTGAGCACAAAACGAATATGGAATGCTTTACCCAACTTTACGTTTTCCTCCTGTTTGTTGGCTTTAAAAACAATCAGTAATATGTGGCATGAGCACCTCATTTTAATAATCCACTGCATTGAAACATCATTAGGGTTGAGTCCGAGTAATGACAGTTGGCAACCTTGACTGCGAAACCTTGCCTTTATTTTCGAGTCCTCACCTAAAAGTTTTTCATTTCTTTTTTCTTTCCCTTGTACACGAAACAATCAAAATCTTAGGAGTGCATTCGCTTAATTTTTATGAATTCATAATTTAATTTCGCGTTAATCGAAATTTTTCTCTATCGTAAATTTTTCTTGACATTCAGTTGTGTATTTGTGGTTCCTGATTGTCAATTATTCAGTCATCTCCCTCATCACTTCCCTCAGGTTAAGAATCTTTTATCTTCCCAATTTTCAAAAAGGGTTGTAAAAACCAAATCTCGAACTATCGACGATAGCTAAGCTGTACGCCATCCCTAAAATTTTCGACAGCATTGTGTACGACTCTCTGTATTTTCATTGTAAACCAATTGTCTCTTCACTTCAACATGATTTCCTAAAAGCAAGGTCTAATACGACTAACCTTACCCAATTCGTATCAAAGACCCTCTTGGCTATGTAAAGGGGCAACGAGATCGATGTTACTACTACTGACTTTAGTAAAGCATTCGACAAAATTAACCATCAAATTATCTATGGCAAATTCAAAGCCTTTGGCTTCCCACCTTCAATTAACGAATGGGTTAAATCATACCTAGAGAACCGTGTATATAGAGTAGTTCTTAGAAAAGCAGTTTCTTACCCAATACTTTCAACTCCCCTGTCCCCTTGATATCAGAAATACCTCTTCCTCGAAGATTCTTAGGTTCTTACATGACCTCAGCTTCGAATGAACAAAGCTATACACTACGTGTTTTTAAACCTAAGGGAACAGCACAAAAGATCTTTCAGGTCGACGTGTTTGTAAAGGTAATTTTCACCTTCACCCTATTTAATTAAAAAAAAAAAAAACCTCTGACGTTCCCCAAGGTAGCCATCTAGGTCCACTTCTGTTTGTGCTTGCAATAAATGACGTCGCTAGTATTATTTCTTTCTCTGATCTGTCTATTTACGCAGATGACATTAAAATTATAAAAGTCATATAATATTCTCATGATCCCTCTCTTCTTCAAAAAGACCTAAATGCTTTTCTTACTTGGTGTAATAAGAACTTTCTTGAGTTTAACCATTGTATATAGAATCTATAGTACTATCACTTCGGCCTTACTAGCGCCATTTAAAGACGGTGAATCACGCTACTAAAATGGCTTAAGAGCAGGAAATCACAAGAGAAATGATTTCCCTTGCCATTTCTCTTGCTATTATAAATTCGGAGGAGTAGTAGGTTAAAATGCTTAAGAATACAATTCTTCTTCTTCTTCTTGTGTATAATGCCGAAATGCGAAATGTGTATTCAATGGAGTATGGCAGGTAGCGAAGCAAAAGAAGACAACTTTTTGTTGTCTTATGGGTTTTCATTCCTTCATTCTCCATAGCATAGGTAAGCATTTATTTTGGCTATCGTATGGGACATCGGACATGGGGTAAGACAACAGAGCATGTTAAGATGTGTGTGTGCTATTGATATAGGTCATGAACTGATATGATGATATGACATGACTTGTGTGGATTACCTGTATGGTTGCAATGAGGTAGTGAAGGAGTAGAAGAAATTCGTTTGTAGGCTTTTTTTGTGCGGTTGAATAAATGAGTTTGCAATGTATCATTGAATGTAGGTATATTATTTTTGGCAGTTACAACTGAATTTGGTGAAGGCTTACAGAGAATTATGGCGAATTCAGTCCTTTTTGAGGTCATAAAATTATTTGATGACCTGACCAAACTGAACTAATGACTATTTTTTTTGAGATAGGCATACCTGCCAGGAACAATTGATGTGGATGAATTTTACAATCAGTAATTACGTAAAAAAGACATATCGAAAAGGATAAGCGGGAATCCCAGATTTGCGAGATTAGGCAATTTTCATCGTTTTTGAAATTGAAAAATTTTATTGCTGACCTCCTACATAATGACATCTCTGCTTAAATGTCTTTATCCCTGCTATATAATAATACTTAGAAACAATTCATACAATAGCCAGAAGAACTATAACTGAACAATATAAGTCAGAAATCAAAAAAATTTCGAAGAAAAAATCGTCCATTTGGACCCCAGTTCGGGTGGACACGACTTTTGGCTGTTCGTAAATGAGGGTTAAGAACATTATTCGTTGTGATTTCAATTGGATAAGTTCTAAGCTGATAAAATCATAACAAATTTTGCCAAAGCAATTAAAAATTGTTTAATAAAAAAAAAAACCAACAAGCGTTCGAAAAAACAGTGTTGTGTAGTGATAGTGCGTCAAAAACAATAACTTTCATCTGCATCAGCCATACCTTGAACAATAATAAAATCAACTTTGCAGAATAAAAGAAGTTTATTCAAGTAAAAACATATTGAAAAAAAAAAATATTAAAATAGTGATCTGTTTTTGTGTTTTGTTGTTTTACTGTTGAAACAATTCATAAGTTTCAACGAGACAAAAATTTGCAGACGATAAAAACTGGAGAGTAAGAGTATTTAATCCATAATATTTCTTTTTCTTTTCAGCATTTCAATTTCAATTTCAATAATTTATTTAAAATCTATATTTCGCGTTACGAATTCGAATTCGATATTGTTAGAGCAGGGATTTTCGTGAAATAATAGTCGATTTTGTTAGGTGTCTTATCGCGACTTGAGTGAAGTGATAGTGAAAAGTAATAAGTGAATCATAAGCTAGTGATATTTTGGTGAAGTTAAGTGTGTATATTCACTATATTTGTAATACTCTGTGTAATTTGTTATTAATTAAATACTTCGAAATATACCTTTCACTTCTGAACATATATGTTGAAGTGCGTTTTCAAAGGCTGTGGTCAGTTTAAGACCTATCCGAGCCGTATATCTTTCTTCCTTATACCAAAGGATTGTAGAAGGCCAATATGGTTGAAACATGGAAATGTTTCAGCCATTAAGCCATTGCCAAAAACGGCAAGTATGTGCTCAAAGCACTTTCATGAAAAAGACTTAGCTGTTCAAGCGCTTCGATGTGTTCTGTCAAAGAAAGCACTTCCAATGTCTTCGCCATCTATTTGCTGTTGCACGGTTGTTGCTGTTGACCATTCATGTCAAAGAATTATGGATGCTGAAGCTCTTAAAGCTCAAACCATTAAAACAGCAATTTCTGCCCAAAAATCGGCAACAACTTCTGCACAAAAATCGGCTACGAGCTCTGTCCATACAAGTGCTTCTAATTCTAATGTTACTTTTGAAACCCCTTGCACCAGTTCAGGCCCGTCTACTTCTTTTATTTCAAATGAAGCCTTAGATACAATTTAGGAGAATTTTCCTGATTCTTCTTTTAAAACTCCCCAAGCCCCAAAAATGCCGAAAAAACTTCAACCCACTACTTCCAGAACGTGTTTGAATACACAGTTCGAAAGCATACCAGTAAGTCCAAATGTTCCTCTTCATAATTTGGCATCTACATCCACTAAGACTTATAGCTGGGACCACAACTTTCAAGATCTTCCGGAGGATACTCCGCTTTCACCCTCACAACTTCCGTCTCCAGTTCATAGACGTTTTGCAAAAGACAGAAAGCGGAAGATATGACGGAAATGGACCGGAAATGCGTACTCTTGTTCGACGAAATGGTTGTTGAACAGGAGAAAGAGTACAACAACAAGGACGACATTCAGTACGGATACACTGATTTTGGAGAGCATGGACGGACGAATCTGATAGCCTCCAAAGTAATGGTATTTACTTTGCGAGGGTTTAACAGAAACTGGAAACAATCTATCTCCTACTATGTGGGATCACCGAAAGGAGACATGCTTGCAAGGATTATGCAAAAGATGGCAGCAATTTATTACGCAGGCTTTGCAGCTGGCAAGCTCAAGTCCAAACTGAAGTGTGAAGCCTGTTCCAACTTCATGATCAGCAGCTCGGTTGAAAGGAGAGATCAACTGCAACTTATAGAACTAAGGGCCTATGTCAGCACCGTTGCTACATCTGAATTTGGATCGCTAGCTGTTCCCTCAATCCAGCTGGAAAAATTGGCTGAGAAAGTGCAGAGGGTTTTTGAGGAAAACTTCAGAAGAAAACAGCATATAGAAGATCTCATGGAAAAATGGATGGAGACTGTACGTGATTCTAGAGATGCGAACCTGGAAATACCCTGCCCTAACACCGAACATAAAGAGACAATTGTCAGATTCCTTTTGCAAGGAATGATGTTGTTCTCTATAAAAAAGACAAACAAGGATCTTCGCGAGACTAAAAAATATAAGAAAAAGTATGTTGAAGTATTCTAAGGTTACCTATTTAAAAAAAAAAAAAAAATGTTTAAGTACCTATTCTAAGATTATTTTTTAAGTGCAATGTAAATAATGTTTCTGAAATTAAAAATGTATATGGAAAACCTATTAATTTTTGTTAAAATCAATAATTTAACCTTTTTTCTTTATAGGTACCTTAAAACTGAACCTGGACCTGACATGCCTAGTCATTTTATTGCTTTGTTTTACTTTTTTGTTGTTTTTTACATTGATTTTTGTTGTTATGTATATATTTTTTTGTAAATTCTAATTTATTTTACCTTTTCTTCTTCTTTACCCTTAAATTTTCTTAGTTACATAAGTATTCTTTCTGCTTTTCTTTCACTTTTTTTCCTATTTTTTATATGCAATATGAAGTGCAATTATTTTTCTCCTTTTCTTTCGCTTTTTTATTTTTTATTAACTTTTTTTGAATGTGCAATATTCAATTCCCTTAGCTAGTCATTTTGTTATGTTATGCTTTTTTGTTGATTTTTTATAAGTTATTTGAATTCGTTTTTGTTATTTTGTGATATAGTTTTACGTTTTGTTTATTGATGATATCAATGACAAATCAAGCAAATCAAGCATGCAAAGTAGTTAGTGAGGCAGGCCTACTGGGGAACCTCATTAAAAAAAACGAATCTTGTATTTTACCTCCTGGGTGATCCGGAAAAAAATACACTTTTTTTGTAGTTGCCTATAGTTTTCCTTTTAAAAAATACTAACGTTTTCCACCCATTTTCAGATTTGTTTTTATCTATCATAACCTTGCATTTCTATACTTACTTTTACCAACTATAATTCCAACATTTCAGAAAAAATTTTCTTCAATATCATTTTTCACATATCAAATAATAAATTCAAAACAAAAAAAAAATTTCTGCTCATTAATACAAATTTCAATTTTTCATGAATTTGAAATGAAATTTGCTTGCATTGCAATATAGCAATTTCATTTTATCCCTTCAAATTGAAATTTCAGTACCTCAAACAGAACAGTATGATCAGATGTTCAATTGTACGTAAAATCTTTCTTGACCTACTACCACCACTATACCCCACCCTAAAAGAAAGACAAAACAATTCATGTAATTATTTTTTCATACCTATTCTGCTTTGCTTAACCATAAGATTACTGATTCTCTATACTTTGTCTTGTGTTTTCGATTCTCCTCCCCACCTTAAACAATTTGCTCTGATTTTGGTTCTCTCGGCACTTTCTGAAATTTAAGCGCTTAATTCTCTCTTGTCTGTGTCTCTTTGCTTAAGCGATTTCAGCGCACCACTCGGTGAATAAAGGTCTCAGAAAAAGCTATCTGATGATAGTACTATAGATTATATATACAATGGATAAATACTGATAATTACAAATAATGAAGATGTTGTAGGGTCGATAATTTCTTCTCTGGTGTTTTTGCGGATATGGAAAACATGATATTTGTGTGATTTAAATGTAGGTCAGTTTCTTGGCTTAGTTTGATCAGCAAAATTTATGAAAAAGGGGATACCTTGGGAGGTAGGATAATACTCATTTTTTTTAAATTTATTTATTTTTATTATTTTCTTTTTATTTTTTTATTTTTTATTTATTTTTACCAATAACTTGTATCCATTTTAATTTCATTTGCAAAAAGATATATTTTAAGAAAATAAAGGAATGGATGTTTTTTGAAAACTGCAATCGAAGAACAAAATATTCAAAATTTTTCAAGTTAAATTTTATTTAAAAAATTTTCCGTTACAATTGATGATTTAAATCCATTTTCTAAACCTTATGTTTTTTCACTTAAAATTTGAACAAAAACAGTTATCTTGTGGGCCATAACCAAGCAAATTGAGATTTAAAGAAGTCATCTTATGAAACGGCCTGTTTTTTTGTGGGAGTTCTTAGGACTTTTTTTCAATGACCAGTAAATAGATAGAACTTTAAATTTACTATAATTTACTAACATATATATCGACTGATAAATATAAATTTTAAGCTAAAAATACAAGGTAGAATATTCTAAGAAAAAAATTGTTCTACAGTAAAGCTCGTTTCTCGACTTTGACATCACTTTTAGACAATTTAAAAAAAGGCTTTCTTTCTTTGTACCCTGACCTATGTTAAATTCGATATCTCTGTCAATACTGATGATAGTGACCTAATCATAGACTTAATTTTTTGAAGAAATAACAATCTTTAAGACTGTATTTAAGTTTAGCTTCCATAGGTTTAGGGTTGCCAGATTTTCAATTTTAAGTGGTGTTAAAATTTTCTTCCCGAAACAAAGTTTTGACTTTGAGGTAATTTTTTTTTTGCAGAAAATGCCTGGTAAACATAGTTTCTTTATTTTTTTTTTTTTTTGCATTTCAGAGACTAAGTAGTACTGAGCTTAGAACAAGTTCATATGTACACTCTTATATACGCTCTTCATCATGAATGCAAGTGTTAGTAGTTGGTTAGTATAACACCAACACCAGCACATAGAGAACGTAAGGATAGTAAAAATAAAAATATTATACATTATAGTAAAAAATTTCAAATATAAATTACATAAATTACAAAATTATCTTAAATAAAGTACACTATTAAAACAAACAAGACATACAAAGTGTGATACAATTTACAATTAATAACATAAACTAAAAATAACTGAAAAATGCAAACATGCAAGCATGCAAACTAAACTTAAGAAAGTGGAGCACTGGTTTTCAACAAATTTTTTAAACTGGATTTACTTAAGTTAAAATCAATTAAACATGAGTTACAGATGAAGAAAACAATAATAAAAAAAAAATTTTGTATAAGTTCACTCAAAAACCCATACATTTTATGATACTTGAAAAAATACAAAACGGGTAAAATTTAAAAAAAAGTAAATAAAATTTTACCTTGAGGGTTGTTTAAATAAAACAATAATATGGGTACTTTTAGTATTTTTTTTATGTATTTTATACAAATACAATCATAACAAGTGCTCAAAGTCCCCTCCTTCGTTTTGAATGCATGCCACAGCCCGTTTCTGAATTTCATTGTGGGTGTTTGCTGTCGATAACTCTTGTCATACTTCTAGTTTTGTAATCTTTGAATCTGTATTTAAATTGGATTCCTATAGGCTGAGGGTTGCCAGTCGTAGCAGCAAAGAAAATCTGGCAACCCTGAACCTATGGAAGCTAAACTTAAATACAGTCTTAAAGGTTGTTATTTCTACAAAAAATTAAGTCTAAGATTAGGTCTCTATCATCAGTATTGACAGAGATATCGAATTTAACATAGGTCAGGGTACAAAGAAAGAAAGCCTTTTTTTAAATTGTTTAAAAGTGATGTCAAAGTAGAGAAACGAGCTTTACTGTAGAACAATTTTTTTCTAAGAATATGGCCAAGAACCACACCCCAAAGGATAATACACGAAGTACGGGACACCTTGTATATGCATACTTACTTACTTAGGTGGGCATTACAGTTCGGGGTGAACCTGGGCCTCAACCAACATCCTTCTATAACGATTTCGATCTCGGGCGAGCTTTCTCCAGTTTCGCACTCCAAGTCGGTTGAGGTCTTCATCCACTTGATTGCGCCACCTAAGACGAGGTCTTCCCCTTCACCGATTTCCCTGCAATGTGCTTTCGAACACCCGACGAGCCGGAGCGTTTGGGTCCATCCGCTCTACATGGCCCAACCATCGTAGTCTCGCGATGCGTACTCTTCTGGCTATGCCCATGTCGCGGTACACCTCATAAAGCTCGTTGTTGTATCTTCTTCTCCACACATTGTCTTCGCATACGGGACCAAAGATCATTCGGAGAATTATCATGCAGATCAGCTGGTGCATGCTCCTTTCCAACTGGTCACCAGCTGCCTTGAAGAGTTCGGCATCAAGGCCATCTGCACCTGCAGTCTTATTTGATTTAAGTTTGCATATGGCAAGCTTAACTTCCTCTAGGTCGGGAGGACGGCATTCTTGATCATCGTCCAAGCTGAATGGGGCAATCTGCCTGACAGCGGAATTTGTGTCCTCATCGTCGTTAAGCAGCCTGCAGAAATGATCTTTCCAGATCCTCAGTAGCGACTGTGACTCTATAACTATGTTTCCCTGCTGGTCTTTACAGGCTTGAGTTCGGGGTTTGCCACCCTGGCAGGATCTTTTTACCTTTTGGTAATCTCGTTCCTGTCATGGCACCTCTCTATTTCCTCAAACGAGCGCTTCTCATGCTGCTTCTTTTTCTTTTTGAGAAGTCGGTGTTCTTCCCTTCTTCTCTCCTTGTAAATCTTGTTATACTGATCGTAAGCAGCCCTTGTTCGTGTTTGCATAAGCATTTGTCGTGCTCTTTGTTTGGCTGCATTTGCCTGTATATGCATAGATAATAGTAAATAAAGTCTTTCGCATCACTACAGAATTTAAAACTTCATGTTCTTGGCCGTATCAACACCACCTCCTTAGGTACCTATACCTACTTGTTTTTTTAGAAAAAAAAAGAAATTCCATCTCTCTAGGAATAATCTACCTTATGAATAATTACCTTCCACAACTTTTTCTTGAAAAACGATTTTTGATTTTTTTGGATTTGTACACAACAGATTTTTAAGACAATTTTACAAGTTTTGTTATGTTGAATGGGCTAAAATTTTGTCACCACAGCACGAATAAACAAAAGTAGACACGAGCACTTTGTTATAATATACCAAACCAATTCAAATTCAACATGTATCTAACGATCAGCACAGCACAATTTACAGAAAACTACACTGTAACTCTCAATGTATAATTTATTTTAAATTCAATTGAAAGAATTCTCTAATACCTACAAAAAAGTTCCTTCTTTATCAGAAATAAAGAAGACGCTGAATTGCAATTAAATGCCCATAAACCTCCGGATATGTATTTTCATAGATATAAGTACCTACTACCTACCCACACTTATCCACCCTCTGCTTGCCTTCCCACATGCACAATATGAAACAAAAATAGAATAAATAAAATATAGGTACAAATAGGTACAAACCAATAACGAAAGAATAGTACAACCAACAACTTTGAAACAAAGTTACAAAAATTATTTCGCATACACCTTACCCAAACGCATATCTTATTCCAAATACATAAGTTGAATCCTATATGCCTATGAAAGTTACTGACCTATACCTACATACATTTTCATGCCAACCGCGTTATGTCATCAACAAAACAATAGAAGTTCTCAAACACAAAATAACTAGGTACCTAGTCAAATACAAAATTTTTAGCTGAAGAAAAAAATGAAATACACTCTCATAAAGTTGCGTACACTTGACCAAGGAATTCCATTCTATTAGTGCAGTGGTGCTATTTTCTCACCCCTTTCCCTTTGTGCGTTTGCCTATGTCCGTTTCTTTCAATCCTTCGTCATTTCAAACTTTTTTTTTTTACAATGCAAGCTACTGCTACCAGCAAAAAAAAAAACAGGCACACAGTTTGTAATGAGAAATGAATAGCACAAAAGATCACAAAATAGGGTCATAGGTATAGAATATAGATGATATGTATGAGGGAATGAATAACGCATAAGATCGTCTGAGCGATACTCCTTTTCCAAATCACAGAGAACAGACCAAAAAAAGAGAAAACGGCGCTAAAATTGGTGGCGGATTTGCTTCGAACTGAAATGCATATGTATATGTTTTTAAGCAAGTTTTTCTAGTAAAAAACCCAAAGTAGACAGTTTTTCTAGAATTAATATTCCAAATTCTGTGACCACAATAGTATATTTCTTTATTGAAACTAATTAAGATTATATCAAAGAAAAATACCAACAAAAAATTGAGGTTCTTTTGGCTTCTCGTTTTTCAAAAATCGTTTGCAAATATGACTTTATTGAAGTTGAATTTTAGCGGTGTGGAGAAAAAAATATTGATTTTGGGCTCAGAGGTTAGTTGAGGAGCTTTATTACCTTCAAAAAAATTTATATATATATGTACTTGAAAACACCCACGCCTTGCCCCATGCTTTATAAGCTAAAAAAAGGCAGTTTCACAAACTTCTCATCATAACACCTGTTTCAAAACACTTAAAACTATTACCAATGATTTTTTAGGATGCGCCTGATATCTATCTACTATTTCCTTTTTATTTCATGAAAAAATATTAATAAACGCCAAAGTTATTACCGTAAGAGTATGCTGAAAACCGAAAAATTACTAATTAACGAAGGTTTTTTTCATATAAGGAGACAAAATTTGAAAAAAACGCTCAGAGGTTAGTTGCATATATATTTTCTAGTTATAAAACGAAAAAGAAAAAAATAAAAAGTTCATAAATACGGGTGCCCCGACCAAAATAGTGAACAAATCGAAATTTTCAATAAAAAAAACAGCTTCCGGTCCCTATAAAAACCGTTACGGAATAACTTTCAGCATTTGAATGATACACAAATGTTTGTGTGTTTATCATCTTTACAATACATTTTGTTTCATCAAATTATCAAGAAAATTGCAAAAGTTATGAAGCAATAAGTCAACGCACCTTTCAAATTTTAACGAAAAATGCAAGGGACACCTAGCCTTAAACGCTGGTCTAGACAATTTTCCGACCCCTGCGTCACTAAATCATTATTCCACACTTATGTTAGGCCAATCCTTGAATATGCTAGTTTGGTTTGGTTTCCCAACCAAATAACTCAATCTCGTAGAATTGAAGCTGTGCAACGAAGATTTCTAAGATTCGCTTTGCCTAGATTGCCTTGGTCTGATCCGTTCATTTTACCTCCATATGAAAACCGTTTGCGACTAATTGACATGCTCACCCTTTCTAAACGTCGTCGTATCGCCGACATAATTTTCGTCCATCGGATCATGACCGGTATCATAGACTCCTCGGAATTACTTGAGCTGATATACGTGAACGCTAATCCACGTAACCTACGTTCTGTCCCCTTCTTCCACCTCCCTACTCTCCGCACAAATTACGCTTATTTCAAATACCTTTGACTTTTCCATAAGTTCCTCTTCTCTCAGAAAAAATCTATACTCCTCTTCCCGTTTCAACATCTATTTAGAATTAAGCATTGCAATTTAGAATTTGTTTATTTGTTTATATTTTTAAGCTAAAAATATTTTTAAGTTTAAATTTATGTTCTAATCGCTTGTAGTAAGCTTAATAAATTGAGTGTACATAGATTTTTCTGAGGTTAGGTACTGTTACAAAATAACGTCCTGGCTCCCTGATTAAAATTTCAATTATATTTTAAAACATTGCCCAAAGGCACAACAAGTAACAAGTTTTATACAAAGTTATAATGAGACCTGCACTAAGCACAATGACGAACTTATTGCAAGCGTAAGATAATAAATAACTTCAAACACCACATACAAAATTTCCCATGAAAACATTACCTACCATAACGTAGTTGCTCAGGCAGTTGGGTTTGTTTTATTCTATTTTGAGCAACATATTCTCTCAAAACAAAATCGCTTAGATGCACAAAAACAAACTAAAAAAGAAAACCCAAACCAACTTTATTATGCAAAAGAATTTGCAAAAGTAGAAGACGGTAAAATATATTGAAACATAGTCACGTTCCATTTTCGTTCACAAGAGTTTGTCTTTTTTTTTTCTTTCTCTTGTTTTTCCTCCTTGTGTCTCTTTTCTCTATCCCAAGAGTGGGCGGTTGTATAATTTGCCTGACAAAAAATAATAATGTCTCTGTTGTTATAAAAGAAAGAACATTCTTCCTCCATTGTGACAATGTTTGCCTCCCTTATGTGATAACATCAACAGGTTAAACAGACGCAAAACAATTTACTAACATAAAACTGGTGTTTGTAGGAGGACACAAACAAAACAACAAACATATAACATAAGCTGCTGAAGTACTCTGTACGAAAGTAGATAAGAAGTGTTGAAATTCTTGTCACGTATCCTTGTCAAGAGTGCAGGCCTTTTAACAAACAATCAAAAAGTTCGGTGAGAAGATGAGGTCGATGGAGATAATTGATGCGAGGTTTTAAAATCAACTTTGTATTTATTAAAGGGATTTCGAAAAAGGTCTTTGGTAGTTTCTTGGTCGGTTAAAAAAAAGACATTATTAAAAACTCGGACTCTATGGACACGCAGCCTGTAATTGATCCAGTTTCTCTGGGAATAAATGTCCTTATGGAAGCTGTTCCCAAACCTAGATCTCTTTTTATCTCACGACTTAAACCAGAAATCACTACGGAAGATGTTTTGCGGCATCTGGTTGACAAAAAGAGTATCCCCTCTGTTACAATCAAATGTAATAAAATCAGTAAAAACAATAGCTTTGTTTCTTCATTTAAGTTAGTTGTTCCTCCTTCCCTCTCTAATTCTATTTTAAATAGTAA
Source organism: Melanostoma scalare (assembly GCA_949752695.1). Taxonomy (NCBI): domain Eukaryota; kingdom Metazoa; phylum Arthropoda; class Insecta; order Diptera; family Syrphidae; genus Melanostoma; species Melanostoma scalare. Next base: position 20,608,631 of record OX456984.1, on the reverse strand, counting down.
TTCTTGGCCTGATGGTAGGTACACTCATTAAAGAGTTTACATTACGCAGGAAAAACCAGTAAGAACTGAACGGACACCTGAGCCAAAAAACTAAATAGAATTACCCTTTTTTACCAAAATGTTAGAGGGCTTCGTACAAAAACTACGAATCTTTATCTTAACTCTCATGTCTTCTCGCATGATATATTTGCCTTAACTGAAACCTGGCTCAATCCAAGTCATTTGGACTCTGAGCTTTTTAGCCAGGAGTTCTCAGTATATCGTAAAAACCGTTATTACGATAAGCCTGAAGATGTGGGAGGTGGTGCATTAATTTCTGTAAGAAATGCTTACATGTCTTCTCAAATCACTTTTCCTTTTCCATTTACAATTGATGTCTTATGTGTCAAAGTATCCGTACAGTTAAATAGTATCTATGTCGTAAACGTCTATATTCCTCCAAAGAGTCCTGCCTCAGCTTATACTGAGCTCTCTTTAGTTTTAGATTATGTAATTGTATTGTCTTGTTTGAAAATCTATATTTTATTGTTGGGCGATTTTAATTTGCCAGAAGTGAATTGGGTCCCTTCCTAGGACGGATCCTTTCAAGTAGCATCTCTAACTTCGTCTCAACAAGTGCTTCGTTTACTTGACAATATCATTTCCTCAGACTTACAGCAAATAAGCTGTATCAGAAACTTTATGAATCGCATGCTCGATTTAGTTTTTTCATCTGACGCAGCTAGTACTGTTGTTCTTAAATCTAAGTATGGCATTACTAACTTAGATGATCTTCACCCACCTTTAGATATTTTTCTGGATTTGAGTTCTGATTTATATGTTCATAGTAACTCATTTGACTGTTCATACACTTTTGACTTTCTGAGAGCGAATTTCGATTTGCTTTCCGAAGAACTCACCAGAGCCGGTATAGATAATGTATCAGCTTCTGACAATATCGACGTTGCAGTCAAATGTTTTTACTTGATCTTGGAAAATTGTATGAACAAAATTATTCCCCGAAAAATCCTTTAGAATTCCTGCTTTAATCAGCCTTGGTATACCAAAGAACTAAAGATTCTGAGAAATAAGAGGAATAAAGCCTGGAAAGCCTACATTAAAACTCATTCTACAACTGACTATAGTGTTTATATTAGTTTTTTTTTTTGAAAACTTTAACACGCTCTCCAAAACTCTTTACTCCAACTACCTAAGACAGTTGTCTTTCTCTTTAAGGGATGACCCGAAAAGTTTTTGGCGATTTATCAATTCAAATAAAATACCTGATGGGTGCCCAGTGAACTTTATTTCTGGTGATACACCACTAGAGAATACTAACGATATTTGTAATGCCTTCGAAGCTCTTTCTTTGATACCCCCGTAGTAATAGATGAAAACTACTTTACGTATTTACGTAACTGCTCTCAAGTAAATTTTAATATGTATTTATAACTTCTGCAAGATGACTTTTCGTCCGGCCCGGATTTTTTTTTTTTTTTTTTTCAAGGGCGGCGTCCATATGAAACTGGGAGGCTGAAAGAAAAGTAGATGCCCAGAGCGGGATTCGAACCCACGCGTCCGGCCTATCTACTAAATACTCTACCACTGCACCACGCCCGCCCCTGTCCGGTCCGGATGGAATCCCGCCAATTCTGTTGAAGAAATGCCGTTCCGTAATATTGTTCCCACTTCAATATCTCTTTCAGTTTTCAATCAAAACAGGCGTTTTCCCAAGGCTTTGGAAAAAGTTCTTTATCACTCCGGTTTTAAAAAAGGGTGATAAGATAAAAATAAAAAACTACAGGCCTATATCCAAGCTATCTTGCATCCCTAAACTCTTTGAACAAGTTGTTTGTGACAGCCTCTAATTTTTTACAAAAAATATTATTTGCAGACAGCAGCATGGCTTTATGCAAAAAAGATCAACGGTAACAAACCTTCTTTCTTTTCTTCACATATGTTCCAATGCCCTTGAAAATGGTGATGACTGTATTTACACTGATTTTTCCAAAGCGTTCGATCAACTCTCTCATGATGTTATATTATATAAGCTCAAGGCTTTTGGATTTCCTATAATATTTATTGCATGGATTTGCTCTTATCTCGAAAATAGAACGTACCAAGTAAAATTTCATAACAGCTTTTCGAGTCCTTTCAACGCTCTGTCGGAGTGTCGGGTGTACCCCAAGGTAGTCACCTTGGGCCTTTGCTTTTCATTGTCGCATTCAATTACGTTGTTTCATTCATTTCGTATAGTGAAGTTCTGATTTTCGCAGATGATATGAAAACTTTTAAATCTATTCAAAATACTACTGATCGCGTACTTCTTCAAAAAGATATCGATAGCTTTGGAACATGGTGTAAAAAGAATGGTCTTAGTCTTAACCCCTCGAAGTGCCAAACTATGACTTTCTCGAAAAAAACGTAAACCTAGTAAAGCTATTTACTTAATGTCTGGTCATTCATTATGTAATGTCTTAAGTTTTCGTGACCTAGGTGTTTACTTCAATATTAACCTTGAATTTAATGAGCACATAAACTCAGTAGTTAGGAAAGCAAATTCTATGCTAGGTTTCATAAAGAGGTGGTCAAAAGAATTTGATGATCCTTATGTAACATTATCTTTGTATAACTGCATCGCCCTCATCTCGAGTACGCCTCACAAGTTTGGTCTCCCCTAAATGAAATTCATAAACATCGTATTGAGGCAGTACAACGCAAATTTATACGTTTTGCTTTTAAGGGTCTTCCTTGGGAAGATCCATTCAATCTGCCTCCTTATGAACATCGAATTCAACTTTTGCAATTGCAAACCCTTAGTCAAAGACGTATCAACAATGACCTAGTATTTTTCCATCAGCTTTTGACTGGCTTTATAGATGCTCCTTACTTGCTCTCGTCCATAGGTTTTAACTACCGGGGAGGATCTCACCACTTGCGTAATTTGGAGTTGATTCATTGCCTCCATTATAGAACCAATTACGGCATGAATGAGCCGCTATCGCGCATGTGTAGATTATACAATTCTAACTCCCTACTTTTAGATTTCAACATTAATAAATATAACTTAAAACAAAAATATAAAACCAGTGCATGATTTACAACCAGTAAATGATTTTTGTTCAATGTTTCTTAGTTTATTGTCCTTCAAAATATTTGTAGTTTATACTTTGTTTTATTTCTTGTAGTTTTGTTTATTTATTATTGTATTTCATGTTAGGTGTTCTAAATTGTATGTCACTATTTGTATTTTTTTTTTCTTCATATATATATTTTCTATACGTTCTCTTTGTGCTGGTGTTGGTGTTTTCTAACCTCTAACACTTGCATTTATGATGAAGAGCGTAGATAAGTACGTACAAATGAGCTTGCTCTAAGCTTCGTGCTTCGAAGTAGATACAACTAATTACTCTAGACATGAAATCCCGACAGATATCGTAACAGAAGAGAAGTTGGAATGGGCTATCACTCCTTCTCCCCTTTTAAATCTCCGGGTCACGATGGCATTTTTCCTATGATGCTTCAAAAAAGCAGAGAAAAAGTCATCCCACATCCCCAAGAACATTTTTGAAAGTAGCCTCATATGGGGTTACATTCCCAAAATATGGCGGGAAGTTAAAGTCGTTTTCATACCGAAAGCCGGCAAACCCAGCCATACAGAAGCAAAAGACTTCAGACCTATAAGTCTGACCTCCTTTATACTGAAAACTTTTGAAAGGTTGCTTGATTTACATATTCGTAGCTTTATGAAACCGGAAGTAATATCCACCTTTCAACATGCTTACACAAAAGGAAGAAGTGTGGAAACAGCACTTCACTGTGTAGTAAGAACCATAGAAAAAACGCTGCAAGATAAGGAATACACTCTGGCAGCTTTCCTGGACATTGAAGGAGCTTTCAACAATGTACAGAACAGTGCAATTAAGAAGGCCCTAAATGATCTAGAAGTTGAAGAAACAATAACAAATTGGATCATGAATATGCTAACAAAACGTCAGATCCACAGTGAACTGGGAGGTGCAAACTTGAAAAAGTGTGTATCAAGGGGAACCCCACAAGGAGGTATCCTCTCACCCCTGCTCTGGATCCTGGTCATGAATGAGATCCTCGTAGCTCTCAAACATGATGGCGTAAAAGTGGTCGCCTATGCCGATGATCTAGCTCTTCTGGCAACGGGGAAATTCCCTTCCACTATTAGCGCACAATTGAACTACACACTAACCAAGGTAAGCGCTTGGACAAAAAGGTGCGGCCTTGCAGTGAACCCCCTCAAAACAGAGCTGGTACTCTTTACAAATAGAAGAAAAATACCTACTTTCGAGTTACCAAGACTAAATGGGACCCCTCTTAAAATCTCTGATCAAGCCAGATACCTGGGTGTGATCTTAGACAAAAAACTAAATTGGAGTCCCAATATACAAGAAAGATATAAGAAATCTATGATAGCACTATATTCGTGCAACAGGATTTTTGGCAAAAACTGGGGACCAAATCCCAAGATCATCCTGTGGATGTATACTGCCATTGTTAGACCTATCCTATCTTATGGCAACTTGGTCTGGTGGAAGGCGTTGGAAAAATCCACGCATTTAAAAACCCTAACCAAAGTTCAAAGATCTGCCTGTATTTGCGTAACTGGTGCAATGAGAACTACACCGACCGCGAGTTTGGAAGTAATCCTCAATCTCACACCTCTTGATCTCTATGTTCAAGAAGCGGCAGCAAATAGTGCACTAAGACTAAACCAGTATAATGTCTGGAAAACCAGCCAAATAGGACAAGCACAGATTTTATCAAGATACGCAGATAACAATATCTGCACGGATTACATAACTCCATACCTGGACTTTAAAAAATCCTTCACAACCAGCTTCCCCAATAGACAAGATTGGGAGAATGAAACACCTTACCTGAACAAAACGTCTATATCAATCTATACCGACGGTTCAAAAATGGAAGTTGGAACAGGGGCAGGTTTCTTTTCAGAAAGCCTAAAACTTGCCAGTTCATTCAGACTTCCTAATCACAGCAGCGTCTTCCAAGCCGAGATCTTGGCAGTTACAAACGCTGCAAAACAGGTGTCCATGATGGCGCTATCACATGCTGATATCACTTTTTTCATTGATAGCCAAGCAGCAATAAAAGCGATTTCTGCCACTCTTGTCAAATCAAGGCTTGTTTCTTGCTGTCGCGAAGAGCTAAGGGTTCTTGGCACGCAGCATAACGTTAGACTCTGCTGGGTTCCTGGTCATAGTGGTATACCGGGAAACGAAAAAGCGAACGAACTAGCGAGGAAGGGATCAGCACTTGACCCTTCTCTCATTGATAAATCAATCAGGATCCCACTCTGTGAAATGAAACAGATCATTGGTAACAAAATAATGCGAAAATCCAATGAAAGATGGGAATGCCTAGATTCCTGTGTTACTTCCCGGAAAATATGGCCGAAATATAATAAGAAAGAATCTGAAAAGCTGCTATCATTGAATAGACCTTCATTGCGAATGCTTATCAGTATCATAACTGGACATAACCTACTAGGTTATCACAAAAAGAAAATGGGTCTTTACACCGATGACCTATGCAGAGGATGCAATGACGAAGATGAACATGAGGATACAACTCACTTCCTTTGTCAATGCCCAGCACTCTGCCATACTAGGAAAAAATTTCTAGGAAATTACTTTTTAAATGAACTAGAAGAATTATCAGACGCTTCAAAAAGCAGCCTGTTAAACTTCACTAAGGCCACAAAATGGTTAAATACTGAACAGAAATAAAATCATAGGTTTCTAGGACGTTACAATACGCCAGGGTATCACAATGGATCTACATTGATCTAAGTGTGACGGAATTAAGATCAACCGTCAGCCCATTCTACCTAACCTAACCTAAGCTTCGTGCGACTTAGTCTCTGAGATGCAAAAAAAAATTACTAAAGGACCAATACTGTTGATTTCTTACCGTAACATTCACTACTTCTGAATTCCAAAGACTCTTTGGTTTGGTTAGATTGTCTGCTCATCTTCGATTCTTCATTGACCAAGGAAACACTTCACATGCCTCCAAAATTTGAGAAAAGTAGATCCTATGCGACTTTCTTCCTTTTATGATTACGAATACAACATAAAATATTGTGTACAATAAAAAAAGGAGCACCACTTCATGTTTAATATTTGCAACAACGTTAAAGTAGCCAAATCCAATTTCCAATATAAATCCTTCAATCCGCATTGGCATTCTATCGAAACCATGCCGACAAATCAGCAATGGAGGTCTTAAAAAATGTGATCAATATCTGTACTTTGTCAAAAGAACTCCAAACATCGTCCATGAACGCCCTGAAATGGAAAATCTCATTAACCAATGCGGTCCTTTCATATTTCACTGCGAAATTTCATAACTCATGCCATATCGAATCGTTGGCGTTGGTTGTATAGTTGGTCTGGCAATTTCCCTTTACGGCTTCCAAAACACGTTGTGATTTTGTCGTCGACGTCCTTTATTTTCTTGTAATTGATTGTGCAATAGATTTATCTGGCACAACACCCTGCTGACGTGCTTCACATAGATCCTTGTTTACAAGGGAATTTCCTATAAAAAATGGCAATTCATCTCAGTGTGCTGGCAATTGGCCCAAGAGAGAAAGAACGAGAGTAACACTGCTTGGCCTCTAGGGACGGCTGTTTGGACTTGAGAATTTCGTTAAGTGTTTCGCCTGCTGTTGCAGCTATCACTGGTCCTTTTTTTCCAACTACTGTGTGTGCCGCTGTCATACGATGGAATTCAAAAAAAAAAAAAAAATTTGGATATTGAACAGTAATTGAATCCCTGCTGAGCATTTTCGTCTTCTTCTTTTATTTCCCAGTCGCCACGTTTGTTCTTATCGTCCTCCTTCAACGTGTTTGTGGATGCCGCCCGCCGCCTCTTCATCGATCTAACACTTGCCAGCGCCTTGTCGTTGCTTTTTCTTTCGCAATTTTTCACAATGAATTTCCAGGACAAGCAAGAGTCTTAAGGCGTCAAAGTGTATTGGAATATAAATATAAAAAAAAAAAAACAGCCAAATAAAAATAAGACCTTCGATCCAAATGACATGCAATGTATGTAGGTACTTTGCAACAGCAAAAGGAATGCAACGTGCAAAGAGTGTTGGTGCAAAAGAAGGTTGGCTGCGGACCCTATTTTGTATTTATAAGCAAAATCGTTGTGTGCACACACGAAAAACCTTGGCGTCAATCAATCGATTTTATTATTTATTTACCCTCGCAGTGTATGTTGTACAGAGTTTATGCCGCTGCAGTAAACGTGCAATTCGATTGCTAAAATTGTATTCATGAGTTTTGCTTGGGATGGTATCGCAATGAAATTCATGAGTGAGTAGATGGAACAAACTTATGAATAACTAAGTATCCACTCCTCATGCATTGACAAGGAGTGTTCTGATAAAAAAGTTTAATTCCATATTCAAAGCTTTTAACTGAATGTCCTTGAGTGATGAGTGGGGATTATTGTAAGCTAGGGCGATGTTTTTTTTTTTTATCTGGAGATCTCGGTATCTGAGTTATGGTTTAAGCTTCAACTTTACAGAGAAAGTGGCAAATGGATCAAGCTTTATTTTTTATTTGACTTTTAAAAATGACTTGGAGTGGAATTTTGGTTTCTATTTCATAAACGGATAGAGCTTTAAACAGACCCGAAACTGTTGTCACACTCGGTTTCAAATTGTAGAGAAGCAAAGACAAGTTAATGAGCTCAAGTATGTGGATAGCTTTTCCAACTGTGTTCAGAAGGACCATAACCACTTGTCACATTTCATTAGGTACCCACATTTAATTTTTGTAGAGAATGATACTACGTGAAAGCAGAAAAATGGTCATTCTATAACTTTGAGTGCCAAAGCTCGGACCACAAAAAGAAAACAGCGCTCGGAGAATATTTCTTTGATGAATCCTCTTGTAAATAGTTAATGGATCTTACGCTCAACGTGCAGATCCGGAGGTCTTTCTCCTTTGTCTATCTGCTTGGGTCTCAACGGTGTGGTTGTTATTATTTTCCAAGTCTGTAGGTTGTCTCGGAACCGTTTAATTTTTACATGGTTAGGTAGTTAACCCCATGCATCCTATTGCAGGGGTTTGAGATCTGTCGTTGGCTCGCGAGGAGCTCATCTGCTTTCATCTCCATTTCAATTTAAAAGGCCTTGAAACCAAATAAGTATTTCGATAATTTTTTTTCATAATCTAACTCAAGATGGCTACTTTGTCGGAAGCATTGATCATAGGCAGAAAATAAAAAAGGGTTATTTTATATTGAGAATTCATCGAATGTTTTATTTATTCAGAAATATGTCGGAGTATCTCATTCGGGGGTTTCTTTCTGCTTTTTGACTCATAAATTCCTCTGTTGATTCTGTTGGTCGAGTTTATTGCTGTGATATTCCTCACAAGTTCTGGCAGATCGCCAAGACTCGGGCAATTCGACATAGGTTAGGTTAGGCGGAAGTGGCTGTCAGCCAATGAGTACATTGCCTGACACACTTAGGCCGAAAGGGCCCATTGTGATACCACAGACATCAGCAAGTTAATCACCTACTGATCTCAGAAACACGATGTAAGATTAACGAGTTGATCAGCCATTTATCTTCCACGGGACTAGCCGGTTAATCACCTGCTAGTCGAACCGCGCGGAGCTTTTAATGTATTTCGAAAGACTTTTAGGGTCTATGTAAGCTAAGTCGCTAGTATCATCGAAGAAGAATTCACCGAGATGAGTTTTCCTCCTATGAAGTAGTGCATGCCCTGCACAAAGCAAAGAAGGTGTTGAAAGGTTTCTTCCTCTTCTTCGTCCATGCAGCTTCTGCAGAAATCATTGGAAACCACACCAAGTCTTTTGGCGTGTCTCTCTATTAGACAGTGTCCCGTAAGAACACCTATGGTAGAACCTAGATACAGGCGGTTCAGGGTTAGCAAACTCTTGAAGCGTTTTGAGTCTACACACGTCCAAACTTTTTTGGTTGCAAGTCAGTTGTTACTCTCAGTCCATCTAGTGTTTGTTATCCTTGAAGCGTCTTGTCTAAGTAGGAGTTTACATGTAGCGATAGGTACACCTATGTTGTTCCATTCTGTGTGTCTGCCAAACAGTTGCCTGGTATGTCCCTGTGCCCTGGCACCCATGAAATGTGAATGTTAAACTGATTTGACATCTCCCTCAGAAACATCTGACAATTTTGGACCGTGATGGATTTTGTAGAGACAGAGGCAAGAGATTTAAGGGCAGCTTGGCTGTCCGAGAAGATTCGAATATCCGTGGAGGATATGACGTTTTCTTTGAGCCAAGACCTTAATCGCCAGAATTTCCGTTTGGAACACACTACAATGATCGGCTAGGCGGAAGAAAAGACTGAGATTTTTTTTTTTTTTATAATTAACGCGCACATCAAGGGGTTATGACTACCCTTATAATGTTATAAAAACACAGTGCGAGCATTTAGGAAAAGATTTGAAAGTAGACACCGATGCACGTTGCTTTTAAACCTTTGTGAATCGTAATGCAGCGGAAATACAGAGCCTGGTAAAGCATTCCACATTCGGATTTGACATTTGACATAAATCGAAGAGCATTTTTGGGTTGCTCTTTGTTCAACACTCGCACTTACCAGTTTAGGTAGTCTCTTTGGGTTTGAAGGACCAGGAACTCAGTGGTTATAGAGCTTGAAGGTTTAGTGACCACATTTGACGTGGACAACAAGTTGACATCAATCAGAGCCTTCGGGAATAGTATGCATAAAAGTGTTTTCAAAACACATAGAAATAATTTGATTAGATTACCAAATGTCTACAGCAACCCGTTGAATACAACACAAAATCCTTCACAAGCAATTCCAATTGAATCCTTTGAATTTGAACCAGCTTTGAACTTCATTCAAAGCCACCGGAGCAATTACTGTGATAAGATAAACAAAAAGCCAACATTGAACATCAATCCCATTTTGAATTAATGCAATAGACTTATATGTGAACACTTCATATGTAAACACAAGTTTCAAGCTAAAACGTAACCAAACCGAACGAGGTCATTATATTTTGTATTGAGGCCTCAAAAGCAGAAGCTTGAATTTACGTGCCTTGTTTTATGTACCTAAATTAACTGTGACATTTAATTGGCCGTGAATTTATTTGGCTTTGTTAATTGCTCCTAGGAGATGAAAGAGGATTTGATATAATCAGCTTTACCGATTCCCAGTTTCCAGTTGACTGATTAAATGTGCGTGTGTGAGGGACGAATGCACGAATTGCCATTTTGGGACTAATTACTTTTGTATTATTTATTCATATTCATATATGGATCTACTCTGTCTGTCTGTCGGTGTCTATCACGCTGTTTCTCTCCTTTCAATATCCATTCTTTTGTGTGAATTTTAATGTGGAGGTACATAATGTGAAATAATCGCAACTCCCTTTGGAGGTACGTCCACTCTCCACTCTCAACTCAGCTCTACATTTCTGGAAAATATAAAATATAAAGGAAATATTTTATGTTATTTGCTTTTATTTTATTTTATTAAATAAACTTATCACAACTTTTGTATTTGTGTTCGACGCGTTTCAAAATTAAAATTTCTTTTGTTTAAAGCAAAAACTCTGATGAATTGAATGTTTTGTTTAGTAGAGATGTGCGTGCTTGCTGTTGCAATCAAGATATCTACGTGGGGGTTCTACAACTGAAAATTTGATCAATGCTTTGGCCCAGAGTAGACTTTTATTAATGTTTTCGAATCGAACCATAGGGCTCAGTCATTTTGTGTTGTTGTATAAATGCATGTTGTATGTCGTGAGACTGACAATTCTCTTGTGAAGCTAAACAAAGAACACATTGTTAGTGCAATCTGCATACTTATCCTATCTACATCCCGAACGTAAAATATGCTTCAGCAAATTTTGCATATCAATAGAGACACAGGATGCCAGATATCCATGGAGCTTCCAAATTATATTGACTTGACTTCTGAGGAATCAAAGGAGGATACCTACAAAATAATTATTGTTGACAAAATGCACATCATGCAGCAATGAAAAGAGGAGGGAATGTCTATGCTGTGACGACAGCATGAGCTCGTTTTGTTGAGAACAAAGCTATGTAGGTATTATGTATACACTTGTTGATTCAACTTTTGTCTATACGAGTATATATAAATCGAAACTAAAGTGTTATGTTAGATTTGGGAATTGGTTTTGGTAACCATTCTTGGCGAACCAACCGTGGTGAATGAAGGAGGCTCTCTCCTTTCTACAGCTTTAAAACTTTCATTCAGTCTGACAAAATTAACACGAGTCACTGATGGTGACTGCCAAACTCCTCCGACATTTCCCGATGGCGGGATTGAATTGAAGAGAGTTACGGCCTCGTTATGCTTAGTATGCATTGTTTGCCTTCAAGGTCAAACCTATTTAAGTCTTTGTTTGAAATCTTTTCGACTTACCTGGCTCGTCAGCTGTTAAATGAGATATTGATTTACCCATTTCACAGCCTCCAGCTACCTTATTATGGGTTGCAATTCGATTTGAACTTATCCCCACTCAACCCATTGTTCGTTTTATTAAACAGCAACAGCAGAGAAAACATTTTCGAGTTTAACCGAAAATCGAGCCCCAAGCCAAAATACCCATTTTCCCTATAACCGTATAACCAAAACAAATGATAATTCATCGGAGCTCCCAAAGCGACAAAACGATTTATTTCTTCCATCCTTTATCCTGTTGCTTTCGGCTTTCGGATTTAGAAAATTAAATAAGGATGTATGCAAATTTGTTCACCTTCTATTCTTCAAAGAGCCCCCCCAGGCCACATTCTCACACTTTAACTGTCTATCAATCTGGTTGGGTCTTTGTAAAAGAATATAAAGAAATCACATTCTTTCAAAGTTATTGAGCGAGGTAAACATGACTGATGCGTGTGCACGTACTTATTTTACATGAAAATAATAAAAAAAAAGAGCAACAAAATTTGATTTCTATGTAAAGTACATGAGGAGAATATTTCAAAACTTCCAAACTTTTACAAGAAAAATATTTTTATAGCCAATCGCGAGACTGAAAATAAAAATCACCGAAATTCATTGTTGGTAAGAGTTGGAGATTTGACTTGGCGGGTGGCAAAGACTGCTACCTTGTTCTTGTTCTTGGCATTTCAGTATAAATGGATATAATTTTGTTATTTTTGAAAATCTCCTTTTAGGTTTGGAAGTCTTAAAGATAAAGAAAATAATTCAGTTTGGAAATGCTTAAAAGAAAATAAACTGTGTTGAAAGTTGGTCGTTGGCTTTGGAAAGGTCTACGTACAAACCTGAGTTGAGATTGTATTCAAAAATCAACATATTCTCACAAATTTCGGGAAAGAATTCAAACTTTTCTAAGACGAACTTAGAGCAAAAATCATTAAAAACAACCGCACTTTGTCTAGACTTCCTCAAATGCAAAGCTAATGTGTGTGTTTGAGTTTCTAAGAAAGTTAATAATTTTCAATTTAAACATTTTACTTTTTTCATTTGAATGTGCTCTTGTGCTGTTTCAATTATACTGAAAATATCTTGAGGGTGATTTTCCTCCAAGGTCCTTAGAATATCAACGTTATTTTTTCTTGTTATTTTTTTTAGAAAAGTTCCAGAGAGAAATATGACGCATAGAGAGCACCCACAATAAGTGCACGGGGGCAATTTTAGTTGGATTGACTGCTATTATACGGTGAAATTTATTGCACGAAACTGTTCGAACACTATTAGTGCAAAAGAGAACGAAAGTTCGAAAAACAGAGATGGACAATGAGCTACCGTGTGTCGCATGGGTTATGGTTTCGTGAAACAGCTTTGACGTTTCTCTTTGGGTGGGTTCGAGAACCTATGGGATAGCCTATCTCGGATAGCCGTATCTTGGATACCTTTTTGAACGATCCAGATATCTTTTTCCAGATTGCTGCAGACAACAGCTGTGAAATATTAAAATTCGACTTTTGAAAATAGAAAAACATTCAAAATATCATTGCTAGTTTTCTTGTATTGATATTCAGCCCTATCACAGATTCCATCGTAATCGAAAAAAGTCTAAGTTTCCCGATGTTAATATCACATAATCCATTCGGAGTGGAACGAATTTCGAAATTCGTAGATTCAGCATCACCAAATCCAAGTGGAATGTAAAATCGTCGTCCTTATATACGAAAAAAGTTGTGTTTTGCAGAAAAATGTGAATGATCTTGCACATTTGCTGTAAAACAGCTGATTTCGATAACCAGCATGGCGGTATTTAGTGTGGCAACTGGAAATGCTTTCTTCGATTCCATTCGTATTTTGTGATCACAAATTTTCGTAGATCGTAACTTAGCTTTCCGTGTGGAAGTTTTCTACGATGGAATCTGTGATAGGGCTGATTGTCTGCTAAAAGTTTAGCACGTAAACAACAACAACAAGCTATCCGGATACGATTCTCGAACGCCCCCTTTGTCTTTGTTCGTGTTTTTGTTTATTCTGTTTCATTTGGTTCAAAAATAAGAAATAATACTAATAATAATGACTTTTTTGTTTTTCAATTGCCAATAAAAGAGGTTTTGAAGCAACCAGGCACTGCTAGATAACTATTTTTCCCCAAAAATAAAAACACCGAATGAAAAATAAAGAGAAATGTGAAACTAGTTTCATGAAACTGGATTTCATCGTGTAATAACACTTGCGACACGGGATGACAGAACAAAGAAGAATTCGAAGTAGTTTCGTGCAACAAATTTCACCGTATAATAGCAGTCATTAAAGAAAGCATTCGATACCGTTCGGTTAGACGACCTTCTCTATAAGTTGATCGGATATGGCATGAACAAACCACTGTTATATATTCTCAATGAACTGCTTTATGGTAGAGCGTTTATTGTCAAAAGTGGCAATGTAACTTCTACCTGAACTTTCAAAATTCAGAACGGTCTGCAACTGAGAGCGGTGAACTAGTCTATTTTTTTTTAGCATTTTTATCTAATTGGTTCTCTTCATGCTATAGCGTACGCTTTTGCAGCGCGACTTTTTTTTTTTTTTATATATAATTAACGCGCATATCAAGATTCAACAATATTGGAACCTTCAGAAATCGGAAACAATTGTGTTTAGAACCTAGAAAGAACTGGCAAAAGCTGGTGGTCGTTGATCTACATGGCCACACTAAGTCAAGCGTTAAAGTAGTAGAAAAATACCTCGTCCTCTGGCTAGATCAGTATCTATGTTTTAAGGAACATGTAGATGTGATTCTGAGCTTTTGTTCTGACAAGGCGATTGTATTCCAGATTTTGAAGGGCATGCGTCAAACACTCTTGACTTATTTCTCATTCCTCATCTCCAAAGATAGAAGGTTAAAGTATCTTCGGCTCTAGGCAAATCGAACAATTGTGTCTTATCTAGATTTTACGTATTCCGTCAGAATGCGTGTGGCAATAGATAGATAGATAGATAGATAGATAAATAGACAGATAGATAAATAGATAGATAGTTTTTATTAGTTTTCATTGTTTTATTACAAAGCTTCCAAAAAAAAAACAAAAAGCATGGCGTTTTTGCCGTCTGCCTAGTTGACAAAACATAAAAAGTAAATCAGTAAATATAAGTAAGATCCTTTCAGTTAATTATCACAAGTTTTAAAAAAGAACTTTCAGTTATAATATGTGACAAAGTTTACTTCAAAAATAAATAATCAAATGTATTTCTTATTTAAAAGGTTTCATTTATAATACATTTTCTATAAAGAGTAGCTAGTCTGCATAATTGAAATAACTTCCTTACATCCATGTCATTCAGCAAGCGTACTTTGCGACTTTGTCTAGTGTTAGAATGTCGCTTCAAAATAATCCCTACTTATTTCTTTAAAAATCGGACATTTTCTCATAAAATGAGCAACATCTTCTCTTTCCTTTAAGTTGCATAGCGAACATATAATGGGTAAATCTTCTCTGCGGTATGAAGTTCAGTATGGTAAAAGTTCTGCTCGCATTGCAATAGTTTTTGTCCCCCAGATTGTGTTCTAATCTGCTGTAAATTTGCTTATGCATAGATTCAGTTGCTTCATTCAAGAATTTTTATCGTTGTCTAAGGTCTACTGCAGAAATTGCTGGTAAAATGACGTTTCTAGCTCTTTAATATTGGTATAATTTACGTTTATATCTATGTCACATTCTGTTGCTAGCTCTAACCAATCAGCGTACCAGCCTGTTTTGTTCCTAATGGCTTGCAGAGCTGCTATCTTGGGAAGCCGATTATCATCCATCTTTAATGCCTTCAATATG
Source organism: Melanostoma scalare (assembly GCA_949752695.1). Taxonomy (NCBI): domain Eukaryota; kingdom Metazoa; phylum Arthropoda; class Insecta; order Diptera; family Syrphidae; genus Melanostoma; species Melanostoma scalare. The sequence goes on along the minus strand of OX456984.1, from coordinate 20,593,340 downwards.
TAATCCACTTGAATTTTCAAAGTACGTGTGAAAAGCGGGGATAAACTGGTTTCTAACATGATTACGTAGTTATAGGTGTTTTATTCGGCAATTGAAAAATTCTTTTGCAATAGTATCGCAGAAGCTTCTCGACTGTATCATACATCCGTCCTCCTCCACGTTTGAAAATCAAAACCTTGGATTTTTCCAGGTTGACGATTAAATTCCAAAGTTTACAATATTGAAATAGACGATTTATCATTAGCTGTAGTGATTCTGGTGAGGCTGCCAAAAGTACAATGTCATCCGCGGACATCAAAACTTTAATTATCATTTCACCGCACGGTAAAAGGTCCGCAAGGTCATCAATGAATAATGCAAACAAACTTCTTCCAAACAAACCTTCCGACAGCAATTCTCCATTCTATACTTTTGCCGTAGAGTTCTCATACAGATTCTGTAAAATTCTTCCAAACTTCCATGACATGCAATTGTTGTTGAACAGCTTGTAGATAAGTGCTTTTCTGTCGATCAAATCAAAAGCAGATTTGAAATCCATGAAAAAAGGATATAACTTATTTTGTTTGCGAAGAAATGTTTCTGCAATACTCTTGAGGGTAAATATATGGTTCACCGTGGAATATCCTGTCCTGAATCCTGCTTGAATTTTGCGTGTGGCAATATGAGAAAGGCAATTGGGATGGCCTGAATGACTTCTTCATTTTATTGAGCTTTCGCAACGGAGACGTCGACGCATCAACTGATATGATATCTAACGTAATTCTCAACGGATTAAGAAACAAACGGAAAATATCATCCCCAAAAAAGAATCGAAAAATCATTTATTTGAAGCTGTAAAGAGGCGATTAGGGATAGAGATATATAGTTAAAAACCGAAATCTGTACAAACAGGCTGGAAATATCTGTTATGCTTATTTACAAAAGGCCAAGTTTTTGCCTGACCAAAAAGTAAGGCATAAAATAGTTTTGTGTTCAAAGGGAAGCAAAAACTTTTGGTCTTGGAACATAAAGAACTCAACCACGTCATCGGTCCAACCGCTCGTTTTCAATGACACTCCGTATGCCAGCTCCATCGATGAAGCCATCTTGCTGGCAGCCCAATTTGCTATTCGCTCGACACTTCCGGATAGCATATTGGCTCCGCCTGAGCTTGAGACTGTAAAATCTGCGAAGAAGCCGATATTTTTTTATGAAGCTCCTTTATCTAAAATGTGTGCTTTTGGTGTCGACGAGTCTCTTTTTCGTTGGATTTCACCTTTTTGACCGTTTAATTCAGTATTATTTAATGGCTTCAAGTTGTATTTAATGGCTTCAAGTCTGACATTCACTTTAAAAGTACTGGTTAGCCTCAGGGTTCCGTATTGTTTCCGAATCTCTTCCTAATTGTCATAAGCAATCTCTTGTCTGAAACTTCTAATCCTTTTATCTGTTTTGATGACGACCTTTAACTTTTCATATTTGTTTACAAACTCGGTCACGTACGATAAGGTCATTGAATTCTGACCTTGACATCATTGTTAAATGGGGTAATAAAAGCCGAGTAGAGTTCAATGCTTCGAAAGCACAATGCTGTCATTTTATCGTTAAAGCTTAATATCCCACGATTGCCATTTAACCATGAATCGTGCTTGCATCCCAGAAAGCAAAAAGCAGTCAGTACTTGGTATGTGTGTAAACGATGATCTCCGTTGAAGTGACCACATATTTGAGAATGCCAAAAGTGCTGCCAAAAGCTTAGGTTTCTTGTGACGGTGCAGGAAATTCTTCACCCCTTCTGATCTGACTACAGTTTAAAAAGCCTAAATCCGTCCAAAACTAGAGTATAATTTCTGGTCGGGTGTTCCTCAAACACATTAATTGGGTACAAACCAGAGCATTGAAATTGGTAAATGTCAGTTCAATAATTGTAGGATCGATTGATTCTATGTTCGATGTTCACGTCGAAACGTTGCCTGTCTCACTCTCTTTTCTCGCTTTTGTTACAAACAGTGCTCTAGCGAAATAGCCGGTTGTATTCCTCCCTTGAAAAAATTTAGGCGCAACACCCACCTCGCTAGGAATGCTCATTAGTTTTACTTTGAGGCAAACCTCGGGCGTGCAGTCAGGTATGGAGATTCATATTTCAGTCGCACGCACTACCCGTATATGGAATGCTATGCCAGACTCTGTTTTCTCTTGCATTACGACTCACAAAAGTTCAAAACCAACGCCCATCGGTATCTCCTATTCAAAAATCAAATAAATAGGGTGGCGAGACAGAGCGAGGAGCCCCAGGGACCAAGCACATTTCTCACAACCATGCCTTGTGAGGGAATGGAGGGGACCTACAATTTTTTGCCAGTTCCGAACAGCTAATCGGGAAAGTGCTTTTCATGCCAATGAATTTAATAACGGAGGACTTGCCAATTCTTAGCGAAAAGTGATACCCGTGGGAAAACATTTTTGTTTCTGTTCGGGTTCGAACCACGAACCTCTGTGTTAACAGGTGGACCCGCCAACCATCACCCCACGGGTACCACTATTTCCTATTAAACCCTTCCCAATTTTCCTAGATGTATTTACCTTAAAATCGTGGTTTCAATAAAAACAACCACTACACGTCAAAGATAAGGAAGCCGAAAGATGGCGGTCAGCAGCCTCGTACCTCGATCTCCTTGGAGGAAAATACATTTTTGCTTGAGCCCTACCAGAACGAGAAATTCGTACGTTTTGAAGCTTTAGTTTTTCCCAAATTGGTCCTCAATGGTTTCAAGGATTTTGAATTAACAGAGGTGTTAGATTAATTGTGCCCCATTCTTATTTGTTTCTAGACAAAATTTTTTACAGTCTAGAACCATAAGCTTTTGCTGCTTTATCGTATGTGTTAACTGAATGAAATGTTTGTTTGACTTTGTTGTAACTTCTTCTGACGATACAAATTCCTTTTCGTAATACTCATCATCATGGCATGTATCGTGAATTTAAAAGACGAATCACATAAAAGGCTTTTTCTCATTCAGACTTTGACTTGCTTAACAATGTTGGTGTTTTTATATGATAAATTCTCATGTATAAGCAAATAAAAAATATATTAAACGAACAGATCTTTTTTCCTTCTTTGACACCGACAATTTCGCGAATATATCCAAGGCATGACAGTGATTCGCACTTTCTGTAGAATACTATTTCTTTATATTTCTATAGATCAAAATTGGATTACACCGACAGAAAGACTGACGTAAAAGGAGTATCGAAACGTGTTTTCTTGCTTATTTGTGGCACTTAAAGTGTGAAATGGTAGAGTGGCGTTTTTATTTTAGGGGTTGAGCATTGGTTGACGTAAGGCAATGATGCAGTCAGGTGGAATTTCTGAAGATGAATCGCAACAATTTTTTTTTTAATATTTTGTATTGTTTGTTGTTTTGAACATTCAAATATGAATTTGTTTCGTGCACTGAGTATGGAAGGATTGTATGATGAATTCTTACGTGGGTAGATCAAATGCTTTCTGTGGTCTTAGGAAGAGGAGTCTCGTTATTCTTCGAGGACCTGGATTTGAAGAGGAATAAGGTATTTGTTTTTCTTTGTAAAGGATATACTGACACGCAATCGAGAGTCATGAGCTCTGACAATTGTAAAAGACTTCTGAAATTATTTGCATTTGTAAACGTAGGGATGGATACATGACGTGTCACGCCCAATACACCTTCTTTGATTTTGTGACTTGCCGATATCTGCCGGAGATGGCGTTGCAATTTTTAAGAAAGGAATCCAAAGGAACTGGCAGATTCGCCTCGAATAATTTCACTGCCAGGAGGTGAGCTTTCTTGATTAACCATTCACATTCGGAATCGTTCATTAATTGCAGGTCTCCTCGATTTCCTCACAAAAGTTATGGTTGACAAAAATGGCCCTTCACGAGTTTGTTGTGTCCGCCTATTTGTTTGACTATGCAAACAAGTTAGGCCAGCAGGCAAAAAATTGGCATAGTTCACGCATCTAGTTAACCATCAATTAGTTTTAAGTGAACTCTGAGGAACTTTCTTACGAAGTTTCTCTGTACCTTTTCTAAAGACGCCTAGAATTAGGCATTCATAAAGTTATATCGACACGTTTTGGTTTCTGTGGCCTGCTGGCATTTATAATACAAATTCCTAATTATTACCATTCTGTCAGCACCAAAGCAAATCACGACTCAAGAACATTAATTTCTGAAAAGACTTCGTTAGACGCAACAATAAACTACTTAATTGTCCCCATAACCACACTAAATCACCATCACAATTGACATAGCCACAAAGTAAAAACAATCCCAATGATTTATGAAACCAATTATATTAAATGCTTCCCTTTTCCTTCAATTCAAACATAGAGTAATTTTTGGCATAAGGCAATTTGCCGTACCGCAAAATGTGGCACCACCAATCATTTTGAACCGTGAACTTTAAAAACGAAATGCTTTCATTAATATTCAACTGGAAAACCGAACAAAGTTGGAAAAACTTTTGCCCACAATTCACCAACTACGTACAAAAGAAAAAAGAATAAGAAAATATAAATAAAAGATTGAAAGAAGGAAATGAAATAACTAAGTACAGCCTCGCGGTGTCATTCCATCTGTGACCCGTTCAGATGGTGCCACAAAATGGTTTACAGTGCAAAGCAATTCGGATTTTGTGTTATTTATGTCTCTTCTTCTTTGAAAAGGCTGGGGCTATGGCTACTCATCATTTCAACTACAACATCATCCCCCATCTCTATGGTGCTATGGACTAGACCGAGCAAATGAAAATATCCACAAAACCAAAGACCATAGTCTAACCATTTCCTTGCAGCACTATAACAGCAACACATAATCCTTGGTCATGAAGTGATGTCAGGTCCTGATTTAGAGCGTAGGAGGCCCTAGTTGACAGGTTAAAAGCTGGGTGGATTGATGAGGAGCAGTTAGTTCCTCCTCATCGGATGCACACAATGATGACGTGAATCTAAAAGTGGTCAGAAGTTACGACTAAAGAAGTTTTACTCAACTCAATTCCTTAAAGTCTAAGTTGAAATATTGACTCTCAGAAAAACTACTGTGTTTAACTTTCTGATTCACACATAATTCGAATTAATTGGGAATTGAATTTCTAGGAGGCCGAGCTGTGTGAAAGGAAGCCTAGTAAAATGGTATGTGGTAGAATATCTGAGGCTGATTTATATTAAATCAATCTTCATGAATGAACGGCTTTCAAAGTTGACAACCTTCATCGCCTTGCAGTCAATTTGACAACGAGATTTGTTAAAGTAGGTCCCTGAATCCTGAAGTCCATTAAGCCTGGTAGCTACGCGAGTTTGGTTGGTTCTTTCTTTTTATTTTAGGTGAATTTTGCATTTCATACTAAAACATTTTTTTAAATTACTTTGCCATTTAGAAATACATAAGTGACGGCAATTTTCGCATAATATTAGGAGTTGTTTACAATTCTTGTAGAAGCTGTTTCCCTGAACCTCTTTTCTCTGCTCTTCTTGAGCTTACGGCAAAAGATGAGAATATATATATGGTGACTTTAATGCGGATCTCTTTTTAAATGATACCAGAGCTTGTCAGGTAGCTCAGTTTTTTTTTCGAGATCGCTTCTGCTGGTCTTGCTTTTGCCCTTCGTTTTGGGCTGAACTCTGCTCCCAGCTTTCTTGGCCTAATGATTGTGTCTGATTTGTCTATTGTTCTTCTATTTGATTAACTCTCACTTGATTTTTTCACATTCAACATTTACTTTGAGCTGATTGTTTCTTCGTCCGTTGACCTCAGTGAACTTTAATTTAATGACAACAGTTTTCCTAGGGATTTATGCAACAGTTTGAACAATCGTCATTTTTCGTCATCGTCATCATTCGACGATATTTTCGAAAAACATGTTCCGTTGAAAACAATCTCCGTACGGGATAAGAATTGTCCGTGGTTCACTTGGGAAGCACTAAACTCTGTCATCGTTAATTGCACTCAAAATGGGAGAATTAGCCCACCACCTTCAACTGGAAGGCTTTTTTTGAGCATGAAAACAATTTTCTGTCATAACTCGAAGAGCAAGAAAAAGGTATTTCATGTCTAAACTGAGCTACGAACCAATTTTCAGAAAAGTTTGGAACAAAATTCGGGTTTGTTGGTGTTGGTAGTAAATAAACTGGTTGATAACTTTCTTGACTCCAATAACCGAGCTCGCACTATACAATTAGTTGGACAGACTTCGTTTGACAGATGGTCGGATGGAGTTTGCGTTCAGAATTATCAAAATTGTCGTCCAACCTTATGTCATATACTCCTCCACTCCCTCCAACTTCTAAATTTTCAAAAATATTTGAAAACCATTCAACAAGTTGGTCACATTATCCAACATTGGTCGTTCAAGATAAAGTCTGTCCAACTAATTGTACAGAATGAACTCCGCTAATTATCGGAACAACGCTTTCAAGTCAGAATTTTGCTCGCGACATTAACATCTTTTATGGAGCTTCAAATGAATTGGACTTTGAGACTATTTCTAAATATGAAGTGTCTATACCTATGCATTCGCTCTGTAAAGTCGAATTCTGTTGGAGAGGATGGAGCTCAAATGTAGTTTATAGAAATGATACTGCCTCAAGTTATGTCTCTTTAAACTTTCATCATTAATTTGTGTATAACCTGCTGATCGTTCCCTGGCTGCTGGAAACTTACTAAAATCATCCTTGTTCCCAAAAAATCACAACCCTCGTCTTGTCAACAGTCCTCGAAAAAATTTGGGCGAATCAGATATCTAACAACCTTAACGAACATGTGGTACCCGTGGTGTGATGGATAGCATGTCCGCCTGTTAATCCAGAGGTTCGAGTTCGAATCCCAACAGAGGCAAAAATGTTTTTTCACGGGTATCGCCTTTCGCGAGGAATTGGCAAGTCCTCCGTTAGTATTCATTGCCATGAAAAGCGCTTTCTCGATTGGCCGTTCGGAACCGGCAGAAAATTGTAGGTCCCCTCCATTCCCCCACAAGGCATGGTTGTGAGAAATGCGCTAGGCCCAGGGGCTCCTTGCTCTGTAGCGCCACCCTATTTATTAATTTTTTTAACGAACATTCCATGCAAGTCACAGCTGCTCCATAGCAATTGTCAAAATAGTAACGATTTTATATTTACTCGATTTTTCCAAGGTTTTTGATAGAGTCAATCACGAAATTCTTTGTCAAAAGTTGAGTCTGCACTTTGGTTGTAGTGGAAGATCAGTATGTTTCATTGAACATTATTTTCAACAACGTAGTCCAAAACTTAAAGTTGGTTAATAGTTTTCAGCATACAAAGTTCTACTTGCAGGTGTTCCGCAAGGCTCAATTTTGGGTTCCATTTTATTTCGCATATTCATCAATAACGTTCCGCAAGTGTGTTGAAATGTTATGGCGCATCTTAACGCAGATGACGCCGAACCCTTGGAAGATCTTATCTGCAGAATTAATGAAGATCTATCTTTATTCCACAATTGGTCTTTGTGCAATATCTTAACTCTTAATCCTACCAAGTCACATATAATTGCAAATGAGAATATCTACCCAAACGACTGCAATGAGTTCATTTTAGATCGACCAATAGGAATCTTTTCTCATCACCAATGACTACTTAAATTCGTTTTTAAGAAACCCCAATGATTCAACTAAGGTCGTGCTACAAAACCTTACACGACCGATTCGTTTTGAACGAACTGTCACGATTCGCGCACGACTTTTTTTCAACTTCAAATTACTCAGAAAAATTGTGTTATACAAACGAACAAGAACTAAACGACACATTTTAGCCTCAAAAGATTCGTGTAAGTTCGTGACACGTTCACTTTATTTGCCTTTGTAAGGATTCTGCATCATGTAGATAAATGCTTTTTTTATCTTGCTTGTTACAAGGTTGAGTATCATTGTAAATCGTCATTAGAATCAAATTTCATAAAATCGTTCACTTTAAGTTGTTTTGGGCGGCTGTAAATCTGAAACCCACAAAATAAATGCTGGTGTGCCCCAGGGCTCCGTTTTGTCTCCGACACTTTTTCTAATTTTCATTAACGAACTTCTGTCTGAAACTACTAATCCACTAAATTATTTTGCCGACGGCAGTACCCTCAGCTTTTCATATTCGTTCTTAAGTTCACATCCCTCCTCTTAGGACTTGGAACTAGGGCGGCAACGTATGTTAAGTTCATTAAATTCTGATCTAGACACCATTGTCCAGTGGGTAATAAAAAACCGCGTAGAATTTAATGCTTCAAAAACTCAATGCTGTCTTTTGTCGTTGAAGCGAAACTTACCTCCCTTGCCACTATCCATGAGTGGCTCTTGCATTGTTGAAACAGAACAGCTTTCAATCCTCGGTATGTGCATTTCCAACCACCTCTTTTGGAATAACCATATATTTAACATCGCCAAAAACGCTGCAAAGGGCTTAGGCTTTCTTCGACGATGCAAACAATTTTTTTCACCCAATGACCTGGCAGTCATCTACAAAACGTAAATTCATCCTAAGATGAAGTATAACTCCCATATTTGGGCAGGTGCTCCTTCAACCCACCTCAGTCTCTTGGACAGTGTTCAGAGAAGAGCCTTTAAAATGATTGGAGATACGAACACCATTGAAACTTTCACGACACTCGAACATCGTCGTAATGTTTCTTGTCTCTCCTTATTTTATCGTTTTCTTACAGACAGTGCTCTTATGAGATTGCCAGCTGCATTCCTCCCCTTAAACAATTCAACCGTAATACTCGCGCTTCTAGGAATGCCCATCAGTTTACCCTTGAGTCCAATTTCGGACGTACTGTTAAATTCAGAGATTCCTTCTTCAGCCGTACCACGCGAATGTGGAATGTATTACCCAGCTCTATTTTTCCCTCTCAATCTTAAGAAATTTAAAACTAATGTGCATCGGTATCTCCTTTCAAACTCTCTCCCTTTTTCCTAACGCTCGTACTGTGTTACTTAACATGTTAAGGGTAGTCACAACCCCTTGAGTGCGCGCAAATTATAAAAAAAAAATCTACGTTCTTTTATCTACGCGACTCTAAGTAAAACAAGAGATTAGATTTCTGATCTGCCCTGCACATTATTTGCCTGGATTTGCTTGGAAGGCCTCCGTAGACTCTAGTTTTGGAGCAAATACCGCGGGTATGAAAGTAGATAAGTGATTTCATATGAAAATGACGGTTAAGAAATGTTAAAGATTTTCCACCACGTAAAGAAATCCCTCTCTGTTCTTCAATTTCATATGTCGTTCACTTGCAGCTTCATAGTTCCTTCAAAAGGTTTAACCTCATTTTTGAACAAAATGCGCTCATGTCCTACGGACTTAAATCCTTACGATCCCTTAAGCAAAAAATTTCCATCGAATAATATCCTTTTCCAGCCTACATAAAAGATACATCCCAACAACAGAACTTCAACCGAAAAACCTCGTTTTCCGGTCCTTGTTATGCCATAATAACTCTGGAACGGGACACAACTAATCCAAGTTCTTGGTGGGACAATGGCAAAGTTTGGCTGTAAAGCGATTATAGATTTCCCATTTCTAGTCATATATATTAATCTGCAATACCCTTGTAGGTCGCCTATACCTCCCCTTGCCGCGCGCACCTCTGCTGCTCTGTTGCAAAACAACAAAACCCATCATTTGCTGTGGGTCCAATTTTTGTGTCGGTTTGATGTTGGTAAATGTGCGGTTCCAGAAAACTTTTACATCGCGCCACCTGGGTATACTACTTTGGATGAGGTACATACACTTGGCTTAGTGAACTGGTGTACCATTTCATTTTTTTTTTTTTTTCACACAACACGAGGCAAGTGGTTGCTCATTGACATGAGGGTTAACAACTTCATGGTAACCTGAGGTTTTTCATTCTATGGAAACTTGTGGCAACACGAGTGTATTTGTCGACGAAATATTTTCGATTTGTTGGCAACAAATGGTACTTTTACTCTTTCCTCCATTTATGTAGTAAAAGTTCCTTGAAATGGGGTTATTTTGAAGTACTTTACCATTTTGAGGGAAACTCGAAATCAATAATATGGTGGTGCAGTTGAAAAGCTCTGCAGCTGATTAAATTGATTTTAAAAGAATTTAATGAAATTAATCGTTTGGTATGGAAAATAATTAAGACATTGTGTTTGTTAAGTTTTTGTGGCTTTCTTATCGATTGTAATCAGTTAGTTTTCTCCTGATTGGTTAGACGTGCTACCAACTCCTTTTTTTGACGCCCACATTGTTAAGGATACGCGTTTAATGTTATTTATATCGCAGAGCAGAGCATTTAGGAAAGGATTGACTTGGAGGCATCGAGGTACTTTGATTTTCAGTTTTTATAAAGTGTAATGTGAGGAAAGGAAAGAGTCGGGTTGGACATTTTACTTTGGGGCTGAACAAATAAAATAAAATCTCTGTACTTGAAAATGTGTGAGGCCGGGCTCAAAGCAAAATTGATGAGCGCTCCTAGCGAAGCTAGTATTGTTGGTAAATAGTTTCAGGGGAGGTATTGAACTCGCTTTTTGACTGAAGTAATGTTTGTGAAAAACGTCAGTAGAGATTGCAACGGGTAATATGACGACTATGTTCAAGACTATCAATCGATGATGTCAGTCAGTTTTAAAGTTCTGTTTTTAGCTTTATTGGGAAGAGGCAAGGTTGTGTTTCGTTTCTAAAGCATATAGCAGCATTTTGATTGAGTTCGAATGTGTGGTTATTTCAAAAAATCGATTGTACACATTCCAAGTACTGAAAGCTTTTCGGTTTCGTTCAGACAAGAACTATTTATTTCTTATAGCAATTGAGTCATGTTGAGCTTTAATGACGAGGCACAGCATTCTAGTTTCAAAGAATTCAACAACTATTCTGTCAAGGCCAGAACTCATTAAGCTAATCATTCGCAACCATTACAGTTCTACATCCGAAGAGAAGAGACTTCGATTCATAAACGAGCCATCAAAACAATTAAGAGCTTCTGACAAGCTTACAAAGAGATAATCGGAAAGAGAACGTAACCATTGGACACACAAGTTTTTGACTTAAAACCATCCAACAAAACTTGTACTTAAAGATCAGAAAGATTGTTTCTTAACCAACGAAGGAAAAGCTTACTTCCTTACTTATGGTGGCGCTACAGTCCGCGTCGGACTAGGGCCTCAACCAAAATGCTTCTCCAGCCAGCTCGGTCCCTAGCTAGTTGCCTCCAGTTTTGCACGCCAAGTTGGTTGAGGTCCTCTCCTACTTGCGTGCGTGAGTCGCGGTCTTCCTCTACTGCGCCGTCCCTCGGGATTGGATTCGAAGACTTTCCGGACCGGAGCGTTGGTGTTCATTCGCTCTACATGACCCAGCCATCTAAGCCGCTGGACCTTGACTCGCTTGACTAGGTCGTCACTGTACAGGTGTCGCTGTACAGCCCGTACAGTTCGTGGTTAAATCTTCTTCTCCACTCTCCATCTATGCAGACGGGACCAAAATTCACCCGAAGAATTTTTCTCTCCAAGCATCCTTAAGCGTTTTCGTCTACCTTTGACAAGGTCCATGCCTCTGCGCCATATATCAGAACAGGGATGATAAGTGTCTTATACAGGGACACTTTAGTTGCTCGAGAGACGACTTTACTACTCAATTGCCTTCTTAGTCCGAAGAAACAGCGATTGGCAAGAGTTATTCTTCGTTTGCTTTCAGCGCTGGTGTCGTTGTCTGAATTAATAGCGGTGCCTAGGTAGACCAAGTCCTTAACTACCTCAAAGTTATAGCTGTCTAACGTTCTGTCCAAGACGTCGGTGTTGGGTGTCCTTTCTTGATGACAGCATATATTTGGTCTTGCCCTCATTGACCATTAAACCCATCTTCTTCGCTTCCATCTCAATGCTCATAAACGCGCCATTGACATCACGCTGCGTTCTTCCAATTGAGTCAATATCGTCGGCATATCCCAGTAATTGGACGGATCTTTGAAAGATTGTGCCTCTTGTGTTGACGTGGGAGTTTTGCACTATTCTTTCCAGAACGATGTTGAAGAAGTCGCATGACAGTGCATCGCCTTGCCTAAAACCTTTTTTGACATCAAATGTATCGGTGAGATCTTTTCCGACCCTGATGGAGCAGGGTGCGGTGTCCATCGTCATCCTACACAATCGGACAAGTTTGGTAGGGATTCCAAAACTAGACATGGCTTTATATAAATCCTCTCTATAGATGCTGTCATACGCAGCTTTAAAATCGATAAAAAGTTGGACGAAGGAAAAGCTCATCGGCAATAATGCAACACGGCAAATCTGCGTAAAAAAATATGCGCAGTTTTTATTAACGAGTCTGACCCCAAATTGTATAAGATGGTTCATAAGTTTCGAAGGAAATAATCTTTTTTGTGTAAAACCAGTAAGAAGATTGATTTAGCTTCATTTTTTCCATTTTTTCAAAATGTTTAGTAATTTAAGCTTCTACTCCTTACCAGTGGTAAGGTTCAAACAGTAAAAGTGTAAGCGAAGTCTTCCAAACTGTTTATCATATTCGAATCTAATCTTTCATCGAGCTTGCAAAAAACCCCAATTTCTTTGTACGAAGTGAGGAGGCTAATAAATAGCTGTGTCACTTAGAACAACTGCCGATCCATTGCACTACCAGGGTGGCAGTCTTTCTTTTTTGCGGTGCAATGGATGAAAATAAAGCGGCTGTAATTTAAATTATTGATTGTCTTAAGGGCAGTGTCCAGATGCAACTGAAAGAGTGAAAGAAAAGTAGATAGCTAGCGCAGGATTCAAACCAACATATCTCGCTTATCCAATAAACACTGCCATTCGACGATAAAGCGTGAATACTTCTTTCTTCCTTGGAAAAACGAAAGTTCTTTACCCTTGGCTTGACAATCAGCACCTTTATTTGTTAGAACTTTTGAAAATTCTTTCCAGTTACAGGTACTCCGAAAAACTCAAACTCCATTTAGGAAAACGATTTTTAATCGCATCTCATCATGTTTTCATCTGCATCTCTTACTTTATTCAAAAATTGTTTGAGTACAAGTACAAACGAATCACTGTTAAAAAGTAGTTTTCGTTTTTATGTTCATTCTCAAAGACTGAATTTTAGTGCTACTACTTCCCCCCACCAATGGTAAGGTGGTAAGTTCTAAATCAATAAAGACACATAATTCTTTAATGAACTGCTAGCACATTATGAAAGTAGAGTTCTTTTTCTTAAACTATTTAAACGAACAAATCAATTCAGTCAACTGTTAGATTCATTCGGCTCAATTTACTGCCATACGAGCTTCCATCAGAATATCTCAAATTTGTGCTCAAATTTAGAAACCATTAGCATAAATTCCATACTTCCGATGTGATGTGGTAATATGTAACACAAATGTATGTGGTAAGCTAAACATACCCCATTCAGTAAGACCACATTAGCTTTAGTCAACCGAAAGCCTTCCAACTTATTTACCAGAGGGAGAACAAAAATTCCTATAAATCACCAATCAAATAATTAATTTACGTAATTGATATTAATTCGACTGCCTAGCTTATACCTCATTTAAATTGTTTATGGGAGTGGGCGTTTATGGCTTTTTATTTCAATCATGCAAAAGCATTGGGTGTTTTCTCATTGTTGACTTCCGTCAAAATTAATCAAAATCCGAATCGAAATGAACGGAAAGTGCAATTTGAGCAAGCCAGATTATGTACATATATCCTTTTTTATTTATTTATTTCTTCTCGCATTGAATGAAACACCACCATTTGTTTAAATCAATTTTCATTAAACCTAAAAAATCGATCAGATAGTCAGAAGGCTAAATGTTTCGGTCAATAGACTTGTTAACATGCATAACTACAGTTGATTGATGCTTTGGGAATTGTGTAGGGCAAACAATTTAGCTGCACTTGGATTGTGATCAATTTTATTTTTGTTGCAGAAGGCTGATAGTTGATGTGAGGCTCGGTATTTAGACAAAAGATTGGTTTGTTTGAAACAAAATCAGGACTCAGATGGGCTATAGAATTTCTTATCGACCGACTAGCAAGCTTTCATAGAATTTGATTTAAGAAAATGAAACTATTATCAGATCCCAGGACAACATCGAAAACAGTCCACCCATTCAAGGGATACAAATCCGAAGCATTCTTGATTCCAAATCCACTGGCTGTGTCTGTTCTCAGAGAAATTGCTTTTGCATCTTTAATCAAACAGAACAATGTTTTTTTCTTCATGTCTTTAGAAATATTGTCCTTCGATTATGGAGACGCTTCAGTGATTTGCAACTGTTTTTTTTCCTTCTCTTATTGTTTGTCTCGTATGAAAGCATCTGCTTCTTCTTATGGTAAAGGCCATCCTCTTATAAGTTCAATTGGAGACCAAACCAAAATAAAACTCTTAAATTTCACAACAGTAAGACAGAAAGAACAGTGAAGAATAAAATGTGAAAAAAGAGGATATCATGCGACAGCAAACTGATACTTTTATTTTTTGTATTATGATTTTCCCATTCTCAAGGCTCATTGCTTATACCTTCTAGGGGTTCCTTCTAAAGGCTCATCGCTTGTACTTTGGAGAATTGAATTTAGTAGAAAAAAAGAAGAAAATTTAAGTAAGGATTTGAACTTAGAAGAGACGGGAGTTATTATGATGCCCTTGGTGTATTTTTAGAGAATTGAGAATATATTCAACTTTGAAAATGAAAAAAAAAAAATAACCTTTCTAAGTAATTTAATGTGTTTGCAAGGCTTTTAGTCTGAAAATGATTTCAAGGGAAGCAGTTCTATGTTAGGAAAGGCAATTCCGCATAAAATGGTGTTTAAGTAAAGTGAGATTGTCGGCCCTGTTGTGCTTAACATTCACTTGAAGTTTCGTGTTTAGGTCATGCTTTTAGGGTGATCGTCCCAAATCTGATAAAGTGAATATAAATGGCGATCAAAACAAAAACCAAACAATTTTATTTATTTCATTGAGAAACTCAAACAAACATGGGCAGCACTTCGTACTCGAGAAATAAAAAGTAGTTTGAACAAAATCAAATGAAACATCAACGCGAATTATGAATTCCGATCAAATCGAAAAGCAGAATTGGTTCGTTTGGATTTTCAAAGTCACAGTCTCGATATCACAAAGTTCAAAGCCCAGCTCTGAAGAAAGAAGGTGCCCGACTCCATTGAAAGAGCACGGAAGGCGTATATTAAGAGTTTGAAGAAATGTTTTCTGCGGTTACCGATGCCTTCCAAGATTGTTAAAATGTACGATTGAATAACTTACGCAGGAGATGAGCTACATTTCGGCCGGTATCTCACGAATAAATTCTTCAATTTTGAATTCTAGGTCGTCGATCGAAGAGTTCTTGTTGCTATAGACATGAGCCTTAACGTAGCCCTACAAAAAATAGTCTAGAATCATTAAATCGCTTTATCTAGACACGTAGTGGAGTAACAAAATTCTGCGAACGGCGGCTGAATCGATAATTCACTGCCATCACCAACAGCGATGGAAAAGGACATTTTACAATTGTAAAGGGTGTTTTTTTAGACGTGTGGTTTTCAAGAAAAAGTTATATTCAGTTCAATAATAAAACGCATATAACATCTTTCTTACTGTCAAGAATTCAGCTTTAATCTTATGATGATGTTTTGCAGCGGCTGGCTCAAACAAAGTCCTGCTGAGAAACCCAATTTTCGGCCAGTTTTTTTCAGTATTCTGAGACCATATGTCAGCAATACCGTGGCAAATATTCAAGGCGTCAATCGTCTCGAGTTGTTTGGACAAGCAAATTCACAAAATCACACAGAAAATAGTCCAGCGCTGTCAAATCCCCCGATCTTGGAGGTAACCCACAAGTTTACTCAAATTTGTGTAAAAATCGGCGTCAACAGCGATTTCGTCTCGACACAATTTACCGAACGTACGCAGTGCCCATTAGTCGTGCGGCTTCAATGAAATGGCAAACCAAACTGAGCGTAAATCAAATGACAGCTGTCAGAAAGACCACCGATAAAAAAATTGCCAGATTGAGAAAAACACTGTCTTAAGAAAAACACCCTATAGATTTAAAGGGGGGAACATAAACTGCTTTCATAATTAACGTGTGTCATGAAGTATTATTTTGAGTAACTGTAATGTTTTAAGCCTAAATATTTTATGGCTTGTGAAACCCTACAAATGTTCTTGATTCATCTTCGCTAATGTGAGAGCATAAATTGAGAAAAAGGTAGTTTTGTGCCTTGTATATCTTAGAAATGATTTATTGATTTCCACTTTCCTTGTATATCTTGTTGGCAAAAATCATAAGACTCGAAGCTTACCATCTTGCCAAGGAGTATCTGAGACCTACTCTACCTTTTTTCGTCCGATTGTGGAGAAGAAATATATCACCATCTCTAAGTAATAATTAGGCTAGATATTTTATTTTGATTGTTCTATCTTAAGTATTTGAACGTCTTCGAACGTCTTCGTCTTCTTCTAAGGGCGATTTTAGCCTGTGTTGCCTTTGTCGTATTGCCATGAGAAATGGATGAGTTTGTCCCATTGTCTTTGTCCGTTTTTTAGTAGTAGTCAGTATCTTCATCTCAGTTATACTAAAACATAATCTATTATAAAATTCGTGTTCCGAAACTCTTCATAAGATTCTCTTATTTTTAATTTGCTGCAATCAGATGCAAATCAGAGTTTTTGTGATACCAAGCATGGTAAAGTTAGTCATTTTATCGAAAATACGTCTTAGATATATTTCGCGGTCTTAGTTCTCTTTTTATTATGCGCTGTTTCAAAGATCAAAAGCTCTTTATAGTGATAAGGCTACAAACATTATCTCACTTGTAAGTTTGACTTTTTTGATGTTTTCCTTGCACAATTTGAAATGCTTGCAATCAGGATTAGAAGGAGGTCAGCGCATGGATTAAAAAACATTCGTTTAAGTATGAATGTGTAAGCCTTTAGCTTTTCAACTTGGCTTTATAAAAGTAGGCATTTTGACATTTGTAGGGTTTGTTTTAAATAAAGGCAGACACGGAAAGAGGAGGTAGTGTCTTGTAAATTGAAAGATTGACTAGAAGGACATCGACACATGGGATAATATATACTTGTTAATGAACTGTTAAGTCTTAAATCTTTGAACTCAGGTAACAGGTGTTTCAACATTTGTAGGGTTTGTTTTTGAAAATGATCGGCATAAAGAGTAGATGTAAGGTCTTGTAAGTTTCTTCTGCTGCATTGTGGGGCAGTTGAAAATTTGAAATGGGAAGATGACAAATTTTTTAATTGTGAAATTTGCTAACAATGTAACAACATGAACACCGATTAATCACTCCATGATTGAGAGCGACCCTACGAATGTCAAATGTTGTCAGTGGGAAGTAGATTCACGGTTGACTGATTCATCTTCTCAAAAGCATTCACTTCTTTTTGCATATTAACAAAAATACTGCTCTGAAAAGTAAATGATTTACTTTCAGTACCAATTAAGCTTTTTATTTTACCTTGATGTGAACTGTTTCAGAACAAAAAGTCCTAAAAAGATACTCTCTTGATGTTGAGTTTGTGTTTGTTTTTCTATTCTCTTGTTAATGAAAAATCCATGTCCTTTAACAAGCTTTCTGTTTGTATTATTCAAGGTAAAAAATTATTGAAAATAAATGAAACAAGTCCCTTCATGGGTAGGTTCTTTTCATGTCACAGCCAGATATGCTTCAGTGAGGAAAGGTTCCATCTAATAAATGTCATCTTTGAGAACAAACAAAAGCATAGAAAAAGAAAAGAAATCGAAAAACGTAAAAATTGAAACAAATTAATCGAACATAGTTTAAAAAAAAGAAAAAAAACTATGTCCCCAGATATAGACTCCTTTCTGAAAGGACATTCGAAAGCAAAGTTCAAATTTCATTCATCTTTGGTTATGAACCTTTTTGTATTTCTTTGTGAAATTTGAATACCTAGATCAATTTGTGAAAAGGAAGGCCTCAAAAAAGATTTATTTTATAGAAAACTTTTTCCTAAATAAAAAGTATTCCTTTTTAGCTCATCCCAAAGGCGATATTCCATAAATAACTCAAGTTTCTTCATCAATTCTTCTTCTTTTGCGTATTCTTGTTCTTCTTCTGCTCATTCTTGTTCTTCTTTTGGGGCACTGTTTGGCACAAAAGTGTTTTACCATAAATAACAAATTTTTCAACTCAAATTGTTTTTTGCGCCCGATAAAAGCCAAACGCCTAACAAACCATCAGCAACGAATTTAGAGGTAGGCAGTAGGTAGCTATTCGAATCATTGGTTTCAACAGAAAGAAAATGAAAATTTAAAACAAAACGAAATTGTTGAATGAAGTTTAATGGGGGGCGATTCAAAAGTTATATTGTCCCATACCCATGCAGGAGCTATCCTTATTTATCATTATTTTCATCACCACCTGCTACAACTGTATCAGCACTTCGCTGGGTTGTAATAGTAATTTGATATTTTTGAGCTGCTAGAGAGCTCATAAATCCTTAGAGATTGGTGTGATTATTTGACGTAGTTTATGGTTACCTGGAGCCGCGTGTTGATTGAAGCACTTGAGTTGAGTTTTGCTATTGATAACTTTTTGTTTGAATGGGAAAATGATACTGTGCAGTTTCGCATTTCTTTCATCAAAGCCACTGCTTGGAGCTGATTCTTTTGCACTTGACAAGTAGTAATCGTCATGTAAAAAAAAGGTAACCGTATAGCGTAAAGTTTATACAGGGTTATTCATTAAGCGCTTCCGATCTATAAATTAAAATAAAACAGAATGTTTGCAAGATATCACCGATTTTTTTTTTGAAATTTCAGTGACCTTCTGATGCAATTATGTTTGGAATATAAGATCGTTCAAGCTTCTGTGGGCTTAGCCCCTCTGAAATCTTTGATATTTCATGACTCTGGCGCATAAATCAGACAGAATATGACTCATGGCAAGGGTTATGTTGAGGATCTCTGTGTTTAGTTCACGTGGGATGATATTGCACTAAAATTACTTGTGCAGAATATTCAATGTGGCGTCCTGTTGAAAACAAATGTCGTTTGTATCCAGATAATCAATTCCAATTTCTAAAGAAGTTGGTAATCATTGATCACTGGTAAACACTGTTTTTGTCACATGAACTTTGTTATGATTTTTATTTATGTTGGTGTAGCCTTATTAAAAGTATATAACAGTTCTGCTTCTATCACATCCAGTTTTCTTGTGACAGCTACATATTAATTTCTGACCTCATATATGTTTCTTCGTTTACATAACTGCATTTAGTCGACTGTGTAACTATTGTGTTTGCTAAATTACATTTTATTTACCTTAGTTAGATCGTAAATATGCCACGAAAGTGAAAGTGTTATGTGTGTGGAGAATCAACTTTTACATCTCAGTGTCAAGGCTATTAAGACTATTTTGGTTTTCCTGTGAGGAATCAAGACAAATCCTGGGCTCCACATAAATGCTGTGTAAGCCTCTGTGTAGGCCTCATACGCTCCTTTTAGGTTGGGCTAAACAAGAACCTAGACATTTGCAATTTGCTATACCAATGATTTGGACGGAACCAAAGGATCATGTTAGTGATTGTTATTTTTCTTTGACTCAAACATAAGGCATTACTACCAAATCCAAACACACTACCCAGTATCCATACTTGTCTTCGGCCAAAAGACCCATCCTACATAGTGCCGAACTGCCTGTGCTGATGCCTCCAAATCGACCAAAAAGTGAGAATTCTAGTCCGGAATTCGTTCTCAGTCAGCATGATAAGGTATCTCAAGATAGTGACCCAAGTTATGAACCGTCAATTTCAAAAGAATCGCACTTATTGACACAACGTGATTTAAACGATTTAGTACGTGTTTTGAATCGGTCTAAGAAAAAGGCTGATCTTTTAAAGTCTAGATTAAACGACTGGAATTTACTTTCTCCTAGTACAAAGATTTCTTATTTGAGAAGCGTTATCAAGGGAAATGGAGTCCAAGACTAGCAGACTATTTTAGTAGACTTAAAAGGGGCCTACCAGAAACCAAATATTCAAGAAAATCATAAGTATCGATTAGATATAAGGAAATAGTTCTGTAAGTGTGGCTGATTCTTGTACTTTTACGAAAATATATGTTTTGATGTCACAGGAAAACCTGATGTGTAGATTTTTTTTCATTGATATTATTATTGTTTGGTGGCTCTAGTAAATTTAAAATTTGATATAAGTTTTCATGAGACAAAAAAAAGTTACAAATTTGTTGACCAGTGATTTAGTGCTCGACGTTTATAGTGATGGTCTTCTATGTTAGTGCCGTTCTGTAAGAAATATGAATCAATGACGTCTCTGTCTCTGTCTCTTGCTCTTTTGTCTCTGCCTCTGTCTCTCTGTCTCTGTCTCTCTGTCTGTCTCTTTCTCTCTCTCTCGCTCTCTCTCTCTCTCTCTCTCTCTCTCTCTCTCTCTCTCTCTCTCTCTCTCTCTCTCTCCCCCTCGCTCTTTCTCTCTCTCCCTATCGTTTTCATCAACTTATTGGTAAAAGTCACTGACTTCAGCATCAAACTAAACTGACATCTCTACAGCTCCATACGTTTGACAAGTGAATCCCAAATACAGGGCTAGGAAGATTATTTATTTATTACTCATCATAATCCGCATTAACCTTGAGTTGTTACAGCAAATTAATTGCTGTGACAGATTTATAGAATACCGATACTAGTTCTTGTCCCTTTAATTCGAATTTAAGAAGGTATCACAGTTGATAACATTTAATTGATTGATTGATTAGTCGCATAGCCATGTCATATGTCCCCTCAGACTAAGACAAATGATAGTAGTTGTGAATCCAAAGAAAAAATTTACAAGCAATTTTCTCTCTTTTCCTTTTTCCATTCAAAATCAATATGTGAGGTCTTTGACAAAGCGAAAACAACCGGACTAAGGTCATTTTGGCACAAACCTAAAAGCAGTACTTTCTAAATCCCCTACAATCTACTAATGAAACTTTGACCTTCTAAAGTCTAAACAAAATTCCCTACCACATCAGCACAGCAATTTCTACATGAAATCCCAGTTAATGGCACTGTGAAGGGAGTCCTTTCAAAACAGCATCTAACTATTCAAAAATAAAATCTCAAAAGCTAGAAACCTCTTCTCCTTCGTGTCACTAAATAGAAGTGTGGTGTAAAAAACAACAACCTGCGGTACATTTCATTTTGGTGTCACTTCTGTCTCCTACTGCTCAAAAACAAGAAGAAAAAACACACAAAAAATCACTGCAACACCAACCAATTCCTATTTCCCCTCAACCCTTACAATGTGCCATAGCACATAGTCTCGTCACTTCATCCTATGAACTCTTATCTTTGAGTATCTTCTGTTTGCCGAGGGGTAAACACAAAAACACAAAACCAAAACCCTGTTTTCATATACGGTGACAAATAATCTATGTTGATGAGGAAGGCGGAAGCTACACCAGACCAGAACCAGCACCATAGTATATCCGTTCACCATGAATCCTCATAGAGCTTATCGCTATGGGAACTCCGAACTTCTGACCGGGATAAAATCGAATTCAAGTTTCTGCGGGACCGAGCAAAGTTTTCCTCTTAAGCGCTTATAGATTTTCCGTTGGAGTCGTATATTAATTTGTAGTGCCGTGGTCGTCGTGGTTTACCTAACAACTGCAAGTTCCCTTTTATGTGGGTGGCATTTTGGGTTATAACTTTTTTTTTATAATTTTCCTTTTGTATGTAACGCCACTTTGTTACGATGGAATTGGTACTTATGGAGCTCTGAGTGGAGGTGGAATGCTTTTATACGCTTGACTAGATTCGAGTGGTTACTTGTTGACATGGAGTTAAATACGCCAACTCAGTACCCAAGGAAAAGTTTTGTTCGGATGTATACTTTTTTTTTTAATTTTTAAATTCGATTAGCGAGGTAGCTAGGCCGATAAGTTGAAATTTAAGAAAAGTGAAGAAATTTAAATCTAAAAAATCAGGAAACTTGCACATTTGCTCATTGGTGGACTGATTCGCATTATTGTTCCACACTTAAAAAAAAGGGAAGCAACGTATTTGTTGTCTTTTATGACTCACGATCAGATTTGGAATGCTCGTCGATCACTTTTGTACCTACGATCGTCACATGGTTTCAGGTCAACCACGCAATCTGGGCCACACATACTCCAAATACCATACTGCAAACATATGTGCGTGCTATTTTCCCACAATTGACTCGTCTGCAATGTGACACTTCACATTTCGTCGTTCTTTTTGTTAACATAGTTCGGCTCGATTGACCTGCATTGGTTATTCTGTTTCATTGTTGCGACATAACCAATGCATAGCATGACACATTTTTTATTGAAACCGAAACTATCTCGTACGTTTAGTTCAAGAAGCGACGAGGCAGTTCCTAAGAATTGGGTAGTTGGGTGTGGGGTACAACAGGATGTACGATGATATAAAAAATTGTTACTTGACAATCTCCTCCAATATCAAAGTCATATGGATAACGTAAACGTAATCATTATTTTATGTTCGTTTACATGTGCAAAGGAAATTCTCTCAAACTTCCACCTTCGCACGAAAACAATTCAACAAAAGCTTATTCAAGTTGTTAATGAAAAATGGGTATACGTGCTTGAACACGATGTTAAGAAACTCAAAATTGAGATTGCAATTGAAAAGTAATTGTTATAGGTTCGTTGAACACCGATTAAACAATGAACAATGTAGATAAACTCTTTACCTAAATTATTCAGTTATATTGGTGAGAACATAGCTTTAGCATAGGAGAACAGGCATTGACTATAAACTTAAAGCCAGAAATTGTACACTTTTGTGCTGCTGATGTCAAAAAAAAAGTTCGCGTTAATTCACCCATGGGGAGTAACGCAACGCGTCTAATTAGCAAACGGTCATTGAACACAAGTGCTCACAATTCCCCATTAAAATGTCCCTGTTGAGTTTGAAAGGTTTTCTCACTCAACCAAGTTTTGAATAATGCCAACAGGCCTGTTTCATTTGTTTATTGTGTAAAGTTGGTCGTTTGCGTTTACAAAAGGTTCACAGCTTGATAAATAATTATGGTATAGCCGTAGGGTAGTTGACTTGCTGCTGATTCAAAAATTTGTAATATTCAAGCGAGATGAGGAGGCGTTTATTAGCTACAAGCCTTTAAACGCAAAAGGGCAAGCTGTGGTTGATGACTTTAAATTTATTCCTTAAGAAAGAAAAAAAGTAAATATTAATTGCGACTTTAACGGAGATGAGAAGTTTAGTTTTTATGAGACACATTTTGGAACATCTACAAGATAAGTTGCGAATGGGTTGTAATTCAGTCGCAATTATATTGTGAAGCTATTGCATCTCATTAGTAATCAGCTTCACTTTAGTTCAAAATGAGTTGAAAAACTATTTCTAGTTTACGACTAGTTGCAGATTTGTTGTACTTCTTCTGTAAACAAGACAGCTCCTCAACTAATTTGCAACTATTGGTAGACTAGTTGTTAGAAACTGGTCAAACTCACAGTAAACTACTTCTGCAGTTATATGTCAGTTGCAAATCAGATGTGAGACTTTCGGAACTCGATCTCAACTGATTCGCAACTCCTGGCAAATGAATTAGAATAGAAATTCAGTTAAAATAGTGGTGTGGATCTCATTCGCAATTGTTATAGGGATTTTCACTTCAATTAGAAATCAGTGGAAAAACTATCTCCAGCTTACGCTGTGTTAATATGTTGTACCTCGTTTGCAAGCAAGTCAGACTAGTTGTGAGGTTAATGCAACTAACAACAAACTACTTCTGCATGATTCAAATTTTTGTTGCAAATTAGTTGCAAGACTTTCGTAACTCATTTCCAACGGATTGACAACTTACTTACAACTCTTTGCCAAAGGATTGATACTAATTATTAAGAAACAGTTAACAGGTATTGGTGACTGATTCGCAACTAACTGAAAACTAGTTGCATTGGAATTGCTGATCAATTGTGAGACCAGAGCTGTTCATTCGCAACTGATTTGTAATTATTCAGCAACTTACTTCCGCAAGATTCGCAATTCAGAAAGAATTGATGCTATTTGTGAAAGTTCTGACACGTATTGGCAACTGATTTGCAACTAACTGAAAACTAGTTTAGTTTCAATTGCCGATCAGTTGTGATACTATTGCTTTTAATTATAAGTACATGTCTGCAGCTGACGAACATGAGTTCAATTTTAATTCCAATTCAGTTCAATGAGTTGTAAAACTTCATTTGCAATTAATTGCGAACTAGTTGCATATGAGTTGCAAATCAATTCAATTTCAATTTCCTTCTTAGCGCAAACAGTTTATTTTGTTTTTCAAGATCACAAACAGCTTAAGATCTTTTGAGATAAATGAACTCCTTGGAATTGAAGAGTTTTGAAAATTCGAGTCATTTGTTTTACCGAAGACGAAATAATTTTTGCCATCGAATGACCGCGATCTGGAATTTCAATGCATTCCGAAAAAGCAGAGTCTGCGATGGTTAGGTCATGTAGAGCGGAGAGATCCAAACGCTCCGGCTCGACCTCGTCTAAGGTGACTAAATCAAGTGAAAGAAGACCTCAACCGACTTAGAGTGCAAAACTGGAGAGAGCTCGCCCAAAATCGAAGTTGTTAAAGAAGAATGTTTGTTGAGGCCCAGGTTCACCCCAAACTGTAATGCCCACCAAAGTAAGTAAGTAATAAAGAGGAGTTCATTTTCTGGGAATTAGTGAGATAATACGACAATACTGCGATCTTTTATATGAGTACATATATCTTCTTCTCGGTTTTCAAGAAAGGTACTGCTTTCAAGAGGGACGATATTCCCTTAATAGGGACATGAATTGAAAAAACAACTCCTCATAAAACATTTACCAAAACATAATAGTTAGTCCAAAGAGCTGTTACAACACACAATCAAATTAATGATTTGTAATTCCAGGTGAACACACAACTCTTTTTTCACTTTTATTTGAATCCTTTTTGCTAAACCAGTATATATCTTCACTACTTCTTTATTGTAATCCGAACTTCAACCACCTAAGCTTCAAAAAAAAAAAAAAAAAAACGAAAATAATAAATAAGAACTCCTTGCAAGGGATTTGATTGCACTCAACATCCGCAGTCTGCACACCCATACCTTACACCCATTTGCAAAAAGGAAAACTATAAACTACTGGTACAATAAATCAGGCGTTCTTTGTAGGGCAAAGTAAAATTTATCATCTACCTTTCTACATCCCCATCCGCCTTGTGACTGCGATTTACTTTACTGCTCTGAAATAAACGAAGAAACCAAGTACGGAAATGCACGAAGACAAAACTGCACCAACAAATACAAACCCAACAGCTTCTGGCACCTTCACACGTTAAAGGTGTCCTGTTCTACATTCCAATTCCTGAAAAATTATCCTTTCTTGCCGTTAACCGATTGCTCTGGTTCAGTAAAACACTTCCACAGACGATGCAATTCGACCGACCGACAAAAGATCACAGAATATAGAGAAAATGAAAGGAAGCTATGACGATAGCTACGACAACACGTCGTTAAAGTAAAAAAAATGAAAAAAGTTCTGGATATAGCAGCGTTCCTATATTTCCTATTACAACGTGAAAATACTCAATGCAAAAGTGCAAAGACTGGTTAGATAACCGAACAGAAATCTCCCATAAATTCATGTCTTTCATATGAAGATCTTGCATTGGGATTGGGACTCCCACTGCGTTTCGATATATCGGAAAAAAGGATGCCATAGCATACATTTTCAGTCTTTAAAATGTACCTCCTCAGGTAATGCAACATTACACAGATAATACTTTTGATGGAAGACTGTCGTCTGTTTTTCACTTTTTTATATTCCTTTCCAATCGGAGAGATAGGAAAAAACGGATACTAGAGAAGACGCCATCAGGAGCATTCGCATTTGATTTGTGAACGTCCCACTTAGGCGAAAAGGATGTTGGCGCGAGAAGAGGGATAAAGCATATTTATGCTCAAAGCACAGCTGATGTTTAATGGGCTTCGTGTTTTTCTTAATAAATATTTTCCCATTTTTCTTTTCTTTTTTTGTTTGAAAATTGAATATTCATCTCTTCGATTGAAGACTTTTTAAGGAAAAAAAACAAAATCGGAAATTGAATAATTGGCAGGGCCACATGGCTGTGCAAATATTTCATAAAGCAACAAAAGTTTAAATGCCTTCACATTAAATTTACGAGTCCTCAACTTCATGAGAAAAACTTTAGCTCTTATATTTGAATGAAAAAGCACAGTTATTACTCATTGCAATGAATTTAAGTGGTCTTTTAATTTACTTAGTAGAATTAAAGAAGAACTTCTTTATGGCGTATAGTAACTCAGTTCATTCAACTTGAGTACAAAAAAAAGTACACCACTGGGCCGCGTGAACTTGCTTTTATGTGTAAGGTATGATATCAAAACCCGCAAAATTTAAAGCCACAATGGATTGTTGAGGGTTTTTGTAAAGCACTAATCTGCTGCACCTGTGCCGCCTTTATTTGGCCCGATTATAAAGCGTTTTCCCTTTCATTATGACTTCCGAACTTTGGCAGTGGAAAATAACCATCTTGTCATTTACCCAGCCTTTTTTTTACCTAATCACCTTCACCATGGAAGGATGTGATATTCAACGAAACGAGTGGTAAGAAAAAATTATTTGGTCAAAATTGATGTTGAGGTCGGGAAACGAACCGAATTGCCGATTATACGGCAGTCACTGCCGGCCTTCCGAGATCTTCCGCTGGCTGTGGGAGAGAGAGAGAGAGAGAGAGTGAGAAAGAGAGAGAGAGAGAGTGAGAGAGTGAGAGAGAGAGAGAGAGTGAGAGAGAGAGAGAGAGTGAGAGAGAGTGAGAGAGAGAGAGAGAGAGAGAGAGAGAGAGAGATAGAGAGATAGAGAGATAGAGAGAGAGAGAGAGAGGGAGAGGGAGAGGGAGAGGGAGAGAGAGAGAGAGAGAGAGAGAGAGAGAGAGAGAGAGAGAGAGAGAGAGAGAGAGAGAGAGAGAGAGAGAGACAGAGAGAGAGAGACAGATTCATATTTCTTACAGAACGGCACTAACGTAGAATCCCATCACTATAAACGTCGAGCACTAAATATAAATGATTACCAACTTCTTTAGAAATTGGAATTGGATTATCTGGATACAAAAGACATTTGTTTTCAACAGGACGCCACATTGAATATTCTGCACAAGTAATTTTAGTGCAATATCATCCCACGTGAACTAAACACAGAGATCCTCAACATAACCCGTGCCATGAGTCAAATTCTGTCTGATTTATGCGCCAGAGTCATGAAATATCAAAGATTTCAGAGACACTAAGCCCACAGAAGCTAGAACGATCTTATATTCCAAACTTAATGGCATCAGAAGGTCTCTGAAATTGAAAAAAAGTCCGGTGATATCTTGCAAACATTCTGTTTTATTTAAATTTATAGATCGGAAGCGCTTAATGAATGGCCCTGTATAAACTTTATGTTAAACGGTTACCATTTTTACATGATGATGTTGGGAAAACATCAAGCTCGGGATGTGTTGTTAAAAGAAATCTTTGTAAATTGATACCTAGACGGTTACGACTGCCTCTGGGTGTATGTGTACATGTACAACAAAAGCGAAGGATTTGAACAGATGGAATTTTTTTTTTTTTTGTTTAATTCGGTTGGTTACTTAATGCTTGTTTATTAAACTTGGACACTTTTCACTAACAAATTCGTAATTGTTACACCAATTCCACATATTTACGTCACAAAGTTATTCGATAACGTGTGCCGTAATTTGGCCCCCGGAATATTATTGAAACCAAACACATTTGAGTCTGTCTTAAAACAATCAGAGTGGGCGTTTTATCTCTATTAGCAGTATTCGAAAATTTTTGTTCAACAGATGACGAAACTTTATATTCATTCGCTCATATGCTCTTTTGTACAAACTTCTATCCCATCGATTCTGCATCTAAAAGCTTTTGATGAGTGTGATAAGATTTTCTACTATTGACTTCAATTTTTCGTGGAACGTTGTTGTTAATCTCATTACATGTTAATAATTTTGATTTGTGTTCATGTTTCACCTTCAATATTTAAAAATCTTTAGTCTTTAAAAAGTATGAACAAAGTCTTACTTGGGGTATATTATTTGGATTTAGAACCATTGTGTTGTTATTTTTGACCAATCAATGTCAGTCTCGCTCACATCCAAATTCATACCACCATCGAACACTTTCAGAGCATTGTCGGTATCGTTGATGTTGTTTGTGTATTGGAAACGTTGAAAATTTCGATGTTGTACGAAAGCAGTTGAAGCACTAAGTGATTGGCTTTTTTCTACAGCTTTTGTCTATAGCTATGAAATTTTCGTATGTCTTTGTGTTTTATTCGGACGTCATCATCAATTTGCTGTTTTAAATTTTTTTTTATCGTTGAAATCTAATCGTTATCTATTTCCACAGTAATTGGAGTTGTAGCAACTTTTCGTGAGCTGTCTCCATTAGGTGATTACTGTGTGTGGGATTTTTTGAAAACGAGCAATTGAGAAACCTCCTTGCTTATAGATTATTATGTTGATGGGGAAGCAAAGCAATGTGCAGTTGAGGATGAGGATCATGAAACAGACTCACAGAATTGCTAGTGCAAGTATAGGATTATACTGTTTCCTTTTATGAACTACCAATCAGTAGATGGAAATTAAGCACATGAAACATGTATACGTTAGTGACAGTTAAAAGATTTAAATATCGTTTGCTGTCTCTCTACTTTCATCTTTTTTGCAAATTTTTGCAAGACATTATTTTAATTAAAGAAGCTTAAGAAGTGTCCTCACTTGTGTACTCCACATCAGACAAACAGCTTCTTTTCAATGCCCTTATCGATTTGATTTAATCGATCAAAACTGGAGAACCAAAAGCTTTTAGTCTTTAAAAAAAGAAAAAATTGAGAAACAAGCCCAAGTTTTTTTTTTCATAAAACAATAAAAAAGTTATTAGAATAAAGTTCGTTATATTTATATTTACAAAAAGTAAAAGCTCATATCTGGTTTTCAGTATTCGATATTTGTAACGAAGCTTTGGAACGAGCTAGAGACACAAAAAATCGTATGAATTTCATGTATGTATGCCAAAACCAAAAATTTCCTTTGCATACACAACCGAAAGCTAACGATTGAGAAAGAGATAATTTTATTCTTAAAATTTCCTGGTCTAAAATGTTATCCGACTGAAAACAGCAAACAACGAAAAAACATCAAATGGGAATTCTTAAAGGTGACACATGATACAAGACTAGGGATTATAGTCAAGGGATTTCAGGACCCGAGCCTTTTTCCGAAAATGCCAAAAATCCCGGGATTAAACGTAAGATCCCGGGTATTTCAAGATTGATTTGTTGATTATTTTGACTTATTATTTTTATCTATTTGAATCTTTTCCGACAAAAAAACTTAAAATTAGGTTCCACTTGATGGTGAATTATTAATAATAACTAAAAAATATTTATTTTTCACTGTCAATATATTCTTTGGATGTACTCCAAAACCAGCAAAACAAAGCAAAAAAATGTTTCCCTTAATTTTTTCATTGTATCTTCATCTTTTTGCTATCGGTTTATAAAACCACTTCTTAAATACCTACTTAGTCCTTCTCTTTGGCTTTGAAATGGTTGAAACCTAATCTCCATTTATGCTTTTGCATTATTGGATTGTGTTTTGAGATCTTTCAAACCAGTTCATGAATTTCGTCATGTGCTTATTGAGCTTTGCTTTCTTTACATTGTTTTTGATCTATTTGACTATTCATAGGGCCGATATTTCATTCTCCAGACAGCAGTTTAATAGACGTTTAATATAGTTTATCGCTTTGATGGCGCGAAGATGAATTTTTGAACTCTCAGAAAGTGTGGAATTACACAAGAAGTACTTTCTGAGAGCAATAAATTTGTCTATTCCTACAAGAGAAGAATAAAAAAATTTTCTTTTGAATAAACAAAGTGTCAAAAAAATTATTTTTATTTTATTTTGGTTATCTTTTCCCTATTTGTCATCGAAATACAACATGACACATGACAAATGACACATAACACATGACACATGACACATGACACATGACACATGACACATGACACATGACACATGACACATGACACATGACACATGACACATGACACATGACACATGACACATGACACATGACACATGACACATGACACATGACACATGACACATGACACATGACACATGACACATGACACATGACACATGACACATGACACATGACACATGACACATGACACATGACACATGACACATGACACATGACACATGACACATGACACATGACACATGACACATGACACATGACACATGACACATGACACATGACACATGACACATGACACATGACACATGACACATGACACATGACACATGACACATGACACATGACACATGACACATGACACATGACACATGACACATGACACATGACACATGACACATGACACATGACACATGACACATGACACATGACACATGACACATGACACATGACACATGACACATGACACATGACACATGACACATGACACATGACACATGACACATGACACATGACACATGACACATGACACATGACACATGACACATGACACATGACACATGACACATGACACATGACACATGACACATGACACATGACACATGACACATGACACATGACACATGACACATGACACATGACACATGACACATGACACATGACACATGACACATGACACATGACACATGACACATGACACATGACACATGACACATGACACATGACACATGACAC
This sequence comes from Melanostoma scalare, assembly GCA_949752695.1. Lineage (NCBI taxonomy): Eukaryota > Metazoa > Arthropoda > Insecta > Diptera > Syrphidae > Melanostoma > Melanostoma scalare. The sequence continues at coordinate 20,562,541 of OX456984.1, read as the reverse complement.
ATGACACATGACACATGACACATGACATATGACACATGACACATGACACATGACACATGACACATGACACATGACACATGACACATGACACATGACACATGACACATGACACATGACACATGACACATGACACATGACACATGACACATGACACATGACACATGACACATGACACATGACACATGACACATGACACATGACACATGACACATGACACATGACACATGACACATGACACATGACACATGACACATGACACATGACACATGACACATGACACATGACACATGACACATGACAAATGACACATGACAGAAACAAAATGACTTCTGATACCGAACCAAGAAAATAATGTAAGGTTTACTTTTTAGTCTATTGGTCAGGTTTGAACTTAAATAACTCAACTTAAAAGTAAGCTGAAAACTCAGATTTATTCAACTTGTCTGATCAAGTTGATGCTAGTTTATTAAAAATGCAGATACACAAAACGGCACTGATTGCGTATTTTTATCTGTGTTATGAATTAATTTTTTGAAGTAAGACTCAATTGTTCCTTGCTGATATAGGGATAAAATTTGAACTTTTTAATAATTTGCAAAAATATTGGTAACGACAGTTGCTTAGGGTCTGGTTCAACTTTGTTCCATACAAAGAAACTGCAATATATTCTGACGCAGAACTTATGTCTTTTTTAGCAGCATCATCTCGTAAAAATGTGTCCATGTGTGTTTGTAGCTGTTTAATATTTTTATTTATAAATTTCATGAATTTTTTTTGTCAAAATTATAAAATGCAGACGTAGTATCGAAGCCACTAAATGCATGAATAAATCCAAGAAGAATAAATGTTGTCTGTCTGTATAAAAAGGATGAAAACCGACGATAAATGTCTATGTTCAAGTGACAATGTTTCGGTGAAATTCAAACATAGAAAGTTTTCTGATATAGCATTTTAAAGAAAATTTTATTTACTTTCTTTTTTATGGAGCATTGTCTTTACCTATCTGCCACCAGAAAGAAATGCCATTAAAAAAACTGACAAAACTCAAAAACTGGAAAAAATTGACTTTTTTTTGTCGGGAATTTTACTATTTTGGATAAAAAATTTTCATTTATAATTTTTAAAAAGATGCATTTCGATGGGAAAATTTGCTCTCTATAAAAAACCTTGGAATTGCATCAAAATTTTGCTTCGTTTTCGAGATATGTATGTATATTGAAAAAACGAATGAAGATGGTTTAGAACCTAGTATATCTCCTATTTGCACCCTCTAATTTAATAGTTGTTTCGGTTTTTTCTTTAAAATTAGCTCATTAATCGATTCATGCAGTAAAAGTCCATTCAATTTCGAGTTCCTTAAGAAGTGATATAATCAGTAGACTCTGGATACATATTTCATTGTTCATCTCCAGTCGCCAAATTTCCCTTTTCCTTTCGATATCCTCAAAAAAAAAAAAAAAGGAAAATAAAGTTGTTGCTCATTCATTTAAAGAAAGTTAATGTGGTTATTAATATATTTTATTTTTGAATAAAGTTGCCTCCTTAAAGGAGTTCAGCTTCTGATTTCGATAAAGCACTCCGTCAGCGGTGTATTTCCTATGTTTTAGTGCTTTAAACTATTTTTTCAAAGAAAAAAGTGTTAACCATGATCAATTAATTTATAAATTAAACAATAACAAAAAAGTTTTGTTATTGTCTTGGTTTTTTGTCCTGGAGTTGTATTGTTTAAAAATACAAAAAACCTTAAAAGAAAGAAATTTCTTTATGGCATGTTGAATGATCGTGAAGATCAACCTCAACTCCAAGTTTGCGTTTCGGATCCAACTTATGAGACCATTGCCGTACTTGGGTGAAACGCAAACATGGAGTTGAGGTTGATCTTCACGATCATTCAACATACCTTAAAGAAATTTATTTCTTTTTTGGTTTTTGTACAATGAATTTAGTAATTTTATATTCAAAAAGGAAGGGATAGGAAAGAGGTAGAGATATTATTCAGTTGTTGTCGGAAGGAACTTCGTTTCACACAGGTGTTTTAAAATAGCACGTCTAAGGGGTCGTTCAAGTATTACGTAAGCAGATTAATTACAATTATTTACCCCCCCACCCCCCTTGTCATCAAAAGTAAGCAAAGCACATACCCCCTCCCCCTATGCTTACGTAAACATTTTTCAATTAATGTATTTTTTTCAATATTATATTTTACACAAATGTTTACGTGCTTTGCTATGCTTACAATACGTCTACTCGCTATAGTATCCAAACAAGACAGTATACTGGAAAACCAAATTTAGACAAGTGAATAGATCGCGGGAATTCCCCTACTCGGCTCTTAATCGAGCGCTCAAAGGAGAAAATAAATAGAGGGCAAACTTGTGCATACGTCAACCGAAATTTAACCCTACTACAAGGTACAGCTTTCACCATTGCCTTTACACAAAATCTCACTACTGCCACCTTGAGCACAGAGTAGAATTCAATTTTTCCTTATTATTTAAATTTTTACTTATTCAAATTCAAATTCCTTATTCTGTGACCTTGAGTGCAATTTCCACCACTGACTATACAAAATTCACCTTAATGTGCCATTCTTTTGTCTGGCTGACTTTTTGGATTTTGAAAGCGATTTACAGTCTTAAATACAAAAAACTCCCGATGACGTTATCATCATCTAGACCCCCCTACCCCCCCATGTCATCCAAAATAAGCAAAGCAAAGACCCCCGCCCCCCTGTAGTGCTTACGTAATACTTGAACGGTCCCTAATTTGTAATTGTCTTGTTTGTTTTTAATTTCTGAGTTTAAAATTAGAGTCTCTGATTGAACAGCTTATTTTAAAAGACTATGAATGAATACATTTACAGCATTTACGAGAAATCGTAGCAATATTCCTTTTTGAAAAATTTTAATTAGTTATCCTTCTCAAGTGAGAATAAAAGAGTTCCTCTCTAATGTCGCAAGATTTAGTTTTTTAAACATGGTTTGTGATGTTTTAAGATTCTGAACAGTAAAAATATTTATTTTCAATAAATCAAACATATAAAAATTAGAACAATTTGATAACAATAAAATTAAACAAAGTATTTAAAAACAAAGTATCAAATCTCAACTTTCAACACCCCCACTAGATTTTTATACTTTTATGCCAATGAGAGTACAACAGTTGTTATGTTTTGTAGCAGGGAGTCCTTTGGTTAGAACATCAGCAGGCATCTCTTCAGTTTTCAAATATAATACTTCTAATTTACTTTCTTCTATAAGATATCGAATGAAATGATGCCTTATGTCGATGTGCTTTGAACGTGCGTGATAAACGTTGTTTTTAGATATGTTTATTGCACTCTTGTTATCGCATTGCAATATAAGTTGTTGATTCCAATGAATTAGTTCTTGCAATAAAGATTGAAGCCAAAGTGCTTCTTGAGATGTTGAGGCTAAAGCCATATACTCAGCTTCTGTGGTGGAGAGAGCGACAGTAGGTTGTTTCTTTGAATTCCACGAAATAGGTCCTCCTTGGTATTTAAAGAGATAACCTGTAGTTGATTTTCTGTCATCTGAGTCACTAGCCCAGTCAGCATCCGAAAATCCTTCTAAACGTCCTTCAATGTCTCGAGTGTATTCTAGCTTGTAGTTTATTGTTCCTTTAATGTAACGGAAAAGTCGTTTAACCGCTATCCAGTGAGATTTTGAAGGATTATTATTAAATCTTGATAAAGCCCCCACTGCAAAGGATAAATCTGGGCGACTAACTTGTGCTGCATATAAAATACTTCCAATAGCTTCTTGATATGGAACGGTTTTCATGTAGTCAGTTTCGTCTTTGCTTTGTTGATGAGTTTCTTTTATAAGCTTTTGGTTAATATCTAAAGGTGTGCATACCGGATTACAATCCTTCATATTAAATCGCTTGAGAATATTCTTTAAGTATGTCCGTTGGTCTATCCATAACTTTCCCTTTTCTCGATCGCGAGTTATTTATCTTTCATCTCGAATGATTTAGCCAAATTTTCTTTGATAATTCTTTTTTCATCTTTGTTGTTTGTAAAAATCAGGATGTCGTCTACGTAAATAGCGACGAAAGTCTTATCTGTGCTGTTTGTCTTGTAATAAATACACGGATCGGTTTTGGATTGTTTAAGTCCAATTTTCTTTAAAGTTTCATCCAATTTATTATTCCAAACTCTGCTAGCTTGTTTGAGGCCGTACAGTGATTTCTTGAGTTTACATACTTTATTTTGAACATTATCAAAACCTTCAGGAAGATTCATGTAAATCTCTTCGTTAAGTTCACTTTGCAGGAAAGCAGTCACAACATCCATTTGATCGATATCCAAATCATATCGTACAGCCAAACTTAAAAGTACCCTTATGGACGTGTACCTTACGACGGGAGAAAATGTTTCTTGATAATCGATCCCTTGACGTTGCGAATACCCCTTAACGACCAATCTAGCTTTATATTTTTCGACATTACCACTTGCATCTTTTTTCGTCTTGAATGTCCATTTGGAATTTATGGCTTTCTTTCCTTTTGGTAATGAAACTATTTCCCCATGTGTCATTTTTCAAAAGAGCTGTATATTCATCGTTCATTGCTTTTTTCCAGTCAGACATATGTTCGCTCTTCATTGCCTCAGCAACTGTCTTTGGATCTTCATTGTCGTTAGCCATGAACGATAGGTAACCGTATCTTTCAGGTGGATTTCTTATTCTGGTGGATCGTCCTATTCCTCTGTCAGATATGATTCCTTCTGAAGATTCTTCAACAATGAAATCATCTTGGGCATCCAGAAAACTGTTTTCACTTGCCGTTTCGTCACTTATTTCGATTGGTATTTCATTGTTTGAATCCGCTGATGAAATTTCGTCTTCATTCCCCACTGAATCATATCCTGTAAAAATATCACAATAAGATGTATCGTTTGTCTCACCATCCTTTGGAAAAATTTGCTCATGGAAGACTGCATCTCGACTTATTACTTCTTTTTTCTTTACATCGTAGAAGCGATATGATTTTGAGTGTGTGCAGTATCCGACAAAAATTACTTCTTTTCCCTTGGCATCGAGTTTCTTCCGCTTTTCTTTTGGAATGTGAATAACTGCTTGACAACCGAAAACCTTAAGATGCTGCAGATTCACTCTTCTTCCACTCCAGATTTCTTCAGGTGTTTTTTCTTTTGTACCTTTGCAAGGTGTTCTGTTTGTTAAATAAACGGCCGTATTTGCAGCTTCGGCCCAAAATCGTTTGTGTAAACCAGACTCGATGAGAAGACAACGTGCTTTTTCGATTATGGTTCTATTCATTCTCTCTGCCAACCCGTTTTGTTGTGGAGAATATGGAACCGTTGTTTGATGTTGAATGCCTGCATCTGCTAGAATCTTCTTCATCTTAAAATTACAATATTCCTTTCCATTGTCACTTCTAATGGCTTTTATTTTCTTACCAGTCTGATTTTCTACAAAATTTTTGAACTCAAGGAACTTTTCCGCTACCTCATTCTTGCTTTTAATGAAAAACGCAAAGACTTTTCTTGAAAAATCATCAATGAATAAAAGCCTGTACTTTGAACCTCCAATTGATTTTTGTTCAATCGGACCACAGAGATCTGTATGTATCAGTTCTAAAATTGATTCTGCCCTGTTACCAATTGAGTTAAAAGGCTGGCGTGCCATTTTACCTTTGATACGTGTGATGCAATTGATTTTTGAGCTATCGCAATCAATATTCTGCACCACTTTCGGAATCATAGCTTGTGTGGTTTCGATACTTGGATGTCCAACACGCTTGTGCCAAAGTTCAAAGTGTGAAGTTACATTTTTTGTAAAATATGCACTTTGGTTGTGTGGTCTGTTGAGTCGGAACATATTGTTCACCAAGCTTGCAGTTGCAACAACATTACCCCTTTGGTCTTTTACTAAACATCCATTCTTGGAAAAAATCATTGAAAAACCCTTCTGAACAATTTTCGAGACAGATAAAAGATTAATGCATAAGTCAGGAACATGAAGGACTTCTAAAAATTCAACCTCACTTTCTTTGAATTTTCCAATAGATACCTTCATATCGACTCTACCTATACCTTGGACTTGCATTTTTGAATTATTTGCAACAATTACATCAGAATTAAGATTTTGCATCTTACTTCAAAATCATGCACTATTTGAGCACATGTGAGCTGACGCTCCCGAGTCAAAATACCATTCTTCTTTTTCAAGAGCCGAGACAGAAAAACATCCTAACATCGCATTCTTCTTTTCTTGAAGGTTCTTATTCTTTTTTGGACATTTAGTAGCAATATGGCCAAATTCGTTGCAGTTGTAACATTTAGGACCCTTAAAGTTCTTATTCCCAAAGTTTTTCTTGTTCTTGCCAACAAAAGCAGTATCTTGACTTGAATCCAGATTAATGTCTTGAAGAATTTTGGTTTTAATACTGTCTCCTGTAATAAGAATCCCAGAGCTTTGGATTCCCATTGTCATTGGCTTGTATTCTTCGGGAAGACCAGCTAGAATCATTGATCCTATCCATTCTTCATCTAGGTTGAGACCAACAGACCTGAGCTTGTATGATGTATTTAACACATCGTTAACGTACGCATCTACGGTAGAAAAATCTTTCAATTTTGTAGAACAAAACTTTTGGATGAGCCCAACTCTCCTCACAAGACCAGAATCTTGAAAAATTTTCTGAAGAGAATCCCAAATCTCCTTATCGCTTTTGCGATGTCTTATATGAGGATAAATGGATGTTTCAACAAGCAATATAAGCTCCGATTTTGCGTTTAAGAGCTTCGTTGCATCCTTATCCGTCTCACTACCTTCAGAAACAGCCGTCCAAAGTCCTTTCATTTGGAAATAAGATTCAACGGAAAATTTCCAGTCTTCGAAGTTTTCGCTTCCCCGAAGCTTTTCAATACTGAATTTCGTTTCAGACATCTTTTCCCAATACAAATTTCCTTATTATTTTGTATTTAGTTCGTGATAAGGCCCATAACCTGATGTTTTAAGATTCTGAACAGTAAAAAAATTTATTTTCAATAAATCAAACATATAAAAATTAGAACAATTTGATAACAATAAAATAAACAAAGTATTTAAAAACAAAGTATCAAATCTCAACTTTCAACAGTTTGTATTGAAAAAACATTGAAAAATAGTAGCAAAACGGTGCTGTACTTATTCGCAGAGAGCTACGTGACTTACAGTTTTTAATTCTGATTCCTTTATTTAAATGTATACCTAGGTTCGTTCAAAACTTCTGAGAACAAATATTCACCGAATTTCTTGAAATTTGTAATAGAGAAAATTTTAATATCCCCTACAGCTTCGTAAGAAAAAAAAAATCACAAGAAAAAGTATCGAAATGGCTCCTTGAACCGACTGATTCCAGTTCAAACCCCTTTTTCGTTTCCTTTTTCCTAGCTGCGATTTTTTTTATCGCTTTTTAAAGCTCACAAAACTTAATGATTATTACCAATTAAATATTTGTGAAGCAAATAAGACATCAAAGTCATAGAAAACTTTTCGAAGCTAAAAATCATTCAAATAAATAAACAAACATTGACCAAAGGCATTAGTCAATAATTCTTCCCCTGAAATTTCCCTAAGACTGCCATAGGTATTTTTCAAAAGGAATGGTTATTATTATACCTGTAAAAAGACCAATGGTCGAATCACTTCCATCTGAAATTGCTTATGCGAATATGTTTTTCAGAGAACCATTTTTCATTAACTTAAACGCTTACTGGTCGAGAGACTTCCAATCAACTTGATATCTGCACAAACAAACAACTTTTGGTGTTTGCTCCCTCGAATTATCTTTTAAAATAAACCTAATTTTCTGCTGTCTTAAGTAAAGTAGAACCATTCAGCGTTGGATTTTCTTTCTTGATATTTGTTTTGTCTGAGCAAAGCCATTTCCTTTCACTTTTTTCCTTTCGTTAGAAGAAAAAACTTCACCATCTTAAGCAGATAAGTAGGTAGTAAAATAATCAAAAAGAAAAGAGAAAAAAAACAAACAATAATCAAATTTTCTGTTCATTTCCTGCTATACACCCAAAGGTGAGCCAAGAAAAAAAAAAACAATCAAAAGAGAAACTCCCCTCCAAATCATAGAGGGATAAGACTTCCTGCCTTTGGATGTCGCGCAAGCCAGCGGAGTGCCACCATCGACTTAACTTCATTGCTTATTCCCTTCTTGTTTTTTATGGTTAAAGTTTATGTAGCAATTTTGAGGATAAAAAAATTTATTCAACTTCTAAGGACATCTGACTAAGAAGGTAAAACCCTCTGCTCTTATAGCCATAGCCAGCCATACCAAATACTTACCCTCCATACGGCCAGCCAGTTGACACAATCTAAAGGAAGTTAAGGTGATGTACAAAATGGGGTCGTGGTTGAATCACCTTGCGGCTCTGGGTATGGCAAAAAGCTTTTTGCACAGAAAAGTTCTCCCCTTACATTGAGACAATGGTGTGAGTTCAATTGGCTTTCTTTATGGAACTTATTTAGTAGTCTCTTCCGGAGTGTACTTCTGATTTATGGTTGACAATAAGAGGGACAACAAGTTAGTGCGGCTACTGTGAGCTTAGGTGGATTCTGTTATTGTTTCTCTCATAATTTTGGCCATTTGAAAAGTGGAGTGAGGTAATCCAGTCAAGAAGTTTGTTGTCATCAAAGAGAAACATTTGTGACGATAAATCAACAACTTCCGAGTAAAACTCATGCAATGTCACACGTGCGGTTGGTATTGCGTGGTAGCACTTCTATGCATGGTTGTTCGTTGGAACCTTTTTCGCTTGTGATTTCCCGTCCATGAAAACTAAACTCTGATTTTTATCACAGCGCAGTGTTACGGTAAGGGTAGAGCATTGAGTTATAAATGACAGAAGCTCTATTTCTCTTTTCCACGCCGCGCAGCGCCGGCCGTCACCACTTCTTGATAAACTACTCTAACATTTGAATTAATGGCCGAGTTGGTTGTAGGATCACATAAAAAAGTGTCATTTCTTGAATAACGAAGGAATCCTTAGCCTATCCCAACTCGAACTACCCTTGTATACCAAATAGGGAAACATAAATAAAAACAATCAAATTGGTTTCATGAAAGTGTTCAAATTTACTCCTTCAACAGATAATTTCTTTATTTTTGTTTTTTTCATCAGGAGTGCAAAATAACAAAATTGACTTCCTGGATATATAGAAAGTCCTCTGTCCTCACCCTCCACACTGAGTGTGTGTTTTAATGGGCTGTTTAAAAAGAAAAACAAATTAATTCAACACGATGAGTTCTTCTTAAAATGATTAAATGTTAATTTTAATAACGGAAGTTGAAATCCATTAATGTTTTTGAGTTTTCCCGTGACACATCTCTTTATACTTTTTTTTTATACTTGGCTTATAACAGGCAGCTTAACGACTCTACGCAGAAGGATGCTGTTTGTGTACAGAACTCTGGATGATGAATGTGTATATACGCTTGTTAAAGCAAATCAGTTAATATTTTCGTTGTTGTTGATGTAATTAAGTGGAGATGATAAAACCGTCCCGAGAGGAAGTTCTATATTTGCAAGAGTTTTATTTGCTTGTAGGTACAAACATAATATCCATGGCATTATGGGTATGGTATGAAGATGAATTCATATTTGAGAGTATCAGCCTCGGGGATGATGAATTGCTTTGTTGTAAGATTATTTTGCTTTTATGTTCTCTTTAAAAAAAAGAAAATGGGCGGGGTAAATGTTTACTTTCAAAGCAATTTCATAAGCGTAATGAATTTTTTTGTGTTTTACTCAGGTCGAAGGCACCTTACGGTCTATGGTGTTCTCAGAATTCGACCTTAATTTCTTTTGGCAATGTGTTCTTAGAAGTAACAAAATATATTAAAGGGAGTGTTGGATGGTCAACCCTGCTCTTAAAAATGACATCAAATAGAAAAAACAAAAATATTAAAAAAAATCATTTTTTTCTTGTGAAACTGTATGCCCAGACTTATTTTGTAATCTTTAAATTGAAGGGCAAAGGGCATTAAATTACAGAAGAACCTTAAAGTACCCGTGAAAGGCCAGTAAGTTAGTAAAATATCACTGCAGTTTCTTTGCGTTTAAGGTAAAATTCTTCATATTAACCTCAAACTGAATCAGTGACCTAATCAACAACTCAAAAAAATATTTCACAGGTGTACACTCAAGTGTTGGCGCTTACACGACTGCAGCCGACCTTATTTCGTAGT